>HG995319.1:12223757-13627197 GCA_905333045.1 Lysandra bellargus | reverse complement strand
ACCTTTCTTTTTGAGTGGAAAGGGATGGCTAATAGGGGATGGTGGAGGCCATTGAGCTCCCGAACCAAAGTGAGAGGGAGCTCAGCATAGAGTAAGAGTAATTGTAGTAATAGGTAGTTGCAAGCATTAGATGTAAGAGTAAATGGTGTTGTTAGTAGTTGTAGTAGGTATTTTGTTTTCAAATAGATGTAAGAGTAAATGGCGTTGTTGGTTAGTAGTTATAGTAGGGATTATATTTTGAATTAGATGTAAGAGTAAATGGTGTTGTTAGTTAGTATTTGTAGTAGGTATAAGGTATTTAATTAAATGTAAGAGTAAATGGTGTTGTTAGTTAGTAGTTGTAGTAGGTATAAGGTATTGAATTTCATGTAAGAGTAAATGGTGTTGTTGGTTAGTAGTTATAGTAGGTATAAATTATTGAATTAGATGTAAGAGTAAATGGTGTTATTAGTAAGTAGAGTAATTAAAATTTTAAGACCTTTCTTTTTGAGTGGAAAGGGATGGCTAATAGGGGATGGTGGAGGCCATTGAGCTCCCGAACCAAAGTGAGAGGGAGCTCAGCATAGAGTAAGAGTATTTGTAGTAATAGGTAGTTGCAAGCATTAGATGTAAGAGTAAATAGTGTTGTTAGTTAGTAGTTGTAGTAGGTATTTTTTTTTCAAATAGATGTAAGAGTAAATGGCGTTGTTGGTTAGTAGTTATAGTAGGAATTATATTTTGAATTAGATGTAAGAGTAAATGGTGTTGTTAGTTAGTAGTTGTAGTAGGTATAAGGTATTGAATTAGATGTAAGAGTAAATGGTGTTATTAGTAAGTAGAGTAATTAAAATTTTAAGACCTTTCTTTTTGAGTGGAAAGGGATGGCTAATAGGGGATGGTGGAGGCCATTGAGCTCCCGAAGCAAAGTGAGAGGGAGCTCAGCATAGAGTAAGAGTATTTGTAGTAATAGGTAGTTGCAAGCATTAGATGTAAGAGTAAATGGTGTTGTTAGTTAGTAGTTGTAGTAGGTATTTTGTTTTCAAATAGATGTAAGAGTAAATGGCGTTGTTGGTTAGTAGTTATAGTAGGGATTATATTTTGAATTAGATGTAAGAGTAAATGGTGTTGTTAGTTAGTATTTGTAGTAGGTATAAGCTATTTAATTAGATGTAAGAGTAAATGGTGTTGTTAGTTAGTAGTTGTAGTAGGTATAATGTATAGAATTAGATGTAAGAGTAAATGGTGTTATTAGTAAGTAGAGTAATTAGAATTTATAAACCTTTCTTTTTGAGTGGAAAGGGATGGCTAATAGGGGATGGTGGAGGCCATTGAGCTCCCGAACCAAAGTGAGAGGGAGCTCAGCATAGAGTAAGAGTATTTGTAGTAATAGGTAGTTGCAAGCATTAGATGTAAGAGTAAATGGTGTTGTTAGTTAGTAGTTGTAGTAGGTATAAGGTATTGAATTTGATGTAAGAGTAAATGGTGTTGTTAGTTAGTAGTTGAAGTAGGTATAAGGTATTGAATTAGATGTAAGAGTAAATTGTGTTTTTAGTTAGTAGTTGTAGTAGGTATAATGTATAGAATTAGATGTAAGAGTAAATGGTGTTATTAGTAAGTAGAGTAATTAGAATTTATAAACCTTTCTTTTTGAGTGGAAAGGGATGGCTAATAGGGGATGGTGGAGGCCATTGAGCTCCCGAACCAAAGTGAGAGGGAGCTCAGCATAGAGTAAGAGTATTTGTAGTAATAGGTAGTTGCAAGCATTAGATGTAAGAGTAAATGGTGTTGTTAGTTAGTAGTTGTAGTAGGTATGAGGTATTGAATTTGATGTAAGAGTAAATGGTGTTGTTAGTTAGTAGTTGAAGTAGGTATAAGGTATTGAATTAGATGTAAGAGTAAATGGTGTAGTTGGTTAGTAATTGAAGCAGGTATAAAGTATTGAATTAGATGTAAGAGTAAATGGTGTTATTAGTAATTAGAGTAATAAAAATTTTAAGACCTTTCTTTTTGAGTGGAAAGGGATGGCTAATAGGGGATGGTGGAGGCCATTGAGCTCCCGAACCAAAGTGAGAGGGAGCTCAACATAGAGTAAGAGTAATTGTAGTAATAGGTAGTTGCAAGCATTAGATGTAAGAGTAAATGGTGTTGTTAGTTAGTAGTTGTAGTAGGTATTTTGTTTTCAAATAGATGTAAGAGTAAATGGCGTTGTTGGTTAGTAGTTATAGTAGGAATTATATTTTGAATTAGATGTAAGAGTAAATGGTGTTGTTAGTTAGTAGTTGAAGCAGGTATAAAGTATTGAATTAGATGTAAGAGTAAATGGTGTTGTTAGTTAGTAATTGAAGCAGGTATAAAGTATTGAATTAGATGTAAGAGTAAATGGTGTTATTAGTAATTAGAGTAATAAAAATTTTAAGACCTTTCTTTTTGAGTGGAAAGGGATGGCTAATAGGGGATGGTGGAGGCCATTGAGCTCCCGAACCAAAGTGAGAGGGAGCTCAACATAGAGTAAGAGTAATTGTAGTAATAGGTAGTTGCAAGCATTAGATGTAAGAGTAAATGGTGTTGTTAGTTAGTAGTTGTAGTAGGTATTTTGTTTTCAAATAGATGTAAGAGTAAATGGCGTTGTTGGTTAGTAGTTATAGTAGGAATTATATTTTGAATTAGATGTAAGAGTAAATGGTGTTGTTAGTTAGTAGTTGTAGTAGGTATAAGGTATTGAATTAGATGTAAGAGTAAATGGTGTTGTTGGTTAGTAATTTAAGTAGATATTTAGTATTGAATTAGAAGTAAGAGTAAATGGTGTTATTAGTAAGTAGAGCAATTAGAATTTAAAACCTTTCTTTTTGAGTGGAAAGGGATGGCTAATAGGGGATGGTGGAGGCCATTGAGCTCCCGAACCAAAGTGAGAGGGAGCTCAGCATAGAGTAAGAGTAATTGTAGTAATAGGTAGTTGCAAGCATTAGATGTAAGAGTAAATGGTGTTGTTAGTTAGTAGTTGCAGTAGGTATTTTGTTTTCAAATAGATGTAAGAGTAAATGGCGTTGTTGGTTAGTAGTTATAGTAGGAATTATATTTTGAATTAGATGTAAGAGTAAATGGTGTTGTTAGTTAGTAGTTGTAGTAGGTATAAGGTATTGAATTAGATGTAAGAGTAAATGGTGTTGTTGGTTAGTAATTTAAGTAGATATTTAGTATTGAATTAGAAGTAAGAGTAAATGGTGTTATTAGTAAGTAGAGTAATTAGAATTTAAATACCTTTCTTTTTGAGTGGAAAGGGATGGCTAATAGGGGATGGTGGAGGCCATTGAGCTCCTGAACCAAAGTGAGAGGGAGCTCATATTAGAGTAAGAGTATTTGTAGTAATAGGTAGTTGCATGCATTAGATGTAAGAGTAAATGGTGTTGTTAGTTAGTAGTTGTAGTAGGTATTTTGTTTTCAAATAGATGTAAGAGTAAATGGCGTTGTTGGTTAGTAGTTATAGTAGGAATTATATTTTGAATTAGATGTAAGAGTAAATGGTGTTGTTAGTTAGTAGTTGTAGTAGGTATAAGGTATTGAATTAGATGTAAGAGTAAATGGTGTTGTTGGTTAGTAATTTAAGTAGATATTTAGTATTGAATTAGAAGTAAGAGTAAATGGTGTTATTAGTAAGTAGAGCAATTAGAATTTAAAAACCTTTCTTTTTGAGTGGAAAGGGATGGCTAATAGGGGATGGTGGAGGCCATTGAGCTCCCGAACCAAAGAGAGAGGGAGCTCAGTATAGAGTAAGAGTAATTGTAGTAATAGGTAGTTACAAGCATGAGATGTAAGAGTAAATGGTGTTGTTAGTTAGTAGTTGTGGTAGGTATTTTGTTTTCACATAGATGTAAGAGTAAATGGCGTTGTTGGTTAGTAGTTATAGTAGGAATTATATTTTGAATTAGATGTAAGAGTAAATGGTGTTGTTAGTTAGTAGTTGAAGCAGGTATAAAGTATTGAATTAGATGTAAGAGTAAATGGTGTTTATAGTTAGTAGTTGTAGTAGGTATAATGTAAAGAATTAGATGTAAGAGTAAATGGTGTTATTAGTAAGTAGAGCAATTGGAATTTAAAAACCTTTCTTTTTGAGTGGAAAGGGATGGCTAATAAGGGATGGTGGAGGCCATTGAGCTCCCGAACCAAAGTGAGAGGGAGCTCAGCATAGAGTAAAAGTATTTGTAGTAATAGGTAGTTGCAAGCATTAGATGTAAGAGTAAATGGTGTTGTTAGTTAGTAGTTGAAGTAGGTATAAGGTATTGAATTAGATGTAAGAGTAAATGGTGTTTTTAGTTAGTAGTTGTAGTAGGTATAATGTATAGAATTAGATGTAAGAGTAAATGGTGTTATTAGTAAGTAGAGTAATTAGAATTTATAAACCTTTCTTTTTGAGTGGAAAGGGATGGCTAATAGGGGATGGTGGAGGCCATTGAGCTCCCGAACCAAAGTGAGAGGGAGCTCAGCATAGAGTAAGAGTATTTGTAGTAATAGGTAGTTGCAAGCATTAGATGTAAGAGTAAATGGTGTTGTTAGTTAGTAGTTGTAGTAGGTATAAGGTATTGAATTTGATGTAAGAGTAAATGGTGTTGTTAGTTAGTAGTTGAAGTAGGTATAAGGTATTGAATTAGATGTAAGAGTAAATGGTGTAGTTGGTTAGTAATTTAAGTAGATATTTAGTATTAAATTAGAAGTAAGATTAAATGGTGTTATTAGTAAGTAGAGCAATTAGAATTTAAAAACCTTTCTTTTTGAGTGGAAAGGGATGGCTAATAGGGGATGGTGGAGGCCATTGAGCTCCCGAACCAAAGTGAGAGGGAGCTCAGCATAGAGTAAGAGTATTTGTAGTAATAGGTAGTTGCAAGCATTAGATGTAAGAGTAAATGGTGTTGTTAGTTAGTAGTTGTAGTAGGTATAAGGTATTGAATTTGATGTAAGAGTAAATGGTGTTGTTAGTTAGTAGTTGAAGTAGGTATAAGGTATTGAATTAGATGTAAGAGTAAATGGTGTAGTTGGTTAGTAATTTAAGTAGATATTTAGTATTAAATTAGAAGTAAGAGTAAATGGTGTTATTAGCAAGTAGAGTAATTAGAATTTAAAAACCTTTCTTTTTGAGTGGAAAGGGATGGCTAATAGGGGATGGTGGAGGCCATTGAGCTCCCGAACCAAAGAGAGAGGGAGCTCAGTATAGAGTAAGAGTAATTGTAGTAATAGGTAGTTACAAGCATGAGATGTAAGAGTAAATGGTGTTGTTAGTTAGTAGTTGTGGTAGGTATTTTGTTTTCAAATAGATGTAAGAGTAAATGGCGTTGTTGGTTAGTAGTTATAGTAGGAATTATATTTTGAATTAGATGTAAGAGTAAATGGTGTTGTTAGTTAGTAGTTGAAGCAGGTATAAAGTATTGAATTAGATGTAAGAGTAAATGGTGTTTTTAGTTAGTAGTTGTAGTAGGTATAATGTAAAGAATTAGATGTAAGAGTAAATGGTGTTATTAGTAAGTAGAGTAATTAGAATTTATAAACCTTTCTTTTTGAGTGGAAAGGGATGGCTAATAGGGGATGGTGGAGGCCATTGAGCTCCCGAACCAAAGTGAGAGGGAGCTCAGCATAGAGTAAGAGTATTTGTAGTAATAGGTAGTTGCAAGCATTAGATGTAAGAGTAAATGGTGTTGTTAGTTAGTAGTTGTAGTAGGTATGAGGTATTGAATTTGATGTAAGAGTAAATGGTGTTGTTAGTTAGTAGTTGAAGTAGGTATAAGGTATTGAATTAGATGTAAGAGTAAATGGTGTAGTTGGTTAGTAATTGAAGCAGGTATAAAGTATTGAATTAGATGTAAGAGTAAATGGTGTTATTAGTAATTAGAGTAATAAAAATTTTAAGACCTTTCTTTTTGAGTGGAAAGGGATGGCTAATAGGGGATGGTGGAGGCCATTGAGCTCCCGAACCAAAGTGAGAGGGAGCTCAACATAGAGTAAGAGTAATTGTAGTAATAGGTAGTTGCAAGCATTAGATGTAAGAGTAAATGGTGTTGTTAGTTAGTAGTTGTAGTAGGTATTTTGTTTTCAAATAGATGTAAGAGTAAATGGCGTTGTTGGTTAGTAGTTATAGTAGGAATTATATTTTGAATTAGATGTAAGAGTAAATGGTGTTGTTAGTTAGTAGTTGAAGCAGGTATAAAGTATTGAATTAGATGTAAGAGTAAATGGTGTTGTTAGTTAGTAATTGAAGCAGGTATAAAGTATTGAATTAGATGTAAGAGTAAATGGTGTTATTAGTAATTAGAGTAATAAAAATTTTAAGACCTTTCTTTTTGAGTGGAAAGGGATGGCTAATAGGGGATGGTGGAGGCCATTGAGCTCCCGAACCAAAGTGAGAGGGAGCTCAACATAGAGTAAGAGTAATTGTAGTAATAGGTAGTTGCAAGCATTAGATGTAAGAGTAAATGGTGTTGTTAGTTAGTAGTTGTAGTAGGTATTTTGTTTTCAAATAGATGTAAGAGTAAATGGCGTTGTTGGTTAGTAGTTATAGTAGGAATTATATTTTGAATTAGATGTAAGAGTAAATGGTGTTGTTAGTTAGTAGTTGTAGTAGGTATAAGGTATTGAATTAGATGTAAGAGTAAATGGTGTTGTTGGTTAGTAATTTAAGTAGATATTTAGTATTGAATTAGAAGTAAGAGTAAATGGTGTTATTAGTAAGTAGAGCAATTAGAATTTAAAAACCTTTCTTTTTGAGTGGAAAGGGATGGCTAATAGGGGATGGTGGAGGCCATTGAGCTCCCGAACCAAAGTGAGAGGGAGCTCAGCATAGAGTAAGAGTAATTGTAGTAATAGGTAGTTGCAAGCATTAGATGTAAGAGTAAATGGTGTTGTTAGTTAGTAGTTGCAGTAGGTATTTTGTTTTCAAATAGATGTAAGAGTAAATGGCGTTGTTGGTTAGTAGTTATAGTAGGAATTATATTTTGAATTAGATGTAAGAGTAAATGGTGTTGTTAGTTAGTAGTTGTAGTAGGTATAAGGTATTGAATTAGATGTAAGAGTAAATGGTGTTGTTGGTTAGTAATTTAAGTAGATATTTAGTATTGAATTAGAAGTAAGAGTAAATGGTGTTATTAGTAAGTAGAGTAATTAGAATTTAAATACCTTTCTTTTTGAGTGGAAAGGGATGGCTAATAGGGGATGGTGGAGGCCATTGAGCTCCCGAACCAAAGTGAGAGGGAGCTCATATTAGAGTAAGAGTATTTGTAGTAATAGGTAGTTGCATGCATTAGATGTAAGAGTAAATGGTGTTGTTAGTTAGTAGTTGTAGTAGGTATTTTGTTTTCAAATAGATGTAAGAGTAAATGGCGTTGTTGGTTAGTAGTTATAGTAGGAATTATATTTTGAATTAGATGTAAGAGTAAATGGTGTTGTTAGTTAGTAGTTGTAGTAGGTATAAGGTATTGAATTAGATGTAAGAGTAAATGGTGTTGTTGGTTAGTAATTTAAGTAGATATTTAGTATTGAATTAGAAGTAAGAGTAAATGGTGTTATTAGTAAGTAGAGCAATTAGAATTTAAAAACCTTTCTTTTTGAGTGGAAAGGGATGGCTAATAGGGGATGGTGGAGGCCATTGAGCTCCCGAACCAAAGAGAGAGGGAGCTCAGTATAGAGTAAGAGTAATTGTAGTAATAGGTAGTTACAAGCATGAGATGTAAGAGTAAATGGTGTTGTTAGTTAGTAGTTGTGGTAGGTATTTTGTTTTCACATAGATGTAAGAGTAAATGGCGTTGTTGGTTAGTAGTTATAGTAGGAATTATATTTTGAATTAGATGTAAGAGTAAATGGTGTTGTTAGTTAGTAGTTGAAGCAGGTATAAAGTATTGAATTAGATGTAAGAGTAAATGGTGTTTTTAGTTAGTAGTTGTAGTAGGTATAATGTAAAGAATTAGATGTAAGAGTAAATGGTGTTATTAGTAAGTAGAGCAATTGGAATTTAAAAACCTTTCTTTTTGAGTGGAAAGGAATGGCTAATAAGGGATGGTGGAGGCCATTGAGCTCCCGAACCAAAGTGAGAGGGAGCTCAGCATAGAGTAAAAGTATTTGTAGTAATAGGTAGTTGCAAGCATTAGATGTAAGAGTAAATGGTGTTGTTAGTTAGTAGTTGAAGTAGGTATAAGGTATTGAATTAGATGTAAGAGTAAATGGTGTTTTTAGTTAGTAGTTGTAGTAGGTATAATGTATAGAATTAGATGTAAGAGTAAATGGTGTTATTAGTAAGTAGAGTAATTAGAATTTATAAACCTTTCTTTTTGAGTGGAAAGGGATGGCTAATAGGGGATGGTGGAGGCCATTGAGCTCCCGAACCAAAGTGAGAGGGAGCTCAACATAGAGTAAGAGTATTTGTAGTAATAGGTAGTTGCAAGCATTAGATGTAAGAGTAAATGGTGTTGTTAGTTAGTAGTTGTAGTAGGTATAAGGTATTGAATTTGATGTAAGAGTAAATGGTGTTGTTAGTTAGTAGTTGAAGTAGGTATAAGGTATTGAATTAGATGTAAGAGTAAATGGTGTAGTTGGTTAGTAATTTAAGTAGATATTTAGTATTAAATTAGAAGTAAGATTAAATGGTGTTATTAGTAAGTAGAGCAATTAGAATTTAAAAACCTTTCTTTTTGAGTGGAAAGGGATGGCTAATAGGGGATGGTGGAGGCCATTGAGCTCCCGAACCAAAGTGAGAGGGAGCTCAGCATAGAGTAAGAGTATTTGTAGTAATAGGTAGTTGCAAGCATTAGATGTAAGAGTAAATGGTGTTGTTAGTTAGTAGTTGTAGTAGGTATAAGGTATTGAATTTGATGTAAGAGTAAATGGTGTTGTTAGTTAGTAGTTGAAGTAGGTATAAGGTATTGAATTAGATGTAAGAGTAAATGGTGTAGTTGGTTAGTAATTTAAGTAGATATTTAGTATTAAATTAGAAGTAAGAGTAAATGGTGTTATTAGCAAGTAGAGTAATTAGAATTTAAAAACCTTTCTTTTTGAGTGGAAAGGGATGGCTAATAGGGGATGGTGGAGGCCATTGAGCTCCCGAACCAAAGAGAGAGGGAGCTCAGTATAGAGTAAGAGTAATTGTAGTAATAGGTAGTTACAAGCATGAGATGTAAGAGTAAATGGTGTTGTTAGTTAGTAGTTGTAGTAGGTATAAGGTATTGAATTTGATGTAAGAGTAAATGGTGTTGTTAGTTAGTAGTTGAAGTAGGTATAAGGTATTGAATTAGATGTAAGAGTAAATGGTGTAGTTGGTTAGTAATTTAAGTAGATATTTAGTATTAAATTAGAAGTAAGAATAAATGGTGTTATTAGCAAGTAGAGTAATTAGAATTTAAAAACCTTTCTTTTTGAGTGGAAAGGGATGGCTAATAGGGGATGGTGGAGGCCATTGAGCTCCCGAACCAAAGAGAGAGGGAGCTCAGTATAGAGTAAGAGTAATTGTAGTAATAGGTAGTTACAAGCATGAGATGTAAGAGTAAATGGTGTTGTTAGTTAGTAGTTGTAGTAGGTATAAGGTATTGAATTTGATGTAAGAGTAAATGGTGTTGTTAGTTAGTAGTTGTAGTAGGTATAAGGTATTGAATTTGATGTAAGAGTAAATGGTGTTGTTAGTTAGTAGTTGAAGTAGGTATAAGGTATTGAATTAGATGTAAGAGTAAATGGTGTTGTTAGTTAGTAGTTGTAGTAGGTATAAGGTATTGAATTTGATGTAAGAGTAAATGGTGTTGTTAGTTAGTAGTTGAAGTAGGTATAAGGTATTGAATTAGATGTAAGAGTAAATGGTGTTTTTAGTTAGTAGTTGTAGTAGGTATAATGTATAGAATTAGATGTAAGAGTAAATGGTGTTATTAGTAAGTAGAGTAATTAGAATTTATAAACCTTTCTTTTTGAGTGGAAAGGGATGGCTAATAGGGGATGGTGGAGGCCATTGAGCTCCCGAACCAAAGTGAGAGGGAGCTCAGCATAGAGTAAGAGTAATTGTAGTAATAGGTAGTTGCAAGCATTAGATGTAAGAGTAAATGGTGTTGTTAGTTAGTAGTTGTAGTAGGTATTTTGTTTTCAAATAGATGTAAGAGTAAATGGCGTTGTTGGTTAGTAGTTATAGTAGGAATTATATTTTGAATTAGATGTAAGAGTAAATGGTGTTGTTAGTTAGTAGTTGTAGTAGGTATAAGGTATTGAATTAGATGTAAGAGTAAATGGTGTTGTTGGTTAGTAATTTAAGTAGATATTTAGTATTGAATTAGAAGTAAGAGTAAATGGTGTTATTAGTAAGTAGAGCAATTAGAATTTAAAAACCTTTCTTTTTGAGTGGAAAGGGATGGCTAATAGGGGATGGTGGAGGCCATTGAGCTCCCGAACCAAAGTGAGAGGGAGCTCAGCATAGAGTAAGAGTAATTGTAGTAATAGGTAGTTGCAAGCATTAGATGTAAGAGTAAATGGTATTGTTAGTTAGTAGTTGTAGTAGGTATTTTGTTTTCAAATAGATGTAAGAGTAAATGGCGTTGTTGGTTAGTAGTTATAGTAGGAATTATATTTTGAATTAGATGTAAGAGTAAATGGTGTTGTTAGTTAGTAGTTGTAGTAGGTATAAGGTATTGAATTAGATGTAAGAGTAAATGGTGTTGTTGGTTAGTAATTTAAGTAGATATTTAGTATTGAATTAGAAGTAAGAGTAAATGGTGTTATTAGTAAGTAGAGTAATTAGAATTTAAATACCTTTCTTTTTGAGTGGAAAGGGATGGCTAATAGGGGATGGTGGAGGCCATTGAGCTCCCGAACCAAAGTGAGAGGGAGCTCATATTAGAGTAAGAGTATTTGTAGTAATAGGTAGTTGCATGCATTAGATGTAAGAGTAAATGGTGTTGTTAGTTAGTAGTTGTAGTAGGTATTTTGTTTTCAAATAGATGTAAGAGTAAATGGCGTTGTTGGTTAGTAGTTATAGTAGGAATTATATTTTGAATTAGATGTAAGAGTAAATGGTGTTGTTAGTTAGTAGTTGTAGTAGGTATAAGGTATTGAATTAGATGTAAGAGTAAATGGTGTTGTTGGTTAGTAATTTAAGTAGATATTTAGTATTGAATTAGAAGTAAGAGTAAATGGTGTTATTAGTAAGTAGAGCAATTAGAATTTAAAAACCTTTCTTTTTGAGTGGAAAGGGATGGCTAATAGGGGATGGTGGAGGCCATTGAGCTCCCGAACCAAAGAGAGAGGGAGCTCAGTATAGAGTAAGAGTAATTGTAGTAATAGGTAGTTACAAGCATGAGATGTAAGAGTAAATGGTGTTGTTAGTTAGTAGTTGTGGTAGGTATTTTGTTTTCACATAGATGTAAGAGTAAATGGCGTTGTTGGTTAGTAGTTATAGTAGGAATTATATTTTGAATTAGATGTAAGAGTAAATGGTGTTGTTAGTAGTTGAAGCAGGTATAAAGTATTGAATTAGATGTAAGAGTAAATGGTGTTTTTAGTTAGTAGTTGTAGTAGGTATAATGTAAAGAATTAGATGTAGGAGTAAATGGTGTTATTAGTAAGTAGAGCAATTGGAATTTAAAAACCTTTCTTTTTGAGTGGAAAGGGATGGCTAATAAGGGATGGTGGAGGCCATTGAGCTCCCGAACCAAAGTGAGAGGGAGCTCAGCATAGAGTAAAAGTATTTGTAGTAATAGGTAGTTGCAAGCATTAGATGTAAGAGTAAATGGTGTTGTTAGTTAGTAGTTGAAGTAGGTATAAGGTATTGAATTAGATGTAAGAGTAAATGGTGTTTTTAGTTAGTAGTTGTAGTAGGTATAATGTATAGAATTAGATGTAAGAGTAAATGGTGTTATTAGTAAGTAGAGTAATTAGAATTTATAAACCTTTCTTTTTGAGTGGAAAGGGATGGCTAATAGGGGATGGTGGAGGCCATTGAGCTCCCGAACCAAAGTGAGAGGGAGCTCAGCATAGAGTAAGAGTATTTGTAGTAATAGGTAGTTGCAAGCATTAGATGTAAGAGTAAATGGTGTTGTTAGTTAGTAGTTGTAGTAGGTATTTTGTTTTCAAATAGATGTAACAGTAAATGGCGTTGTTGGTTAGTAGTTATAGTAGGAATTATATTTTGAATTAGATGTAAGAGTAAATGGTGTTGTTGGTTAGTAATTTAAGTAGATATTTAGTATTGAATTAGAAGTAAGATTAAATGGTGTTATTAGTAAGTAGAGCAATTAGAATTTAAAAACCTTTCTTTTTGAGTGGAAAGGGATGGCTAATAGGGGATGGTGGAGGCCATTGAGCTCCCGAACCAAAGTGAGAGGGAGCTCAGCATAGAGTAAGAGTATTTGTAGTAATAGGTAGTTGCAAGCATTAGATGTAAGAGTAAATGGTGTTGTTAGTTAGTAGTTGTAGTAGGTATAAGGTATTGAATTTGATGTAAGAGTAAATGGTGTTGTTAGTTAGTAGTTGAAGTAGGTATAAGGTATTGAATTAGATGTAAGAGTAAATGGTGTAGTTGGTTAGTAATTTAAGTAGATATTTAGTATTAAATTAGAAGTAAGAGTAAATGGTGTTATTAGCAAGTAGAGTAATTAGAATTTAAAAACCTTTCTTTTTGAGTGGAAAGGGATGGCTAATAGGGGATGGTGGAGGCCATTGAGCTCCCGAACCAAAGAGAGAGGGAGCTCAGTATAGAGTAAGAGTAATTGTAGTAATAGGTAGTTACAAGCATGAGATGTAAGAGTAAATGGTGTTGTTAGTTAGTAGTTGTGGTAGGTATTTTGTTTTCAAATAGATGTAAGAGTAAATGGCGTTGTTGGTTAGTAGTTATAGTAGGAATTATATTTTGAATTAGATGTAAGAGTAAATGGTGTTGTTAGTTAGTAGTTGAAGCAGGTATAAAGTATTGAATTAGATGTAAGAGTAAATGGTGTTTTTAGTTAGTAGTTGTAGTAGGTATAATGTAAAGAATTAGATGTAAGAGTAAATGGTGTTATTAGTAAGTAGAGCAATTGGAATTTAAAAACCTTTCTTTTTGAGTGGAAAGGGAAGGCTAATAAGGGATGGTGGAGGCCATTGAGCTCCCGAACCAAAGTGAGAGGGAGCTCAGCATAGAGTAAGAGTATTTGTAGTAATAGGTAGTTGCAAGCATTAGATGTAAGAGTAAATGGTGTTGTTAGTTAGTAGTTGTAGTAGGTATAAGGTATTGAATTTGATGTAAGAGTAAATGGTGTTGTTAGTTAGTAGTTGAAGTAGGTATAAGGTATTGAATTAGATGTAAGAGTAAATGGTGTAGTTGGTTAGTAATTTAAGTAGATATTTAGTATTAAATTAGAAGTAAGAATAAATGGTGTTATTAGCAAGTAGAGTAATTAGAATTTAAAAACCTTTCTTTTTGAGTGGAAAGGGATGGCTAATAGGGGATGGTGGAGGCCATTGAGCTCCCGAACCAAAGAGAGAGGGAGCTCAGTATAGAGTAAGAGTAATTGTAGTAATAGGTAGTTACAAGCATGAGATGTAAGAGTAAATGGTGTTGTTAGTTAGTAGTTGTGGTAGGTATTTTGTTTTCAAATAGATGTAAGAGTAAATGGCGTTGTTGGTTAGTAGTTATAGTAGGAATTATATTTTGAATTAGATGTAAGAATAAATGGTGTTGTTAGTAGTTGAAGCAGGTATAAAGTATTGAATTAGATGTAAGAGTAAATGGTGTTGTTAGTTAGTAGTTGTAGTAGGTATAAGGTATTGAATTTGATGTAAGAGTAAATGGTGTTGTTAGTTAGTAGTTGTAGTAGGTATAAGGTATTGAATTTGATGTAAGAGTAAATGGTGTTGTTAGTTAGTAGTTGAAGTAGGTATAAGGTATTGAATTAGATGTAAGAGTAAATGGTGTTGTTAGTTAGTAGTTGTAGTAGGTATAAGGTATTGAATTTGATGTAAGAGTAAATGGTGTTGTTAGTTAGTAGTTGAAGTAGGTATAAGGTATTGAATTAGATGTAAGAGTAAATGGTGTTTTTAGTTAGTAGTTGTAGTTGGTATAATGTATAGAATTAGATGTAAGAGTAAATGGTGTTATTAGTAAGTAGAGTAATTAGAATTTATAAACCTTTCTTTTTGAGTGGAAAGGGATGGCTAATAGGGGATGGTGGAGGCCATTGAGCTCCCGAACCAAAGTGAGAGGGAGCTCAGCATAGAGTAAGAGTATTTGTAGTAATAGGTAGTTGCAAGCATTAGATGTAAGAGTAAATGGTGTTGTTAGTTAGTAGTTTTAGTAGATATTTTGTTTTCAAATAGATGTAACAGTAAATGGCGTTGTTGGTTAGTATTATAGTAGGAATTATATTTTGAATTAGATGTAAGAGTAAATGGTGTTGTTAGTAGTTGAAGCAGGTATAAAGTATTGAATTAGATGTAAGAGTAAATGGTGTTTTTAGTTAGTAGTTGTAGTAGGTATAATGTATAGAATTAGATGTAAGAGTAAATGGTGTTATTAGTAAGTAGAGTAATTAGAATTTATAAACCTTTCTTTTTGAGTGGAAAGGGATGGCTAATAGGGGATGGTGGAGGCCATTGAGCTCCCGAACCAAAGTGAGAGGGAGCTCAGCATAGAGTAAGAGTATTTGTAGTAATAGGTAGTTGCAAGCATTAGATGTAAGAGTAAATGGTGTTATTAGTTAGTAGTTGTAGTAGGTATTTTGTTTTCAAATAGATGTAAGAGTAAATGGCGTTGTTGGTTAGTAGTTATAGTAGGAATTATATTTTGAATTAGATGTAAGAGTAAATGGTGTTGTTAGTTAGTAATTGAAGCAGGTATAAAGTATTGAATTAAATGTAAGAGTAAATGGTGTTTTTAGTTAGTAGTTGTAGTAGGTATAATGTATAGAATTAGATGTAAGAGTAAATGGTGTTATTAGTAAGTAGAGTAATTAGAATTTATAAACCTTTCTTTTTGAGTGGAAAGGGATGGCTAATAGGGGATGGTGGAGGCCATTGAGCTCCCGAACCAAAGTGAGAGGGAGCTCAGCATAGAGTAAGAGTATTTGTAGTAATAGGTAGTTGCAAGCATTAGATGTAAGAGTAAATGGTGTTGTTAGTTAGTAGTTGTAGTAGGTATTTTGTTTTCAAATAGATGTAAGAGTAAATGGCGTTGTTGGTTAGTAGTTATAGTAGGAATTATATTTTGAATTAGATGTAAGAGTAAATGGTGTTGTTAGTTAGTAGTTGAAGCAGGTATAAAGTATTGAATTAGATGTAAGAGTAAATGGTGTTTTTAGTTAGTAGTTGTAGTAGGTATGATGTATAGAATTAGATGTAAGAGTAAATGGTGTTATTAGTAAGTAGAGTAATTAGAATTTATAAACCTTTCTTTTTGAGTGGAAAGGGATGGCTAATAGGGGATGGTGGAGGCCATTGAGCTCCCGAACCAAAGTGAGAGGGAGCTCAGCATAGAGTAAGAGTATTTGTAGTAATAGGTAGTTGCAAGCATTAGATGTAAGAGTAAATGGTGTTATTAGTTAGTAGTTGTAGTAGGTATTTTGTTTTCAAATAGATGTAAGAGTAAATGGCGTTGTTGGTTAGTAGTTATAGTAGGAATTATATTTTGAATTAGATGTAAGAGTAAATGGTGTTGTTAGTTAGTAATTGAAGCAGGTATAAAGTATTGAATTAGATGTAAGAGTAAATGGTGTTTTTAGTTAGTAGTTGTAGTAGGTATAATGTATAGAATTAGATGTAAGAGTAAATGGTGTTATTAGTAATTAGAGTAATAAAAATTTTAAGACCTTTCTTTTTGAGTGGAAAGGGATGGCTAATAGGGGATGGTGGAGGCCATTGAGCTCCCGAACCAAAGTGAGAGGGAGCTCAACATAGAGTAAGAGTAATTGTAGTAATAGGTAGTTGCAAGCATTAGATGTAAGAGTAAATGGTGTTGTTAGTTAGTAGTTGTAGTAGGTATTTTGTTTTCAAATAGATGTAAGAGTAAATGGCGTTGTTGGTTAGTAGTTATAGTAGGAATTATATTTTGAATTAGATGTAAGAGTAAATGGTGTTGTTAGTAGTTGTAGTAGGTATAAGGTATTGAATTAGATGTAAGAGTAAATGGTGTTATTAGTAAGTAGAGCAATTAGAATTTAAAAACCTTTCTTTTTTAAGTGGAAAGGGATGGCTAATAGGGGATGGTGGAGGCCATTGAGCTCCCGAACCAAAGTGAGAGGGAGCTCAGCATAGAGTAAGAGTATTTGTAGTAATAGGTAGTTGCAAGCATTAGATGTAAGAGTAAATGGTGTTGTTAGTTAGTAGTTGAAGTAGGTATAAGGTATTGAATTAGATGTAAGAGTAAATGGTGTTTTTAGTTAGTAGTTGTAGTAGGTATAATGTATAGAATTAGATGTAAGAGTAAATGGTGTTATTAGTAATTAGAGTAATAAAAATTTTAAGACCTTTCTTTTTGAGTGGAAAGGGATGGCTAATAGGGGATGGTGGAGGCCATTGAGCTCCCGAACCAAAGTGAGAGGGAGCTCAACATAGAGTAAGAGTAATTGTAGTAATAGGTAGTTGCAAGCATTAGATGTAAGAGTAAATGGTGTTGTTAGTTAGTAGTTGTAGTAGGTATTTTGTTTTCAAATAGATGTAAGAGTAAATGGCGTTGTTGGTTAGTAGTTATAGTAGGAATTATATTTTGAATTAGATGTAAGAGTAAATGGTGTTGTTAGTAGTTGTAGTAGGTATAAGGTATTGAATTAGATGTAAGAGTAAATGGTGTTGTTGGTTAGTAATTTAAGTAGATATTTAGTATTGAATTAGAAGTAAGAGTAAATGGTGTTATTAGTAAGTAGAGCAATTAGAATTTAAAAACCTTTCTTTTTTAAGTGGAAAGGGATGGCTAATAGGGGATGGTGGAGGCCATTGAGCTCCCGAACCAAAGTGAGAGGGAGCTCAGCATAGAGTAAGAGTATTTGTAGTAATAGGTAGTTGCAAGCATTAGATGTAAGAGTAAATGGTGTTGTTAGTTAGTAGTTGTAGTAGGTATAAGGTATTGAATTTGATGTAAGAGTAAATGGTGTTGTTAGTTAGTAGTTGAAGTAGGTATAAGGTATTGAATTAGATGTAAGAGTAAATGGTGTTTTTAGTTAGTAGTTGTAGTAGGTATAATGTATAGAATTAGATGTAAGAATAAATGGTGTTATTAGTAAGTAGAGTAATTAGAATTTATAAACCTTTCTTTTTGAGTGGAAAGGGATGGCTAATAGGGGATGGTGGAGGCCATTGAGCTCCCCAACCAAAGTGAGAGGGAGCTCAACATAGAGTAAGAGTATTTGTAGTAATAGGTAGTTGCAAGCATTAGATGTAAGAGTAAATGGTGTTGTTAGTTAGTAGTTGTAGTAGGTATTTTGTTTTCAAATAGATGTAAGAGTAAATGGCGTTGTTGGTTAGTAGTTATAGTAGGAATTATATTTTGAATTAGATGTAAGAGTAAATGGTGTTGTTAGTTAGTAGTTGAAGCAGGTATAAAGTATTGAATTAGATGTAAGAGTAAATGGTGTTTTTAGTTAGTAGTTGTAGTAGGTATGATGTATAGAATTAGATGTAAGAGTAAATGGTGTTATTAGTAAGTAGAGTAATTAGAATTTATAAACCTTTCTTTTTGAGTGGAAAGGGATGGCTAATAGGGGATGGTGGAGGCCATTGAGCTCCCGAACCAAAGTGAGAGGGAGCTCAGCATAGAGTAAGAGTATTTGTAGTAATAGGTAGTTGCAAGCATTAGATGTAAGAGTAAATGGTGTTATTAGTTAGTAGTTGTAGTAGGTATTTTGTTTTCAAATAGATGTAAGAGTAAATGGCGTTGTTGGTTAGTAGTTATAGTAGGAATTATATTTTGAATTAGATGTAAGAGTAAATGGTGTTGTTAGTTAGTAATTGAAGCAGGTATAAAGTATTGAATTAGATGTAAGAGTAAATGGTGTTTTTAGTTAGTAGTTGTAGTAGGTATAATGTATAGAATTAGATGTAAGAGTAAATGGTGTTATTAGTAATTAGAGTAATAAAAATTTTAAGACCTTTCTTTTTGAGTGGAAAGGGATGGCTAATAGGGGATGGTGGAGGCCATTGAGCTCCCGAACCAAAGTGAGAGGGAGCTCAACATAGAGTAAGAGTAATTGTAGTAATAGGTAGTTGCAAGCATTAGATGTAAGAGTAAATGGTGTTGTTAGTTAGTAGTTGTAGTAGGTATTTTGTTTTCAAATAGATGTAAGAGTAAATGGCGTTGTTGGTTAGTAGTTATAGTAGGAATTATATTTTGAATTAGATGTAAGAGTAAATGGTGTTGTTAGTAGTTGTAGTAGGTATAAGGTATTGAATTAGATGTAAGAGTAAATGGTGTTATTAGTAAGTAGAGCAACTAGAATTTAAAAACCTTTCTTTTTTAAGTGGAAAGGGATGGCTAATAGGGGATGGTGGAGGCCATTGAGCTCCCGAACCAAAGTGAGAGGGAGCTCAGCATAGAGTAAGAGTATTTGTAGTAATAGGTAGTTGCAAGCATTAGATGTAAGAGTAAATGGTGTTGTTAGTTAGTAGTTGTAGTAGGTATAAGGTATTGAATTTGATGTAAGAGTAAATGGTGTTGTTAGTTAGTAGTTGAAGTAGGTATAAGGTATTGAATTAGATGTAAGAGTAAATGGTGTTTTTAGTTAGTAGTTGTAGTAGGTATAATGTATAGAATTAGATGTAAGAGTAAATGGTGTTATTAGTAATTAGAGTAATAAAAATTTTAAGACCTTTCTTTTTGAGTGGAAAGGGATGGCTAATAGGGGATGGTGGAGGCCATTGAGCTCCCGAACCAAAGTGAGAGGGAGCTCAACATAGAGTAAGAGTAATTGTAGTAATAGGTAGTTGCAAGCATTAGATGTAAGAGTAAATGGTGTTGTTAGTTAGTAGTTGTAGTAGGTATTTTGTTTTCAAATAGATGTAAGAGTAAATGGCGTTGTTGGTTAGTAGTTATAGTAGGAATTATATTTTGAATTAGATGTAAGAGTAAATGGTGTTGTTAGTAGTTGTAGTAGGTATAAGGTATTGAATTAGATGTAAGAGTAAATGGTGTTGTTGGTTAGTAATTTAAGTAGATATTTAGTATTGAATTAGAAGTAAGAGTAAATGGTGTTATTAGTAAGTAGAGCAATTAGAATTTAAAAACCTTTCTTTTTTAAGTGGAAAGGGATGGCTAATAGGGGATGATGGAGGCCATTGAGCTCCCGAACCAAAGTGAGAGGGAGCTCAGCATAGAGTAAGAGTATTTGTAGTAATAGGTAGTTGCAAGCATTAGATGTAAGAGTAAATGGTGTTGTTAGTTAGTAGTTGTAGTAGGTATAAGGTATTGAATTTGATGTAAGAGTAAATGGTGTTGTTAGTTAGTAGTTGAAGTAGGTATAAGGTATTGAATTAGATGTAAGAGTAAATGGTGTTTTTAGTTAGTAGTTGTAGTAGGTATAATGTATAGAATTAGATGTAAGAATAAATGGTGTTATTAGTAAGTAGAGTAATTAGAATTTATAAACCTTTCTTTTTGAGTGGAAAGGGATGGCTAATAGGGGATGGTGGAGGCCATTGAGCTCCCCAACCAAAGTGAGAGGGAGCTCAACATAGAGTAAGAGTATTTGTAGTAATAGGTAGTTGCAAGCATTAGATGTAAGAGTAAATGGTGTTGTTAGTTAGTAGTTGTAGTAGGTATTTTGTTTTCAAATAGATGTAAGAGTAAATGGCGTTGTTGGTTAGTAGTTATAGTAGGAATTATATTTTGAATTAGATGTAAGAGTAAATGGTGTTGTTAGTTAGTAGTTGAAGCAGGTATTTCTTATACATCTCCGGTGGAAACGCAGCCTTAACTTTTAGAGATGAACATATTTTGTCTACAAGGTGGAACAAAACTAATTGATAATACTTTAGTATGGATCCTCTATAGTAGTTCACTGTGAAAGTCGCAGCGCTAAAACTAGTAACTTTGTTTTACTTTTGTATGGAAAATTTCATGACGTTAGGGTGTGACCATACAAATGACAAAAATTGCTCTTTCACCGCTGCTACTTACTTAGTGAACTCTACATAATCATGAGGGACACGTACACACCCAAAAGTATAATTATTTTTATTTTTATACAATAAGGGAGCAAACGAGCAAACGTGTCACCTGATTGATCACTTAATTTTGTTACACGTTGTACAATTGACCATTAGCGAAGTCGATATTGCATACTATAGATCTCAATATTGCTGGAAATCATGGATATCCATGATTAATAGCCCAAATAGAAAGCATTAAGTTTTTATTGTGCTACTGATAAAAACAACAAAATATTTCATGTATTTCAATAGAAAAATGTTTAAAAATAAAATAATATTAGAGAGGATCAATTTGAAGCGCCTTTTCCACCTACGCACCGCATCGTCTGAGTAGACCTATACCCAGCTAACAGCTTATACCTAATAGAAAGCGTTCCCGCTAAAGACTCTTCATAATAATGTCTATTGTGTTGTTTCAAAGAAATTGCTTTTCTATTCTTTATAAGAAGTCTTGTAGACTGTTAAAGGAGGCTTTATTTTTTTAATTCACTTAGTTCCACGGATACCAATGCTACAGATGAGACAGAACAATATGGCAGAGTAAGTAAATGCCGCACTCAGAGACTAATATTAATTACTTAACAGTAATTATTATGGAACCAAGGTTAAAGCATAACAGACATAACGAAACGGTAGACTGATTTAAAACGAACTGACGAATCGGGTACCCCAGTCATGCTTACAAAAAGGTGCCGGTTGGCAGCGGGCGTCACGTCGTCTGCCGCATGTCGCTGCATCATGTCGCCCGCTGCCAACCGGCACCTTTACGAACGGCTGAACAACGCAAGGACACGGCGTGCGCCGGCCGATATGACATTCTTAGTCAAACTTAAGTATAAATAGTACGAGATACGACTGCAGAACTGTGCAGGTATCGAGTACACGCTTAAAACCACATTTTTACAAATATTTATGATAAGGAGAACATACTTCTACTGGGGTGCCAGCCCAAATGTGGCCGCAAATATTTTTAAAAAAAATTTGAAAAATTGAGTTTGCGGGATAAAATGTAATCATAAGGTATTCAAAGCAAACATCGTTCATTTCATGGCAATGAGTATAGAGATTTAGAAAAATCCGGTGTGCAAAAACAATAGTAATAATCGGCCAAGTGCGAGTCGGACTTGCGCACGAAGGGTTCCGTACTATTATACAGCAAAATTAGGCCAAAATTTGTATTTTTTGTATGTTATATTTTAATTTTACTTTAATTTTATTACTTATTATTAGTAATTAATTTCATTTTTCATTTCATTTCATTTTTTTCCACTTAAACATTGCAAACGCAGGCTTCCTACGAGATTTATCAAAATAATGTACCAAGGCCCAATTCCACCAATGTCTGCTAATGTTAACAGCTTCTTAAAATGTCATGTCTTCTTTTTCATTCATACGAAAAACGAAAGAGGTAACGTGATACTAATCGAGCATTAACTTTAACAGTCTTTGGTGAAATTGGGCCTAAGTAGTGTACAATATGAAAAGGTCTACCGTCTACAGAAAACTCCGCGATTGTATATTATGTCTATCTCTTATGGATATCCCACAATAACATTTTTTTGTCATTTATTTTGTCATTTACTGTTAACTTGGCTAAATGGATAATTTTCGAAGCAATTTTAACCAATACGCCAATAATCCTTATTAAATTAAATACATTATTGATTTAAAATAGATCTATATGGCCCTTTACGGCATACGATTTATATATTTTTGAAGATATTACAGATTCTAAAATTGCGGGACGTAGCTTTTGTGGCGATACCGACCAATAATAATAACCGGGTAGTAATGAATATAATAATATTATGTAATTAAAAACTACTGAATCGATTTTAATCATTTCTTCAGTGAGTGACATAGACTATAATATATTTTATACCCGTGCAAAGCCGGGGCGGGTCGCTAGTACATAATATTATGAATATTTAATCTTGATGTAACAAACAATTTAACACTTGAATAAACTTTTAAATTCTTGTAGAGTATTAATTTGTTTGGTCTTTTTTAGGGTTCCGTACCCAAAGGGCAAAAACGGGACCCTATTACTTATAAGACTTCGTTGTCTGTCCGTCTGTCCGTCTTTCTGTATGTCTCCAGGCTCAAGGCTGTAACTAAAGAATGGTAATAGCTAGAGAGTTGACATTTTCACACATTATGTAATTTATAATAATAATATTATGTTGCCGCTATAACAACAAATACTAAAAATAAAATAAAATTTAAGTATGTTCAAATTTATATTAACTATATTCAATAACTATAACATTCTGGCAATAAAGACATTTGAATTTGAATACAATAAACGTGATTTTTTGGCCTTTTTCGCTCTATGTCGATAATGGCAACAGATGGGCACCTTAAAATTTCACGAAATCTTCAGCTAAAATATGTGCAATTTAATTACTATTAATAATAAAATTCAACTAAAACTAAAATATTATTAGGGCGGCTCCCATACAAAAAACACAAATTTTGGCCTAATTTTGCTCACTACACTACACAAAAATAGAACGGAACCCTTCGTGCGCTAGTCCGACTCGCACTTGGCCGATTATTACTATTGTTTGAACCGATGTTTAAGTACACTAACATGATGACTATCACTATCCCGTAATGTTTCGCGCTAGCTCCCTTTCCCTCAACCTCCGATACTTTGCCATCTTTGACAGCCGGCACCCCTTATTTACGGCCAGATTTAATTAGGCACACCTATATTATAATAATAGGAGGAAATTAAGCTTCCATTTGATATATAAAAGATCAATATACGTTATGGATGCAAAATGTATCGGAATGGTACCTGTTCACACCTGGTTACAATAGGGTTACGGCCGGGTGCCCAACGGCACACCGGATTTTTCTAAATCTCTATACTCATTATCATGAAATGAACGATGTTTGCTTTCAATACCTGATGATTACATTTTATCCCGCAAACTCAATTTTTCAATTTTTTTTTTTAATATTTTTCGGCCACATTTGGACTGGCGCCCCAGTAGAAATATGTTCTCCTTATCATAAATATTTGTAAAAATGTGGTTTTAAGCGTGTACTCGATACCTGCACAATTTTGCAGTGGGATCTTAGACTCAAACGAGCACTTAGCACACTTCTAAGTCAGTCTACTAGTTCTTTCTGTCTATTGTGGTAAAAGTGAAACTTCCGCGGCATGCGACAGCCAGACGAAAAATTTTAGGTGATGTAATAAAAGTTCAACTTCGAAAGATTTTAACATAAGTTCTATACATTATGTGTCACAACTTTCCATTAAATTGAAGTTTAATCATCTTTAAAATATGCCGCACGCATACAATAATATTAACCTATAAGTACTTACTAGTAATATTACGTCTTTAAATCGTTGTTTGAAAGTCGCAAAATAAACATTGCATTGACTTCAAATAAATAAATAAAAACTAAGTATATTCACCACAGATTGGGTACCTGATGATGGACGACGCCACCGTGGTCGACCTCGAAAAGATGGCGGGATGAACTTGACACATACAAGCTAGGTTGGCCGATGGTGGCGATGGATCGGGATGAATGGAAGGACTTGGGGGAGGCCTTTGCCCAGCTGTGGGGCAGCATAGGCTCTTAAAAAGTATATTTTTATCAATTAGTATTTTGTCAATGGTGTTTGTCCAATTCATGCCCAATTTAATTACCTCTTTGCCTCTATAGTCCGCGCGGAACTAGTTGGCCGCTCTGCCGGTATGTGAGCATACGGGCAGAGCGGCCAACTAGTTCCGCGCGGACTATAATAACCATACTTTTCATACATTTTAAACGTAGGCCTATGCCACACGTGCAATTAAAAATATACCCTTTACTTTATTTTGTCATTGGTCTACCAAAATATTATGATTTCTCTATGATATTATGTTTGTGGATGTCAAAATAATCGAATACGAAATTATATTTTTTTACGTTTCTTTTGTTGAAGATGGCTTTTGAAAATCCGGCTATCGTAATCGATAATGGAAGCTACATGATAAAAGCTGGGTTTGCTTGTGATAACCATCCAGTCTCCATGTTCAGAACTTTGGTTGGAAGACCAGAAAACATACACGACTCTAAGACTGCATACTATGATGTTTACGTAGGAGATGAAGTCGTAGAAAGGATAGACGATCTAGTAGTAAATAAACCTGTGGTTAGAAGTTTGATAGTAGATTGGGATGACATGGAAAGAGTATGGCATCACATCTTCTATAAGGAACTGAGAGTGGCCCCGGAAGACAGAGCAGTTATCATGGGAGTCGCTTCAAAAAGTTCTATGGAACAAAGGTAAGTTTTTGTACCACATCTAGTCGTTTGTAGGGTTCCGTACCCAAAGGGTAAAAACGGAACCCTATTATTAAGACTTCGTTGTCTGTCCGTCTGTCTGTCTGTCTGTCTGTCTGTCTGTCTGTTGCCAGGCTGTATCTCAAGAACCGCTATAGCTAGACTTCTGAAATTTTCACAGATTGCGTACATCTGTTGCCGCTATAACAACAAAATAATATTAATATTTAAGGGGGGCTTCCATACAACAAATATGATTTTTTAGTCTTTTTTGTTCGATATCTATAAATAATGGCAACAGGTAGGCACTTGAAATTTTCACAAAGGCTTTCAATATATGTGTTATTTAATAATTCATAATAATTTTTATTATACAAAAAACACCATTTTTGGCCATTTTTTACTCTATTTAACGGTACGGAACCCGTCGTGCGCGAGTCAGACTCGCATTTGGCCGATTATAATTTATTTTAAAGACCAAATAATAGACCGAATAACTATAAAGACGTGAATGGAAGAACACAATATGTAACATTTTGTTACATGCGGACATTCACTAATTTATTCCCATATAATTTGAACAAACCTAATGTTGTTAAATTGTGAATAAAACAGTTTAAATTCAATGGTTTTTTATTTGTATTTTCAGAATCAGATGCAATCTGATACAAATGAAAAGAAGTACTTAGAGAGAAGAAATGATTGCAGGTAATATTAGATTGATATTTCATTGTAGTTGATATTAGATATATTTTAGGCAATCTTTTAATATAAATTAGTATTCTGTAGAATCGTACTAATATTTTTTTATTGCTTTCAGGTATTATTTTAGTTCAAGGTGCTAAAAATCGTAAATAATTAGAAAAAGAAAATATTTACAATATTTGACAGTTATGTTCGGCGTCTTCATGACAACGACAACAGATTCAAAATTTGAATTTCAAAGTCCATTGGAAGGAACATAGTATATTCTATATCTATGGGAAGGAAGGATTACGTCAAGCATAGTTTATATATTGACAAACGTTATGTCAGAATGCCAGTTTGTATTGTGTCAAAGTGCGAGGCGGGTGTGTTTTAAAGTCGGTGCATTAAAAATTGTTTATTTGATGGAGAAAAAATTAAAATGGTATAGAAAATGTTGTAATTAGTATTGTGTGTATCTGAATTATATAATTTTAGTGTTTTTTTTATAAATATTCAGTTGAACTGTAGAATGTGTAGTGATATTTGAAGCGAGAACAATATTGTGCATTATCATTTTGTTAAATTATGAATAAAACAGTTTAAAGTCAATGGTTTTTTATTTGTATTTTCAGAATCAGATGCAATCTGATACAAATGAAAAGAATTAGAGAAAATAAATGATTGCAGGTAATATTAGATTGATATTTCATTGT
Source organism: Lysandra bellargus (assembly GCA_905333045.1). NCBI lineage: Eukaryota > Metazoa > Arthropoda > Insecta > Lepidoptera > Lycaenidae > Lysandra > Lysandra bellargus. The sequence continues at coordinate 13,601,413 of HG995319.1, read as the reverse complement.
AGTTGATATTAGATATATTTTAGGCATTCTCTTAATGTAAAATTAGTATTCTGTAGAATAGTACTAATATTTTTTTATTGCTTTCAGGTATTATTTTATTTAGTTCAAGGTGCTAAAAATCGTAAGTAATTAGAAAAAGAAAATATTTACAATATTTGACAGTTATGTTTGGCGTCTCCATGACAACGACAACAGATTCAAAATTTGAATTTTAAATTCCATTGGAAGGAAGGATTACGTCAAGCTTAGTTTATATATTGACAAACGTTATGTCAAAATGCCAGTTTGTATTGTGTCAAAGTGCGAGGCGGGTGTGTTTTAAAATCGGTGCATTAAAAATTGTTTATTTGATGGAGAAAAAAATAAAATGTTATAGAAAATGTTGTAATTAGTATTGTGTGTATCGGAATTATATAATTTTAGTGTTTTTTTAATAAATATTCTGTTGAACTGTAGAATGTGTAGTGATATTTGAAGCGAGAACAATATTGTTGATTATCATTTTGTTAAATTGTGAATAAAACAGTTTAAAGTAAATGGTTTTTTATTTGTATTTTCAGAATCAGATGCAATCTGATACAAATGAATAGAATTAGATAAAATAAATGATTGCAGGTAATATTAGATTGATATTTCATTGTAGTTGATATTAGATATATTTTAGGCATTATTTTAATGTGAAATTTGTATTCTGTAGAATAGTACTAATATTTTTTTATTGCTTTCAGGTATTATTTTAGTTCAAGGTGCTAAAAATCGTAAATAATTAGAAAAAGAAAATATTTACAATATTTAACAGTTATGTTTGGCGTCTCCATGACAACGACAACAGATTCAAAATTTGAATTTTAAATTCCATTGGAAGGAAGGATTACGTCAAGCTTAGTTTATATATTGACAAACGTTATGTCAAAATGCCAGTTTGTATTGTGTCAAAGTGCGAGGCGGGTGTGTTTTAAAGTTGGTGCATTAAAAATTGTTTATTTGATGGAGAAAAAATTAAAATGTTATAGAAAATGTTGTAATTAGTATTGTGTGTATCGGAATTATATAACTTTAGTGTTTTTTTAATAAATATTCTGTTGAACTGTAGAATGTGTAGTGATATTTGAAGCGAGAACAATATTGTGCATTATCATTTTGTTAAATTGTGAATAAAACAGTTTAAAGTCAATGGTTTTTTATTTGTATTTTCAGAATCAGATGCAATCTGATAAAAATGAAAAGAATTAGAAAAAAGAAATGATTGCAGGTAATATTAGATTGATATTTCATTGTAGTTGATATTAGATATATTTTAGGCATTCTTTTAATGTAAAATTAGTATTCTGTAGAATAGTACTAATATTTTTTTATTGCTTTCAGGTATTATTTTAGTTCAAGGTGCTAAAAATCGTAAATAATTAGAAAAAGAAAATATTTACAATATTTGACAGTTATGTTTGGCGTCTCCATGACAACGACAACAGATTCAAAATTTGAATTTTAAATTCCATTGGAAGGAAGGATTACGTCAAGCTTAGTTTATATATTGACAAACGTTATGTCAAAATGCCAGTTTGTATTGTGTCAAAGTGCGAGGCGGGTGTGTTTTAAAGTTGGTGCATTAAAAATTGTTTATTTGATGGAGAAAAAATTAAAATGTTATAGAAAATGTTATAATTAGTATTGTGTGTATCGGAATTATATAATTTTAGTGTTTTTTTAATAAATATTCTGTTGAACTGTAGAATGTGTAGTGATATTTGAAGCGAGAACAATATTGTGCATTATCATTTTGTTAAATTGTGAATAAAACAGTTTAAAGTCAATGGTTTTTTATTTGTATTTTCAGAATCAGATGCAATCTGATAAAAATGAAAAGAATTAGAAAAAAGAAATGATTGCAGGTAATATTAGATTGATATTTCATTGTAGTTGATATTAGATATATTTTAGGCATTCTTTTAATGTAAAATTAGTATTCTGTAGAATAGTACTAATATTTTTTTATTGCTTTCAGGTATTATTTTAGTTCAAGGTGCTAAAAATCGTAAATAATTAGAAAAAGAAAATATTTATAATATTTGACAGTTATGTTTGGCGTCTCCATGACAACGACAACAGATTCAAAATTTGAATTTCAAATTCCATTGGAAGGAAGGAGGAGGATATTTAGAAAGTATGTCATTTTGTAGTGAATGAAACAGTTAAAATTTAATGGATTTGTATGTGTATTTTCAGAATTAATACAGGTAATCTAGTAATCTGATAAAAATTAAAAGAAATATCGAAAAAAAGGCTGCAGAAGCATGTTATAAGATTATTATTTTTACTGATAATGAATTACTTTTATAAAATATGCCTTATTAAATAGTAGGTATTCTTTGGAATAATATAATGTTAGGATAGTATTAGGATAGTATTAGTACATATACTAATGTTTTTTTATTGTTTTCAGGTATTATTTTGTGTCGAAAAGCGTGATAATAATAGAAAGGGAAAAAATATTTAATAAAAATATCGGACGCGTCCCTTTTTTTATCTTCCTTACAGCGAGAATTTGTAATTATAATTTTTAAAATCGACAATAAACTGGGTCTGATTCAAATATAATATTTTATTTGTAATCATAGTTGGTATCAAAATATTTGTTTTTAAAAGAAGCTGTGAGATGTGTTGTAATTTACTCTCACAGCTAAAATTAGTAGAAACAATAAGAATTTAAAAACCTTTCTTTTTGAGTGGAAAGGGATGGCTAATAGGGGATGGTGGAGGCCATTGAGCTCCCGAACCAAAGTGAGAGGGAGCTCAGCATAGAGTAAGAGTATTTGTAGTAATAGGTAGTTGCAAGCATTAGATGTAAGAGTAAATGGTGTTGTTAGTTAGTAGTTGTAGTAGGTATTTTGTTTTCAAATAGATGTAAGAGTAAATGGCGTTGTTAGTTAGTAGTTATAGTAGGAATTATATTTTGAATTAGATGTAAGAGTAAATGGTGTTGTTAGTTAGTAGTTGAAGCAGGTATAAAGTATTGAATTGAGTAAATGGTGTTATTAGTAAGTAGAGTAATTAGAATTTATAAACCTTTCTTTTTGAGTGGAAAGGGATGGCTAATAGGGGATGGTGGAGGCCATTGAGCTCCCGAACCAAAGTGAGAGGGAGCTCAGCATAGAGTAAGAGTATTTGTAGTAATAGGTAGTTGCAAGCATTAGATGTAAGAGTAAATGGTGTTGTTAGTTAGTAGTTGTAGTAGGTATTTTGTTTTCAAATAGATGTAAGAGTAAATGGCGTTGTTGGTTAGTAGTTATAGTAGGAATTATATTTTGAATTAGATGTAAGAGTAAATGGTGTTGTTAGTTACTAGTTGAAGCAGGTATAAAGTATTGAATTGAGTAAATGGTGTTATTAGTAAGTAGAGTAATTAGAATTTATAAACCTTTCTTTTTGAGTGGAAAGGGATGGCTAATAGGGGATGGTGGAGGCCATTGAGCTCCCGAACCAAAGTGAGAGGGAGCTCAGCATAGAGTAAGAGTATTTGTAGTAATAGGTAGTTGCAAGCATTAGATGTAAGAGTAAATGGTGTTATTAGTTAGTAGTTGTAGTAGGTATTTTGTTTTCAAATAGATGTAAGAGTAAATGGCGTTGTTGGTTAGTAGTTATAGTAGGAATTATATTTTGAATTAGATGTAAGAGTAAATGGTGTTGTTAGTTAGTAATTGAAGCAGGTATAAAGTATTGAATTAGATGTAAGAGTAAATGTTGTTTTTAGTTAGTAGTTGTAGTAGGTATAAGGTATTGAATTAGATGTAAGAGTAAATGGTGTTGTTGGTTAGTAATTTAAGTAGATATTTAGTATTGAATTAGAAGTAAGAGTAAATGGTGTTATTAGTAAGTAGAGCAATTAGAATTTAAAAACCTTTCTTTTTGAGTGGAAAGGGATGGCTAACAGGGGATGGTGGAGGCCATTGAGCTCCCGAACCAAAGTGAGAGGGAGCTCAGCATAGAGTAAGAGTATTTGTAGTAATAGGTAGTTGCAAGCATTAGATGTAAGAGTAAATGGTGTTGTTAGTTAGTAGTTGTAGTAGGTATAAGGTATTGAATTTGATGTAAGAGTAAATGGTGTTGTTAGTTAGTAGTTGAAGTAGGTATAAGGTATTGAATTAGATGTAAGAGTAAATGGTGTAGTTGGTTAGTAATTTAAGTAGATATTTAGTATTAAATTAGAAGTAAGAGTAAATGGTGTTATTAGCAAGTAGAGTAATTAGAATTTAAAAACCTTTCTTTTTGAGTGGAAAGGGATGGCTAATAGGGGATGGTGGAGGCCATTGAGCTCCCGAACCAAAGAGAGAGGGAGCTCAGTATAGAGTAAGAGTAACTGTAGTAATAGGTAGTTACAAGCATGAGATGTAAGAGTAAATGGTGTTGTTAGTTAGTAGTTGTGGTAGGTATTTTGTTTTCAAATAGATGCAAGAGTAAATGGCGTTGTTGGTTAGTAGTTATAGTAGGAATTATATTTTGAATTAGATGTAAGAGTAAATGGTGTTGTTAGTTAGTAGTTGAAGCAGGTATAAAGTATTGAATTAGATGTAAGAGTAAATGGTGTTTTTAGTTAGTAGTTGTAGTAGGTATAATGTAAAGAATTAGATGTAAGAGTAAATGGTGTTATTAGTAAGTAGAGTAATTAGAATTTATAAACCTTTCTTTTTGAGTGGAAAGGGATGGCTAATAGGGGATGGTGGAGGCCATTGAGCTCCCGAACCAAAGTGAGAGGGAGCTCAGCATAGAGTAAGAGTATTTGTAGTAATAGGTAGTTGCAAGCATTAGATGTAAGAGTAAATGGTGTTGTTAGTTAGTAGTTGTAGTAGGTATAAGGTATTGAATTTGATGTTAGAGTTAATGGTGTTGTTAGTTAGTAGTTGAAGTAGGTATAAGGTACTGAATTAGATGTAAGAGTAAATGGTGTTTTTAGTTAGTAGTTGTAGTAGGTATAATGTATAGAATTAGATGTAAGAGTAAATGGTGTTATTAGTAAGTAGAGTAATTAGAATTTATAAACCTTTCTTTTTGAGTGGAAAGGGATGGCTAATAGGGGATGGTGGAGGCCATTGAGCTCCCGAACCAAAGTGAGAGGGAGCTCAGCATAGAGTAAGAGTATTTGTAGTAATAGGTAGTTGCAAGCATTAGATGTAAGAGTAAATGGTGTTGTTAGTAGTTGTAGTAGGTATTTTGTTTTCAAATAGATGTAAGAGTAAATGGCGTTGTTGGTTAGTAGTTATAGAAGGAATTATATTTTGAATTAGATGTAAAAGTAAATGGTGTTGTTAGTTAGTAGTTGAAGCAGGTATAAAGTATTGAATTAGATGTAAGAGTAAATGGTGTTTTTAGTTAGTAGTTGTAGTAAGTATAATGTATAGGATTAGATGTAAGAGTAAATGGTGTTATTAGTAAGTAGAGTAATTAGAATTTATAAACCTTTCTTTTTGAGTGGAAAGGGATGGCTAATAGGGGATGGTGGAGGCCATTGAGCTCCCGAACCAAAGTGAGAGGGAGCTCAGCATAGAGTAAGAGTATTTGTAGTAATAGGTAGTTGCAAGCATTAGATGTAAGAGTAAATGGTGTTGTTAGTTAGTAGTTGTAGTAGGTATAAGGTATTGAATTTGATGTAAGAGTAAATGGTGTTGTTAGTTAGTAGTTGAAGTAGGTATAAGGTATTGAATTAGATGTAAGAGTAAATGGTGTAGTTGGTTAGTAATTTAAGTAGATATTTAGTATTAAATTAGAAGTAAGAGTAAATGGTGTTATTAGCAAGTAGAGTAATTAGAATTTAAAAACCTTTCTTTTTGAGTGGAAAGGGATGGCTAATAGGGGATGGTGGAGGCCATTGAGCTCCCGAACCAAAGAGAGAGGGAGCTCAGTATAGAGTAAGAGTATTTGTAGTAATAGGTAGTTGCAAACATTAGATGTAAGAGTAAATGGTGTTGTTAGTAGTTGTAGTAGGTATTTTGTTTTCAAATAGATGTAAGAGTAAATGGCGTTGTTGGTTAGTAGTTATAGTAGGGATTATATTTTGAATTAGATGTAAGAGTAAATGGTGTTGTTAGTTAGTATTTGTAGTAGGTATAAGGTATTTAATTAAATGTAAGAGTAAATGGTGTTGTTAGTTAGTAGTTGTAGTAGGTATAAGGTATTGAATTTCATGTAAGAGTAAATGGTGTTGTTGGTTAGTAGTTATAGTAGGTATAAATTATTGAATTAGATGTAAGAGTAAATGGTGTTATTAGTAAGTAGAGTAATTAAAATTTTAAGACCTTTCTTTTTGAGTGGAAAGGGATGGCTAATAGGGGATGGTGGAGGCCATTGAGCTCCCGAACCAAAGTGAGAGGGAGCTCAGCATAGAGTAAGAGTATTTGTAGTAATAGGTAGTTGCAAGCATTAGATGTAAGAGTAAATAGTGTTGTTAGTTAGTAGTTGTAGTAGGTATTTTTTTTTTCAAATAGATGTAAGAGTAAATGGCGTTGTTGGTTAGTAGTTATAGTAGGAATTATATTTTGAATTAGATGTAAGAGTAAATGGTGTTGTTAGTTAGTAGTTGTAGTAGGTATAAGGTATTGAATTAGATGTAAGAGTAAATGGTGTTGTTGGTTTGTAGTTTATAGTAGGTATAAAGTATTGAATTAGATGTAAGAGTAAATGGTGTTATTAGTAAGTAGAGTAATTAAAATTTTAAGACCTTTCTTTTTGAGTGGAAAGGGATGGCTAATAGGGGATGGTGGAGGCCATTGAGCTCCCGAAGCAAAGTGAGAGGGAGCTCAGCATAGAGTAAGAGTATTTGTAGTAATAGGTAGTTGCAAGCATTAGATGTAAGAGTAAATGGTGTTGTTAGTTAGTAGTTGTAGTAGGTATTTTGTTTTCAAATAGATGTAAGAGTAAATGGCGTTGTTGGTTAGTAGTTATAGTAGGGATTATATTTTGAATTAGATGTAAGAGTAAATGGTGTTGTTAGTTAGTATTTGTAGTAGGTATAAGCTATTTAATTAGATGTAAGAGTAAATGGTGTTGTTAGTTATTAGTTGTAGTAGGTATAATGTATAGAATTAGATGTAAGAGTAAATGGTGTTATTAGTAAGTAGAGTAATTAGAATTTATAAACCTTTCTTTTTGAGTGGAAAGGGATGGCTAATAGGGGATGGTGGAGGCCATTGAGCTCCCGAACCAAAGTGAGAGGGAGCTCAGCATAGAGTAAGAGTATTTGTAGTAATAGGTAGTTGCAAGCATTAGATGTAAGAGTAAATGGTGTTGTTAGTTAGTAGTTGTAGTAGGTATAAGGTATTGAATTTGATGTAAGAGTAAATGGTGTTGTTAGTTAGTAGTTGAAGTAGGTATAAGGTATTGAATTAGATGTAAGAGTAAATGGTGTTTTTAGTTAGTAGTTGTAGTAGGTATAATGTATAGAATTAGATGTAAGAGTAAATGGTGTTATTAGTAAGTAGAGTAATTAGAATTTATAAACCTTTCTTTTTGAGTGGAAAGGGATGGCTAATAGGGGATGGTGGAGGCCATTGAGCTCCCGAACCAAAGTGAGAGGGAGCTCAGCATAGAGTAAGAGTATTTGTAGTAATAGGTAGTTGCAAGCATTAGATGTAAGAGTAAATGGTGTTGTTAGTTAGTAGTTGTAGTAGGTATTTTGTTTTCAAATAGATGTAAGAGTAAATGGCGTTGTTGGTTAGTAGTTATAGTAGGAATTATATTTTGAATTAGATGTAAGAGTAAATGGTGTTGTTAGTTAGTAGTTGAAGCAGGTATAAATTATTGAATTAGATGTAAGAGTAAATGGTGTTTTTAGTTAGTAGTTGTAGTAGGTATAATGTATAGGATTAGATGTAAGAGTAAATGGTGTTATTAGTAAGTAGAGTAATTAGAATTTATAAACCTTTCTTTTTGAGTGGAAAGGGATGGCTAATAGGGGATGGTGGAGGCCATTGAGCTCCCGAACCAAAGTGAGAGGGAGCTCAGCATAGAGTAAGAGTATTTGTAGTAATAGGTAGTTGCAAGCATTAGATGTAAGAGTAAATGGTGTTATTAGTTAGTAGTTGTAGTAGGTATTTTGTTTTCAAATAGATGTAAGAGTAAATGGCGTTGTTGGTTAGTAGTTGTAGTAGGTATAATGTATAGAATTAGATGTAAGAGTAAATGGTGTTATTAGTAATTAGAGTAATTAAAATTTTAAGACCTTTTTTTTTGAGTGGAAAGGGATGGCTAATAGGGGATGGTGGAGGCCATTGAGCTCCCGAACCAAAGTGAGAGGGAGCTCAGCATAGAGTAAGAGTATTTGTAGTAATAGGTAGTTGCAAGCATTAGATCTAAGAGTAAATGGTGTTGTTAGTTAGTAGTTGTAGTAGGTATTTTGTTTTCAAATAGATGTAAGAGTAAATGGCGTTGTTGGCTAGTAGTTATAGTAGGGATTATATTTTGAATTAGAAGTAAGAGTAAATGGTGTAATTAGTAAGTAGAGCAATTAGAATTTAAAAACCTTTCTTTTTGAGTGGAAAGGGATGGCTAATAGGGGATGGTGGAGGCCATTGAGCTCCCGAACCAAAGTGAGAGGGAGCTCAGCATAGAGTAAGAGTATTTGTAGTAATAGGTAGTTGCAAGCATTAGATGTAAGAGTAAATGGTGTTGTTAGTTAGTAGTTGTAGTAGGTATAAGGTATTGAATTTGATGTAAGAGTAAATGGTGTTGTTAGTTAGTAGTTGAAGTAGGTATAAGGTATTGAATTAGATGTAAGAGTAAATGGTGTAGTTGGTTAGTAATTTAAGTAGATATTTAGTATTAAATTAGAAGTAAGAGTAAATGGTGTTATTAGCAAGTAGAGTAATTAGAATTTAAAAACCTTTCTTTTTGAGTGGAAAGGGATGGCTAATAGGGGATGGTGGAGGCCATTGAGCTCCCGAACCAAAGAGAGAGGGAGCTCAGTATAGAGTAAGAGTAATTGTAGTAATAGGTAGTTACAAGCATGAGATGTAAGAGTAAATGGTGTTGTTAGTTAGTAGTTGTGGTAGGTATTTTGTTTTCAAATAGATGTAGGAGTAAATGGCGTTGTTGGTTAGTAGTTATAGTAGGAATTATATTTTGAATTAGATGTAAGAGTAAATGGTGTTGTTAGTTAGTAGTTGAAGCAGGTATAAAGTATTGAATTAGATGTAAGAGTAAATGGTGTTTTTAGTTAGTAGTTGTAGTAGGTATAATGTAAAGAATTAGATGTAAGAGTAAATGGTGTTATTAGTAAGTAGAGCAATTGGAATTTAAAAACCTTTCTTTTTGAGTGGAAAGGGATGGCTAATAAGGGATGGTGGAGGCCATTGAGCTCCCGAACCAAAGTGAGAGGGAGCTCAGCATAGAGTAAGAGTATTTGTAGTAATAGGTAGTTGCAAGCATTAGATGTAAGAGTAAATGGTGTTGTTAGTTAGTAGTTGTAGTAGGTATAAGGTATTGAATTTGATGTAAGAGTAAATGGTGTTGTTAGTTAGTAGTTGAAGTAGGTATAAGGTATTGAATTAGATGTAAGAGTAAATGGTGTAGTTGGTTAGTAATTGAAGCAGGTATAAAGTATTGAATTAGATGTAAGAGTAAATGGTGTTATTAGTAATTAGAGTAATAAAAATTTTAAGACCTTTCTTTTTGAGTGGAAAGGGATGGCTAATAGGGGATGGTGGAGGCCATTGAGCTCCCGAACCAAAGTGAGAGGGAGCTCAACATAGAGTAAGAGTAATTGTAGTAATAGGTAGTTGCAAGCATTAGATGTAAGAGTAAATGGTGTTGTTAGTTAGTAGTTGTAGTAGGTATTTTGTTTTCAAATAGATGTAAGAGTAAATGGCGTTGTTGGTTAGTAGTTATAGTAGGAATTATATTTTGAATTAGATGTAAGAGTAAATGGTGTTGTTAGTTAGTAATTGAAGCAGGTATAAAGTATTGAATTAGATGTAAGAGTAAATGGTGTTATTAGTAATTAGAGTAATAAAAATTTTAAGACCTTTCTTTTTGAGTGGAAAGGGATGGCTAATAGGGGATGGTGGAGGCCATTGAGCTCCCGAACCAAAGTGAGAGGGAGCTCAACATAGAGTAAGAGTAATTGTAGTAATAGGTAGTTGCAAGCATTAGATGTAAGAGTAAATGGTGTTGTTAGTTAGTAGTTGTAGTAGGTATTTTGTTTTCAAATAGATGTAAGAGTAAATGGCGTTGTTGGTTAGTAGTTATAGTAGGAATTATATTTTGAATTAGATGTAAGAGTAAATGGTGTTGTTAGTTAGTAGTTGTAGTAGGTATAAGGTATTGAATTAGATGTAAGAGTAAATGGTGTTGTTGGTTAGTAATTTAAGTAGATATTTAGTATTGAATTAGAAGTAAGAGTAAATGGTGTTATTAGTAAGTAGAGCAATTAGAATTTAAAAACCTTTCTTTTTGAGTGGAAAGGGATGGCTAATAGGGGATGGTGGAGGCCATTGAGCTCCCGAACCAAAGTGAGAGGGAGCTCAGCATAGAGTAAGAGTAATTGTAGTAATAGGTAGTTGCAAGCATTAGATGTAAGAGTAAATGGTGTTGTTAGTTAGTAGTTGTAGTAGGTATTTTGTTTTCAAATAGATGTAAGAGTAAATGGCGTTGTTGGTTAGTAGTTATAGTAGGAATTATATTTTGAATTAGATGTAAGAGTAAATGGTGTTGTTAGTTAGTAGTTGTAGTAGGTATAAGGTATTGAATTAGATGTAAGAGTAAATGGTGTTGTTGGTTAGTAATTTAAGTAGATATTTAGTATTGAATTAGAAGTAAGAGTAAATGGTGTTATTAGTAAGTAGAGTAATTAGAATTTAAATACCTTTCTTTTTGAGTGGAAAGGGATGGCTAATAGGGGATGGTGGAGGCCATTGAGCTCCCGAACCAAAGTGAGAGGGAGCTCATATTAGAGTAAGAGTATTTGTAGTAATAGGTAGTTGCATGCATTAGATGTAAGAGTAAATGGTGTTGTTAGTTAGTAGTTGTAGTAGGTATTTTGTTTTCAAATAGATGTAAGAGTAAATGGCGTTGTTGGTTAGTAGTTATAGTAGGAATTATATTTTGAATTAGATGTAAGAGTAAATGGTGTTGTTAGTTAGTAGTTGTAGTAGGTATAAGGTATTGAATTAGATGTAAGAGTAAATGGTGTTGTTGGTTAGTAATTTAAGTAGATATTTAGTATTGAATTAGAAGTAAGAGTAAATGGTGTTATTAGTAAGTAGAGCAATTAGAATTTAAAAACCTTTCTTTTTGAGTTGAAAGGGATGGCTAATAGGGGATGGTGGAGGCCATTGAGCTCCCGAACCAAAGAGAGAGGGAGCTCAGTATAGAGTAAGAGTAATTGTAGTAATAGGTAGTTACAAGCATGAGATGTAAGAGTAAATGGTGTTGTTAGTTAGTAGTTGTGGTAGGTATTTTGTTTTCAAATAGATGTAAGAGTAAATGGCGTTGTTGGTTAGTAGTTATAGTAGGAATTATATTTTGAATTAGATGTAAGAGTAAATGGTGTTGTTAGTTAGTAGTTAAAGCAGGTATAAAGTATTGAATTAGATGTAAGAGTAAATGGTGTTTTTAGTTAGTAGTTGTAGTAGGTATAATGTAAAGAATTAGATGTAAGAGTAAATGGTGTTATTAGTAAGTAGAGCAATTGGAATTTAAAAACCTTTCTTTTTGAGTGGAAAGGGATGGCTAATAAGGGATGGTGGAGGCCATTGAGCTCCCGAACCAAAGTGAGAGGGAGCTCAGCATAGAGTAAGAGTATTTGTAGTAATAGGTAGTTGCAAGCATTAGATGTAAGAGTAAATGGTGTTGTTAGTTAGTAGTTGTAGTAGGTATGAGGTATTGAATTTGATGTAAGAGTAAATGGTGTTGTTAGTTAGTAGTTGAAGTAGGTATAAGGTATTGAATTAGATGTAAGAGTAAATGGTGTAGTTGGTTAGTAATTGAAGCAGGTATAAAGTATTGAATTAGATGTAAGAGTAAATGGTGTTATTAGTAATTAGAGTAATAAAAATTTTAAGACCTTTCTTTTTGAGTGGAAAGGGATGGCTAATAGGGGATGGTGGAGGCCATTGAGCTCCCGAACCAAAGTGAGAGGGAGCTCAACATAGAGTAAGAGTAATTGTAGTAATAGGTAGTTGCAAGCATTAGATGTAAGAGTAAATGGTGTTGTTAGTTAGTAGTTGTAGTAGGTATTTTGTTTTCAAATAGATGTAAGAGTAAATGGCGTTGTTGGTTAGTAGTTATAGTAGGAATTATATTTTGAATTAGATGTAAGAGTAAATGGTGTTGTTAGTTAGTAGTTGAAGCAGGTATAAAGTATTGAATTAGATGTAAGAGTAAATGGTGTTGTTAGTTAGTAATTGAAGCAGGTATAAAGTATTGAATTAGATGTAAGAGTAAATGGTGTTATTAGTAATTAGAGTAATAAAAATTTTAAGACCTTTCTTTTTGAGTGGAAAGGGATGGCTAATAGGGGATGGTGGAGGCCATTGAGCTCCCGAACCAAAGTGAGAGGGAGCTCAACATAGAGTAAGAGTAATTGTAGTAATAGGTAGTTGCAAGCATTAGATGTAAGAGTAAATGGTGTTGTTAGTTAGTAGTTGTAGTAGGTATTATGTTTTCAAATAGATGTAAGAGTAAATGGCGTTGTTGGTTAGTAGTTATAGTAGGAATTATATTTTGAATTAGATGTAAGAGTAAATGGTGTTGTTAGTTAGTAGTTGTAGTAGGTATAAGGTATTGAATTAGATGTAAGAGTAAATGGTGTTGTTGGTTAGTAATTTAAGTAGATATTTAGTATTGAATTAGAAGTAAGAGTAAATGGTGTTATTAGTAAGTAGAGCAATTAGAATTTAAAAACCTTTCTTTTTGAGTGGAAAGGGATGGCTAATAGGGGATGGTGGAGGCCATTGAGCTCCCGAACCAAAGTGAGAGGGAGCTCAGCATAGAGTAAGAGTAATTGTAGTAATAGGTAGTTGCAAGCATTAGATGTAAGAGTAAATGGTGTTGTTAGTTAGTAGTTGTAGTAGGTATTTTGTTTTCAAATAGATGTAAGAGTAAATGGCGTTGTTGGTTAGTAGTTATAGTAGGAATTATATTTTGAATTAGATGTAAGAGTAAATGGTGTTGTTAGTTAGTAGTTGTAGTAGGTATAAGGTATTGAATTAGATGTAAGAGTAAATGGTGTTGTTGGTTAGTAATTTAAGTAGATATTTAGTATTGAATTAGAAGTAAGAGTAAATGGTGTTATTAGTAAGTAGAGTAATTAGAATTTAAATACCTTTCTTTTTGAGTGGAAAGGGATGGCTAATAGGGGATGGTGGAGGCCATTGAGCTCCCGAACCAAAGTGAGAGGGAGCTCATATTAGAGTAAGAGTATTTGTAGTAATAGGTAGTTGCATGCATTAGATGTAAGAGTAAATGGTGTTGTTAGTTAGTAGTTGTAGTAGGTATTTTGTTTTCAAATAGATGTAAGAGTAAATGGCGTTGTTGGTTAGTAGTTATAGTAGGAATTATATTTTGAATTAGATGTAAGAGTAAATGGTGTTGTTAGTTAGTAGTTGTAGTAGGTATAAGGTATTGAATTAGATGTAAGAGTAAATGGTGTTGTTGGTTAGTAATTTAAGTAGATATTTAGTATTGAATTAGAAGTAAGAGTAAATGGTGTTATTAGTAAGTAGAGCAATTAGAATTTAAAAACCTTTCTTTTTGAGTGGAAAGGGATGGCTAATAGGGGATGGTGGAGGCCATTGAGCTCCCGAACCAAAGAGAGAGGGAGCTCAGTATAGAGTAAGAGTAATTGTAGTAATAGGTAGTTACAAGCATGAGATGTAAGAGTAAATGGTGTTGTTAGTTAGTAGTTGTGGTAGGTATTTTGTTTTCACATAGATGTAAGAGTAAATGGCGTTGTTGGTTAGTAGTTATAGTAGGAATTATATTTTGAATTAGATGTAAGAGTAAATGGTGTTGTTAGTTAGTAGTTGAAGCAGGTATAAAGTATTGAATTAGATGTAAGAGTAAATGGTGTTTTTAGTTAGTAGTTGTAGTAGGTATAATGTAAAGAATTAGATGTAAGAGTAAATGGTGTTATTAGTAAGTAGAGCAATTGGAATTTAAAAACCTTTCTTTTTGAGTGGAAAGGGATGGCTAATAAGGGATGGTGGAGGCCATTGAGCTCCCGAACCAAAGTGAGAGGGAGCTCAGCATAGAGTAAAAGTATTTGTAGTAATAGGTAGTTGCAAGCATTAGATGTAAGAGTAAATGGTGTTGTTAGTTAGTAGTTGAAGTAGGTATAAGGTATTGAATTAGATGTAAGAGTAAATGGTGTTTTTAGTTAGTAGTTGTAGTAGGTATAATGTATAGAATTAGATGTAAGAGTAAATGGTGTTATTAGTAAGTAGAGTAATTAGAATTTATAAACCTTTCTTTTTGAGTGGAAAGGGATGGCTAATAGGGGATGGTGGAGGCCATTGAGCTCCCGAACCAAAGTGAGAGGGAGCTCAGCATAGAGTAAGAGTATTTGTAGTAATAGGTAGTTGCAAGCATTAGATGTAAGAGTAAATGGTGTTGTTAGTTAGTAGTTGTAGTAGGTATTTTGTTTTCAAATAGATGTAACAGTAAATGGCGTTGTTGGTTAGTAGTTATAGTAGGAATTATATTTTGAATTAGATGTAAGAGTAAATGGTGTTGTTAGTTAGTAGTTGTAGTAGGTATAAGGTATTGAATTAGATGTAAGAGTAAATGGTGTTGTTGGTTAGTAATTTAAGTAGATATTTAGTATTGAATTAGAAGTAAGATTAAATGGTGTTATTAGTAGGTAGAGCAATTAGAATTTAAAAACCTTTCTTTTTGAGTGGAAAGGGATGGCTAATAGGGGATGGTGGAGGCCATTGAGCTCCCGAACCAAAGTGAGAGGGAGCTCAGCATAGAGTAAGAGTATTTGTAGTAATAGGTAGTTGCAAGCATTAGATGTAAGAGTAAATGGTGTTGTTAGTTAGTAGTTGTAGTAGGTATAAGGTATTGAATTTGATGTAAGAGTAAATGGTGTTGTTAGTTAGTAGTTGAAGTAGGTATAAGGTATTGAATTAGATGTAAGAGTAAATGGTGTAGTTGGTTAGTAATTTAAGTAGATATTTAGTATTAAATTAGAAGTAAGAGTAAATGGTGTTATTAGCAAGTAGAGTAATTAGAATTTAAAAACCTTTCTTTTTGAGTGGAAAGGGATGGCTAATAGGGGATGGTGGAGGCCATTGAGCTCCCGAACCAAAGAGAGAGGGAGCTCAGTATAGAGTAAGAGTAATTGTAGTAATAGGTAGTTACAAGCATGAGATGTAAGAGTAAATGGTGTTGTTAGTTAGTAGTTGTGGTAGGTATTTTGTTTTCAAATAGATGTAAGAGTAAATGGCGTTGTTGGTTAGTAGTTATAGTAGGAATTATATTTTGAATTAGATGTAAGAGTAAATGGTGTTGTTAGTTAGTAGTTGAAGCAGGTATAAAGTATTGAATTAGATGTAAGAGTAAATGGTGTTTTTAGTTAGTAGTTGTAGTAGGTATAATGTAAAGAATTAGATGTAAGAGTAAATGGTGTTATTAGTAAGTAGAGCAATTGGAATTTAAAAACCTTTCTTTTTGAGTGGAAAGGGAAGGCTAATAAGGGATGGTGGAGGCCATTGAGCTCCCGAACCAAAGTGAGAGGGAGCTCAGCATAGAGTAAGAGTATTTGTAGTAATAGGTAGTTGCAAGCATTAGATGTAAGAGTAAATGGTGTTGTTAGTTAGTAGTTGTAGTAGGTATAAGGTATTGAATTTGATGTAAGAGTAAATGGTGTTGTTAGTTAGTAGTTGAAGTAGGTATAAGGTATTGAATTAGATGTAAGAGTAAATGGTGTAGTTGGTTAGTAATTTAAGTAGATATTTAGTATTAAATTAGAAGTAAGAATAAATGGTGTTATTAGCAAGTAGAGTAATTAGAATTTAAAAACCTTTCTTTTTGAGTGGAAAGGGATGGCTAATAGGGGATGGTGGAGGCCATTGAGCTCCCGAACCAAAGTGAGAGGGAGCTCAGCATAGAGTAAGAGTATTTGTAGTAATAGGTAGTTGCAAGCATTAGATGTAAGAGTAAATGGTGTTGTTAGTTAGTAGTTGTAGTAGGTATAAGGTATTGAATTTGATGTAAGAGTAAATGGTGTTGTTAGTTAGTAGTTGAAGTAGGTATAAGGTATTGAATTAGATGTAAGAGTAAATGGTGTAGTTGGTTAGTAATTTAAGTAGATATTTAGTATTAAATTAGAAGTAAGAGTAAATGGTGTTATTAGCAAGTAGAGTAATTAGAATTTAAAAACCTTTCTTTTTGAGTGGAAAGGGATGGCTAATAGGGGATGGTGGAGGCCATTGAGCTCCCGAACCAAAGAGAGAGGGAGCTCAGTATAGAGTAAGAGTAATTGTAGTAATAGGTAGTTACAAGCATGAGATGTAAGAGTAAATGGTGTTGTTAGTTAGTAGTTGTGGTAGGTATTTTGTTTTCAAATAGATGTAAGAGTAAATGGCGTTGTTGGTTAGTAGTTATAGTAGGAATTATATTTTGAATTAGATGTAAGAGTAAATGGTGTTGTTAGTTAGTAGTTGAAGCAGGTATAAAGTATTGAATTAGATGTAAGAGTAAATGGTGTTTTTAGTTAGTAGTTGTAGTAGGTATAATGTAAAGAATTAGATGTAAGAGTAAATGGTGTTATTAGTAAGTAGAGCAATTGGAATTTAAAAACCTTTCTTTTTGAGTGGAAAGGGAAGGCTAATAAGGGATGGTGGAGGCCATTGAGCTCCCGAACCAAAGTGAGAGGGAGCTCAGCATAGAGTAAGAGTATTTGTAGTAATAGGTAGTTGCAAGCATTAGATGTAAGAGTAAATGGTGTTGTTAGTTAGTAGTTGTAGTAGGTATAAGGTATTGAATTTGATGTAAGAGTAAATGGTGTTGTTAGTTAGTAGTTGAAGTAGGTATAAGGTATTGAATTAGATGTAAGAGTAAATGGTGTAGTTGGTTAGTAATTTAAGTAGATATTTAGTATTAAATTAGAAGTAAGAATAAATGGTGTTATTAGCAAGTAGAGTAATTAGAATTTAAAAACCTTTCTTTTTGAGTGGAAAGGGATGGCTAATAGGGGATGGTGGAGGCCATTGAGCTCCCGAACCAAAGAGAGAGGGAGCTCAGTATAGAGTAAGAGTAATTGTAGTAATAGGTAGTTACAAGCATGAGATGTAAGAGTAAATGGTGTTGTTAGTTAGTAGTTGTGGTAGGTATTTTGTTTTCAAATAGATGTAAGAGTAAATGGCGTTGTTGGTTAGTAGTTATAGTAGGAATTATATTTTGAATTAGATGTAAGAATAAATGGTGTTGTTAGTTAGTAGTTGAAGCAGGTATAAAGTATTGAATTAGATGTAAGAGTAAATGGTGTTGTTAGTTAGTAGTTGTAGTAGGTATAAGGTATTGAATTTGATGTAAGAGTAAATGGTGTTGTTAGTTAGTAGTTGTAGTAGGTATAAGGTATTGAATTTGATGTAAGAGTAAATGGTGTTGTTAGTTAGTAGTTGAAGTAGGTATAAGGTATTGAATTAGATGTAAGAGTAAATGGTGTTGTTAGTTAGTAGTTGTAGTAGGTATAAGGTATTGAATTTGATGTAAGAGTAAATGGTGTTGTTAGTTAGTAGTTGAAGTAGGTATAAGGTATTGAATTAGATGTAAGAGTAAATGGTGTTTTTAGTTAGTAGTTGTAGTAGGTATAATGTATAGAATTAGATGTAAGAGTAAATGGTGTTATTAGTAAGTAGAGTAATTAGAATTTATAAACCTTTCTTTTTGAGTGGAAAGGGATGGCTAATAGGGGATGGTGGAGGCCATTGAGCTCCCGAACCAAAGTGAGAGGGAGCTCAGCATAGAGTAAGAGTATTTGTAGTAATAGGTAGTTGCAAGCATTAGATGTAAGAGTAAATGGTGTTGTTAGTTAGTAGTTTTAGTAGATATTTTGTTTTCAAATAGATGTAACAGTAAATGGCGTTGTTGGTTAGTAGTTATAGTAGGAATTATATTTTGAATTAGATGTAAGAGTAAATGGTGTTGTTAGTTAGTAGTTGAAGCAGGTATAAAGTATTGAATTAGATGTAAGAGTAAATGGTGTTTTTAGTTAGTAGTTGTAGTAGGTATAATGTATAGAATTAGATGTAAGAGTAAATGGTGTTATTAGTAAGTAGAGTAATTAGAATTTATAAACCTTTCTTTTTGAGTGGAAAGGGATGGCTAATAGGGGATGGTGGAGGCCATTGAGCTCCCGAACCAAAGTGAGAGGGAGCTCAGCATAGAGTAAGAGTATTTGTAGTAATAGGTAGTTGCAAGCATTAGATGTAAGAGTAAATGGTGTTATTAGTTAGTAGTTGTAGTAGGTATTTTGTTTTCAAATAGATGTAAGAGTAAATGGCGTTGTTGGTTAGTAGTTATAGTAGGAATTATATTTTGAATTAGATGTAAGAGTAAATGGTGTTGTTAGTTAGTAATTGAAGCAGGTATAAAGTATTGAATTAAATGTAAGAGTAAATGGTGTTTTTAGTTAGTAGTTGTAGTAGGTATAATGTATAGAATTAGATGTAAGAGTAAATGGTGTTATTAGTAAGTAGAGTAATTAGAATTTATAAACCTTTCTTTTTGAGTGGAAAGGGATGGCTAATAGGGGATGGTGGAGGCCATTGAGCTCCCGAACCAAAGTGAGAGGGAGCTCAGCATAGAGTAAGAGTATTTGTAGTAATAGGTAGTTGCAAGCATTAGATGTAAGAGTAAATGGTGTTGTTAGTTAGTAGTTGTAGTAGGTATTTTGTTTTCAAATAGATGTAAGAGTAAATGGCGTTGTTGGTTAGTAGTTATAGTAGGAATTATATTTTGAATTAGATGTAAGAGTAAATGGTGTTGTTAGTTAGTAGTTGAAGCAGGTATAAAGTATTGAATTAGATGTAAGAGTAAATGGTGTTTTTAGTTAGTAGTTGTAGTAGGTATGATGTATAGAATTAGATGTAAGAGTAAATGGTGTTATTAGTAAGTAGAGTAATTAGAATTTATAAACCTTTCTTTTTGAGTGGAAAGGGATGGCTAATAGGGGATGGTGGAGGCCATTGAGCTCCCGAACCAAAGTGAGAGGGAGCTCAGCATAGAGTAAGAGTATTTGTAGTAATAGGTAGTTGCAAGCATTAGATGTAAGAGTAAATGGTGTTATTAGTTAGTAGTTGTAGTAGGTATTTTGTTTTCAAATAGATGTAAGAGTAAATGGCGTTGTTGGTTAGTAGTTATAGTAGGAATTATATTTTGAATTAGATGTAAGAGTAAATGGTGTTGTTAGTTAGTAATTGAAGCAGGTATAAAGTATTGAATTAGATGTAAGAGTTAATGGTGTTATTAGTAATTAGAGTAATAAAAATTTTAAGACCTTTCTTTTTGAGTGGAAAGGGATGGCTAATAGGGGATGGTGGAGGCCATTGAGCTCCCGAACCAAAGTGAGAGGGAGCTCAACATAGAGTAAGAGTAATTGTAGTAATAGGTAGTTGCAAGCATTAGATGTAAGAGTAAATGGTGTTGTTAGTTAGTAGTTGTAGTAGGTATTTTGTTTTCAAATAGATGTAAGAGTAAATGGCGTTGTTGGTTAGTAGTTATAGTAGGAATTATATTTTGAATTAGATGTAAGAGTAAATGGTGTTGTTAGTAGTTGTAGTAGGTATAAGGTATTGAATTAGATGTAAGAGTAAATGGTGTTGTTGGTTAGTAATTTAAGTAGATATTTAGTATTGAATTAGAAGTAAGAGTAAATGGTGTTATTAGTAAGTAGAGCAATTAGAATTTAAAAACCTTTCTTTTTTAAGTGGAAAGGGATGGCTAATAGGGGATGGTGGAGGCTATTGAGCTCCCGAACCAAAGTGAGAGGGAGCTCAGCATAGAGTAAGAGTATTTGTAGTAATAGGTAGTTGCAAGCATTAGATGTAAGAGTAAATGGTGTTGTTAGTTAGTAGTTGTAGTAGGTATAAGGTATTGAATTTGATGTAAGAGTAAATGGTGTTGTTAGTTAGTAGTTGAAGTAGGTATAAGGTATTGAATTAGATGTAAGAGTAAATGGTGTTTTTAGTTAGTAGTTGTAGTAGGTATAATGTATAGAATTAGGTGTAAGAATAAATGGTGTTATTAGTAAGTAGAGTAATTAGAATTTATAAACCTTTCTTTTTGAGTGGAAAGGGATGGCTAATAGGGGATGGTGGAGGCCATTGAGCTCCCCAACCAAAGTGAGAGGGAGCTCAACATAGAGTAAGAGTATTTGTAGTAATAGGTAGTTGCAAGCATTAGATGTAAGAGTAAATGGTGTTGTTAGTTAGTAGTTGTAGTAGGTATTTTGTTTTCAAATAGATGTAAGAGTAAATGGCGTTGTTGGTTAGTAGTTATAGTAGGAATTATATTTTGAATTAGATGTAAGAGTAAATGGTGTTGTTAGTTAGTAGTTGAAGCAGGTATAAAGTATTGAATTAGATGTAAGAGTAAATGGTGTTTTTAGTTAGTAGTTGTAGTAGGTATGATGTATAGAATTAGATGTAAGAGTAAATGGTGTTATTAGTAATTAGAGTAATAAAAATTTTAAGACCTTTCTTTTTGAGTGGAAAGGGATGGCTAATAGGGGATGGTGGAGGCCATTGAGCTCCCGAACCAAAGTGAGAGGGAGCTCAACATAGAGTAAGAGTAATTGTAGTAATAGGTAGTTGCAAGCATTAGATGTAAGAGTAAATGGTGTTGTTAGTTAGTAGTTGTAGTAGGTATTTTGTTTTCAAATAGATGTAAGAGTAAATGGCGTTGTTGGTTAGTAGTTATAGTAGGAATTATATTTTGAATTAGATGTAAGAGTAAATGGTGTTGTTAGTAGTTGTAGTAGGTATAAGGTATTGAATTAGATGTAAGAGTAAATGGTGTTGTTGGTTAGTAATTTAAGTAGATATTTAGTATTGAATTAGAAGTAAGAGTAAATGGTGTTATTAGTAAGTAGAGCAATTAGAATTTAAAAACCTTTCTTTTTTAAGTGGAAAGGGATGGCTAATAGGGGATGATGGAGGCCATTGAGCTCCCGAACCAAAGTGAGAGGGAGCTCAGCATAGAGTAAGAGTATTTGTAGTAATAGGTAGTTGCAAGCATTAGATGTAAGAGTAAATGGTGTTGTTAGTTAGTAGTTGTAGTAGGTATAAGGTATTGAATTTGATGTAAGAGTAAATGGTGTTGTTAGTTAGTAGTTGAAGTAGGTATAAGGTATTGAATTAGATGTAAGAGTAAATGGTGTTTTTAGTTAGTAGTTGTAGTAGGTATAATGTATAGAATTAGATGTAAGAATAAATGGTGTTATTAGTAAGTAGAGTAATTAGAATTTATAAACCTTTCTTTTTGAGTGGAAAGGGATGGCTAATAGGGGATGGTGGAGGCCATTGAGCTCCCCAACCAAAGTGAGAGGGAGCTCAACATAGAGTAAGAGTATTTGTAGTAATAGGTAGTTGCAAGCATTAGATGTAAGAGTAAATGGTGTTGTTAGTTAGTAGTTGTAGTAGGTATTTTGTTTTCAAATAGATGTAAGAGTAAATGGCGTTGTTGGTTAGTAGTTATAGTAGGAATTATATTTTGAATTAGATGTAAGAGTAAATGGTGTTGTTAGTTAGTAGTTGAAGCAGGTATTTCTTATACATCTCCGGTGGAAACGCAGCCTTAACTTTTAGAGATGAACATATTTTGTCTACAAGGTGGAACAAAACTAATTGATAATACTTTAGTATGGATCCTCTATAGTAGTTCACTGTGAAAGTCGCAGCGCTAAAACTAGTAACTTTGTTTTACTTTTGTATGGAAAATTTCATGACGTTAGGGTGTGACCATACAAATGACAAAAATTGCTCTTTCACCGCTGCTACTTACTTAGTGAACTCTACATAATCATGAGGGACACGTACACACCCAAAAGTATAATTATTTTTATTTTTATACAATAAGGGAGCAAACGAGCAAACGTGTCACCTGATTGATCACTTAATTTTGTTACACGTTGTACAATTGACCATTAGCGAAGTCGATATTGCATACTATAGATCTCAATATTGCTGGAAATCATGGATATCCATGATTAATAGCCCAAATAGAAAGCATTAAGTTTTTATTGTGCTACTGATAAAAACAACAAAATATTTCATGTATTTCAATAGAAAAATGTTTAAAAATAAAATAATATTAGAGAGGATCAATTTGAAGCGCCTTTTCCACCTACGCACCGCATCGTCTGAGTAGACCTATACCCAGCTAACAGCTTATACCTAATAGAAAGCGTTCCCGCTAAAGACTCTTCATAATAATGTCTATTGTGTTGTTTCAAAGAAATTGCTTTTCTATTCTTTATAAGAAGTCTTGTAGACTGTTAAAGGAGGCTTTATTTTTTTAATTCACTTAGTTCCACGGATACCAATGCTACAGATGAGACAGAACAATATGGCAGAGTAAGTAAATGCCGCACTCAGAGACTAATATTAATTACTTAACAGTAATTATTATGGAACCAAGGTTAAAGCATAACAGACATAACGAAACGGTAGACTGATTTAAAACGAACTGACGAATCGGGTACCCCAGTCATGCTTACAAAAAGGTGCCGGTTGGCAGCGGGCGTCACGTCGTCTGCCGCATGTCGCTGCATCATGTCGCCCGCTGCCAACCGGCACCTTTACGAACGGCTGAACAACGCAAGGACACGGCGTGCGCCGGCCGATATGACATTCTTAGTCAAACTTAAGTATAAATAGTACGAGATACGACTGCAGAACTGTGCAGGTATCGAGTACACGCTTAAAACCACATTTTTACAAATATTTATGATAAGGAGAACATACTTCTACTGGGGTGCCAGCCCAAATGTGGCCGCAAATATTTTTAAAAAAAATTTGAAAAATTGAGTTTGCGGGATAAAATGTAATCATAAGGTATTCAAAGCAAACATCGTTCATTTCATGGCAATGAGTATAGAGATTTAGAAAAATCCGGTGTGCAAAAACAATAGTAATAATCGGCCAAGTGCGAGTCGGACTTGCGCACGAAGGGTTCCGTACTATTATACAGCAAAATTAGGCCAAAATTTGTATTTTTTGTATGTTATATTTTAATTTTACTTTAATTTTATTACTTATTATTAGTAATTAATTTCATTTTTCATTTCATTTCATTTTTTTCCACTTAAACATTGCAAACGCAGGCTTCCTACGAGATTTATCAAAATAATGTACCAAGGCCCAATTCCACCAATGTCTGCTAATGTTAACAGCTTCTTAAAATGTCATGTCTTCTTTTTCATTCATACGAAAAACGAAAGAGGTAACGTGATACTAATCGAGCATTAACTTTAACAGTCTTTGGTGAAATTGGGCCTAAGTAGTGTACAATATGAAAAGGTCTACCGTCTACAGAAAACTCCGCGATTGTATATTATGTCTATCTCTTATGGATATCCCACAATAACATTTTTTTGTCATTTATTTTGTCATTTACTGTTAACTTGGCTAAATGGATAATTTTCGAAGCAATTTTAACCAATACGCCAATAATCCTTATTAAATTAAATACATTATTGATTTAAAATAGATCTATATGGCCCTTTACGGCATACGATTTATATATTTTTGAAGATATTACAGATTCTAAAATTGCGGGACGTAGCTTTTGTGGCGATACCGACCAATAATAATAACCGGGTAGTAATGAATATAATAATATTATGTAATTAAAAACTACTGAATCGATTTTAATCATTTCTTCAGTGAGTGACATAGACTATAATATATTTTATACCCGTGCAAAGCCGGGGCGGGTCGCTAGTACATAATATTATGAATATTTAATCTTGATGTAACAAACAATTTAACACTTGAATAAACTTTTAAATTCTTGTAGAGTATTAATTTGTTTGGTCTTTTTTAGGGTTCCGTACCCAAAGGGCAAAAACGGGACCCTATTACTTATAAGACTTCGTTGTCTGTCCGTCTGTCCGTCTTTCTGTATGTCTCCAGGCTCAAGGCTGTAACTAAAGAATGGTAATAGCTAGAGAGTTGACATTTTCACACATTATGTAATTTATAATAATAATATTATGTTGCCGCTATAACAACAAATACTAAAAATAAAATAAAATTTAAGTATGTTCAAATTTATATTAACTATATTCAATAACTATAACATTCTGGCAATAAAGACATTTGAATTTGAATACAATAAACGTGATTTTTTGGCCTTTTTCGCTCTATGTCGATAATGGCAACAGATGGGCACCTTAAAATTTCACGAAATCTTCAGCTAAAATATGTGCAATTTAATTACTATTAATAATAAAATTCAACTAAAACTAAAATATTATTAGGGCGGCTCCCATACAAAAAACACAAATTTTGGCCTAATTTTGCTCACTACACTACACAAAAATAGAACGGAACCCTTCGTGCGCTAGTCCGACTCGCACTTGGCCGATTATTACTATTGTTTGAACCGATGTTTAAGTACACTAACATGATGACTATCACTATCCCGTAATGTTTCGCGCTAGCTCCCTTTCCCTCAACCTCCGATACTTTGCCATCTTTGACAGCCGGCACCCCTTATTTACGGCCAGATTTAATTAGGCACACCTATATTATAATAATAGGAGGAAATTAAGCTTCCATTTGATATATAAAAGATCAATATACGTTATGGATGCAAAATGTATCGGAATGGTACCTGTTCACACCTGGTTACAATAGGGTTACGGCCGGGTGCCCAACGGCACACCGGATTTTTCTAAATCTCTATACTCATTATCATGAAATGAACGATGTTTGCTTTCAATACCTGATGATTACATTTTATCCCGCAAACTCAATTTTTCAATTTTTTTTTTTAATATTTTTCGGCCACATTTGGACTGGCGCCCCAGTAGAAATATGTTCTCCTTATCATAAATATTTGTAAAAATGTGGTTTTAAGCGTGTACTCGATACCTGCACAATTTTGCAGTGGGATCTTAGACTCAAACGAGCACTTAGCACACTTCTAAGTCAGTCTACTAGTTCTTTCTGTCTATTGTGGTAAAAGTGAAACTTCCGCGGCATGCGACAGCCAGACGAAAAATTTTAGGTGATGTAATAAAAGTTCAACTTCGAAAGATTTTAACATAAGTTCTATACATTATGTGTCACAACTTTCCATTAAATTGAAGTTTAATCATCTTTAAAATATGCCGCACGCATACAATAATATTAACCTATAAGTACTTACTAGTAATATTACGTCTTTAAATCGTTGTTTGAAAGTCGCAAAATAAACATTGCATTGACTTCAAATAAATAAATAAAAACTAAGTATATTCACCACAGATTGGGTACCTGATGATGGACGACGCCACCGTGGTCGACCTCGAAAAGATGGCGGGATGAACTTGACACATACAAGCTAGGTTGGCCGATGGTGGCGATGGATCGGGATGAATGGAAGGACTTGGGGGAGGCCTTTGCCCAGCTGTGGGGCAGCATAGGCTCTTAAAAAGTATATTTTTATCAATTAGTATTTTGTCAATGGTGTTTGTCCAATTCATGCCCAATTTAATTACCTCTTTGCCTCTATAGTCCGCGCGGAACTAGTTGGCCGCTCTGCCCGTATGTGAGCATACGGGCAGAGCGGCCAACTAGTTCCGCGCGGACTATAATAACCATACTTTTCATACATTTTAAACGTAGGCCTATGCCACACGTGCAATTAAAAATATACCCTTTACTTTATTTTGTCATTGGTCTACCAAAATATTATGATTTCTCTATGATATTATGTTTGTGGATGTCAAAATAATCGAATACGAAATTATATTTTTTTACGTTTCTTTTGTTGAAGATGGCTTTTGAAAATCCGGCTATCGTAATCGATAATGGAAGCTACATGATAAAAGCTGGGTTTGCTTGTGATAACCATCCAGTCTCCATGTTCAGAACTTTGGTTGGAAGACCAGAAAACATACACGACTCTAAGACTGCATACTATGATGTTTACGTAGGAGATGAAGTCGTAGAAAGGATAGACGATCTAGTAGTAAATAAACCTGTGGTTAGAAGTTTGATAGTAGATTGGGATGACATGGAAAGAGTATGGCATCACATCTTCTATAAGGAACTGAGAGTGGCCCCGGAAGACAGAGCAGTTATCATGGGAGTCGCTTCAAAAAGTTCTATGGAACAAAGGTAAGTTTTTGTACCACATCTAGTCGTTTGTAGGGTTCCGTACCCAAAGGGTAAAAACGGAACCCTATTATTAAGACTTCGTTGTCTGTCCGTCTGTCTGTCTGTCTGTCTGTCTGTCTGTTGCCAGGCTGTATCTCAAGAACCGCTATAGCTAGACTTCTGAAATTTTCACAGATTGCGTACATCTGTTGCCGCTATAACAACAAATATGATTTTTTAGTCTTTTTTGTTCGATATCAATAAATAATGGCAACAGGTAGGCACTTGAAATTTTCACAAAGGCCTTAAATATATGTGTTATTTAATAATTCAAAATAATATTTAGATAAAATAAAAATTTAAGGGGGAAGCCCCCCTTAAATTTTTATTATACAAAAAACACTATTTTTGGCCATTTTTTACTCTATTTAACGGTACGGAACCCTTCGTGCGCGAGTCAGACTCGCATTGGCCGATTATAATTTATTTTAAAGATCAAATAATAGACCGAATAACTATAAAGACGTGAATGGAAGAACACAATAAGTAACATTTTGTTACATGCGGACATTCACTAATTTTTTGCCATATAATTTGAACAAACCTTGTAACTTATTTACTTCATCGCCTGACTAATTTATCTGGCTACACATAAAACGCACAGTATTTTATTTCAAATAATTTTTCCGGCCCTAAAGCCCCCATTTATGCAAAAAAACGGCAATTTTTTACTGTTAGTTATCGTGTTCATCCACTTACGTCTTTAACTATATGAAAACACTTTTAACACTAATTATAAAAATAAAAATAAAATTTACTAATTTTCAATGAGAACGCGGAAAGCCTTTCTTTAAATTTCTCAGAAACATACTCTTGTGCCCTATATAAGTTTGGCTCTAGTGTCGTTCTATGTAAATATTTTCTACTTTGCAAAGGCAAAATTGATTGACGGCAAAATAACTATTGTACTCTAGACTCTACGTAGTAGTACGTACTAAACTCTTGTTGTTTTCATAATCTTGATGATGAAGAAATAAGGATTATAAAATCCATATCCATACTAATATTATAAATGCGAAAGTGTGTCTGTCTGTCTGTCCGTCTGTCTGTCTGTCTGTCTGTTACCTCTTCACGCTCAAACCACAGAACCAAATTCGCTGAAATTTGGCATGGAGATTCTTTGAGTCCCGGGAAAGTACATAAGATAATTTTTATCCCGAAAAAATGTACGGTTCCCGCGCGATAAACGAGTTTTGGCGCAACGGAGTTGCGGGCGTCATCTAGTGAATAATAAACCTGCAAAACTCGGTCCATATTTCTTTCGCAGGAGTGGAAAGTTTGTTGCATCTTAGTATGTAACTCGAGGAAACGTGTCTTGTGTAAATTCATCGTATGAAAATCAGCTGCTCTAGAGTCTAGGTAGGATAAACGTACTGAGTAAACTTTAAAGTTTGCGGTTGCTGAAGAAAATTTTCAACAGCATAGAGTTTATTTAAGACCAACATTATTAATTACGACAAATGAAATATAATACTGATTTTTATTACGCTCTTTTTTGTAATATTGTAACTTTATTTGGTGGTTGGTTTGGTGTGTACCAAATGCATTTATCACGCGGGAGACGTAACGTCTATGTGCAAAATTTAATCAGCTCAATTTAAACTGAGAGACAGACAAACAGATATTTACTCATTAGAATGTCATTATGAACATGCTCATAGTAGGAGCAAAGTAGATACAACTACTCTAGTTGTATCTATTTTAGTAGGAGGGTTTTTTGTCATAACAATAAACAATTATTATGATTATTGGCTACTATTATGTCTATAAAACACACACATAATATTACAGAATTTTTAGCACCATTTTGCTGTACCATTTAGCCATTATTTGCTTCATGCTAATATAACTCCAGTATTTATTTTTCCACTTGTTGAATATATTATGATTGATAATATTTTAATGAAAAACAATGTGCCATTTATTATCAAAATACTTTATAGTAGCAGTTTATTATTTTTGCAACATGATAGGAATATGGTTTAATATTAATAATGGATACGCTCATAATATTCCGATTACTATATCCAGTTTTAATATTATTTAATTTCAATTATTTATCTGTTAATTAATATCAGGTATTATTGGAAACATAATTTGGCTATATTTGAATCGTAATCTAATATAACGATAATATATTTTATTGACTGTATAGTACGGCATAGAGTCGTGTTATTTCCATCGCAAATTGTATTTACTAAACTAAAACATTGTTAACAATAATCTCGACAAACTCAGAAACTTCGATAGCGCAATTTAGGGTTGTGTCGCTAATATTGAGGGTACCGACTATCGACACATCACCATCATAGATTTCTATTAATTTAAATTCATTTCATTGCAGAATCCAGTGCTTCGAAACATTATTTGAGACACTGAACGCTCCCGCACTGTGCATTCAATCTCAGAGCGTATTAGGTATGTACGGGTCCGGTCTTACAACGGGCATTTGTGTGGATATGGGTCACGATACCACCGACGTAGTCCCCGTATACGAGGGGCGGACGATCAAATATGCACAAATCGAAACTGGGGTGGCCGGCCGGCAGATATCCGAGTACATGAGGCGTTGTTTGCACGACTGCTGCGATCTCAAATCGGCGACAGACATGGAGGTACTGAAGCGGACCTGCTACGTCACTAAAGATTGTGCTATGCCGATAAGGGACTGTATCCGCAAGTATAAGCTACCCAGCGGGGAGGAGATCGATGTGAGTAACGAGTGCTTCATGGCCGCGGAGATGATCTTCCAACCGGACTTGGTTATGGGCGAGGAGACTGATTACATCCCGTTGCACGAATCGGTCGTCACCGCTGTTTCCAAGTGCGATTCTGTACTGCACTATCAGCTGTACGACGGGATTGTCCTTTGTGGTGGCTTGGCCATGGTCAAGGGTACTGCTAAACGCTTGCACTGCGAGATTGAGAATAAAATGAACGAGCCTATACAAATCCGCCAGTCGCCAGAGTGCTATGCTACTCCGTGGTTGGGAGGAGCCGTTTTCGCGAGCTTGGACGGCGCGAAGGACATGTGGATTGAAAAGGAGCATTACGATGAACATGGGCGTAGAATTATAAAAAATAAAATGACATTTTAGAAGAAAATACGTTGTAGAAACCAGGTGGCTTAAATTTAAATAAACTAGCTGTTTCCAGCGACTTTGTACGATTGACATAAAATCCCATAGGAACCGTGCGTCAAAAGTTGCCTATTTACTTTCTCGTAATCTACTCTTTATCTATGCCATATTTAATCAAAATCGTTCTAGCAGTTCACGCGTGATGCTCTGACCAAGAACAATCTTGATTGATTTAAAAAAATGTGATCCCGGTACCTTCAGTAAAAAGAACTAACGTGTACAAAGTAACAAAACAATGGAATAAGGGAAAAGAAAAACTTTCTATAGTTGTCAGTTGGAAACGGAAGGGGAATAAAAGGAATAACCGTTGCGTGTCAGCCGCAGGTTATGTCGCATCGAGACTCATTGTGGACAGTTAAAGTGGTATGTTTTTATCGTAGTTATATAGTTACCTTTTTCTGTAGGTTCACGGGCACACAGAAATTTCCCCGTTACGTCCTAAAACTAAACCATATAAACAGCTATACATGACTATAACATAATAATTATCCATGTCAAAATATATACTTTTTTGCTTATGATAGAATCAAAACCGATTTGAGACGTTTCTGTCAACCGTATGAATAAAGTTACGTGGATGTTTTACCAGTTACCACTATATAATTATGACGATTTCTGAAATTAAAAACTATTGGTTATTATATTTTGTATTCAGTGCTGGTTATGGCGCTACAGTAAATAATCCGCCAAAATCCGATATGTACACATTATCATAATATTGACAGAAACATTGCCAAACGTCGTTTTTTTACTGTCTGTGCTGGTGTTGGTTGGCTCTAGCGAATAAAAAGTATCCTATATCCTTTTCGGGACTCAAAGCATCTCCATACCAAAATTTCAACAAAATCTGTTCAGTAGTTTAGGCGTGAAGAAGTTACGAAAAGACTAAGACACTTTCGTAATACATATATAATATTAGAATTGAATTAACTATGTTATTTTAATAGACAAGCTATGCCTCTCCTAGCTTTATTTCATAACTGAAAACGTGGTTTCTGTGGCTATTTCATATTGCGGCTTCCATGTCAAGCATGCACAGATTGCGGCAAGAGCAGAACACATGTTATATTTCGGCAAACATCTTTGTTATCGTCGCGACGTATGGTACATGAATTATTCAAATCGCTAACGAACCACCAAAACTTAAATATTATCTTGCTATATTTGCGTTATAACCCAAGAACCAGACTTTCGTCATTCGAAGGTTAGGTAGACCTTCAGAACTGGATACCTCCTAAAGTAACTGCGACCGAAACTCCTTTTGCTGGTTATTTTTGGCTCTATAGGGATCATATAGAAGAAAGCTTCCAGCGCTTATAAAATAATAAAAGTCTAGCTGTCACTGGCTCTTCTGTTATTATATTTGTGATGAGCAACAACAGTGCAAATGTCTAGTTTTTTAGTTTAATTGGTTAAGAGTCCGTATACGAAATTTTGCCGATGAATACAGCTCGCTACAGAAATATTATTAGGTTTTTTCCCCTTAATAGACTTAAAAAAATATATATTAATTATTAGATTTAAAATATATTTAAGCGCGGAAAGCCGACTCGAACCTTGCAGCGAGTAATATGATGTGACATTTAGGTTGTTTTGAATCGTGTTTTTTGGCACAGTTTGTTTTTTTTACCTTTTTTCTCGAATTGGATAGAAAATCTATAGATTATTTCTGTCGTTTTCTTTTTATGAATTACAGCTCCAAGTTGCCGAAATTAACAGCAATTCTTTGCCCATTTTCTCTAAAATTTTGCCGAGTTACATATTTTTTTACTCAACTATTTCATAATATTATAGTGGTAAAAAGTAATTCCAACATTTTATAGACGTCTTTCTCAACAGTACATTGTATTTTTTTCATACCGTTAAGACGTCAATACAATCCACAAACAGGTGATATTCTAAACTTTTTACAGCAAAAATTACAAAACTGCCGCGGGTTTGAGTTGGATTATTTAAAAATATTTAAAAAAATAAAAAATCTAGCTTTAACATTAGATTAAAATTGAAATGATCTTACATGTTGCGCATTAAAACTTATAGAAATACTGTATTTTAACTGTTAAATCACGTCTGTTAAATCAGCGAAATCGGCAAATTTCGTATACGGACCCTTAAGGTCTAAAATGGTTACGCTACTCATAAAACTCTAAATGTTTTTTTTTTTTTTTAAAAGTCTGTTTGTTTGGACTATATTGTGATCAAGACAGTTTATTAATTGAAATTTTGCTCTAGGTAACTGTAGGAATAGTCTGAAGAATTCTCTATATTGCACCCTAGTGAAATTTAAAGAATTGTTCAATAGATAACCTCTTACAAACATTAACAACTAACTAATAAAAATGTTCTCGTCAGCTCTAAGTGAGTCAATAATTATTTTCCTTTATTTCCTTCCAGGTAGCTTCTAACGTCTTCCATAATTGAAAGCGTTGCGGGTCGCCACTTATCCCCTTCTGTGTACGAATAATATTATATATATCTAAGAATAAGTGAGTCAAAAAAGTGCTTCCACAAAATACTAACCTAGGTGTGCATCTTGTATTTAAACTTTCGTAGTGTAAAATTGTCAAACTCGGATAGCGTGCACACTGTGCACTTTCATCATCTATTTTCGTCATCTTCTTTCATTCAACTTTCGCATTGCCGCATTCAATAATTGAATGCGTCAACGAACGCAACGCCAACATTGTCATTAAAGAACAAAGCGAAAGTTGTGGATACGGTCAGAGGGCATGCGTCGCGAGCATGCCTCACGTCGTGCGCTGTTGACTGCGCTATGATGCATGCCCTTAATAAACAAAAAAGGCACAGTGTAGACACAGTTGATCGGTAATACAATAATTGGAGACGTGAGTGGATGAAGTGCGTAACTATTATTTTACAAAAGAAGAGCTCTTTTTATCCAGTTTTATCCTTATAATTTAAGCAAACCTTGTAAATTGTATGTATGTCTATAGAATGAACATTATTTTGATTTCAAATAATTTTCCTGGTAAACGTAAATTTTCAAATTGTTCATCTACTTACTAGATCAATCATATAATTTTCGTTGTCCTGTCGCTTCGTTTTTATGACAGTAACTGGAGCTATAATTGAGCGATACGTTAGTTATCGTTCTATCCTGTATTATCCTGTAGTATATCGACGGCATCTGTTTATTTTAATATCTAGGTTCCAGAGAAATGTCAGCTCGGTGTTTCTATTTTATTTTTTTCCATTTCATAGCACTGATGGAAAATAGCACGGGAGAGCTTCTTAATATCCCTTCAGTTTATTCGCAACTGACAGTGGAAACTTGAAAGTAAAATTAAAATTATACAGTTTATAAAAGAATCCGCGACAACAATAGAATAACAATAGATTTCCAAGAATCCACGATCGAAGGATTAATTAATAAAATAGTATAATTATAAAAATTGCATTCGATCGTTTCGATAGCGAAGTATTCGTTATACCTGTAAATAAAATGTAAAAATAACTTCGTAACCTGTTGGCTTAGAGCATTGAAAACCTTATATTTAATACATTATCAGTTACACTATAGTTCCTTGTGAGGAATTTTTAATCGAACAGTCAGGTACATGTGAAAAGAAAAATTTTCTCCTATTTCGCCCTATATCGCCGACGTAACCGCCACTGTACAAGGCCCGCTGACATGAATGTTATTTTAATGTCCTTTACGTCGATATTCGTACTGACAGACATCGACCTGCTATTTTTAGGGAGGGAACAGCCTTAATGTTTTTAAGTTACCATTTATTCATAAGGAACCCTGGCACACTTGTATTATATTTATTGCGCTTAAGCTGAACAGCGAACACGTCGTTTGAATGAGTTATAACTTTGTCAATTAAAACTTATAAGGACAAGTTTTATATTCATGCTACGAGGCCGGGAACCACATTAACTAATATTAAATTCTCGCGGACACTAAGCTTTTGCTCGAGGCATATTGTAGTATTATGTATAGTGCAGGTTCCCTAGAAATTGTAAAAATGAAGTTACCCACGAAAAATAGCTTGATAGTAATCAAGTTAAAAAAATGTTCTAGGGAACCTGTTTCAGCATGTTTATGTATGACGCCTCCGTGGTCTAGTGGTTTAGAGCGTGGCTCTTTACTGATGATGTGACGGAGGTCGCAGATTCTATTTCCGCGTTGGAAACATTATTTCCAAGTTTGGTTAGGACGATGCAGGCTGATCACCTGATTGTCTGACAAATAAGATGATCCATGCGTCGGATGGGCATGTAAAAAGTCGGTCCTGCGCCTGATCTCTCGCCAGTCGTGTCGGTCTTCCGTCCCACTGGGTTATGAGAGTGAAAGGAATAGAGAGTGCTCTTGTTTTTTTATTATTTATTTATTTATTTATTTGAGTCAGGCATCTTGGCTCATATTATAAATACCTTATAGACTAACATACATACAATAATACTAAAACTAACACTAACACTAAACACGTATTGTCTGCGACGTGGGGCGCAACGTGTTCGGAAGTCGTCCTCGGAACCTCCTGTAGACGACTCCAATCGGCCAGAACTCCTCCTTCTCGAAGGTCGGTAGATGGTGCGTCGGGACTCTCACCACAAAGGAGCTAAAATTCACTTTGTGGCGAGACTCCAAGCGCTCGACCCTCAAGACGAAGTGGGTCTTGCTCCTGATGTAGTCCACGACCTGCTCGACCGTCGTGGACCAGTGCAGCCTGTCTTGTGTACTGCGCACACACTTGGGCACTATAAAATTACTCCTGCATAACAGGCCTGGTTTCAATGAAACTGGCCACCGTTACCGAAACCGGTGTGGGGAGTATTATCATTATGTTTTAAATGTATCTATGAAGGCTTCATTATCACGTCTGTAGTCTGGCACCGTGATAAGGATTCGAACTTGTGTTACGGGTACCAGACATCAAAAAAGCATATTATATCCTAAACATGAATCGAAAATTCATTACGTACTTAATTATCAATACGTTAAGACTTGAGCACCTTAGGATAAAATTGAAATACGTACTCGGGGACTGTCTCGGTAAAGCTATTATAGAATAGCATTTTTTATCAAATATAATTCGAATACGTCTAGTCGTAATCACACAAACACCGTGCCGATATCTGCCAAACTGAAACGAAGCGCGGCAACGTCACACAGACCGGAACAGCAATACGGCAACGTTTATTTTCTTTCTTGAATCAGTCGCCGCGCTCAAAGCCCGCGATAAAAGTTATGCATTCAGCTAAATTACGGATATATTCTCGAACGATACCTTGCTAATATTTATACACATCAAAATCAACTAACTACAGCACTCAAGAAGAATATTAATTACTTAAAGTTATTTTAACTCTTTATTAAATTAAAGTTTAATCACCATTAATGTATCTGAATGCGGCTGTAAGTATTCATGATATAATCGGGTATCGGTTACTTAATAAATCAAACTAGCAATTAATGTTAATCGAGATATCGGGTTGGACGACATGACATAGCATCATGACGGGTAGTTTTATGACAATAATTATAAACAGATCATGTGTGTGATGTGTCATAATCGGGAACGTGCAGGAAATATAGACGGCAGGATAACAATATGTCAAGTAAACAATTACAAGTTTCGGATTGGCTACGCAGTTCGCATGCTTACGTACATTCCTAAAGTATCTAGTTCAAATTCAAATTAAAAATATTTTATACAAAATATCTCAAACATGACTAAAAACTTTAAATCATTCCTGAAAATGATTTAAAGTTTGTAATCATGTCTATAATAAATAATTATTTAATTAAAAGATCCACAATGCGCGTACACAAATAATAGTTCTACTATGTTTTATATTATTAAAGCCACGTTAACGTAACAGACAAGGATAATAATATATATAGCAATAACAAAGTGTGGTTATTAACAGGTTCAGTGCAGAAAAGCTTGTTGTATTATAAATCTTAATATCTTTTATCCACCGCCACTAATGAACAAGATAGAAATAATTTCTCGCCGCGTTAAGATAAATTAATATTTAAAGTCCACATTCTAGTTAACTTCAACAAAATATATTTAAAATTTCACCATAATCATGAGAAGTAGATTCATTCTAACAGATATAATTTAAACTGTTTTACATTCGTTTCATCTTATACCTATTTATAATTATATATATATATATATATATATATATATATATATATATATATAAATAATTATAAATAGGTATAAGATGAAACGAATTTCATCTTATACCTATTTATAATTATATATATATATATATATATATATATATATATATATAATTATAAATAGGTATAAGATGAAACGAATGTAAAACATATATATATATATATATGTGTGTGTACTAACGACCCGCCCCAGTGTCGCACGGGTATATTTAATATATAGCCACTGAAAAAATGATCAAAATCGATATCCTATGATCCTTCAGGTGGTCTACTTCTTATCTGTGCCAAATAACATAAAAATTGCTCCAGTGGTTCGCGAGATAAGCCCTTTCAAATAATTTCCTCCGTTTTTTCCACATTCTCCCATTAGTCTTAGCGTGATAAAATATAGCCTAGCCTTCCTCGATAAATGGGGTATCTAACACTGAAAGAATTTTTCAAATCAGACCAGTAGTTCCTGAGATTAGCGCGTTCAAGTAAGCCCTTTCAAATAATTTTCCCCGTTTTTACCACATTCTCCTTCTCTCTCTTTTCCACTTAGCGTGATAAAATATAGGATATAACCATCCTCGATAAATGGGCTACCTAACACTGAAAGAATCATCAAAATCTGTTGCAT
Source organism: Lysandra bellargus (assembly GCA_905333045.1). Classification (NCBI taxonomy): domain Eukaryota; kingdom Metazoa; phylum Arthropoda; class Insecta; order Lepidoptera; family Lycaenidae; genus Lysandra; species Lysandra bellargus. The sequence goes on along the minus strand of HG995319.1, from coordinate 13,565,131 downwards.
AGTTTTAAAGATTAAGGGAACAGAGGGACATGAGGGAAAAAAAGCGACTTTGTTTTATAATAAGTAAAGATTGTTGGAATCTCGGAACCAACGATTTTCATGAAATTTAGTATATAGGGGGTTCGGGGGCGATAAATCGATCTAGCTAGGAATCATTTTCATAAAATGTCATTTTTTGTGGGTTTTTTGATTTTTTTGAATATAGCTAGTAATCACTAACTAGCTGTTTGACCGAGCTTTGCACGGTATTCGATAAAACACGAATAAAATGACATTTTCTAAAAATGATTCCTAGCTAGATCGATTTATCGCCCCCGAAACCCCGTATATACTAAATTTCATGTAAATCGTTGGAGCCAATTCCGAGATTCCAATTGTATATATATATACATATATATATATATATATATATATATATATATATATATATATATATATATATATATATATATATATATATATATATATATATATATATTTATATATATATATACAAGAATTGCTCGTTTAAAGATATAAGATTTACAGTACGTTTAAAATAGCTTTACACAACTTTGTATATTTCTAGGCTTTACAACATTACTAACAAAAGTCGTTTAAAATTAATAATCTCTTCTCTATTCTACTTCGTAAAAAAGAAGCTATTTTACGAATTTTTAATCAGGTTACATGCTCTGACCAAACTAAAAATTTTTGATTTATGTAAAGTAAGAAACCATGTCACATAATATCAAATTCCTATAAAATATTACGTTTATTAAGAAAGTAACGTTACTTCCTTCAGATCAGAAACTAAATGCTTGCATCACCTCCACGACGCGACGCTAGCGAATGGCGTAGCCACAGGAAGTTGAAGTTATAGGGTCGGTATACGGTAGAGCTAGGCCGTGTAGATTAAAAAGCTTGGCTCTACATAAGATCTGATATCATTTTCACAGGACAGATCTCGTGTGGTCGTCTTGGCAACATTTGACATGAAATGTTCTTGGAGGGATATAATAGTTCAGAGGCCCTTCACCACAATATTATGTCATGAAGATGTCGGCTATTTCACGGGGCATTTGAGCGTTCACCTAATACGACACTCAGTCGAACGTAAAATAAACGTAACATGTTATAGGAATTTGATGTGTGACATGTTTTTTTTTCAGTTTACATAAGTGAGATATGGAATTCTGATTCCTATAATAAAGAAGCAATGATATTATATGTTACTAAAGAAGGGTCGATACTCATACCTTTAGAAAATCTGTGTTTTGGTTTGCCTGCTAAGTGCTATCTCCTTAAAAATAAGCATTGCATATAATTATTAGGTATTATTTCATCGATTAATCAACAAGTAACGCTTTATATGTTGAATAATTAAGTATTTATTAATTATAAATATAGTATTAACATCAAATGTCAAATTTAGCTTGACTTGAATCCTCTAGGAAGTCTACAAAATGTTTCGAAGTATTTCGCTACAAAACGCGTAGTGGCGTAGCGAGCTACGAAACGCAACGCGTAGTGAGCTACGAAACGCATCGCGTAGTGGCGTAGCCAGCTACAAAACGTAACACGTAGTGGCCTACCGCGTAGCGCGCTCTGAAACGCAACGCGTAGTGGCGTAGCGAGCTACGAAACGCAACGCGTAGTGAGCTACGAAACGCATCGCGTAGTGGCGTAGCCAGCTACTAAACGTAACACGTAGTGGCCTACCGCGTAGCGCGCTCTGAAACGCAACGCGTAGTGGCGTAGCGAGCTACGAAACGCAACGCGTAGTGAGCTACGAAACGCATCGCGTAGTGGCGTAGCCAGCTACAAAACGTAACACGTAGTGGCCTACCGCGTAGCGCGCTCTGAAACGCAACGCGTAGTGGCGTAGCGAGCTACGAAACGCATCGCGTAGTGGCGTAGCCAGCTACAAAACGTAACAGGTAGTGGCCTACCGCGTAGCGCGCTCTGAAACGCAACGCGTAGTGGCGTAGCGAGCTACGAAACGCAACGCGTAGTGAGCTACGAAACGCATCGCGTAGTGGCGTAGCCAGCTACAAAACGTAACACGTAGTGGCCTATCGCGTAGCGCGCTCTGAAACGCAACGCGTAGTGGCGTAGCGAGCTACGAAACGCAACGCGTAGTGAGCTACGAAACGCATCGCGTAGTGGCGTAGCCAGCTACAAAATGTAACACGTAGTGGCCTACCGCGTAGCGCGCTCTGAAACGCAACGCGTAGTGGCGTAGCGAGCTACGAAACGCAACGCGTAGTGAGCTACGAAACGCATCGCGTAGTGGCGTAGCGAGCTACGAAACGCAACGCGTAGTGAGCTACGAAACGCATCGCGTAGTGGCGTAGCCAGCTACAAAACGTAACACGTAGTGGCCTATCGCGTAGCGCGCTCTGAAACGCAACGCGTAGTGGCGTAGCGAGCTACGAAACGCAACGCGTAGTGAGCTACGAAACGCATCGCGTAGTGGCGTAGCCAGCTACAAAATGTAACACGTAGTGGCCTACCGCGTAGCGCGCTCTGAAACGCAACGCGTAGTGGCGTAGCGAGCTACGAAACGCAACGCGTAGTGAGCTACGAAACGCATCGCGTAGTGGCGTAGCGAGCTACGAAACACATGTAATGGCCTAGCGAGCTACGAAACGCGTAGTACAGTCATGCACGAGCCAGAACATGCTTAATATATCAGACAAATAAACTAATTAACTACAAAAGGTACTAAACTACTTTTAACTTTACTATTGAGTTTAGTCAAATTTTATTATATAGGCTCCTACAAAAGCCTGTAATTTGTATTTTGTTCCTTTTATATCTTTAAAATAAAATTTATGGTACAGTTACATAAAATATTAATTTAGTTGGAAACAAAGATATTAATGAAACAATATTAAGGCTGTCACAGAGAGAGCAGGTAATTATAGGGTATATTATAGCACGATACATCTTTCTATAGAAATCGTACACAACAGCTATAATTGTAAAAATATACATTATAGCTGTTGTGTGTGGTCTTCTGACGATTTCTATAGAAAGATGTATCGAGATGTGTCGAGATGTATCGTGCTATAATATACATCTTTACATTACCTGCTCTGTCTGTGACAGTCTTTATTCTTGCTACAATAACAATTTCCATGAAAGCAAACAATATGAGTGTTTATATACAAATATTTAAATATTAACAACAGATAATTTTTTCGCAGCGTATAGCCTACAGTGTATACAAAAATATAATATCAATTATTACTCAAAAAGTCCGTGAAGCTTTTTTATCAGGTAATATAAAAATAAATTAATGGATGAAAATAAATTAAAATATTTTAAAGGAAGATCTTAATAAGTCACAAAAAATCCTTAAATTTTTTATAAAAAAAAAAACAAATAAGGCAGGGGTTCCCAAACTGAGCGCCGCGGCGCCCTGGTGCTTCGTGGAAAGGCAAGAGGGGCGCCGTGAGTCGATTCTCCATCATAATCCATAACTACAAATATTATGAAATAAAATTGTAATATGAATTATTATAAAATGCAGGCAGATGATTACATATTTGTTTATTATTATTTAATTGCTTAACCTTACTATAATTATTAAAGGTGTTTATTTATGTATATATTTTGTAATAGCTAGGTAGAGTAGGGCGCCGTGACAAAATATTGCCTTGTAAGTGCGCCGCAGGCTGAAAAAGATTGGGAACCCCTGAACTAAGGTATAATTATTATTGTTTTAAAAACCAGAAACTACCGAAGAACACATTTTTAAGCATTTTTGCCTCGCCATTCTTATTTGCGTACATGTTTTGTTATGAGCGTGCCTCGCATTTTGGGCTCACCGCGAACTCACTGTTCATTTCATTCATTATTCTTGGAAGATTTTCCTGTAAGCTCGCATTTGAAATCATCTGTGAGGAATTGCTTATACGACGAAACTCGTAAGGGCCGTACGTGCTCGGTCGCAAACCTCGGAACAAACGAAGACGTCAGTGAATGAACCAGGTAACTAACAGTTTTTTTTTTATAAATGGAGGCTTTAGGGCCGGAAAATGATTTGTAATAAAAAAAGCTGTGGATTGTATGTAGCCAGATATATTATCTAGATAATAAATTAGAGAAGTTACAAGGCTTATTTAAATTATAAGGAAAAAAAGAGTAATAATTGTCCTTATGTTATAAAATGTTACAATACTACCAAATTAATAATGCGCATAGAAATCTTCGCTAATTATTGTCGTAATCACGAAAACACCCGAATCTATAAAACGTAAGAGTCCCAAACAATGCACTTGTATTTTGCACTTTATTCAAAGGAAATATAAGTAAATATCATATAGCTGGTGGCTGTCCACCATCGCGGCGTTACCATGGTAACGTCCAAGCAACGTCAGGCGTCTCTACGTCGCTGCAAAGCGCTGTTTTTCTTCAAGTTAAGTTTAAAACAGCGCTTGCAGCGACTTCTTCCGACCTCGGGAGATACGACCGTTGCACGTTGCCGAAAAATTACGACTATGCGCATTATCATTTGGGAGGACTGTAGTTATCTGGTCCTTCCACTCACGTTTTCAAATATGAGCAGAAATTAGATTTTCAGTTTGACGTTTGTCACGTAAAATTTGCTTCATTAAATTCGAACTCGAATTGGAATAATTAAACTCGATTGATCGGATTTCAATTTATATGGGTGCTCTTCCACCGAGATCTTGTTTACAGAAATAATATTATATTAGCAGCGAATTCATAATGATTCCCGTTTGACTAGGATTCGAAAACGGTTCACGGTAGGCGCGGCAGGTGTTTATTTGCTGTTGCATATAAAGTTTAAATGTTAGGCCTATGTTTCTGCCCTTATTCCTGCAATAATATTATGATACACAATATAAAAGTTTCATCAATAGTTTCCGTATTATTTTTAATTCCCTATAATTTTTTATTCGGTCAATGTCGAAAGGGGTATGAAGATTTTTGTATGGAGCCTGGTCGACCTACTGTCCGCCATTTTGTATTTTTTTTTTAAATCACTTTCCCGAATAATTCTTTGAAAAATGGATAGCTAACATCAATACAAACAAAAAATAATCTTGGACAAAACCGCGCAAAGTGTCACATTTCGAAGATATGAGCTGCTAAAGTTTTACCCTTGGAAATAAATATTTAAGAGCCCGGGTTATCCTCGAAATTCTCATACATACGTAATACCAAAATCATTTTGTCATACGAAAATATTTAACATGTTTGAGTTATTTTTCAGCTTAAAATAGTAATTACCTAGGTTCCTGAACAAAAATTAACTTCAAAATATTTAAACACTAAAAAAAATTTTTTGTGTATAATTTTTTTTTTACTAAATTTACTACTAAATATTTAAACACTAAAAAATAGAGTAAAACACTAAAAAATATATAAATAAATAGTAAATTTACTACAAAATATTTAAATACTAAAAAATATTTTTTAGAGTTGAAATATTTTGTAGTAAATTTAATATTTATGTATATATTTTTTAGTGTTTTACTCTATTTTTTAGTGTTTAAATATTAAGTAGTAAATTTAGTAAAAAAAAATTATACACAAAAAATTTTTTTTTAGTGTTTAAATATTTTGAAGTTAATTTTTGTTCAGGGACCTAGGTAATTACTATTTTAAGCTGAAAAATAACTCAAACGTGTTAAATATTTTCGTATGACAAAATGATTTTGGTATTACGTATGTATGAGAATTTCGAGGGTAACCCGGGCTCTTAAGATATTATTGCAACTCTGGCCCGTATTTAACCGCAGACAGGCAGACAGATAGACGGACAGACGGACGAACAGACCGAAACTATAAACTATAAAGGTTCCTTGTTGACTACGGAACCTTAAAAAGAGGTCGGGCTTACAAAAAATAATTACGTTGGTTATTGAAGTTTAAGTTAAAAACCACAGATTACACTTTAATTCGTCCGTTGTAACAGCCAATTACTGTCGATCTTGCTTTAAAATTAGACAATCACAGTCGATCTTGAATCGAATCAAATCGAATTACATTTTTGTCTTTTAAGTCCCACTACGGACAAGTAGGTCGGCCAAAATCTTCGTACCCCAATTAATGTAGGCATCGTTGACCTCATACGTATAATATATTTAGACGTAAAACTTTATGGTCGCGATGTGTTTGAAATAAATAACACTGTTACAGCTAGGCCACACTGCTTCGATGCGATGCGTTTGGAACGCGTTGTATGCCCCATGGCTGCTGCGGTATCGTGAACATACAAAACGGTGAAAACACAACGAAACACCGCGTGTATGACGCAACTTACTGTGTAATATTTGTTATAATATATCGTAAGAAATGTATATGTAGAACGATGTAGCAGCGCAGCGTCGCGCGTCGCCGCACTTAGGAGCAACCATTACAGCACCGCATTGCAAAATTTAGTGAGAAAAACCATTAAAAACTCGAAATAAAAATTTAAAAATTTCACTGACAATCCGTTGAGAGTTCGTGGTGATGTGTGCAAGCTCTTAAAGTCAAATGAAAACGTAATACGAGGCTTAGCGGACATGGGACTCACTCAAGCGGGGAATTGACTACCGGGCTGCCCGCGGGCCGCCCGGTCTGGCACAAGTCTGCCGCTTGCCCCTATTGAACACACACAGAACGGGCATGTCAGTCGAATAGATAGAGAGCTGCAGCTCGGTCGTGGACTCATGGACTCGATATTCCTTTTAACAGATGCTAGATCAGCATCGGCATTGATTTCTTTGGATTTTTCAATAAGTTCGCTGTAAGCGGCTTTACGTAGATCGGTGTTCATGTAATCCTTGCTTTTATAACTTTCCACAAATAAGGATGCGACCGGTAAATGGAAATAAACGAATGTCAAAATTGTTTTTGTTGGTTTTTCTTGAGTTTAATGTTTGTATTGTTTACAATACTATGTTTTAAAATAATATTTTAAGTGCACTTCAAGGCGCAAATGACGACGGGCCGCCCGTCGTGACCATTCATGTACAGACTTGCCCGTGCCCGCGCGGGAAAAATGCGATCTCGCGGGCAGGCTGCGGGCACGGGCTGGCGGGCATGTCTGTGCCCGTACCTAGGAATTGACGAGCAGACATGCGACAGACCTGCCCGTGACGGGCGGCCCATAGCGGGCGGCCCGGTAGTCAATTCCCCGCTTAAATCCGAAACGTTTTTAGCGTTTCTCTTACATACAACAAAAACGGCTAAAACCTACGAATAATAAGTTTTTATTATTCGTAGGCTAAAACTAACATTGATTGCAGTGTTTTCTTTGCTACTTTATGTTGTTTTATATTTGAAGTGAAAACTTTACTTTTTTGATATAGGGAAGAAGAAAAGACTCTTCTTTTCTTCTTCTTCTTCCCTATATCAAACGTAAGACGACTAAAGAGTTATCTGCCGGCGCAGCGTAGGAGAGAAAGTAATATCGTGTATCCAACCCTTTCTACCGCGCGGCGAAAAACCTGCCACTGCAGGGGGTGAGCCAAGATCTTTTCTTTGTCGTTTCTTTATAGCCGATCAAAATGTATGGAATTGACATAAGACGAGTCGAGCGTCAACGTCATATTAACGAACGCTATCGGCGATTCTATAACGAAGTGACAACGAAAAAGTTTTCACTGAATGGCCCTGTTTCGTTTCCACTTCTGCCGACACTCCCGGACTGCAACCCATTTTTTTGCGTCTATTAGAAGTAGTATGTGTGATCAACGAGCAACTAATAGGATTGTCACTGTCGAGTATTGGCAATCATGGAACTAAGCGGATTATATCGACCACCTGGTGTCTCGTCACTCGTGATAACTCCATCAGTTTAGTGCCTGACAATCGTGGAAGTCTAGACTATGCGAGCTTATAGTACACAATACAAGTGGTAACAAAACTAAGTGATAATACTTTATGGTGTATAGGGGGTATATATAGAGTTCGCTGTGAAAGTAGCAGCGCTGAAAGAGTAACTTTTGTATACATGACGCTCGGGCGTGTGCCCGCGAGTCTTCATGGTCAATGTGTACGCCTTTACAATAAAATCCCAGATAACGTTCAAAATATTTCCATTAATAAATTTAAAAAATCGGCCATTTCCGGTTGGACTCGCCCATGAAAGATTCCGCAGCAGCAATAAGGTTAATTTCTATAAAATTAAAGGGTTTTTGATTTATTTTTATATTTTAGTTGATTTAATGAAAGTCAAATTAAGGTTTACCATTTATGACGTATAAAAAACTACTTGTTAGATCTCGTTCAAACCAATTTTCGTTGGTAGTTTTTATAATAATGTACTTCATATATTTTTTTTAGAATTATCATGCCCCAACTTAAGAAGTTAGAGGGGAGGGGACACACATTTTACCACTTTGGAAGAATCTCTCTCGCAAACTATTCAGATTAGAAAAAAATGATATTAGAAACCTCAATATGATTTTTGAAGACCTATCTATAGATACCTTATACGCATAGGTCAGACGAAAAAAATTTTTTTTTGTTACAGTTGTACCTATGGGGACCCCCAAAATTTTTAATAATTTTTCCATTTTTCTATCAAAATCTTAATGCGGTTCACAGACTACATCTACTTACCAAGTTTTAATAGTATAGCTCTTATAGCTTCTTATAGAAAAGTGGCTGTGACATACGGACGGACAGACAGACATGACGAATTAATAAGGGTTCCGTTTTTTGCCATTTAATAAAAAAAAAATATTTGCAAAAAATTATTCTGAATAAAAATTTTTGAGTTTGAGTTTTTTGTATTTTTTTTGCGCCATAATTTAAGCAAAATAAAGGTTACTGCTACAACAGCAATTCGCGTGTGTGACTCCAGTGTGACTCCATATCATACAAGATACGGACTGAGTTCAGAATAACGTATCGCCTTAGGATCGCTTGGAGCGCATATTTAGGATCGCAGTTCCTGGATCGGTCTAAACTCTAAGGGTGCGTCCACATTTGTATCATTTGCGCGATCAGATCCCCGATCAGATCTCCGTCGCGTATCATCGAAGCGTGTCAGAATGTAACGCGTATCATAATACGCCCCGATCGCTATTAACCGCGTATCTGATACGTGTCGTATCAAATACACGCATGATCGGCAGAATGATCTAAGGGTTCGTCCACATTTGTATCATTTGCGCGATCAGATCTCCGATCAGATCTCCGTCGCGTATCATCGAAGCGTGTCAAAATGATACGCGTATCATGATACGCCCCGATCGCGTATCTGACACGTGTCATATCAAATACGGGCATCGGCAGAATGATCTAATAGGCGTCCACACTATGATACGCATACTTGATACGGTGCGATGATCGCGACGGTGATCTGATCGGAGATCTGACAGCGCAAATGATACAAATGTGGACGCACCGTAATAGCATCCACACTATGATACGCATACTTGATACGGCGCGATGATCGCGACGGAATTCTGATCGGAGATCTGATCGCGCAAATGATACAAATGTGGACGCACCGTAACGCGATCCGCGATCCACGCTTCACGATCCTGCATCGCGGATCGCGGGATCGCCGCTCCAAGACGGATCGTCCGGTGTGGACCCAGCTATTTTTATCACCTACACAAAACTCATATTATATAGTTCTATCGCACAATAAGGGTCAATTTTAGGGGTACGGGGGTCCGGGTGGCGCGATCATTGTTCATACACTTTCACATTTTAATATCTATGTATTATATTTATTTATTTAGTATCCCAAGTACAATATACTATCTTAGATTGAATAACGTATATTTTTATTATTAACTGTGGCGTAAATGCGTACATATTTGCGTTACAATTAGACTTATTTATTGCTGAGTGTTTGGCTGTCCATCCAACGACAATAACAGCAGGAGCCACAGAACACCAGGCGCTGTAGTGCGTACGTGGTTACGCCTGAGTGGTGTCCTTTTTGGCACATAAGGCATTGCACTACCTACCATTCCCATGTATTAATACAACTGTAATACATGTACTTACTGCTTTATTTCAAGTTCTTATTTTCTTTCTTTATTATAAGTATTGTTGTTTCTCATTGTATGTGTCCGGTTATATTCGTGTTGTATTGTTATGTTTTAATGTTTGTATAAATTCTAATTGTTGATGTTGTAGTGTAATGTCCTATTTAGTCGAATAAACTTTTATTTATTTATTTATTTCAATTCACCGCAACGCGACGCGACGCGATACGTAGATGCATTAATTTGTATTGAATTGACAGATTTGCATGACGTCTCAGTTCTCACGCAATTGAAGTCTGTTAAATCCATACAAATTTAGAAATGCATCTACGCGTTTCGTTGCAGTCTGAATGGACCCTAAAAGTGTAGTAATACACTTATGTATGCGATTGCATTCGTTTACAATGAGAAGTTATCTTTCCCTCGAGAGCTGTATATTTTGCCAGCATAAAAGGTAGCCTAAATGGATAAATCAGACTAAGCTACTTTCATTTGTTTGTTATTTATTATTCACTTTATGGATGCAGCGAAATATAGACATTTTGATCCATCCATACTTTAACTTACAATACTCTTATTGCTATAGCGGCGTCCACAAGGTATTTAGGATTATAGGGTCCAGCCCACTGAATGTCAGTGTGTCTGATAAAGAACTGACTAAGAACCGCAGAGAAAGGAGGGTTCAAAGACGCGTCCAAAATATCTCACGCAATTTATGTACCACCATTACGCCTCGTTCGCACGAGAGCTTAAAAAGCGTCGCGTTAAACCTAATGTTGGCGGTACGTAGGAGAGCCATGCTTCGGCACGAATGGGCCGGCTCGATCGGAGAAATACCACGGGCTCACAGAAACCGGAGTGAAACAGCGCCTACGCTGTGTTTCGCCGAGTGAGTGAGTTTACCGGAGGCCCTATCTCCTACCCTATTCCCTTCCCTACCCTCCCCTAATCCCCTATTACCCTATTCCCTCTTAAAAGGCCGGCAACGCACCTGCAGCACTTATGATGTTGCGAGTGTCCATAGGCGACGGAAGTTGCTTTCCATCAGGTGACCCGTTTGCTCGTTTGCCCCCTTATTTTATTTAAAAAAAAATTTTAGTCACTGTTTAGTAATCTGTGATTTAACGCCAACGCCCAACGTCGAAAAAATCCGACAGTGCTCGATAAAGAAACGCCCTTTTAAAAACGCTTTCGTGTGAATAGATATAACTGCTTCATCCATACTTCCATCCATACTAATATTATAATGGTGAAAGTGTGTCTGTCTGTCTGTCTGTCTGTCTGTCTGTCTGTATGTCTGTCTGTCTGTCCGTCCGTCCGTCTGTCCGTCCGTCCGTCCGTCCGTCCGTCCGTCCGTCCGTCCGTCTGTCTGTCTGTCTGTTACCTCTTCACGCTCGAACGCCTGAACCGATTTTGCTGAAATTTGGCATGGAGATACTTTGAGTCCCGAGAAAGGACATAGGATAGTTTTTATCCCGAAAAAAATGTACGGTTCCCGTGCGATAAAAGAATTTTGGCGCAACGAAGTTGCGGGCGTCATCTAGTAATAATATACGTTTTTTAACGCCCGTTGAAAAAGCGCTCGTGTGAATGATTTCTTATGGTCCAAAAGATGTAAGGTAGATCGTATCTGTCGGTGACTGCACAGTTAATTACATGGCACGTGTCATTCCAGACTTCATTTAGTTTCGGAGTTTACTCCTGGGATACTAAAAGGCACGCCGCAAAGTTAACGAAACTCTCAGGCTTACTTAAGATTCTAATGAAGTTATTAGGACTGTGGATACGACTTAAAGAACAGGTATTCTCTTTAAAGAAGAGAACTATCTACTTCTGTTTAATAGAACTTTGCCATGAAGTAATAAGCATTCTATAAATCTGAACCACAAAGCTGCTTTCATACTTCCATACTATATCAAACTTTCATACTTTTGACATTCTTTAGTAAGAATGTCAAAAGTTATAGTTACTTATAGTTAAGGGCGAAGCCAGACGATCGTAATTTGTGAGTTGTGAGTCGCAGAATTTCGGCTGGCAGAAATTCCGCTGCATTCGGTTTCATACAAAAGTCCTGTTTGATTCACACGAGCGTAATTTTGTGAGTCATGATTTGTATGAAAATATAATATTTACGCGGCAGAAATTCTGCGACTCACAACTCACAAATTACACTCGTTTGGCTTCACCCTAAATAAATGCAAAGTGTGTATGTTACCTATTCGCTCTTAAACGGCTGATTTAGATAGGCATGAAGATATATTTTATAAAAAGGATATAGGATAGTCGTTGTTACGGAAATATACGGAAAGGTGTACGTTTCTCGCGCAATAAACGAATTTTGGCGCAACGGAGCTGCACATCTACCCCAGGTATTTATACTAAACTAGCTATCCCGGCAAACGTTGTTTTGCCATTTAAAGTATTTCTACTTCATCAGTTGATACAAAAACTTACCCCCTCTTTTGTCCCCTAAGAGGGGACAAAAGAGGGGGTAAGTTATACACCAGTTGTTAAGTTGGAAAAACAGTTAATAATATGAAGTAAGTCCATTAAAGAAAAAAGTTCGATACAAAATCTGACCCCCTCTTTGCGCCCCTTAGAGGGGTGGGGGGAGGGGGGGGTGATTTTAATACACCAGATGTTGAGTTGGAAGAAGACAAATATATCTGCGGAAACCGCATTCAAATCGGATCAGTAGTTTTCGTGTGATAGTGGAACAAACATACAGACAGACAGACAGACAAAAAAATTGACCACATTTTTGGCTTGTATAGCGACACCTTCCGTTTATTATTTTTTGAATATCTTTAATGTACAGAATCGTAATTTCTACAGTTTTATTATATGTATAGATAATATGTATAGATAATATAAACTAAAGTTTGGTAACTCCTCTCGTGGGCTGGATCATATTCGCGATGCTTCGATCGTCAACAATACCTTTGATAAAAGCCGCCTGTAAAATATTATATGCTAAGAGCTGTTTGCTGGCTGTTTCACCACTTCCTGATAAAGTGCCGAATAGGCTATTCACAACTTTTTTGACAGATTCTCCATACTTGATCTGTCAAGATCATTGGTGGATAGCTTATTCGTCACTTATCAGGAAGTGGTGAAACAGGCCCTAAGACTTATAATGTAGGATCGAATTGAATAAAGGTTATAATATGTTGGTTCCTTTATCGGCAAAATTGAAAGATAACACACAAAATATCGACTCTTTTAAAGAAAAACAAAAGATTATAAAAAACAGTATTATTATCTTACGCAAACAACTAAAGCAATAAAATGGTATGTTTCATGAAGTGTGTTTGAAACTAAGTTCCCTTTTTCAGTCGGTTCTTCAAATGGAAACTTATAGGAAATATTCTGTCTACAAATAATCGCGATCCCTATGCAAATATATAACAAAGTACACTTGCATTTTTCTAAATCTGTGCTGGTCAAACAAGAAAAAAAGGATGCTACAAAAAAGATTTTAACTTTATAGGCTAGTAAAAAAATGTATTTAGTTGCGTAGTTAAAAAACTAACGTTCAAACTGCATAGCTTTATATTAGCTCCGTGGTGCATAGCATAAGAATTAAGTTGAGTTTAAGTTAACCATGTGTTAAAATGCTTTGATTTTTTCATGAATAACGCGCGAAATTAAATATTAATAAATATAAAATATTATATTTACCCAGGAATAAACTTGGGACTGGGGCTCAACTTAATTTTTATTTTAAAACTTACGCGTCACTAGTACATAGGCTGCACTAAAAATATCGGGAATGGAATACTTCCACTATTCCTGTCATATTAAAATCTTTTTAATTAAAAACTCCTTGGTTTTGAAAATCGAATACCATTTATTTATTTAAAAAAAGAATCTCGGTCTTATCACAAGGTCTTGGCAAACTTGTTTAGTCGTTGAGAAAATGGAATTGACTCGAGAAAATTCTAGAGCGAAGATTTATTATGACTTTCGAAGTGGTTTAACACAATAACAGTGTGCTGATCGGATGATTTCCGTATTTGGTGATGAAGCCCCATCCAAAACCACAATTTATCGCTGATTTGCTGAATTTCAACGTGGACGTGTCAGGCTCAGTGATGATCCCCGTCAAGGTCGTCCAAAAACTGCAGTCACCCAAGAAAACGTTGATGCTGTGCGTAAGCTGGTTGAGGAAGATCGACATGTGATATACCGCGAAATTCAGGCAACTTTAGACATTGGCATGAGTCAAATACAAATAATATTGCATGCACGGATTTTAAAAAAATACGGATGGAGCATTACACTATAAAGAGGTGAAGCATGCAAGGTACGACAATTTCGTCACAATTTCGTTTATTGTACAGGTGACCGACACTCACACACGCAACTAGGTACTACAACCCGCTGTCATTGTACATTGAGTGACGGCGCCAATGACACGCACACATCCTACACGGGCGGCCATTACTATGCTTCACTCGGAATTTGATAAGGTTACATCCGTATTTTTTTTAATCCGTGATTGCATGAACAATTAGGTTTAAAAAAGTTGTTTTCCCGATGGATACCGCATTTGCTCTGTGAAGAGCAAAAAGCGGCTCGCGTTACTTGGTGCGTGAGAACTCTTGAAAGATTCCACGCACGATCCTCAAATGCTGTATACAAGATCATATCAGGTGACGAATCCTGGATATACGCGTACGAACCCGAAACTAAAAACCAGTCACGAGTTTGGGTGTTCGAAAATGAGTTAAAGCCAACAAAAATTGTTCGTTCACAGAGTGTTGCAAAAAAATGGTTTTTTTGGACGTTTGTCTCCAAAACCGGCCATATTGCGACTATTCCTCTTGAGGGACAAAGAACGGTTAATGCAGAATGGTATGCTAGCATTTGTTTACCACAGGTCGTATCTGAACTCTGTAAAGAGAACTGCAACCGCCGCATCATCCTCCATCACGACAATGCGAGTTCTCACACCGCGCACAGAACAAAAGAGTTTTTAGAGCAAGAAAACATAGAATTATTAGACCCTCCGCCGAACAGCCCCGACTTAAGCCCTTATGATTTCTATACTTTCCCTAAAATAAAGAATAAATTGCGTGGTCAGAGATTTTCATCACCTGAACAAGCTGTGGACGCCTACAAAACGGTCATTTTGGAGACCCCAACTTCCGAATGGAATGGTTGCTTCAATGATTGGTTCCATCGTATGGAAAAATGTGTCAAATTTCACATGGGAATACTTCGAAAAGCAATAAACTAATAAGCAAATAAGCAGTACTGTTGTGTCACCTCCTTGATTCCCGAATTTTTCAGTGCCGCCTCGTATGCAGCTTGAAATAATTCTTAAGGTGCTCCCTAGCCGGGAACATTCGCTTGTGATGTAACGTTATAGAGTCGAGCATTAATTACATCAGTGAGGGAGGAGAATCAAATAGTACTCATAATATTTTACCGTTTCTTATGTCATTGTCAACTAATCATAATTACTAGCCGACCACGCAAGACAACGCGCTTCAAACGTTTTGAAAACGCACTTCAAACGTTTTGAATTTTGGAGGGGCGCGCCATGTTAGTTTATCTCTAGTGTCATGTCAGAACACTAGGGCCGGTGTAAATAGACAGTACTTAAGATGTGACCCGGTCTCAAGACGCGGTTCGGCTCTGTGATTAGTCCAAATTTTGACAGCCAACCAATCACAAAGCCTGAATCGTGTCTTGAGACCGAGATGCATCTTGAGTAGGTACTGACTATTTATACGGGCCTAGATGACACTCGCAACTCCGTTGCTTCAAAATTTGTCTATCGCGCAGGAATCGCACATTTTTTCGGGATAAAAAGTATTCTATGTCCTTTCCCGGGACTCAAAGTATCTGCATACCAAATTTCAGCAAAATCGGTTCAGCGGTTCGGGCGTGAAGAGGTAACAGACAGACAGACACACTTTCGAATTTATAATATTAGTAAGGATTGACAGAAACTTTGTCAAACGTAAACTTTTTGTTTACTGTCTAAACTGGTGCTGCTTCGATATGGTGCAGTAATATTATATCCAATTTGGGAAAACTATTTTAGAAATGCAGGAGTGGTTTGAGGTTTCGCGCTTCAAATGATCTGTATGTAAGGTGACGCTTATGAGCTTGTAACAGTATTGTCGTCACTCACTGTCACTCGGACGATGTGCTACAGCTGCTGTAATATTACACAGTAAACCACATTTTCACTACACTATACCTTCATCGGGCACACGCAAACATAAGCGTAATTTGAGACAAGTGAAGTAGCAAATTATACAGTATCACGTCGGAAGCGCCAAAAACATATTATCTCTGTCTTGAGCGAGTTGGATTCCGACCGGAACGTTTTAAAACATTACTGTGACCGAATCTGATTTTTGAGTTTTTTAGGAAAGTATAATTAAGTACGTGAATTACGACTATTATGGCTCTAATATAGAAGTCTATGATTTAATTACACGTAGGTAAAAAATTTAAAAATACACAACATCTGGTTGGATCACTGGGTAACGGACACTACTAAGTCACACTACTGTGTGACATTATACTATGCTAATACCGTCAGCAGCAGTTATGTCACACAGCGAGTGTCGCAACTCGCAACTGATAGAGTATGACAAATCTGTTCCTGTGTGTAACTAGCGTGACAGATTTGTCACAATATACATACTTTACAGCACTTTACAGGGTATTTTGGCGTGTTATTATAATCAGAATTAAACCCGCCTCTTGAGAGTTGTTTTACACTTACTTCCTCCTGTCAATATCAATATATATATATATATTGCATGTGGCTTAAAAATTAATGCGACATAATTGGCAGCTGCTTTGTATAATATATTATGCCCTTATGACAATGCGTCAAAACCATTTCAAAACATATCTATTAGCTATGTCCACACTGTGCACTTTCGCCTTCAATTTTCCTTATCTTCTTTCATTCAACTTTCGCATTGGCGCATTCAATAATTGAATGCGTCAACGAACCTAACGCCAACATCGTCATGAAATAACAAAGCGAAACTTTTGGATACGGTCAGAGGGCATGCGTCGCGGGTATGACTCACGTTGACTGCACCATAACGCATGCCCTTGACGAACAAAAAAGGCACAGTTTGAACAAAGCTATTGGTCTGCACACGCCAAATCAATTTTGTAGGAAAATGCGCTGGGGATTTTATCATCGTCGAAGGGAATGCGCTCATTATGTCTGTATTTTAACCCACCAAAACATTTCTCATTCCGTCAGCTTTAAGCAGTGATGGAAATATTCACGCCATTTTCATGTTTTCCTCACGTACGTACTCCCTCGCGATTAATTTGCCGCGGCGGTAATGAGCGCAAACCGATGTACGAATTCGGGAAACAAACGGGAAATACCTTGATTCCTTTTATTTCTCACTACGAAACTGCAACTGTTACTGTTAAGTTTTCATACGAATATTAATATCGCCAACATGAATTCCATTTTATATAATTATTATTAGTTCTTCGATGGTATTCAGTAAATTTGTACTTAAATGGTATTCAGTAAATAATTTTACCGTAGAACTGTAAATACTGTGTTGTACTATAACTAATAATTATTTATTATTGAGCAAGATAGTCATGTTCTTTAGAGATTGTGACTATATTTTTACTTTTACGACATAAAATTGGACATAATAGTCCCTATATTACGAAATCACATTTGAAGACTAGACTAATAATTTAATTCACCTATTTGTTTAATCGGGATATCACTTGACACTTGACAGGTTCAAAGGCCGGGTCAGGCTTAAAGCGAAGCCACGATTTGCGGTATGATGCGTTGTAGGACGCAATATTTATGTTTTTCATTGACGCCCGACGACAATGCAATTATTCTACAATGACAAGGATATTGTGGGACTTGACTTATAAGTAATGGTGTGAGTGTCTCAACCAATGAGTTTCTAAAATACTAGAGTAGTAACGTCTTACAAAAGATTCTCAGAAATGCGTAACCACTTGATAGTTCAAAAGACAATGTCAATTCATAATGTAATTATGTCATTATGTAGGTCAGATATGTCTGCAGGCATCTTCGAAGTGGCAACGCGTTGCTGCCGTAAACTGCTAATCTAGCTACGTTAATAACATAGAATATCATTGGTCTCAACCATAAAGATAATATACCTAGCGGAATAGAGAAAAAAATGCTGAGCAAGCGAGATGTCACTATCAGTAACACTGCGTGGAAAAAGAGACGTGTGATACATGACAGCAGAACCTTTTTTCACCTGTTTTGACAGTCAGTCTGCACTCGGCATCTTTATCGGCACGTTGACAATTTCAGATCTCAGGAAAATGTATGTAAGAACATCATTTTCACGCACACGTAAACATATTTGTACACACAGATGTAATTCAATTTTGGTTTCGTTTGACAGCTCGGGATTATTTCTCTAGAACAGAGAAACAATCCAAGGAGGAGTGTATAGAGCATAAAGTTAATATAACTTTGTGGTCTCAACTGTATGTAACCACTGTTAGTGACAATAAAGCGGTGGCATTAGTTTCAAAGTTAAAATAAAACGGTGACAATGCAGCATTTACTATTCTACTTCATAAATTGTCCATCGCTATTCGCTGCTACAAGACAGTACGTCCAACGATGCAACAATCTACTAAATAGTGTTGCCCGCAACTAATTTGCTCCGGAAACCGTTAATCGCGCAAGAACCGTAATTTTTTTGGGGAATAAAAACTATCCTATCTCCTTTTCTAGAAATTTTCGTACCAAATTTTATCTATTTAGTGGAGGCCATTGAGCTCCCGAACCAAAGTGAGAGGGAGCTCAGCATAGAGTAAGAGTATTTGTAGTAATAGGTAGTTGCAAGCATTAGATGTAAGAGTAAATGGTGTTATTAGTTAGTAGTTGTAGTAGGTATTTTGTTTTCAAATAGATGTAAGAGTAAATGGCGTTGTTGGTTAGTAGTTGTAGTAGGTATAATGTATAGAATTAGATGTAAGAGTAAATGGTGTTATTAGTAATTAGAGTAATTAAAATTTTAAGACCTTTTTTTTTGAGTGGAAAGGGATGGCTAATAGGGGATGGTGGAGGCCATTGAGCTCCCGAACCAAAGTGAGAGGGAGCTCAGCATAGAGTAAGAGTATTTGTAGTAATAGGTAGTTGCAAGCATTAGATGTAAGAGTAAATGGTGTTGTTAGTTAGTAGTTGTAGTAGGTATTTTGTTTTCAAATAGATGTAAGAGTAAATGGCGTTGTTGGTTAGTAGTTATAGTAGGGATTATATTTTGAAATAGATGTAAGAGTAAATGGTGTTGTTAGTTAGTAGTTGAAGTAGGTATAAGGTATTGAATTAGATGTAAGAGTAAATGGTGTTTTTATTTAGTAGTTGTAGTAGGTATAATGTATAGAATTAGATGTAAGAGTAAATGGTGTTATTAGTAAGTAGAGTAATTAGAATTTATAAACCTTTCTTTTTGAGTGGAAAGGGATGGCTAATAGGGGATGGTGGAGGCCATTGAGCTCCCGAACCAAAGTGAGAGGGAGCTCAGCATAGAGTAAGAGTATTTGTAGTAATAGGTAGTTGCAAGCATTAGATGTAAGAGTAAATGGTGTTGTTAGTTAGTAGTTGTAGTAGGTATAAGGTATTGAATTTGATGTAAGAGTAAATGGTGTTGTTAGTTAGTAGTTGAAGTAGGTATAAGGTATTGAATTAGATGTAAGAGTAAATGGTGTTTTTAGTTAGTAGTTGTAGTAGGTATAATGTATAGAATTAGATGTACGAGTAAATGGTGTTATTAGTAAGTAGAGTAATTAGAATTTATAAACTTTTCTTTTTGAGTGGAAAGGGATGGCTAATAGGGGATGGTGGAGGCCATTGAGCTCCCGAACCAAAGTGAGAGGGAGCTCAGCATAGAGTAAGAGTATTTGTAGTAATAGGTAGTTGCAAGCATTAGATGTAAGAGTAAATGGTGTTGTTAGTTAGTAGTTGTAGTAGGTATAAGGTATTGAATTTGATGTAAGAGTAAATGGTGTTGTTAGTTAGTAGTTGAAGTAGGTATAAGGTATTGAATTAGATGTAAGAGTAAATGGTGTTTTTAGTTAGTAGTTGTAGTAGGTATAATGTATAGAATTAGATGTAAGAGTAAATGGTGTTATTAGTAAGTAGAGTAATTAGAATTTATAAACCTTTCTTTTTGAGTGGAAAGGGATGGCTAATAGGGGATGGTGGAGGCCATTGAGCTCCCGAACCAAAGTGAGAGGGAGCTCAGCATAGAGTAAGAGTATTTATAGTAATAGGTAGTTGCAAGCATTAGATGTAAGAGTAAATGGTGTTGTTAGTTAGTAGTTGTAGTAGGTATTTTGTTTTCAAATAGATGTAAGAGTAAATGGCGTTGTTGGTTAGTAGTTATAGTAGGAATTATATTTTGAATTAGATGTAAGAGTAAATGGTGTTGTTAGTTAGTAGTTGAAGCAGGTATAAAGTATTGAATTAGATGTAAGAGTAAATGGTGTTTTTAGTTAGTAGTTGTAGTAGGTATAATGTATAGGATTAGATGTAAGAGTAAATGGTGTTATTAGTAAGTAGAGTAATTAAAATTTTAAGACCTTTTTTTTTGAGTGGAAAGGGATGGCTAATAGGGGATGGTGGAGGCCATTGAGCTCCCGAACCAAAGTGAGAGGGAGCTCAGCATAGAGTAAGAGTATTTGTAGTAATAGGTAGTTGCAAGCATTAGATGTAAGAGTAAATGGTGTTGTTAGTTAGTAGTTGTAGTAGGTATTTTGTTTTCAAATAGATGTAAGAGTAAATGGCGTTGTTGGTTAGTAGTTATAGTAGGGATTATATTTTGAAATAGATGTAAGAGTAAATGGTGTTGTTAGTTAGTAGTTGAAGTAGGTATAAGGTATTGAATTAGATGTAAGAGTAAATGGTGTTTTTATTTAGTAGTTGTAGTAGGTATAATGTATAGAATTAGATGTAAGAGTAAATGGTGTTATTAGTAAGTAGAGTAATTAGAATTTATAAACCTTTCTTTTTGAGTGGAAAGGGATGGCTAATAGGGGATGGTGGAGGCCATTGAGCTCCCGAACCAAAGTGAGAGGGAGCTCAGCATAGAGTAAGAGTATTTGTAGTAATAGGTAGTTGCAAGCATTAGATGTAAGAGTAAATGGTGTTGTTAGTTAGTAGTTGTAGTAGGTATAAGGTATTGAATTTGATGTAAGAGTAAATGGTGTTGTTAGTTAGTAGTTGAAGTAGGTATAAGGTATTGAATTAGATGTAAGAGTAAATGGTGTTTTTAGTTAGTAGTTGTAGTAGGTAAAATGTATAGAATTAGATGTAAGAGTAAATGGTGTTATTAGTAAGTAGAGTAATTAGAATTTATAAACCTTTCTTTTTGAGTGGAAAGGGATGGCTAATAGGGGATGGTGGAGGCCATTGAGCTCCCGAACCAAAGTGAGAGGGAGCTCAGCATAGAGTAAGAGTATTTGTAGTAATAGGTAGTTGCAAGCATTAGATGTAAGAGTAAATGGTGTTATTAGTTAGTAGTTGTAGTAGGTATTTTGTTTTCAAATAGATGTAAGAGTAAATGGCGTTGTTGGTTAGTAGTTGTAGTAGGTATAATGTATAGAATTAGATGTAAGAGTAAATGGTGTTATTAGTAATTAGAGTAATTAAAATTTTAAGACCTTTTTTTTTGAGTGGAAAGGGATGGCTAATAGGGGATGGTGGAGGCCATTGAGCTCCCGAACCAAAGTGAGAGGGAGCTCAGCATAGAGTAAGAGTATTTGTAGTAATAGGTAGTTGCAAGCATTAGATGTAAGAGTAAATGGTGTTGTTAGTTAGTAGTTGTAGTAGGTATTTTGTTTTCAAATAGATGTAAGAGTAAATGGCGTTGTTGGTTAGTAGTTATAGTAGGGATTATATTTTGAATTAGATGTAAGAGTAAATGGTGTTGTTAGTTAGTATTTGTAGTAGGTATAAGGTATTGAATTAGATGTAAGAGTAAATGGTGTTGTTGGTTAGTAGTTATAGTAGGTATAAAGTATTGAATTAGATGTAAGAGTAAATGGTGTTATTAGTAAGTAGAGTAATTAAAATTTTAAGACCTTTCTTTTTGAGTGGAAAGGGATGGCTAATAGGGATGGTGGAGGCCATTGAGCTCCCGAACCAAAGTGAGAGGGAGCTCAGCATAGAGTAAGAGTATTTGTAGTAATAGGTAGTTGCAAGCATTAGATGTAAGAGTAAATGGTGTTGTTAGTTAGTAGTTGAAGTAGGTATAAGGTATTGAATTAGATGTAAGAGTAAATGGTGTTTTTAGTTAGTAGTTGTAGTAGGTATAATGTATAGAATTAGATGTAAGAGTAAATGGTGTTATTAGTAAGTAGAGTAATTAGAATTTATAAACCTTTCTTTTTGAGTGGAAAGGGATGGCTAATAGGGGATGGTGGAGGCCATTGAGCTCCCGAACCAAAGTGAGAGGGAGCTCAGCATAGAGTAAGAGTATTTGTAGTAATAGGTAGTTGCAAGCATTAGATGTAAGAGTAAATGGTGTTGTTAGTTAGTAGTTGTAGTAGGTATAAGGTATTGAATTTGATGTAAGAGTAAATGGTGTTGTTAGTTAGTAGTTGAAGTAGGTATAAGGTATTGAATTAGATGTAAGAGTAAATGGTGTTTTTAGTTAGTAGTTGTAGTAGGTATAATGTATAGAATTAGATGTAAGAGTAAATGGTGTTATTAGTAAGTAGAGTAATTAGAATTTATAAACCTTTCTTTTTGAGTGGAAAGGGATGGCTAATAGGGGATGGTGGAGGCCATTGAGCTCCCGAACCAAAGTGAGAGGGAGCTCAGCATAGAGTAAGAGTATTTATAGTAATAGGTAGTTGCAAGCATTAGATGTAAGAGTAAATGGTGTTGTTAGTTAGTAGTTGTAGTAGGTATTTTGTTTTCAAATAGATGTAAGAGTAAATGGCGTTGTTGGTTAGTAGTTATAGTAGGAATTATATTTTGAATTAGATGTAAGAGTAAATGGTGTTGTTAGTTAGTAGTTGAAGCAGGTATAAAGTATTGAATTAGATGTAAGAGTAAATGGTGTTTTTAGTTAGTAGTTGTAGTAGGTATAATGTATAGGATTAGATGTAAGAGTAAATGGTGTTATTAGTAAGTAGAGTAATTAAAATTTATAAATCTTTCTTTTTGAGTGGAAAGGGATGGCTAATAGGGGATGGTGGAGGCCATTGAGCTCCCGAACCAAAGTGAGAGGGAGCTCAGCATAGAGTAAGAGTATTTGTAGTAATAGGTAGTTGCAAGCATTAGATGTAAGAGTAAATGGTGTTGTTAGTTAGTAGTTGTAGTAGGTATAAGGTATTGAATTAGATGTAAGAGTAAATGGTGTTGTTAGTTAGTAGTTGAAGTAGGTATAAGGTATTGAATTAGATGTAAGAGTAAATGGTGTTTTTAGTTAGTAGTTGTAGTAGGTAAAATGTATAGAATTAGATGTAAGAGTAAATGGTGTTATTAGTAAGTAGAGTAATTAGAATTTATAAACCTTTCTTTTTGAGTGGAAAGGGATGGCTAATAGGGGATGGTGGAGGCCATTGAGCTCCCGAACCAAAGTGAGAGGGAGCTCAGCATAGAGTAAGAGTATTTGTAGTAATAGGTAGTTGCAAGCATTAGATGTAAGAGTAAATGGTGTTATTAGTTAGTAGTTGTAGTAGGTATTTTGTTTTCAAATAGATGTAAGAGTAAATGGCGTTGTTGGTTAGTAGTTATAGTAGGTATAAAGTATAGAATTAGATGTAAGAGTAAATGGTGTTATTAGTAATTAGAGTAATTAAAATTTTAAGACCTTTCTTTTTGAGTGGAAAGGGATGGCTAATAGGGGATGGTGGAGGCCATTGAGCTCCCGAACCAAAGTGAGAGGGAGCTCAGCATAGAGTAAGAGTATTTGTAGTAATAGGTAGTTGCAAGCATTAGATGTAAGAGTAAATGGTGTTGTTAGTTAGTAGTTGTAGTAGGTATTTTGTTTTCAAATAGATGTAAGAGTAAATGGCGTTGTTGGTTAGTAGTTATAGTAGGGATTATATTTTGAATTAGATGTAAGAGTAAATGGTGTTGTTAGTTAGTATTTGTAGTAGGTATAAGGTATTGAATTTCATGTAAGAGTAAATGGTGTTGTTGGTTAGTAGTTATAGTAGGTATAAAGTATTGAATTAGATGTAAGAGTAAATGGTGTTATTAGTAAGTAGAGTAATTAAAATTTTAAGACCTTTCTTTTTGAGTGGAAAGGGATGGCTAATAGGGATGGTGGAGGCCATTGAGCTCCCGAACCAAAGTGAGAGGGAGCTCAGCATAGAGTAAGAGTATTTGTAGTAATAGGTAGTTGCAAGCATTAGATGTAAGAGTAAATGGTGTTGTTAGTTAGTAGTTGAAGTAGGTATAAGGTATTGAATTAGATGTAAGAGTAAATGGTGTTTTTAGTTAGTAGTTGTAGTAGGTATAATGTATAGAATTAGATGTAAGAGTAAATGGTGTTATTAGTAAGTAGAGTAATTAGAATTTATAAACCTTTCTTTTTGAGTGGAAAGGGATGGCTAATAGGGGATGGTGGAGGCCATTGAGCTCCCGAACCAAAGTGAGAGGGAGCTCAGCATAGAGTAAGAGTATTTATAGTAATAGGTAGTTGCAAGCATTAGATGTAAGAGTAAATGGTGTTGTTAGTTAGTAGTTGTAGTAGGTATTTTGTTTTCAAATAGATGTAAGAGTAAATGGCGTTGTTGGTTAGTAGTTATAGTAGGAATTATATTTTGAATTAGATGTAAGAGTAAATGGTGTTGTTAGTTAGTAGTTGAAGCAGGTATAAAGTATTGAATTAGATGTAAGAGTAAATGGTGTTTTTAGTTAGTAGTTGTAGTAGGTATAATGTATAGGATTAGATGTAAGAGTAAATGGTGTTATTAGTAAGTAGAGTAATTAAAATTTATAAATCTTTCTTTTTGAGTGGAAAGGGATGGCTAATAGGGGATGGTGGAGGCCATTGAGCTCCCGAACCAAAGTGAGAGGGAGCTCAGCATAGAGTAAGAGTATTTGTAGTAATAGGTAGTTGCAAGCATTAGATGTAAGAGTAAATGGTGTTGTTAGTTAGTAGTTGTAGTAGGTATAAGGTATTGAATTTGATGTAAGAGTAAATGGTGTTGTTAGTTAGTAGTTGAAGTAGGTATAAGGTATTGAATTAGATGTAAGAGTAAATGGTGTTTTTAGTTAGTAGTTGTAGTAGGTATAATGTATAGAATTAGATGTAAGAGTAAATGGTGTTATTAGTAAGTAGAGTAATTAGAATTTATAAACCTTTCTTTTTGAGTGGAAAGGGATGGCTAATAGGGGATGGTGGAGGCCATTGAGCTCCCGAACCAAAGTGAGAGGGAGCTCAGCATAGAGTAAGAGTATTTGTAGTAATAGGTAGTTGCAAGCATTAGATGTAAGAGTAAATGGTGTTATTAGTTAGTAGTTGTAGTAGGTATTTTGTTTTCAAATAGATGTAAGAGTAAATGGCGTTGTTGGTTAGTAATTGAAGCAGGTATAATGTATAGAATTAGATGTAAGAGTAAATGGTGTTATTAGTAATTAGAGTAATTAAAATTTTAAGACCTTTTTTTTTGAGTGGAAAGGGATGGCTAATAGGGGATGGTGGAGGCCATTGAGCTCCCGAACCAAAGTGAGAGGGAGCTCAGCATAGAGTAAGAGTATTTGTAGTAATAGGTAGTTGCAAGCATTAGATGTAAGAGTAAATGGTGTTGTTAGTTAGTAGTTGTAGTAGGTATTTTGTTTTCAAATAGATGTAAGAGTAAATGGCGTTGTTGGTTAGTAGTTATAGTAGGGATTATATTTTGAATTAGATGTAAGAGTAAATGGTGTTGTTAGTTAGTATTTGTAGTAGGTATAAGGTATTGAATTTCATGTAAGAGTAAATGGTGTTGTTGGTTAGTAGTTATAGTAGGTATAAAGTATTGAATTAGATGTAAGAGTAAATGGTGTTATTAGTAAGTAGAGTAATTAAAATTTTAAGACCTTTCTTTTTGAGTGGAAAGGGATGGCTAATAGGGATGGTGGAGGCCATTGAGCTCCCGAACCAAAGTGAGAGGGAGCTCAGCATAGAGTAAGAGTATTTGTAGTAATAGGTAGTTGCAAGCATTAGATGTAAGAGTAAATGGTGTTGTTAGTTAGTAGTTGAAGTAGGTATAAGGTATTGAATTAGATGTAAGAGTAAATGGTGTTTTTAGTTAGTAGTTGTAGTAGGTATAATGTATAGAATTAGATGTAAGAGTAAATGGTGTTATTAGTAAGTAGAGTAATTAGAATTTATAAACCTTTCTTTTTGAGTGGAAAGGGATGGCTAATAGGGGATGGTGGAGGCCATTGAGCTCCCGAACCAAAGTGAGAGGGAGCTCAGCATAGAGTAAGAGTATTTGTAGTAATAGGTAGTTGCAAGCATTAGATGTAAGAGTAAATGGTGTTGTTAGTTAGTAGTTGTAGTAGGTATAAGGTATTGAATTAGATGTAAGAGTAAATGGTGTTGTTAGTTAGTAGTTGAAGTAGGTATAAGGTATTGAATTAGATGTAAGAGTAAATGGTGTTTTTAGTTAGTAGTTGTAGTAGGTATAATGTATAGAATTAGATGTAAGAGTAAATGGTGTTATTAGTAAGTAGAGTAATTAGAATTTATAAACCTTTCTTTTTGAGTGGAAAGGGATGGCTAATAGGGGATGGTGGAGGCCATTGAGCTCCCGAACCAAAGTGAGAGGGAGCTCAGCATAGAGTAAGAGTATTTATAGTAATAGGTAGTTGCAAGCATTAGATGTAAGAGTAAATGGTGTTGTTAGTTAGTAGTTGTAGTAGGTATTTTGTTTTCAAATAGATGTAAGAGTAAATGGCGTTGTTGGTTAGTAGTTATAGTAGGAATTATATTTTGAATTAGATGTAAGAGTAAATGGTGTTGTTAGTTAGTAGTTGAAGCAGGTATAAAGTATTGAATTAGATGTAAGAGTAAATGGTGTTTTTAGTTAGTAGTTGTAGTAGGTATAATGTATAGGATTAGATGTAAGAGTAAATGGTGTTATTAGTAAGTAGAGTAATTAAAATTTATAAATCTTTCTTTTTGAGTGGAAAGGGATGGCTAATAGGGGATGGTGGAGGCCATTGAGCTCCCGAACCAAAGTGAGAGGGAGCTCAGCATAGAGTAAGAGTATTTGTAGTAATAGGTAGTTGCAAGCATTAGATGTAAGAGTAAATGGTGTTGTTAGTTAGTAGTTGTAGTAGGTATAAGGTATTGAATTTGATGTAAGAGTAAATGGTGTTGTTAGTTAGTAGTTGAAGTAGGTATAAGGTATTGAATTAGATGTAAGAGTAAATGGTGTTTTTAGTTAGTAGTTGTAGTAGGTAAAATGTATAGAATTAGATGTAAGAGTAAATGGTGTTATTAGTAAGTAGAGTAATTAGAATTTATAAACCTTTCTTTTTGAGTGGAAAGGGATGGCTAATAGGGGATGGTGGAGGCCATTGAGCTCCCGAACCAAAGTGAGAGGGAGCTCAGCATAGAGTAAGAGTATTTGTAGTAATAGGTAGTTGCAAGCATTAGATGTAAGAGTAAATGGTGTTATTAGTTAGTAGTTGTAGTAGGTATTTTGTTTTGAAATAGATGTAAGAGTAAATGGTGTTGTTGGTTAGTAGTTGTAGTAGGTATAAAGTATAGAATTAGATGTAAGAGTAAATGGTGTTATTAGTAATTAGAGTAATTAAAATTTTAAGACCTTTTTTTTTGAGTGGAAAGGGATGGCTAATAGGGGATGGTGGAGGCCATTGAGCTCCCGAACCAAAGTGAGAGGGAGCTCAGCATAGAGTAAGAGTATTTGTAGTAATAGGTAGTTGCAAGCATTAGATGTAAGAGTAAATGGTGTTGTTAGTTAGTAGTTGTAGTAGGTATTTTGTTTTCAAATAGATGTAAGAGTAAATGGCGTTGTTGGTTAGTAGTTATAGTAGGGATTATATTTTGAATTAGATGTAAGAGTAAATGGTGTTGTTAGTTAGTATTTGTAGTAGGTATAAGGTATTGAATTTCATGTAAGAGTAAATGGTGTTGTTGGTTAGTAGTTATAGTAGGTATAAAGTATTGAATTAGATGTAAGAGTAAATGGTGTTATTAGTAAGTAGAGTAATTAAAATTTTAAGACCTTTCTTTTTGAGTGGAAAGGGATGGCTAATAGGGATGGTGGAGGCCATTGAGCTCCCGAACCAAAGTGAGAGGGAGCTCAGCATAGAGTAAGAGTATTTGTAGTAATAGGTAGTTGCAAGCATTAGATGTAAGAGTAAATGGTGTTGTTAGTTAGTAGTTGAAGTAGGTATAAGGTATTGAATTAGATGTAAGAGTAAATGGTGTTTTTAGTTAGTAGTTGTAGTAGGTATAATGTATAGAATTAGATGTAAGAGTAAATGGTGTTATTAGTAAGTAGAGTAATTAGAATTTATAAACCTTTCTTTTTGAGTGGAAAGGGATGGCTAATAGGGGATGGTGGAGGCCATTGAGCTCCCGAACCAAAGTGAGAGGGAGCTCAGCATAGAGTAAGAGTATTTATAGTAATAGGTAGTTGCAAGCATTAGATGTAAGAGTAAATGGTGTTGTTAGTTAGTAGTTGTAGTAGGTATTTTGTTTTCAAATAGATGTAAGAGTAAATGGCGTTGTTGGTTAGTAGTTATAGTAGGAATTATATTTTGAATTAGATGTAAGAGTAAATGGTGTTGTTAGTTAGTAGTTGAAGCAGGTATAAAGTATTGAATTAGATGTAAGAGTAAATGGTGTTTTTAGTTAGTAGTTGTAGTAGGTATAATGTATAGGATTAGATGTAAGAGTAAATGGTGTTATTAGTAAGTAGAGTAATTAAAATTTATAAATCTTTCTTTTTGAGTGGAAAGGGATGGCTAATAGGGGATGGTGGAGGCCATTGAGCTCCCGAACCAAAGTGAGAGGGAGCTCAGCATAGAGTAAGAGTATTTGTAGTAATAGGTAGTTGCAAGCATTAGATGTAAGAGTAAATGGTGTTGTTAGTTAGTAGTTGTAGTAGGTATAAGGTATTGAATTTGATGTAAGAGTAAATGGTGTTGTTAGTTAGTAGTTGAAGTAGGTATAAGGTATTGAATTAGATGTAAGAGTAAATGGTGTTTTTAGTTAGTAGTTGTAGTAGGTATAATGTATAGAATTAGATGTAAGAGTAAATGGTGTTATTAGTAAGTAGAGTAATTAGAATTTATAAACCTTTCTTTTTGAGTGGAAAGGGATGGCTAATAGGGGATGGTGGAGGCCATTGAGCTCCCGAACCAAAGTGAGAGGGAGCTCAGCATAGAGTAAGAGTATTTGTAGTAATAGGTAGTTGCAAGCATTAGATGTAAGAGTAAATGGTGTTGTTAGTTAGTAGTTGTAGTAGGTATTTTGTTTTCAAATAGATGTAAGAGTAAATGGCGTTGTTGGTTAGTAGTTATAGTAGGGATTATATTTTGAATTAGATGTAAGAGTAAATGGTGTTGTTAGTTAGTATTTGTAGTAGGTATAAGGTATTGAATTTCATGTAAGAGTAAATGGTGTTGTTGGTTAGTAGTTATAGTAGGTATAAAGTATTGAATTAGATGTAAGAGTAAATGGTGTTATTAGTAAGTAGAGTAATTAAAATTTTAAGACCTTTCTTTTTGAGTGGAAAGGGATGGCTAATAGGGATGGTGGAGGCCATTGAGCTCCCGAACCAAAGTGAGAGGGAGCTCAGCATAGAGTAAGAGTATTTGTAGTAATAGGTAGTTGCAAGCATTAGATGTAAGAGTAAATGGTGTTGTTAGTTAGTAGTTGTATTAGGTATTTTGTTTTTAAATATAAGTAAGAGTAAATGGCGTTGTTGGTTAGTTGTTGTAGTAGGAATTATATTTTGAATTAGATGTAAGAGTAAATGGTGTTGTTGGTTAGTAGTTATAGTAGGTATAAAGTATTGAATTAGATGTAAGAGTAAATGGTGTTATTAGTAAGTAGAGTAATTAAAATTTTAAGACCTTTCTTTTTGAGTGGAAAGGGATGGCTAATAGGGGATGGTGGAGGCCATTGAGCTCCCGAACCAAAGTGAGAGGGAGCTCAGCATAGAGTAAGAGTATTTGTAGTAATAGGTAGTTGCAAACATTAGATGTAAGAGTAAATGGTGTTGTTAGTTAGTAGTTGTAGTAGGTATTTTGTTTTCAAATAGATGTAAGAGTAAATGGCGTTGTTGGTTAGTAGTTATAGTAGGAATTATATTTTGAATTAGATGTAAAATTAAATGGTGTTGTTAGTTAGTAGTTGTAGTAGGTATAAGGTATTGAATTAGATGTAAGAGTAAATGGTGTTGTTGGTTAGTAATTTAAGTAGATATTTAGTATTGAATTAGAAGTAAGAGTAAATGGTGTTATTAGTAAGTAGAGTAATTAGAATTTAAATACCTTTCTTTTTGAGTGGAAAGGGATGGCTAATAGGGGATGGTGGAGGCCATTGAGCTCCCGAACCAAAGTGAGAGGGAGCTCAGTTTAGAGTAAGAGTAATTGTAGTAATAGGTAGTTACAAGCATTAGATGTAAGAGTAAATGGTGTTGTTAGTTAGTAGTTGTAGCAGGTATAAAGTATTGAATTAGATGTAAGAGTCAATGGTGTTTTTAGTTAGTAGTTGTGGTAGGTATTTTATTTTTAAATAGATGTAACAGTAAATGGCGTTGTTGGTTAGTAGTTATAGTAGGAATTATATTTTGAATTAGGTGTAAGAGTAAATGGTGTTGTTAGTTAGTAGTTGTAGTAGGTAAAAGGTATTGAATTTCATGTAAGAGTAAATGGTGTTGTTGGTTAGTAGTTATAGTAGGTATAAAGTATTGAATTAGATGTAAGAGTAAATGGTGTTATTAGTAAGTAGAGTAATTAAAATTTTAAGACCTTTCTTTTTGAGTGGAAAGGGATGGCTAATAGGGGATGGTGGAGGCCATTGAGCTCCCGAACCAAAGTGAGAGGGAGCTCAGTATAGAGTAAGAGTATTTGTAGTAATAGGTAGTTGCAAGCATTAGATGTAAGAGTAAATTGTGTTGTTAGTTAGTAGTTGTAGTAAATATAAGGTATATAATTAGATGTAAGAGTAAATGGTGTTGTTAGTTAGTAGTTGTAGTAGGTATAAGGTATTGAATTTCATGTAAGAGTAAATGGTGTTGTTGGTTAGTAGTTATAGTAGGTATAAAGTATTGAATTAGATGTAAGAGTAAATGGTTTTATTGGTAAGAAGAGTAATTAAAATTTTAAGACCTTTCTTTTTGAGTGGAAAGGGATGGCTAATAGGGGATGGTGGAGGCCATTGAGCTCCCGAACCAAAGTGAGAGGGAGCTCAGCATAGAGTAAGAGTATTTGTAGTAATAGGTAGTTGCAAGCATTAGATGTAAGAGTAAATGGTGTTGTTAGTTAGTAGTTGTAGTAGGTATTTTGTTTTCAAATAGATGTAAGAGTAAATGGCGTTGTTGGTTAGTAGTTATAGTAGGAATTATATTTTGAATTAGATGTAAGAGTAAATGGTGTTGTTAGTTAGTAGTTGTAGTAGGTATAAGGTATTGAATTAGATGTAAGAGTAAATGGTGTTGTTGGTTAGTAGTTTATAGTAGGTATAAAGTATTGAATTAGATGTAAGAGTAAATGGTGTTATTAGTAAGTAGAGTAATTAGAATTTAAATACCTTTCTTTTTGAGTGGAAAGGGATGGCTAATAGGGGATGGTGGAGGCCATTGAGCTCCCGAACCAAAGTGAGAGGGAGCTCAGTTTAGAGTAAGAGTAATTGTAGCAATAGGTAGTTACAAGCATTAGATGTAAGAGTAAATGGTGTTGTTAGTTAGTAGTTGTAGCAGGTATAAAGTATTGAATTAGATGTAAGAGTCAATGGTGTTTTTAGTTAGTAGTTGTAGTAGGTATAAGGTATTGAATTTCATGTAAGAGTAAATGGTGTTGTTGGTTAGTAGTTGTAGTAGGTATTTTGTTTTCAAATAGATGTAAGAGTAAATGGCGTTGTTGGTTAGTAGTTATAGTAGGAATTATATTTTGAATTAGATGTAAGAGTAAATGGTGTTGTTAGTTAGTAGTTGAAGCAGGTATAAAGTATTGAATTAGATGTAAGAGTAAATGGTGCTTTTAGTTAGTAGTTGTAGTAGGTATAATGTATAGAATTAGATGTAAGAGTAAATGGTGTTATTAGTAAGTAGAGCAATTAGAATTTAAAAACCTTTCTTTTTGAGTGGAAAGGGATGGCTAATAGGGGATGGTGGAGGCCATTGAGCTCCCGAACCAAAGTGAGAGGGAGCTCATCATAGAGTAAGAGTATTTGTAGTAATAGGTAGTTGCAAGCATTAGATGTAAGAGTAAATGGTGTTGTTAGTTAGTAGTTGTAGTAGGTATTTTGTTTTGAAATAGATGTAAGAGTAAATGGCGTTGTTGGTTAGTAGTTATAGTAGGAATTATATTTTGAATTAGATGTAAGAGTAAATGGTGTTGTTAGTTAGTAGTTGTAGTAGGTATAAGGTATTGAATTTCATGTAAGAGTAAATGGTGTTGTTGGTTAGTAGTTTATAGTAGGTATAAAGTATTGAATTAGATGTAAGAGTAAATGGTGTTATTAGTAAGTAGAGTAATTAGAATTTAAATACCTTTCTTTTTGAGTGGAAAGGGATGGCTAATAGGGGATGGTGGAGGCCATTGAGCTCCCGGACCAAAGTGAGAGGGAGCTCAGTTTAGAGTAAGAGTAATAATTGTAGTAATAGGTAGTTGCAAGCATTAGATGTAAGAGTAAATGGTGTTGTTAGTTAGTAGTTGTAGCAGGTATAAAGTATTGAATTAGATGTAAGAGTAAATGGTGTTATTAGTAAGTAGAGTAATTAAAATTTGAAGACCTTTCTTTTTGAAGTTACTATTAGTTAAGTTAGTGTTGTTAGTAGTTATAGTAGGATGTCTGCTAATGTTAACAGCTTCTTAAAATGTCATGTCTCCTTTTTCATTCATACGAAAAACGAAAGAGGTAACGTGATACTAATCGAGCATTAACTTTAACAGTCTTTGGTGAAATTGGGCCTAAGTAGTTTACAATATGAAAAGAAAACTCCGCGATTGTATATTATGTCTATGTTTTATGGATATCCCACAAAAACTTTTTTTTATCATTTACTTTGTCATTTACTGTTAACTTGGCTAAATGGTTAATTTTCGAAGCAATTTTAACCAATACGTCAATAATCCTTATTAAATTAAATACCTTATTAAATACATTATTGATTTCAAATTGATCTATATGGCCCTTTACGGCATACGATTTATATATTTTTGAAGATATTACAGATTCTAAAATTGCGGGACGTAGCTTTTGTGGCGGTACCGACCAATGCGGGCGGGTAGTAATGAATATAATAATATTATGTAATTAAAAACCACTGAATCGATTTTAATCATTTCTTGAGTGAGTGACATAGACTATAATATATTTTATACCCGTGCGAAGCCGGGGCGGGTCGCTAGTACATAATATTATGAATATTTAATCTTGATGTAACAAACAATTTAACACTTGAATAAACTTTTAAATTCTTGTAGAGTATTAATTTATTTGGTCTTTTTTAGGGTTCCGTACCCAAAGGGCAAAAACGGGACCCTATTACTTATAAGACTTCGTTGTCTGTCCGTCTGTCCGTCTTTCTGTATGTCTCCAGGCTCAAGGCTGTAACTAAAGAATGGTAATAGCTAGAGAGTTGACATTTTCACACATTATGTAATTTATAATAATAATATTATGTTGCCGCTATAACAACAAATACTAAAAATAAAATAAAATTTAAGTATGTTCAAATTTATATTAACTATATTCAATAACTATAACATTCTGGCAATAAAGACATTTGAATTTGAATACAATAAACGTGATTTTTTGGCCTTTTTCGCTCTATGTCGATAATGGCAACAGATGGGCACCTTAAAATTTCACGAAATCTTCAGCTAAAATATGTGCAATTTAATTACTATTAATAATAAAATTCAACTAAAACTAAAATATTATTAGGGCGGCTCCCATACAAAAAACACAAATTTTGGCCTAATTTTGCTCACTACACTACACAAAAATAGAACGGAACCCTTCGTGCGCTAGTCCGACTCGCACTTGGCCGATTATTACTATTGTTTGAACCGATGTTTAAGTACACTAACATGATGTACTATCACTATCCCGTAATGTTTCGCGCTAGCTCCCTTTCCCTCAACTTTCGATACTTTGCCATCTTTGACAGCCGGCACCCCTTATTTACGGCCAGATTTAATTAGGCACACCTATATTATAATAATAGGAGGAAATTAAGCTGATATGTATTAAGCTGATATGTATAAATGATATATAAAAGATCAATATACGTTATGGATGCAAAATGTATCGGAATGGTACCTGTTCACACCTGGTTACAATAGGGTTACGGCCGGGTGCCCAACGGCACACCGGATTTTTCTAAATCTCTATACTCATTATCATGAAATGAACGATGTTTGCTTTCAATACCTGATGATTACATTTTATCCCGCAAACTCAATTTTTCAATTTTTTTTTTTTTATATTTTTCGGCCACATTTGGACTGGCGCCCCAGTAGAAATATGTTCTCCTTATCATAAATATTTGTAAAAATGTGGTTTTAAGCGTGTACTCGATACCTGCACAATTTTGCAGTGGGATCTTAGACTCAAACGAGCACTTAGCACACTTCTAAGTCAGTCTACTAGTTCTTTCTGTCTATTGTGGTAAAAGTGAAACTTCCGCGGCATGCGACAGCCAGACGAAAAATTTTAGGTGATGTAATAAAAGTTCAACTTCGAAAGATTTTAACATAAGTTCTATACATTATGTGTCACAACTTTCCATTAAATTGAAGTTTAATCATCTTTAAAATATGCCGCACGCATACAATAATATTAACCTATAAGTACTTACTAGTAATATTACGTCTTTAAATCGTTGTTTGAAAGTCGCAAAATAAACATTGCATTGGCTTCAAATAAATAAATAAAAACTAAGTATATTCACCACAGATTGGGTACCTGATGATGGACGACGCCACCGTGGTCGACCTCGAAAAGATGGCGGGATGAACTTGACACATACAAGCTAGGTTGGCCGATGGTGGCGATGGATCGGGATGAATGGAAGGACTTGGGGGAGGCCTTTGCCCAGCTGTGGGGCAGCATAGGCTCTTAAAAAGTATATTTTTATCAATTAGTATTTTGTCAATGGTGTTTGTCCAATTCATGCCCAATTTAATTACCTCTTTGCCTCTATAGTCCGCGCGGAACAAGTTGGCCGCTCTGCCGGTATGTGAGCATACGGGCAGAGCGGCCAACTAGTTCCGCGCGGACTATAATAACCATACTTTTCATACATTTTAAACGTAGGCCTATGCCACACGTGCAATTAAAAATATACCCTTTACTTTATTTTGTCATTGGTCTACCAAAATATTATGATTTCTCTATGATATTATGTTTGTGGATGTCAAAATAATCGAATACGAAATTATATTTTTTTACGTTTCTTTTGTTGAAGATGGCATTTGAAAATCCGGCTATCGTAATCGATAATGGAAGCTACATGATAAAAGCTGGGTTTGCTTGTGATAACCATCCAGTCTCCAAGTTCAGAACTTTGGTTGGAAGACCAGAAAACATACACGACTCTAAGACTGCATACTATGATGTTTACGTAGGAGATGAAGTCGTAGAAAGGATAGACGATCTAGTAGTAAATAAACCTGTGGTTAGAAGTTTGATAGTAGATTGGGATGACATGGAAAGAGTATGGCATCACATCTTCTATAAGGAACTGAGAGTGGCCCCGGAAGACAGAGCAGTTATCATGGGAGTCGCTTCAAAAAGTTCT
Source organism: Lysandra bellargus (assembly GCA_905333045.1). NCBI lineage: Eukaryota > Metazoa > Arthropoda > Insecta > Lepidoptera > Lycaenidae > Lysandra > Lysandra bellargus. Next base: position 13,529,207 of record HG995319.1, on the reverse strand, counting down.
ATGGAACAAAGGTAAGTTTTTGTACCACATCTAGTCGTTTGTAGGGTTCCGTACCCAAAGGATAAAAACGGAACCCTATTATTAAGACTTCGTTGTCTGTCCGTCTGTCTGTCTGTCTGTCTGTCTATCTGTCTGTCTGTCTGTTGCCAGGCTGTATCTCAAGAACCGCTATAGCTAGACTTCTGAAATTTTCACAGATTGCGTACATCTGTTGCCGCTATAACAACAAAATAATATTAATATTTAAGGGGGGCTTCCATACAACAAATATGATTTTTTAGTCTTTTTTGTTCGATATCTATAAATAATGGCAACAGGTAGGCACTTGAAATTTTCACAAAGGCCTTCAATATATGTGTTATTTAATAATTCATAATAATTTTTATTATACAAAAAACACCATTTTTGGCCATTTTTTACTCTATTTAACGGTACGGAACCCGTCGTGCGCGAGTCAGACTCGCATTTGGCCGATTATAATTTATTTTAAAGACCAAATAATAGACCGAATAACTATAAAGACGTGAATGGAAGAACACAATATGTAACATTTTGTTACATGCGGACATTTATTCCCATAGAATTTGAACAAACCTAATGTTGTTAAATTGTGAATAAAACAGTTTAAATTCAATGGTTTTTTATTTGTATTTTCAGAATCAGATGCAATCTGATACAAATGAAAAGAAGTACTTAGAGAGAAGAAATGATTGCAGGTAATATTAGATTGATATTTCATTGTAGTTGATATTAGATATATTTTAGGCAATCTTTTAATTTAAATTAGTATTCTGTAGAATCGTACTAATATTTTTTTATTGCTTTCAGGTATTATTTTAGTTCAAGGTGCTAAAAATCGTAAATAATTAGAAAAAGAAAATATTTACAATATTTGACAGTTATGTTCGGCGTCTTCATGACAACGACAACAGATTCAAAATTTGAATTTCAAAGTCCATTGGAAGGAACATAGTATATTCTATATCTATGGGAAGGAAGGATTACGTCAAGCATAGTTTATATATTGACAAACGTTATGTCAGAATGCCAGTTTGTATTGTGTCAAAGTGCGAGGCGGGTGTGTTTTAAAGTCGGTGCATTAAAAATTGTTTATTTGATGGAGAAAAAATTAAAATGGTATAGAAAATGTTGTAATTAGTATTGTGTGTATCTGAATTATATAATTTTAGTGTTTTTTTTATAAATATTCAGTTTAACTGTAGAATGTGTAGTGATATTTGAAGCGAGAACAATATTGTGCATTATCATTTTGTTAAATTGTGAATAAAACAGTTTAAAGTCAATGGTTTTTTACTTGTATTTTCAGAATCAGATGCAATCTGATACAAATGAAAAGAATTAGAGAAAATAAATGATTGCAGGTAATATTAGATTGATATTTCATTGTAGTTGATATTAGATATATTTTAGGCATTCTCTTAATGTAAAATTAGTATTCTGTAGAATAGTACTAATATTTTTTTATTGCTTTCAGGTATTATTTTATTTAGTTCAAGGTGCTAAAAATCGTAAGTAATTAGAAAAAGAAAATATTTACAATATTTGACAGTTATGTTTGGCGTCTCCATGACAACGACAACAGATTCAAAATTTGAATTTTAAATTCCATTGGAAGGAAGGATTACGTCAAGCTTAGTTTATATATTGACAAACGTTATGTCAAAATGCCAGTTTGTATTGTGTCAAAGTGCGAGGCGGGTGTGTTTTAAAATCGGTGCATTAAAAATTGTTTATTTGATGGAGAAAAAAATAAAATGTTATAGAAAATGTTGTAATTAGTATTGTGTGTATCGGAATTATATAATTTTAGTGTTTTTTTAATAAATATTCTGTTGAACTGTAGAATGTGTAGTGATATTTGAAGCGAGAACAATATTGTTGATTATCATTTTGTTAAATTGTGAATAAAACAGTTTAAAGTAAATGGTTTTTTATTTGTATTTTCAGAATCAGATGCAATCTGATACAAATGAATAGAATTAGAGAAAATAAATGATTGCAGGTAATATTAGATTGATATTTCATTGTAGTTGATATTAGATATATTTTAGGCATTATTTTAATGTGAAATTTGTATTCTGTAGAATAGTACTAATATTTTTTTATTGCTTTCAGGTATTATTTTAGTTCAAGGTGCTAAAAATCGTAAATAATTAGAAAAAGAAAATATTTACAATATTTAACAGTTATGTTTGGCGTCTCCATGACAACGACAACAGATTCAAAATTTGAATTTTAAATTCCATTGGAAGGAAGGATTACGTCAAGCTTAGTTTATATATTGACAAACGTTATGTCAAAATGCCAGTTTGTATTGTGTCAAAGTGCGAGGCGGGTGTGTTTTAAAGTTGGTGCATTAAAAATTGTTTATTTGATGGAGAAAAAATTAAAATGTTATAGAAAATGTTGTAATTAGTATTGTGTGTATCGGAATTATATAACTTTAGTGTTTTTTTAATAAATATTCTGTTGAACTGTAGAATGTGTAGTGATATTTGAAGCGAGAACAATATTGTGCATTATCATTTTGTTAAATTGTGAATAAAACAGTTTAAAGTCAATGGTTTTTTATTTGTATTTTCAGAATCAGATGCAATCTGATAAAAATGAAAAGAATTAGAAAAAAGAAATGATTGCAGGTAATATTAGATTGATATTTCATTGTAGTTGATATTAGATATATTTTAGGCATTCTTTTAATGTAAAATTAGTATTCTGTAGAATAGTACTAATATTTTTTTATTGCTTTCAGGTATTATTTTAGTTCAAGGTGCTAAAAATCGTAAATAATTAGAAAAAGAAAATATTTACAATATTTGACAGTTATGTTTGGCGTCTCCATGACAACGACAACAGGTTCAAAATTTGAATTTTAAATTCCATTGGAAGGAAGGATTACGTCAAGCTTAGTTTATATATTGACAAACGTTATGTCAAAATGCCAGTTTGTATTGTGTCAAAGTGCGAGGCGGGTGTGTTTTAAAGTTGGTGCATTAAAAATTGTTTATTTGATGGAGAAAAAATTAAAATGTTATAGAAAATGTTGTAATTAGTATTGTGTGTATCGGAATTATATAATTTTAGTGTTTTTTTAATAAATATTCTGTTGAACTGTAGAATGTGTAGTGATATTTGAAGCGAGAACAATATTGTGCATTATCATTTTGTTAAATTGTGAATAAAACAGTTTAAAGTCAATGGTTTTTTATTTGTATTTTCAGAATCAGATGCAATCTGATAAAAATGAAAAGAATTAGAAAAAAGAAATGATTGCAGGTAATATTAGATTGATATTTCATTGTAGTTGATATTAGATATATTTTAGGCATTCTTTTAATGTAAAATTAGTTTATCTGTAGAATAGTACTAATATTTTTTTATTGCTTTCAGGTATTATTTTAGTTCAAGGTGCTAAAAATCGTAAATAATTAGAAAAAGAAAATATTTACAATATTTGACAGTTATGTTTGGCGTCTCCATGACAACGACAACAGATTCAAAATTTGAATTTAAAATTCCATTGGAAGGAAGGAGGAGGATATTTAGAAAGTATGTCATTTTGTAGTGAATGAAACAGTTAAAATTTAATGGATTTGTATGTGTATTTTCAGAATTAATAAAGGTAATCTAGTAATCTGATAAAAATTAAAAGAAATATCGAAAAAAAGGCTGCAGAAGCATGTTATAAGATTATTATTTTTACTGATAATGAATTACTTTTATAAAATATGCCTTATTAAATAGTAGGTATTCTTTGGAATAATATAATGTTAGGATAGTATTAGGATAGTATTAGTACATATACTAATGTTTTTTTATTGTTTTCAGGTATTATTTTGTGTCGAAAAGCGTGATAATAATAGAAAGGGAAAAAATATTTAATAAAAATATCGGACGCGTCCCTTTTTTTATCTTCCTTACAGCGAGAATTTGTAATTATAATTTTTAAAATCGACAATAAACTGGGTCTGATTCAAATATAATATTTTATTTGTAATCATAGTTGGTATCAAAATATTTGTTTTTAAAAGAAGCTGTGAGATGTGTTGTAATTTACTCTCACAGCTAAAATTAGTAGAAACAATAAGAATTTAAAAACCTTTCTTTTTGAGTGGAAAGGGATGGCTAATAGGGGATGGTGGAGGCCATTGAGCTCCCGAACCAAAGTGAGAGGGAGCTCAGCATAGAGTAAGAGTATTTGTAGTAATAGGTAGTTGCAAGCATTAGATGTAAGAGTAAATGGTGTTGTTAGTTAGTAGTTGTAGTAGGTATTTTGTTTTCAAACAGATGTAAGAGTAAATGGCGTTGTTGGTTAGTAGTTATAGTAGGAATTATATTTTGAATTAGATGTAAGAGTAAATGGTGTTGTTAGTTAGTAGTTGAAGCAGGTATAAAGTATTGAATTGAGTAAATGGTGTTATTAGTAAGTAGAGTAATTAGAATTTATAAACCTTTCTTTTTGAGTGGAAAGGGATGGCTAATAGGGGATGGTGGAGGCCATTGAGCTCCCGAACCAAAGTGAGAGGGAGCTCAGCATAAAGTAAGAGTATTTGTAGTAATAGGTAGTTGCAAGCATTAGATGTAAGAGTAAATGGTGTTATTAGTTAGTAGTTGTAGTAGGTATTTTGTTTTCAAATAGATGTAAGAGTAAATGGCGTTGTTGGTTAGTAGTTATAGTAGGAATTATATTTTGAATTAGATGTAAGAGTAAATGGTGTTGTTAGTTAGTAATTGAAGCAGGTATAAAGTATTGAATTAGATGTAAGAGTAAATGGTGTTGTTGGTTAGTAATTTAAGTAGATATTTAGTATTGAATTAGAAGTAAGAGTAAATGGTGTTATTAGTAAGTAGAGCAATTAGAATTTAAAAACCTTTCTTTTTGAGTGGAAAGGGATGGCTAATAGGGGATGGTGGAGGCCATTGAGCTCCCGAACCAAAGTGAGAGGGAGCTCAGCATAAAGTAAGAGTATTTGTAGTAATAGGTAGTTGCAAGCATTAGATGTAAGAGTAAATGGTGTTATTAGTTAGTAGTTGTAGTAGGTATTTTGTTTTCAAATAGATGTAAGAGTAAATGGCGTTGTTGGTTAGTAGTTATAGTAGGAATTATATTTTGAATTAGATGTAAGAGTAAATGGTGTTGTTAGTTAGTAGTTGTAGTAGGTATAAGGTATTGAATTAGATGTAAGAGTAAATGGTGTTGTTGGTTAGTAATTTAAGTAGATATTTAGTATTGAATTAGAAGTAAGAGTAAATGGTGTTATTAGTAAGTAGAGCAATTAGAATTTAAAAACCTTTCTTTTTGAGTGGAAAGGGATGGCTAATAGGGGATGGTGGAGGCCATTGAGCTCCCGAACCAAAGTGAGAGGGAGCTCAGCATAGAGTAAGAGTATTTGTAGTAATAGGTAGTTGCAAGCATTAGATGTAAGAGTAAATGGTGTTGTTAGTTAGTAGTTGTAGTAGGTATAAGGTATTGAATTTGATGTAAGAGTAAATGGTGTTGTTAGTTAGTAGTTGATGTAGGTATAAGGTATTGAATTAGATGTAAGAGTAAATGGTGTAGTTGGTTAGTAATTTAAGTAGATATTTAGTATTAAATTAGAAGTAAGAGTAAATGGTGTTATTAGCAAGTAGAGTAATTAGAATTTAAAAACCTTTCTTTTTGAGTGGAAAGGGATGGCTAATAGGGGATGGTGGAGGCCATTAAGCTCCCGAACCAAAGAGAGAGGGAGCTCAGTATAGAGTAAGAGTAACTGTAGTAATAGGTAGTTACAAGCATGAGATGTAAGAGTAAATGGTGTTGTTAGTTAGTAGTTGTGGTAGGTATTTTGTTTTCAAATAGATGTAAGAGTAAATGGCGTTGTTGGTTAGTAGTTATAGTAGGAATTATATTTTGAATTAGATGTAAGAGTAAATGGTGTTGTTAGTTAGTAGTTGAAGCAGGTATAAAGTATTGAATTAGATGTAAGAGTAAATGGTGTTTTTAGTTAGTAGTTGTAGTAGGTATAATGTATAGAATTAGATGTAAGAGTAAATTGTGTTATTAGTAAGTAGAGTAATTAGAATTTATAAACCTTTCTTTTTGAGTGGAAAGGGATGGCTAATAGGGGATGGTGGAGGCCATTGAGCTCCCGAACCAAAGTGAGAGGGAGCTCAGCATAGAGTAAGAGTATTTGTAGTAATAGATAGTTGCAAGCATTAGATGTAAGAGTAAATGGTGTTGTTAGTTAGTAGTTGTAGTAGGTATTTTGTTTTCAAATAGATGTAAGAGTAAATGGCGTTGTTGGTTAGTAGTTATAGAAGGAATTATATTTTGAATTAGATGTAAGAGTAAATGGTGTTGTTAGTTAGTAGTTGAAGCAGGTATAAAGTATTGAATTAGATGTAAGAGTAAATGGTGTTTTTAGTTAGTAGTTGTAGTAAGTATAATGTATAGGATTAGATGTAAGAGTAAATGGTGTTATTAGTAAGTAGAGTAATTAGAATTTATAAACCTTTCTTTTTGAGTGGAAAAGGATGGCTAATAGGGGATGGTGGAGGCCATTGAGCTCCCGAACCAAAGTGAGAGGGAGCTCAGCATAGAGTAAGAGTATTTGTAGTAATAGGTAGTTGCAAGCATTAGATGTAAGAGTAAATGGTGTTGTTAGTTAGTAGTTGTAGTAGGTATTTTGTTTTCAAATAGATGTAAGAGTAAATGGCGTTGTTGGTTAGTAGTTATAGTAGGAATTATATTTTGAATTAGATGTAAGAGTAAATGGTGTTGTTAGTTAGTAGTTGAAGCAGGTATAAAGTATTGAATTAGATGTAAGAGTAAATGGTGTTTTTAGTTAGTAGTTGTAGTAGGTATAATGTATAGGATTAGATGTAAGAGTAAATGGTGTTATTAGTAAGTAGAGTAATTAGAATTTATAAACCTTTCTTTTTGAGTGGAAAGGGATGGCTAATAGGGGATGGTGGAGGCCATTGAGCTCCCGAACCAAAGTGAGAGGGAGCTCAGCATGGAGTAAGAGTATTTGTAGTAATAGGTAGTTGCAAGCATTAGATGTAAGAGTAAATGGTGTTATTAGTTAGTAGTTGTAGTAGGTATAATGTATAGAATTAGATGTAAGAGTAAATGGTGTTATTAGTAATTAGAGTAATTAAAATTTTAAGACCTTTTTTTTTGAGTGGAAAGGGATGGCTAATAGGGGATGGTGGAGGCCATTGAGCTCCCGAACCAAAGTGAGAGGGAGCTCAGCATAGAGTAAGAGTATTTGTAGTAATAGGTAGTTGCAAACATTAGATGTAAGAGTAAATGGTGTTGTTAGTTAGTAGTTGTAGTAGGTATTTTGTTTTCAAATAGATGTAAGAGTAAATGGCGTTGTTGGTTAGTAGTTATAGTAGGGATTATATTTTGAATTAGATGTAAGAGTAAATGGTGTTGTTAGTTAGTATTTGTAGTAGGTATAAGGTATTTAATTAGATGTAAGAGTAAATGGTGTTGTTAGTTAGTAGTTGTAGTAGGTATAAGGTATTGAATTTCATGTAAGAGTAAATGGTGTTGTTGGTTAGTAGTTATAGTAGGTATAAATTATTGAATTAGATGTAAGAGTAAATGGTGTTATTAGTAAGTAGAGTAATTAAAATTTTAAGACCTTTCTTTTTGAGTGGAAAGGGATGGCTAATAGGGGATGGTGGAGGCCATTGAGCTCCCGAACCAAAGTGAGAGGGAGCTCAGCATAGAGTAAGAGTATTTGTAGTAATAGGTAGTTGCAAGCATTAGATGTAAGAGTAAATGGTGTTGTTAGTTAGTAGTTGTAGTAGGTATTTTTTTTTTCAAATAGATGTAAGAGTAAATGGCGTTGTTGGTTAGTAGTTATAGTAGGAATTATATTTTGAATTAGATGTAAGAGTAAATGGTGTTGTTAGTTAGTAGTTGTAGTAGGTATAAGGTATTGAATTAGATGTAAGAGTAAATGGTGTTGTTGGTTAGTAGTTTATAGTAGGTATAAAGTATTGAATTAGATGTAAGAGTAAATGGTGTTATTAGTAAGTAGAGTAATTAAAATTTTAAGACCTTTCTTTTTGAGTGGAAAGGGATGGCTAATAGGGGATGGTGGAGGCCATTGAGCTCCCGAACCAAAGTGAGAGGGAGCTCAGCATAGAGTAAGAGTATTTGTAGTAATAGGTAGTTGCAAGCATTAGATGTAAGAGTAAATGGTGTTGTTAGTTAGTAGTTGTAGTAGGTATTTTGTTTTCAAATAGATGTAAGAGTAAATGGCGTTGTTGGTTAGTATTTATAGTAGGGATTATATTTTGAAATAGATGTAAGAGTAAATGGTGTTGTTAGTTAGTAGTTGAAGTAGGTATAAGGTATTGAATTAGATGTAAGAGTAAATGGTGTTTTTATTTAGTAGTTGTAGTAGGTATAATGTATAGAATTAGATGTAAGAGTAAATGGTGTTATTAGTAAGTAGAGTAATTAGAATTTATAAACCTTTCTTTTTGAGTGGAAAGGGATGGCTAATAGGGGATGGTGGAGGCCATTGAGCTCCCGAACCAAAGTGAGAGGGAGCTCAGCATAGAGTAAGAGTATTTGTAGTAATAGGTAGTTGCAAGCATTAGATGTAAGAGTAAATGGTGTTGTTAGTTAGTAGTTGTAGTAGGTATAAGGTATTGAATTTGATGTAAGAGTAAATGGTGTTGTTAGTTAGTAGTTGAAGTAGGTATAAGGTATTGAATTAGATGTAAGAGTAAATGGTGTTTTTAGTTAGTAGTTGTAGTAGGTATAATGTATAGAATTAGATGTAAGAGTAAATGGTGTTATTAGTAAGTAGAGTAATTAGAATTTATAAACCTTTCTTTTTGAGTGGAAAGGGATGGCTAATAGGGGATGGTGGAGGCCATTGAGCTCCCGAACCAAAGTGAGAGGGAGCTCAGCATAGAGTAAGAGTATTTGTAGTAATAGGTAGTTGCAAGCATTAGATGTAAGAGTAAATGGTGTTGTTAGTTAGTAGTTGTAGTAGGTATAAGGTATTGAATTTGATGTAAGAGTAAATGGTGTTGTTAGTTAGTAGTTGAAGTAGGTATAAGGTATTGAATTAGATGTAAGAGTAAATGGTGTTATTAGTAAGTAGAGTAATTAGAATTTATAAACCTTTCTTTTTGAGTGGAAAGGGATGGCTAATAGGGGATGGTGGAGGCCATTGAGCTCCCGAACCAAAGTGAGAGGGAGCTCAGCATAGAGTAAGAGTATTTATAGTAATAGGTAGTTGCAAGCATTAGATGTAAGAGTAAATGGTGTTGTTAGTTAGTAGTTGTAGTAGGTATTTTGTTTTCAAATAGATGTAAGAGTAAATGGCGTTGTTGGTTAGTAGTTATAGTACGAATTATATTTTGAATTAGATGTAAGAGTAAATGGTGTTGTTAGTTAGTAGTTGAAGCAGGTATAAAGTATTGAATTAGATGTAAGAGTAAATGGTGTTTTTAGTTAGTAGTTATAGTAGGTATAAAGTATTGAATTAGATGTAAGAGTAAATGGTGTTATTAGTAAGTAGAGTAATTAAAATTTTAAGACCTTTCTTTTTGAGTGGAAAGGGATGGCTAATAGGGATGGTGGAGGCCATTGAGCTCCCGAACCAAAGTGAGAGGGAGCTCAGCATAGAGTAAGAGTATTTGTAGTAATAGGTAGTTGCAAGCATTAGATGTAAGAGTAAATGGTGTTGTTAGTTAGTAGTTGTAGTAGGTATTTTGTTTTCAAATAGATGTAAGAGTAAATGGCGTTGTTGGTTAGTATTTATAGTAGGGATTATATTTTGAAATAGATGTAAGAGTAAATGGTGTTGTTAGTTAGTAGTTGAAGTAGGTATAAGGTATTGAATTAGATGTAAGAGTAAATGGTGTTTTTATTTAGTAGTTGTAGTAGGTATAATGTATAGAATTAGATGTAAGAGTAAATGGTGTTATTAGTAAGTAGAGTAATTAGAATTTATAAACCTTTCTTTTTGAGTGGAAAGGGATGGCTAATAGGGGATGGTGGAGGCCATTGAGCTCCCGAACCAAAGTGAGAGGGAGCTCAGCATAGAGTAAGAGTATTTGTAGTAATAGGTAGTTGCAAGCATTAGATGTAAGAGTAAATGGTGTTGTTAGTTAGTAGTTGTAGTAGGTATAAGGTATTGAATTTGATGTAAGAGTAAATGGTGTTGTTAGTTAGTAGTTGAAGTAGGTATAAGGTATTGAATTAGATGTAAGAGTAAATGGTGTTTTTAGTTAGTAGTTGTAGTAGGTATAATGTATAGAATTAGATGTAAGAGTAAATGGTGTTATTAGTAAGTAGAGTAATTAGAATTTATAAACCTTTCTTTTTGAGTGGAAAGGGATGGCTAATAGGGGATGGTGGAGGCCATTGAGCTCCCGAACCAAAGTGAGAGGGAGCTCAGCATAGAGTAAGAGTATTTGTAGTAATAGGTAGTTGCAAGCATTAGATGTAAGAGTAAATGGTGTTGTTAGTTAGTAGTTGTAGTAGGCATAAGGTATTGAATTTGATGTAAGAGTAAATGGTGTTGTTAGTTAGTAGTTGAAGTAGGTATAAGGTATTGAATTAGATGTAAGAGTAAATGGTGTTATTAGTAAGTAGAGTAATTAGAATTTATAAACCTTTCTTTTTGAGTGGAAAGGGATGGCTAATAGGGGATGGTGGAGGCCATTGAGCTCCCGAACCAAAGTGAGAGGGAGCTCAGCATAGAGTAAGGGTATTTATAGTAATAGGTAGTTGCAAGCATTAGATGTAAGAGTAAATGGTGTTGTTAGTTAGTAGTTGTAGTAGGTATTTTGTTTTCAAATAGATGTAAGAGTAAATGGCGTTGTTGGTTAGTAGTTATAGTACGAATTATATTTTGAATTAGATGTAAGAGTAAATGGTGTTGTTAGTTAGTAGTTGAAGCAGGTATAAAGTATTGAATTAGATGTAAGAGTAAATGGTGTTTTTAGTTAGTAGTTATAGTAGGTATAAAGTATTGAATTAGATGTAAGAGTAAATGGTGTTATTAGTAAGTAGAGTAATTAAAATTTTAAGACCTTTCTTTTTGAGTGGAAAGGGATGGCTAATAGGGATGGTGGAGGCCATTGAGCTCCCGAACCAAAGTGAGAGGGAGCTCAGCATAGAGTAAGAGTATTTGTAGTAATAGGTAGTTGCAAGCATTAGATGTAAGAGTAAATGGTGTTGTTAGTTAGTAGTTGTAGTAGGTATAAGGTATTTAATTAGATGTAAGAGTAAATGGCGTTGTTGGTTAGTAGTTGTAGTAGGTATAATGTATAGAATTAGATGTAAGAGTAAATGGTGTTATTAGTAATTAGAGTAATTAAAATTTTAAGACCTTTTTTTTTGAGTGGAAAGGGATGGCTAATAGGGGATGGTGGAGGCCATTGAGCTCCCGAACCAAAGTGAGAGGGAGCTCAGCATAGAGTAAGAGTATTTGTAGTAATAGGTAGTTGCAAGCATTAGATGTAAGAGTAAATGGTGTTGTTAGTTAGTAGTTGTAGTAGGTATTTTGTTTTCAAATAGATGTAAGAGTAAATGGCGTTGTTGGTTAGTAGTAATAGTAGGGATTATATTTTGAATTAGATGTAAGAGTAAATGGTGTTGTTAGTTAGTATTTGTAGTAGGTATAAGGTATTGAATTTCATGTAAGAGTAAATGGTGTTGTTGGTTAGTAGTTATAGTAGGTATAAAGTATTGAATTAGATGTAAGAGTAAATGGTGTTATTAGTAAGTAGAGTAATTAAAATTTTAAGACCTTTCTTTTTGAGTGGAAAGGGATGGCTAATAGGGATGGTGGAGGCCATTGAGCTCCCGAACCAAAGTGAGAGGGAGCTCAGCATAGAGTAAGAGTATTTGTAGTAATAGGTAGTTGCAAGCATTAGATGTAAGAGTAAATGGTGTTGTTAGTTAGTAGTTGTAGTAGGTATTTTGTTTTCAAATAGATGTAAGAGTAAATGGCGTTGTTGGTTAGTATTTATAGTAGGGATTATATTTTGAAATAGATGTAAGAGTAAATGGTGTTGTTAGTTAGTAGTTGAAGTAGGTATAAGGTATTGAATTAGATGTAAGAGTAAATGGTGTTTTTATTTAGTAGTTGTAGTAGGTATAATGTATAGAATTAGATGTAAGAGTAAATGGTGTTATTAGTAAGTAGAGTAATTAGAATTTATAAACCTTTCTTTTTGAGTGGAAAGGGATGGCTAATAGGGGATGGTGGAGGCCATTGAGCTCCCGAACCAAAGTGAGAGGGAGCTCAGCATAGAGTAAGAGTATTTGTAGTAATAGGTAGTTGCAAGCATTAGATGTAAGAGTAAATGGTGTTGTTAGTTAGTAGTTGTAGTAGGTATAAGGTATTGAATTTGATGTAAGAGTAAATGGTGTTGTTAGTTAGTAGTTGAAGTAGGTATAAGGTATTGAATTAGATGTAAGAGTAAATGGTGTTTTTAGTTAGTAGTTGTAGTAGGTATAATGTATAGAATTAGATGTAAGAGTAAATGGTGTTATTAGTAAGTAGAGTAATTAGAATTTATAAACCTTTCTTTTTGAGTGGAAAGGGATGGCTAATAGGGGATGGTGGAGGCCATTGAGCTCCCGAACCAAAGTGAGAGGGAGCTCAGCATAGAGTAAGAGTATTTGTAGTAATAGGTAGTTGCAAGCATTAGATGTAAGAGTAAATGGTGTTGTTAGTTAGTAGTTGTAGTAGGTATAAGGTATTGAATTTGATGTAAGAGTAAATGGTGTTGTTAGTTAGTAGTTGAAGTAGGTATAAGGTATTGAATTAGATGTAAGAGTAAATGGTGTTTTTAGTTAGTAGTTGTAGTAGGTATAATGTATAGAATTAGATGTAAGAGTAAATGGTGTTATTAGTAAGTAGAGTAATTAGAATTTATAAACCTTTCTTTTTGAGTGGAAAGGGATGGCTAATAGGGGATGGTGGAGGCCATTGAGCTCCCGAACCAAAGTGAGAGGGAGCTCAGCATAGAGTAAGAGTATTTATAGTAATAGGTAGTTGCAAGCATTAGATGTAAGAGTAAATGGTGTTGTTAGTTAGTAGTTGTAGCAGGTATAAAGTATTGAATTAGATGTAAGAGTAAATGGCGTTGTTGGTTAGTAGTTATAGTAGGAATTATATTTTGAATTAGATGTAAGAGTAAATGGTGTTGTTAGTTAGTAGTTGAAGCAGGTATAAAGTATTGAATTAGATGTAAGAGTAAATGGTGTTTTTAGTTAGTAGTTGTAGTAGGTATAATGTATAGGATTAGATGTAAGAGTAAATGGTGTTATTAGTAAGTAGAGTAATTAAAATTTTAAGACCTTTCTTTTTGAGTGGAAAGGGATGGCTAATAGGGATGGTGGAGGCCATTGAGCTCCCGAACCAAAGTGAGAGGGAGCTCAGCATAGAGTAAGAGTATTTGTAGTAATAGGTAGTTGCAAGCATTAGATGTAAGAGTAAATGGTGTTGTTAGTTAGTAGTTGTATTAGGTATTTTGTTTTTAAATATAAGTAAGAGTAAATGGCGTTGTTGGTTAGTTGTTGTAGTAGGAATTATATTTTGAATTAGATGTAAGAGTAAATGGTGTTGTTGGTTAGTAGTTATAGTAGGTATAAAGTATTGAATTAGATGTAAGAGTAAATGGTGTTATTAGTGAGTAGAGTAATTAAAATTTTAAGACCTTTCTTTTTGAGTGGAAAGGGATGGCTAATAGGGGATGGTGGAGGCCATTGAGCTCCCGAACCAAAGTGAGAGGGAGCTCAGCATAGAGTAAGAGTATTTGTAGTAATAGGTAGTTGCAAGCATTAGATGTAAGAGTAAATGGTGTTGTTAGTTAGTAGTTGTAGTAGGTATTTTGTTTTCAAATAGATGTAAGAGTAAATGGCGTTGTTGGTTAGTAGTTGTAGTAGGTATAATGTATTGAATTAGATGTAAGAGTAAATGGTGTTATTAGTAAGTAGAGTAATTAAAATTTTAAGACCTTTTTTTTTGAGTGGAAAGGGATGGCTAATAGGGGATGGTGGAGGCCATTGAGCTCCCGAACCAAAGTGAGAGGGAGCTCAGCATAGAGTAAGAGTATTTGTAGTAATAGGTAGTTGCAAGCATTAGATGTAAGAGTAAATGGTGTTGTTAGTTAGTAGTTGTAGTAGGTATTTTGTTTTCAAATAGATGTAAGAGTAAATGGCGTTGTTGGTTAGTAGTTATAGTAGGGATTATATTTTGAATTAGATGTAAGAGTAAATGGTGTTGTTAGTTAGTATTTGTAGTAGGTATAAGGTATTGAATTTCATGTAAGAGTAAATGGTGTTGTTGGTTAGTAGTTATAGTAGGTATAAAGTATTGAATTAGATGTAAGAGTAAATGGTGTTATTAGTAAGTAGAGTAATTAAAATTTTAAGACCTTTCTTTTTGAGTGGAAAGGGATGGCTAATAGAGATGGTGGAGGCCATTGAGCTCCCGAACCAAAGTGAGAGGGAGCTCAGCATAGAGTAAGAGTATTTGTAGTAATAGGTAGTTGCAAGCATTAGATGTAAGAGTAAATGGTGTTGTTAGTTAGTTGTTGTATTAGGTATTTTGTTTTTAAATATAAGTAAGAGTAAATGGCGTTGTTGGTTAGTTGTTGTAGTAGGAATTATATTTTGAATTAGATGTAAGAGTAAATGGTGTTGTTGGTTAGTAGTTATAGTAGGTATAAAGTATTGAATTAGATGTAAGAGTAAATGGTGTTATTAGTAAGTAGAGTAATTAAAATTTTAAGACCTTTCTTTTTGAGTGGAAAGGGATGGCTAATAGGGGATGGTGGAGGCCATTGAGCTCCCGAACCAAAGTGAGAGGGAGCTCAGCATAGAGTAAGAGTATTTGTAGTAATAGGTAGTTGCAAACATTAGGTGTAAGAGTAAATGGTGTTGTTAGATAGTAGTTGTAGTAGGTATTTTGTTTTCAAATAGATGTAAGAGTAAATGGCGTTGTTGGTTAGTATTTATAGTAGGGATTATATTTTGAAATAGATGTAAGAGTAAATGGTGTTGTTAGTTAGTAGTTGAAGTAGGTATAAGGTATTGAATTAGATGTAAGAGTAAATGGTGTTTTTATTTAGTAGTTGTAGTAGGTATAATGTATAGAATTAGATGTAAGAGTAAATGGTGTTATTAGTAAGTAGAGTAATTAGAATTTATAAACCTTTCTTTTTGAGTGGAAAGGGATGGCTAATAGGGGATGGTGGAGGCCATTGAGCTCCCGAACCAAAGTGAGAGGGAGCTCAGCATAGAGTAAGAGTATTTGTAGTAATAGGTAGTTGCAAGCATTAGATGTAAGAGTAAATGGTGTTGTTAGTTAGTAGTTGTAGTAGGTATAAGGTATTGAATTTGATGTAAGAGTAAATGGTGTTGTTAGTTAGTAGTTGAAGTAGGTATAAGGTATTGAATTAGATGTAAGAGTAAATGGTGTTTTTAGTTAGTAGTTGTAGTAGGTATAATGTATAGAATTAGATGTAAGAGTAAATGGTGTTATTAGTAAGTAGAGTAATTAGAATTTATAAACCTTTCTTTTTGAGTGGAAAGGGATGGCTAATAGGGGATGGTGGAGGCCATTGAGCTCCCGAACCAAAGTGAGAGGGAGCTCAGCATAGAGTAAGAGTATTTGTAGTAATAGGTAGTTGCAAGCATTAGATGTAAGAGTAAATGGTGTTGTTAGTTAGTAGTTGTAGTAGGTATAAGGTATTGAATTTGATGTAAGAGTAAATGGTGTTGTTAGTTAGTAGTTGAAGTAGGTATAAGGTATTGAATTAGATGTAAGAGTAAATGGTGTTTTTAGTTAGTAGTTGTAGTAGGTATAATGTATAGAATTAGATGTAAGAGTAAATGGTGTTATTAGTAAGTAGAGTAATTAGAATTTATAAACCTTTCTTTTTGAGTGGAAAGGGATGGCTAATAGGGGATGGTGGAGGCCATTGAGCTCCCGAACCAAAGTGAGAGGGAGCTCAGCATAGAGTAAGAGTATTTGTAGTAATAGGTAGTTGCAAGCATTAGATGTAAGAGTAAATGGTGTTGTTAGTTAGTAGTTGTAGTAGGTATAAGGTATTGAATTAGATGTAAGAGTAAATGGTGTTGTTAGTTAGTAGTTGAAGTAGGTATAAGGTATTGAATTAGATGTAAGAGTAAATGGTGTTTTTAGTTAGTAGTTGTAGTAGGTATAATGTATAGAATTAGATGTAAGAGTAAATGGTGTTATTAGTAAGTACAGTAATTAGAATTTATAAACCTTTCTTTTTGAGTGGAAAGGGATGGCTAATAGGGGATGGTGGAGGCCATTGAGCTCCCGAACCAAAGTGAGAGGGAGCTCAGCATAGAGTAAGAGTATTTGTAGTAATAGGTAGTTGCAAGCATTAGATGTAAGAGTAAATGGTGTTGTTAGTTAGTAGTTGTAGTAGGTATAAGGTATTGAATTTGATGTAAGAGTAAATGGTGTTGTTAGTTAGTAGTTGAAGTAGGTATAAGGTATTGAATTAGATGTAAGAGTAAATGGTGTTTTTAGTTAGTAGTTGTAGTAGGTATAATGTATAGAATTAGATGTAAGAGTAAATGGTGTTATTAGTAAGTAGAGTAATTAGAATTTATAAACCTTTCTTTTTGAGTGGAAAGGGATGGCTAATAGGGGATGGTGGAGGCCATTGAGCTCCCGAACCAAAGTGAGAGGGAGCTCAGCATAGAGTAAGAGTATTTATAGTAATAGGTAGTTGCAAGCATTAGATGTAAGAGTAAATGGTGTTGTTAGTTAGTAGTTGTAGTAGGTATTTTGTTTTCAAATAGATGTAAGAGTAAATGGCGTTGTTGGTTAGTAGTTATAGTAGGAATTATATTTTGAATTAGATGTAAGAGTAAATGGTGTTGTTAGTTAGTAGTTGAAGCAGGTATAAAGTATTGAATTAGATGTAAGAGTAAATGGTGTTTTTAGTTAGTAGTTGTAGTAGGTATAATGTATAGGATTAGATGTAAGAGTAAATGGTGTTATTAGTAAGTAGAGTAATTAAAATTTTAAGACCTTTCTTTTTGAGTGGAAAGGGATGGCTAATAGGGATGGTGGAGGCCATTGAGCTCCCGAACCAAAGTGAGAGGGAGCTCAGCATAGAGTAAGAGTATTTGTAGTAATAGGTAGTTGCAAGCATTAGATGTAAGAGTAAATGGTGTTGTTAGTTAGTAGTTGTATTAGGTATTTTGTTTTTAAATATAAGTAAGAGTAAATGGCGTTGTTGGTTAGTTGTTGTAGTAGGAATTATATTTTGAATTAGATGTAAGAGTAAATGGTGTTGTTGGTTAGTAGTTATAGTAGGTATAAAGTATTGAATTAGATGTAAGAGTAAATGGTGTTATTAGTGAGTAGAGTAATTAAAATTTTAAGACCTTTCTTTTTGAGTGGAAAGGGATGGCTAATAGGGGATGGTGGAGGCCATTGAGCTCCCGAACCAAAGTGAGAGGGAGCTCAGCATAGAGTAAGAGTATTTGTAGTAATAGGTAGTTGCAAGCATTAGATGTAAGAGTAAATGGTGTTGTTAGTTAGTAGTTGTAGTAGGTATTTTGTTTTCAAATAGATGTAAGAGTAAATGGCGTTGTTGGTTAGTAGTTGTAGTAGGTATAATGTATAGAATTAGATGTAAGAGTAAATGGTGTTATTAGTAATTAGAGTAATTAAAATTTTAAGACCTTTTTTTTTGAGTGGAAAGGGATGGCTAATAGGGGATGGTGGAGGCCATTGAGCTCCCGAACCAAAGTGAGAGGGAGCTCAGCATAGAGTAAGAGTATTTGTAGTAATAGGTAGTTGCAAGCATTAGATGTAAGAGTAAATGGTGTTGTTAGTTAGTAGTTGTAGTAGGTATTTTGTTTTCAAATAGATGTAAGAGTAAATGGCGTTGTTGGTTAGTAGTTATAGTAGGGATTATATTTTGAATTAGATGTAAGAGTAAATGGTGTTATTAGTTAGTATTTGTAGTAGGTATAAGGTATTGAATTTCATGTAAGAGTAAATGGTGTTGTTGGTTAGTAGTTATAGTAGGTATAAAGTATTGAATTAGATGTAAGAGTAAATGGTGTTATTAGTAAGTAGAGTAATTAAAATTTTAAGACCTTTCTTTTTGAGTGGAAAGGGATGGCTAATAGAGATGGTGGAGGCCATTGAGCTCCCGAACCAAAGTGAGAGGGAGCTCAGCATAGAGTAAGAGTATTTGTAGTAATAGGTAGTTCCAAGCATTAGATGTAAGAGTAAATGGTGTTGTTAGTTAGTTGTTGTATTAGGTATTTTGTTTTTAAATATAAGTAAGAGTAAATGGCGTTGTTGGTTAGTTGTTGTAGTAGGAATTATATTTTGAATTAGATGTAAGAGTAAATGGTGTTGTTGGTTAGTAGTTATAGTAGGTATAAAGTATTGAATTAGATGTAAGAGTAAATGGTGTTATTAGTAAGTAGAGTAATTAAAATTTTAAGACCTTTCTTTTTGAGTGGAAAGGGATGGCTAATAGGGGATGGTGGAGGCCATTGAGCTCCCGAACCAAAGTGAGAGGGAGCTCAGCATAGAGTAAGAGTATTTGTAGTAATAGGTAGTTGCAAGCATTAGATGTAAGAGTAAATGGTGTTGTTAGTTAGTAGTTGTAGTAGGTATTTTGTTTTCAAATAGATGTAAGAGTAAATGGCGTTGTTGGTTAGTAGTTGTAGTAGGTATAATGTATAGAATTAGATGTAAGAGTAAATGGTGTTATTAGTAATTAGAGTAATTAAAATTTTAAGACCTTTTTTTTTGAGTGGAAAGGGATGGCTAATAGGGGATGGTGGAGGCCATTGAGCTCCCGAACCAAAGTGAGAGGGAGCTCAGCATAGAGTAAGAGTATTTGTAGTAATAGGTAGTTGCAAGCATTAGATGTAAGAGTAAATGGTGTTGTTAGTTAGTAGTTGTAGTAGGTATTTTATTTTCAAATAGATGTAAGAGTAAATGGCGTTGTTGGTTAGTATTTATAGTAGGGATTATATTTTGAAATAGATGTAAGAGTAAATGGTGTTGTTAGTTAGTAGTTGAAGTAGGTATAAGGTATTGAATTAGATGTAAGAGTAAATGGTGTTTTTATTTAGTAGTTGTAGTAGGTATAATGTATAGAATTAGATGTAAGAGTAAATGGTGTTATTAGTAAGTAGAGTAATTAGAATTTATAAACCTTTCTTTTTGAGTGGAAAGGGATGGCTAATAGGGGATGGTGGAGGCCATTGAGCTCCCGAACCAAAGTGAGAGGGAGCTCAGCATAGAGTAAGAGTATTTGTAGTAATAGGTAGTTGCAAGCATTAGATGTAAGAGTAAATGGTGTTGTTAGTTAGTAGTTGTAGTAGGTATAAGGTATTGAATTTGATGTAAGAGTAAATGGTGTTGTTAGTTAGTAGTTGAAGTAGGTATAAGGTATTGAATTAGATGTAAGAGTAAATGGTGTTTTTAGTTAGTAGTTGTAGTAGGTATAATGTATAGAATTAGATGTAAGAGTAAATGGTGTTATTAGTAAGTAGAGTAATTAGAATTTATAAACCTTTCTTTTTGAGTGGAAAGGGATGGCTAATAGGGGATGGTGGAGGCCATTGAGCTCCCGAACCAAAGTGAGAGGGAGCTCAGCATAGAGTAAGAGTATTTGTAGTAATAGGTAGTTGCAAGCATTAGATGTAAGAGTAAATGGTGTTGTTAGTTAGTAGTTGTAGTAGGTATAAGGTATTGAATTTGATGTAAGAGTAAATGGTGTTGTTAGTTAGTAGTTGAAGTAGGTATAAGGTATTGAATTAGATGTAAGAGTAAATGGTGTTTTTAGTTAGTAGTTGTAGTAGGTATAATGTATAGAATTAGATGTAAGAGTAAATGGTGTTATTAGTAAGTAGAGTAATTAGAATTTATAAACCTTTCTTTTTGAGTGGAAAGGGATGGCTAATAGGGGATGGTGGAGGCCATTGAGCTCCCGAACCAAAGTGAGAGGGAGCTCAGCATAGAGTAAGAGTATTTATAGTAATAGGTAGTTGCAAGCATTAGATGTAAGAGTAAATGGTGTTGTTAGTTAGTAGTTGTAGTAGGTATTTTGTTTTCAAATAGATGTAAGAGTAAATGGCGTTGTTGGATAGTAGTTATAGTAGGAATTATATTTTGAATTAGATGTAAGAGTAAATGGTGTTGTTAGTTAGTAGTTGAAGCAGGTATAAAGTATTGAATTAGATGTAAGAGTAAATGGTGTTTTTAGTTAGTAGTTGTAGTAGGTATAATGTATAGGATTAGATGTAAGAGTAAATGGTGTTATTAGTAAGTAGAGTAATTAAAATTTATAAATCTTTCTTTTTGAGTGGAAAGGGATGGCTAATAGGGGATGGTGGAGGCCATTGAGCTCCCGAACCAAAGTGAGAGGGAGCTCAGCATAGAGTAAGAGTATTTGTAGTAATAGGTAGTTGCAAGCATTAGATGTAAGAGTAAATGGTGTTATTAGTTAGTAGTTGTAGTATGTATTTTGTTTTCAAATAGATGTAAGAGTAAATGGCGTTGTTGGTTAGTAGTTGTAGTAGGTATAATGTATAGAATTAGATGTAAGAGTAAATGGTGTTATTAGTAATTAGAGTAATTAAAATTTTAAGACCTTTTTTTTTGAGTGGAAAGGGATGGCTAATAGGGGATGGTGGAGGCCATTGAGCTCCCGAACCAAAGTGAGAGGGAGCTCAGCATAGAGTAAGAGTATTTATAGTAATAGGTAGTTGCAAGCATTAGATGTAAGAGTAAATGGTGTTGTTAGTTAGTAGTTGTAGTAGGTATTTTGTTTTCAAATAGATGTAAGAGTAAATGGCGTTGTTGGTTAGTAGTTATAGTAGGAATTATATTTTGAATTAGATGTAAGAGTAAATGGTGTTGTTAGTTAGTAGTTGAAGCAGGTATAAAGTATTGAATTAGATGTAAGAGTAAATGGTGTTTTTAGTTAGTAGTTGTAGTAGGTATAATGTATAGGATTAGATGTAAGAGTAAATGGTGTTATTAGTAAGTAGAGTAATTAAAATTTATAAATCTTTCTTTTTGAGTGGAAAGGGATGGCTAATAGGGGATGGTGGAGGCCATTGAGCTCCCGAACCAGAGTGAGAGGGAGCTCAGCATAGAGTAAGAGTATTTGTAGTAATAGGTAGTTGCAAGCATTAGATGTAAGAGTAAATGGTGTTATTAGTTAGTAGTTGTAGTATGTATTTTGTTTTCAAATAGATGTAAGAGTAAATGGCGTTGTTGGTTAGTAGTTGTAGTAGGTATAATGTATAGAATTAGATGTAAGAGTAAATGGTGTTATTAGTAATTAGAGTAATTAAAATTTTAAGACCTTTTTTTTTGAGTGGAAAGGGATGGCTAATAGGGGATGGTGGAGGCCATTGAGCTCCCGAACCAAAGTGAGAGGGAGCTCAGCATAGAGTAAGAGTATTTATAGTAATAGGTAGTTGCAAGCATTAGATGTAAGAGTAAATGGTGTTGTTAGTTAGTAGTTGTAGTAGGTATTTTGTTTTCAAATAGATGTAAGAGTAAATGGCGTTGTTGGTTAGTAGTTATAGTAGGAATTATATTTTGAATTAGATGTAAGAGTAAATGGTGTTGTTAGTTAGTAGTTGAAGCAGGTATAAAGTATTGAATTAGATGTAAGAGTAAATGGTGTTTTTAGTTAGTAGTTGTAGTAGGTATAATGTATAGGATTAGATGTAAGAGTAAATGGTGTTATTAGTAATTAGAGTAATTAAAATTTTAAGACCTTTTTTTTTGAGCGGAAAGGGATGGCTAATAGGGGATGGTGGAGGCCATTGAGCTCCCGAACCAAAGTGAGAGGGAGCTCAGCATAGAGTAAGAGTATTTGTAGTAATAGGTAGTTGCAAGCATTAGATGTAAGAGTAAATGGTGTTGTTAGTTAGTAGTTGTAGTAGGTATTTTGTTTTCAAATAGATGTAAGAGTAAATGGCGTTGTTGGTTAGTAGTTATAGTAGGGATTATATTTTGAATTAGATGTAAGAGTAAATGGTGTTGTTAGTTAGTATTTGTAGTAGGTATAAGGTATTGAATTTCATGTAAGAGTAAATGGTGTTGTTGGTTAGTAGTTATAGTAGGTATAAAGTATTGAATTAGATGTAAGAGTAAATGGTGTTATTAGTAAGTAGAGTAATTAAAATTTTAAGACCTTTCTTTTTGAGTGGAAAGGGATGGCTAATAGGGATGGTGGAGGCCATTGAGCTCCCGAACCAAAGTGAGAGGGAGCTCAGCATAGAGTAAGAGTATTTGTAGTAATAGGTAGTTGCAAGCATTAGATGTAAGAGTAAATGGTGTTGTTAGTTAGTAGTTGTATTAGGTATTTTGTTTTTAAATATAAGTAAGAGTAAATGGCGTTGTTGGTTAGTTGTTGTAGTAGGAATTATATTTTGAATTAGATGTAAGAGTAAATGGTGTTGTTGGTTAGTAGTTATAGTAGGTATAAAGTATTGAATTAGATGTAAGAGTAAATGGTGTTATTAGTAAGTAGAGTAATTAAAATTTTAAGACCTTTCTTTTTGAGTGGAAAGGGATGGCTAATAGGGGATGGTGGAGGCCATTGAGCTCCCGAACCAAAGTGAGAGGGAGCTCAGCATAGAGTAAGAGTATTTGTAGTAATAGGTAGTTGCAAACATTAGATGTAAGAGTAAATGGTGTTGTTAGTTAGTAGTTGTAGTAGGTATTTTGTTTTCAAATAGATGTAAGAGTAAATGGCGTTGTTGGTTAGTAGTTATAGTAGGAATTATATTTTGAATTAGATGTAAAATTAAATGGTGTTGTTAGTTAGTAGTTGTAGTAGGTATAAGGTATTGAATTAGATGTAAGAGTAAATGGTGTTGTTAGTTAGTAATTTAAGTAGATATTTAGTATTGAATTAGAAGTAAGAGTAAATGGTGTTATTAGTAAGTAGAGTAATTAGAATTTAAATACCTTTCTTTTTGAGTGGAAAGGGATGGCTAATAGGGGATGGTGGAGGCCATTGAGCTCCCGAACCAAAGTGAGAGGGAGCTCAGTTTAGAGTAAGAGTAATTGTAGTAATAGGTAGTTACAAGCATTAGATGTAAGAGTAAATGGTGTTGTTAGTTAGTAGTTGTAGCAGGTATAAAGTATTGAATTAGATGTAAGAGTCAATGGTGTTTTTAGTTAGTAGTTGTGGTAGGTATTTTATTTTTAAATAGATGTAACAGTAAATGGCGTTGTTGGTTAGTAGTTATAGTAGGAATTATATTTTGAATTAGGTGTAAGAGTAAATGGTGTTGTTAGTTAGTAGTTGTAGTAGGTAAAAGGTATTGAATTTCATGTAAGAGTAAATGGTGTTGTTGGTTAGTAGTTATAGTAGGTATAAAGTATTGAATTAGATGTAAGAGTAAATGGTGTTATTAGTAAGTAGAGTAATTAAAATTTTAAGACCTTTCTTTTTGAGTGGAAAGGGATGGCTAATAGGGGATGGTGGAGGCCATTGAGCTCCCGAACCAAAGTGAGAGGGAGCTCAGTATAGAGTAAGAGTATTTGTAGTAATAGGTAGTTGCAAGCATTAGATGTAAGAGTAAATTGTGTTGTTAGTTAGTAGTTGTAGTAAATATAAGGTATTTAATTAGATGTAAGAGTAAATGGTGTTGTTAGTTAGTAGTTGTAGTAGGTATAAGGTATTGAATTCCATGTAAGAGTAAATGGTGTTGTTGGTTAGTAGTTATAGTAGGTATAAAGTATTGAATTAGATGTAAGAGTAAATGGTTTTATTGGTAAGAAGAGTAATTAAAATTTTAAGACCTTTCTTTTTGAGTGGAAAGGGATGGCTAATAGGGGATGGTGGAGGCCATTGAGCTCCCGAACCAAAGTGAGAGGGAGCTCAGCATAGAGTAAGAGTATTTGTAGTAATAGGTAGTTGCAAGCATTAGATGTAAGAGTAAATGGTGTTGTTAGTTAGTAGTTGTAGTAGGTATTTTGTTTTCAAATAGATGTAAGAGTAAATGGCGTTGTTGGTTAGTAGTTATAGTAGGAATTATATTTTGAATTAGATGTAAGAGTAAATGGTGTTGTTAGTTAGTAGTTGTAGTAGGTATAAGGTATTGAATTAGATGTAAGAGTAAATGGTGTTGTTGGTTAGTAGTTTATAGTAGGTATAAAGTATTGAATTAGATGTAAGAGTAAATGGTGTTATTAGTAAGTAGAGTAATTAGAATTTAAATACCTTTCTTTTTGAGTGGAAAGGGATGGCTAATAGGGGATGGTGGAGGCCATTGAGCTCCCGAACCAAAGTGAGAGGGAGCTCAGTTTAGAGTAAGAGTAATTGTAGCAATAGGTAGTTACAAGCATTAGATGTAAGAGTAAATGGTGTTGTTAGTTAGTAGTTGTAGCAGGTATAAAGTATTGAATTAGATGTAAGAGTAAATGGTGTTTTTAGTTAGTAGTTGTAGTAGGTATAAGGTATTGAATTTCATGTAAGAGTAAATGGTGTTGTTGGTTAGTAGTTGTAGTAGGTATTTTGTTTTCAAATAGATGTAAGAGTAAATGGCGTTGTTGGTTAGTAGTTATAGTAGGAATTATATTTTGAATTAGATGTAAGAGTAAATGGTGTTGTTAGTTAGTAGTTGAAGCAGGTATAAAGTATTGAATTAGATGTAAGAGTAAATGGTGCTTTTAGTTAGTAGTTGTAGTAGGTATAATGTATAGAATTAGATGTAAGAGTAAATGGTGTTATTAGTAAGTAGAGCAATTAGAATTTAAAAACCTTTCTTTTTGAGTGGAAAGGGATGGCTAATAGGGGATGGTGGAGGCCATTGAGCTCCCGAACCAAAGTGAGAGGGAGCTCATCATAGAGTAAGAGTATTTGTAGTAATAGGTAGTTGCAAGCATTAGATGTAAGAGTAAATGGTGTTGTTAGTTAGTAGTTGTAGTAGGTATTTTGTTTTGAATTAGATGTAAGAGTAAATGGCGTTGTTGGTTAGTAGTTATAGTAGGAATTATATTTTGAATTAGATGTAAGAGTAAATGGTGTTGTTAGTTAGTAGTTGTAGTAGGTATAAGGTATTGAATTTCATGTAAGAGTAAATGGTGTTGTTGGTTAGTAGTTTATAGTAGGTATAAAGTATTGAATTAGATGTAAGAGTAAATGGTGTTATTAGTAAGTAGAGTAATTAGAATTTAAATACCTTTCTTTTTGAGTGGAAAGGGATGGCTAATAGGGGATGGTGGAGGCCATTGAGCTCCCGGACCAAAGTGAGAGGGAGCTCAGTTTAGAGTAAGAGTAATAATTGTAGTAATAGGTAGTTGCAAGCATTAGATGTAAGAGTAAATGGTGTTGTTAGTTAGTAGTTGTAGCAGGTATAAAGTATTGAATTAGATGTAAGAGTAAATGGTGTTATTAGTAAGTAGAGTAATTAAAATTTGAAGACCTTTCTTTTTGAAGTTACTGTTAGTTAAGTTAGTGTTGTTAGTAGTTATAGTAGGATGTCTGCTAATGTTAACAGCTTCTTAAAATGTCATGTCTCCTTTTTCATTCATACGAAAAACGAAAGAGGTAACGTGATACTAATCGAGCATTAACTTTAACAGTCTTTGGTGAAATTGGGCCTAAGTAGTTTACAATATGAAAAGGTCTACCGTCTGCAGAAAACTCCGCGATTGTATATTATGTCTATCTCTTATGGATATCCCACAAAAACTTTTTTTTATCATTTACTTTGTCATTTACTGTTAACTTGGCTAAATGATTAATTTTCGAAGCAATTTTAACCAATACGCCAATAATCCTTATTAAATTAAATACCTTATTAAATACATTATTGATTTCAAATTGATCTATATGGCCCTTTACGGCATACGATTTATATATTTTTGAAGATATTACAGATTCTAAAATTGCGGGACGTAGCTTTTGTGGCGGTACCGACCAATGCGGGCGGGTAGTAATGAATATAATAATATTATGTAATTAAAAACCACTGAATCGATTTTAATCATTTCTTGAGTGAGTGACATAGACTATAATATATTTTATACCCTAGCGAAGCCGGGGCGGGTCGCTAGTACATAATATTATGAATATTTAATCTTGATGTAACAAATAATTTAACACTTGAATAAACTTTTAAATTCTTGTAGAGTATTAATTTATTTGCTCTTTTTAGGGTTCCGTACCCAAAGGGCAAAAACGGGACCCTATTACTTATAAGACTTCGTTGTCTGTCCGTCTGTCCGTCTTTCTGTATGTCTCCAGGCTCAAGGCTGTAACTAAAGAATGGTAATAGCTAGAGAGTTGACATTTTCACACATTATGTAATTTATAATAATAATATTATGTTGCCGCTATAACAACAAATACTAAAAATAAAATAAAATTTAAGTATGTTCAAATTTATATTAACTATATTCAATAACTATAACATTCTGGCAATAAAGACATTTGAATTTGAATAAAATAAACGTGATTTTTTTGGCCTTTTTCGCTCTATGTCGATAATGGCAAAAGATGGGCACCTTAAAATTTCACGAAATCTTCAGCTAACATATTATGTGCAATTTAATTACTATTAGTAATAAAATTCAAGTAAATTAAAAATATTATTAGGGCGGCTCCCATACAAAAAACACAAATTTTGGCCTAATTTTGCTCACTACGCTACACAAAAATAGTACGGAACCCTTCGTGCGCTAGTCCGACTCGCACTTGGCCGATTATTACTATTGTTTGAACCGATGTTTAAGTACACTAACATGATGTACTATCACTATCCCGTAATGTTTCGCGCTAGCTCCCTTTCCCTCAACCTTCGATACTTTGCCATCTTTGACAGCCGGCACCCCTTATTTGCGGCCAGATTTAATTAGGCACACCTATATTATAATAATAGGAGGAAATTAAGCTTCCATTTGATATATAAAAGATCAATATACGTTATGGATGCAAAATGTATCGGAATGGTACCTGTTCACACCTGGTTACAATAGGGTTACGGCCGGGTGC
Organism: Lysandra bellargus; assembly: GCA_905333045.1. Taxonomy (NCBI): domain Eukaryota; kingdom Metazoa; phylum Arthropoda; class Insecta; order Lepidoptera; family Lycaenidae; genus Lysandra; species Lysandra bellargus. The sequence continues at coordinate 13,502,165 of HG995319.1, read as the reverse complement.
CCAACGGCACACCGGATTTTTCTAATACTCTATACTCATTATCATGAAATGAACGATGTTTGCTTTCAATACCTGATGATTACATTTTATCCCGCAAACTCAATTTTTCAATTTTTTTTTTAATATTTTTCGGCCACATTTGGACTGGCGCCCCAGTAGAAATATGTTCTCCTTATCATAAATATTTGTAAAAATGTGGTTTTAAGCGTGTACTCGATACCTGCACAATTTTGCAGTGGGATCTTAGACTAAAACGAGCACTTAGCACACTTCTAAGTCAGTCTACTAGTTCCTTCTGTCTATAGTGGTAAAAGTGAAACTTCCGCGGCATGCGACAGCCAGACGAAAAATTTTAGGTGATGTAATAAAAGTTCAACTTCGAAAGATTTTAACATAAGTTCTTTACATTATGTGTCACAACTTTCCATTAAATTGAAGTTTAGTCATCTTTAAAATATGCCGCACGCATACAATAATATTAACCTATAAGTACTTACTAGTAATATTACGTCTTTAAATAGTTGTTTGAAAGTCGCAAAATAAACATTGCATTGGCTTCAAATAAATAAAATATAAAAACTAAGTATATTCACCACAAATAGGGTACCTGATGATAAACGACGCCACCGTGGTCGACCTCGAAAAGATGGCGGGATGAACTTGACACATACAAGCTAGGTTGGCCGATGGTGGCGATGGATCGGGATGAATGGAAGGACCTTTGCCCAGCTGTGGGGCAGCATAGGCTCTTAAAAAGTATATTTTTATCAATTAGTATTTGGTCAATGATGTTTGTCCAATTCATGCCCAATTTAATTACCTCTTTGCCTGTATAGTCCGCGCGGAACTAGTTGGCCGCTCTGCCCGTATGTGAGCATACGGGCAGAGCGGCCAACTAGTTCCGCGCGGACTATAATAACCATACTTTTCATACATTTTAAACGTAGGCCTATGCCACACGTGCAATTAAAAATATACCCTTTACTTTATTTTGTCATTGGTCTACCAAAATATTATGATTTCTCTATGATATTATGTTTGTGGATGTCAAAATAATCGAATACGAAATTATATTTTTTTACGTTTCTTTTGTTGAAGATGGCTTTTGAAAATCCGGCTATCGTAATCGATAATGGAAGCTACATGATAAAAGCTGGGTTTGCTTGTGATAACCATCCAGTCTCCATGTTCAGAACTTTGGTTGGAAGACCAGAAAACATACACGACTCTAAGACTGCATACTATGATGTTTACGTAGGAGATGAAGTCGTAGAAAGGATAGACGATCTAGTAGTAAATAAACCTGTGGTTAGAAGTTTGATAGTAGATTGGGATGACATGGAAAGAGTATGGCATCACATCTTCTATAAGGAACTGAGAGTGGCCCCGGAAGACAGAGCAGTTATCATGGGAGTCGCTTCAAAAAGTTCTATGGAACAAAGGTAAGTTTTTGTACCACATCTAGTCGTTTGTAGGGTTCCGTACCCAAAGGGTAAAAACGGAACCCTATTATTAAGACTTCGTTGTCTGTCCGTCTGTCTGTCTGTCTGTCTGTCTGTCTGTCTGTCTGTTGCCAGGCTGTATCTCAAGAACCGCTATAGCTAGACTTCTGAAATTTTCACAGATTGCGTACATCTGTTGCCGCTATAACAACAAAATAATATTAATATTTAAGGGGGGCTTCCATACAACAAATATGATTTTTTAGTCTTTTTTGTTCGATATCTATAAATAATGGCAACAGGTAGGCACTTGAAATTTTCACAAAGGCCTTCAATATATGTGTTATTTAATAATTCATAATAATTTTTATTATACAAAAAACACCATTTTTGGCCATTTTTTACTCTATTTAACGGTACGGAACCCGTCGTGCGCGAGTCAGACTCGCATTTGGCCGATTATAATTTATTTTAAAGACCAAATAATAGACCGAATAACTATAAAGACGTGAATGGAAGAACACAATATGTAACATTTTGTTACATGCGGACATTCACTAATTTATTCCCATATAATTTGAACAAACCTAATGTTGTTAAATTGTGAATAAAACAGTTTAAATTCAATGGTTTTTTATTTGTATTTTCAGAATCAGATGCAATCTGATACAAATGAAAAGAAGTACTTAGAGAGAAGAAATGATTGCAGGTAATATTAGATTGATATTTCATTGTAGTTGATATTAGATATATTTTAGGCAATCTTTTAATATAAATTAGTATTCTGTAGAATCGTACTAATATTTTTTTATTGCTTTCAGGTATTATTTTAGTTCAAGGTGCTAAAAATCGTAAATAATTAGAAAAAGAAAATATTTACAATATTTGACAGTTATGTTCGGCGTCTTCATGACAACGACAACAGATTCAAAATTTGAATTTCAAAGTCCATTGGAAGGAACATAGTATATTCTATATCTATGGGAAGGAAGGATTACGTCAAGCATAGTTTATATATTGACAAACGTTATGTCAGAATGCCGGTTTGTATTGTGTCAAAGTGCGAGGCGGGTGTGTTTTAAAGTCGGTGCATTAAAAATTGTTTATTTGATGGAGAAAAAATTAAAATGGTATAGAAAATGTTGTAATTAGTATTGTGTGTATCTGAATTATATAATTTTAGTGTTTTTTTTTTATAAATATTCAGTTGAACTGTAGAATGTGTAGTGATATTTGAAGCGAGAACAATATTGTGCATTATCATTTTGTTAAATTGTGAATAAAACAGTTTAAAGTCAATGGTTTTTTATTTGTATTTTCAGAATCAGATGCAATCTGATACAAATGAAAAGAATTAGAGAAAATAAATGATTGCAGGTAATATTAGATTGATATTTCATTGTAGTTGATATTAGATATATTTTAGGCATTCTTTTAATGTAAAATTAGTATTCTGTAGAATAGTACTAATATTTTTTTATTGCTTTCAGGTATTATTTTATTTAGTTCAAGGTGCTAAAAATCGTAAATAATTAGAAAAAGAAAATATTTACAATATTTGACAGTTATGTTTGGCGTCTCCATGACAACGACAACAGATTCAAAATTTGAATTTTAAATTCCATTGGAAGGAAGGATTACGTCAAGCTTAGTTTATATATTGACAAACGTTATGTCAAAATGCCAGTTTGTATTGTGTCAAAGTGCGAGGCGGGTGTGTTTTAAAATCGGTGCATTAAAAATTGTTTATTTGATGGAGAAAAAAATAAAATGTTATAGAAAATGTTGTAATTAGTATTGTGTGTATCGGAATTATATAATTTTAGTGTTTTTTTAATAAATATTCTGTTGAACTGTAGAATGTGTAGTGATATTTGAAGCGAGAACAATATTGTTGATTATCATTTTGTTAAATTGTGAATAAAACAGTTTAAAGTAAATGGTTTTTTATTTGTATTTTCAGAATCAGATGCAATCTGATACAAATGAATAGAATTAGAGAAAATAAATGATTGCAGGTAATATTAGATTGATATTTCATTGTAGTTGATATTAGATATATTTTAGGCATTATTTTAATGTGAAATTTGTATTCTGTAGAATAGTACTAATATTTTTTTATTGCTTTCAGGTATTATTTTAGTTCAAGGTGCTAAAAATCGTAAATAATTAGAAAAAGAAAATATTTACAATATTTAACAGTTATGTTTGGCGTCTCCATGACAACGACAACAGATTCAAAATTTGAATTTTAAATTCCATTGGAAGGAAGGATTACGTCAAGCTTAGTTCATATATTGACAAACGTTATGTCAAAATGCCAGTTTGTATTGTGTCAAAGTGCGAGGCGGGTGTGTTTTAAAGTTGGTGCATTAAAAATTGTTTATTTGATGGAGAAAAAATTAAAATGTTATAGAAAATGTTGTAATTAGTATTGTGTGTATCGGAATTATATAACTTTAGTGTTTTTTTAATAAATATTCTGTTGAACTGTAGAATGTGTAGTGATATTTGAAGCGAGAACAATATTGTGCATTATCATTTTGTTAAATTGTGAATAAAACAGTTTAAAGTCAATGGTTTTTTATTTGTATTTTCAGAATCAGATGCAATCTGATAAAAATGAAAAGAATTAGAAAAAAGAAATGATTGCAGGTAATATTAGATTGATATTTCATTGTAGTTGATATTAGATATATTTTAGGCATTCTTTTAATGTAAAATTAGTATTCTGTAGAATAGTACTAATATTTTTTTATTGCTTTCAGGTATTATTTTAGTTCAAGGTGCTAAAAATCGTAAATAATTAGAAAAAGAAAATATTTACAATATTTGACAGTTATGTTTGGCGTCTCCATGACAACGACAACAGATTCAAAATTTGAATTTTAAATTCCATTGGAAGGAAGGATTACGTCAAGCTTGGTTTATATATTGACAAACGTTATGTCAAAATGCCAGTTTGTATTGTGTCAAAGTGCGAGGCGGGTGTGTTTTAAAATCGGTGCATTAAAAATTGTTTATTTGATGGAGAAAAAAATAAAATGTTATAGAAAATGTTGTAATTAGTATTGTGTGTATCGGAATTATATAATTTTAGTGTTTTTTTAATAAATATTCTGTTGAACTGTAGAATGTGTAGTGATATTTGAAGCGAGAACAATATTGTGCATTATCATTTTGTTAAATTGTGAATAAAACAGTTTAAAGTCAATGGTTTTTTATTTGTATTTTCAGAATCAGATGCAATCTGATAAAAATGAAAAGAATTAGAAAAAAGAAATGATTGCAGGTAATATTAGATTGATATTTCATTGTAGTTGATATTAGATATATTTTAGGCATTCTTTTAATGTAAAATTAGTATTCTGTAGAATAGTACTAATATTTTTTTATTGCTTTCAGGTATTATTTTAGTTCAAGGTGCTAAAAATCGTAAATAATTAGAAAAAGAAAATATTTACAATATTTGACAGTTATGTTTGGCGTCTCCATGACAACGACAACAGATTCAAAATTTGAATTTCAAATTCCATTGGAAGGAAGGAGGAGGATATTTAGAAAGTATGTCATTTTGTAGTGAATGAAACAGTTAAAATTTAATGGATTTGTATGTGTATTTTCAGAATTAATACAGGTAATCTAGTAATCTGATAAAAATTAAAAGAAATATCGAAAAAAAGGCTGCAGAAGCATGTTATAAGATTATTATTTTTACTGATAATGAATTACTTTTATAAAAAATGCCTTATTAAATAGTAGGTATTCTTTGGAATAATATAATGTTAGGATAGCATTAGGATAGTATTAGTACATATACTAATGTTTTTTTATTGTTTTCAGGTATTATTTTGTGTCGAAAAGCGTGATAATAATAGAAAGGGAAAAAATATTTAATAAAAATATCGGACGCGTCCCTTTTTTTATCTTCCTTACAGCGAGAATTTGTAATTATAATTTTTAAAATCGACAATAAACTGGGTCTGATTCAAATATAATATTTTATTTGTAATCATAGTTGGTATCAGAATATTTGTTTTTAAAAGAAGCTGTGAGATGTGTTGTAATTTACTCTCACAGCTAAAATTAGTAGAAACAATAAGAATTTAAAAACCTTTCTTTTTGAGTGGAAAGGGATGGCTAATAGGGGATGGTGGAGGCCATTGAGCTCCCGAACCAAAGTGAGAGGGAGCTCAGCATAGAGTAAGAGTATTTGTAGTAATAGGTAGTTGCAAGCATTAGATGTAAGAGTAAATGGTGTTGTTAGTTAGTAGTTGTAGTAGGTATTTTGTTTTTAAATAGATGTAAGAGTAAATGGCGTTGTTGGTTAGTAGTTATAGTAGGAATTATATTTTGAATTAGATGTAAGAGTAAATGGTGTTGTTAGTTAGTAGTTGAAGCAGGTATAAAGTATTGAATTAGATGTAAGAGTAAATGGTGTTTTTAGTTAGTAGTTGTAGTAGGTATAATGTATTTTATTTATTTTATTTTTATTTTACAGGAAAACAAAACGGTAATTAAGTGACAATATAAATAAATACCTAGCAAGAAGATACACAATTACATTGTTTTCGCATATAGGTATACGAGGAGAAAAAAAAAAAAAAAAAAAAAAAGGACAATTAACAAAACTTAAACCTAATTTACAAATTATTTTGAAAACCAGTCTCTAGACAATGTATTTCTGAAGACATTAGGTGATGAGGTAAAAAGATCGAGTGCGGAGCCATCTACCGAATGAGTACTGTAGTGGTTGTAGGTATACATAGATCTTATAAAGAAAGAATTTTGCCTATAGTTAGTACCGTGAGAAGCCATGGAGAGAGTAGGTCTATGACGCATGTGTGTTACTAAATAATTTTTTATTTCATTTTTATGACCGCTTTTAAAAATTGGCGTAATGAAGGCTAATTTCCATGTTGGAGGAACGATACCCTCATTTATATATATGTATAGAATTAGATGTAAGAGTAAATGGTGTTATTAGTAAGTAGAGTAATTAGAATTTATAAACCTTTCTTTTTGAGTGGAAAGGGATGGCTAATAGGGGATGGTGGAGGCCATTGAGCTCCCGAACCAATGTGAGAGGGAGCTCAGCATAGAGTAAGAGTATTTGTAGTAATAGGTAGTTGCAAGCATTAGATGTAAGAGTAAATGGTGTTGTTAATTAGTAGTTGTAGTAGGTATAAGGTATTGAATCTGATGTAAGAGTAAATGGTGTTGTTAGTTAGTAGTTGAAGTAGGCATAAGGTATTGAATTAGATGTAAGAGTAAATGGTGTTGTTATTTAGTAGTTGTAGTGGTATAAGGTATTGAATTTGATGTAAGAGTAAATGGTGTTGTTAGTTAGTAGTTGAAGTAGGTATAAGATATTGAATTAGATGTAAGAGTAAATGGTGTAGTTGGTTAGTAATTTAAGTAGATATTTAGTATTAAATTAGAAGTAAGAGTAAATGGTGTTATTAGCAAGTAGAGTAGTTAGAATTTAAAAACCTTTCTTTTTGAGTGGAAAGGGATGGCTAATAGGGGATGGTGGAGGCCATTGAGCTCCCGAACCAAAGAGAGAGGGAGCTCAGCATAGAGTAAGAGTATTTGTAGTAATAGGTAGTTGCAAGCATTAGATGTAAGAGTAAATGGTGTTATTAGTTAGTAGTTGTAGTAGGTACTTTGTTTTCAAATAGATGTAAGAGTAAATGGCGTTGTTGGTTAGTAGTTATAGTAGGAATTATATTTTGAATTAGATGTAAGAGTAAATGGTGTTGTTAGTTAGTAATTGAAGCAGGTATAAAGTATTGAATTAGATGTAAGAGTAAATGGTGTTTTTAGTTAGTAGTTGTAGTAGGTATAATGTATAGAATTAGATGTAAGAGTAAATGGTGTTATTAGTAATTAGAGTAATAAAAATTTTAAGACCTTTCTTTTTGAGTGGAAAGGGATGGCTAATAGGGGATGGTGGAGGCCATTGAGCTCCCGAACCAAAGTGAGAGGGAGCTCAACATAGAGTAAGAGTAATTGTAGTAATAGGTAGTTGCAAGCATTAGATGTAAGAGTAAATGGTGTTGTTAGTTAGTAGTTGTAGTAGGTATTTTGTTTTCAAATAGATGTAAGAGTAAATGGCGTTGTTGGTTAGTAGTTATAGTAGGAATTATATTTTGAATTAGATGTAAGAGTAAATGGTGTTGTTAGTTAGTAGTTGTAGTAGGTATAAGGTATTGAATTAGATGTAAGAGTAAATGGTGTTGTTGGTTAGTAATTTAAGTAGATATTTAGTATTGAATTAGAAGTAAGAGTAAATGGTGTTATTAGTAAGTAGAGCAATTAGAATTTAAAAACCTTTCTTTTTGAGTGGAAAGGGATGGCTAATAGGGGATGGTGGAGGCCATTGAGCTCCCGAACCAAAGTGAGAGGGAGCTCAGCATAGAGTAAGAGTATTTGTAGTAATAGGTAGTTGCAAGCATTAGATGTAAGAGTAAATGGTGTTGTTAGTTAGTAGTTGTAGTAGGTATAAGGTATTGAATTTGATGTAAGAGTAAATGGTGTTGTTAGTTAGTAGTTGAAGTAGGTATAAGGTATTGAATTAGATGTAAGAGTAAATGGTGTAGTTGGTTAGTAATTTAAGTAGATATTTAGTATTAAATTAGAAGTAAGAGTAAATGGTGTTATTAGCAAGTAGAGTAATTAGAATTTAAAAACCTTTCTTTTTGAGTGGAAAGGGATGGCTAATAGGGGATGGTGGAGGCCATTGAGCTCCCGAACAAAAGAGAGAGGGAGCTCAGTATAGAGTAAGAGTAATTGTAGTAATAGGTAGTTACAAGCATGAGATGTAAGAGTAAATGGTGTTGTTAGTTAGTAGTTGTGGTAGGTATTTTGTTTTCAAATAGATGTAAGAGTAAATGGCGTTGTTGGTTAGTAGTTATAGTAGGAATTATATTTTGAATTAGATGTAAGAGTAAATGGTGTTGTTAGTTAGTAGTTGAAGCAGGTATAAAGTATTGAATTAGATGTAAGAGTAAATGGTGTTTTTAGTTAGTAGTTGTAGTAGGTATAATGTAAAGAATTAGATGTAAGAGTAAATGGTGTTATTAGTAAGTAGAGCAATTGGAATTTAAAAACCTTTCTTTTTGAGTGGAAAGGGATGGCTAATAAGGGATGGTGGAGGCCATTGAGCTCCCGAACCAAAGTGAGAGGGAGCTCAGCATAGAGTAAGAGTATTTGTAGTAATAGGTAGTTGCAAGCATTAGATGTAAGAGTAAATGGTGTTGTTAGTTAGTAGTTGTAGTAGGTATAAGGTATTGAATTTGATGTAAGAGTAAATGGTGTTGTTAGTTAGTAGTTGAAGCAGGTATAAAGTATTGAATTAGATGTAAGAGTAAATGGTGTTTTTAGTTACTAGTTGTAGTAGGTATAATGTATAGAATTAGATGTAAGAGTAAATGGTGTTATTAGTAAGTAGAGTAATTAGAATTTATAAACCTTTCTTTTTGAGTGGAAAGGGATGGCTAATAGGGGATGGTGGAGGCCATTGAGCTCCCGAACCAAAGTGAGATGGAGCTCAGCATAGAGTAAGAGTATTTGTAGTAATAGGTAGTTGCAAGCATTAGATGTAAGAGTAAATGGTGTTGTTAGTTAGTAGTTGTAGTAGGTATTTTGTTTTCAAATAGATGTAAGAGTAAATGGCGTTGTTGGTTAGTAGTTATAGTAGGAATTATGTTTTGAATTAGATGTAAGAGTAAATGGTGTTGTTAGTTAGTAGTTGAAGCACGTATAAAGTATTGAATTAGATGTAAGAGTAAATGGTGTTGTTAGTTAGTAATTGAAGCAGGTATAAAGTATTGAATTAGATGTAAGAGTAAATGGTGTTATTAGTAATTAGAGTAATAAAAATTTTAAGACCTTTCTTTTTGAGTGGAAAGGGATGGCTAATAGGGGATGGTGGAGGCCATTGAGCTCCCGAACCAAAGTGAGAGGGAGCTCAACATAGAGTAAGAGTAATTGTAGTAATAGGTAGTTGCAAGCATTAGATGTAAGAGTAAATGGTGTTGTTAGTTAGTAGTTGTAGTAGGTATTTTGTTTTCAAATAGATGTAAGAGTAAATTGCGTTGTTGGTTAGTAGTTATAGTAGGAATTATATTTTGAATTAGATGTAAGAGTAAATGGTGTTGTTAGTTAGTAGTTGTAGTAGGTATAAGGTATTGAATTAGATGTAAGAGTAAATGGTGTTGTTGGTTAGTAATTTAAGTAGATATTTAGTATTGAATTAGAAGTAAGAGTAAATGGTGTTATTAGTAAGTAGAGCAATTCGAATTTAAAAACCTTTCTTTTTGAGTGGAAAGGGATGGTTAATAGGGGATGGTGGAGGCCATTGAGCTCCCGAACCAAAGTGAGAGGGAGCTCAGCATAGAGTAAGAGTATTTGTAGTAATAGGTAGTTGCAAGCATTAGATGTAAGAGTAAATGGTGTTGTTAGTTAGTAGTTGTAGTAGGTATAAGGTATTGAATTTGATGTAAGAGTAAATGGTGTTGTTAGTTAGTAGTTGAAGTAGGTATAAGGTATTGAATTAGATGTAAGAATAAATGGTGTAGTTGGTTAGTAATTTAAGTAGATATTTAGTATTAAATTAGAAGTAAGAGTAAATGGTGTTATTAGCAAGTAGAGTAATTAGAATTTAAAAACCTTTCTTTTTGAGTGGAAAGGGATGGCTAATAGGGGATGGTGGAGGCCATTGAGCTCCCGAACAAAAGAGAGAGGGAGCTCAGTATAGAGTAAGAGTAATTGTAGTAATAGGTAGTTACAAGCATGAGATGTAAGAGTAAATGGTGTTGTTAGTTAGTAGTTGTGGTAGGTATTTTGTTTTCAAATAGATGTAAGAGTAAATGGCGTTGTTGGTTAGTAGTTATAGTAGGAATTATATTTTGAATTAGATGTAAGAGTAAATGGTGTTGTTAGTTAGTAGTTGAAGCAGGTATAAAGTATTGAATTAGATGTAAGAGTAAATGGTGTTTTTAGTTAGTAGTTGTAGTAGGTATAATGTAAAGAATTAGATGTAAGAGTAAATGGTGTTATTAGTAAGTAGAGCAATTGGAATTTAAAAACCTTTCTTTTTGAGTGGAAAGGGATGGCTAATAAGGGATGGTGGAGGCCATTGAGCTCCCGAACCAAAGTGAGAGGGAGCTCAGCATAGAGTAAGAGTATTTGTAGTAATAGGTAGTTGCAAGCATTAGATGTAAGAGTAAATGGTGTTGTTAGTTAGTAGTTGTAGTAGGTATAAGGTATTGAATTTGATGTAAGAGTAAATGGTGTTGTTAGTTAGTAGTTGAAGTAGGTGTAAGGTATTGAATTAGATGTAAGAGTAAATGGTGTTTTTAGTTAGTAGTTGTAGTAGGTATAATGTATAGAATTAGATGTAAGAGTAAATGGTGTTATTAGTAAGTAGAGTAATTAGAATTTATAAACCTTTCTTTTTGAGTGGAAAGGGATGGCTAATAGGGGATGGTGGAGGCCATTGAGCTCCCGAACCAAAGTGAGAGGGAGCTCAGCATAGAGTAAGAGTATTTGTAGTAATAGGTAGTTGCAAGCATTAGATGTAAGAGTAAATGGTGTTGTTAGTTAGTAGTTGTAGTAGGTATTTTGTTTTCAAATAGATGTAACAGTAAATGGGGTTGTTGGTTAGTAGTTATAGTAGGAATTATATTTTGAATTAGATGTAAGAGTAAATGGTGTTGTTAGTTAGTAGTTGAAGCAGGTATAAAGTATTGAATTAGATGTAAGAGTAAATGGTGTTTTTAGTTACTAGTTGTAGTAGGTATAATGTATAGAATTAGATGTAAGAGTAAATGGTGTTATTAGTAAGTAGAGTAATTAGAATTTATAAACCTTTCTTTTTGAGTGGAAAGGGATGGCTAATAGGGGATGGTGGAGGCCATTGAGCTCCCGAACCAAAGTGAGATGGAGCTCAGCATAGAGTAAGAGTATTTGTAGTAATAGGTAGTTGCAAGCATTAGATGTAAGAGTAAATGGTGTTGTTAGTTAGTAGTTGTAGTAGGTATTTTGTTTTCAAATAGATGTAAGAGTAAATGGCGTTGTTGGTTAGTAGTTATAGTAGGAATTATATTTTGAATTAGATGTAAGAGTAAATGGTGTTGTTAGTTAGTAGTTGAAGCAGATATAAAGTATTGAATTAGATGTAAGAGTAAATGGTGTTGTTAGTTAGTAATTGAAGCAGGTATAAAGTATTGAATTAGATGTAAGAGTAAATGGTGTTATTAGTAATTAGAGTAATAAAAATTTTAAGACCTTTCTTTTTGAGTGGAAAGGGATGGCTAATAGGGGATGGTGGAGGCCATTGAGCTCCCGAACCAAAGTGAGAGGGAGCTCAACATAGAGTAAGAGTAATTGTAGTAATAGGTAGTTGCAAGCATTAGATGTAAGAGTAAATGGTGTTGTTAGTTAGTAGTTGTAGTAGGTATTTTGTTTTCAAATAGATGTAAGAGTAAATGGCGTTGTTGGTTAGTAGTTATAGTAGGAATTATATTTTGAATTAGATGTAAGAGTAAATGGTGTTGTTAGTTAGTAGTTGTAGTAGGTATAAGGTATTGAATTAGATGTAAGAGTAAATGGTGTTGTTGGTTAGTAATTTAAGTAGATATTTAGTATTGAATTAGAAGAAAGAGTAAATGGTGTTATTAGTAAGTAGAGCAATTAGAATTTAAAAACCTTTCTTTTTGAGTGGAAAGGGATGGCTAATAGGGGATGGTGGAGGCCATTGAGCTCCCGAACCAAAGTGAGAGGGAGCTCAGCATAGAGTAAGAGTAATTGTAGTAATAGGTAGTTGCAAGCATTAGATGTAAGAGTAAATGGTGTTGTTAGTTAGTAGTTGTAGTAGGTATTTTGTTTTCAAATAGATGTAAGAGTAAATGGCGTTGTTGGTTAGTAGTTATAGTAGGAATTATATTTTGAATTAGACGTAAGAGTAAATGGTGTTGTTAGTTAGTAGTTGTAGTAGGTATAAGGTATTGAATTAGATGTAAGAGTAAATGGTGTTGTTGGTTAGTAATTTAAGTAGATATTTAGTATTGAATTAGAAGTAAGAGTAAATGGTGTTATTAGTAAGTAGAGTAATTAGAATTTAAATACCTTTCTTTTTGAGTGGAAAGGGATGGCTAATAGGGGATGGTGGAGGCCATTGAGCTCCCGAACCAAAGTGAGAGGGAGCTCAGCATAGAGTAAGAGTATTTGTAGTAATAGGTAGTTGCAAGCATTAGATGTAAGAGTAAATGGTGTTGTTAGTTAGTAGTTGTAGTAGGTATAAGGTATTGAATTTGATGTAAGAGTAAATGGTGTTGTTAGTTAGTAGTTGAAGTAGGTATATGGTATTGAATTAGATGTAAGAGTAAATGGTGTTTTTAGTTAGTAGTTGTAGTAGGTATAATGTATAGAATTAGATGTAAGAGTAAATGGTGTTATTAGTAAGTAGAGTAATTAGAATTTATAAACCTTTCTTTTTGAGTGGAAAGGGATGGCTAATAGGGGATGGTGGAGGCCATTGAGCTCCCGAACCAAAGTGAGAGGGAGCTCAGCATAGAGTAAGAGTATTTGTAGTAATAGGTAGTTGCAAGCATTAGATGTAAGAGTAAATGGTGTTGTTAGTTAGTAGTTGTAGTAGGTATTTTGTTTTCAAATAGATGTAACAGTAAATGGCGTTGTTGGTTAGTAGTTATAGTAGGAATTATATTTTGAATTAGATGTAAGAGTAAATGGTGTTGTTAGTTAGTAGTTGAAGCAGGTATAAAGTATTGAATTAGATGTAAGAGTAAATGGTGTTTTTAGTTAGTAGTTGTAGTAGGTATAATGTATAGAATTAGATGTAAGAGTAAATGGTGTTATTAGTAAGTAGAGTAATTAGAATTTATAAACCTTTCTTTTTGAGTGGAAAGGGATGGCTAATAGGGGATGGTGGAGGCCATTGAGCTCCCGAACCAAAGTGAGAGGGAGCTCAGCATAGAGTAAGAGTATTTGTAGTAATAGGTAGTTGCAAGCATTAGATGTAAGAGTAAATGGTGTTGTTAGTTAGTAGTTGTAGTAGGTATAAGGTATTGAATTTGATGTAAGAGTAAATGGTGTTGTTAGTTAGTAGTTGAAGTAGGTATAAGGTATTGAATTAGATGTAAGAGTAAATGGTGTTTTTAGTTAGTAGTTGTAGTAGGTATAATGTATAGAATTAGATGTAAGAGTAAATGGTGTTATTAGTAAGTAGAGTAATTAGAATTTATAAACCTTTCTTTTTGAGTGGAAAGGGATGGCTAATAGGGGATGGTGGAGGCCATTGAGCTCCCGAACCAAAGTGAGAGGGAGCTCAGCATAGAGTAAGAGTATTTGTAGTAATAGGTAGTTGCAAGCATTAGATGTAAGAGTAAATGGTGTTGTTAGTTAGTAGTTGTAGTAGGTATTTTGTTTTCAAATAGATGTAACAGTAAATGGCGTTGTTGGTTAGTAGTTATAGTAGGAATTATATTTTGAATTAGATGTAAGAGTAAATGGTGTTGTTAGTTAGTAGTTGAAGCAGGTATAAAGTATTGAATTAGATGTAAGAGTAAATGGTGTTTTTAGTTAGTAGTTGTAGTAGGTATAATGTATAGAATTAGATGTAAGAGTAAATGGTGTTATTAGTAAGTAGAGTAATTAGAATTTATAAACCTTTCTTTTTGAGTGGAAAGGGATGGCTAATAGGGGATGGTGGAGGCCATTGAGCTCCCGAACCAAAGTGAGAGGGAGCTCAGCATAGAGTAAGAGTATTTGTAGTAATAGGTAGTTGCAAGCATTAGATGTAAGAGTAAATGGTGTTATTAGTTAGTAGTTGTAGTAGGTATTTTGTTTTCAAATAGATGTAAGAGTAAATGGCGTTGTTGGTTAGTAGTTATAGTCGGAATTATATTTTGAATTAGATGTAAGAGTAAATGGTGTTGTTAGTTAGTAATTGAAGCAGGTATAAAGTATTGAATTAAATGTAAGAGTAAATGGTGTTTTTAGTTAGTAGTTGTAGTAGGTATAATGTATAGAATTAGATGTAAGAGTAAATGGTATTATTAGTAATTAGAGTAATAAAAATTTTAAGACCTTTCTTTTTGAGTGGAAAGGGATGGCTAATAGGGGATGGTGGAGGCCATTGAGCTCCCGAACCAAAGTGAGAGGGAGCTCAACATAGAGTAAGAGTAATTGTAGTAATAGGTAGTTGCAAGCATTAGATGTAAGAGTAAATGGTGTTGTTAGTTAGTAGTTGTAGTAGGTATTTTGTTTTCAAATAGATGTAAGAGTAAATGGCGTTGTTGGTTAGTAGTTATAGTAGGAATTATATTTTGAATTAGATGTAAGAGTAAATGGTGTTGTAAGTTAGTAGTTGTAGTAGGTATAAGGTATTGAATTAGATGTAAGAGTAAATGGTGTTGTTGGTTAGTAATTTAAGTAGATATTTAGTATTTAATTAGAAGTAAGAGTAAATGGTGTTATTAGTAAGTAGAGTAATTAGAATTTAAATACCTTTCTTTTTGAGTGGAAAGGGATGGCTAATAGGGGATGGTGGAGGCCATTGAGCTCCCAAACCAAAGTGAGAGGGAGCTCATATTAGAGTAAGAGTATTTGTAGTAATAGGTAGTTGCAAGCATTAGATGTAAGAGTAAATGGTGTTGTTAGTTAGTAGTTGTAGTAGGTATTTTGTTTTCAAATAGATGTAAGAGTAAATGGCGTTGTTGGTTAGTAGTTATAGTAGGAATTATATTTTGAATTAGATGTAAGAGTAAATGGTGTTGTTAGTTAGTAGTTGAAGCAGGTATAAAGTATTGAATTAGATGTAAGAGTAAATGGTGTTTTTAGTTAGTAGTTGTAGTAGGTATAATGTAAAGAATTAGATGTAAGAGTAAATGGTGTTATTAGTAAGTAGAGCAATTGGAATTTAAAAACCTTTCTTTTTGAGTGGAAAGGGATGGCTAATAGGAGATGGTGGAGGCCATTGAGCTCCCGAACCAAAGTGAGAGGGAGCTCGGCATAGAGTAAGAGTATTTGTAGTAATAGGTTGTTGCAAGCATTAGATGTAAGAGTAAATGGTGTTGTTAGTTAGTAGTTGTAGTAGGTATAAGGTATTGAATTTGATGTAAGAGTAAATGGTGTTGTTAGTTAGTAGTTGAAGTAGGTATAAGGTATTGAATTAGATGTAAGAGTAAATGGTGTTTTTAGTTAGTAGTTGTAGTAGGTATAATGTATAGAATTAGATGTAAGAGTAAATGGTGTTATTAGTAAGTAGAGTAATTAGAATTTATAAACCTTTCTTTTTGAGTGGAAAGGGATGGCTAATAGGGGATGGTGGAGGCCATTGAGCTCCCGAACCAAAGTGAGAGGGAGCTCAGCATAGAGTAAGAGTATTTGTAGTAATAGGTAGTTGCAAGCATTAGATGTAAGAGTAAATGGTGTTATTAGTTAGTAGTTGTAGTAGGTATTTTGTTTTCAAATAGATGTAAGAGTAAATGGCGTTGTTGGTTAGTAGTTATAGTCGGAATTATATTTTGAATTAGATGTAAGAGTAAATGGTGTTGTTAGTTAGTAATTGAAGCAGGTATAAAGTATTGAATTAAATGTAAGAGTAAATGGTGTTTTTAGTTAGTAGTTGTAGTAGGTATAATGTATAGAATTAGATGTAAGAGTAAATGGTATTATTAGTAATTAGAGTAATAAAAATTTTAAGACCTTTCTTTTTGAGTGGAAAGGGATGGCTAATAGGGGATGGTGGAGGCCATTGAGCTCCCGAACCAAAGTGAGAGGGAGCTCAACATAGAGTAAGAGTAATTGTAGTAATAGGTAGTTGCAAGCTTTAGATGTAAGAGTAAATGGTGTTGTTAGTTAGTAGTTGTAGTAGGTATTTTGTTTTCAAATAGATGTAAGAGTAAATGGCGTTGTTGGTTAGTAGTTATAGTAGGAATTATATTTTGAATTAGATGTAAGAGTAAATGGTGTTGTAAGTTAGTAGTTGTAGTAGGTATAAGGTATTGAATTAGATGTAAGAGTAAATGGTGTTGTTGGTTAGTAATTTAAGTAGATATTTAGTATTTAATTAGAAGTAAGAGTAAATGGTGTTATTAGTAAGTAGAGTAATTAGAATTTAAATACCTTTCTTTTTGAGTGGAAAGGGATGGCTAATAGGGGATGGTGGAGGCCATTGAGCTCCCAAACCAAAGTGAGAGGGAGCTCATATTAGAGTAAGAGTATTTGTAGTAATAGGTAGTTGCAAGCATTAGATGTAAGAGTAAATGGTGTTGTTAGTTAGTAGTTGTAGTAGGTATTTTGTTTTCAAATAGATGTAAGAGTAAATGGCGTTGTTGGTTAGTAGTTATAGTAGGAATTATATTTTGAATTAGATGTAAGAGTAAATGGTGTTGTTAGTTAGTAGTTGAAGCAGGTATAAAGTATTGAATTAGATGTAAGAGTAAATGGTGTTTTTAGTTAGTAGTTGTAGTAGGTATAATGTAAAGAATTAGATGTAAGAGTAAATGGTGTTATTAGTAAGTAGAGCAATTGGAATTTAAAAACCTTTCTTTTTGAGTGGAAAGGGATGGCTAATAGGAGATGGTGGAGGCCATTGAGCTCCCGAACCAAAGTGAGAGGGAGCTCGGCATAGAGTAAGAGTATTTGTAGTAATAGGTTGTTGCAAGCATTAGATGTAAGAGTAAATGGTGTTGTTAGTTAGTAGTTGTAGTAGGTATAAGGTATTGAATTTGATGTAAGAGTAAATGGTGTTGTTAGTTAGTAGTTGAAGTAGGTATAAGGTATTGAATTAGATGTAAGAGTAAATGGTGTTTTTAGTTAGTAGTTGTAGTAGGTATAATGTATAGAATTAGATGTAAGAGTAAATGGTGTTATTAGTAAGTAGAGTAATTAGAATTTATAAACCTTTCTTTTTGAGTGGAAAGGGATGGCTAATAGGGGATGGTGGAGGCCATTGAGCTCCCGAACCAAAGTGAGAGGGAGCTCAGCATAGAGTAAGAGTATTTGTAGTAATAGGTAGTTGCAAGCATTAGATGTAAGAGTAAATGGTGTTGTTAGTTAGTAGTTGTAGTAGGTATTTTGTTTTTAAATAGATGTAAGAGTAAATGGCGTTGTTGGTTAGTAGTTATAGTAGGAATTATATTTTGAATTAGATGTAAGAGTAAATGGTGTTGTTAGTTAGTAGTTGAAGCAGGTATAAAGTATTGAATTAGATGTAAGAGTAAATGGTGTTTTTAGTTAGTAGTTGTAGTAGGTATAATGTATTTTATTTATTTTATTTTTATTTTACAGGAAAACAAAACGGTAATTAAGTGACAATATAAATAAATACCTAGCAAGAAGATACACAATTACATTGTTTTCGCATATAGGTATACGAGGAGAAAAAAAAAAAAAAAAAAAGGACAATTAACAAAACTTAAACCTAATTTACAAATTATTTTGAAAACCAGTCTCTAGACAATGTATTTCTGAAGACATTAGGTGATGAGGTAAAAAGATCGAGTGCGGAGCCATCTACCGAATGAGTACTGTAGTGGTTGTAGGTATACATAGATCTTATAAAGAAAGAATTTTGCCTATAGTTAGTACCGTGAGAAGCCATGGAGAGAGTAGGTCTATGACGCATGTGTGTTACTAAATAATTTTTTATTTCATTTTTATGACCGCTTTTAAAAATTGGCGTAATGAAGGCTAATTTCCATGTTGGAGGAACGATACCCTCATTTATATATATGTATAGAATTAGATGTAAGAGTAAATGGTGTTATTAGTAAGTAGAGTAATTAGAATTTATAAACCTTTCTTTTTGAGTGGAAAGGGATGGCTAATAGGGGATGGTGGAGGCCATTGAGCTCCCGAACCAAAGTGAGAGGGAGCTCAGCATAGAGTAAGAGTATTTGTAGTAATAGGTAGTTGCAAGCATTAGATGTAAGAGTAAATGGTGTTGTTAGTTAGTAGTTGTAGTAGGTATTTTGTTTTCAAATAGATGTAAGAGTAAATGGCGTTGTTGGTTAGTAGTTATAGTAGGAATTATATTTTGAATTAGATGTAAGAGTAAATGGTGTTGTTAGTAGTTGTAGTAGGTATAAGGTATTGAATTAGATGTAAGAGTAAATGGTGTTGTTGGTTAGTAATTTAAGTAGATATTTAGTATTGAATTAGAAGTAAGAGTAAATGGTGTTATTAGTAAGTAGAGCAATTAGAATTTAAAAACCTTTCTTTTTTAAGTGGAAAGGGATGGCTAATAGGGGATGGTGGAGGCCATTGAGCTCCCGAACCAAAGTGAGAGGGAGCTCAGCAAAGAGTAAGAGTATTTGTAGTAATAGGTAGTTGCAAGCATTAGATGTAAGAGTAAATGGTGTTGTTAGTTAGTAGTTGTAGTAGGTATAAGGTATTGAATTTGATGTAAGAGTAAATGGTGTTGTTAGTTAGTAGTTGAAGTAGGTATAAGGTATTGAATTAGATGTAAGAGTAAATGGTGTTTTTAGTTAGTAGTTGTAGTAGGTATAATGTATAGAATTAGATGTAAGAGTAAATGGTGTTATTAGTAAGTAGAGTAATTAGAATTTATAAACCTTTCTTTTTGAGTGGAAAGGGATGGCTAATAGGGGATGGTGGAGGCCATTGAGCTCCCGAACCAAAGTGAGAGGGAGCTCAACATAGAGTAAGAGTATTTGTAGTAATAGGTAGTTGCAAGCATTAGATGTAAGAGTAAATGGTGTTGTTAGTTAGTAGTTGTAGTAGGTATTTTGTTTTCAAATAGATGTAAGAGTAAATGGCGTTGTTGGTTAGTAGTTATAGTAGGAATTATATTTTGAATTAGATGTAAGAGTAAATGGTGTTGTTAGTTAGTAGTTGAAGCAGGTATTTCTTATACATCTCCGGTGGAAACGCAGCCTTAACTTTTAGAGATGAACATATTTTGTCTACAAGGTGGAACAAAACTAATTGATAATACTTTAGTATGGATCCTCTATAGTAGTTCACTGTGAAAGTCGCAGCGCTAAAACTAGTAACTTTGTTTTACTTTTGTATGGAAAATTTCATGACGTTAGGGTGTGACCATACAAATGACAAAAATTGCTCTTTCACCGCTGCTACTTACTTAGTGAACTCTACATAATCATGAGGGACACGTACACACCCAAAAGTATAATTATTTTTATTTTTATACAATAAGGGAGCAAACGAGCAAACGTGTCACCTGATTGATCACTTAATTTTGTTACACGTTGTACAATTGACCATTAGCGAAGTCGATATTGCATACTATAGATCTCAATATTGCTGGAAATCATGGATATCCATGATTAATAGCCCAAATAGAAAGCATTAAGTTTTTATTGTGCTACTGATAAAAACAACAAAATATTTCATGTATTTCAATAGAAAAATGTTTAAAAATAAAATAATATTAGAGAGGATCAATTTGAAGCGCCTTTTCCACCTACGCACCGCATCGTCTGAGTAGACCTATACCCAGCTAACAGCTTATACCTAATAGAAAGCGTTCCCGCTAAAGACTCTTCATAATAATGTCTATTGTGTTGTTTCAAAGAAATTGCTTTTCTATTCTTTATAAGAAGTCTTGTAGACTGTTAAAGGAGGCTTTATTTTTTTAATTCACTTAGTTCCACGGATACCAATGCTACAGATGAGACAGAACAATATGGCAGAGTAAGTAAATGCCGCACTCAGAGACTAATATTAATTACTTAACAGTAATTATTATGGAACCAAGGTTAAAGCATAACAGACATAACGAAACGGTAGACTGATTTAAAACGAACTGACGAATCGGGTACCCCAGTCATGCTTACAAAAAGGTGCCGGTTGGCAGCGGGCGTCACGTCGTCTGCCGCATGTCGCTGCATCATGTCGCCCGCTGCCAACCGGCACCTTTACGAACGGCTGAACAACGCAAGGACACGGCGTGCGCCGGCCGATATGACATTCTTAGTCAAACTTAAGTATAAATAGTACGAGATACGACTGCAGAACTGTGCAGGTATCGAGTACACGCTTAAAACCACATTTTTACAAATATTTATGATAAGGAGAACATACTTCTACTGGGGTGCCAGTCCAAATGTGGCCGCAAATATTTTTAAAAAAAATTTGAAAAATTGAGTTTGCGGGATAAAATGTAATCATAAGGTATTCAAAGCAAACATCGTTCATTTCATGGCAATGAGTATAGAGATTTAGAAAAATCCGGTGTGCAAAAACAATAGTAATAATCGGCCAAGTGCGAGTCGGACTTGCGCACGAAGGGTTCCGTACTATTATACAGCAAAATTAGGCCAAAATTTGTATTTTTTGTATGTTATATTTTAATTTTACTTTAATTTTATTACTTATTATTAGTAATTAATTTCATTTTTCATTTCATTTCATTTTTTTCCACTTAAACATTGCAAACGCAGGCTTCCTACGAGATTTATCAAAATAATGTACCAAGGCCCAATTCCACCAATGTCTGCTAATGTTAACAGCTTCTTAAAATGTCATGTCTTCTTTTTCATTCATACGAAAAACGAAAGAGGTAACGTGATACTAATCGAGCATTAACTTTAACAGTCTTTGGTGAAATTGGGCCTAAGTAGTGTACAATATGAAAAGGTCTACCGTCTACAGAAAACTCCGCGATTGTATATTATGTCTATCTCTTATGGATATCCCACAATAACATTTTTTTGTCATTTATTTTGTCATTTACTGTTAACTTGGCTAAATGGATAATTTTCGAAGCAATTTTAACCAATACGCCAATAATCCTTATTAAATTAAATACATTATTGATTTAAAATAGATCTATATGGCCCTTTACGGCATACGATTTATATATTTTTGAAGATATTACAGATTCTAAAATTGCGGGACGTAGCTTTTGTGGCGATACCGACCAATAATAATAACCGGGTAGTAATGAATATAATAATATTATGTAATTAAAAACTACTGAATCGATTTTAACCATTTCTTCAGTGAGTGACATAGACTATAATATATTTTATACCCGTGCAAAGCCGGGGCGGGTCGCTAGTACATAATATTATGAATATTTAATCTTGATGTAACAAACAATTTAACACTTGAATAAACTTTTAAATTCTTGTAGAGTATTAATTTATTTGGTCTTTTTTAGGGTTCCGTACCCAAAGGGCAAAAACGGGACCCTATTACTTATAAGACTTCGTTGTCTGTCCGTCTGTCCGTCTTTCTGTATGTCTCCAGGCTCAAGGCTGTAACTAAAGAATGGTAATAGCTAGAGAGTTGACATTTTCACACATTATGTAATTTATAATAATAATATTATGTTGCCGCTATAACAACAAATACTAAAAATAAAATAAAATTTAAGTATGTTCAAATTTATATTAACTATATTCAATAACTATAACATTCTGGCAATAAAGACATTTGAATTTGAATACAATAAACGTGATTTTTTGGCCTTTTTCGCTCTATGTCGATAATGGCAACAGATGGGCACCTTAAAATTTCACGAAATCTTCAGCTAAAATATGTGCAATTTAATTACTATTAATAATAAAATTCAACTAAAACTAAAACATTATTAGGGCGGCTCCCATACAAAAAACACAAATTTTGGCCTAATTTTGCTCACTACACTACACAAAAATAGAACGGAACCCTTCGTGCGCTAGTCCGACTCGCACTTGGCCGATTATTACTATTGTTTGAACCGATGTTTAAGTACACTAACATGATGTACTATCACTATCCCGTAATGTTTCGCGCTAGCTCCCTTTCCCTCAACTTTCGATACTTTGCCATCTTTGACAGCCGGCACCCCTTATTTACGGCCAGATTTAATTAGGCACACCTATATTATAATAATAGGAGGAAATTAAGCTTCCATTTGATATATAAAAGATCAATATACGTTATGGATGCAAAATGTATCGGAATGGTACCTGTTCACACCTGGTTACAATAGGGTTACGGCCGGGTGCCCAACGGCACACCGGATTTTTCTAAATCTCTATACTCATTATCATGAAATGAACGATGTTTGCTTTCAATACCTGATGATTACATTTTATCCCGCAAACTCAATTTTTCAATTTTTTTTTTTTTTATATTTTTCGGCCACATTTGGACTGGCGCCCCAGTAGAAATATGTTCTCCTTATCATAAATATTTGTAAAAATGTGGTTTTAAGCGTGTACTCGATACCTGCACAATTTTGCAGTGGGATCTTAGACTCAAACGAGCACTTAGCACACTTCTAAGTCAGTCTACTAGTTCTTTCTGTCTATTGTGGTAAAAGTGAAAATTCCGCGGCATGCGACAGCCAGACGAAAAATTTTAGGTGATGTAATAAAAGTTCAACTTCGAAAGATTTTAACATAAGTTCTATACATTATGTGTCACAACTTTCCATTAAATTGAAGTTTAATCATCTTTAAAATATGCCGCACGCATACAATAATATTAACCTATAAGTACTTACTAGTAATATTACGTCTTTAAATCGTTGTTTGAAAGTCGCAAAATAAACATTGCATTGACTTCAAATAAATAAATAAAAACTAAGTATATTCACCACAGATTGGGTACCTGATGATGGACGACGCCACCGTGGTCGACCTCGAAAAGATGGCGGGATGAACTTGACACATACAAGCTAGGTTGGCCGATGGTGGCGATGGATCGGGATGAATGGAAGGACTTGGGGGAGGCCTTTGCCCAGCTGTGGGGCAGCATAGGCTCTTAAAAAGTATATTTTTATCAATTAGTATTTTGTCAATGGTGTTTGTCCAATTCATGCCCAATTTAATTACCTCTTTGCCTCTATAGTCCGCGCGGAACTAGTTGGCCGCTCTGCCGGTATGCTCACATACCGGCAGAGCGGCCAACTAGTTCCGCGCGGACTATAATAACCATACTTTTCATACATTTTAAACGTAGACCTATGCCACACGTGCAATTAAAAATATACCCTTTACTTTATTTTGTCATTGGTCTACCAAAATATTATGATTTCTCTATGATATTATGTTTGTGGATGTCAAAATAATCGAATACGAAATTATATTTTTTTACGTTTCTTTTGTTGAAGATGGCTTTTGAAAATCCGGCTATCGTAATCGATAATGGAAGCTACATGATAAAAGCTGGGTTTGCTTGTGATAACCATCCAGTCTCCATGTTCAGAACTTTGGTTGGAAGACCAGAAAACATACACGACTCTAAGACTGCATACTATGATGTTTACGTAGGAGATGAAGTCGTAGAAAGGATAGACGATCTAGTAGTAAATAAACCTGTGGTTAGAAGTTTGATAGTAGATTGGGATGACATGGAAAGAGTATGGCATCACATCTTCTATAAGGAACTGAGAGTGGCCCCGGAAGACAGAGCAGTTATCATGGGAGTCGCTTCAAAAAGTTCTATGGAACAAAGGTAAGTTTTTGTACCACATCTAGTCGTTTGTAGGGTTCCGTACCCAAAGGGTAAAAACGGAACCCTATTATTAAGACTTCGTTGTCTGTCCGTCTGTCTGTCTGTCTGTCTGTCTGTCTGTTGCCAGGCTGTATCTCAAGAACCGCTATAGCTAGACTTCTGAAATTTTCACATATTGTGTACATCTGTTGCCGCTATAACAACAAATATGATTTTTTAGTCTTTTTGTTCGATATCAATAAATAATGGCAACAGGTAGGCACTTGAAATTTTCACAAAGGCCTTAAATATATGTGTTATTTAATAATTCAAAATAATATTTAGATAAAATAAAAATTTAAGGGGGAAGCCCCCCTTAAATTTTTATTATACAAAAAACACTATTTTTGGCCATTTTTTACTCTATTTAACGGTACGGAACCCTTCGTGCGCGAGTCAGACTCGCATTGGCCGATTATAATTTATTTTAAAGATCAAATAATAGACCGAATAACTATAAAGACGTGAATGGAAGAACACAATAAGTAACATTTTGTTACATGCGGACATTCACTAATTTTTTGCCATATAATTTGAACAAACCTTCTAACTTATTTACTTCATCGCCTGACTAATTTATCTGGCTACACATAAAACGCACAGTATTTTATTTCAAATAATTTTTCCGGCCCTAAAGCCCCCATTTATGCAAAAAAACGGCAATTTTTTACTGTTAGTTATCGTGTTCATCCACTTACGTCTTTAACTATATGAAAACACTTTTAACACTAATTATAAAAATAAAAATAAAATTTACTAATTTTCAATGAGAACGCGGAAAGCCTTTCTTTAAATTTCTTAGAAACATACTCTTGTGCCCTATATAAGTTTGGCTCTAGTGTCGTTCTATGTAAATATTTTCTACTTTGCAAAGGCAAAATTGATTAACGGCAAAATAACTATTGTACTCTAGACTCTACGTAGTAGTACGTACTAAACTCTTGTTGTTTTCATAATCTTGATGATGAAGAAATAAGGATTATAAAATCCATATCCATACTAATATTATAAATGCGAAAGTGTGTCTGTCTGTCTGTCCGTCTGTCTGTCTGTCTGTCTGTTACCTCTTCACGCTCAAACCACAGAACCAAATTCGCTGAAATTTGGCATGGAGATTCTTTGAGTCCCGGGAAAGTACATAAGATAATTTTTATCCCGAAAAAATGTACGGTTCCCGCGCGATAAACGAGTTTTGGCGCAACGGAGTTGCGGGCGTCATCTAGTGAATAATAAACCTGCAAAACTCGGTCCATATTTCTTTCGCAGGAGTGGAAAGTTTGTTGCATCTTAGTATGTAACTCGAGGAAACGTGTCTTGTATAAATTCATCGTATGAAAATCAGCTGCTCTAGAGTCTAGGTAGGATAAACGTACTGAGTAAACTTTAAAGTTTGCGGTTGCTGAAGAAAATTTTCAACAGCATAGAGTTTATTTAAGACCAACATTATTAATTACGACAAATGAAATATAATACTGATTTTTATTACGCTCTTTTTTGTAATATTGTAACTTTATTTGGTGGTTGGTTTGGTGTGTACCAAATGCATTTATCACGCGGGAGACGTAACGTCTATGTGCAAAATTTTAATCAGCTCAATTTAAACTGAGAGACAGACAAACAGATATTTACTCATTAGAATGTCATTATGAACATGCTCATAGTAGGAGCAAAGTAGATGCAACTACTCTAGTTGTATCTATTTTAGTAGGAGGGTTTTTTGTCATAACAATAAACAATTATTATGATTATTGGCTACTATTATGTCTATAAAACACACACATAATATTACAGAATTTTTAGCACCATTTTGCTGTACCATTTAGCCATTATTTGCTTCATGCTAATATAACTCCAGTATTTATTTTTCCACTTGTTGAATATATTATGATTGATAATATTTTAATGAAAAACAATGTGCCATTTATTATCAAAATACTTTATAGTAGCAGTTTATTATTTTTGCAACATGATAGGAATATGGTTTAATATTAATAATGGATACGCTCATAATATTCCGATTACTATATCCAGTTTTAATATTATTTAATTTCAATTATTTATCTGTTAATTAATATCAGGTATTATTGGAAACATAATTTGGCTATATTTGAATCGTAATCTAATATAACGATAATATATTTTATTGACTGTGTAGTACGGCATAGAGTCGTGTTATTTCCATCGCAAATTGTATTTACTAAACTAAAACATTGTTAACAATAATCTCGACAAACTCAGAAACTTCGATAGCGCAATTTAGGGTTGTGTCGCTAATATTGAGGGTACCGACTATCGACACATCATCATCATAGATTTCTATTAATTTAAATTCATTTCATTGCAGAATCCAGTGCTTCGAAACATTATTTGAGACACTGAACGCTCCCGCACTGTGCATTCAATCTCAGAGCGTATTAGGTATGTACGGGTCCGGTCTTACAACGGGCATTTGTGTGGATATGGGTCACGATACCACCGACGTAGTCCCCGTATACGAGGGGCGGACGATCAAATATGCACAAATCGAAACTGGGGTGGCCGGCCGGCAGATATCCGAGTACATGAGGCGTTGTTTGCACGACTGCTGCGATCTCAAATCGGCGACAGACATGGAAGTACTGAAGCGGACCTGCTACGTCACTAAAGATTGTGCTATGCCGATAAGGGACTGTATCCGCAAGTATAAGCTACCCAGCGGGGAGGAGATCGATGTGAGTAACGAGTGCTTCATGGCCGCGGAGATGATCTTCCAACCGGACTTGGTTATGGGCGAGGAGACTGATTACATCCCGTTGCACGAAGCGGTCGTCACCGCTGTTTCCAAGTGCGATTCTGTACTGCACTATCAGCTGTACGACGGGATTGTCCTTTGTGGTGGCTTGGCCATGGTCAAGGGTACTGCTAAACGCTTGCACTGCGAGATTGAGAATAAAATGAACGAGCCTATACAAATCCGCCAGTCGCCAGAGTGCTATGCTACTCCGTGGTTGGGAGGAGCCGTTTTCGCGAGCTTGGACGGCGCGAAGGACATGTGGATTGAAAAGGAGCATTACGATGAACATGGGCGTAGAATTATAAAAAATAAAATGACATTTTAGAAGAAAATACGTTGTAGAAACCAGGTGGCTTAAATTTAAATAAACTAGCTGTTTCCAGTTGTACGATTGACATAAAATCCCATAGGAACCGTGCGTCAAAAGTTGCCTATTTACTTTCTCGTAATCTACTCTTTATCTATGCCATATTTAATCAAAATCGTTCTAGCAGTTCACGCGTGATGCTCTGACCAAGAACAATCTTGATTGATTTAAAAAAATGTGATCCCGGTACCTTCAGTAAAAAGAACTAACGTGTACAAAGTAACAAAACAATGGAATAAGGGAAAAGAAAAACTTTCTATAGTTGTCAGTTGGAAACGGAAGGGGAATAAAAGGAATAACCGTTGCGTGTCAGCCGCAGGTTATGTCGCATCGAGACTCATTGTGGACAGTTAAAGTGGTATGTTTTTATCGTAGTTATATAGTTACCTTTTTCTGTAGGTTCACGGGCACACAGAAATTTCCCCGTTACGTCCTAAAACTAAACCATATAAACAGCTATACATGACTATAACATAATAATTATCCATGTCAAAATATATACTTTTTTGCTTATGATAGAATCAAAACCGATTTGAGACGTTTCTGTCAACCGTATGAATAAAGTTACGTGGATGTTTTACCAGTTACCACTATATAATTATGACGATTTCTGAAATTAAAAACTATTGGTTATTATATTTTGTATTCAGTGCTGGTTATGGCGCTACAGTAAATAATCCGCCAAAATCCGATATGTACACATTATCATAATATTGACAGAAACATTGCCAAACGTCGTTTTTTTACTGTCTGTGCTGGTGTTGGTTGGCTCTAGCGAATAAAAAGTATCCTATATCCTTTTCGGGACTCAAAGCATCTCCATACCAAAATTTCAACAAAATCTGTTCAGTAGTTTAGGCGTGAAGAAGTTACGAAAAGACTAAGACACTTTCGTAATTCATATATAATATTAGAATTGAATTAACTATGTTATTTTAATAGACAAGCTATGCCTCTCCTAGCTTTATTTCATAACTGAAAACGCGGTTTCTGTGGCTATTTCATATTGCGGCTTCCATGTCAAGCATGCACAGATTGCGGCAAGAGCAGAACACATGTTATATTTCGGCAAACATCTTTGTTATCGTCGCGACGTATGGTACATGAATTATTCAAATCGCTAACGAACCACCAAAACTTAAATATTATCTTGCTATATTTGCGTTATAACCCAAGAACCAGACTTTCGTCATTCGAAGGTTAGGTAGACCTTCAGAACTGGATACCTCCTAAAGTAACTGCGACCGAAACTCCTTTTGCTGGTTATTTTTAGCTCTATAGGGATCATATAGAAGAAAGCTTCCAGCGCTTATAAAATAATAAAAGTCTAGCTGTCACTGGCTCTTCTGTTATTATATTTGTGATGAGCAACAACAGTGCAAATGTCTAGTTTTTTAGTTTAATTGGTTAAGAGTCCGTATACGAAATTTTGCCGATGAATACAGCTCGCTACAGAAATATTATTAGGTTTTTTCCCCTTAATAGACTTAAAAAAATATATATTAATTATTAGATTTAAAATATATTTAAGCGCGGAAAGCCGACTCGAACCTTGCAGCGAGTAATATGATGTGACATTTAGGTTGTTTTGAATCGTGTTTTTTGGCACAGTTTGTTTTTTTTACCTTTTTTCTCGAATTGGATAGAAAATCTATAGATTATTTCTGTCGTTTTCTTTTTATGAATTACAGCTCCAAGTTGCCGAAATTAACAGCAATTCTTTGCCCATTTTCTCTAAAATTTTGCCGAGTTACATATTTTTTTACTCAACTATTTCATAATATTATAGTGGTAAAAAGTAATTCCAACATTTTATAGACGTCTTTCTCAACAGTACATTGTATTTTTTTCATACCGTTAAGACGTCAATACAATCCACAAACAGGTGATATTCTAAACTTTTTACAGCAAAAATTACAAAACTGCCGCGGGTTTGAGTTGGATTATTTAAAAATATTTAAAAAAATAAAAAATCTAGCTTCAACATTAGATTAAAATTGAAATGATCTTACATGTTGCGCATTAAAACTTATAGAAATACTGTATTTTAACTGTTAAATCACGTCTGTTAAATCAGCGAAATCGGCAAATTTCGTATACGGACCCTTAAGGTCTAAAATAGTTACGCTACTCATAAAACTCTAAATGTTTTTTTTTTTTTTTAAAAAGTCTGTTTGTTTGGACTATATTGTGATCAAGACAGTTTATTAATTGAAATTTTGCTCTAGGTAACTGTAGGAATAGTCTGAAGAATTCTCTATATTGCACCCTAGTGAAATTTAAAGAATTGTTCAATAGATAACCTCTTACAAACATTAACAACTAACTAATAAAAATGTTCTCGTCAGCTCTAAGTGAGTCAATAATTATTTTCCTTTATTTCCTTCCAGGTAGCTTCTAACGTCTTCCATAATTGAAAGCGTTGCGGGTCGCCACTTAACCCCTTCTGTGTACGAATAATATTATATATATATCTAAGAATAAGTGAGTCAAAAAAGTGCTTCCACAAAATACTAACCTAGGTGTGCATCTTGTATTTAAACTTTCGTAGTGTAAAATTGTCAAACTCGGATAGCGTGCACACTGTGCACTTTCATCATCTATTTTCGTCATCTTCTTTCATTCAACTTTCGCATTGGCGCATTCAATAATTGAATGCGTCAACGAACGCAACGCCAACATTGTCATTAAAGAACAAAGCGAAAGTTGTGGATACGGTCAGAGGGCATGCGTCGCGAGCATGCCTCACGTCGTGCGCTGTTGACTGCGCTATGATGCATGCCCTTAATAAACAAAAAAGGCACAGTGTAGACACAGTTGATCGGTAATACAATAATTGGAGACGTGAGTGGATGAAGTGCGTAACTATTATTTTACAAAAGAAGAGCTCTTTTTATCCAGTTTTATCCTTATAATTTAAGCAAACCTTGTAAATTGTATGTATGTCTATAGAATGAACATTATTTTGATTTCAAATAATTTTCCTGGTAAACGTAAATTTTCAAATTGTTCATCTACTTACTAGATCAATCATATAATTTTCGTTGTCCTGTCGCTTCGTTTTTATGACAGTAACTGGAGCTATAATTGAGCGATACGTTAGTTATCGTTCTATCCTGTATTATCCTGTAGTATATCGACGGCATCTGTTTATTTTAATATCTAGGTTCCAGAGAAATGTCAGCTCGGTGTTTCTATTTTATTTTTTTCCATTTCATAGCACTGATGGAAAATAGCACGGGAGAGCTTCTTAATATCCCTTCAGTTTATTCGCAACTGACAGTGGAAACTTGAAAGTAAAATTAAAATTATACAGTTTATAAAAGAATCCGCGACAACAATAGAATAACAATAGATTTCCAAGAATCCACGATCGAAGGATTAATTAATAAAATAGTATA
The DNA here is from genome assembly GCA_905333045.1 of Lysandra bellargus. NCBI lineage: Eukaryota > Metazoa > Arthropoda > Insecta > Lepidoptera > Lycaenidae > Lysandra > Lysandra bellargus. Next base: position 13,471,679 of record HG995319.1, on the reverse strand, counting down.
ATTATAAAAATTGCATTCGATCGTTTCGATAGCGAAGTATTCGTTATACCTGTAAATAAAATGTAAAAATAACTTCGTAACCTGTTGGCTTAGAGCATTGAAAACCTTATATTTAATACATTATCAGTTACACTATAGTTCCTTGTGAGGAATTTTTAATCGAACAGTCAGGTACATGTGAAAAGAAAAATTTTCTCCTATTTCGCCCTATATCGCCGACGTAACCGCCACTGTACAAGGCCCGCTGACATGAATGTTATTTTAATGTCCTTTACGTCGATATTCGTACTGACAGACATCGACCTGCTATTTTTAGGGAGGGAACAGCCTTAATGTTTTTAAGTTACCATTTATTCATAAGGAACCCTGGCACACTTGTATTATATTTATTGCGCTTAAGCTGAACAGCGAACACGTCGTTTGAATGAGTTATAACTTTGTCAATTAAAACTTATAAGGACAAGTTTTATATTCATGCTACGAGGCCGGGAACCACATTAACTAATATTAAATTCTCGCGGACACTAAGCTTTTGCTCGAGGCATATTGTAGTATTATGTATAGTGCAGGTTCCCTAGAAATTGTAAAAATGAAGTTACCCACGAAAAATAGCTTGATAGTAATCAAGTTAAAAAAATGTTCTAGGGAACCTGTTTCAGCATGTTTATGTATGACGCCTCCGTGGTCTAGTGGTTTAGAGCGTGGCTCTTTACTGATGATGTGACGGAGGTCGCAGATTCTATTTCCGCGTTGGAAACATTATTTCCAAGTTTGGTTAGGACGATGCAGGCTGATCACCTGATTGTCTGACAAATAAGATGATCCATGCGTCGGATGGGCATGTAAAAAGTCGGTCCTGCGCCTGATCTCTCGCCAGTCGTGTCGGTCTTCCGTCCCACTGGGTTATGAGAGTGAAAGGAATAGAGAGTGCTCTTGTTTTTTTATTATTTATTTATTTATTTATTTGAGTCAGGCATCTTGGCTCATATTATAAATACCTTATAGACTAACATACATACAATAATACTAAAACTAACACTAACACTAAACACGTATTGTCTGCGACGTGGGGCGCAACGTGTTCGGAAGTCGTCCTCGGAACCTCCTGTAGACGACTCCAATCGGCCAGAACTCCTCCTTCTCGAAGGTCGGTAGATGGTGCGTCGGGACTCTCACCACAAAGGAGCTAAAATTCACTTTGTGGCGAGACTCCAAGCGCTCGACCCTCAAGACGAAGTGGGTCTTGCTCCTGATGTAGTCCACGACCTGCTCGACCGTCGTGGACCAGTGCAGCCTGTCTTGTGTACTGCGCACACACTTGGGCACTATAAAATTACTCCTGCATAACAGGCCTGGTTTCAATGAAACTGGCCACCGTTACCGAAACCGGTGTGGGGAGTATTATCATTATGTTTTAAATGTATCTATGAAGGCTTCATTATCACGTCTGTAGTCTGGCACCGTGATAAGGATTCGAACTTGTGTTACGGGTACCAGACATCAAAAAAGCATATTATATCCTAAACATGAATCGAAAATTCATTACGTACTTAATTATCAATACGTTAAGACTTGAGCACCTTAGGATAAAATTGAAATACGTACTCGGGGACTGTCTCGGTAAAGCTATTATAGAATAGCATTTTTTATCAAATATAATTCGAATACGTCTAGTCGTAATCACACAAACACCGTGCCGATATCTGCCAAACTGAAACGAAGCGCGGCAACGTCACACAGACCGGAACAGCAATACGGCAACGTTTATTTTCTTTCTTGAATCAGTCGCCGCGCTCAAAGCCCGCGATAAAAGTTATGCATTCAGCTAAATTACGGATATATTCTCGAACGATACCTTGCTAATATTTATACACATCAAAATCAACTAACTACAGCACTCAAGAAGAATATTAATTACTTAAAGTTATTTTAACTCTTTATTAAATTAAAGTTTAATCACCATTAATGTATCTGAATGCGGCTGTAAGTATTCATGATATAATCGGGTATCGGTTACTTAATAAATCAAACTAGCAATTAATGTTAATCGAGATATCGGGTTGGACGACATGACATAGCATCATGACGGGTAGTTTTATGACAATAATTATAAACAGATCATGTGTGTGATGTGTCATAATCGGGAACGTGCAGGAAATATAGACGGCAGGATAACAATATGTCAAGTAAACAATTACAAGTTTCGGATTGGCTACGCAGTTCGCATGCTTACGTACATTCCTAAAGTATCTAGTTCAAATTCAAATTAAAAATATTTTATACAAAATATCTCAAACATGACTAAAAACTTTAAATCATTCCTGAAAATTATTTAAAGTTTGTAATCATGTCTATAATAAATAATTATTTAATTAAAAGATCCACAATGCGCGTACACAAATAATAGTTCTACTATGTTTTATATTATTAAAGCCACGTTAACGTAACAGACAAGGATAATATATTGTATAGCAATAACAAAGTGTGGTTATTAACAGGTTCAGTGCAGAAAAGCTTGTTGTATTATAAATCTTAATATCTTTTATCCACCGCCACTAATGAACAAGATAGAAATAATTTCTCGCCGCGTTAAGATAAATTAATATTTAAAGTCCACATTCTAGTTAACTTCAACAAAATATATTTAAAATTTCACCATAATCATGAGAAGTAGATTCATTCTAACAGATATAATTTAAACTGTTTTACATTCGTTTCATCTTATACCTATTTATAATTATATATATATATATATATATATATATATATATATATATATATATATATATATATATATATATATATATATATATATGTGTGTACTAACGACCCGCCCCAGTGTCGCACGGGTATATTTAATATATAGCCACTGAAAAAATGATCAAAATCGATATCCTATGATCCTTCAGGTGGTCTACTTCTTATCTGTGCCAAATAACATAAAAATTGCTCCAGTGGTTCGCGAGATAAGCCCTTTCAAATAATTTCCTCCGTTTTTTCCACATTCTCCCATTAGTCTTAGCGTGATAAAATATAGCCTAGCCTTCCTCGATAAATGGGGTATCTAACACTGAAAGAATTTTTCAAATCAGACCAGTAGTTCCTGAGATTAGCGCGTTCAAGTAAGCCCTTTCAAATAATTTTCCCCGTTTTTACCACATTCTCCTTCTCTCTCTTTTCCACTTAGCGTGATAAAATATAGGATATAACCATCCTCGATAAATGGGCTACCTAACACTGAAAGAATCATCAAAATCTGTTGCATAGTTTTAAAGATTAAGGGAACAGAGGGACATGAGGGAAAAAAAGCGACTTTGTTTTATAATAAGTAAAGATTGTTGGAATCTCGGAACCAACGATTTTCATGAAATTTAGTATATAGGGGGTTCGGGGGCGATAAATCGATCTAGCTAGGAATCATTTTCATAAAATGTCATTTTTTGTGGGTTTTTTGATTTTTTTGAATATAGCTAGTAATCACTAACTAGCTGTTTGACCGAGCTTTGCACGGTATTCGATAAAACACGAATAAAATGACATTTTCTAAAAATGATTCCTAGCTAGATCGATTTATCGCCCCCGAAACCCCGTATATACTAAATTTCATGTAAATCGTTGGAGCCAATTCCGAGATTCCAATTGTATATATATATATATATATATATATATATATATATTTTGTATATTTCTAGGCTTTACAACATTACTAACAAAAGTCGTTTAAAATTAATAATCTCTTCTCTATTCTACTTCGTAAAAAAGAAGCTATTTTACGAATTTTTAATCAGGTTACATGCTCTGACCAAACTAAAAATTTTTGATTTATGTAAAGTAAGAAACCATGTCACATAATATCAAATTCCTATAAAATATTACGTTTATTAAGAAAGTAACGTTACTTCCTTCAGATCAGAAACTAAATGTTTGCATCACCTCCACGACGCGACGCTAGCGAATGGCGTAGCCACAGGAAGTTGAAGTTATAGGGTCGGTATACGGTAGAGCTAGGCCGTGTAGATTAAAAAGCTTGGCTCTACATAAGATCTGATATCATTTTCACAGGACAAATCTCGTGTGGTCGTCTTGGCAACATTTGACATGAAATGTTCTTGGAGGGATATAATAGTTCAGAGGCCCTTCACCACAATATTATGTCATGAAGATGTCGGCTATTTCACGGGGCATTTGAGCGTTCACCTAATACGACACTCAGTCGAACGTAAAATAAACGTAACATGTTATAGGAATTTGATGTGTGACATGTTTTTTTTTCAGTTTACATAAGTGAGATATGGAATTCTGATTCCTATAATAAAGAAGCAATGATATTATATGTTACTAAAGAAGGGTCGATACTCATACCTTTAGAAAATCTGTGTTTTGGTTTGCCTGCTAAGTGCTATCTCCTTAAAAATAAGCATTGCATATAATTATTAGGTATTATTTCATCGATTAATCAACAAGTAACGCTTTATATGTTGAATAATTAAGTATTTATTAATTATAAATATAGTATTAACATCAAATGTCAAATTTAGCTTGACTTGAATCCTCTAGGAAGTCTACAAAATGTTTCGAAGTATTTCGCTACAAAACGCGTAGTGGCGTAGCGAGCTACGAAACGCAACGCGTAGTGAGCTACGAAACGCATCGCGTAGTGGCGTAGCCAGCTACAAAACGTAACACGTAGTGGCCTACCGCGTAGCGCGCTCTGAAACGCAACGCGTAGTGGCGTAGCGAGCTACGAAACGCAACGCGTAGTGAGCTACGAAACGCATCGCGTAGTGGCGTAGCCAGCTACAAAACGTAACACGTAGTGGCCTACCGCGTAGCGCGCTCTGAAACGCAACGCGTAGTGGCGTAGCGAGCTACGAAACGCAACGCGTAGTGAGCTACGAAACGCATCGCGTAGTGGCGTAGCCAGCTACAAAACGTAACACGTAGTGGCCTACCGCGTAGCGCGCTCTGAAACGCAACGCGTAGTGGCGTAGCGAGCTACGAAACGCAACGCGTAGTGAGCTACGAAACGCATCGCGTAGTGGCGTAGCCAGCTACTAAACGTAACACGTAGTGGCCTACCGCGTAGCGCGCTCTGAAACGCAACGCGTAGTGGCGTAGCGAGCTACGAAACGCAACGCGTAGTGAGCTACGAAACGCATCGCGTAGTGGCGTAGCCAGCTACAAAACGTAACACGTAGTGGCCTACCGCGTAGCGCGCTCTGAAACGCAACGCGTAGTGGCGTAGCGAGCTACGAAACGCAACGCGTAGTGAGCTACGAAACGCATCGCGTAGTGGCGTAGCCAGCTACAAAACGTAACAGGTAGTGGCCTACCGCGTAGCGCGCTCTGAAACGCAACGCGTAGTGGCGTATTGAGCTACGAAACGCAACGCGTAGTGAGCTACGAAACGCATCGCGTAGTGGCGTAGCCAGCTACAAAACGTAACACGTAGTGGCCTACCGCGTAGCGCGCTCTGAAACGCAACGCGTAGTGGCGTAGCGAGCTACGAAACGCAACGCGTAGTGAGCTACGAAACGCATCGCGTAGTGGCGTAGCCAGCTACAAAACGTAACACGTAGTGGCCTACCGCGTAGCGCGCTCTGAAACGCAACGCGTAGTGGCGTAGCGAGCTACGAAACGCAACGCGTAGTGAGCTACGAAATGCATCGCGTAGTGGCGTAGCCAGCTACAAAACGTAACACGTAGTGGCCTACCGCGTAGCGCGCTCTGAAACGCAACGCGTAGTGGCGTAGCGAGCTACGAAACGCAACGCGTAGTGAGCTACGAAACGCATCGCGTAGTGGCGTAGCCAGCTACAAAACGTAACACGTAGTGGCCTACCGCGTAGCGCGCTCTGAAACGCAACGCGTAGTGGCGTAGCGAGCTACGAAACGCAACGCGTAGTGAGCTACGAAACGCATCGCGTAGTGGCGTAGCCAGCTACAAAATGTAACACGTAGTGGCCTACCGCGTAGCGCGCTCTGAAACGCAACGCGTAGTGGCGTAGCGAGCTACGAAACGCAACGCGTAGTGAGCTACGAAACGCATCGCGTAGTGGCGTAGCCAGCTGCAAAATGTAACACGTAGTGGCCTACCGCGTAGCGCGCTCTGAAACGCAACGCGTAGTGGCGTAGCGAGCTACGAAACGCAACGCGTAGTGAGCTACGAAACGCATCGCGTAGTGGCGTAGCGAGCTACGAAACGCAACGCGTAGTGAGCTACGAAACGCATCGCGTAGTGGCGTAGCCAGCTACAAAACGTAACACGTAGTGGCCTACCGCGTAGCGCGCTCTGAAACGCAACGCGTAGTGGCGTAGCGAGCTACGAAACGCAACGCGTAGTGAGCTACGAAACGCATCGCGTAGTGGCGTAGCCAGCTACAAAACGTAACACGTAGTGGCCTACCGCGTAGCGCGCTCTGAAACGCAACGCGTAGTGGCGTAGCGAGCTACGAAACGCAACGCGTAGTGAGCTACGAAACGCATCGCGTAGTGGCGTAGCCAGCTACAAAATGTAACACGTAGTGGCCTACCGCGTAGCGCGCTCTGAAACGCAACGCGTAGTGGCGTAGCGAGCTACGAAACGCAACGCGTAGTGAGCTACGAAACGCATCGCGTAGTGGCGTAGCCAGCTACAAAATGTAACACGTAGTGGCCTACCGCGTAGCGCGCTCTGAAACGCAACGCGTAGTGGCGTAGCGAGCTACGAAACGCAACGCGTAGTGAGCTACGAAACGCATCGCGTAGTGGCGTAGCGAGCTACGAAACGCAACGCGTAGTGAGCTACGAAACGCATCGCGTAGTGGCGTAGCGAGCTACGAAACGCAACGCGTAGTGAGCTACGAAACGCATCGCGTAGTGGCGTAGCGAGCTACGAAACACATGTAATGGCCTAGCGAGCTACGAAACGCGTAGTACAGTCATGCACGAGCCAGAACATGCTTAATATATCAGACAAATAAACTAATTAACTACAAAAGGTACTAAACTACTTTTAACTTTACTATTGAGTTTAGTCAAATTTTATTATATAGGCTCCTGTAATTTGTATTTTGTTCCTTTTATATCTTTAAAATAAAATTTATGGTACAGTTACATAAAATATTAATTTAGTTGGAAACAAAGATATTAATGAAACAATATTAAGGCTGTCACAGAGAGAGCAGGTAATTATAGGGTATATTATAGCACGATACATCTTTCTATAGAAATCGTACACAACAGCTATAATTGTAAAAATATACATTATAGCTGTTGTGTGTGGTCTTCTGGCGATTTCTATAGAAAGATGTATCGAGATGTGTCGAGATGTATCGTGCTATAATATACATCTTTACATTACCTGCTCTGTCTGTGACAGTCTTTATTCTTGCTACAATAACAATTTCCATGAAAGCAAACAATATGAGTGTTTATATACAAATATTTAAATATCAACAACAGATAATTTTTTCGCAGCGTATAGCCTACAGTGTATACAAAAATATAATATCAATTATTACTCAAAAAGTCCGTGAAGCTTTTTTATCAGGTAATATAAAAATAAATTAATGGATGAAAATAAATTAAAATATTTTAAAGGAAGATCTTAATAAGTCACAAAAAATCCTTAAATTTTTTATAAAAAAAAAAACAAATAAGGCAGGGGTTCCCAAACTGAGCGCCGCGGCGCCCTGGTGCTTCGTGGAAAGGCAAGAGGGGCGCCGTGAGTCGATTCTCCATCATAATCCATAACTACAAATATTATGAAATAAAATTGTAATATGAATTATTATAAAATGCAGGCAGATGATTACATATTTGTTTATTATTATTTAATTGCTTAACCTTACTATAATTATTAAAGGTGTTTATTTATGTATATATTTTGTAATAGCTAGGTAGAGTAGGGCGCCGTGACAAAATATTGCCTTGTAAGTGCGCCGCAGGCTGAAAAAGATTGGGAACCCCTGAACTAAGGTATAATTATTATTGTTTTAAAAACCAGAAACTACCGAAGAACACATTTTTAAGCATTTTTGCCTCGCCATTCTTATTTGCGTACATGTTTTGTTATGAGCGTGCCTCGCATTTTGGGCTCACCGCGAACTCACTGTTCATTTCATTCATTATTCTTGGAAGATTTTCCTGTAAGCTCGCATTTGAAATCATCTGTGAGGAATTGCTTATACGACGAAACTCGTAAGGGCCGTACGTGTTCGGTCGCAAACCTCGGAACAAACGAAGACGTCAGTGAATGAACCAGGTAACTAACAGTTTTTTTTTTTATAAATGGAGGCTTTAGGGCCGGAAAATGATTTGTAATAAAAAAAGCTGTGGATTGTATGTAGCCAGATATATTATCTAGATAATAAATTAGAGAAGTTACAAGGCTTATTTAAATTATAAGGAAAAAAAGAGTAATAATTGTCCTTATGTTATAAAATGTTACAATACTACCAAATTAATAATGCGCATAGAAATCTTCGCTAATTATTGTCGTAATCACGAAAACACCCGAATCTATAAAACGTAAGAGTCCCAAACAATGCACTTGTATTTTGCACTTTATTCAAAGGAAATATAAGTAAATATCATATAGCTGGTGGCTGTCCACCATCGCGGCGTTACCATGGTAACGTCCAAGCAACGTCAGGCGTCTCTACGTCGCTGCAAAGCGCTGTTTTTCTTCAAGTTAAGTTTAAAACAGCGCTTGCAGCGACTTCTTCCGACCTCGGGAGATACGACCGTTGCACGTTGCCGAAAAATTACGACTATGCGCATTATCATTTGGGAGGACTGTAGTTATCTGGTCCTTCCACTCACGTTTTCAAATATGAGCAGAAATTAGATTTTCAGTTTGACGTTTGTCACGTAAAATTTGCTTCATTAAATTCGAACTCGAATTGGAATAATTAAACTCGATTGATCGGATTTCAATTTATATGGGTGCTCTTCCACCGAGATCTTGTTTACAGAAATAATATTATATTAGCAGCGAATTCATAATGATTCCCGTTTGACTAGGATTCGAAAACGGTTCACGGTAGGCGCGGCAGGTGTTTATTTGCTGTTGCATATAAAGTTTAAATGTTAGGCCTATGTTTCTGCCCTTATTCCTGCAATAATATTATGATACACAATATAAAAGTTTCATCAATAGTTTCCGTATTATTTTTAATTCCCTATAATTTTTTATTCGGTCAATGTCGAAAGGGGTATGAAGATTTTTGTATGGAGCCTGGTCGACCTACTGTCCGCCATTTTGTAATTTTTTTTTAAATCACTTTCACGAATAATTCTTTGAAAAATGGATAGCTAACATCAATACAAACAAAAAATAATCTTGGACAAAACCGCGTAAAGTGTCACATTTCGAAGATATGAGCTGCTAAAGTTTTACCCTTGGAAATAAATATTTAAGAGCCCGGGTTATCCTCGAAATTCTCATACATACGTAATACCAAAATCATTTTGTCATACGAAAATATTTAACATGTTTGAGTTATTTTTCAGCTTAAAATAGTAATTACCTAGGTTCCTGAACAAAAATTAACTTCAAAATATTTAAACACTAAAAAAAATTTTTTGTGTATAATTTTTTTTTTACTAAATTTACTACTAAATATTTAAACACTAAAAAATAGAGTAAAACACTAAAAAATATATAAATAAATAGTAAATTTACTACAAAATATTTAAATACTAAAAAATATTTTTTAGAGTTGAAATATTTTGTAGTAAATTTAATATTTATGTATATATTTTTTAGTGTTTTACTCTATTTTTTAGTGTTTAAATATTTAGTAGTAAATTTAGTAAAAAAAAAATTATACACAAAAAATTTTTTTTAGTGTTTAAATATTTTGAAGTTAATTTTTGTTCAGGAACCTAGGTAATTACTATTTTAAGCTGAAAAATAACTCAAACATGTTAAATATTTTCGTATGACAAAATGATTTTGGTATTACGTATGTATGAGAATTTCGAGGGTAACCCGGGCTCTTAAGATATTATTGCAACTCTGGCCCGTATTTAACCGCAGACAGGCAGACAGATAGACGGACAGACGGACGAACAGACCGAAACTATAAACTATAAAGGTTCCTTGTTGACTACGGAACCTTAAAAAGAGGTCGGGCTTACAAAAAATAATTACGTTGGTTATTGAAGTTTAAGTTAAAAACCACAGATTACACTTTAATTCGTCCGTTGTAACAGCCAATTACTGTCGATCTTGCTTTAAAATTAGACAATCACAGTCGATCTTGAATCGAATCAAATCGAATTACATTTTTGTCTTTTAAGTCCCACTACGGACAAGTAGGTCAGCCAAAATCTTCGTACCCCAATTAATGTAGGCATCGTTGACCTCATACGTATAATATATTTAGACGTAAAACTTTATGGTCGCGATGTGTTTGAAATAAATAACACTGTTACAGCTAGGCCACACTGCTTCGATGCGATGCGTTTGGAACGCGTTGTATGCCCCATGGCTGCTGCGGTATCGTGAACATACAAAACGGTGAAAACACAACGAAACACCGCGTGTATGACGCAACTTACTGTGTAATATTTGTTATAATATATCGTAAGAAATGTATATGTAGAACGATGTAGCAGCGCAGCGTCGCGCGTCGCCGCTCTTAGGAGCAACCATTACAGCACCGCATTGCAAAATTTAGTGAGAAAAACCATTAAAAACTCGAAATAAAAATTTAAAAATTTCACTGACAATCCGTTGAGAGTTCGTGGTGATGTGTGCAAGCCCTTAAAGTCAAATGAAAACGTAATACGAGGCTTAGCGGACATGGGACTCGCTCAAGCGGGGAATTGACTACCAGGCTGCCCGCGGGCCGCCCGGTCTGGCACAAGTCTGCCGCTTGCCCCTATTGAACACACACAGAACGGGCATGTCAGTCGAATAGATAGAGAGCTGCAGCTCGGTCGTGGACTCATGGACTCGATATTCTTTTTAACAGATGCTAGATCAGCATCGGCATTGATTTCTTTGGATTTTTCAATAAGTTCGCTGTAAGCGGCTTTACGTAGATCGGTGTTCATGTAATCCTTGCTTTTATAACTTTCCACAAATAAGGATGCGACCGGTAAATGGAAATAAACGAATGTTAAAATTGTTTTTGTTGGTTTTTCTTGAGTTTAATGTTTGTATTGTTTACAATACTATGTTTTAAAATAATATTTTAAGTGCACTTCAAGGCGCAAATGACGACGGGCCGCCCGTCGTGACCATTCATGTACAGACTTGCCCGTGCCCGCGCGGGAAAAATGCGATCTCGCGGGCAGGCTGCGGGCACGGGCTGGCGGGCATGTCTGTGCCCGTACCTAGGAATTGACGAGCAGACATGCGACAGACCTGCCCGTGACGGGCGGCCCATAGCGGGCGGCCCGGTAGTCAATTCCCCGCTTAAATCCGAAACGTTTTTAGCGTTTCTCTTACATACAACAAAAACGGCTAAAACCTACGAATAATAAGTTTTTATTATTCGTAGGCTAAAACTAACATTGATTGCAGTGTTTTCTTTGCTACTTTATGTTGTTTTATATTTGAAGTGAAAACTTTACTTTTTTGATATAGGGAAGAAGAAAAGACTCTTCTTTTCTTCTTCTTCTTCCCTATATCAAACGTAAGACATTAAACGACTAAAGAGTTATCTGCCGGCGCAGCGTAGGAGAGAAAGTAATATCGTGTATCCAACCCTTTCTACCGCGCGGCGAAAAACCTGCCACTGCAGGAGGTGAGCCAAGATCTTTTCTTTGTCGTTTCTTTATAGCCGATCAAAATGTATGGAATTGACATAAGACGAGTCGAGCGTCAACGTCATATTAACGAACGCTATCGGCGATTCTATAACGAAGTGACAACGAAAAAATTTTCACTGAATGGCCCTGTTTCGTTTCCACTTCTGCCGACACTCCCGGACTGCAACCCATTTTTTTGCGTCTATTAGAAGTAGTATGTGTGATCAACGAGCAACTAATAGGATTGTCACTGTCGAGTATTGGCAATCATGGAACTAAGCGGATTATATCGACCACCTGGTGTCTCGTCACTCGTGATAACTCCATCAGTTTAGTGCCTGACAATCGTGGAAGTCTAGACTATGCGAGCTTATAGTACACAATACAAGTGGTAACAAAACTAAGTGATAATACTTTATGGTGTATAGGGGGTATATATAGAGTTCGCTGTGAAAGTAGCAGCGCTGAAAGAGTAACTTTTGTATACATGACGCTCGGGCGTGTGCCCGCGAGTCTTCATGGTCAATGTGTACGCCTTTACAATAAAATCCCAGATAACGTTCAAAATATTTCCATTAATAAATTTAAAAAATCGGCCATTTCCGGTTGGACTCGCCCATGAAAGGTTCCGCAGCAGCAATAAGGTTAATTTCTATAAAATTAAAGGGTTTTTGATTTATTTTTATAATTTAGTTGATTTAATGAAAGTCAAATTAAGGTTTACCATTTATGACGTATAAAAAACTACTTGTTAGATCTCGTTCAAGCCAATTTTCGTTGGTAGTTTTTATAATAATGTACTCCATATATTTTTTTTAGAATTATCATGCCCCAACTTAAGAAGTTAGAGGGGAGGGGACACACATTTTACCACTTTGGAAGAATCTCTCTCGCAAACTATTCAGATTAGAAAAAAATGATATTAGAAACCTCAATATGATTTTTGAAGACCTATCCATAGATACCTTATACGCATAGGTCAGACGAAAAAAATTTTTTTTTGTTACAGTTGTACCTATGGGGACCCCCAAAATTTTTAATATTTTTTCCATTTTTCTATCAAAATCTTAATGCGGTTCACAGACTACATCTACTTACCAAGTTTTAATAGTATAGCTCTTATAGCTTCTTATAGAAAAGTGGCTGTGACATACGGAGGGACAGACAGACATGACGAATTAATAAGGGTTCCGTTTTTTGCCATTTAATAAAAAAAAATATATTTGCAAAAAATTATTCTGAATAAAAATTTTTGAGTTTGAGTTTTTTGTATTTTTTTTGCGCCATAATTTAAGCAAAATAAAGGTTACTGCTGCAACAGCAATTCGCGTGTGTGACTCCAGTGTGACTCCATATCATACAAGATACGGACTGAGTTCAGAATAACGGATCGCCTTAGGATCGCTTGGAGCGCATATTTAGGATCGCAGTTCCTGGATCGGTCTAAACTCTAAGGGTGCGTCCACATTTGTATCATTTGCGCGATCAGATCCCCGATCAGATCTCCGTCGCGTATCATCGAAGCGTGTCAGAATGATACGCGTATCATAATACGCCCCGATCGCTATTAACCGCGTATCTGATACGTGTCGTATCAAATACACGCATGATCGGCAGAATGAGCTAAGGGTTCGTCCACATTTGTATCATTTGCGCGATCAGATCTCCGATCAGATCTCCGTCGCGTATCATCGAAGCGTGTCAAAATGATACGCGTATCATGATACGCCCCGATCGCGTATCTGACACGTGTCATATCAAATACGGGCATCGGCAGAATGATCTAATAGGCGTCCACACTATGATACGCATACTTGATACGGTGCGATGATCGCGACGGTGATCTGATCGGAGATCTGATAGCGCAAATGATACAAATGTGGACGCACCGTAATAGCGTCCACACTATGATATGCATACTTGATACGGCGCGATGATCGCGACGGAATTCTGATCGGAGATCTGATCGCGCAAATGATACAAATGTGGACGCACCGTAACGCGATCCGCGATCCACGCTTCACGATCCTGCATCGCGGATCGCGGGATCGCCGCTCCAAGACGGATCGTCCGGTGTGGACCCAGCTATTTTTATCACCTACACAAAACTCATATATATAGTTCTATCGCACAATAAGGGTCAATTTTAGGGGTACGGGGGTCCGGGTGGCGCGATCATTGTTCATACACTTTCACATTTTAATATCTATGTATTATATTTATTTATTTAGTATCCCAAGTACAATATACTATCTTATATTGAATAACGTATATTTTTATTATTAACTGTGGCGTAAATGCGTACATATTTGCGTTACAATTAGACTTATTTATTGCTGAGTGTTTGGCTGTCCATCCAACGACAATAACAGCAGGAGCCACAGAACACCAGGCGCTGTAGTGCGTACGTGGTTACGCCTGAGTGGTGTCCTTTTTGGCACATAAGGCATTGCACTACCTACCATTCCCATGTATTAATACAACTGTAATACATGTACTTACTGCTTTATTTCAAGTTCTTATTTTCTTTCTTTATTATAAGTATTGTTGTTTCTCATTGTATGTGTCCGGTTATATTCGTGTTGTATTGTTATGTTTTAATGTTTGTATAAATTCTAATTGTTGATGTTGTAGTGTAATGTCCTATTTAGTCGAATAAACTTTTATTTATTTATTTATTTCAATTCACCGCAACGCGACGCGACGCGATACGTAGATGCATTTTAAAATTTGTATTGAATTGACAGATTTGCATGACGTCTCAGTTCTCACGCAATTGAAGTCTGTTAAATCCATACAAATTTAGAAATGCATCTACGCGTTTCGTTGCAGTCTGAATGGACCCTAAAAGTGTAGTAATACACTTATGTATGCGATTGCATTCGTTTACAATGAGAAGTTATCTTTCCCTCGAGAGCTGTATATTTTGCCAGCATAAAAGGTAGCCTAAATGGATAAATCAGACTAAGCTACTTTCATTTGTTTGTTATTTATTATTCACTTTATGGATGCAGCGAAATATAGACATTTTGATCCATCCATACTTTAACTTACAATACTCTTATTGCTATAGCGGCGTCCATAAGGTATTTAGGATTATAGGGTCCAGCCCACTGAATGTCAGTGTGTCTGATAAAGAACTGACTAAGAACCGCAGAGAAAGGAGGGTTCAAAGACGCGTCCAAAATATCTCACGCAATTTATGTACCACCATTACGCCTCGTTCGCACGAGAACTTAAAAAACGTCGCGTTAAACCTAATGTTGGCGGTACGTAGGAGAGCCAAGCTTCGGCACGAATGGGCCGGCTCGATCGGAGAAATACCACGGGCTCACAGAAACCGGAGTGAAACAGCGCCTACGCTGTGTTTCGCCGAGTGAGTGAGTTTACCGGAGGCCCAATCTCCTACCCTATTCCCTTCCCTACCCTCCCCTAATCCCCTATTACCCTATTCCCTCTTAAAAGGCCGGCAACGCACCTGCAGCACTTATGATGTTGCGAGTGTCCATAGGCGACGGAAGTTGCTTTCCATCAGGTGACCCGTTTGCTCGTTTGCCCCCTTATTTTATTTAAAAAAAAATTTAGTCACTGTTTAGTAATCTGTGATTTAACGCCAACGCCCAACGTCGAAAAAATCCGACAGTGCTCGATAAAGAAACGCCCTTTTAAAAACGCTTTCGTGTGAATAGATATAACTGCTTCATCCATACTTCCATCCATACTAATATTATAATGGTGAAAGTGTGTCTGTCTGTCTGTCTGTCTGTCTGTCTGTCTGTCTGTCTGTCTGTCTGTCCGTCCGTCCGTCTGTCCGTCCGTCCGTCCGTCCGTCCGTCCGTCCGTCCGTCTGTCTGTCTGTCTGTTACCTCTTCACGCTCGAACGCCTGAACCGATTTTGCTGAAATTTGGCATGGAGATACTTTGAGTCCCGAGAAAGGACATAGGATAGTTTTTATCCCGAAAAAAATGTACGGTTCCCGTGCGATAAAAGAATTTTGGCGCAACGAAGTTGCGGGCGTCATCTAGTAATAATATACGTTTTTTAACGCCCGTTGAAAAAGCGCTCGTGTGAATGATTTCTTATGGTCCAAAAGATGTAAGGTAGATCGTATCTGTCGGTGACTGCACAGTTAATTACATGGCACGTGTCATTCCAGACTTCATTTAGTTTCGGAGTTTACTCCTGGGATACTAAAAGGCACGCCGCAAAGTTAACGAAACTCTCAGGCTTACTTAAGATTCTAATGAAGTTATTAGGACTGTGGATACGACTTAAAGAACAGGTATTCTCTTTAAAGAAGAGAACTATCTACTTCTGTTTAATAGAACTTTGCCATGAAGTAATAAGCATTCTATAAATCTGAACCACAAAGCTGCTTTCATACTTCCATACTATATCAAACTTTCATACTTTTGACATTCTTTAGTAAGAATGTCAAAAGTTATAGTTACTTATAGTTAAGGGCGAAGCCAGACGATCGTAATTTGTGAGTTGTGAGTCGCAGAATTTCGGCTGGCAGAAATTCCGCTGCATTCGGTTTCATACAAAAGTCCTGTTTGATTCACACGAGCGTAATTTTGTGAGTCATGATTTGTATGAAAATATAATATTTACGCGGCAGAAATTCTGCGACTCACAACTCACAAATTACACTCGTTTGGCTTCACCCTAAATAAATGCAAAGTGTGTATGTTACCTATTCGCTCTTAAACGGCTGATTT
The DNA here is from genome assembly GCA_905333045.1 of Lysandra bellargus. Classification (NCBI taxonomy): domain Eukaryota; kingdom Metazoa; phylum Arthropoda; class Insecta; order Lepidoptera; family Lycaenidae; genus Lysandra; species Lysandra bellargus. The sequence continues at coordinate 13,455,213 of HG995319.1, read as the reverse complement.
AGATAGGCATGAAGATATATTTTATAAAAAGGATATAGGATAGTCGTTGTTACGGAAATATACGGAAAGGTGTACGTTTCTCGCGCAATAAACGAATTTTGGCGCAACGGAGCTGCACATCTACCCCAGGTATTTATACTAAACTAGCTGTCCCGGCAAACGTTGTTTTGCCATTTAAAGTATTTCTACTTCATCAGTTGATACAAAAACTTACCCCCTCTTTTGTCCCCTAAGAGGGGACAAAAGAGGGGGTAAGCTATACACCAGTTGTTAAGTTGGAAAAACAGTTAATAATATGAAGTAAGTCCATTAAAGAAAAAAGTTCGATACAAAATCTGACCCCCTCTTTGCGCCCCTTAGAGGGGTGGGGGGAGGGGGGGGGTGATTTTAATACACCAGATGTTGAGTTGGAAGAAGACAAATATATCTGCGAAAACCGCATTCAAATCGGATCAGTAGTTTTCGTGTGATAGTGGAACAAACATACAGACAGACAGACAGACAAAAAAATTGACCACATTTTTGGCTTGTATAGCGATGTAGAGACACCTTCCGTTTATTATTTTTTGAATATCTTTAATGTACAGAATCGTAATTTCTACAGTTTTATTATATGTATAGATAATATGTATAGATAATATAAACTAAAGTTTGGTAACTCCTCTCGTGGGCTGGATCATATTCGCGATGCTTCGATCGTCAACAATACCTTTGATAAAAGCCGCCTGTAAAATATTATATGCTAAGGGCTGTTTGCTGGCTGTTTCACCACTTCCTGATAAAGTGCCGAATAGGCTATTCACAACTTTTTTGGCAGATTCTCCATACTTGATCTGTCAAGATCATTGGTGGATAGCTTATTCGTCACTTATCAGGAAGTGGTGAAACAGGCCCTAAGACTTATAATGTAGGATCGAATTGAATAAAGGTTATAATATGTAGGTTCCTTTATCGGCAAAATTGAAAGATAACACACAAAATATCGACTCTTTTAAAGAAAAACAAAAGATTATAAAAAACAGTATTATTATCTTACGCAAACAACTAAAGCAATAAAATGGTATGTTTCATGAAGTGTGTTTGAAACTAAGTTCCCTTTTTCAGTCGGTTCTTCAAATGGAAACTTATAGGAAATATTCTGTCTACAAATAATCGCGATCCCTATGCAAATATATAACAAAGTACACTTGCATTTTTCTAAATCTGTGCTGGTCAAACAAGAAAAAAAGGATGCTACAAAAAAGATTTTAACTTTATAGGCTAGTAAAAAAATGTATTTAGTTGCGTAGTTAAAAAACTAACGTTCAAACTGCATAGCTTTATATTAGCTCCGTGGTGCATAGCATAAGAATTAAGTTGAGTTTAAGTTAACCATGTGTTAAAATGCTTTGATTTTTTCATGAATAACGCGCGAAATTAAATATTAATAAATATAAAATATTATATTTACCCAGGAATAAACTTGGGACTGGGGCTCAACTTAATTTTTATTTTAAAACTTACGCGTCACTAGTACATAGGCTGCACTAAAAATATCGGGAATGGAATACTTCCACTATTCCTGTCATATTAAAATCTTTTTAATTAAAAACTCCTTGGTTTTGAAAATCGAATACCATTTATTTATTTAAAAAAAGAATCTCGGTCTTATCACAAGGTCTTGGCAAACTTGTTTAGTCGTTGAGAAAATGGAATTGACTCGAGAAAATTCTAGAGCGATGATTTATTATGACTTTCGAAGTGGTTTAACACAATAACAGTGTGTTGATCGGATGATTTCCGTATTTGGTGATGAAGCCCCATCCAAAACCACAATTTATCGCTGATTTGCTGAATTTCAACGTGGACGTGTCAGGCTCAGTGATGATCCCCGTCAAGGTCGTCCAAAAACTGCAGTCACCCAAGAAAACGTTGATGCTGTGCGTAAGCTGGTTGAGGAAGATCGACATGTGACATACCGCGAAATTCAGGCAACTTTAGACATTGGCATGAGTCAAATACAAATAATATTGCATGCACGGATTTAAAAAAAATACGGATGGAGCATTACACTATAAAGAGGTGAAGCATGCAAGGTACGACAATTTCGTCACAATTTCGTTTATTGTACAGGTGACCGACACTCACACACGCAACTAGGTACTACAACCCGCTGTCATTGTACATTGAGTGACGGCGCCAATGACACGCACACATCCTACACGGGCGGCCATTACTATGCTTCACTCGGAATTTGATAAGGTTACATCCGTATTTTTTTTAATCCGTGATTGCATGTACAATTAGGTTTAAAAAAGTTGTTTTCCCGATGGATACCGCATTTGCTCTGTGAAGAGCAAAAAGCGGCTCGCGTTACTTGGTGCGTGAGAACTCTTGAAAGATTCCACGCACGATCCTCAAATGCTGTATACAAGATCATATCAGGTGACGAATCCTGGATATACGCGTACGAACCCGAAACTAAAAACCAGTCACGAGTTTGGGTGTTCGAAAATGAGTTAAAGCCAACAAAAATTGTTCGTTCACAGAGTGTTGCAAAAAAAATGGTTTTTTTGGACGTTTGTCTCCAAAACCGGCCATATTGCGACTATTCCTCTTGAGGGACAAAGAACGGTTAATGCAGAATGGTATGCTAGCATTTGTTTACCACAGGTCGTATCTGAACTCTGTAAAGAGAACTGCAACCCCCGCATCATCCTCCATCACGACAATGCGAGTTCTCACACCGCGCACAGAACAAAAGAGTTTTTAGAGCAAGAAAACATAGAATTATTAGACCCTCCGCCGAGCAGCCCCGACTTAAGCCCTTATGATTTCTTTACTTTCCCTAAAATAAAGAATAAATTGCGTGGTCAGAGATTTTCATCACCTGAACAAGCTGTGGACGCCTACAAAACGGTCATTTTGGAGACCCCAACTTCCGAATGGAATGGTTGCTTCAATGATTGGTTCCATCGTATGGAAAAATGTGTCAAATTTCACATGGGAATACTTCGAAAAGCAATAAACTAATAAGCAAATAAGCAGTACTGTTGTGTCACCTCCTTGATTCCCGAATTTTTCAGTGCCGCCTCGTATGCAGCTTGAAATAATTCTTAAGGTGCTCCCTAGCCGGGAACATTCGCTTGTGATGTAACGTTATAGAGTCGAGCATTAATTACATCAGTGAGGGAGGAGAATCAACCAGTACTCATAATATTTTACTGTTTCTTATGTCATTGTCAACTAATCATAATTACTAGCCGACCACGCAAGACAACGCGCTTCAAACGTTTTGAAAACGCACTTCAAACGTTTTGAATTTTGGAGGGGCGCGCCATGTTAGTTTATCTCTAGTGTCATGTCAGAACACTAGGGCCGGTGTAAATAGACAGTACTTAAGATGTGACCCGGTCTCAAGACGCGGTTCGGCTCTGTGATTAGTCCAAATTTTGACAGCCAACCAATCGCAAAGCCTGAATCGTGTCTTGAGACCGAGATGCATCTTGAGTAGGTACTGACTATTTATACGGGCCTAGATGACACTCGCAACTCCGTTGCTTCAAAATTTGTCTATCGCGCAGGAATCGCACATTTTTTCGGGATAAAAAGTATTCTATGTCCTTTCCCGGGACTCAAAGTATCTGCATACCAAATTTCAGCAAAATCGGTTCAGCGGTTCGGGCGTGAAGAGGTAACAGACAGACAGACACACTTTCGAATTTATAATATTAGTAAGGATTGACAGAAACTTTGTCAAACGTAAACTTTTTGTTTACTGTCTAAACTGGTGCTGCTTCGATATGGTGCAGTAATATTATATCCAATTTGGGAAAACTATTTTAGAAATGCAGGAGTGGTTTGAGGTTTCGCGCTTCAAATGATCTGTATGTAAGGTGACGCTTATGAGCTTGTAACAGTATTGTCGTCACTCACTGTCACTCGGACGATGTGCTACAGCTGCTGTAATATTACACAGTAAACCACATTTTCACTACACTATACCTTCATCGGGCACACGCAAACATAAGCGTAATTTGAGACAAGTGAAGTAGCAAATTATACAGTATCACGTCGGAAGCGCCAAAAACATATTATCTCTGTCTTGAGCGAGTTGGATTCCGACCGGAACGTTTTAAAACATTACTGTGACCGAATCTGATTTTTGAGTTTTTTAGGAAAGTATAATTAAGTACGTGAATTACGACTATTATGGCTCTAATATAGAAGTCTATGATTTAATTACACGTAGGTAAAAAATTTAAAAATACACAACATCTGGTTGGATCACTGGGTAACGGACACTACTAAGTCACACTACTGTGTGACATTATACTATGCTAATACCGTCAGCAGCAGTTATGTCACACAGCGAGTGTCGCAACTCGCAACTGATAGAGTATGACAAATCTGTTCCTGTGTGTAACTAGCGTGACAGATTCGTCACAATATACATACTTTACAGCACTTTACAGGGTATTTTGGCGTGTTATTATAATCAGAATTAAACCCGCCTTACACTTACTTCCTCCTGTCAATATCAATGTATATATATATATATATATATATATATATATATATATATATATATATATATATATACAGGGTGTAACAAAAACTAGTGATAATACTTTAGGATGTGTACGTGTTCCCTGTAGAGAGTTCACTGTGAAAGTAGCAGCGCTGAAAGACCAAAAAATTTTTTCACTTTTGTATGGGGAAACTCGTGACGCTCGGGCCCTTGCCCATACAAAAGTGAAAAAAAAATTTGGTCTTTCAGCGCTGCTACTTTCACAGTGAACTCTCTACAAGGAATACGTACACACCCTAAAGTATTATCACTTGTTTTTGTTACACCCTGTATATATATATATTGCATGTGGCTTAAAAATTAATGCGACATAATTGGCAGCTGCTTTGTATAATATATTAGCTATGTCCACACTGTGCACTTTCGCCTTCAATTTTCCTTATCTTCTTTCATTCAACTTTCGCATTGGCGCATTCAATAATTGAATGCGTCAACGAACCTAACGCCAACATCGTCATGAAATAACAAAGCGAAACTTTTGGATACGGTCAGAGGGCATGCGTCGCGGGTATGACTCACGTTGACTGCACCATAACGCATGCCCTTGACAAACAAAAAAGGCACAGTTTGAACAAAGCTATTGGTCTGCACACGCCAAATCAATTTTGTAGGAAAATGCGCTGGGGATTTTATCATCGTCGAAGGGAATGCGCTCATTATGTCTGTATTTTAACCCACCAAAACATTTCTCATTCCGTCAGCTTTAAGCAGTGATGGAAATATTCACACCATTTTCATGTTTTCCTCACGTACGTACTCCCTCGCGATTAATTTGCCGCGGCGGTAATGAGCGCAAACCGATGTATGAATTCTGGAAACAAACGGGAAATACCTTGATTCCTTTTATTTCTCACTACGAAACTGCAACTGTTACTGTTAAGTTTTCATACGAATATTAATATCGTCAACATGAATTCCATTTTATTAGTTCTTCGATGGTATTCAGTAAATTTGTACTTAAATGGTATTCAGTAAATAATTTTACCGTAGAACTGTAAATACTGTGTTGTACTATAACTAATAATTATTTATTATTGAGCAAGATAGTCATGTTTTTTAGAGATTGTGACTATATTTTTACTTTTACAACATAAAATTGGACATAATAGTCCCTATATTACGAAATCACATTTGAAGACTAGACTAATAATTTAATTCACCTATTTGTTTAATCGGGATATCACTTGACACTTGACAGGTTCAAAGGCCGGGTCAGGCTTAAAGCGAAGCCACGATTTGCGGTACGATGCGTTGTAGGACGCAATATTTATGTTTTTCATTGACGCCCGACGACAGTGCAATTATTCTACAATGACAAGGATATTGTGGGACTTGACTTATAAGTAATGGTGTGAGTGTCTCAACCAATGATTTTCTAAAATACTAGAGTAGTAACGTCTTACAAAAGATTCTCAGAAATGCGTAACCACTTGATAGTTCAAAAGACAATGTCAATTCATAATGTAATTATGTCATTATGTAGGTCAGATATGTCTGCAGGCATCTTCGAAGTGGCAACGCGTTGCTGCCGTAAACTGCTAATCTAGCTACGTTAATAACATAGAATATCATTGGTCTCAACCATAAAGATAATATACCTAGCGGAATAGAGAAAAAAATGCTGAGCAAGCGAGATGTCACTATCAGTAACACTGCGTGGAAAAAGAGACGTGTGATACATGACAGCAGAACCTTTTTTCATCTGTTTTGACAGTCAGTCTGCACTCGGCATCGTTATCGGCACGTTGACAATTTCAGATCTAAGGAAAATGTATGTAAGAACATCATTTTCACGCACACGTAAACATATTTGTACACACAGATGTAATTCAATTTTGGTTTCGTTTGACAGCTCGGGATTATTTCTCTAGAACAGAGAAACAATCCAAGGAGGAGTGTATAGAGCATAAAGTTAATATAACTTTGTGGTCTCAACTGTATGTAACCACTGTTAGTGACAATAAAGCGGTGGCATTAGTTTCAAAGGTCAAATAAAACGGTGACAATGCAGCATTTACTATTCTACTTCATAAATTGTCCATCGCTATTCGCTGCTACAAGACAGTACGTCCAACGATGCAACAATCTACTAAATAGTGTTGCCCGCAACTAATTTGCTCCGGAAACCGTTTATCGCGCAAGAACCGTAATTTTTTTGGGGAATAAAAACTATCCTATCTCCTTTTCTAGAAATTTTCGTACCAAATTTTATCTATTAAAACGGTCTAGTGGTTTATGCATGAAGATGTAACAGACCGACACATAGACATACATTCTTTCGCATAACTAAGTTTAGTATGAATGTATATGAAACGTCGGAGCGTCGATGCTGCGGCGTCGCACCGCGACAGAGCAATGTGGTCACACTAATAAGTAATAATATAGCCACCCGTCTGTGCCGGATTATCCTAACCAGACTCGACACCGAATGACACATAATGTTGTGATTTAGGAGCTGCGATATCCGTTTTTGGGAGTTCCCCAAAATTTACGATATCGGTTCTATCTAATCAGCCTGTACTTTTCCACGGCTGAATATAGGCCTCCCTCAATAAACGGCATAATACTCGCATCCAACATGGACCCGCAGCGGAGATCGTCGTCCCACCTAGTAGAAGGTCAACTTATAGTCGGGACATTTTAATAGGCCACATTTGACAGTTCATCAAAATTGTACCAGGTAACCTTATAGCGACGTACATAACAAATAAATATTTTCGTTTTGTTATAACTGCACAATTGATTAACTTTTTTCAATTACGATTACAGGTTTATTGTAAATATGACCGATCCGAATTATTTAACGATTTGCTTTTACTGATAAACAATTCTAAACGTAATAAACAAATTCTGATCTTAATAATTGCACGTCGTTACAATGTTACGTCAGCTGACCTTTTTTCTTTTTAATCTCTAGGGAAGTTACCCTAAAAATCAAAAGCAAATAAATAGTATCGATGCATTGATTACTTGTAACGAAATATCCCCATAAATTAATAACCACGTTGTGAAAAGTAACACATATTTATGTGAAATGAATAATGATAATACTACATTTAACCGTTTTTATAATTCAAGCGAATAAATGCATTTTTTGTAAATTATGTACTTATCTTATTTTGCTCCTTGAATTTACAAAAGAAAAAGTAATAATGGGACAGGAGGGTGTTTCAAACGTTTTTTTAAAATTCAAATATTTTATTTCAAGTCCGTATCGATTTATTCGTTTTGGTCGATGTTTTTACGCAGCTCACCTCACTATGGAGATTAATCTGACAGATGTCAAATGTGGCCTATTAAAATGCCCCGACTGTAGGGACAATAATCTGTCATGGCGTCTAACGTATGAAGTCTGTCAATTCAATACAAATTTAGAAATGCATCATATTGGTGAAATCTATGTTAAGAGATTTCTTAACTTGTTTAACATGAACTTTCCTTAAAAGGTCGACCATTGCCTGCTAAATACATATAAAATAATAGCAAGTAATAGTATACGATAATATTCAAGATATCCCAATACTATGGTTAGAACCAAGAAACCAGTCACAAAACATCATAATATTGTAATAATTACTAATAAACACATAATAAACATATTATTATTATAGCTTAGGCCTTTAGACTATATTAGCATTTCACAAATTAAAGTTTTTTCAACATAAATTCGAACAATTTTCCGGCATTAGTAGACTCTATTGTTTGAAATATTATTTTTATGAGGAAAGTGCCGCGTTTTTAAGCGCACCATGCTCCCTAAGGTACTCCTCGCTCGATGCATTGTCTCAACTCTTAACATATACAAGATGTACAAAACTCAGTGATAATGCTTTAGGGTGTGTATGAGTCCCTGCATAGAGTTCGCTGTGAAGGTACCAGCGTTAAAAGAGTGACTATTTTTAAACTTTTGAATGGAAAAATTCATGACGCTGGGGCACTTGCCCAATGCCCATACAAATTACTAAAAAACGGCCAAGTGCGTAGCCACGCGCAATATAGGGCTCCGTAGCACCGCTAGTTTTTGATATTTTTGTATGGTCAATGAATGGACATTAATAACGTGTTTTATACTACTAACAACATCGTCTCAGTTATGTTCAAAGGATTTTGAACTTAAAGTTCCTTTATACTTCGCCGAATACTTTTTTTTAGTTGATCGACTTTAAACTTAATCGAAAAATGATCTATGAATACTCGTAATATTTTTGAAAAACCTATCTAACGACATCCCACACGGTGGGGTGGACGCCAAAGAAAAATACACCCCCGCTTGATGTGTAGGGGAGGTACCATAAAAAATATTTTCTAAAAATTTATATATTACATACCATTTTGCCGGCATCGTTAATATAATATTATGCATTCATGCCGGATTACAGCTCTGTAAGTCCTATAGTCTCTGAGCAAAACCGCGGACAGACAGACGGACAGACGGACAGACAGACAGACAAACAGAAGGAAGGACAGACCGACGGTACCCTAAAAATTATTCTTTCAGCGCTGCTACTTTCACAGTGAACTCTGTATAAGGGACCCATACACACCCTAACTAAAATATTATCGTTTATCACTATGTTTTGCTACACCTTGTGTAGAGCTGCAGTTTTGTCCACTCTGCCAACGAACCTATATAACACCGACTTTGGCCTACATCCAACGGAAAGGATTAAGGATTGCTGACTTACAGAAATTCTGCTTTGAAAAGTCACATCACTGTCTACTGTATATTTTATTGTTAAGCATCTTACTTGTTTATAATACACTGGTAGTTTGTGCGTGCAAGAAATAATCCCGCGAAAATCGTACATTTTCCTTTATAGTAGGGGAGGGGAAGGTGCTATTTTTGTAGTCACTGTAGTCAGAGACCTACATTAGGTAAAACTGATAAAAAAATAATAAGAGCTTTTTTTATTTTAGCGGTGGGTTCAGAATCTGCAGCCATTTTAAAGTTTTGAAAAAGAAAATATATTCAGAAAATTGCGTATTTAGGTAAATTATAAATATATTGTAGACAACAAGGACTAAATTATTTAGTTTAGTGCAAAATAAAATATCTGCGAAGCTTAGTTAGGAAAATATGAAGCTTTATTTTCTTATATTTTTAAATGCCCCTACAAGCTTACCTGACCTTTGAATTGTCAGTGCTTTATATGGAAGCTTCTTTGGGGTATACTAAACATCCCCTATCTTAATCTGACAGATCCGATGACATTTCAATATTTAAAAAAAAATTAACCCACCACGTGAGAAATCTGATTTCTATACCGTGATAACTAGACACATGTCGGAAGCCTATACAGTATACAAGCTTAATCTGACACGCTCGAGCTAATCAAATCCTATCTCTTCCCCTCCCCAACTATTATGCAAAGTGCATATTGTAAACTCCTTCCCCGAGAATAACTCTATGCATATGACTATCGAAGAAATTGATTTATGGGCAGATGGCGGACCTACGTTGGTCCGTGTACCTATGTTGGTCGGATTATATTGTCAACTTGTAAAGTTGACATAATCCGACCAAATCATGTAAGCCCGTCATCTGACTATGAATCAATCGTCGATTGTGCCATCGAGGAAATTAATTCCTATGCAGTTGATAGGTCAACGTTATTTGGTCGAATATGTCAATTCAATGTTAATTGTGATCTGTCGGCTGGGTTTGACGTAACGCAACCAAATATAGTACATATTTGTATAGACTTGACTACCCATAGGCCATATTAATACATATTTGACTAGAGTAGACTATTTTTTGCTAATTTACATCTGCTATATAATTTGGCTAGTGCTTGTAAATTTAAAAGGGCTAGCAAAGTTTTCTTCGTGATTAATATTATACTGTATAACATTAATTCTGAATATAATATTAATTTCTGTTAGAGATAAACAAAACTTGTTTTGTTTGTTCTGTGTGTAATTTCATGTTAAAAATTTGAATAAGCTTACCTAGAGCTTTATAAATAATAATAATTTTAATGAAACTCCATATCAATATTGTTTTTAATATATTTTAAATTCATGCAATCTATAAAGTTAATAGGTAAGTAGTTGGTTGCTTTTTATTTGTAAATCAATATCAATAACAAAACAAATAGTAAATAGTAACTTTACGTCAATACTCACAGTCTCACATCGTCTGTAAATAATTAACAACTTCATCATTTTATCAGCTCATCAAATTATTAAGGGAAAAGACCTAATGCTAGACACGGAACTAATAGATGACACTTACGAAAAAAATACCATAAAAAATTCCTCTACTTATTTTTCAACACTGTAAATTTTATAAGCTTCTCAAGCTATCTGTTGATGTGACAAAATATATTAGGGACGCCTTCGGGAAGAAAATTTTAAAATGGGATCAGTTTTCGTAAACAATGTGAGCGCGTAGACACGCGCTCGGCAATTTCTAAGCAAATAGGTTAAGGAAGGCGAAATTTTGCACGTAATTTTGTTGGATTAATGGTCATGTTATAAAAATTAATTAATGTTTATTTATGATTTTTTATCAATTTTCCCTTACAATATAAAAGGGTGTCTACTACTACTTATATGACAAAAAAAAATTTTTTTCGAATTTCTAAATGCATACCCTGTATATTTTTTACTAATGTTTTCTTAAAACATTAGTAAACAATATCTTTGCTCAAATATAAAATTTTGTCTTCCTAGCACAATTGCAACCCGTGCCGACCGAGCCTCAAAGTTTACTAAAAAACTACTACCGGTCGGTCCACTTAAATTATTAGATCTGTAATCAATTCAAATGAAAATGGAACAATTAAATAAGATCAGCATTAATCTTTATATTAATAACATACATTTTTAACAATCAGACAGGGCAACATCTTTTTAGATGAGTATTTTTTACAGTCAGGATACACTTTTCTCGGAGTCGGAGGAAGAATTGTCTCGTTTGTTAAAATTAGGATATTGCATAGCAGCTGCGACACTGAGCCTAGTCAACAAATATTTGTGGATGGAAAATTTCAAAACAGAATTTGACTTTGAATTTGAGCGAAAAGTTCCTTTATACTTCCTATTTTTTTGTGTTAACCGAGTATCCATACTATACACTTATACTATAATATTATAAAAGCGAAAGTGTGTTTGACTATCTGTTGCTTCTTCAAGCCCAAACCATTGAACTGATTTTGCTGAATATTGGTATATCTATATAGATGCTTTGAGTCCCGGGAAAGGACAAAATACTTTTATCCCCGAACAATACACGGTTCATTCGCGATAAACGAATTTTGGCGCAACGGAGTTGCGGGTGTCATCGAGTCACTCAATAAATTATGAAGAAATAGAAGACGCCCGCAACTCCGTTGCGCCAAAATTCGTTTATCGCGCGGGAACCGTACATTTTTTCGGGATAAAAAGTATCCTATGTCCTATCCCGGGACTCAAAATATATCCATACCAAATTACAGCCAAATCGGTTCAGCGGTTTGGGCGTGAAGAGGTAACAGACAGACAGACACACTTTCGCATTTATAATATTAGTATAGATTTTTAGCCGTGATAGTTTTCCTTTTGTCCTATTATTATATTTTTAAAGATTTAGGGCCTGTTTTACGGCTTCCTGATAAAGCTCCAAATATCTATTTACCAAATAAATTATCTACCATATAAATTCACAGCGAACTCTATACATGAGACTCATACACACTCTAAAGTATTATCACTTAATTTTGGTACACCCTGTATACAAGTATCTCCTCCTGTAGCGTAGAGCGTTGATTAATAAATGATATTCAATATTAAGTTTTTTTTATTACCATATCCATACCACTGTCTGTCTGTCTGTCACCTGTTTACGCCTAAACCGCTGAGCCAATTTTGCCGAAATTTCGTATGGAGATACTATGAGTCCCGGAAAAGGACATATGATATATTTTTATCCCGAAAAAACGTATGGTTCCTGCGTGATAAACGAGCCTTAGCGCAACAGATTTTCTGGCATTATTTAGTATAATTACTAATTATTATTATATTATGTCAGTCAAATTTAGTTATTTAGTTCAGTCCGTCCGCCCGCCCACTCATTTCTATGAATTTTTTTGCCTGCTTGCCCGCCTGTCTACTTGCTTGCCTGCCAATCCGTCCGTCCGTCTGTTCCTATGAAATTTTTTTGTACTACAATATACTAGTAAAACAAATAATTCTGCTTGGGACTTTTCTATCCACAAATATTCGTTGACTAGGTGTACCCAAACTCAAACTCAAACTCAAAATTTTTTATTCAGAATAAATTTTTGCAAATATTTTCTGAAAGTCTACATGATGCCTACCACCGGTTCGGGAACTAACCCGGCGAGAAGAACCGGCGTAAAAAACTCGCAGGGGGCCCCCTGCGAGTTTTTTACTTTATTTACCAAAAAAATGAGAAAAAAAATAATCTTTTAAAATAATGTTTACAATGTTGTAACTTAAAATTATACAATGTCAACATACATACATAATTGTAAGTACTAAAATAATGTAGAAGCAGCCTTGCAAGCAGCCATCCTACTCCCAAGATATGCCATCGTTTATGAAATCATTGACCTTATAATAGGCTTTGGCACACTTTTTTAAATTTATTAATGGAAAGATTTTGAACGTTTTCTGTGATTTTATTGTAAAGGCGTATACATTGACCTTTAAAAGATTTACTAACTTTACTAAGTCTGATCACCGGTATCTCTAGTTTGTACTTATTTCTAGTGTTTCTTCCGTGACTGTCACTTTTGGTTGTAAATTTACTAAGATTCTTTCTAACATATAATACATTATCCAAAATGTATTGAGAAGCAACAGTTAGAATACCAATTTCTTTAAACTTTTCTCTCAGAGATTCAAAAGTTGACATTTTATAAATTGAACGTATAGCTCGCTTCTGCAGAACAAAAATCGTATTAATGTCGGCAGCGTTTCCCCATAAGAGAATGCCATATGATATTCTACTATGAAAATAACTGAAGTAAACTAGTCTTGCTGTGTCTTCGTCAGCAATTTCCCGTATTTTTCTGACTGCGTATGCTGCAGAACTGAGCCTATCTGCAAGATTAGTAATATGATGACCCCACTGTAGTTTACTATCTAGTGTAATGCCTAAGAATACAGTGGTGTCCACCAAATCCATCTTCTCATCATTTAATAGTATATTGGTTTTAACTTGCCTAACATTGGGCAAAGTAAATTTTAAACATTTGGTTTCCTTAGAATTTAGAAGTAAGTTATTAACGTTAAACCAATGTACTATTTTTGTGAGAGCACTATTTACCTCGTCGTAATTTGACTGCTGTCGCTTCACTTTAAAAATAAGTGAAGTGTCATCAACAAAAAGTACCATCTCATTATCATTATCCTTAACAAGATAAGGTAAGTCGTTTATATAGATGAGAAAAAGGAATGGACCTAAAATGGATCCCTGCGGGACGCCTAAATCTATTTTGGTCCCATTGGACCTTTTACTATTAATGTCAACCCTTTGAGTTCTATTTTTTAGGTAAGATGTCAAAAGGTTGAGTGCTGAGTCCCTAATGCCACAGTGGTGCAATTTCCTGATCAATGTAGCATGCTCATCACAGTCAAAAGCCTTGAAAAGTTCGCAAAAAATCCCTAGGCCATCCTGCGAGTCCTCCCATGCTTCAAATATACTATAAAGAAGACCTATACCAGCATCCGTTGTGGATCGACCCTTAGTAAAACCATATTGATTATTGTGTAATAAATTATTTAAGTTAAAATGTAATAGTAACTGATTTAAAATTATTTTTTCAAATATTTTACTTAGAGTCGGTAGAATCGATATAGGCCTATAATTTGTGGGATCAGATTTAAGTCCCGCTTTAAATAAAGGCACAATCTTACTGTGCTTCATTAAGTCAGGAAAAATACCACTCTTTATGCAGTCATTAAAAATCATTGATAGATGAGGAGCTATGATGTCAATTATCGATTTGATAATTTTAGTAGACATGCCCCAGAGATCTGTAGTATCTTTAATATTTATTAATTTAAAAGTATCAATGATATCTTTGGGGACAATCTCTCTAAACCTAAAATTGACATTACATTCCTTTACATTGTCTCTGAGTAGTTTTGCAGCAGCTGCAGGTGAGGAGTTTAAATTTTTCGTAGTTGAGACCGGAATGTCAGCAAAAAAATTTTCGAAGACCGTCGCAACCTCATGATCATTGGTGATCTTTTTATTTTCAAAATAAATTTCAAAATCGGAGCTACGACAGGTGACATTTCCAGTCTCACCAGCTATTACTTTCCAAGTAGTTTTGATTTTATTTTTCGAATTTTTAATTTTATCCCTAATGTGAATGGCCTTAGCGGCCTTACAAACTTTTTTAAAAAATTTTGAATAGCTTTTTACATATGTTTTGAATTTATCACTAGTATTAATGCATTTTTCATCATATAATTCATATAATTTTTGCCTGCTTATTTTAGTTCCTGTAGTCGCCCATACTGTAAAATTATTATTATTTTTATGACTGTTTCTAACCGTTTTAGGAGTAAATACAGTATTAAATTGAGTTCTTATTATCTTAAACAATTTGTTAAATGCTTCATCTGAACTATTTGACTCATC
Organism: Lysandra bellargus; assembly: GCA_905333045.1. Lineage (NCBI taxonomy): Eukaryota > Metazoa > Arthropoda > Insecta > Lepidoptera > Lycaenidae > Lysandra > Lysandra bellargus. Next base: position 13,440,046 of record HG995319.1, on the reverse strand, counting down.
CAATAATAATTGAATACTTGAATTTAAGTTGTTTCTAAACTTCTCAATACGTTTTGTATTCACAGGAACAAACACACGCTTTTCCTCTAGGTAACTACCTACTTGTTTATTGTTTACGTTGTACTTCTTACAACGTAAACAATAACACAGAGATGCAAATATTTATAATATAATTATTAATTGGTGTCAGTGTGAGTGTCATGTTTTAAAATCTGATAGAAATTGATAATGGCATTTTCGGAAATGGAAAAATTTTGGAAATGGCGTGACCGTTAAACGAATATACAATCTCTTATAAATTAAAAACAAAGAACTAACTCTGAATCCTACACGAAACAATGTGGCGTACACGAGTGCGGTTTTCGTAGTCAACGGGGAATTTATAGCTTCGGTCTGTCTGTCTGTCCGCGGTTATGCTCAGAGACTACAGGATCTTTAATGTTCAAAGTCGTAGTTTGGCGTATTATGCGCATATTATTGATGCCGACAAAATTGTAAATCTTTAAAAAATTATACCTAATATGGTAAAAGCCTATTATTGTTAGCCGTGATAGTTTCCTCACGGCTAAGAAGAATTTATAATTTATTGAACAACTAGATGATACCAGCAACTCCGTTGCGCCAAAATTCGTTTATCGCGAATGAACCGTATATTGTTCGGGGATAAAAAGTGCTTTGTCCATTCCCGGGACTCAAAGCATCTATAGATATACCAATATTCAGCAAAATCAGTTCAATGGTTTGGGCTTGAAGAAGCAACAGATGGTCAGACACACTTTCGCTTTTATAATATTACTAGCTCTCCCGGCAAACGTTGTTTTGCCATTTAAAGTATTTCTACTTCATCAGTTGATACAAAATCTTACTCCCTCTTTTGTCCCCTAAAAGGGGTGGGGGGAAATATTTTATACACCAGATGTTAAGTTGGAAAACATAGTTAATAATATGAAGTAAGTCCATTAAAGAAAAAAGTTTGATACAAAATCTGACCCCCTCTTTGGTCCTCTTAAAGGGGTGGGGGGGGGGGGGGAGATTTTTATACGCCAAATTTTGAGTTCGAAGAAGACAAATATATCTGTGAAAACCGCATTCAAATCGGATCAGTAATTTTTATGTGATAGTGGAACAAACATACAGACAGACAGACAGACAGACAGACAAAAAAACTAACCACATTTTTGGCTTCTATAGCGATGTAGTGACACCCCCCGCTTATTATTTTTTTAATATCTTTAATGTACAGAATTTTCATTTCTACAGTTTTATTATATGTATAGATAGTATAAGTGTATAGTATTGATACTCGTTTAACACAAAAAAATAGGAAGTATAAAGGAACTTTTCTCTCAAATTCTAAGTCAAATGCTGTTTTGGACTTTTCTATCCACAAATATTTGTTGACTAGCCTACCAGTGTCGCAGCTGCTATGCAATATCCTCATTTATCGCACGTAACAATGCCTGCTTCTTTTCTCTTGCGCTTCCTAACCTCACCCGATGTCGTATACAAAAGTGATGGCAACCCCAGTTTGCGGCTATCGTGCAACTGGCAACCATAGATATTCATGTACAAAATGCATAAAACTTTAATTCTGTATCAAAATTATTAAAAAAATCGATGCTTCAATTTTGATGAAGAACTATGTCTGTTTACGGGCTGGCAACCCTAGGTTGCGGCCGACTTAGAGCTGGCAACCATTATACCTTATTTTTTCTCGTCATTTTCTTTCAAATAGTGTAAAATTTATTGAAAAAAAATATACATGCAAATTTATGCATTTATCTCATGAACATTAAACTTAATTAGAGGTACTTGCGGCTACTTTTGACAAGGCAACCCAACATTAATCCATTCTATACGTTCTAAAGATTATTTTAAAATATATTTGATCGAAAAAAACGATTCATGCAGGATTTTACGGTGGGATCGTAGGATATTACTATGATGAGGTAAATGAAATCTTTTTAAAAAGGCAAATAAAGACCTAAATAATAGGAAAAATGTAAAATGTAATGTAATGTTCTATGTCAACTATTAGTTCATATTGGTGTCTACTATTAGTGATGTTCGTTTATTATGATGATTAGGGCTTATGACTAAGTTTACAAAAATACCAATAATACATTTTTTTATTGATTTATCAGAGAATAACTATAATAGTTTTAATTTGTGAAAGTTACAGAAGACATAAAATAAGTTATCAATCTTTTATTTTCATAAATATACATTTTATTACATTCAAATGTTTTATTTTTCCTTATAGTGTCTACTATTAGTGCTTTTCCCTTAATTATGTATCGGACGTGGATGGTATTATATTAATATTACATAGTCAACATTATTTGATGATGTTTAAATTAAATCGAAACACTTTAGTTTCCAATTTAGATAGAATGAACGACTAAAAGCTCTGAATTCTCTTTGTTTCGGCAATAAAAGTGTCTGCACATGTAAAATATTGCTAATAACTGAAGAACGAATGTATAAATTACACTAGTTTAATATAATGTAGCAGTTCCATTAAATTTCCTTGAAACGGTCCAATGATTATGTAATTTTTAAGAATTATTAAAACACACGAGTCAGCTTTAAAAAATATATTATAAAAATGAAAAGCGTGTTTTATTGGTTTTTTTAACTATTTTATTATTATAATTTACTAAGCCACTTAAAAACTTTATTTCCTGCATACTTATTTTTGACTAGCTGATCCGGCAAAGTTGTTTTGCCATATAAATTATTTGTAGCTGTTGCAATGTAGTTCTTTATATTTTATAAAGAATATTATTGTAATATATGACAGGCAGACAAAAATTAACCAAATTTATGGCTACTTTGGCGATGTAGTGCGACCCCCGCTTATTATTTTTTAAATATAATCTTTAATGTAAGTACTTACATAATTTTCATTTCTACAGTGTTATTAGCCGTGGATTGACCTATTGCCATGAGATACCATGAGATTTTATTATTAGCACATGACGAATCATTGCTAAGCCGGTGACTGATCAAAACTAACATTTAGGCGCTTTGCAGACAACGGGGCGGGGCGGTCAATTTCACTGCGTACGCCCGTCGATGTCTGCGGCTGCCCGCGCTGCGTACACAAAGCACACGCCGTCTGCGTTACTGCATGTATAGGTTTGTGTGCTCCACGGCGGGCAGCCGCGGGAATGCGCCGCCAGTGCCCGCCGGGCACCTGCGGTTCGGTATTTTTGCCCGTCATGTGCGTTGGAACTTAGAGTATAGGATTCTCATTGTGCTGTCGTTCGCGGCGAAATTGATCGACCCGCCCCACCCCGTGGTCTGCAAAGCGCCTTTAGGGTTGATTCAGACCGCAACGCGACGCGTAGATGCATTTCTAAATATGTACTGTATTGACAGATTGGTATGACGCCTCGCGCAATTGAAATCTGTCAAATCCATACAAATTTATGCCTCGCCGCGCCTCGCCTCTCCTCGTCGCGTTGGAGTCTGAATTGACCCTAACTTGACATAACGCGACCAAAATATGACGTTGGTCAAAATCAATTTCTCTGATAGTACATTCCGGTTTTCACTACACCCTAATGCTGTAGCTCGTTTGTGCAGAAGCATATTGTGTTTCAATTAAATCAAATAATCATTGTGTTGGTCATTATCGATACATTCGCGGTTCGTCAGTAATTCGTAACAATTAGCGCTGCTGTACACGAACCAATACCACCGTAATTCATTATACGCTAAAATCTAAATAATCATTATGTAAAATACATTTGTAATGTTTAACGGGTCAGTTATTACTTTTTTCTTTTTCTTTTTTAAAGTAAAAACTTCTTAAGCGGTGTTGTGCATTTTTTGGGATGGGTAAAAATTTTAATATTTTAGGTTATGCGTCAGGACTCTAATATTCGTAAGGCGGAAGGAAATGAAAGACAAAAAGTATATCCTTCTCTTTCTACGGCGACAACGTATCCCTGATGCTTCTGCTTCGTTTCATTTTTACTTCTGCCAGCACTCTCGATTGCATCATACGTAACGTACTTTCATGCTATATTTATGTGATTTTGCGGAAACATATTATGTTATGTTTGCATTGATTCAAATGAATTATGGTTATCTTGGCAGTATTGTAATATATAATGCTGCCAAGATAGCCATATTTCAAGAAGATTAAATAAGAATTAAGGCATGTCTTACCGTGAATGCGCACGAGATGTTACGTTAAAATTTTAAACTTTTTTAAATCCGTAATATTATGTTAGTACAGTTTGTACCTATAATAATAGGTACAAACTGTACTAACATAATATTATTATTTTAAGTACCATTTATTTTCACAACCAAAAAAAATATTAGTTTAAAAAATATAAGAAACTTTTCCACGTATTTCTCTTCGTAGCAACACGAACAACAAAAACAATTTGAAAAGGTTTCGACGGGCATATTTTTTTAGAAAATACTGTTACATGGGAACGCTTGCTGGGCTTAATCGGTACACATTTGAATGACAAAACAGCGTTAATACATTTGCGTTGGCGATTGTTCGTCGCGCGGTTCAAGGGTTCATTTACACACCGTCACGTGTAAACTTCGCCGTGCCCCATATTATATTATTATTTATTATATACTAACCTCTAAGGGTCAATTCAGACCGAAAGGCGACGCGTAGATGTATTGAAAAATTTGTATGGATTTGACAGATTTGCAAGACGTATCACGCAATTGAAATCTGTTAATTCAGTACACATTTAGAAATGTATCTGCGCGTCGCATTGCGGTCTGAACTGACCTTTAGGCTCGATTTATATGCGTCCGCGCGATTAGCAGTTTGGCCGCTACAGAACGAGACTACATGGTATTAAAGACATGAGTGGAAGAAAAAAATTACCGTTTTTGCTTAAGCGGCTTTAGCGCCGGTGAAATTATTTGGAATAAAAAAAATGACTTCGATGTATAGCCAGATATAATTATGATCCATATTATGAAGTTGTAAGTTACAAGTTTTTTTTTTAATTATGAGGGAAAAAATTAGTAATTGTCATGTTACAAAACGCTAGTTATCTGGTTCTTCCACTCACACTTTAATTGTGAGTAACGATTTATTTACGGCGCGATTGCGGAGCGATTGCGCCGCTATTTACATAATATTATATACTAGCTGTTGCCCGCGACTTCGTCCGAGTGTACTTGTATTGTAATTGGAGTGTACTTACAGCGAAAACCCTGAAAAACCCTGGTACCCCTTAAATCAAAACAGCCAAAAACAGCTGTGCAGTGTGCACTGTGCACATAATATTTCATAACTTTAGCTTTACCCATAAACTATTTATCATAGATTGGTAGGTTTAAGGTTACGTCACTCATCACTACATAGATAAAGTACTGAGTAGTGAGTTATACATTATCAACGTGTGTAACAATCGAAAGTATTGAAAACGCAATTTAACATGGTACCACGTCTTATAGAAAGACTTATCCCACCAAAAACATAAAATATGTAAGAATTGAAAGCCAAGTTCCATACAAACATTATTCTTGTCTATGGACTTAGCCGTAAAAAGGATGGAGATCTAAATGAGTGCCAAGTTCCATGGAAAATCGAAATATGTATGTATAGGAACCAAATAACATTATGAACAAATAATAGAGTCTATTTCTTTGCTTTATTGAATATTATTTTATTATTATTTTTGACGTAATACTATAGGACCCTCAGAAATGTTACAAATCTGGTAATGAGATATACATAATATCTTCATAGCCTTATCTAGGCTTGAGTAGAACTAGAAACACGATTCATGTACTTTGCCTCGATACATTTGATTTTCGAAAATATGACCTCTTAAAAATACGAAATTTGAAGATTATTTTTAAACGAAAATAGATATATTGTAGGAAATTAGTCTAATTGATAGACACCTTTGCAACTCAAAATCGTATAGAAGCATTTTACTTAAATGCTCCTAGTTATTTTTTAAATGATTATAATTACGTTTTTTCGCATGTTTTCCGAGCGAGCCGATAGCTTCTAGCCGCAACGTATTCACGACTTTATATTCATACAAATTAAGTATAAAATTGCCCTTGCAGTAAAATTACTTTTGATATAGCGCCTTAATTATAGGTAGTCATTACTGAAACCAATTATATAAACATACACGATTTTCTAGAATTATGACCCGTTAGTATTAAGTAGGGCAAAACTTTCCCAGCAATATTAGTTATCCAGGTGTATCAAATATCATTAATATTACTCAAGTGCTAAGAGCGGGCTATGAATATCTACGCGCCTCTGAATTATGACGAAATACGCGCCCAAAGTATTATAATTTATGAAGGCAAAGTGTTAACTGATAACGGAACTCTAAGGCCCGTATAAAATATCAGTACTCAAGATGCATCTCGGTCTCAAGACACGGTTCAGGCTCTGTGATTGGTTGGCTGTCAAAATTTGGACCAATCACAGAGCCCGAACTGCGTCTTGAAACCGGGTCGCATCTTGAGTACTGACTATTTATACGGGCTACTTATACTGCTCTAGGTTCAATTTATATGCGTCTGCTCCACCGCGCGTTTTGGCGGCTACACTGCGAGTAATTATTGTATGTAAAATGACAGCGCGACCGCGCCGCTATTCATCACATACTAAATTTGCTTGTAATCTCCCGATGTAGGGTCAGTTCACATCATGGGCGCCGGCAGGAGGGTTATTTAAGCTATTTAATAATTTTATTTAAGCTATTTTCTTACCTTTTTTATGTTTAATAATTGTAAGTATAGACTTTTATTGGAACTCGAATAATTCTAATGCATACTTGAGTACTTTGTTTTCTTCATTAGAATCAGTTTTCGAGCATAAGATAAACACAATACTTTTTAAAATACAAAGGGCGAAGAAAAATAATTGCAAAATCAGCAAAAATTGGCGGCCTCCCTCATATATAAGTAGATAGTCACTGTTGTTCGTAAAAACTAAAAATAAAAAAGAAAACAAAAAAACTAAAATCTGTACCACTTGGAAATTATTTCTGCCGGCGCCCATGGTTTACATCAAAACAATATGTCACAAAAAAAGCAACGCGTGAAACGCCGCTTTCGCAATTCAAATTCAAATCTGAATTGTCGTGCGCGTTGCGGTCTCAAGACCGTACGTATCGTAAAATACGTACGTAAGCACGTACGTATTTTCTAAAGTATGTATTTGACAGATTTGCAAGACGTCCCATTCAGCTAGTATTCAAATTGTGATTCACAGAAATAAAAGAAGGTAAACAAGAAAACAACAACACTTTCGTCAGAGTCTGGTGTCAGAGCAATCGATATCAATAGAGCTATAAATCGAGCTCATATCAGCCACGCGGCGAAACCGGAGGATTTGCTCACCAAAACCTAGCTTAAGCAACTTTAAGCACTTACTAATATGATTTATTAAAGTTCGACGAGAAGTGCTCACTAGTTACTGCGAAATAAACGCCTATTTCGTGAATGAAAATGCTTTAAAAAATATTTTTAGTTGGAAGTCGTGATTGTAACTTGTATTATAGTTATCGGAAAAATACATGGTTACCTGCGATAACTTAATTTTGGCGTAACGGAGGCAACATTTAGTATTTTATACATTTTTTTTAATCCTTAAGCAAATGTCATTATGAAAATATGATACGTAATTTCAAAATTTTAATAGAAACCATGCAATATTAGTGTAAATATTAAAATTTTATTTAAGAACTTTATTTTGCATACGATTTAAGTACTTATAAATAATTAAAGAATGTAAAATATTCCTTTGAGATTAAAGGAAAATATTTATGTTTCGTTCCGCGCAAGAAAATATAATCCTTAATTGAACGTTGGAAAGATTTGAAAGGTATATTTTTCAAAAGTGATTTATATATTTTGTAACACATTTTGATTAAACGAGTATTAGTAAAGCGAGCGAGTTGAAAGCAATAATTATTAAAAAAATCGTGACAGTAAAACTATAATCCTACTTCCTACTTAAAATTATAAAGGCGAAAGTTTGTGAGGATGTATGGATGTATGTATGGATGTTTGTTACTCTTTCACGCAAAACCTACTGAATGGATTTTAATGAAACTCTACAATAATATATGTTCCGGCGTTTATGTGATAGATACGAGCTACACGACCACAGATAATAATATTTATTGTTCACGAACCTTTCCCGTCCCTTTGACAGCTGTCACCTTTCAGCTGTCACTCTCTCCATGACTTTTGTAGAATTTTCAAGCGCACAAGCAAGTTGAATATTAATCGATTGTAATCATTTTCAATACAAGTTAATAAGTCACAAAAGGTTTTTTAATTGCAAATCCATGTTAGGACGACAAAGTTCTTAACAATATATTTTATAATTTTAACCGACTTTAACAAAGGAGGAGTTGTTATGTTCGTTTTTTTTATGCTCATCGCTCAATGATTACTCCGCCGTTTACGAACCGATTTTAATTTTTTTGCTTTTGGTGTATAGGGCATCAGCCCAATTTGGTATCATGTTCACAAAAGTAGTGACCTAATGATGGAATCCGTGAGTAATCGAAGGAACTCCTCAAAATTTATATGGAAACATGTGCTGACTTTAGTTTCGTGAGAAGTATTCTGATCATATGCTAATAACAAGTAAGATTTTGGACGATAGTGGCACAGATATAGAGTAGAGCACGTGAAGGGACATAAATTTTTGCGGGTGTTCGGTTTCCGTGAAATTCCTAATTTACGCGGGCGATGCCGCGCGGGACATCTAGTATATATAATATATTTAAATGTATAATAGTTATAACATAGTTTTTCTGTCACAATTTTTTAAATAAGACGTTTATTTGTGTAAATAATACGAACGTAGCTACTGTAATACTGGTTCCGTAGATACTTACAACATACCAAAATTTACACTGAAGTAAAAATCGGCCAAGTACGAGTCGGACTCGCGCACGTAGGGTTCCGTTACGTAATAAACTAAGTATTTATTTTATTAAAATTATTGTATAATTAATTTTTAAAAGTTAAAATAAATATTTGTTTTATTTTGAGTATTTTTGTTAAAGTGGCAACAATCTGTGAAAATTTTAGCCGTTTTTAATGCGCAGTTCCTGAGATACAACCTGAAGACAGACAGCGAAGTCTCAGTAATAGGATCCCGTTTTATCCTTTCGTTACGGAATCATAATAAGAGCTGAAGCAAAAGCTTTAGTCAGATCTGTTTTCTGTATATCTTCTTGAAAAGACTGTTTAAAAATAAAATATAGTAAAATATTTCGTAATATATATTATAATGAAACCAGAAATTCAGGATTTCACCTACGTATGTGGCGAACGCCGCGACATAAAGGTAACAACAAAAGGCACCTGCATCGAAGACCAATTGTTGCGAGTGTAACAAAAAGTATAATTAAGTATTTAACATATTGCCTTCGCTTATTCCCTTTTTATTCCCACGCGTGAATACGATAAAGACGAATAACTTTCAGTTACCTTTTGTATCGTATCAAATTTGTTTTTGTTTACATGATAACGTCCTTAAATAACTTTTAAAGAAAATAGTAAAAAAGCGGAAATCTGATATTACGTTTTTGAAGTAGCTTTAAACTACTATCCATTTTTATAAATTACGTTTCTATCACATTAAACTAGACCGCTTACTTTTCAAACAAATACTTGATTACTTCTAAATTATTGTGTAAAACTGATATTAAGTATAATATTTATCATCAATAATAGTTAAACTTAGTGTAAAGTATTACTATAGCGCATATATGCTGCACTTATAGTGGAGTTCCCAGAGCGTAAAAATCGTGCAAACCTCCGATTTTTGCAATAGTGGATGAAAATTGAAAAGAAAAAAAGGAATGTGTAGCTGATAACATAAATAATAAAGTTTACCTATTGAAAAGTTGTGCTTTTGATTTTTAAATTATTATTCTCTTCCACTTCAATTAAACTCATAAACTGTAAAATTTTGAAGAAAATTTGCATATTTCTTTCTTTTAAATATATAGCAAAATGATAAAATATATTATTATTTTTTTGATTTATATAGTTGCTTATATTCCAAAGAAAGAAAATAAGTTGAAAAAATATAAATTTAGATTTAAAATTAATGTTTTTGTATGTAGATGAGCATACCTCCAAATGAGCTTGATGTGTGCCTCGCCAGATAAATGGCGTTCCTATTTTTCTTTGGTGTTAAATAGAAAGTTTAAAATTATTTTTTAGGCTTAACAAAGCCTTCTATTTCTTAATGTGTATAACTTTTTAGCTCTTACTTTATTCAATTTTCTGAAAATGTAGCACAAACTTTTCACGGATATTTCGAAGAAAATCTGTATTTTATTTCTTTTGTTTAGGTTTTTACAGAATAAAATTTATTTTTTATTAATTTTTTTTATTAATTATATTTGCTAAAACATACTTAAATGAAAAAAATACAAATGAGGTTAAGAACTGATTCAACTGATATTTTTTGTATTCAGGTAAGCATTTTCCAAACATAGGCCGCAGCATGCGTCTTTAGTATGTACGTGAGATTTGTAGCACCCAAATTTTTTTTTGGCTTTAAATAGGAAGTTTAAATATATTTCAAAGACTAGAAAAAGTATTTCATTTGTAGATGCATTTAATGTTTTAGCTCTCACTTAAATAAATTCTCAACAAATATAGAAAAATGTTTTCGGTCTTTTTTACACATTTTTGGAGATATTTAAACGTTTTTAAGTACTTCAAAGTTATAATTTCTCTAAAAATTAAATACGCACAATTATTTATCTTGAATACGACGAGCGTTAATCTCTAAAAACTTTGCAAAAACCTTATAGTTGTATTTAGCTTAGCAAAGCAAACTTTCTTTTTTAAAAAATGTGTATTCGGTTAATTTTCAACGTAAACAATCGGATAAGAGTCATTAAATAACAGGAACAAGAAAAAAAATTCTGGACTGGTTTTATTTGGTGAAATATTAATTTTTAATTAAGTAACTACAAAATTAAAAGCACAAAAAAATGTTTGGTAAACTTTGCAAGTTATAGTGTAAAAAAGAAAATGACACCTCAAAAACAAAAATCCATTCACTATTACAATTTTCAGAGGTTAAAACCTCTGGCGACTGCTCAGACCAAAAATAAAATTGAAACCGGTGTACTTAGTTGGCAGTTCTTTGTATTTATGCCTAGGTGACAAAACTGTAATTATGGTAGTGATACAAGTGCGCTACGAGGGCGTTACGTGGGCGCTACGATGGCGCTACGTGGGGCTACGAGGGTGTTACGTGGGCGCTATGATTTCGTTACGTGGGCGCTACGATGGCGCTACGTGGGGGCTACGAAGGTGCTACGCCCTACGCAGTTTCTACATAGGCTCTACGAAAGTAATCTATATAAAGCGCGACACACATGACAAAGATACTAGAGATAAAATATCTTGAGATCCATACTAATATTATAAATGTGAAAGTGTGTCTGTCTGTCTGTCTGTTGCTTCTTCACGCCCAAGCCGCTGAACCGATTTTGCTGAAATTTGGCATGGAGATACTTTGAGTCCCGGGAAAGGACATAGGATACTTTTTATCCCAAAAAAACGGTTATCTGTAAAGTCGGTTTACTCACGATAGTTGAACGTGACAACGTGCCTCTTTGTCGCTCGTTCCGCGCTCTCGCTTGCACTTCAAGCCTTAAATGGAACGCCTCAGAGCGAGGTAACGCCGCATGAGTCATGTTTTTTCGTGCGTGCAGCCGGCTCCATCGAATTATAAGACGTTGTCACGTCAAAAAGAGTAATGCCAGGATAAAATTTCAAAAACTAGATCTAAGTAACGAACTGAGTACATACAGGGGGGAGGTGTGAGAGCTGTAGATCATGCAATTATTTTGCTCTCCGTTAGAACTTTTTTAATTTCAATAAAATCATTGTTTCAAACTTATGTTTGAAATGATAATCCCAATATAGTGATGCCTTCATGAGGGAGTTAGAGTTAAAAACTTGTATGAAACTTGCGTCTAAATATTTCTGTTCGTCGTCTATTTTGAAGCATTTTCAAATCCTGAAAACAAAATAATTTAGTCCATGACAATATTTTTATCGATAAACTATACTTCAAGTAGAGTGCATCCCTAAAGTAGGTACACGTAAAAAGCTATGCAATATTTGAAGTTAAATTATTACTTGATGTGACATTTTTATCACTAATGCCATTAATAGCATGCTTATGGGATTACTATTAAACTTATAAAATTTCTTTTTAGCTTATAAAAATACCGATTGATAAGCCCAAAAAACGTTGTTGAAAACTTACGTATGTTATGTTAAATCCACGTGTTTGAGGCATTCATTTACATTACAAACTTTTGACGTTTATACACCGATATGAGCTTTCTCTTTCACTCAACTTACTGCATCGTTAGTTAGAAAGAGTAACATTATCAACTGTCAAAATATAAGGTTACCTCCAATAGTATAATGGCCGGGACACAAAAACACGGCACGGCGCCGTACGGTGCCGCGCCGTGAGAATTCACGGCGTGCGTCGTAAAAAACTACGGCATGGCGCCGTGCGGCGTCGTACGACGTCGTGCCGTAGAAACTCACATAGAAATTCAAGATGAGTTGATGAGCGCCGTGCCGTAGTTTTTTACGACGCGCGCCGTGAATTCTCACGGCGCGGCACCGTACGGCGCCGTGCCGTGTTTTTGTGTCCCGGCCCTAACCTCATTGCATCGCTCACTCAAGTAGGACTTAGGAGAACGAATGTCGAACGCTGCCGAACCCAAAGGCCGATTGTGCTTCCTTGTCGCTCGTTCCGCGCTCTCGCTTGCACTTCAAGCCTTAAATGGAACGCCTCAGAGGTAACGCCGCATGAACTGTCATGTTTTTCGTGCGCGCACCCCATATCGAATTATAAGACGTTGTCACGTCAAAATGTACGGTTTCCACGCGATAAACGAGTTTTAGCGCAACGGAGTTGCGGGCATCATCTAGTATAACCTAATAACCTAATATTTTCATGGCATGAAAAAAAACAGGCATATCCATACTAATATTACATATGCGAAAGTGTGTCTGTCTGTCTGTCCGTCCGTGCGTCCGTGCGTCCGTCTGTCTGTCTGTCTGTATGTCTGTCTGTCTGTTACCTCTTCACGCTCAAACCGCTGAACCGATTTTGCTGAAATTTGGCATGGAGATACTTTGAGTTCCGGGAAAGGACATAGGATACTTTTTGTCCCGGAAAAATGTACGGTTCCCGCGCAATAAACGAGTTTTGGCGCAACGAAGTTGCGGGCGTCATCTAGTTATTTATAAACTAACATGCTATGGTACATTTTTTAAGCTACAAAACAGATATTATACCATTTGTAGAAACGATACTTATTGTAAGTTTACTGACATAAAAAGGAAATGCACTGGAAGACCAGCGTACATTGATTGGAAACAGTTCTTTGAAGTTCGATGAAGAAGCTTGACACGACTTTGTGAGACGAGGGCTGCCTTGTTCAGTTTTGTACACTTTGCGATTTCAAACGGTGGGTCTTCTTAGAACGGTTTTTAGTTGACTTCGCAAATGCAGTTTATATTTAGTTTGCCACTTATTTTAACTTTTTGTAAAATATTGTAACAATTATTTTATTGCAGTTATTTTTCAAGTATAGAAAAATATTTAATTTTATAATTATTTATAGTCGTTGAGCTCGCTTGCTTTACTACACATTTAACTATTAAAATGTTATGATTATATTTTCTTTGGAAGGTATATAATCTGATTTCGCATTTTTACAGGTAAGTATATAAAAATGCGAAAGTGTGTCTGTCTGTCTGTCCGTCTGCCTGTCTGTCTGTCTGTGTGACTGTCTGTCTGTCTGTTAACTCTTCACGCTCGAACCGCTGAACCGATTTTGCTGAAATTTGGCATGGAGATACTTTGAGTCCCGAGAAAGGACATAGGATAGTTTTTATCCCGGAAAAATGTACGGTTCCCGCGCGATAAACGAATTTTGGCGCAATGGAGTTGCGGGCGTCATCTAGTAAGGAATATTACGCAAAGGTCGGGGCATAGGGTGCTACCAGCATATCACTGACCTCCATTATACATGTACTGTATAATGGAGGTCAGTGCAGCATATATACATGTTGGTGCATGCAAAACAAAAATACTAGAAGTAGAAAGGGCGCAACGTTGTTTGTTAAAAGTTATTCATTTTAAGAACAAAAGAACTCCAACAGATGAACTGTATCGAATAAGCAAAGTGTTAACCGTTAGGAAATTATATATCTTACGATTCTAAAAAGGCATAAAACTATTAACGGCAGCCATAGTCTTATACTTGGGCGCAGAAATAGAATAAAAATTGAATTCCCTAAAGTAAGAACCGAATTAGCGATGAAACAAATAAGTCTATTATAATTTACAACAAAATAAATAATGTGTTAAATATTACTGACAAAAATAACAGAGAGTTAAAGAAAATGGTAAGAATAATCTTAGCCCCTTAAATTACGATGATACTGAAAAACTGATTAAATCATTTAAGTTGTAGTTTAATCGTACTTACACATATAAAATCTAATTCGTAAACACACACACACACACACACACACACACACACACACACACACACACACACACACACACACACACACCACATACTTATATATACATAAATCTATAATAATACAAATATACAGGGTGTAACAAAAACTAGTGATAATACTTTAGGATGTGTACGTGTTCCCTGTAGAGAGTTCACTGTGAAAGTAGCAGCACTGAAAGACCAAAAATTTTTTTCACTTTTGTATGGGGAAACTCGTGACGCTCGGGCCCTTGCCCATACAAAAGTGAAAAAATTTTTTGGTCTTTCAGCACTGCTAATTTCACAGTGAACTCTCTACAGGGAACACGTACACACCCTAAAGTATTATCACTTGTTTTTGTTACACCCTGTATATCTAAGGATTCTTTACTATAATATATAACTGCACAATCAAGCATGACTTTATGAGGATTAAGTCAAAATTGTGTATTATAAATTATTATCTGTTTATTATTTTCTTTGTTGTGTACTTAAAGTAGTTTTAAAAGTAACTTAAATAGTCTGTTTATAAATAATAAGTGATTTATACAGTTTTTTTAGGTATGGAAGAGCGTTGTTACCTGATACAGGCCAAGGCCTACTAGGTGACTTCAATCTTGTATCTTACTAATGTAATTGTTTATAAGAAATAAAGATTATTATTATTATACAGTAAATAATCCGACCAAAATCCAACATGTCTCGTGAAATCACACGTCATAATAGAATATTGACAGTAGCGTAGTCTAAGCCGGCCCCTAGACGAGCCATTTAATTGTGCAATATCACGTATTGCGTAATATTATTGCCCGTCTGGATTTGATATTGAATATTGCGCGCTTTCAATCTAATTGTCAAACAAACGATTCTATAAAATTGAAGCGATCAATGCAATTGGTCGTCTAGGGGCCAGCTAAGCGGTCCCCTAGACAACCAATTTTATTGTGCAATATTATTGACCGTTTAGGGTTTATATTGAACAATATATATTTATATTTTATTGTCAAATAGGTTGTTCAATAAAACATTGTTCAATATTAGGTCTAGGGGCCTGCTAACGTCGAACAAAAATTTTAGTTTACTGTCTATGCTGGTGCTGCACTTTATCGTGGTAGCGTTGCAATAATATATCCTAATGGTAGTCCGCCCGTAGTGTAAAGCGTCTCCCAGACAGACGCGGCCTGCGGTGGCGGTGGCGGTGGCGGTCAGTCGAATGGCTTGGCCGCGTGGCCGCGTGTGTCTGTGTCGTTCCTAGAACTCTCAAGTCATCCAACTGACCGCCACCACCACCGCCACCACAGGCCGCGTCTGTCTGTAAGACGCTTTAAGCTGCCTGTTCCTTATCTGAATGCCTTATTTAATTATTATATCGCAACGAGTCACGACGTTGCAATACGATTTTCTGAATTACGAATTTACCCTCAGGTTCAGCTCCTACTGCAACATGACGTGTAGATGACGTTAGAGGGCCCCTATATGATCAATTTTATTTTGTAGTATCATTGAACAATATTATTTAACAATAATTTATTTGACAATAGATTGAAAAGCGGGCGCGTTCAATATTAACCATAGACTGTCAATAATATTACACAATACGTGGTACTGCGCAATAAAATTGATCGTCTAGGGGCCCCGCTAGCTTTTAAATTGCATACATTTTGACAGACTTAACTTCTTAATGTAAATTATGTGACGTCTCACACATTGCAATCTGTCAATGAAAGTACATAATAATTAATAATGTACTTTCATTGACAGATAGGAATGTGTGAGACGTTATTTTAATAATTAATGCATCTCACGACATTAAGGACACGTTGCAATGTAAATTTATCCTTAGGGAAAATCGTCGTGAACGTTAATACATTCTTAACTTTAGCCATGACTAGATGACACGTATAATTCGGTAGGAACTAGACAGGCACTTAAGCTTGTACGAAGTTTGTGCGCTATATATAACCTTTTAAGCATAATATAACCTTGAGTTTTATAAGTTTGCATTCTACGTATTTTACATGTTAGGTTTTGTAAGGCAGTCTTTAGTCTGTGGTAAGCCATTACAATATTGGCTGTTCGAGATTGCTCCAGTGATCTGTGACATCAGACCAATTACAGTGCTCACCGCTGAATTGGCACTTCCACCTGAGAGCCTCCGTCTATGAGACGTTTAGTGTCATACTAATTATACTGTACTCGGCGAAACATGGCGGTAGCGGTCATTGACTTCCTGTCAAAATATAATTTTCTATACAAAGCCACGATTGACAACATCTGACACTTCATAGTCAATCGCGGATTATATAGGAAATGACAAGTTTTTGACAGGGAGTCAAACTTGTAGTGGCTTATATAGCCAAAAATAATAATCTTATAGGAGTCGTATTATCGCTAATAAGGGTGCATTTAGACACAATTTATAAGGATAATAACCTTATACCCTCTTTATAGTTGCTTTATTGTCCGCTTTTTTCCTTATACGTGTTATATAATGACCAAGAACAAGGTATTTCAACTTATAAGAAACTTATAGAAAGCGTTAATACGGGCGATCACCCTTATACGTGTTATATTATTGTCCGATACAAGGGAGTTAAACTTCGTTTGCCCTTTTTGCCGTCATAAGTGATTTACATTTTCGCAACAGCTTGGAGAAGAAATAGTAACGTCAGCCATTTTACTGTCAAGTAAACGATAAGTTTTATATTGTATAGTTTGTTTACCTGATTTAGTGCTCGTTTATAGTGAAAAGTGTATGGGAATTAAAATGCATGATAAAATGTGATACGCTGTGTGTTTTGGTATCAACTCGCCCTTGAATTTAAGCTGTTTTTGTGCTAAAACGTCATTAATTATTTAGTCAAGTTATATACAGTGCTTTTAAAAAGAACAACAGGATTCACACATCGTCTATGAGAGTAAAGACTTTATAACGGCATCAATTGTTTCTTATGATATCGCCATTTTACATATCGTTAGGGTTCCTTTCACACTAACAAAACAAATAGTGTTATTCCCGTATATTATATATAAAAATGTTTTTTTTTTCCATTGTAGTTGGGTTGGCCGAAAGAGACCTATTTATAAGGATACTTTAGCTCACTTTTGCGCACTAATTTTAAGTTTGAAATATTATTAAAAATACGTGATTATCAAATTAATTGTTTTATTTTTTACTTTTCTTCTGTAACCATCGCTCCTTTTCAACTTCTTCCAGTTTTTAAACACTTTTTAGGGTTCTGT
This sequence comes from Lysandra bellargus, assembly GCA_905333045.1. Classification (NCBI taxonomy): domain Eukaryota; kingdom Metazoa; phylum Arthropoda; class Insecta; order Lepidoptera; family Lycaenidae; genus Lysandra; species Lysandra bellargus. Next base: position 13,422,248 of record HG995319.1, on the reverse strand, counting down.
ACCCAAAGGTTAAAACGGGACCCTATTACTAAGACTTCGTTATCTGTCCGCCTGTCTGTCTATCTGTCTGTCTCCAGGCTGTATTTCAAGAACCGCAATAGCTACAATTTCATAATTTTTGTCGGCATTGTATGCATTTATTGCCACTATAACAACAAATACATAAAACAAAATAAAATTAATACATATGATATCTAAGGGGGCTCCTATACAGCAAACATGTTTTTTTTCGCTTTTATTGCTTGTCAATAATGGTAACAGGTAGGCACCTGAAATGTACGCAAAGGCCTAAAAACTAAAAAAAATTTGGCCTTTTTTTTTGTTCTATGAAAGTACGGAACCCTTCGTGCACAGGTCCGACTCGCACTTGGCCGATCATTCCGCTCCGCAAGAAATTCACACAATCTGTTGTACGTTTAAAATGGCGAATTTAGTTATGTAAAGCATTTTAATGTAACCTTAAAGAGAATAATATCTGTTTGAGACTGTATTCGCCCATAGGTTTTCGCCGCTGGCTCGGATCGGACTCGAAGACCAAAGCTACACCGGTAATCTTGCAGAGCGGGGGCGTAAATAAAACACACGAGTAGTCGAGGAGAACATTAACCCCGAAATGCACATGCTTACCCGGCTCAAGGCAATGCCGTATAGTGAGCCGCTCCGATTCGTATGTTTTTCCATCTCACTTTTACTATCGGAAGCGGCTATTTTTCCCTATTTTCCCTATTTTTCCATGAGCCAGTTAATTGAAACGCATTTCGGGAAATTCTTTATTTATCGTTCTACAATATTTAACTTAATCTAAATATCAAAACTTATATTTTACATAATTACGGCTAGGCGAACATAAAAGTTAATACAATTTACATACATTTTCACACAATTTTCTCAATATTTTCCGAACTACTTATTTTATTCAACTAATTTTTCTTGTATTTATTAGATAACGAACTACTTTAATAAAATAACTGCTTTTTACCTCTCAGGGAGCCACAGATTTATCACAATTCACTTTTTAAAGTCTATTTGTAAAAACACTGATTTTGCACTGAGTTTATATCTCACATTTCACTGTTACGAGTTTCTATGCACTCACTATGTGTTTCTTGGGTGCGAGGCCGCTGTCCTCAACAATATCTTTATAATCACTGTTTAAGGGAATGTCGATTGCTTTCATCCTTGTTAAGGTCATATAAAATGTTAGCATTCGTTTGTTGGATAGATGTCTTATTAAATTCCCCTATAAGTTAAAAGCATTATAAGTTACCTTGTGCATTACTTTTATAAGAATAATTGACCATATTAAAAGCTTTTATATGTCTTTGAATATTATAAGGCTAAAAAGCAATGTAAATAGCCACTACAAGATGAACATATTTCGAAGCCTTATAGTTGCCGTATAAATTAGAGTTATTAACGTTTACCCAACCAAATTATAAGAATAAAGGTAATATTAGCCAAATCTCCTAATAGTGTGCCATTATAAGTAACATTGGCATAATGAATGCTCTTTTATAATAAGTATAAGAGTTTAGACCTTATTGAGTTAATTTTATAAGGTTAGTTTGTTGGGAATGACCGCTACCGCCATGTTTCGCCGAGTACCGTATAGTAACCGTTTACGTTAGTGCAGGTTAAGTGCAAAGTGCAGAGCCCATATAACAAAACCCTTCTTCTGACGCTGTCGGGTAAAAAAGATTTCAATCGTTACTTGAACAAGTTTTATACTAAAACTCAGAGCAAAACTCGGTCTCCTACTAATAAGTTGAGAGCGACTTAGCGATCGTAATCTCAAAGTTTGGCAACATGTACCCCGCGTTCCATTTAACGTTAAAAACAATTAAAAACGCTCGAAATGCCTCCTATTTTGAACGTTTTGGTCGTTTTTAACGCTAAATGGAACGCGGGGGTAAAGCTAACCAAAAAAGGATACGATATTCGATACGCTTTATTTAAAGCAAAACAAAAAATACACATTTCAAAACGAAAAACATTATATTGCTAACTACGAGTATAAGTATAAGTATCTAATAACAAGAACAATTAGAATAATTATTATATTACACCTTACTTTTATCCACAAACTTTTACATTTGAACATAATAATTATTGTGGTAAGCCAAATAGTTTTTAGGGTAGAGAACAATTATTATAATTCACAACGCAAATCTACTTATACTTAATCACTTTTTAAAAAATAGCGTAAGCATTTTAATCACATTCGTAAGAAACGTGCAAAAAATACACAACAAAAGTGTACCGATGAATCCATACAGCAAATTGAAATATCTTAACACAGATTTTTAATTCTTCACGGTTTTTTTATTCAATACTAGCTGTCCCGGCAAACATTGCTTTGCCTTAATAAAGTATTTTGCCCATATTATTTTATTGAAGTGACATAAGTATGTCGCCATGGCAACGTCGATCGCTATTCCGTCGCACAAACAATGGTCGCCGTCATTCTCTGGTTGTAATAATTTATATATTATTTATTCAACAATCAATATATAAAGTACCCAGTAGCCGATTCTCAGACCTACTGAATATGCATATAACATTTGGTAAAAATCACCAAAGCCGTTTCGGAGGAGTTCGTGGACTAACATTGTGACACGAGAATTTTATATATAAGATTAAGCCTCGTATTATGTAAGTGTACGTTAGTGTAAAAGCAGCGGAAGTATAGAACATTACTCACCTAGGGCAGGAAAATTAGAAATGTCTCAGATCACATATAACACTGAAGTCAACAAACATGTGATCTGAGGCTTTCTTATTTACTTCCCATGGTGCGTATACTATTTTTCTCATCGACGGAGGCGGAAAGCGGCAACATCGGTAAGCGCAGTGGGCAGAAAGTTGACGTTTTACGCCCGGAGGTGAGAAAAATATTTTCTGCAATTGAGTAAGTGAGCTATATATTTGAAGCATTAGCAGATATTTTATGTTGAGAATTAGAATATCCATATAATATTTTATTAATAATAAGATTTTTTGTTTAAGTTCAACATTTTTACATTTTCTGTTATCATAGGGGCGTTCCACGCCAAGCGGACAGGAAAAAATAGTCGATCTCTCCGATTTTGATAATATTTGGATATGTTATACCTACACGTGTTATTAATACGTGTGCCAAATATTTTTGTTATATAATGGCTGGATTAAAAATGATGGGATTTTGAAACGTGACTTTTCTATTCGACACTCGGTGCTTCAAAGCCGATTATAGATTAAAAAATATATACATTAAAATAATTAAACCACTGAAGTTGTTACTTCATTTAACGAGCTCTTTAAGTGTATTTTTGAAAATAAAAAAAAATGTTTTTTTCTTTGGAAAAAATTTAAATTAAATTTTTTTTTCTTGATTTTCTCAAAGACTGCCCATAGTACAGTATGGCGCTGGACGCCACCCTTCGGAAGTATTTTCAGTCTAGCTCCTAATCCACTTCCCGGCCCATTATAGAAGTTGTGCAGGAATGTTCTATAGAATATTAGCTATTTACACAAAAAATATAAGAAAAATCAAAAGGTTCCCTCTTTGAGAAAATCAAGAGAAAAAAATTAATTTGCATTTTTTTCAAAGAAAAAAACATTTTTTTTTTGTTTTCAAAAATGCACTTAAAGAGCTCATTAAATGAAGTAACAAATTCAGTGGTTTAATTATTCTAATATATATTTTTAAATCTATAATCGACTTTGAAGCACGGAGTGTCGAATAGAAAAGTCACGTTTCAAAGTCCCATCATTTTTAATCCAGCCATTATATAACAAAAATATTTGGCACACGTATTAATAACACGTGCAGGTATAACATATCGAAATATTATCAAAATCGGAGACATCGACTATTTTTTCCTGTCCGCTTGGCGTGGAACGCCCCCATATTGTGGTTGTCTGGAAGAAACCGCTGAAATCGGTAAGGCCGCCTATTTGCTATTCCTTTATATTGTTCTTGTTATTTTATATTGTTAAATTTTTAATGCAAATAAAGAATTTATAATAAATAATAATATCCATGTAATATCTAAAAGTCATCGTTCCGACTTTAAAATCATGCTAAAAGTTCATCTGTTAGAGATCAATTACGATAACATTGCGCGCCCCTCCAAAATTTAAAACGTTTGTATTGCGTTGTCAAAACGTTTGAAGTGCGTTGTCTTGCGCGGTCGGCTAGTTATGATTAGTTGACCAACAAATCTTGGTAATAAGTGACATTAACTGAAATATTACGTGTACTGTGATTGGTTGAATACTTACTACATACAAACTCTTTCATTAAAATGTGGCTGTACACACATTGAAACAGTAATTTAGAGGGGCGCGGCACGCCATGTTATCGTAGTTGATCACGAAGGTAAAATTATTACTCTAAACGTTAAGTATCAGCGTACGGAGTAGTCTGTAAGTATTGTGTGCAAAGGGTCAAGAATCCAGTGGATCTAGTACATTGTCACATGCTTTTGCATTGCTCTGTAGCGTGTTTTTGTTATATTCGTCGCTAAGTTAACTACCAAGTTAAATACGAGTATATTATGGTATTTCCATCTCAAATTTTAAAAATCACAAATAAACTTACAAATCAAAAATATCCTAAAAAAATATATTTTTTAGTTTTTTGTGTAGCAGTGAGGCTCTAGCCCGTGGAGCTTTTATAGCTCTATGCTCTAGCCTCATTCTCTGCATACGAACTTTGCCACGTGATGTGTTCAGACTTCAGCTAGGGGTTCATAGAATAAAAGTCAATTCACATTGCAACGTCAAACGTGACAAGGCGATGCGTTACGATGCTGCATTTTGCACACCATTTTATCATCATGATTGGTGCCACATATTATTAGGTATGACTGTTCGGTGTGAATGCGGTCGGGATAATTGTTTTATAATATAAAACAATATGATAAAAAAAAATGGGCACGTACGAGTTCGAACTGAAGCATATTATGCTTCAGTTCGAATTCGTACGTGCCCAACATTGTACTTCGATCAATAGCTTTTCTAACTAATTCACCGCTAACCAGGATCTAGACTTATGTGGTAACATGTTACAGTTTTTCACAATGCAGTATTTGATGCAATTTAATATTAATTTAGATTACAATTTTCGATTAGTTTATTAATATTTTAAACAATGTTAACTAATGACTATAAAACGACTAGGATTTTATAGATTAACTAGCTGTCCCGGCAAACCTTGCTTTGCCATAATATAAAGTATTTCGCCCCATTGAGATGTATTCGCCCATATTATTTTATTGATGTGACTAAATAAATATGTCGCCATGGCAACGTCGATCGCTATCCCGTCGCACAAACAATGGTCGCCGTCAGTCTCAGGTTGTAACAATTTACTATTATTTATTCAACAAATGCACTTATCAATATATAAAGCACCGAGTAGCCGATTCTCTGATCTACTGAATATGCATATAAAATTTGGTAAAAATCACTAAAGCCGTTTCGGAGGAGTTCGTGGACTAACATTGTGACACGAGAATTTTATATATAAGATTATCATTATTACTCTAGTGAAATACCTATTTTTCGTCGACACAGATATACAGAAATTAAATAAATGTTTATCAAAGCTATTTAAATTATACAGTACTAAATATTAAAATGAAACATTTTGTATTAATTGGATATTTATTTATCAGTATCTCATAAAAGGAAAACAACAAATTCTGTTTTAAATTCACCATCAACTTTTTATATTCAACACCTTTTTTAATTACTAGCAGAAAATGCAGGCTATTTAAAGACTTACCTTTTCAAAAGTGTTAGTACTCTTTTATTTTCTCCACAACAAAGACTTCGTTTTTCTGATTATTCATCGACCTTGGCGCTGCATTGTTTCTGTGAAACTTTTGTTGGTATTCTCTGCGAAATAGTTATGTTCTGTAAAACCAGTTTAGGCTGAAACTGGGTTATAATAATTAATCCTGGATTAAATATCTGCTTCCCTCTCGTTCTTCATATTTGAAGACGTAAGTGGGTAACTTACAAAATGTTGTTATGGCATACCTAATGAGTAAAATGAAAAAAATTAGGAAATGAGTTAAAATGAAAAAAAGTGAATTTTAAGATGATGAGGTAGGTAAGTTACAAGGTTCGTTCAAATTATAAGGGGAAAATAAATAATTACTTATTTTCCCCTTTAAAACATGGGCAATTGCCCATGTTTTAATTTTTTTTTAAGTTGTCCACCTCATCCACTTACGTCTTCAGTTATGAATGAAAAGGCAAGTTATGCCAAAAGTCTAACTATAAACAAGCAAGTTAGGGCTAATTCACACTGCAATTAAGTTGACGCGTCGATGCAAAGGGTCGTTGTTAAATGACCCATTCAAAACTGAACTTTATTTACTGTACAAAAAGATACAAATTGAATTAATAGTCAGGCTGTCTATTTTAATGGCTCATTGAAAAATTCGTCGCAACGCCTCGCGACGTCGCAATGCGTCTTGAACCTTATAGATCCCAAAATTAATGTTATTATTAATAGCATAATAGTATTTTTTTCTGTTAAATAGCTGTAAGTTTTCTCAATAAATAAATAAAATAATATTCCTTCAAACAGTGGCAGATTTACACTAGGGACATTCGGGACTCGGGGCTAGGGCGGCAAATTTTCTAAGGCGGTAAAATTCGGAAAGGGGAAAAAATGCCATCTTAATATTTAGATTTCTTTCGTAGATTTCTTTTCATTATTTTAGTTAATTATAAAGGTTTTTAAAGGAACATTCAGGAAATTCTATCAATACAGTGTTTACCAAACCAAAAAATGGTAGATCATAATTTTTACTATTGTGAAAATCTTCGAAATAATAATTTAATTCATCCATGTCTCTCTTCTTCTTAAGATATTAAAACTGCATTACTTTTAGTGATATTTTAATGAATGACGACATTTTCAGCACCCAAGTTTAAATCCAGCCGCTCTCAAACGGTAGATTCACGTCCCAGCCAGTAAGGAATGTGACTGCAACAATTATACTTGATGTACTACATAGTACATGCTCACCTTTTATACGACTGTATTATGGAGGTCCCTATTCTATTTCACGAACATAAAAATGCTTTTAAACAAGAGCAAATGGTTCAGAGCTTTTTATTTATTCATTCAGGTATTTATGGATTTTCAGACAATTTTCAAGAAAAATATAATAAACAACGACACAATTTAAGTTATGTATGAGTAACGTGACCATACGTCCCGCTTTGGGCGGGACAGTCCAGGCAGTCTGCCCCGGTGTCACCCGCGAGGCCGAAATTGTACCGATTTTGCAAACCGACTAAACGATAATGTAAAAGTCTTTTTTACATTTGAAATGCTCGTGAAATGCCTGGAAGTAACTCGATCCCGTAACACAAATGTGATTTTTCTGCCATATTTTGATATTAATAAATAGCAATAGACAGACATTTGAAATATTTACATAACACTCAATTATTGTATTTGTACTTTAATAATTAATTCATAACGAAATGAAAATTAGTAATATTAATTAAGGGAGGGCTTCCATACAAAAAACACATTTTTCCCGTTTTTGCTTTATAATGATATGGTACCTTCGTGGGCGAGTCCTACTCACTCTTGGCCGACTTTTTTATTTATGTATAATTCTGCAGATGTCCCGCTCTGACAAAAAAGTCTCCTCTACACATAGACTTCACTGTGAAAGTAGCAATACAGAAAGAGCAAATTTATAAAACTTGTATGGGCAAATCCATGACGCTGGGGCGCTTGTCAATACAAATTACAAAAAAAAATTATCTTTCAGCGCTGCAGCTGCTACTTTACAGTAAAGTCTATACAGGGGACTTATACACACCATGAAGTGGTATCAATATATTGTGTTGTTACATCCTGTATACTAAGCTATGACTACATCTAGCCCGCTCCATCCCATGCATGAGAATTTGCAGTACAGAACAGCTCCGGAATAGATTTTGATAAGCTCTCGCTGTACGTCATTGAATTTTGATACATCGACAAGCATGGCGCCTTCGCTTAAACGAATATCTATATTAATATTGTTACGTGCTAGGGTTCGAGGATTCGGAGAGAAAGACCTGGTGACTCTCTTGAAGACTTTATTTACAAACACTAGCTCAAACAAATCATTAAGTCCAAACACTAAGATCTAGAGACTAGATCCAAATCACTGAGCACTATCACTGTCACTCACTATTGATCACTTGTTCTCACTTTGAAGTCGCCTTGATGATCGCTTGTATCAAACTGAACTGATTGCCGGATTGTTTACCTTTTATATGGCCCGCCATACTTTCTAGAACGTTCCATTCTGGATTGTTTACGTAAACACGCAATTCACATAAACAAGGGTTGGACATTTCTAGAAAGTACGCGCAACTGTCGCGCGCAGGTAAACAACTGCCCGTATCCGTAACAATATTATAAATATGAAAGTGTGTCTGTTTGTCGCCACTTCACGCCCAAACCACTGAACCGATTTTGCTGAAATTTGCAGACGGAGATACTTTGAGAATTGAGTCCCGGGAAAGGACGTAGGATACTTTTAACTCAAAAAAATTTACGGTTTCCACGTGATTAACGAATTGGCGCAACGGAGTTGCGGGCGACATCTAGTATCTATTCTCATAATCTAGTCTAGATACTAAACCCAATGCATCCGTATTACAGAAACCTTTTGCACTTGATATTCATTATATTCTAAAGCAAAAATAGAAATCAGCTGAGGTCAATCACCTTAATTTGTTAACCCCCCGACAAAAAATAAAATGCACAAGTCGCTGTTGTCGTAGTTTACTTGGCAGTTGGCGGTCCCCCGACACAGCGCGCAGCGTGACAACAATAATTATATGGACTAAAATATTACTTACTTTACACTTAGGGATTATTTAATCTTAAAACCATTAGCCAGTACTTAATTATTATTTCATTACTTTTTAAAGTTGTTTGGTGGTTTTCAGGGTATTTTTTTTTTTAATTTCTTGATTTTATTTTATTATAAACAAAGAGCCATGCTACGTTTAGTCTCTAAGCTTTTACAGATTTTTTAGTTTTGTTTAAGAGTTTTTGGAATCCTGAATACCTACACTTCTATCGTCTGCATCAGTTTCTTTCCATTCTTTATTTAGTTCAGGATGTTATATAGACCGAGCTTGATAAACTTTTAAACAAGTGTCTTTTTATAAAATTTTGTCATTTAGGTATAAAATTTTTGTGGCTCGTAGTTTAAACCATACCGTTAATACTTATATGGTTACGGTTATTATGGACAAAGCGAGTTCAATGTATTAAACTTATAGCTTAAGCTTCTAATTTTAAACGTGCTCTTATATTCTCGTATAATTTCATTTAATTCTAGATGGTTTTAAAGTGTTCTCGTGCTAGTTTCATAAAAAGTTATAAATTGCATTATAATACTGACTAGAATCTTCATGTTTCTCGAAAATTCGCTGTTTTTTATATAATTTTAACAAAATAAACAGACTTTTGTCAATTTTCGCTTACTATGGGACCACTCTTTAAGTATCTTCTTATAAACTCATCAAAATCGTTTCACAAACGGTGAAGTAATACGCGAACGAATATACAAAAAACATCATAAATACCTACGAATAATATAAACTAAGGAAACGTAACTCCCATACTTCAACCGTTTTAAATTTGGCACCTTTTCGCAAACTAAAATATGACAATTCAGATTTTCGCCAAGGTCGTATCCCAGGTAACGTATCATAATATTGCGCGCCGGACGACAGCCTGCGCGGTTATTGTCATTGTCAAAGTTATGAAACAAAGCCGTTGATAATAATAATTCTCAAAAGTGGATAGTATTATGCAGTATATACCAAGCACATCAGCTACTAACACGAAGAAAGGAGCGCATAATTATTATTTCAAAATCAAACATTTTCCTCTGATCCTAAAGTCATCGATAATAATAATATATAATACTTTTGAACAAACCTTGTACGAATCGGACGAATCTAAAACAGTCCAGAACACCTAGAGAAGACGTTTTCAGATTACAAAAATCTATGTGCTAAATTATTACAGAATTCAAATAAAAAACTTACGGTGCAATGGCAATGTAGATTTTCGTTATCTCTTAAATTTTCGGCCATTACTCATACAAATAATATTATCATGAGATTCATGACTATTAAAGTTACGCTACATAAACAAGTAATCTCGCTCGGCATCCAATTCGGTTCGTTTCTTTCTAAACGAACGGCAGTTATCCACTTTTTTCGTTGCATTGCATTCTTAGGATCTTAGGAAATAATACTTATGTCAGCCAGACCCTAAAATTTCGCTTATGATTAAATTGTTACATCCATAGACGTATAAAAAAAGGCGGACGAAGTCCCGCCATACACAAAACTGTGTCGTTCAGAGTCGGCCAGCTGGCCGTATGTACACGGTCCGCACGCACACATTCTTGCGCTAGTCCATACCATTTGACAGGCGTAAGAATGTGTGCGTGGTCGACTCTGAAGAAAAGTAAAGACACAGTTTTGTATATAACAAGACTCCGTCCGCCTTTTTTTCTACGTTCATGGTTACATATTGCATAACACTGTCCATGGCGACTATGTAAAAAATTTGTAATTACATTATTTTTTGGATTATTGCACTTTTACAATAACATGTAAACTTAATAAGACAAACACAAATAGACGAGCTTAATTTTATGCAAATACCCTAGCATCCAACTTAAATAAACCATATTTTTTGGGTCGGAAAAAATACAAGTTTAAGCAATAAGTAATTTTAAACAATTCACTTACAGATGAAAGGTTATTCCTGTTTTAGAAGTCGTATCTGTATGACTTCTACACCATTTCACAGGGCATTTAGGCATTTTAACAACAAAAAAATTGGAAAAAAGCTAGTACGTAATTGTAAGTAAACAAACTGTAAAATGAGTTTGACAATAATTATCATGTACAACCTGGTTGAACGTCACTCGAGTCTATATACACCGAAAAATGTGTACCGAACACATGCATAAATGTGCATGTATTCGGGTCACATTTTGTAGCCTTTTGGTGCACTTTTTTTGACGGAGTTACTCTTTCTTAGTTTATATTATTCGTAGATAAATACGGTCGAATTGATTAACCTGTCCCTCTTGAACTCATAATAATATGCAGGTTTAGACAATAATTATTTATGCATTAAGCGGTTATAAATAGCAAACAGATAAACATTCTAACATTCTTAATAATACTTTAAATATTATACCACTAGCTATTTGACCGAGCTTTGCTCGGTATTCGATAAAACACAAATAAAATTACATATTTTTCTAAAAATAATTCCTAGCTAGATCGATTTATCGCCTCCGACACCCCCTATATTATACTAAATTTCATAAAAATCATTGGAGCCGATTCCTAGATTCCAATTATTATATACAAGAATTGCTCGTTTAAAGATATAAGATAATAAAAGTATCGTACAGTAGGGTAAAGGGTTAAAGTTAGTCACATCCTTGAAATAAAATTCGATCAACGCGGTTTGACTAGAACGAGTCCGCGCATGAGTACCGGAAACTATTCCATCTCAATTTTTTTATGCGATCCTCTTCAAATTGCCCTCCTGATGATATAAATTCATGTTGCCATGGTGCAACCCGGTGCCATATTGTTTAAACAAATATTGTTTAAATGCAAGGAATTGTTGTTTTTCAACAGGACATTTTTTTTTTATATTCTTTATTGAAATACCAATTAAAAAGGTCCTATGACTTTTCACGATAAAGTTAATATTTTTAAAGATATGAATTTTTAAAGGTTCGAAAAATCTTAAATTTGGGTACTTTTGACCCATGAAAAATATATTAAAAAAAAAAAATGTCTAAGTTATACATTTTTTTTAATTCTCTATACAATAGGTATTAAAATCGTTAATAGAGATTTAAAAAAAATCATTAGTTATATCTTTTTTTATCTTAGCAAAAGTAGACAAAAAATTGTGTATTTTGTATGGGAACCCTTAAACATTTACTTTATTTTAATTTTGTCATGAATTATTAAAGTACAAATATAAATAAGGATTTTGTGAATTTTTCAAGTTCCTAGCTGTTACCATTATTAATTACGAGCAAAAAAGGCCAAAAAATCACGTTTCTTCTTTGGGAGCCCGCCTTAAATATTAACTTTATTTTTATATAGTATTTATTCTTATAGCGGCAATAGATATACACAATCTGTGAAAATTTCAGAAGTAACTAGTTATAGCGGTTTTTGAGATACAGCCTGGAGACATACAGACAAACGGACAGACAGTATCTCAAAAAGCGTTATAGCTAGACTTCTGAAATTTTCACAGATAGTATATAGCTGTTGCCGCTATAACGACAAATACTAAAAATAAAGTATAATATTCAAGGGCCCCCCTTTATATTATATACTTTATTTTTTGGCCTTTTTATACTATTTTTTACTTTATTTTATACTTTATTTTATACTATTTTATACTTTATTTTATACTATGTTATTTTATACTTTATTATCCCATACAAGAAACGTGATTTTTTGGCCTTTTTTGCTCGTAATCAAGAATAGTAACAGCTAGGCACTTGAAAATTTCACAAAATCCTTAATTATATTTGTACTTTAATAATTAATAATAAAATTAAAATAAAGTAAATGTTTAAGTGGGGCTGCCATACAAAAAAACAAAATTTTTTGTCTACTTTTGCTAAGATAAAAAAAGATATAAACAATGAAATTTTTTAAAATCTCTACTAGCAATATTATTAACTATTGTATAGAGAATTTAAAAATATATATTACTTAGACATTATTATTTTTTTAAATATATTTTTCATGGGTCGAATGTACCCAAATTTGAGATTTTTCAAACATTTAAAAATTCATATCTTTAAAAATATTAACTTTATCGTAAAAAGTCATAGGACCTTTTTTATTGGTATTTCAATAAAGAATATAAAAAAATTGTCAGGTTGAAAAACAACAATTCCTTGCAATTGTTTAAACAATGTTTGTTTAAACAATTGCAAGGAATAGTTTTGAGTAATCGGCGTTTTAAGTTTTTTTTTGGATTATCTATATTTTCTGCTTATTTTAAGCAAAAAAATGTTAATGTGCGGTATAATTTTTTTTGTTGAAATGCGTAGATTATGATTATGAAAAAACATTTTAATTTTACATTCAGTTTTAAGATAAAACATATAAAAATAGTTAATGCAATATTGCTATAGGGCTTATTACATAGCATTAATGTCCTTTGTGACATTTCACATAAATCATTGAGATGTACATAAATGCAAAATTCTGATTTGTTCTTTCAATACAAATTTAAGTGCTTATTTTAACAAAATGTTATAAAATTACCTCGTCACGCCCAAACCGCTGAACCAATTCTTCTGAAATTTGGTATAGAGATATTTTGAGTCCCGGGAAAGGACGTAGGGTCCTTTTTATTCCGAAAAATGTACGGTTCCCAGGCATTAAATAAAAATGATTTCTGCTTATACCGCTACGTGGATTTCGATGATTTTTGGTATACAGATACGTTATGTCTCGGGAAAGGACATAGGATACTTTACATCCGGGAAAAAGGTACGGTACCAGTGTAATAAAGAAAAATGATTAGTGCCTAAACCGCTCAACAGATTTTGATGAAACTTGGTATGGAGATACTTTGAGTTCCGGAAAAGGCTATAGGATTCTTATATCTCGGAAAAATGAATGGTTCCCAGGCGTTAAATGAAATGATTTCTGCTTATACCGCTACATGGATTTTGATGATATTTGGTATGCAGATACGTTATGTCTCGGGAAAGGACAGAGAATTCCCGCTTCTTCTTCCCTTCCCGCGCTTCCCTCAGAGTGCTCTTATGTATTGCGCACACATTTGGGCACTATAAAATTACTACTACTTAACTGGCCTGTTTTCATTGAAACCAGAGTGCTCTTGTGTATTGCGTACACACTTGGGTACTATAAAATTACTCCTGCGTAACTGGCCTGGTTTCATTGAAAACAGAGTGCTCTTGTGTATTGCGCACACACTTGTTCACTATTAAATTACTCCTGCGTAACTGGCCTAGTTTCATTGAACCCAGAGTGCTCTTGTGTTCACACCTGGGCACTATAAAAAATACTCCTGCTTAACTGGCCTGGTTTCATTCAAAACCAAAGTGCTCTTGTGTATTGCGCGCACTATTGGGCACTATAAAATTAGTCCTGCGTAACTGGCCTGGTTTTATTGAAACTGGCCAACGCCACCTAAACCGATGTGGGAGTTTTTTAATTTATTATAATTACCAGCATTGGACATCCATACTTCCATACTAATATTATAAATGCGAAAGAGTAACTGTCTGTCTGTCTGTCTGTTACCTTTTCACGCCAAAACAGCTGAACCGATTTTGCTGAAATTTGGTATGGAGATACTTTGAGTCCTGGGAAAGGACATAGGATACTTTTTGTCCCAGGAAAATGTACGGTTCCAGCGCGATAAAAGAGTTTTGGCGCAACGGAGTTGCGGGCATCGTCTAGTTGGACATAATTATTGAAATACTCGTTAGTCTAATTAAATTATTAATCTTATTATTGCAAACTAAAATAAGAAAGCATTATATATGTACATAATATTATTTTTAATCAACTAACGGGTAATTCCAGATGCACAATTACTTCATCAATCTGATTAATTTGTAATCTGATGAAAATTACTAGTTACTTTTTACCCAACTCTGCACGTGATAAACTAATTATTTATACATTAACTAAATTTATTCAAAGTCGGTTCAGCAGCTTAAACGCAAATTAATAAAGTTTATTGCGTGAAAACCGAACATTTTCCATGATAAAAGATATACTATGTCCTACTCCAAAACCTTACGTAATATCTACATGTACTCAATATCGATATCATAAGCCAAATTCATTTTTGTTGACTGCGCGGAAACCGTACATTTTCCGGGACAAAAAGTATATATTGTCATTTTAATTGATTCAAAGTATTTGCATGGAAAATTTTATCAAAATCGGTTCAGCCGTTTAAGCGCAAATCATTTTAGAAACATAGTACATAAATGCTGTATACAAAACCTCACTTAGAGGAATAAGCATTAACCATTTTTTTACTCTAGAATATGCTACAGTGGGTTTTCAAAAAGATGGATTTCACTGTCGTAAACCTTATGTTCTAAAGAATAAAACTGCATTGAATGTTTGTTCAATGCAATTCCAAACTCCGCGGATCTAATTCGGTTAACACAATTTGTTGTAGAACTAAGTTAGTGTCCGCCTCTTTCCCCACTCCCCACTTCCCCACTTCCCATTTCCCCACTCCCCACTTTTCCGCTTCTACGCCGAAGACAAACTAGTTGGAATTTCCCGCGATGAATCCTTATTGTTACCTAACTTTTGTACTTAGCACACCTTTGGTTTTTGGATGTCATTATCAGTATCATTAAAGAATCATCGGAACTAAAGGAAAAATGACCCGTTTCGGCGAAAAACGAATTTCATATAGTAAATAACAATTTTCTTGTTAAAAGTATTAAACTTATTGTTTTCCATACGTTTGCAACAGTAACAGTCCATTTGGTGTTGAGACCCAAAATTTCCACACCGACAGCTGAGTTATGGAGGCGGCCAATAGAATGTTAAACCGCCTATTAAAAATGCAACGGCCAACAACGGAAGAGCACATCTAGCAGCTGCTCTCGCTCCCATGCAAATATTATATTAAAACTAAATTCGTTATATTATTATGTAGATCGTTCCTAAATAGCGAATTGTATACTAGCTTGACTGTTAATTAAAATAAAAGTTAGTCAGCCGTCAGGTATTAATTATTTGCATGTTATTTTAAGTAACCAAATTATATTATGTTTTTAGTATATTATTATAAATAAGGGTTTTTGTTATTTTATGTAAATTATTTATTTTTGTTTCTGTTGTCGTTAGCCGCAATTTTTCCACCTTGTACTCTTTTAAACTCCCCCATAGGACAGGCCTCTCCTAGTTTGGGGGACCGTTACTTGTAAAAATGCTTGTAAACCAATAATTTATGGTCAATTAACTATTTGTATGTTCATAAAAAAACGTGAACATATTTTTATGGCTCCGTACCCAGAGGGTAAAAACGGAACCCTCTGTTCGAAATTGCTACAGATAGGCACTTAAAATGTTCACAAAATACTTTAATAATAAGTACATTAAAAAAATTAAAATAAATAATAAAATAATTACAAAGAAATCAATTTTTGGTTATTTTGGCTCTATGGTACGGAACCTATCGTCACTTTGAGGCAAGCGACTACTGTTGTGGTCGTTGCTGACCCTTCTTGAAGGTTGCCTAAAATTAGTATTAATTGGATAAAACCTCTACCGACAATTATTATTCTAGTAATCGAAGTGTCTACAACAAAATAATGTACAGTAAATTATACATAATATTGTTTAAATATAGTCATAATTATTAATACAATCTTTACCCTCATCTTTACCTTCTATGAATAAATCAAAATCCGAATAATTAACTCAAATTGAACTTTTGCCCCAGACGAAATATAACCTTGAGGCATACCTAAGTGTAATGGAATTAAAAAGGGTATTCTCGGGAAAGGGAAAACGAATTTCGGTTTATAATTTGGCGTCGAATCCAAAAAGTTTGTATATTAGAGATATACAAACTTTTTGGATTCGATTTATTCCAAAGTGTTCGAAGCTTTCGTTACAATTTCGTAAAAGCAAATTAAAAGGTTTAAGTTTAGTTTTAAAGTACCTTTATATTTCGTCCAACGATTCTTAACTAAGAATAAGACTTCTTTTGTGTGTTAATATTTTGATTTGATTAATTTGAGATTAGGTCTTGTCACTTTTCACTTGAAGCATTGTTCATACATTTTTGGGCATGTTCACCTTTAGGAGAACCTAAAGGTGAACATGCCCAAAAATGTATGGACCAAAAACCCGTAATCGATTCATACCATTTATATGGGGCATAGCAGACTACATCTACGGTTACATCCCAAATACAATGTCCTTTTTAACCGACTTCCAAAAAACGAGGAGGCTGTGGATTTTTTTTTTTGTATGTTCAACGATTACTCCGCCGTTTGTGAACCGATTTTCGAAATTTTTGTTGTGTTGTATTAGGTTTCACTCCAATTTAGTACCATGTTCACAAAAGTGGTGACCTGATGATGGGATCCATGAGTAATCGAGGGAACTCCTCGAAATTTATATGGAAACATATGGTGATTTTGGTTTTATGAGAAGCATCCTAAGCATATGCTACCAAAACGCAAGATTTTGCACCGAGGTATACTATGGTTCCGAAGCTACTAAGAGAACTCCGGATTCCTTATAGATACAAGTTTGGGAGTTTAGGCGCTGTTTTAAGAACTGAAATCATATGCTACTATGCAAATTACATTCATCATCATCATCATCATTACCACGTCAGGGTCACCAATGTCACCAAATTCAACCTTATCTCCAGAGCATAAGGCACACATTTGACATTACTCCTGAGAAGTTAAAGTTGCTTCGATAATGTAACATTCTGTTCCACTTCGCCGAAATATTCTGGAAAACAACCTAAATTCAACCTTTTGCATTGCGTTTAGCGTTCATAGTATAATAACGCATCGCATCGCATATCTGCCAGGGCTGTCAAGCAAGCGCGCGGCGGCACGGGCGCGGGCCGGGTACTATGCACAGAATACAAATTACTCACGGAGGTACTATGTGCGCTGCGTGTGCTTGTCGCACATGTCGAACGAGTGCCAGCCTATTGAAACTAGTCCGGTGACCGGCTACTTAGCACGTCACACGTGTTCACTTCGATTTTTTTTAATGATTTTAGGTTATATTTTACAAAAAATAATACTCTATTCTCTAACAATATAAGGTGCCTATAAAATATATTACTAAAATATAAAACAGGGGGAGAATAATAAAAAAAAGAAAGACTATATATAAAAAACTAAATCTAAGTCGGAGGCTGCGGGCAATGTACCCAAGAGGCTGGCAGCATTACCTCGCTGTATCGCAAGACTGATACGTTGGCCGAGGTAAGCGCCAGCTCTGGGATCATTAGTTTTCTCAACCAGTCTTTGGGATAACTCCTTGAATAGTAGTTTGGCACCAGGGCCCCACGGGCCTAGGGTCTCAACCCCGAAAGGTACAAAAAAGTAATCACTCCCCAGTGCTTCATACTTTCTTCTTTTGTTTGTCTCCGCTTGTGCCGCCGCAGCTCCCGCCTCTCTCGTTGTGGCCGTCACGTGCGACGCCGCTAGCGTATCCACGCAGGTGGCGTCCCATACGAGAGGCCTCCCACGGCTCCACGGAACGAGCGTCATTCCGTCGGGCCTTTTGCCGTCGTCACGTGCGATACCGTTCGGCTCAAGAGTGGCCGGCACGTTGACGGAGACAAGGGCCCTGCGGATCACGTCGTTCAAGGAAGCATGGCGGGACTGGCGGCCGGCACTGCGTCGACAAGACAGGCCGTGATGACCCTGGCGGTCTACTGCGGCGCCGCAGTGGCAGCGATGGGGTTCGCTGATATTGGCTCCTAGTCGCAAACTGAGTGATAGATTGAATGTATGATTATCTAATAGTGTTCCGGTATTGGATGATGGGTTTGCCTGAAGCCAGTAGCCTGATTCCGGCTCGGCGGACGCTAGGAGACGCGCGCGATCTGTGGTGGACGAGGAATTTAGTATGTCTGTTTGTGCCAAATTAATTAGGGGTTCATCCCAATTCTTTTGGATGTTGGGGTTAGCTGGAACGTCACTGGGACAAACACGCTTCCAAGCGTTGATCGCCTCAGCTAGTGACTGAATGCCTATGTTTCCAAAAGAATTGGTGATGATTTTGATGAAAAGAGGATGAATGCTGTGAGCTGAAGAAAGGAAGGCGGGAAGAGACACGCTGGACACACTTCTGAGACCCAAGCCGCCGAAACGAATGGGAAGAGTGGCTTGGGCCCAGGAGGTGTCAGAGATTTGACAGTTAAAAATATTAATTACTGTGTCTTTTAAAATAGAGTCTAAATGGGAAAGAAGGTTGGGACACTCCCATAGAGGGCAGCACCTCAAGACATATGTAAATTGGGGCACAAACAAACAAAAACGAATTATTTGGTAAGCCATATGGGATTTTATTGCGACAAGTTTGCCAGAAGATTCTACGAATTTTTGTTTTTGTTCCGAAACGTAAGGCTCAAAACCGTCATTTAATATGGGGGCACCTAAAAGGCGGAGGGATTCTTTACTGAGAATTTTGATACTAGGGGCCAAATTGTTAAATTCCGATATAATTACGTCGTGCGGCTGTGTGATTGGGCTATTCAAAAAAAGCTCACATTTGGAGAAATTTAAATCCAAATCTATTGCTTTAAATTTCTCTATTAATACCTGCAAATCGTGGAGAACTGTAGCCGGGTCACCACCGAGGGTGCCATCATCCAAATACCAGACGTTAAATTCAGATTGGAGGGATGTAATTGTAGAATGTATGGCAAGGCTGAAAATAGCGGGGCCCAGAGGATCGCCTTGCTGGCAACCAGTAGAGGATAGTAGGCAATCCCTGTTATATAGAAGTGTCGAATTGGCGCCGTAGCTTTGGAGGATGTATTCATATATTTCGGGAATGTGGTTATGGACTTCCTTGAGCAGAGCGCTTCTAGATACGGAGTTGAAGGCATTTTTTACATCAACCTTCACGATCACTTGTCCGGTTTTGGATTTAATATAAGTACGGAGGGCGTGAACGGCGGCTTCACATCCACCCTTACTCCCAAAGCCAAGTTGTACAGGCTGAAAAACATCTCTAAGTTTATTCGTAATGTGCTTACAACAAATTTTCGATGCGATTCTACGGTAGGTGCAACCGACCGCTATGGGACGAATACCACCATCTTTTTTCTTTAATGCGCATAAATTAGCGCCATATAAAATAAACGTGAAATCGTGGTGGACCTTGCCAGATAGCATCAAATTTATTAAGGTCGTCAGGTCCTCTAGAAGCGCTCTGCTGGAGTCTTCAGATGCACTGATTAAGTCCTTCAGGTGCCCCAGCACGTAAGTCCCCAGACTTAGACCATCGTAACCGCTGGCCGATCCAGTCCTGAAAGACATTATCGCGTTTTTTACATCTTTTATGGAGGCCTCTACGGGTTGCACAGAAGGGCTAGACGAAGGAGGTATGTTCGGTGGGGGGAGTGAGGGATGTTTGTCACGGAGGGCTTCTAGGGTGTGTGCGTTGTATTGGGCTATGCTATCGCTGGAAAAAAGCATGTTGGCAGCACCTTTTAGGTCCCCATCGCTGATCTTAGATTCGATTTTGTGTATCGAGTTGTGTTGTTTACGATGAAGATGCGGGGGTGAGTTATCATGAGAATGAAGGTGTAGAGAGGCATTGATGGTGAGGTTGTTAAAGTTGGAGCAGTTGTTTTTAATGATAGAAGTGAGTGATTTTTTTTTTATCTTGGATTGCATGTAGGACATGGAACGGAAAAGTGAGTAGACTTTCCCATCGCTGGCAGCTGTCGGGATGTGAAATGACCTCTCTAATTACAGATGAAAGTGATGATTGTTTAAAATTATCTGCAGGCTGCAGCTGATATTATAATATTTTGTAAGTGTGACTGTAATAAGATACGTAGAATAATATACACGTGTATTATTCTACGTATAGTACGCGTTTGCTTACTAGGTAACTAAAAAGAGTGAAATTATTATTTTTAACAAAAAATTAAAACCGACTTCCAAGGTAAAACAATAATAACATCCTTATAACATGAACTAAAAAGTATTAAATAATTATTCCTATCTAATAGTGCCTTTTTACGAATTCGGCTAAAACTCAACTATTTCTGTACTCAATCTTCATAATTTTGAAGTCGGTGCCAGTTCCAAAAGTTTCAAATATTCTGTCAGAGAACAGAAGATTCATCTGGTATTATAAGGATATTATTATTGTTTTACCTTGGAAGTCGTTTTTAATTTTTTGTTAAAAATAATTGGATTAAACAATCACCAAGTACTTTAAAAACGATCGTAACCAATTGACTTTTCTTATAGGAATCTATGATATTTAGAAGGACATGATGCTACAAACGATATTGTGACGATTAGTACGTAATAAAAACACATTTATATTTGTGTACTGATTTTTATATTCATGTATTTAATATTAAAATATTCATCACTTTTATATCTGAAAGTACTTATAGAATGTCAGTTTGGTATAGAAATGGTATAGTCTGTACTTGAATGTATTTTTAACGATTATTACATGATATCAGTTAACTAGCTACGTCTTTTCGAAAATAAAAGGGGAAACGAGCAAACGGGTCACCTGATAGAAAGCAATTCCCGTCACTCATGGACACTCGCAACATTAGTGGAGCTACAGGTGCGTTTAAGAGGGAATACGCTTTCTTCCGAAAAACGTACGGTGGCAGACTGCCACTCATCAAAGTGATGAGGATGGTATATTTTTTGCGTGGAACGAGTGCGAAAAGTTGCAGGAGGTATAATTCCGAACAATCCCTCAGAGCACTTCCCGTGATACAACCGGTACAGAATACAGTGAAAAGCCACGTGTGATTTAGTTTACTCATAAAATATATAATATGAGACATCTCTTTTTAGGGTTCCATAGTCAACAAGGACGGACGGACAGACAGACGGGCGGACGGACAGACCGAAATATAAGAGATATTTCGGTCTGTCCGTCCGCCCGTCTGTCTGTCCGTCTGTTTGTTCGCGGTTTTGCTCAGAGACTATAGGACCTACAAAGCTGTAATTTAGGGTAAGTACCTCCCCTACACATATTTTAGCGGGGATGAATTTTTTTTCGTGTCCACCCCACCGTGGGAGGTGTCGTTGGATAGGTTTTTTAAAAATATTATGAGTATAACATATCATTTTCCGATTTAGACATGTGAAATATGAAGTTTTAAAGTGGAAAAAAATCTATAGAGTCCTGCAGTGTCCCCCTTCTACCAGCTAAACGGTCGCTTTTGTAAAAATATTCACGGGAGTAAGAAATATGCTGAAATTAAAAGAAAAACTATCACGACTGAAGACTTCACAAGTTCGAGTAATTATAGTCTATAAACTAAAAAAAATTAACTATTCGGAGAAGTATTAAAGGAGCATTAAATGATTTAAATTCCTTTAAAAACATAACTGAGATGATGTTGTTAGTAATGCACACAGAAATAAGATACAATATGGTAATGTATATGGCAATTATAAAATATTATGTACATTCATTGACCATTCAAAAAATATCAAAAACTAGCGGTACTACGGAACCTTATATTGTGCGTGGCCCGACACACACTTGGCTGGTTTTGACTTTATTTTCTCTAAATTGTATATTCTTATACGTATCATCATCGTTTTTACGAGGAAAAGACAAAAACAAAGGAAGAAACTACATATTTGATTCATAGCCCGGTCTAATTAGACGCAAAAAAATTGTAATCTCGGAATAATTCGCATAGAGCTGAAAATTGGTAGAGACCTCTCTAGAGGTAGAGAATAAAACCTCAAAAGTCCCCGGCGATCCTCCTTGTGCTAAAAAAAATATTCAAGGTCAAAGGTATGAAAATGAGGTTTTCCCCGTTTTTTATCCAAACTGTACATTTTATCACAAAAATAGGTAGGACAAGAGGATCATAGAATTCTGTACAAAAAATATCCAGACACATTTTTCATACGACTTAAGAGCCCGGGTTACCCTCGAAATTCTCATACATACGTAATACCAAAATCATTTTGTTATACGAAAATATTTAACATGTTTGAGTTATTTTTCAGCTTAAAATAGTAATTACCTAGGTTCCTGAACAAAAATTAACTTCAAAATATTTAAACACAAAAAAAAAATGTGTCTAATTTTTTTTACTAAATCTACTACTTACTAAATATTTAAACACTAAAAAATAGAGTAAAACACTAAAAAATATATAAATAAATAGTAAATTTAATATTTATGTATATATTTTTAGTGTTTTACTCTATTTTTTAGTGTTTAAATATTTAGTAGTAAATTTGGTAAAAAAAATTATACACAAAAAAAATTTTCTTAGTGTTTAAATATTTGGAAGTTAATTTTTGTACAGGAACCTAGGTAATTACTATTTTAAGCTGAAAAATAACTCAAACATATTAAATATTTTCGTATGAGAAAATGATTTTGGTATTACGTATGTATGAGAATTTCGAGGGTAACCCGGGCTCTTAAGAGTCCGTATACGAAATTTTGGCGATGAATACGAAATTGCAAATGTTCGCTACAGAAATATTATTAGGTTTTTCCCCTTATTAGACTTAAAAATATATGTATATTAATTATTAGATTTAAAATATATTTAAGCGCGGAAAGCCGACTCGAACCTTGCTGCGAGTAATATAATGTGAGATTTAGGTTGTTTTGAATCGTGTTTTTTGGCACAATTTGTTTTTTTTTTCTTTTTACTCGAATCGGATAGAATTTTATCTATAGATTATTTCTGTCGTTTTCTTTTTATAAATTACAACTCCAAGTTGCCGAAATTAACAGCAATTCTTTGCCCATTTTATCTAAAATTTTGCCGAGTTACATATTTTTTTACTAGCAAAATAGCTTCTGTCCTTCCTCATGGTCTACTTTATATCTGTGCCAAATAACATAAAAAATGCTTGAGCCGCTTGTGAGATAAGCGCTTTCAAATAATTTTCCCCGTTTTTCCCCATTTCCCTCTGTTTCTTTGCTCCTATTGGTGGCAACGTGATGTTATATAGCTCAACTCTTCCTCGATAAATAAGACTATCCAACAAAAAACAAATTATTCAATTCAAAGCAGTAGTTCCACAAATTATTTAGCTTTATAATATAAGCATAGATATGATTTGCCCAAACTTTAAGCCCGCCATTTATAAGGAATGGTAAGTCGTATGAAGAAAGTGTCTGAATATTTTTGTAGAGAATTCTATGATCTACAACTCTCATCCTACCTATTTTTGTGATAAAATGTAGTTTGAAAAAAAACAGGAAAAACCTCATTTTCATACTTTTGACCTTGAATAAAATTTTTTGCACAACCTCCTTGTGCCGGGGACTTTTGATGTTTTATTTATAATGTTGTATTTAACATCTCTACCAATTTTCAGCTCTATGCGAATTATTCCGAGGTCAAATGTTTAATTTTCCCGGGGTATCAAAGCGCTGTCTCAAAATCTCAGATTTATTTTTTCAAATTGTCCGTTTCGGTTAAGGTTTTAAATAAAATGAGTTTATTCAAAGTATAGAGTATGATAAAATATAAGAGTATAATAAAATGATATTTACAATCTACTATTAATGGTTTACTTTGCTGTAAGGTCAACTTGGGTAAGACCGGCATACTTTATTTGAAGTTGGCTTTGAGCTGCCTCTATTTCTTTTGTAATGACTCTAGAAAAACGGTGTTCACAGTAGATGGCAAAGAAATCTTTTATAAACCTAATACAGACGTTAGATGTCCCCACGCATTAATTGTGTGGAAAATATGGTTGATATTTCAAAGAAACATCTTGTAGACGGACTTTGCCCGTCTTTTGGGGCAAGTCCGTCTAAAGGCGATTTTCGACATCGTATGTACACTAAACAGACTAAAAACCAGATAGTGCCATCTGTAAGTAGGAGGTATTGAAGAAGAAACTGTGCCGTTATAATCTTAAAGCCTCATTTAGTTTTTATTGAGAAAAAAAAATTAGGGCAAGTCCGGCATGTGTTTGGGTTCAGGGCTATCTAACATTTTTTTGACATGGGTATCCGTAATAAAATAACGTTATAAAAGAACATATATTTTACTTGTGAAGTTATGAGCCCAAAATCATAATTATCGATGGTGGAGGTCAAGTTTCGAGGGCACTTATGACTTGGCCACTTTATGGGCAATGTTATCTAGTAGGTTTGAAAAGGTTAACAATATCTGATTGGAGGTAAGACCGGTATATGACGGCCTTTCCTTATGCAAGCTAGACGGACTTCCCCACCATTGCAGTTTAAGGTAAGAAATATTTTGCAGGTGATAATAACCAAATTAAACCGATATTAACGGATTGAACACCAGTAATAAGTAAAAGGATCACTAAATTACTTACGTAATCCAAGAAACTCCAAAAAATCCTTCGTATTGCCACTTTTTAATTTTTTTGTAACAGGTAGTTAGTAGCGACATGCCTGTTTCTTAGATCAAGCCATATAAATCTAGTCGTTAAAATATGGAAGTTATTGGCGCTAGATGGACTTACCCCCCAGACGGTCTTCCCCAAGTTGACCTTATATAAATTATTTTAATCGACTATGGGTTTTTTTTTTTGGGCGTTCACCTTTATTATTCATACTACTTATTCAATATTGATTGAATTATATGGCCCGTACAATTTACAAAGTTTCATAAAAATCATAATATTGCAATAATAAACCAATTTTCAAAAGCTATTACACTTTTAAAAAGTTAGGCGCTGAACTTATTTCAAAGTAAAATATTTTACTTTTTCGATTTGCCCATAATTGAAATCCGTTCGCTAATGCGACTTGTTTCTGTTTTCAAGTTGATTAATAAAATTCATAACAAATGGCGCTTAAGTCACATCTGCGCACAAAAACCTTAAATCTCTTCGTCTTATCTGATGATTTATAAAGCCATACCTGTATTTGATTATTTTATCAAAAAGTATCCATATTCCCAAAAAGTAATACCATTCAAGATAGGAATTGGAAGTACCTATCATTTCTAATTTACCTAATAAATTGTCCACATCGTGTCTGAAGTAATCGATAAAATTAAAGATGAAAACTTTAAATAAAAATCTTATTAATGATCTGTATTTGATTTATTAAAATCTCAACCAGTACATGCCAGATCGGATGCGCAAGTAGTCTGGCAGAACCTCGGACGGTCCCACTGCTGCCACCACGGGGCATTTGTCATAGATGTATTTGTACCCGACTTTCTTTAGTTTCCCAGCTGATAGGGAGTCCAATTCGTGATGATACATCTCCAGCGGTATTCTACGAGAGGTGAGGATCATCTGTCTACCGATATCGTGGCAAGAATTCACGACTCCATTCACGTTCTTGGCTAACTTTAGTTTCGCCGTATTGACAGCCCTCTCCAACTCCTTCTTTGTCGTAGTCGTACATAAATTCATCCAACAGTCTTGGATGTTGAAAACCATGTCGTCGGCGTCCTGCATTTTACAGACGAAGTAGACTCCCCAAAGACCGACGTCGCTGTAGGCGGTGTAAAAAGATTCGAAGCTTTCGCAGATTTGGGTGGTGGCTGCGGCTCGCGCTAGCGGCGACCCGTGTCTTATGTTTGCTGATTGCGTCTTATCCCAGGAGTCTGTGAGACAACTGGCGACGAGCATCGGCAAATAATCGTCACTCGTATACCCTGGTGCTTCCACAGCTATGGCGGCATGTAACAGAGGCATCGTATCGTCTCTGTATATAATTTGCGACCCAGTGTAACGTTTGTACGTATTCGGCAGCACACACACATCACTGCAGTCACTAAAATCGAAGCTCTTTTCGGCGATCTGTCTTATGGGGTCGTAGCAAATCCCGCCAGACACTGCTAAAACTACTCGACTAGGAGTGAAATTTCTTTTCATAAAAGTAGCTGCGGTTTTACTATCGAAACTCTTTAAATTTTTACTCAAAGGTGTCACCGGATACGCCAAACTGGTTCCTTGGAAAGCGGTTTGATGTAAATAGTCGAAGACTAGTTGCCTTTGATTACTATCATTTTCTAGTAATTCTTTTCGAATTTTTATTTTTTCTACTGAACTTTCTTTGGAAGGAAACTGTAAATCTTTGACTATTCTTGAAAGAAGACAGATTATTTCTGGCGCGTACTCGGCGAGCGCTATGCCTGTGAAACTCTGGTATTCTCTGGTTGTATGCGCTGTCATTTTTGCTCCAATACCGTTCAGAAATCCGATTATAGAATCCTCGTCTGCATCGCTAAATCCCTTGTAAGCCATGTGTTCGATAAAATAAGATACACCGTTGTTGCACTCATCTTCAAATCTGGATCCCGCTAGAGCGTAAAGCGATGCAGTAACCACCGGCGAGCAAGATTCTTCCAAGGCCACCCTCACACCGTTTGGCAATTCCAATAATTGTATTTGAGGTCCTTTAGGTTCTTTACGTCCACCCCAAAAGTTTCTACATTGTTCTAGCAGTGAAATACGGGGCTTACACAAACGTTTGAACATAACTTCAATATTATTTCACGTTTATGTGCCAAATAAAATATCTGAAAATATCCCAACGCTTGGATTTTTTTTCGATATGAAAATGACATTAACAGTGTACAGATATACAGATAAAACAAATACTTTTTGATATGACAATCGAATTGTTTTTCAATTTTAATGCAAATATTACCAATAAAATATATATCTACCGTTTATTCACTTGTCCTACTTTTTGTGGATGTTGCTACTAGCTGTAGAGCGCTTTTGTATTGTAGTGGCCTACACCCTAAGCATTTTTATTTTATAGTTATTTATTTACATTTATTTAATATACATCAAATATACAAAGCCGTTTGTATAATAAAAATTGTCTTAAGTAATGTTATAATTTATCAAGAAATATACTAACGGAAGCAACGCTATACTTGATATATATTATTAGAAGTGGTAAATCTTTAGGTAGTTGTGCCAAAACACACACATCCGCGTCATAGTAAACATTTTCCCGGCAGTGAAAGCCTCGAGACTTCTATTATTGCTGTATACTTAGCGCTTGAGATCGTAGAAAATATGTAGCACCTCCACAATAACTATTACTCTTTGTCTGTTCATTATTTCATACACATTTGTTGTAAATTAGTGAAAAGCATGTGAAAAGTTAATAAGAGAAGTGCCAAGTCCTAGTCATCACAAAGTTATGGATATTTTTTTAAAATAAGATAATAAAGCAAAATAATACTTAATGATACCTTGGCCCTTAGGGCTGGTTTACACGTATTACGTAGATAAGTAGTTAACTAAATTTTAAGTTGTTAATTGCATGTAAACACAAAATTTTGTAGCAACTAGCAAGTTAAAATTTAGTAAGTCCTAAGCTAGATGACAATTAGAATTTAGTTAGTACTTATCTACTTAATACGTGTAAACCAGCCATTAAAATGGTAGTAACTTATCTGCTACTTTCTGTCTTGTATACAGGGTTACAGGAAAAGTCTTTACTATAATATTATATATAATAATAAACTGACATTAGTTAATTGAAATGGGAAAAATTAACTAAATGACTAAATATTTTTTAGGGAAGCTGTGTGATTAACTTAATAATTAATATTATTTGATTGACTGAAATTATTTAATTTATTAGTTTTAATAAATTGTATTATAAATTTTAATAATACGTCCATTAAAAATGTAATACTTAAATTATTTTTAGATTAGGTATGGTATATATGGTATGGTATCACCAGGAGGGACATAAACTCTTAATATTTCCACACCTCATCGAGGTAGAAATTGTAAAACGTAAACCTAAGAACACCATTGTACCAATTTCTTGGAAATAAAGGATATGAATTATGAATTAAGTCGATGTAGATCCGTTAAGGGCGTGTAGTTAGCATCGTTTCTAACTGATTTGGCTATGAAACACCCTATCCTAAACCCAACCGTTTTCGAAATATTCGACTTTTATTTTTTTTCATAAATTTGCCGAATTTTTAGATATTTGATTGTATAATATGAAATTTAGTAGTCAAAATCGAATTTTTTTTTTGCTTGTTACAACTAGGACAAGATGCTTTATGGCTTCAATACCCAAAATTGTAAGCAAATTAACCTAACAGGTCGTACTAAGACATTGAAATTTAAAAAAAGTAATATTTATTTATTAAGTTTATTTTTCTTTAAAGGATATCCAAAAAAAATGTATGGAGGATGTTCTGCAGATCTACTTTAAAATATCTACGTTTCATCAGCTATCCAACAAGGTATAACAATCAAAGATTTTATTGGAATTGGTGGAAAAAACTTAGCTTCAACGGCAACTAAGGAGGTAAAAAGTTACATTAGTTGATTACGTTTAATTTAACCCTTGACCCCAGAAAACAAAATAAAACAATAAATTAGTACACAATAACATTTATTGCATAAAACATGTTTAAATTTCATATTCAAAATGACCACCCCTGTTTTGCACACATTTTCGTAGTCTTTTTCTCAGTCCACTTTTCACTACGCCAGTTGTTAATTTTCCTCTTATTTCGTTCGCCGCGTTAATTATTTTAGCTCTCAATTCTTGTACAGATGATATCGGGTTGGGCTCACTGTAGACCAAACTCTTCATGTGCCCCCACACATAAAAATCCACGTATGTAGTATAGGCCCACCTCGCCCAATCCATTTGTTGTGGTAATTTCCATCCAACCATTCTCTGACACCTCTCCTGTAATACGCAGGGCAGCCATCATGTTGGAACCACATGTCTCGGCGCAGAGTGAGTGGCAAATCTTGTAGTAAAACATTGAGGTGTTCTCTCAAGAAATTTTCATAAAATTCCCCGTTTAAATTATCAGGGAGAAAATATGGGCCAATCAAATGAGTGGAAATGATACCCATCCATACGTTCACGCTGAATCGGCGTTGCGATCCCTTAACCCTCTTATTGTTCGGATTCTCCTGTTCTTTCGGGGCCCAATAATGGACGTTATGATAATTTGTTATTCCATCTTTGTCAAACTTTGACTCATCCGTCCACAAGATTTTTTTTTAAGAAGTCGGGTCTTCTACATCTGCATTCAACATGAACTGGCAGAAACCCAATCGTCTTACGGGATCATCTTGTGAATCAATATCCTGTACAGGCGTTTAGTGGTATGGGTATAGGCCCGCAGTGTAAACGTTATAGCACACTTTCCATTACGAGACTCCCAGTTGAGCGGCAACAATATTTGTTGAGGTGGTTGGATCCAATCGGAATCTTTGCACTATTTCTTTGTCCTGTTCTTCGACGTCATCAATAATACGTGGCCTTCCTACGGAGCCAGTTTCTCAAAGTCTTCGATAGAGTCCTTCAAAAACTCTCACATCCGGTACTCGACGGTTGGGATAGCGTCTTATGTACTCGTTACGAGCTTGCGCGGACACACAATTGCAGTATCCGTAACAAACTAGCATATCTGCATATTCCTCGTTCGTGAAGGTCGCCATCGTCAACAGTTCCGTATCACAAGCAAAATCAGAGTCCAGTAAACAAGCACAATAGTCACAAATCGGAAGAAACAGTCCAGAAACACAGCCAAGTCGAACAGAAAACAGAAAGCAAAACGATAACGCATCTACTATGGACGAATCACATAAGCAGACTAACAACCAAACAAACAATGTTGTATTCACATTCCCAATCTCCCATTCCCATTATCTTTCTCACTCATACCTGCATAAATCGTAAGTTGTCTCGCTTGCACGCCCCGAACCAACTCACAGGACAATGGGCAGGGGACCGAGAATTGCTACCTGGGTGCTTTTAACTAAGTGTTTTTTCTATGATTTTTGACAAAACCCTTGATTGTGATACCTTGTTGGATAGCTGATGAAACGTAGATATTTTAAAGTAGATCTGCAGAACAACCTCCATACAATTTTTTTTTGGATATCCTTTAAAGAAAAATAAACTTAATAAATAAATATTACTTTTTTTTAAATTTCAATGTCTTAGTACGACCTGTTAGGTTAATTTACTTACAATTTTGGTTATTGAAGTCATAAAGCATCTTGTCCTAGGTATAACAAGCAAAAAAAATGCGATTTTGACTACTAAATTTCATATTATACAATCAAATATCTAAAAATTCGGCAAATTTATGAAAAAAAATAAAAGTCGAATATCTCGAAAACGGTTAGGTTTAGGATAGGGTGTTTCATAGCCAAATCAGTTAGAAACGATGCTAACTACACGCCCTTAACGGATCTACATCGACTTTTCCTGTAACCCTGTATAATATGTAGCCAGGACATGGTCAGCGCTAAAAAGCTCCTTTTTGGTTTCACATTTGAAACAATTTATGCATTATCGATTTCACCTGCAGCTGGTAGGTATTATTAAGAGTCGGCGTAAGGCGTGGGCAATGTGGGCCAACGGCCACAGCCGACCACGAGGATTTTTTTAGAATTTACGAGTTTTGATAATCATAATTTTATAAATAAAAATTTTGGTAAAAAAAATATCTCAATAAAATCCCTCCTCTTGCGTCAATCATCATCATAATAAGTGATAATACTTTAGGGTGTGTACGTGCTTCTTGTAGAATGTAGAGAGTTCACTGAGAAAGTAGCAGAGAATTCCTAATAATATATTCCTATAAAATCTATCATTTTTAAATTGCACGCAGTTTTAATAAGCAGCATTTCTCTATTGCAATATGCAGGCAGTTAAAGCCCCCGCAGACTGCAGACTTTCTATCGGCCGATAGCTGTTTGCTCTTGATTAATATGAAGCTCTATAGAAGTGCGCATATATTAAGGCTCCATTCCACCGCGGCGCACGCTGTGCACAGCCACGCGCACGCGTGGACGTGCACAGATTTATTTCTTTGACTTGAGTCAATTCGTGCGTAGCGTGTCCGTGGGTTGCAGTGGACACAGTCACATATATTTTCTTAGAAAGCGAAGTTTGACGCACGTGCGTAGTCTTTCCGTGCGCCGCGGTGGAATGGAGCCCTTAGTACAACGATACCGATAGTCGGCCGCTTATTATTAAATTTGATGGGCTATACCAGTGGTCCCCAACCTTTTTTTCATGCGGGCCACAAATATGTTTTGGCCTTGGGTGTCGGTGTAAAAATTAATGATTTAAAAGTGGAAAAAATTTAACGACTATCACCTAGCTTTTACGTTATTTTGCCGGTGGGCGTGAATTTCAAAATTGTTAAACATCACGCGGGCCACAAACAAAGTCCCCGCGGGCCGCGGGTTGGGGATAGCGGGGCTATACGATTGCCTTCAAAGTTCAAACTTAACCATCAGCAAACTGTCGGCTGATGCTCAGATCCCCGCGGACTGCAGACTTTGGGCTGTTAATACGCACACTACGCCAACTAAACAGTTGGGTAGGTGGTGAGTGCGCAGACTAGACCACAGTCGGCCGATTGTTCTCGCACGATTCCATTCATAGCGATAGATTTTTGAATGGAAAATTTTTTGGAGTCGGCTGACCAAACAATCGGCGTCGTGTATGTGCGCATGGAAGAACGTCGTACTGATTAAGCATCGGCCGACAGTTTGCCGATGTTTAAGTTTGAAGGCAATCGTATCATCAAACTTAATTACAGGCCGACTCAGGGCCCGTACCACGAAACGGTTTTGATACTGAAACAATCGTACGAGAATGTTGCGTCCTACTCTAACAAACGTGAAATGACGTTGTTAGAATAGGACGCGGCATTCTCGTCTGATTGTTTGAGTCTCAAAACGGTTTCGTAGTAGGCCTACTGTATCGTAATATGCGCACTTCCATACAGCTTCAAACTGATCAAGAGCCAAACCAAGCTATCGACCGATAGAAAGTACAGTCTGCGGGGGCTCTAAAATATAATACAACAAACTTTTTTGGAAGTTCGTTGAGTACACGTGACAACATCAAAATTACTGTAGACCAGCGACATCTAGCTAGAACGTGTTGCAACTTTACAGAGCTTAGCCTCTGGACTCGGATAGGAGAGCTAGCTCTCGACTCGGATTTCAATTCTCGGGATGGAACCAACAAAAATGTGGTTGCCGTTGATATGGAATATTACGCAAAGGTTAGAGCAGAGGGCGCTACTAGTAAATACAATGGTAAATAAAACCAAAGATCTCTAAACCTAAATACAACCAGAGTCCAGACCTTTTAACCTAATCCGACCAAAATCCATAATATTGCGCATGTCGTATCAGAATATTGGCAGAAACGTTTAGACCAGCACAAGTCGGCGCATGAGTACCGGAAACTATTCCACCTCAATTTTTTTATGCGATCCTCTTCAAATTGCCCTCCTGATGATATAAATGCATGTTGCCATGGTGCAACCCGGTGCCATATTGTTTAAACAAACATTGTTTATTTAAACAATATGGCACCGGGTTTTATTGCAAGGAATTATTATTTTTTAACCGGACATTTTTTTTTTTATGTTCTTTATTGAAATGCCAATAAAAAAGGTCCTATGACTTTTCACTATAAATTTAATATTTTTAAAGATATGAATTTTTAAAGGTTCGAAAAATCTCAAATTTGGGTACTTTTGATCCATGAAAAATATATTAAAAAAATAATAATGTCTTAGTTATATATTTATTTTAATTCACTATACAATAGTTAATAATATCGTTAATAGAGATTTTTAAAAAATTCATTGTTTATATCTTAGCAAAAGTAAACAAAAAATTGTGTTTTTTGTATGGGAGCCCCCCTTAAACATTTACTTTATTTTAATTTTATTATTAATTATTAAAGTACAAATATAATTAAGGATTTTGTGAAATTTTCAAGTGCCTAGCTGTTACCATTATTGATTACGAACAAAAAAGGCCAAAAAAATCACGTTTCTTGTATGGGAGCCCCCCCTTAAATATTATACTTTATTTAATTTTTAGTATTTGTTGTTATAGCGGCAACAGATATACACAATCTGTGAAAATTTCAGAAGTCTAGCTATAGCGGTTTTTGAGATACTGTCTGTCCGTTTGTCTGTATGTCTCCAGGCTGTATTTCAAGGCAAGGGCAATTTGAAGAGGATTGCATAAAAAAATTGAGGTGGAATAGTTTCCGGTTCTCATGCGCCGACTCGTGCTGGTCTAGTTGTCCATCGTCGAACTTTTTATGTACTTGTCTATGCTAGTGCTGCATTTAAACATTGCAGTATTAACCTATTCTATTGTCTGATAATTATTTTTTTAATAAATAATTAACAGTTGACAGTAATTGACACCCTGCTGTGCAACTATTCTCAGTAATTATTTTAGGTACTCCATTTTGGTTGAATCCGCCCTAAAATATGTGAATCTGCCTTTAAGGCTGTCACAGACAGAGCAAGATGTATATTATAGCACAATACATCTTTCTATAGAAATCGTCAGGAGATCACACACAACAGCTATAATGTATATTTTTACATTATAGCTGTTGTGTACTAGTTGTGTACGATTTCTATAGAAAGATGTATCGGGCTATAATCACGGATTTTAATTATTATTTTTAACAAAAAAATTAAAACCGACTTCCAAGGTAAAAACAATAGTAATATGAACTAAAAAGTATTAAATAACTCTTACTCTTGAATAGTGCCTTTTTCAGAATTCGTCTAAATCTCAACTATTTCTGTGCATACAGTCTTCATTATTTTGAAGTCGGTACCAGCTAATTTAATCGTGAGTTCAGTAATGTCAGAATATCTGAAACTTTTGGGACTGGTACCGACTTCAAAGTAATGAAGACTGTAGTATGCACAGAAATAGCTGAGATTTAGACGAATTCTGAAAAAGGCACTATTCAAGAGTAAGAGTTATTTAATACTTTTTAGTTCATATTACTATTGCTTTTACCTTGGAAGTCGGTTTTAATTTTTTTGTTAAAAATAATAATTTCACTCTTTTTAGTTATGTACAAAATAAGGCTTTATCCGTAAATAAAAAATACGTATGTTAACTATTCACATTATGTTGCTGTAAGCGAAATTGTGGTAAATGCTTGCAGATATCTAAGCGATGCTGCAATTTCCAAACTTTTATCTTTAAAGGTTCAGTTCTGTTCAGTGCCTTTGGACCAAGAGACACCTTCGTATGAAATTTCTCTTATTCGTAACTTATGTTTAACTTACTAGAAACAACATTTTAACCACTATGAGCGTTTTGATAAATTTCAAGAATTTCCCTCGATTGCTCATAGATCCCATCATTAGATCACCACTTTCGTAATTGTTATACAAAATTAAGATTATATCCTATACAACAACACAAGAATTTTTAAAATCAGTCCACAAACAGCGTAATCATCATCAAAAACATATGCTTCGATGCAAAATATCACGAAAAGTACCAGTGATTGGGTCATAATGTGATGATGCATGACATAATTAAAGTTGTGATGATGATGATTAATCAAATTGATATATTGGCTTATGCTTTAAGCTGTTTAAACAACGCCGAAATCCCCGAATCTGTATCTATAAGGATTTAAAAGTTCTGTTCGGTACCTTCGGATCCAGGGTATAACCTGATGCAAAGTCTTACTTTTTGGTAGTATTTACCTTGAATGCTTCAGAAAAAATTGAAATCACTATATGTTTCCATACAAATTTCAAGGAGTCCCTTCGATTCCTCATGGATCCCATCATCAGATCACCACTTTTGTGAACATGGTACCAAATTCGGATTCAACCCTGTACAACAACAAAAGAATCATGAAAATCGGTCCACAAACGGCGAAATTATGGTTGAACATACAAAAATATATATATACAGACGAACATATAACCTCCTCCTTTTTGGAAGTCGGTTAAAAAATACGGATGGAGCATTACACTATAAAGAGGTGAAGCATGCAAGGTACGACAATTTCGTCACAATTTCGTTTATTGTACACGTGACCGACACTCACACACGCAACTAGGTACAACCCGCTGTCATTGTACATAGAGTGACGGCGCCAATGACACGCACACATGCTACACGGGCGGCCATTACTATGCTTCACTCGGGATTAGACAAGGTTACATCCGTATTTTTTTTAAATCCGTGGCTATAATATACATCTTTACATTGCCTGCTCTGTCGGTGACAGCCTTTAGCCTTTCAAATTTTTCATTCTACAACTATGTTGACAAAGAAAAAAACGGGATAGGGTATTGAAACAGTGAAAAGTATACATAGAAAATTATAATTTATTCGAATAGAGCTACAATCAATATAAAAAAAAAACTAACTTTTGAGTATAATCGAGTATAAACGATACTTTAAGAACACGATTTCGAACAAAATATACAAAACGCACGTGGATCTTGGAATGTAAAGACTTTGTCGACATTACAATATGACCATATTGGCTTAATCGAGAAACTAGAGAACAATTAAATTTCATTTTACCTATATTGTTGAGGTCGACAAAAATCACAGAAATTTGTATTGGACGCAAAAATAAACGTACTTATACAATATGTCTAAAATACAACATAGAGAGCATGTAGATAAGTTTTAAGTAAATAAACTTCAGAGATACATTTCCAAAAAGATTTCGTTGTTACATAAAATACTAATAAAATAATAAAATATAAAAAATAAATGTTAATATAACCCATTTCTTTAGTAAAAAAAGGTCTTAACATAACTGTAATTTCGATAGCTCGTCACAGAAATATTTGAACGAAAATTTGTACTTCTTAACACGTCTATGATTATATAATGTCTCCTAACCTATACTATTCTAAACATTTAGTTACGTTTAGTGTTAGATTTGAGAAGAATAAATAGTAATAAAATTAAAACTTGAGAAGTCTTTTCTTTATGGCAAACCAACATTTCTGAAAAATCTCAAGTACCTTCGAAGATACTGATTTTTAGGCCGATGGCGGACTACGTCATTTAGGCGGTTTATTCGATGCTAGTCATGGTATAAAACGCGACCAAATTACGTAGGTCTTCCATCTGCCTACGAATCGACGTCTTGATAGTACATACAGTACATCCGATGTCCAACCTGATAAGTATACAACCTGAATGCGTCCGAAAGCTAGAGCCATTGGAACTATCCCTACACGTTAGCAGCCTACTATAAAATACTTACTATCCAGGGCCGAATATAAATTGCAATCTTATACGATCTCCTCACGTTGACTATGAGGGGTTATCCATAAAGTACGGTGTGGCAAAGTGTGACATTTTGTGGCATGAAATGTAAAAAAAAAATCGTGAAATTTTACATATAGAGGTAGTTTTCATTTTTGAATTTAAAACTCCAAATTTGTGACGTGACACTAGGGAGGGGGGGGGGGTCTAAGAAATGTGACAACATGTGACATGGGTCTATAAATCATGAAAATCGTTTGACGTACTTTATGGGTCAAACGTCGACGTCCCTGACGGACTAATACGCAAATGCAGAGGAGGCATTAAACGTGAAGAGTCCTTTACGAGGATCATTGGAACCGAATAAGTTTAAGAGTTATTTATTGATGGTACAAGCTCTTAACATTACAGCGACTCCACTCCAACTCAACTTACTTTTTGAGAGTGAATTTGTCAACTAACAGCACTCGGACCACTGACCTCCATTTTACAAGTAGGTACGCAGCTGTATTTTGTGCCTATTTGAAGCGGAATCAGCGCCCCCAATGCGGGTGAAGAGAACTAAATCTGACGTAACTTGCAAATGGCCGCTCAATCGCTATTGGTTGTAGAAACCAAAGACAATAGAATCACTACGGTGGTAGAAACTAGTATTAGTTCCAAGTACTCCCACTACTGCTATCAGCGCCAATATGGCGACTTTCACGAATATCAAATTAGTACGAATTTAGACCAATCGAATTGGTCTAAATTTGACATTCGTGAGTTTGAGTTTGACAATTCATTTTGTGAAAAATGAATTGATTGAGAAGAATTGCTATGCGACCATTTTAGCCCCGCAGATTTAGTTCTCTTCCCCCATATTGGGGCGCTGATTCCGCTTCAAATAGGCACAAAAAACAGCTGTCATTTCAAAGGGTATCATAGGTACCCAGCGTACTTGTATAATGGAGGTCAGTGACTCGGGCTGTTTTCCTCTGCTATCCATTCAATGCCTTTTAAGTTTAGTTGAGTTGGTGTAACGATCGAAGACTATCGCTATTCGTTAAACAATTGCAATCTCATATTCGGCCTTTATAGCGGCCTTGGGCCAAGATCTACGTATATTCTCAAACAGATCGCTTCCCGAATCTTAACTGAATGACACACTATAAAATTTGTAAAGCCTTGCGTGTGTTCTGAAATATGACCCAGTATACTGGTCTGTGCTCATGACGCCACGAATCCGACGCCTGGTGTGCCAACATATTGCACTGGTAATAATTAATGATTCATTTATTTAATTTATGATGAGACAAGTGTGAGATACTAATAGTGAAATCATATACGTCTATGCACTAGCCAATAAATTTCGGAATTTAATCAACAGCGGCGTTGATTCACGACGTCACAAGCACTAGTCGGTACACTGAGTTACATTTCGGAAAACACGCCTTATAATCGCCGCGTGACGCCGTACCCTATCACATTTGACACAACAGCAGCCTTTAGTTTACGTGAGATTCGATCTCTTCTCGGACGAAATATAATCACTGCACATCTCGCGAAAGCCCTACCATCCAAGTACTGGCCAATCAAGAAACACTTAATATTAAAACACGAATTCAATTGGAATATATTACTAATAGTTTATCGTGACGTTATAACGAGCTAAGTCCCGATTCTTGTATATCGAAAGTCGCTTCGATCGCAGGCTGTGTCACTTCGCAGGCAAATGGTTGCCTGATAACCTAACCTAACCATCGAGTATTGAGAATCGGAACCAAATGAGCATTCGATGTGTAAGCTACAAACTGTCTACATAAAAACTACAGTCATCAGAACCTTTAGCCAGGATAGCGCTAATTTCGATGACAGAGTTCAGCTTTCAGAAAAATATTTACGGGATTGACAATGCGCTAAGGCTATGTTTCTGGGGTATATTAAATATTTAAGAGATTAAATATCTATTAAATAACACGTTTGGGGTTAACCAATCAAAATCGCTATTTCATACGCATCTAATGTCAAATTCGCCTTGAAAACCCGACAT
Organism: Lysandra bellargus; assembly: GCA_905333045.1. Taxonomy (NCBI): domain Eukaryota; kingdom Metazoa; phylum Arthropoda; class Insecta; order Lepidoptera; family Lycaenidae; genus Lysandra; species Lysandra bellargus. The sequence continues at coordinate 13,383,380 of HG995319.1, read as the reverse complement.
AGTGACACTCTGCTGATAATCCCATATATTTCGTCATCACAATTAGCGAAGATAACTTGGTTAAGGGCTCCATATTAACGCTATCAAAATTTGCTTGCACGATCTAGCCGTTATAACGTAGATAAACAGCAAATACGTATGGAATCATCACAAACATTGTTGAATGTATATCAGATCTATCTTCCTAAGTTCATTATAATATCTGCATTCTGCAGTGTAAAAAATAAAATCGTAGATATTTGAAAATATAAGACAGCGAAAGGAGAGCTAAGTTACATTTCAGATCAGCCAAGATTGATATTTTAATTGTGTACTTTAAGAAGTTTGGAAATAGAATAATTTTATTTAATCAATCAAAATTTAAAAACAATCTATAATTTTATTAAAATGAACAACACTTCAATCTTATTACAGGCGGGAAACGTAAAATTTGTAAGTGCGTGAGTCATGATATTACATAGTTTTTTAACATTTTCCGAATTCACATTAAGGGTCTAAACACACTAGGCTGAATTACGCCGGCGTAATTTACGTGGCCGAAATTACATTCAGCCGCTTACGTCTGATGCGACACACTATAAATTAGGCGAAGAGCCGAAATTTCGCGGCGTAATTTCCGTTAATGAGTATTTAAAATTCTCAGATGTAATGTGTGCGTTAACATAGAGTTAAGGTTGGATTTGCTATGTTCGGTTTTGATAATTCCGTCGCGTATAGTGTGTTGCTATACAAAACATTACCGCCGAATCGCTGCCGAACTTTACGCTCGACTCGGCTCGACGGAAATTCGGCTCGCGACGGAATTTCGGCATAGTGTTGTCATATGTCGCGTTCCGTCCGTATTTTGTATGCGTTTGATACGCGGCGTAAACGCGGCGGAATTTACGTCGGCGTAATTCAGCCTAGTGTGTTAGACACTAAGGTGTACTCGTTTTGAGCAGTGTCATACGAAGATTTTCTAGTTTATATCATTTATATTGCAACTATTTTACTACTGTAGCAACAATTGCAATATCATTCTTGGCCATTTACGGATAAGTACTTAATATATTTTAACATAACATACTTTAACATGTGTGTAGTCCTAGCTACACACATATATGGCGAGACAGTACACAAAGATATACATTATACATGATTATAACCCTACATAGAACGTTGGATGTATAATGAGATTTTATAGAGGTAAATATCATCTTACATACTATTATAGAATACATACCTAAAATTGTCATGGTATATGACCAGTACAGAAATATTTGAGCACATTTAAAATAGATACAAGACAAGACGAGAGGCCTTTAGGTTGCTACATCTAATATGTTTGAATTGTCACCACGGTGCATCATATGGACACCTAATACAACCTACTGCGTTACAGGACCAATTCTACTAAATTATGCAAAATTAATTCAGCTGCATTCCTTTTTCGATGTAGTGAGATTCATTTAGACCTGTCAAACTACGATTCTTTCTAATTTCATCAATCCAACGTTTTTTAAAACGTATAAATCCTATAACTGTTTGATAGATAACGGACTGAATCGAACAAATTAGCTTCATTAATGACGCATAAAATGGTAGAATCGAGGTACAGTTCTAAACCTACGTTTGGGAATGTAAACATAATTACAAAACTACTTTTGTTCTTTTAAATTCGTGTATGGTTAATATTAGTTGCAATCCAGAATGTGTAATAGAATAGTATCACAATAGATTAGATCAGGATTTCTCAACCAGTGGGGCACAATAAGAACATTATTTTTATCTTACTTATACAATGAATATAGAAACAAATATATTATGTAGATGAATTGATAAATATTGTTTTATTTGCAGTTAAAATATCCAGGGAATACGAAAGATTCGTATTTAACCCGAGCTTCGTAAAAAGGTTGGGAAACCCTGTATTAGAGATTATAGTCCATACATGGCATAGTTATCTTAAAATTATTGTTATATTAAAATGCATAATTGATTAGTACGATTAGAGATATAAAGTATCAATTACATTTTTAACAGTCTATTCTAGACAATTAGCAAAATTTATTCCAAGAATACAACCGGTGTCACCAACTACGTAGAACTGATTAAATATCGTTGGCACAACGCGGAAAATAGCATATAATTACATTACTGACATTTATTAAAATAAAAAGGTTTAATAAATTAAAAAATAATCGAAAAAATTATGCCCCCTTACTGATAAATATATTTCCACAAAAAATAATATTTTTGTACCTTCTACCTTCTCCAATATGCTAGAGTCTAGACTCTAGCATATTGGAGCTAGGTGACAGAAAAAGACAAGAGGAGATTGAATAGTAATGCGCTACGAAATTATCTTTATTAGTAAAGAGGCTAAAGTATAAAAAGATAAAATTATTCAATCAGAATCGTTAAAACATTCTGAATTACAAAAACATTACAAAATCATGCGTATAGTTGACACAACAATATTACAACAAGCATGACTATTTGGCCAAAAATACTGAGTATTAATAAGACCGAAAAACCCACAACTTAAACATAAATGAGCTGCAAATGAACCATTTAACGGCGGTGACTACCACCGTCACATGACATTGGTACAAGAGCATTGGTATAAAAAAAAATTTGGTAAAAAATTTAATAAACGCTAAAATCTAACATTAATAGCTACCAAAAATATGGAATGTAAACATCGCAATAATCTCATAGAATATCATCAAATAATGTTATGACAAGACCTTACGTTAATATTATAAAATAATAATTAAAAGTACTTCATATGAACCACTGACCTCCATTATACAAGTACGCTGGACCTATGATACCCTTTGAAATGACAGCTGTTTTTTGAAGCGGAATCAGCGCCCCAATGCGGGGGAAGAGAACTAAATCTGACGTAAACATGATGTTTAAAAGTCGCCATATTAGCGCTGATAGCAGTAGTGGGAGTTCTTGGAACTAATACTAGTTTCTACCACCGTAGTGATTATATTCTCTTTGGTTTCTACAACCAATAGCGATTGAGGGGCCATTTGCAAGATTCGTCAGATTTAGTTCTCTTCTCCCGCATTGAGGGCGCTGATTCCGCTTCAAATAGGCACAGAAAACAGCTGGATATCTTATGTCCTGCGTACTTGTATAATGGAGGTCAGTGATATGAACCCATTAGCCAAGATATATGTTTAAGCAGCACAGACATAAACATAAACCATATTTTAATCAGCAATGTTACCGTCATCCTAAAAAGAATTGGAATGCTTCATTTTTTTCACATGGAGAAAGTCAATATAGCAAAATGTTCATGTCAATTTGTTCGTCACAAAACATATCTTGACTAGCGGAGTCCCATTGCTGATTTGCAAGCTTACACCTAGCTGCATGATTATGCAAGCTTACACCTAGTGGAATGTTAGTTCTATTAACCCTTACAATAATGGTTAGAAATACCCAAACCTCGATAAAATAATTCTTAAAACAAAAACGCGTTACAGATGTAAAATACGTCAGACATTACATATCCGAAATCTTACAACTATTTGGAGGTACTATACAGTCACAACTTTATATTGAGCTCCCAGTGTTAAAATTTCAAAAGATAAGAGATAGATAATTACAAGATTTGAAGATTCTATAAGCCTTGACGGTAAATCCTTAGGTTTAACATCGAATAGTAGCAATAGAAGAATAAAGCGAAATAGAAATAGGCAATAGAGGAAATGAAAATTGGAATGTTTAAATTTTTACTTTATAATATTATTTTGTCAAGGGTTATATAACGAATCCTCTTAAGAACGATGGGATGAAATTTCAATTAAAGCTACGTTTGACGCTGGCAAATCAAGATATAATATATTCAAATGCCTTTGCATATGCATCCATAGATATACTAGAATAATAGTCAGGGTTCCCTAGAACAATTTTTTTTATTACTATCAAGCAAATTTTTTGTGAGTATAGATAGCTTCATTTTGATAAGACGAACAACATTTTTATCTTTGAAAAATTTCGAAAGTAGTAGCTAACAGAGATAGAAAAGATTTCATACTTTGATTTGATGGTACTAAAATATGGATTGTTCTATCTGTAGGACAATGTTACTCTTAAATTATACTACTATTAGTCTAACAATATACAAAAAATCTGCTTGTTAGGGTTCCGTTTTAGGGTTCAGTAGTCAACCAAGTTTTGTTGATTACAGAACCCTATAACAGAAACCTAACGAGCTCATTTTTGGTATATTGATAGATTAATAGTCATATCATTTAAAAGTAACATTGTCCTAAAAATAAAACAGTCCATATTTTAGGACCATCAATTCAAAGTATGATATCTCTATTAGCTTCGCAAATAAAAATGTTGTTCGTCATCTCAAAATGAAGCTACTCACAAAAAATTTGCTTGATAGTAATAAAAAATTGTTCTAGGGAACCCTGACTACATATTAATCTTTCTTCTGTGCGGAATCTAAAAATATCTAAATGAACCTAAAATAAAGTTTATTATGATTTTACAGATTGTTATTGATCAGAACCGGTTTCGGAGAAGGTTTTTGTCAATTATTTTCCTTAAAATATCATTCAAAAAAACTCATTGAGTCAGTCATACGTTCCTTAGTGCATACGCAAAGCATTTTAAATTACAATCTGGCATTAAATACGGAAATAATTTTATAATAAATAATCCTTAAAAACAAGCTTCACATCAATTTTTGTAGACTAATGCCCGTTTTCACCAACAACTAAAATTTAGGTGTAGGTTCCCAAAATTCATCCCCTAAATTATAATGGTTTAGGCGTCACTTAAACGTTGGTGAAAACAAAAATTGCGTTAGGTGCCCCTTATATTGGCTTAAGGGACACCTAAATTTTAGGTGCTGTTGGTGAAAACGGGCATTAAAATATTAAATATAGAATGTATAAACCTGGAATGCATATTTGAGCTGCTAACGTAAAAAAACTAGTCTAAACTCGTCGTTTTCAGATAATAAATAATATCATTTGTTCCCCTGTGTTATTGAAAACCTAAAAATAAGTTTTTGAACAAACTTACACTTAAATCATATCAATTATTGAGTATTAAACAATATATACTTATAATAGTTCACTCGACTTTACCGTCGTCAAACCTGAGGTACCAAATTAATAAAATAACCTACTCCGTTTCCAAATATTTCAAACAAAGAAGGTGTATGCCATTCCTCGGACTAAATAATTGTACGTATTAAAAAAAACTCTTTAAAAATGTTACTAATATGATCTTAAAATAAACTCTTACAAACACTAAGTAAAGCATATGTTTTTATAAATGAATATTATACACAATATAATATTTTGTACTGTGAGGTTATGCTTCTAAAATTGTGTGCTATATAGCACCTAGACAGTTCAGCATAATCTAATAATTTGAGTGGTGTAAATTTTGTACATTCACTGAAATGGCAACAAAAACCCCGACGGGTGAATTGTACATTGACATAAATTCGACAAAATACACAGGTGAATGATAAATTGACTTAAATGCAATCAATAAAACATTATGTCGATTCAAAAAACATCCCATTAAGTGAAAAAATCGGGCGTGTAATTATAATACACATGAACAGTACACAAATAAACGAATGACTCTGTTCAAGGCGGCATAAACCGTGTCTTAAAAACTATTTGATTAACAGGGTGCGCGCTTTCAAACTTTTATGCCAAAAGTATGATCTCACGTCAAATGTTAAAATTTTAATTAAATCTCTTTGTTTCTCAGACAAAAAAAAAATACATTTTGTATGTATATTAAGATTAATAATTACGTAAGACATAAAAGACGCAACAGCACACACCCTGTAAAAGCATACAGATTTTTGCAATATTTTCATGTATCAGTCTTTGGAAATTACGTGGTGGAATATAAACTCAAACTTCGCTTAACAGAGAGACAAAATGTACTTATTCTATTGACGACGATCAATCAGATTTAAAAATGTGTTTTTATTTATGTAGAACTGACACTCCAGTTAAGTTAATATTTTAATTTCATTTGTGTAATTAGATTATTAAATTCGGTTTGATGCATATATAACTCTGAGTGGTCGTCGATCACAAGTGTATCTATGGCCCTTTAAATGGGGGGATACAAGAAGATACAGCCACACTATACGACATTTAATGATTAATTAAGTTAGTGAAGGTTTTAACAGGAGTCTATGGTATGGAGTCTTATTAAATTAGTAATAACTCAACTAACTAGTAAATGTTTCAAATGGCTGGTTGCTGAGTTTTTTATAGGAGTTTATCTATTCACTAGAGACTAGTATCAAAACATTGACCAATCAACAATGCTAGCTAATAAACACCTGTCAAAAATCTCAGTAACGCAGCATACATCATTTTGTAATTACATAGTAACAAAATTTTCTGGTAAAGTATTCATTAAATTCTTAAAAAATCATTAAATTATAATAAATCATCATTAAGTGTTTCGTTAGTGGGGCCGTTTTGTAGATTGGATTAAGTTCTACTTTGGTCTGTGTTTACTTGCGTTTGGGGCCGACATATCCGAAGATCAGTTTGGTGTTCCAGCGGAAGTGTTGAGTGAACATCGTTGCCAGCTTTATGGGATCTATCAAGTCGTCGTCGCAGACCTCCGTAGGGGGTCTTAATCATATCGCCTCGGCGCTCCGGTCCGAGGGCAGGGGCTCCGCTGCCGCCGGGTGCTTCGACTCGCCCGCCTGCTGAAACTTGTTGGTCTCAGCCGGCGGCGTCGCCCCGAAACTGAAAACACCACGTCCATCGTTAGAGCCACAGTAACCACAGACAATGCGAAAATTGCGCTTCAAACAAGATTCGAATATTTCAAATACCATTAAAAAAAACACATACAGCACATCCGTTTCCATGAAATCGCACCGCATGGTTTCAAGTTCGCGTTTACACGATGATGTTTGACGCTAGGAGCTGAACGCTGTTTATAATTAAGATCGAGACGGGTCCAGACAAACAGAGCGCACGCAAGCCGCGCGGATCGATAAATGCATCGGCAACTTGATAATCGGCTAGGTGAATTTAAAGGTAACATGTGGGTGGAGCCCCGCCCGATAACGTGACTTCTAACAATCATAATAAGTATCAAAGTCGCTCAGTCAACAAATCGATAAATGCAGTCCCAGACTAGAGCGCAACGGCTCTGCGCTGATCAATAATGCACACATGCAATATAATAGATAAAGGTCGCTGTCTCGCACACAATTACATGTCAGTACAATGATCGGCTAATACACCTGTATTATATATATGCAGCTCAGGTACATAAACAGATAAATGAGGGGGGGAGCACGCAGAACCTTACTGCACATTCCTGTTCGCTCTTATTCCTATGTAATAAGATTCATAGGTAGCTCATATCGACTGTACATGTCTGAGGTAATGTATTTACCTCCCCACGCTTATGTATCACATGTCTCGTCTAGCTCAAAGCAGTCTGGCACTTTTTATCTTTTTTCCTCATCAACCATATTAGAGGGGCATCATAATTCCTTTATGCGACATGTAGCGTTATCCGCCTCATTAAGAATTCAAGTTACGTTATGAAAATATTCTTGCAATTCAATAGCACAGCGGTCTTTATTTCTTATTAAATGGATTTCAAGTTAACGTAATAGTGAATCTGATGAAAAAATAAACGCAAGCTTGTAACATTGAATAATTTTCAGTAGGCAATGACAAATTTACACAAAATAATAACAATTCGCTTTTGCAGATATTAAAACTTGTGATTTTTATAAGTTCAAAATTTTTTACTATAAGTACAGATTTAATTTACGAAATATAATACATAATTGTTAAAATTCAAGCACTTTATCAAAATAACTTTATGAACCATCTCTTAGTTCAAAGCCTATAGTACTGTAAAAATCAATACATTCTTTAGACTTAGAGGATCAACTATTTAGGTCATATCTAGTTTCTAGGCCACTTTAGAGGGAAACATAGATTTTTCCCAACACGCAAAAATTTACTAAGCACATGCTTCCATAGAATTTTCTAAGAACGAGGTGCCTAGTTAATTTCTGTGTCATAGATACTATGTAAATTAAAAAATGCACATTTATTAAAGCACTAGATGACACCTGCAACTCCGTACATTTTCCTGGGACTCTAAAGTATTTCCATACCAAATTTCAGAAAAATCGGTTCAGCGGTTTGCGCGTGAAGAGGTAACAGACAGACAGACACGCTTTCGCGTTTATAATATTAGTATGGATATAAAATTCGCATAGCACAGTTATGTAATTCAGGTATTCCCAAAGTGGGTTGCGTGTTATAGTCATCAGGATTGTCCCATAATTATTTGTAACTTCGATTACTAAAACTGGTATTGTTTTTAATTTATATAATACAATGGTTACAAATACCTATTATAAAAATAAACTATGACTAGGTACTAAGACTATTGACTAAAGTCATAGTTTATTTGCATTAGTACTTTTATACACGTCAGGAATATGGTAGCAATTCCACTTATAGAGCGTCCAATGGAACAGTATAAATGTCATACAGTACAGTAACTTGGCCATGTTTTATATTCAAACTCGCTTAACACTTTAAATTTTACACAAATTATACCTCATGAAGAAGATGATCTTTATAATATTTATATTTTGCCAATGGGATTCCATAAAATAAAAGGTAACTTTAAGATGTCGCATCAAAAGTTATGAAGTCATTATTATTAATTAGGAACACCTAAGTTATTATGTTATTAGTTAATAGTCAATTAGGAAATCCAGAATTATTCATCAACTTACTTATCATTATCCTGGAATTCCGCGTTGGCATCCGAACGCCATTTGTTGCCCACCATGTTCTGAACACTATAAAAAAATTAGTCATAGATTGAATTGAATTCGAAATTTGAATTTTGATGAGTCGGTTGTTACTTAGTAAAGTTAGTCGTCGACTTTCCCAGTTTTTCTTGAATTAAATATTGAATTGGTTATTCAATTATTTGGATATGATATTTAGTCATTTATAGTGCTTATCGACTTGGATGAGCAAAAGTATATTGTACAAAAATATTTTAAAAACTTCATTTTTTAAAATATCTAATCTGAGGTTTATAGAGCTCATGCGCCCAATATAATATTATTATAGGTAATATTAATTATTAGGATTAATAATTTTGTCTTTTAAGTGGGAATTATTTAATACTAGATTACGCCCATAACTCCGTTGCGCCAAAATTCGGTTTTCCGGGAAAAAAAAGTATCGTATTTCCTTTCCCGGGACTGAAATTCTCAGCCAATACGGTTCAGCGGTTTGGGCGTGAAAAGGTAACAGTAAACAAGCAGACAGACAGACAGACAGACAGACAGACGGTCGGACAGACAGACAGACAGAGACAGACGGACAAACAGACAGATTACATTATAATACTACCTCCCTTACTGACGAGCATTCGCGTATAATGTAATATTAAGTATAGATTAGACTTCGCGTATAATACAATATTATATATTCGAGCCTGTAATGCGCTCCGCATTGATTTTTAAAGTTGTAGAGATCAACTAACATGGCGCGTCCCTCCAAAATTCAAAACTTTTGAAGTGCGTTGTCAAAACGTTTGAAGTGCGTTGTCTTGCGCGGTATTTTTTTTTAACGGGCTTTGGCCCACCACACATTCCCACCACTGTATCTCCTGTGTCGCCAGGATCGACAGCGGTATCCAACCACGAAAACCCTTTGATATGATCTCAGGGAGCCCGAGGGACATGCTAAAGCTGTCTTGGGACCCGCAACGAATTTAATCAGAAGAAGATAGAAGGAGTAGGAAGTGTACAGTTTGACCGAAAGTCAAAGAACTAAAGGGAAAGCACCACGGGAATAATTAATATTAATTATGACTACTAAGCTAGATCTAAGTTAATGTTGGGATTTGTTGTGTTACACTGTTTCCAGTAATAATTATGACAAAAACGCTTGAAAGCACGGAAGTTCCTTGCGTTGTCCACGAGATCATCGTAATATGGGACTCCAGATTTGCAAAGTGTGTTGTTAAGCATTATAGATCTTTCGTTTTGCCAGAGGTTACACTCCCAGAGAACATGATGGGCGGTTTGTTCGAATATGTTGCCGTCGGTCGAGCACTCGCACATGGGTGATTCTACTAATTTAAATCCATAGAGTTTGGCTTTAAAATTACCATGACCGGTCAGGAATTGAGATACGCAATGATCAATATCCATCCAGTGTTTGGATAGCCGTTGACGTATATCTGGAAAAAAGTTATAAAGGTGGCGACCTTTTGTGGAGTTATCCCAACGAGTTTGCCATTCGGACATTAGGTAACGTACTGAATCATCTAAGGGTTCAAACAATCTAGCTATTTCTGGTTTATCGCGAGCGTTTAAAAAGTCCGGGCTAGTAATGTTTTTGTTGTGGTAGTATATAGTCGCACGACTTGTCTTGCGCGGTAGGCTAGTTATGTTAGTTGACCAACAAATCCTGGTAATAAGTGACATTAACTGAAATATTACGTGTACTGTGATTGGTTGAATGCTTACTACATACAAACTCTTTCATAAGGATGTGACTACACACATTGACATTTGGAGGGGCGCGCCATGTTATCGTAGTTGATGTCTATCAAGATATTACACATTGTATCTTTACAAGGTGCGCATTTTAATGCTCGGTTCTCCTTCTTGAGTCTTGACTCTTGACGGATGTAATGCTGAAATCTGTCACGTTACAATACACGCTATACACGCTCCTAGTGAGGTCGCACCTTAATACTTTAGCACATTGTATTTCTGACATTTTGTCTATCCTATTGATACAATAATATTTTATAATCCGATCGACTGCTCCCTTTCTAATAATTCATTGTCGATATTAAGGTATCGAACCCTAAAGATAACCCTTTCCAATGAAGGGGAAGAGCAGCACGTGTACCTCCCACTCGAATTTCGGTGATTCATTTCCTTTGCGTAATAACATTGAAATAAAAGACATGGACCAAAAGGCCAATTATTCAGAAAATTAAAAATTTCAGTTATCAGCGTGGTCCGTGTCAGTAAAAAAATATATTAAAACTAAAGGGCAATCTGAGCGTGTTGTGGTGCTGCAATCTGTACAGTTTATAACATTTAGAGCCTGTTTCACCACTTCCTGGTAAGTGTCGGATATGCTATCCATCTCTTAACTTGACAGATAGAGTATGGAGAATCTGTAAAAAAAGTGGTGGATAGACTATCTGGCACTTTTCAAGAAGTGGTGAAACAGTATTTTTACGAGTATACATAATTTTTGTAAAACATCATCAACCTTTTCAAAGATTAATGTTTTTCACAAAAACTATACGACAGTCTTGTAAAAAAATTGTCCACGCTTTGTAGCCTCGTGTCATGTAATGTGGTTATACTTAGTTAGTATATTAGTACCATTACCTCTTTAATATTTAATACCTATTTCTAGCTGTATATTTTAAAACCTCCACTTACCACTGGCACTCTACGATTATATAACATAAAAGCAAAAATTTTACCAAAATAATTATAAAAATATTAGTATAAGTGCGCACAAAAAAAGCAAATAAAAAAACTCACACGTGCCTCATCTGATCTCCTTGAGCGCTAATCTGTGCTAAATACGCCGCCTGCTTCCGATGGTGGTACATATGGACCCGTAGACACGACGGGTTCCGCATACGTTTCTGGCATATCTCACATTGTAGCGTCCCTTCCCTCGTGTCGTGTTTGTCCCGTATATGAACCTTTAGATTGTATCGATTCGCGAAGAACCGGTGACATGAAGGACATTTTACTCCTCCCGATTTGCAGTTCCACCCTTTAGAGATACATAGAAATACACGGTGAATATTTGTTCCGTTGTGTGACTTTTATTTGTAGAATGAACACACTCGTTAAGCAACTCTATTCTTGCGTTCGACTTTTCTAATTTATAGTTGCATAAAAAATTTGCAGTTGTAATTGCATTTAGGTCTGCAACTAAAAAGTCTGCAGTTTTATACTACTCAGTGCCTTTACACTTTGTATGAAAAGCCGGTTTTTCAACATCCAAAATGGGTGCCAAGTCCGGCCGAATTTTTTTCAAGTAGAAAAGTTTCTGCCAAAGAATAGTTCATATTCAGGTGTACACATTCTACAAAGTCACAAAACGGAAAAATATTCGCCCTGTAAATTGGCTTACAGAATATCTCCCTTCGCGAATCATACAATGACGTACCTGATTCTTTCGCTGAGTCGGGCAGCACCATGACGTTATTATACATGTCGCTGTCGAAGTCGATCATAGGTTCACTGGGCATATAAAAAAATAAAGAAAATAAAAAAAATGTGCACATAACTAAAAAAATATTACTATAGTACTAAATAATGTTAAGAAATAAAAATAAAGTAGTCAAAGACTGAACAATGTCTTTTAACTAACACATTTTTAACTTTTCCGGTCATATTGTGTAAAGATTTTAGAGAACAAGCTTTTTTCTGCAGTAACCAGAGCTTTTGAGGAATGAGTTCTCATCATATATTTTACCCCTTAATTTAGAGAAACTCTTCTTTTAAATTTTGAATGAATGAAAAAAAAGCGTCCGAAATACAAAAATGTTTGTTGCCTAATGAAGTTGCACAGAACAACTAGAAAAGTATTAGGTGTCTTTTATGTTCCCAATTAAAATTTCATGATTTATTCTGATTCCAAGTTCCGATAATTTGATAATTTATCAATTTATCAATAAACACAAAGTACATGACATAAAAGGAAGCTCCAGTTTGTCAGTTACATTGTAAATTTTAATAAATTAAACAATAATTTAATAGTCCAAATAAAACAAAGAAAAAAACATTAAAAAGTTGTGTAGATCTAGTCTAGCATTTCTACAATGTCTAATTTACAAACCTGTATAACAAGGAACATGAGGTTCAAAATAACTCACCCATCAGATGCATATTCGGTGTTCTCGGCATGGATTGGGCTGTTCGAGATGTTGACTGGACGAGACTTCTTCTTAACATTCATTCCAGGCTTGTTTGGAGCATTCTTCAAAAGCCTGACAAAATATTGCCTATTGTAATACAATCACAGAAATACATAGGTACAAAAGTAAAGACATAAATAACAAAAATTGTGAAATGGGTATGATGTTAACCTCAAAACCCACACGTATACTGAATTTCACGGAAATAATGACGTGAGTGAAAGAATGAGGTAAGTAACATGAAAAAACTTCCCATTTTTTGCTTAAATGAAGGCTTTAGGGCCGGAAAAGTTATTTGAAATAGAAAATATATGGATTATATGTATAGCCAGATTTATTAGCTAGGTTATGAAGTAGATAAGTTACAAGTTTTATTTAAATAATTAGGAAAAAAATGAGTTGTTGTCCGTATAATGTATATTACGAAATGTTACTTGTTCGATTCTTCCACTCACGTCTTCAATTGTGGCAGTAACTGAGAGCTGCCAATTTATGATGGGGATAAAGTAATGATTTCTATCGTCCTATACCATATCTTGGCTATAGATTTAATTGGTTACTTATATTAAATTTCATTGACAAAAATTAAATGTACTATCAGGGAAGTTGATTCCCATGCAGATGGCGGACCTAAGTCATGTGGTCGGCTTATGTCAATTCAATGTTAGCTGTGATCGGTCGGCTGGGTTTGACGTAACGCGACCAAATAACTTAGGTCCGCCATCTGCATAGGAATCATCTTCTCTGATAGTACATGTTACATATAACCCTCCTTACTCGATTACAAAAAAGATGATGTTTATCCCATTACTTAAAACGTAAAAAAAAACTTACCGTTTCAGAGGGCTGCGGTTAGGTTCATCCTTGACGGTGGCAGCGTTCGCCGACTCTGGGGAAGTTTCTGGCATTATCGGCTCGTCCCCAGGTGGCACCCATTCGGGCAAACTATCAGCTAAATTATCCGGTGCTAGTGGTTCAAAGGTCGGCATGTCATCGTTGACAGGCGAAGGAGATTTGCTTTGCTACAATTAAAACACATGCATAAATATTAAAATGTAGAAGTAGATCGTTTTTTTATTTAGTTTTATTAGTTTTATGAAAATGTCCATGACCGAAAGGTCATTTTATTAGCTGTACTGAACATAATCTAAAGTGGTCTTTAAAAATTCAGCACATCAATTTATTTAATGCAAACACAATCTAATCTTTAAACTTAATACTATAAGTAGAAAGATTACTAATACAAAATTCAAATAAGCCCCATCATTGCTAAACAGTAAGTTAGCTTATGATGATGAATAGATGCTCAGAACTCTTTTTAACCGACCTCCAAAAAGGAGGAGGTTATAATATGTTCGTCTATTTATTTATTTTTTTTGGTTATAATATTTTAAAACTTAGAAAAAAACTAGATCAAAATAATAGAATGGTTATCATTTATTTTCACAAAATAATTATGAATTATGATGTATACTGTATAGGTAACAACTAACAATTTTTACAACAAATATGAAGAAATGTTATCAACAACTTTAAAGTATAAGCATACTAATTAGTAAAATACTAATATACTTCAAGACGTGAGTGGAAGAATAAGGTAAGTAACATGAAAAAAATTCCCGTTTTTTGCTTAAATGGAGGCAGCATTAGGGCCGGAAAAAATATTTGAAATAGAAAAACTATGAATTATCACATATAAAAGGCAGATATATTAGCTAGAGTAAGTAGATAAGTTACAAGTTTTATTAGAATAATTAGGGAAAAAATCTGCCGTCGTAAGCATAAACAACGTAATCGACATTTTTTACGAAATTGAGTTATTAGTATATTTGGAATCGTTGAAACGAGAACTACCAGGATCAATCACTCGTTTTTAAATATCTTCTATAGTTTTCATTTTATTGTTAGTCATAAACAGCGTATGTAATATTTTACAAACTTATTACTAGTAATATACATCATAAGGAAACATGCGTTTTTATGACTATCTTACTTACAATTTCGACATATGAAATACTAAGGATAATCAACGCATGTGTGACAGTTGCGTTGTTTATGTCTAGGAAATTGCACAATTGTGATGCTTTTGTATAGCAAAGATAAGGGAATTACTTACATTTAAGTTGCACCTACAGTTCGACAAGGCTTTAAATGAACGTGGCGAGAAAAGGAACTAACGCTGCTATCATACAAAAACGTCATTTTTGACAGTTCTCCTTTACCAGCAGCGCTCATTGACATCATTGACATATTAATTTAAACCCTTGTCGAACTGTACGTTCAATATAACTAGCAAAGGATGATATGAAGATCAGCTCACATGCATTTTTTTTTTTTTTTTGTAACCGAACAAAAAAGAAAACAACTTTAAATAGATGCATAGCAATCTCAATTATTTTAGTCATATTTTAGTACAACTTTTTTACGTTAAGAATTGCCATGAAAATAATTGTGATAAACTAAGTACAACTAATAAATGAACCCTTAATTAGGCATAGTATGATTTATCGACCACCTAGGTAATTGAAGTTTTATAGTGAGTTTTGTCTTTTTTTTAATTGATTTGATTTTAGATTGATTTTAGATGAAGGTCGGAAAAATGAGAGATATAAATTCAAACTTTATCGTCCTCGGTGTAATTTGAATGTTTACAGAGATAACGCATACATACAGGCTGTACACATATTTAATAATATACCCAAACAATTTAAGGAACTATCCTCGAATAGTAAATTTAAAAAGGAATTGACATCTTGGCTTATGGAAAAATGTTTTTATGACTTAAATGAATTCATGCTACATAGTAAAAAATTGTACTAAACTTGTTAATATAATTTATTATGATAGAATAATTATTTTTAGGCTTAATTTTAATTTATTTTATTTTTGACACATTAATATGTATATTTTTTATTAATGAAATTTGACGTAATTTTAATTTTAAACTTTTGACTAAGTACTTTATTTTGATTAATTATGTTTGACATTAGTTACTTATTATTAATGATGTGTATTTTGACTCGTGAAATTTTATTATTAGGTATCTATAAATTATTGTTATGGTGTATTATTATGATTTCTTTTAGTTATATACTATTATTGCCTCATTATTTAAAAAATTCACTTTTTGTTAATTTCATATTTTATAGATATTATTAATTAGGACTTAATTTCATATTGCACACCGTTTTAATATGGTAGAATGAAAGATTCAATTGTATAATAATTAAGACCAACCTGTACTTCATTCTGGCAATAAATGAATTATGAATTCATAAAACTATTTTTGATTACCAATAATTATTTGTATCTTTCGTATAAAGCTAAAAAAATGTTCACTAAACAATTCATTTTGGTAAAAAAAAAGTGGTAATTATATGCCCGTCTGGCGGTAGTATGATATGGTCACTGTTTCCATTATACAAGAGATGATTTTAAAATAAAAATACAATTGTAAATTATTAGGTTACTTTTTATAAAAAAAAACGTTCTTCTAATCGATACTACGTGTGGTAATTACACGCTTACAAAACAGTAATCTTAGGTAAGTATTCAAAATTCTTCAATTCTTGTGAATAGTTCATGACCTCATATTAAGACAGAGAAAGAGATCGTTCAAAGTATGCAGTTTCCTAAGTAATTATTATTTTTAACAAAAAATTAAAACCGACTTCCAAGGTAAAACAATAATAACATCCTTATAATATGAACTAAAAAGTATTAAATAATTATTCCTATCTAATAGTGCCTTTTTACGAATTCGGCTAAAACTCAACTATTTCTGTACTCAATCTTCATCATTTTGAAGTCGGTGCCAGTTTCATTATTGTTTTACCTTGGAAGTCGGTTTTAATTTTTTGTTAAAAATAATAATTTCACTCTTTTTAGTTACCTAGTAAGCAAACGCGTACTTTACGTAGAATAATACACGTGTATATTATTCTACGTATCTTATTACAGTCACACTTACAAAATATTATAATATCAGCTGCAGCTTGCAGATAATTTTAAACAATCATTAAAAAAAATCGAAGTGAACACGTGTAACGTGCTAAGTAGCCGGTCACCGGACTAGTTTCAATAGGCTGGCACTTGTTCGACATGTGCGACAAGCACACGCAGCGCACATAGTACCTCCGTGAGTAATTTGTATTCTGTGCATAGTACCCGGCCCGCGCCCACGCCGCCGCGCGCTTGCTTGACAGCCCTGGCAGATATGCGATGCGATGCGTTATTATTTTTGCGTTGTTTTCCAGAATATCTCGGCGAAGTGGAACAGAATGTTACATTATCGAAGCAAGCTCAGGAGTAATGTCAAATGTGTGCCTTATACTCTGGAGATAAGGTTGAATTTGGTGACATTGGTGACCCTGACGTGGTAATGATGATGATGATGATGAATGGAATTTGCATAGTAGCATATGCTTTCAGTTCTTAAAACAGCGCCTAAACTCCCAAACTTGTATCTATAAGGAATCCGGAGTTCTCTTAGTAGCTTCGGAACCATAGTATACCTCGGTGCAAAATCTTGCGTTTTGGTAGCATATGCTTAGGATGCTTCTCATAAAACCAAAATCACCATATGTTTCCATATAAATTTCGAGGAGTTCCCTCGATTACTCATGGATCCCATCATCAGGTCACCACTTTTGTGAACATGGTACCAAATTGGAGTGAAACCTAATACAACACAACAAAAATTTCGAAAATCGGTTCACAAACGGCGGAGTAATCGTTGAACATACAAAAATAAAAATAA
This sequence comes from Lysandra bellargus, assembly GCA_905333045.1. NCBI lineage: Eukaryota > Metazoa > Arthropoda > Insecta > Lepidoptera > Lycaenidae > Lysandra > Lysandra bellargus. The sequence goes on along the minus strand of HG995319.1, from coordinate 13,365,646 downwards.
AAAAAATATCCACAGCCGAACATATAACCTCCTCGTTTTTTGGAAGTCGGTTAAAAATAGGGATAATGGAAACAAATTATAAAACGCCAGAGAGCTCCTTAACAAGCATAGGGCATAAAATAACCATTTTTTAAGAAACAGTTCTTAGGTATACATTGTACCTACAGGTAAAATTTAAGACCACACCATATTTAAAAATATTTTTAATGCCAGTGCACATGGGGCCTGATTAAGGGTTAAGAAATAATGTACCGGTTCATAGATTGCTATGCATCTATTTAACCTTTAAGTACACGCGTTATTTTGGGTAACGTTCCGTCACGCGTGGGGTCTAGAGGTACCCCAATATAAATAAACGTATAAATTTAGAGTGGTTTAATAATTTTTAAAACCCGTTTTATATATAAGAATAGATATTATTTTATTTATGAAAAGCATTTATTAATAATAAACTAACCATTATTTAGACAGTAAGGAACATTTTTATGAACTAACCAATCTCGTGCATAGAATTTGTAGGGCACATGTTTAATGTACTAAAATTCAACAAAAATGTCTACTTCTGAGTAACTCATTGTTTTTTTCTCATAAAATAAGATTCAGAAAATCAAAATAAAAATTAACATTAAAATTTACAGTAAAATAATTTACAATCCTTGATAAGTACGACCCTAAACTAAAATTATTCCTTGAGTAAGCTAGGTAAGTAATAAATAATTTTACTGAATGAGACTTGCAAATAGTTTTATAATAAGGCTTACGGGCTATAATAATTAGTTCTGGGACAATAATAGCACCGTCGCCTCATTTTTGGTGCACTAGGTCTAGCTACCTCTAACTCTCTCAAAATGTTTCCAAAAACTTTCAGAGACATTAAATTGCATAATATGATTTGAGCAATTTGATTTTCTGTTAGTCGGCAACAAATTTTCCATTTATACATAGACAATTAAAAAAACAAACAAATAAACACATAAGCAATGTGAAAAAAAGTACATACGTTAAATCACGGATGGGGTCTGCAGGTATCCCCACATAAGCAAAAATGTAACTTCTCTTATCAGAGGAGCGACGGACTTTTACTCACTGAAAAACCTCGCGTTGCATTGAGATTAGCCGAAAACATGCGATCGTAACTAGCCAATTTAAAAAAATATCGTCAATAAACAGCGCCGTGGGGTCTGCGTAGACCCCGCCCGTGACGTTAAAGGTTAAAGTTGTTTTCATTTTTGTTCGGTTACAAAAAAAAAATGAAATGAGTTAATCTCATTCTTTGCTAGTCATATTGAACGTATATGCAACTTAAATGTAAGTAATAACCCTTATCTTTGCTAAGCATAAGTATCACAATTGTGCATTTATTAGACATAAACAACGCAACTGTCACACATGCGTTGGTTATGCTTAGTAAATTAACATTATTGCAATCCATGTTTTCTAGTCATAAACAATTTTCCGTCTTTAAAAATATTAAAAATAACTAAATATGTAAATATAGCATCGCATAGGCAAAGTTAACATTTAAAGGCGCCAAACAAAATAAAAATATTTGGAATATATTCCTCTTAGTTTCAAATGGACAATAAAAATAAAGAATAAAACTTTAGGCGCGAATTACTCGAAAGTTGCCGCCATGCAGATGCGTTGTTTATGATAAGGACCGCAAAAATGAGGTAAGAACTTATTTTTCGTATGTTACGAAATGTTACTTGTTCGATTCTTCCACTCACGTCTTCAATTACTAACCATAGCAAAATAAACTTCACCAAATCATAGTTAATTGACATTACCAAAAGTATGTCTGGAATACAGAAATATAACCCTCCTGTCAAAGACTAAGAAATTTAATTCTTTATAATGAAGAAGACCCAAGAAAAGAGGCAACAAACAAGACTCTGTTGATGAAGAGTGGTTAAATACAGGAAAGGATAGAGATATATGGAAGGAAAGAAAGCATCTTCCCAGCAGTAGGATACCAAAGGCTTTTAATACTTAATATGTATATTTTTAAATAGACTAAAAAATATTAATTGTGGAAAAAGTGTATTCAACTACGACTAATAAAAACTAAGGAAATGTAACTCTCATACTTCAACCATTTTGAATATAGTTTCTTTTCGCACACTAAAATATGGCAATAGCAACAAAACACTAACACTCAAATTTACGAAATAAAGCCATTGACATTGTCACTTCTAAAGTTACACGAAATTGTGTACCGAATACAAGCTTATAGTTTGCATGTATAAGGGTCACATTTTGTAGACACAGTTACTCTTCCTTAGTTTTTATTATTTGTGGGTATTCAATAAATTACATTTTAGCTAATAAAACTTACCTCTCGTCCGCCTGTCAAACCCTTCACTTGCAGGAGTTCTGCGGTGTGAAGGAATCCGGACAGCTCCTGCTGTCTCACATGCACCTCTCCACGGTACATGAACTGCAGGAGCTGTCTCAGCTCTTGATGGTTCACATCCTTCAAGATGACTATTGGATGATCACAGGGATTCATCTGCGTAAAACAAGTTGGAGTCAGGAAAACGTTACTTTTTTTGTGTCTCAAAGGCACAATTTTATTATTATTTGTTTTTGCAATAAAATCACATTTTTTGCAAGAACAAACTCTACAGTAATATATTGCTAGGAAATTTATTCATATGAGTTATACAAGAGACGATAGCTACAATTTTGTAATATGCAGAAGACCATCTATACAATATATAATAAAACTGTAGAAATGAAGATTCTGTACATTAAAGATATTCAAAAAATAATAAGCGGAAGGTGTCACTACATGGCTATAGAAGCCAAAAATGTGGTCAGTTTTTTTGTCTGTCTGTCTGTCTGTATGTTTGTTCCACTATCACACGAAAACCACTGATCCAATTTGAATGCGGTTTCGGCAGATATATTTGTCTTCTTCCAACTTAACATCTGGTCTATAAAAATTTTCTCCCCACCCCTCTAAAGGGACGAAAGAGGAGGTCAGATTTTGTATAAGACTTTTGCTTTAACACGAAAACTACTGAACCGATTCGCATACGGTTTTCGCAGATATATTTGCCTTCTTCCAACCCAACATCTGGTGTATAGAAATCATCCCCACCACCCCTCTAAGGGGACCAAAGAGGGGGTCAGATTTTGAATCAAACTTTTATCATTAATGGACTTACTTCATATTATTAACTGTTTTTCCAACTTAACATGTGGTGTATAAAATTTTTTCCCCCATCCCTCTTAGGGGACAAAAGAGGGGGTAAGATTTTGTATCAACTGATGAAGTAGAAATACTATGATGGCAAAACAACGTTTGCCGGGACAGCTAGTGTATTATAAGGTTGTTTCTTCGCATTTTATATAAAAAATCAAAAGGTTTTTTATAAAGTTTATTTACAATTGACTAAAGTATTATAGGTGCCATTTTGTTCGATAACTTTTTGCCATCTTGTTGGTAGGGACATGATCTCATTGCTTTAAAAATATTGGAGTTTCTGATGAAAAAACTGCGACAAGTGGTTTTGGCAGTCCTCTTGTGATGTCAACCTGACACTGCCTAAGGAATTCTGCAGCGATCAAAACAGGTGGAAATTTGAAGGTGCAAGGTCAGGACTATATGGCGGATGCATTAACACCTCCCAGCCAAACTCCCGTATTTTTTGCTGAGTGGCTAAAGATGTGTGAGGTCTAGCGTTATCATGGTGAAAAACCACACCCTTTCTGTTGATTAATTCCGGCCGCTTTCTCTCAACTACTTGCTTTAATCTTATAAGTTGTTCGCAGTACAGTTCAGAATCGATGGTCCTGCCTGGTGGCAACAGCTCATAATGAATAATGCCCTTCCAATCCCACCACACACACAGCATCACCTCGTTGCGAGTTAACCCGGGTTTGTGAAGCCTGACCGGCCTTTTACCACGATCTTTTTCGCACTTTCTTGTCGTAAGTGATCCACTTTTAATCACCAGTTATAAGCTTCTTCAAAAATGGTTTGGTTTCATTACGTCGTAATAATCACAAATTATTACACGGTTCATTAGGTTTCTTTCAGTGAGCTCATGAGGCACCCAAATATTGAGTTTTTTTTGTGTACCCAGATTTTTTCAAATGCACCAAAACTTGTGGTCAAACTCCAGTTCTTTAGCTACATCGTAACTACTAATATGCCGCTCTTGCTCCACTTTTTCAAAAATTGCATCAGTTTTGTCCGTAACAGGGCGACCAGAGCGACGTGCATCTTTGATATCAAAATTTCCGGATTGAAAACATTTTTACCATTATTGTAACAAAATTTTAAAATGTATCAAAGAAAAAGGGGCATTTCGTACCCACCAATGTAGCACGTTGAGACATATACCAAATGAAAGGGCTTGAAAAGTTGAACATTTTATTGTATGACGAAAAATCTCTAAACCATGGGAGAAAAAAGTTAAATGAGGCTAGAACGTAAGAAAAAAATCACAAAAAACACCATGTATTATTGCATCAATTTATAGTGTTACTGATAAGGAATCATTTCCGGAAAGTAATCGTATATGACGAACTTATGGAAAGCGTTATATTTTAGTATATTGTTTCATATTTTTAAGAAATGTATGGGAAAACAATAAAACCTTAAAAATCTAACCTTTCCTGGATTTTACGGTATATCGTTACTTTGGAAAAATTGATTATAATAAGCAATAAGTACTAACTAGCAAATGGTGCAATAATACAGGGTATTTTATTTTTTCCTAAGAAATAATAAAAAAACTTTATTATTGCACCATGTGATAGTATTGCTTATTATTATATACAATTTAGGCAAAGGTTTGATATTCAGCATTTCATTGTTTTCTCATACATTTCTTTGAAATATGAAGCAATACATTGAATACAACACTTTCCTTGAGTTTGCCATATATAATTACTTTATTTTCTTACAAATTAATTCAATACACAGGATATTATTTTTTCATTTTCGGAAAAAATTAAACATCCCGCATTATTGCGCCATTCGCTAGTATTGCTAATTATAAAACGTTTCTCCAAAGTGATTATATACGATAAAATCCAGGAAAGGTTAGATTTTTAAGGTTTTATTGTTTTCTCATACATTTCTTTAAAATATTAAACAATATACTAATATATTACACTTTCCTTAAGTTTGTCATATATGATTACTTTCCAGAAATGATTCCTTACCAGCAACACTATAAATTATTGATTATTGATGCAATAATACAGGTTGGTTTTTTGTGATTTTTTTCTTACGTTCTACCCTCGTTAGCTTTTTTCTCCCATGGATTAGAGATTTTATGTCATACAAGAAAATGTACAGCTTTACAAGCCATTTCATTTGATATATGTCTCAACGTGCTACAGCCTGGGTACAGGTCTCATACAAAAATGCCCCTTGTTCTTTCTTCATTAGAATAACTCATTTAAACAATAAGAAAAACAAATGACAATATCACATTTACCGAATTTGAATTTGGAATGGTCTTCTGCAAAATTAAAACTTTTTAATGATACCAAAATTAGCCAGATATGTAATTGGTATAGACTTATAGATTAAGATAAGTTCATACATAATGTGAAAATTCTTTTTCCCCAACCTAGTATTTACTTCCAACGTAAAAAAAAAAATTTACATTTTAGCACATGGGCGAGGCCACAAATTTTTGCTGATTTTGCAATTATTTTTCTCCGCCCTTTGTATTTTAAAAAGTATTGTGTTTATCTTATGCTCGAAAATTGATTCTAACGAAGAAAACAAAGTACTCAAGCATGCATTAGAATTATTTGAGTTCCAATAATAGTCTAAAAATATACTTACAATTAAACATAAAAGAAGGTAAGAAAATAGCTTTAAAATATACAATCCACCGTGGAAGAAGTGCACTTTAACTGTCACTGTAGCAGTAAGTTTGACAGATTTGAAGATAAATCTGACATGTTATGAATAGTGAATACTTATATAAATGTCTATTACCTCATCTAATTCTTATAGTATTTTAAGATAACTTTCTTTATAAACTTTTTCAAATCAAATGAATCGTTAGAAACATCAATTCTACCCCACATTTTAAACGTAATCAATAATACCGATTTATTGTTATCGTTGGGTGTTAGGGAAGGTAAAATCGGGAAGTGGCAACGCTGAGTTTTTACGTATTCTATGGAAAATTTCGTAATATTCGCCATTTCTCGACAGTTCACATTTGAACCTCAGTCGGGCTGTGTACACAGTTTTTTCAAAGGAAGTTTTTTTGTGACACAAATGTAAGTATTACTGTTTCACATAAAACGATCAATGCATCATGTGAGTAGTCAAAAGGGCCATGTTTGGGGCTATAATACAAACGGCATTGTGTATTATTTATAGAGATAAGTTTGATTTTCTCTACGCTATGATAGCCTCTACGCTATCATTTTGGTGCTCCAACGGCATATTTCTCAACTCTATGATAGCGTAGAGAAATAAATTCCCTACAATTTAGGTGCTCCAACGTCACAAGCAGCGTAGATTTTCGCCAATTTTCTTTCTCTCGCAAAATTTTTCTGCGTCATATCAGCAAAAATTGGCAGCCTCACCCACATAATGTTGTAATCATGTATGCCTCATATGCACTGATTTATAATAGTTTTTTTTTTTTTTTGTATAGAAGTTTTACTATTTGTAAGTTCTTTGCAAGTTGTAATAAAAAGTGAAATATTAGGAATCTAATTAGTTACTTAAGTTTATTAGTTAAGTTAGTTGTTGTCAGTACTGTTTGTGTATTTATAAAAAAAGATTAGTATTTTTATAATATTAATATAATTTCGTCATTGCGCCTGCCAAATCCTACATATTGTGTTTTTGGTCAAATTTTCAGGGGTAGACAATAAACTATTCTATTGAATGATTGATGGAATTATTAATAAATTAAATGTCTTAGTTCATACATAATAAGATGTACCACCATACTGCATTTTTCATTTATAGATAAGTCCAAACATCATTGAATAAAATAGTTTACTGTTTATCCCTGAGAATTTGACTAAAACACATACAGGATTTGGCAGGTGCAACAATGATATGTAATAATTAAATTACAATATGAATAATTCAATAGAATTTTTTTCTTAGTTTTCTTTTAGTTACAATTATTATTAAGAGATGCAAGTTGAATAATTGTATATTATGAATGTTAAGTCTTACAAAAGATAACATGATATGACAATGATTTACTGAAGTACAAAAACACTAGCAAGTAGTAAGTAGGTATTAATAATAATGATAATAAGTAGTAATAATGATAGTAAGTATAAAAATAATGTCAAGTTATAATATATATAGTATCAAAAGTGGGATTGAGTTAACAATAAAAGGTGCTAATTTTAGAATAAAAAGAAACAAGAAGTTTTCGCAATAAACAAATTAATGTGATGAATATATAAGTAAGAAAAACATTCTCCAATCACAACAGGTATATTTATACAATTTCATAATACTTGTTTACACAAAGTTGCACGTTTCAAGGAGGAAAATAGGAGTATAACAAAGACGAATTCCAATGAGTCATACCTTAAATAGCTCCTTGAAGTAAGGGCTGCACACAGACAGTATCAGCTTATGTGCATGGACATACTGCCCACCAGCCGCCAATGTCACATCCACCAGATCCTCTCCATCCAACAAAGCTTGGAAAGACTGAGACAGATTCGAGTGGAAATCATTCCAACGCAACGAAAACTGCTCAGGCATCGCCATCGCCGTCTGAAAATGTCATCCACAGAATATCAGCATCAGTGACGCCCTTATTTTATGCGACTAACTGTACACCCAATTTTCAGTTGAACTACGCGTCCACACAATGAAATTGCACTTACTGAAATTAGCACTTGTAGCACACCTCGATTGTTTGTCACTGCACCATAGAATGAAATATAATATTACAAATGGACATGTTAACGCACGTACATCGCTAGATGAACGCTATTATGAATTAAATAATGTTGACTGGCATGGCAATCAATACAAGGAAAAGTATCAAAATGTCGCTTCTCTTCTCACTCGCTCTTACATGAACTTAACTATACAAACGGTTCATTGTCTGAAAAGTGAAATGTCGATAGTCGCCAGTCGGTACCTACCTATTGAATATTATCTGTATTGATTTTTGCTTGCGAGTTGCGACTGCGAGTTGCATTGCCTAAAAATAATTTTAGGAAAAATATTTCGTATAGTTTTAAAGCTAATTAATTTCAGTTGCAGTAGTATCAATTAGTTATTAAAATTATACTCATTATTAAAATGTTAAAAATTATTTTCCCGTATGGTAGCACTGACAAGTGGCAACTGGCAACTGGCAAGTGCCAGGTTAAAATTTAGGGACTGGGTTGCACCAAAATCGTGGTTATAACCTAAAGTTAAAGTTTTGGTTGAAGTCAATGTTGAAGTTAAGGTTGACTTAGCTTTAAACCTTAACTTCGACCACAGAAATGGGATGTTTTCTTATTTTAAATCTCCACCAGACGGTGCAACGATAAACACTTCTAGATTTTCCATTGGCTCCCCACTGATCTGAAATTATCTGCATACATAATTATGGTCTGTGTTTCCAAAAAAATATCAGTGTATTGTCAAGTCACGAAGAGCATACGCCTTAGCGATCATTGGCCTAAGCGATTAGGCCAGTATACTGGTAACAGTTTAGGAACACACAAATTGTCAAACTGAAAAATGACAACTGACAACTGAAAGAAAGTTTTGGCCATGTTTTGGCGGGTATGTCCATGGACTTAGGTATGTCACTTTCAAACTTCTTCTACTTTTTATTGATGGTGTGGTTTTTATTATTTTTATATATTTCCTGTGACATTTGGTGTGAATATCGGTAAATAAGGCTATATCTTCCGTGAGTTTTAATTAAAACATCGTTTTAATAAGTCTATTATTCTACTCATTGGAATATTATTGCGTCTTTTTCAAATCGAAATGTATCAAGTTTTACATTATTTTGCCCAGTTTTGTAGCAATTATTGATGGTGTTCCCTGGTTTTACCGATAGTTGTCTACCCATACGCCATCTAGTTACTAAAATGGAAACTGTTTGACAATCAAATTAAAAAAATAAGAAAATGCCTCAATTTTTATTAAAGCTACAGGTATGGGATTGAGAGTATAAAAAATTGAATTATCTGCGGATAATAAAATATAATAAATAAATAGAGTATAATAAAATCGACAGAAAAATATAACCCTGTGATGTCGGCTGTACACTCTCGCCGAGAGCTCTCGGGCGAGAGTCTCGTGCAAGAGCCCCTTGCCCGAGTACGATCATGTACATTCTCGCTTAGGGTGAGTTGCACCAGAGGCGTAGTTAAAGTTAAAGTTAAATATGGCGCCCAAACACAACATATGGTCATGCCTCATACGACATCTGTCAATTTTTCCGGTTAAAGTTAAAGTTAAAGTCAAAGTTAGTTCGTGTAACCCACTCTTAGTTTAATCGTAGTTATGAACTCAGAGAAGATGGAACATTATTTTTCTAAAAATGGCGAAAACGTATCTACGATCAATGATCACCATTTACTATTGCATCGAAAGATATCATTGTAATCCAAAGATCTATAATAATATTTAGTTTTATTCCTCACAGATAATGATTTATAATGACGTTTAATATTGTTATTTTTCTGTTCTGCACTGTATAGCGGCGCGCCGCGCGACTGGTAGTGAAAAACGCGAGAGTGTACAGTAATGCGCTCGTTTTCCTCGCGAGACCCTTTGTCTCGGGCGCAAGATACCGACACGGGACACCGGACCGAGAGGGTCCGAGACAGGCAAGACGAGGCGAGCGCACCCATTTACACTCTCGCACTCGGGCCGCCTCGCTGTGTCTCGGCGAGAGTGTACAGCCGACATGAAACATATCTTTTTTTATTGGTCTGAGGAAACATAGTAAATTTTCACGAAAAAATTTAGATACAAGTATGAGCGGTTATGGTTAAATATAGCGTCGGACGGGACGCCATATTATAAAGGACCCCGAGACGATCAAACGGTTTGATTCAAACCTTACGTGTTTGATGCAACCGTTTGATGTCGGTTTGAACGGTTTGTCAAACGAAACTGCGCAGTTTGGTTCAATACTCGCTGTGGAGTACACGTCTTGTGACGAATAAATATTATTTTTTAAAAGATAAAACCGACTCAAAAATTGTACGAAATTGAGAATTAAATTCCCTATCTCAAAAACTACTAAACCTATTTTGATGAAACTTGCAGACGTCTCCCAAGTTAAACAATACCTATTATAATACATCAAAAAAATATTTAAATCGGACTTGTAGTTCCGGGTATATGTGAACATAAACATAAAAACATACATACACTTTTGAAATTTTGCACATTTGTTCAGATGCTGATATAGACTAACATTATATACGAAAACTGGGCAGTTCTGGAAATATTACATACATACGCATCGAATTGATAACCTCCTCTTTTTTAGTCGGTTAAAAATAATATACCTACTCCAAAGAATGGTATAAAGTTTGTTCAAATGCATTGGAAAACGATCAACTGGCGCGTCAAACACAACAAAAATATGAAATTTCATCAAACGAGCTTCAAACACGTAAATGTTTGACAAACCGTTCAAACTAGCTTTATAAACGATCAAAATGGTTTGAGTCAAACCAAAATTTACGTGTTTGATCGTCTCGGAGGCCCTTAACGTGTTTGATGCAACCGTTTGATGTCGGTTTGAACGGTTTGTCAAACGACACTGCGCAGTTTGTTTCAATACGCGCTGTGGAGTACACGTCTTGTGACGAATAAATATTATTTTTTTAAAAGATAATACTGCCTTAAAAATTGTACGAAATTGAGAATTAAATTCCGTATCTCAAAAACCACTAAATAAACATATTTTGATGAAACTTGCAGAAGTCTCCCTACTTAAACAATACATGTATAACTAGTACAACAAAAAATATTTAAATCGGACTTGTAGTTCCGGAGATATGTGAACACAAACATAAAACATCATACACTTTTGAAATTTTGCACATTTGTTCAGATACTGTCTGCTGATATAAAATGTACGAAAACTGGGCAGTTCTGGAAACATACATAGTACGCGTCGAATTGATAACCTCTTCTTTTTTGGTGGGTAAAAAATAATGTACTCCAAAGAATAGTACCTACAAAGTTTGTTCAAACGGATCGGAACACGAGCTTCAAACACGTAAATGTTTGACAAACCGTTCAAATTAGCTTTGTAAACGATCAAAATGGTTTGAGGAGGAAAAGAAAATTGGTTTGGGGTAGGAAAGGGAATAGGGGAGGGTAGGGAAGGAAATAGGGGAGGGTAGGAAAGGGGATTCGTTCATCTGTGAATTTTAAAAGAAAAATAATTCGATTTTTTTAACCTACGCAAGAAGTGAGAACAAATCACTAGTGTCCAGTTACCAAGTTACCACTATAATAATAATTATGGCTTTATTATATTTTATAGTTTATGATTTGTTATTCAAGTTGGTAAAATAAAATCTTCTTCGTATATAATATGGGCGTGGCTAATAACACCCTAGGCCTAGAATAACAACAAAATTAAACAGTGTAATGAATAAGTAGGTAACTAATATGTATTAGATAACTTTGGTTAATTTATTATTATTTTTATTTTATAATCTATACTCATAAAATTACATGTCCTGACTGACTGACTGATTCATCATCGCTGCGCAAAAACTGTTAAAGTTACAGCCACGAAATTTGGTGAGTAGGGTTGTTTTATTAAGTAGACGCCCATTAAGGAAGGAATTTTGAAAATTTTACCCCGAAGAGGTGAAATAGGGGTTGAAAGTTTGAAAGAAAGTCCGTCATTTCTTGAGTTAGAAACATGAAACTTTATTTTTGGGTTACTGATTAAAATGAATGGATACGTATTTAAGCGTTTTTGGAAATTCAACCCCCCAAGGGGGTGAAATTGAGGTTGAAAATTTTAATGAAAGTCCGTTATTTCTGGAGTTAAAAACATGCCATTTTATGTTTGGGCTACTGATTAAAAATGATTGGATACGTGTTTAAACGTTTTTGGAAATTATACCCCCAAGGAGTTAAAATAGGGGTTGAAAGTTTAAATTAATGTTCGTCATTTTTTAAGTTAGAAACATGAAAGTTTATTTTTGGACTGCTGATTAAAAATGAATGGATAGGTATTTAATCGTTTTTGGAAATTCTACCCCCAAGGGGGTGAAATTGGCTTTGAAAGTTTGAATGAAAGTCCGTCATTTCTTGAGTTAGAAACATGAAACTTTATTTTTGTGCTACTGATTAAAAATGAATGGATACGGATATTTAAGCGTTTCTGGTAATTTTACCCCCAAAGGGGTGAAATTGGGGTAGAAAGTTTCAAAGTAAGTCCGTCATATCTCGAGTTAGAAACATGAAAGTTTATTGACGTTTGCGTTTGACGTTTGCTTAAATAGGGTCCCGTTTTTACTCTTTTGTATAAGGAACCGCAAAAAAAGGAAAACTATCCATCTTTGTTATCATACTATGTTAACGCGGACGAAGTCGCGGGCAACAGCTAGTATTTATATAAATCCGTGAGATAAGTCCTGAACTTATTATTAAGAGTATTAAAAAATATATTGTCTAATTGACAACTAATAATAATTAACAGCAATTGACGGGGAGTTTTGGCGGGCATGTGAAAGAGTGCTGTTGTGTTTTTGTATTATTTTCCTAAAAATTGTGTTAGCTGGGTTTTTAATGTGTAATATTGGTAGAATATTAACCATTAGATATTCGTGTTCATGCACAAGTGTAGGAAAGTGATGTAATATCCAGAAACGTGCTATTTTGTGTTCCCTCCAAAACTCCATCGAAAGTTTCAGTAAAGCGTCTACCACTTTACTGAATCGACCGACTTGACTCCTTGACTGTATTGACTTTTACTTAGACTTTGACTAGACTTTAGACCTGACGATACATGAAAACGATGATGAAAATTATAATAGGAGGAATATGGTTTTCCCGCCATATTCCTTACCTTTTTACCTTGTCTGTGGCACAACATACACATCCTTTGTGTCAAGTTGCCAAAAAAGAAGAAAAAGAAAAAAAGAAGAAAAGCAATTGACAGTGACAGCTAACAAATTACAAAAATCTGTTTGAAAATCTGGCAATTCGGGCAATGGTGTATGGGCATTGGCAATTGGATTATTTCTGCAGATTATGATCCTGTTGGCTTTTACAGTAAATGTATAAAAATGCACAAGATGTTTAATTAACTCAGTGGTTCATCCCAAAATAATTATATACAAGTGTTCAAATCTGCAATAAAGTTTTATTCAAGAAAAATAAACTTAGTGGAGGCAATTTATTGGAGGTGATAATACACTATACCTACAGCGTTGGCAGTGATTTCAGGTTCGTCATAAGTCATTATTTAATTTTTGAAGACAAATGTTGTTATACCGCTATCACAAGGTCCGCTAGCTAATATTTAATTATTATAATATTTGATAACGAGTGACCATGATTATAATTGGTTCGTGATGAATACGATCCTCTGCGACATTTTTGAACACATCGTCGACGAAGAAACGTGATGCGTGCAGCGGAAAATGTTTTTATGGTAAATAGTTAAAACATTGTAGCTACCATTAAGTTATTAAACATAATGTCGGGCCATAGTGCACAAGATCAAGCTGATGCAGATAAAGCATTGTTACTGAAGAAGATATTGAGTGCCGCGTTTTATGCTTTGGCTTCGTTTATGATAACAGTTGTGAATAAATATGTGCTCACCTCATATGCCTTCCCCTCGTATCAAGTGCTGGGCCTTGGACAAATGTTAGCGACAATAACAGTGCTATGGTTTGGCCGGTCCGTAAAATTAGTCCAGTTCCCCCATTTAGACAGTGGTGTCGCGCGTCGGATTTGGCCACTACCCTTAATTTATTTGGGAAACATGGCCACTGGGCTTGGTGGAACAAAGGAGTTAAGTTTACCCATGTTCACTGCTTTGAGAAGATTTAGTATCCTGATGACAATGATTCTTGAGAGATTAGTTCTCGGAGTAAAAGCATCATGGTCTGTGCAAACCAGTGTAATGGCAATGGTAGCTGGTGCCTTACTAGCAGCTGCAGATGATGTGACATTTTCCTGGCCTGGATACACACTAGTGCTCCTTAATGATGGATTCACTGCTGCCAATGGTGTCTACATGAAAAAGAAATTAGATTCCAAGGAGCTCGGCAAGTATGGTCTGATGTTCTACAATGCACTATTTATGATATTACCAGCAACAGTCGTTGCCTGGTGTACTGGTGATCTGGAAAATTCTGCGGCCTATGCCCAGTGGTCCGACATGCTTTTTGTAGCATTGTTCTTGATGTCGTGTGTAATGGGTTTTATACTCTCTTATAGTGTAATGTTATGTACACAATTTAATAGTGCCTTAACTACAACAATTATAGGATGTCTCAAGAATATTTTGGTTACATATTTGGGTATGATCATCGGCGGAGACTACATATTTTCATGGCTCAATTTTGTTGGATTGAACATTAGTGTGTTTGCTAGCTTAATTTATACATATGTTACATTTAAAAGGAAACCTAACCAATATATGCTCCTAAATCAAGCAAACAGTAAAGTAGATACAGTGTAGGTTTCCATGTTAACATAAGATCTGTCTCATTGTTTTTTACTACACAAAACCTTATCACCCAAAGATAATTTTTATTGAATTATCTGCTTTTATAACTATATGTAATTGTGTATTGTATTAGCAATAAGACATAGACGTAATCTGTACTCTGTACTAATATTATAAATGCAAAAGTACTCTGTCTATCTGTCTGTCTCGCTTTCACGCCAAAACTACTGAACTGATTATAGTAAAATTTTGTATACAGATATTCTTGAGAGAGGACATAGGGCTACTTTTTAACTGGACAAAGTGGTTGTAAGGGGCTGAAAATGCGTAAATTTGTTCAAATCCAAAAATTCATAATAGATGGCGCCGTGCGTCTCCTACATCGCACTGACGCTTGCTCAAACATTTGCTATAAGAGGTGGTATCATCTTTTATTAGATTTACGATTATTTCGATTGTTATTGCTTTTTCACATTTTTAAATAACTCGGTACTTTATCTATGCAGTGACGTATCCTCAAAGTTTAAACCTATCAACGTTAGTTTATGGGTAAAGTTGTGTAATTGGGGGGCTAAAATTAATATACTTACTTTAAAATTTGTCATAAATAAAGTTTAATTTAAAATAATGAAATATTATGTGCACACTGCACAGTTGTTTTTGGGTATTTTGATTTAAGGGGTACTAGGGTTTTTTTAAAAGCTTTTAAATTTGACACCAATTTTGTTGACACCGCGCGCTATAAACTGAAGTCCATGCGGACGAAGTCGTGGGCAACAGCTAGTATTATTATATTACTAATAATAGTTTAAGGGTATATACTATAATCCATATTTAAAATGAACAAAAATATTATATTAATAGTTTACTTAAAATAATACATATAATACAAAATACTTCAAGTTTAATATAACTATTTTCATATTTGTAATAATTTATATTTTATAATTCCTATACATAATTTATCTTTTGTCATTCATCATATTAATATGAATGGTTGTAGCATTTATTTGCAGTATTAAGATTTAAGACGAAGTTGAAGAGTATATAATCTGATTACAAATTATTAAATATTCTAAATAATAATATGTTTTGAAAAGATTTAAATATAATGTTTAGGGGCCGTTCATAAAATACATTCGCATACAGGGGGGGGTTACGGAGTATTTAGGGGGGGAGGGTCCTTAATGTTTGTGACAAAATATTTACAGGTCACAAAAAGTGTGATGTTTTTTTTTTTTTATTAATATCCTCCCCCTAACTATCACAATACAATATTCAAATTAACATTACAAATAAAATTTCTAAAATTAAATACAATATCAATAGTAAAAATAAATCAATAAAACAGCGGCACAATACAAAAACTATCCTAATATCACAGCTGTTAACCTATCAATAGAACCTAATTAGTATCACATATTATAATATTGCTATTTCTCTTATAAACTACACCCACGATCTTCCTGCAAAAAGCTAGGAAGATGTCCCGCTTTTTCCCTCCCAGGATGGATGGCAGATTCTCACCCGTCATCGATGTGCCCAACTTTTGCTCAATATCATATCTATTGCTAGCAAAAATTGGACACTCGAGTAGCAGGTGAGGAACCGTCTCCTCGACTCCGGGCTGACACAGACACGACGGATCCTCCTTCAGCTTGAATCTGTTCAAGTAGAAGGCGAATCCGCCGTGGCCGGTCAGTATCTGCGTAGCCTAAGGTGTAATGTCTATCATTTTGACTATATGCAGCAGCAGCGCTTGGGAAAAAGAGCTTCGTGACTCCGGCCGTCCCTCCTACCTCATATCTCCTGTCCCATTCCTCAATCGTATCCTCTCTTAAAATACGCTTGACGAATGAAACAGGACACAGATCGTAGTCGGGTTTCCTTCTCAATTTCAGCGCGGCCTCTTTGGCTAGTTCGTCAACCCTCTCATTCTCCTTCAGTCCTGCGTGCGCCTTAATCCAAAACAAGGAAACCTTCCGCCTCTGCAATGCAGCTTTTCGGAGGGCCGCCCTTGTTTGCACTGCCAGGGGATGAGGAGAACTAAGGGTGACAGTCTGGAGAGCCGATCTGGAATCGCTAAGGATACCGACCTTTGCCATTCCACTCTTGCAGGCTATACTTACTGCTCTTTGGAGCGCTAGAAGTTCGGCCTGGTAGACGGTGCAATACGGCGACAAAGCAAGCTTGACGGCCTTCGTCTCGGCCTCCCCCTTCCATACGGAGAGTGCGGCTCCGACTTGACCCTCAATCTTGCTGCCGTCCGTATAGATCCTATGGATGTGGCTGTTAACCACATCGGCATACGAGTCCATCTACCATCCCGAACCTCAGCTCTACCTTCTCTGCCGGATGTGGGTCCTCAATCGCGGAAGCCATTCGTTCCACCTCCCTGTCCCTCAATGCTGGGTACGACACTCCCTTCTTGATCTCATAAAGTCTCGATGCTTCGAGTATTCTGAGATCAAGAGGGAGTATCCCAGCCAACAGTAGTGCAGAGTTCAGGGAGACGGTCCGATATGCTTTGCAGATCTTCAGGACAAAACTTCGTTGGACGGAGTTGACCCTTTTTTGGACCCCCATCTTTTCCACGGTGGGTGCCCACGCTGCTGATGCATATAAAATAGTCGGTTCTATGACCGCTGTGCATATAGTTTTAACTACTTGGGGGCTAAGCCCCCAACCTACTCTTGCAGCTTTTGCGAGTTGCTTATATCTTACTATTGCCTTTTTACAGACACTGCTCACATGGTCATTGAATGTAAGGCCTTTATCTATAACTAAGCCTAGTACTTTGATACTGTCGTGATATTTGAGGTCGACGCCCCCCATAGCGAGCCGCGGTGTATCGTGTTTTAATTTACGCGTTGATAGTAGGACACATGTTTTATGGGGGGCGAACTTCAGCTTGTTTAGCTCCCCCAATTTCTTGATTCTATTTAGCACTTTATTTGCTTTGAACCTAGTGATAGTTGTAAGTGTAAAAATTTTGGCAACAATAATAATATGTATCCTACTAATATATATCCTAATAATAATATGTACCTTTATATTATTTTATTTGATTTTAAAAAAGTTATGTGATTTCAATGATCAATGATGACACAAAACAGGTAAGCTGAGCTTAAGATATTATTTTGTGTCAAAGACTTAACTGTTTATATTCTTGCCAAATTGATCCTTCTATTATATTCTGATAATGATTATGATAGTGTTATTATCACTACGAATAATAAAAACTAAGGAAGAGTAACTCCGTCAAAAAACATGCTCCAAAATACTTGTCAAAAAAGTGTACCTTAGGTTCACTTTTCATACATTTGCAATATTTAGGTGACCTTGAGCGGTATAAATGCTGACGTTACATGACAGTTCGAATGGAACCAAATTTAAAACTGTATTAGTATGGGAGTTATGTTTCCTTAGGTTTTATTATTCGTAGTATTATCATAATATTATAATATTATACAAGCAATACCAATTAAATGATAGGATTAAATAAAGATCGAATCAAGGATTTTTGACTATTAAATCATTGTTATAGTTTTATTTGGCTATATACATATTTTTAGTTTATCACTAAGTTCATGATATTCCTTTAATACTTACCTCTTTAAAAATATGAGTATTTTTAATACAATTTTGATGTATTGTAGTAATGTTATTAAGTATTAGTGTTTGTTGATCAACTTCAATTGAATTTACAATTTGTAAATTACCATGTAGGCAATACATTCAATTACTTATACTGTAAATGTCAAAAAAATTCTATTTATGTAAATCAATTTTTAATTGAGCTAAAAAAATGTGTATAGTATATATGTTGAAATTGTGATAATGATTACTTACTACTATATTTTGGTAAAAAATTGTAGGTTGAATAGAACGCTAGTAAAGTATTTAAATACTTTTTAAAATAATTATTGTATGTACTTGTTGTCTGCCATTTAATTTTATATGTGATTCTAGTTAATGCAATTATTACATCAATGTCCTAAAATATCATATTGGTGTGATATTTGCTGGTTTTGGGATAGGATTTGCTTTTATTTAAAAAAATGAACAAAAATGACCAAAACATACAAGATAAATAGTGTTTTTTACATCTGAAGCTCTTATATTTTGTCAAGAAATGATTTCTAAATTTTAGTAATTTTTCATTATGTCCTAAAATTGTGACCATACTTACCTACAACATGTACTAGTACATTAAAGAAATTGCAAGTTCAGATTGAATAAAAAAACATATTTATAAAATCCAAACACACATGCATCTAACTATGCCACTTCTCGTTATCTTTTGTATGTGATTGTTCAACTAGAACAGCACAATTTGACTCACACATAAAAAATTGGTTTCACTATGTTCTTAGAAGTCTGTCTATGATTTTACTTAGTTGAGCTTGCGAGTTAGGGATCATAAAATTCATTTTGCATTGTTTTATACAACAACAATAAAAATCCTGCAAATTACAGCCTACAATAAATATATTTCTAAACATGTACCTACCTATTGTAAGAAATAGTTTTAGTTAAACTCTAAACTCTGTTAGTTCTATACAAGGTGTAACAAAACTAAGTTCAATAATTGTTTTAGGGTGTGTATTCTCTACAAGGAACACATACACACCCTACTAAAGTATTATCAATTTATCACTTAGTTTAGTTACACCCTGTATAACTTCACATTATTCATACACGATGTACATGTTATGTAATGCATTGTTATTTGGCCAAAGTAGAACTTTTCACGTGTATAATGTTACAGAAGCCAGATAATAACCCAAACGTCGTGAAACTGAATGTTCAAAGAAAATGAACTGGAAAACAAGCAAATATACTTACATCACGTTTAGAATTGTAGTTATGTTGTTGGCATAAAGGTCGAGGCAAATTAATCGTGAAGGGAAGAACTTGGTTGTCTTTTGAAGAAATAGGTACCAATAATGGGCTTTTATATGGGCTCACCAGTCACCAATATAAAAGCACGTGGGCTTTTGCCCATAACCTAATAAATGTCGCTGAACAAAAAAGCTGTTTTGTATTATACAAAATGTATATTTTCTTAAATTCGGTTCTATGAACACACACACCATGCCGAAGTTCCGCGACGGAAGTTCGGCATGATTACGTCAGCAATGTCAAACGCATACAATATAACGCGACGGAATTTCGACATAGTAACTTGCCTCCAACTTGCTTCGTAAATACTCGTAATTTTTCATACAACCGTATTTAATAAAATGTCTATTGGAAGAAAACTAACGCGACAAAATAAGCGCATTTCCTGTACCTTGCTAATAATATATTAATTATGATTGATGTGCAGTTCTTAGCTGGTTGACCTTCAAAACAAAACTAGTTCAATACTAATTTATGTATGTATTTAAAATTAAAATGTCATTATAATTAAAGAGATGCCATACTACGTCGCACTTACATAAGTTACATCCTTAGAGGTTATGCTGTATAAAATTTGCAATATTCGATTTATTATAAGTTGCGAATGTATTTATTTCTGTGTGAATAGGTACCTAATAAGAATGTAGGTATATTATAATATTTGTAATTAAAAGTGTCCAGTGTCCACTTACATTGTGTTACTATTTTTCCCAAACTACTCGAGCTACCCAAAAGAATAAACTATAGGTAAAATAGGCAAACCAATTTAATTGAAAATGCCAAAAAAACCATGAACACATTACACACAGCCATGTGATACCAGTATAAGTTGCGTAAATATTACGAAATAAATGTCTATAGTTCAGTAGAAACTAGAAACTACCCCATCGATGAGTGAGACTTGTGTCGACTCAGTTAACTAATTGGGCTTCACCCGAATCCAGTGATTAGTTTTGTTAAATTCGTGGCTGCCGGCTGGGTTCCATTGACAGCGCATCCTTTGATGCATGTCACATGTGAGAGTGTTGGAAGCTGTTGATGGAACTGCGATGCAAATATAAAAATAATTTTACGTGGTTCTTTCCAGGGATGTTATGAAGCTTCGACTTCGGCTCCGATAAGTCGGAACCTCCGGTTAATATTACACCTTCGGTTCCGACTTCCGACTTCGCCTCCGATATTTTCAAATCGGAGGTTAATCGGAGGTCGAAGCAGAACAAAGCGACGCGGGCGCACGGCGGCCCGCGTCAACGGTTATTCAAACAGGTTCATACTTAATATGTCGCACGAGGAACCCTCCCGACCCCGCCATGTGCGTACTGATAGTACTTACTACTTTCGTCTATTATTTTTTCACTAGTTAATTCGTGACTTAAGAGCCCGGGTAACCCTCGAAATTCTCATACATACGTAATTCCAAAATCATTTTGTCATACGAAAATATTTAACATGTTTGAGTTATTTTTCAGCATAAAATAGTAATTACCTAGGTTCCTGAACAAAAATTAACTTCAAAATATTTAAACACTAAAAAAATTTTTTTTGTGTATAATTTTTTTTACTAAATTTACTACTAAATATTTAAACACTAAAAAATAGAGTAAAACACTAAAAAAATTGTAAATAATTAGTAAATTTACTACAAAATATTTTAATACTAAAAAATATTTTTTAGAGTTGAAATATTTTGGAGTAAATTTACTATTTTTTTATATATTTTTTAGTGTTTTACTCTATTTTTTAGTGTTTAAATATTTAGTAGTAAATTTAATAAAAAAAAATTACACAAAAAAAATTTTTTTAGTGTTTAAATATTTTGAAGTTAATTTTTGTTCAGGAACCTAGATAATTACTATTTTATGCTGAAAAATAACTCAAACATGTTAAATATTTTCGTATGAAAAAATGATTTTGGTATTACGTATGTATGAGAATTTCGAGGGTAACCCGGGCTCTTAATCATGTTTTATTGGTCCTTAAGGCGCTATATTGAAAGAACTGTCCTTTTTGACCATAATACTATAGGACCCTCAGAAATGTTACAAATCTGGTAATGAGATATACATATCTTTATAGCCTTATAAGAATAATTTATAAGAACTAGAAACACGATTAATGTATTTGCCTCGATACATTTAATTTTCGAAATGACCTCTTAAAAATACGAAACTCTATTTATTTTTTATAATTGGCAATTTTATACTTAGTTTGTATGACTATAAAGTCGTGAATACGCTGCGGCCAGAAGCTATCGGCTCGCTCGGAAAACATGCGAAAAAACGTAATTATAATCATTTAAGCAAAATGCTTCTATATGATTTTGAGTTGCAAAAGTGTCCATCAATTAGACTAATTTCCTACAATACATCTATTTTCGTTTAAAAATGAATAGGATTTAGTAACGAAACTGCCAAGCCATAGATACATACATACTTACTGATATTATGTAGAAAGTGTTGGAGTTAGGATCGATAGAGTTAGGCCGCGTCGATTCAGAAGCTTGCAAATTTGCAAAACATAACCTCAAAACACGATTAAAATATGGACGGTGGCGAAATGAGACGGGGTC
This sequence comes from Lysandra bellargus, assembly GCA_905333045.1. Taxonomy (NCBI): domain Eukaryota; kingdom Metazoa; phylum Arthropoda; class Insecta; order Lepidoptera; family Lycaenidae; genus Lysandra; species Lysandra bellargus. Next base: position 13,343,530 of record HG995319.1, on the reverse strand, counting down.
TCGCTGGCGAGCAAGCACAAGTTTACCGAACGACACACTAACACTAGAGTTTCGGCAGGACCGAAAGTTTCGGCTATATTTTGGCCGAAACCGAAACTAAGGCCGAAACTGGATATTTTGACCGAAACTGGCCGAAACCGAAACCGAAAGTTCGGTCGGTCACTAAGTAATTTGTTATTATAGCGGCAACAGACACAATTTGTCAGAAATCTAGCTATAGCGGCTCTTGAGATACAGCCTGGAGACAGTCGGACGGACGGACGGACAGACAACGAAGTCAGTAAGACTTCGTTGTCCTGTTTTTGCCCTTTTGGTACAGAACCCTAAAAAGATAGACAAAAGATATGTATTCTTAAGTTATTACTGCCGCACATAGAGTATAACATTAATTTTAAATATGTGATCGAAGTTTTAAATTAATTAATAATAATATAATATCTATGGACGCTTCATAAATCACACCACGTCAGTTTGGCCCCGTGCTAAGTAACTGAAGAACTTGTGTCACAGGTACCAGACAACGGAAATATATTTAATACTTTTATACCATACTATATTTAAGATTTTTATTATGTTTAAATGCTTTATTAAGCATTATATAATATTTTATACACATATTTAAACACATCCAAGGCCCAGGAAAACAATTTTGAAAACTTTTTCGTTCCGTCAGCGGGATTCGAACCCGCAACCCTCGGCTTGAGTTACCAACTCGCTAATCAACTTAGCCTCAGACTACAGAGGTCGTCAAAATTAAAATGAATTAATAATTAAGAGTTTGACAGATAAATAATAATGTACGTGTGGGGCTAACATCAAAATTTTCATTTAATTGCAGAATACCACACAGAATACCATCGAATACAGATCACTAATTACTAATTAATATTCGTATGACGTAATCTGAGTGCGGCAGTTAACGCTTTTAATATTTTATTCAAACCGTTCACTCAAGTAGGTACAAATCAGAGTTTGAGAATAAAATATAGTCTTCATTTTTTTTTGTAATAGAATATCATAGGTCTTCAAGTGCCCCCGCCAAGATGAGCCAAGCGAAGCGCGCCAGGGCACTACCTACCTTTTTAACCGACTTCCAAAAAACGAGGAGGTTATATGTTCGGCTGTGGATATTTTAATTTTTTTATTTTTATTTTTGTATGTTCAACGATTACTCCGCCGTTTGTGAACCGATTTTCGAAATTTTTGTTTTGTTGTACTAGGTTTCACTCCAATTTAGTACCATGTTCACAAAAGTGGTGACCTGATGATGGGATCCAGGAGTAATCGAGGGGACTCCTCGAAATTTATATGGAAACATATAGTGATTTTGGTTTCATGTGAAGTGTACTAAGAATATGCTACCAAAAAGTCAAATATTGGGTCAAGGTATACCATGGTTTCGAAGATGCTGAGGGAACTCCTGACTCTTTATAGATACACGTTTGGGAGTTTCGGCGTTGTTTTAAGAACAGAAAGCATATGCTACCATGCAATTTTATCATAATCATCATCGTCATCATCATCATTACCACGTCGTGTTAAGGTCACCAATGTTTCATGGCACAAAATAGATAAATAGTACAAGGCATAGGTATGGATACAATAATTAATTATATACATAACAACACCAATTATTATAGGCTGTTTAATATACACGGCGGTCGGCGCCGCAGAGGCACGGCGTCGCCGCGCGCCGCGCCCGGCGCGGCGCGAGCGTAAACATCGTATTCAAGTTCTAACCGGAATGTCAGGACATGCAGCATGCCGCGCTGCGAGCATTTTTCAGCACGTGTTCACTTAGATTTTTTCAATGTATTGTTTAAATGTATCTATCTACCTGATATTTGGGCCTTGCGATATGCCGTATGACTCTTAACAGTCTAAACAAATTGTAATAAGATACGTAGAATATACGCAGTACCACCGACGACCACTTCAACTTAATAACAATTATACGAGATCAATTACCACTCAATATTATGATTTATGTTGTCAATTCAATGCTCACTGCTCACACCAAGGGCAAGCTCACTGTTGAGTTGTCAGTTGCTTACAAACTTTCAACAACGCGACAGAAACCTGTTACAAGTTACAACTACCTATATAAAACTTTTACGTACAAGCGATATCGTGACACAGGAGCGCCTCAGTGACATCTAGTGAAGACAATAATATGAATCTATTTTTTTATACAATTTGAATTAGCACTAACAGTTTACCTACTAGGTAACTAAAAAGAGTGAAATTATTATTTTTAACAAAAAAATTAAAACCAACTTCCAAGGTAAAAACAATATTAATAGCATCCTTATAATATGAACTAAAAAGTATTAAATTATTTTTCCTATCTAATATGTAGTGCCTTTTCCCGAATTCGGCTAAACCTCAACTATTTCTGTACTCAATCTTCATAATTTTGAAGTCGGTGCCAGAAACCTGTCAAGGAAATAAAGATTCAGCTATATCTGGTACCGACTTCAAAATGATGAAGATTGAGTACAGAAATAGTTGAGGTTTAGCCGAATTCGGGAAAAGGCACTACATATTAGATAGTAAAAATTATTTAATACTTTTTAGTTCATATTATAAGGATGCTATTAATATTGTTTTTACCTTGGAAGTCGGTTTTAACTTTTTGTTAAAAATAATAATCTCGAAACGTTTCGTCGTATTTTTGAACCCTCGTAACTTTGGTTTGGATAAAGTCAGATACTTGAAATTTTTAGGATATAATGACATGAGTTAAATTATGAAATGCGCAAAGTTTGAATATTGTAGCTATTATACTTTAGATTTTATAGGTATCCAAAAACCCACAATTTTGGCACTGACTCACCTATCATCAAAACTGTTAGGGTACTTCCTGAAGTCTTAAAAAGCTGAAATTTGGTACGTAACATACTATTAGTACAAAAAAATTATCAAACCCAACCTAACCTATATCCGTATACATATAGAGCATTATTATTTTTAACAAAAAATTAAAACCGACTTCCAAGGTAAAACAATAATAACATCCTTATAATATGAACTAAAAAGTATTAAATAATTATTCCTATCTAATAATGCCTTTTTCCGAATTCGGCTAAAACTCAACTATTTCTGTACTCAATCTTCATCATTTTGAAGTCGGTACCAGATGAATCTTCTGTTCTCTGACAGAATATTTGAAACTTTTGGAACTGGCACCGACTTCAAAATTATGAAGATTGAGTACAGAAATAATTGAGTTTTAACCGAATTCGGAAAAAGGCACTATTAGATAGGAATAATTATTTAATACTTTTTAGTTCATATTATAAGGATGTTATTATTGTTTTACCTTGGAAGTCGGTTTTAATTTTTTGTTAAAAATAATAATTTCACTCTTTTTAGTTACCAGAGTAAACCATCGCGTACTATAAGTAGAATAATACACCTGTATAATATTATTCTGCGTATCTTATTACAGTCACACTTACAAAATATAATATCAGCTGCAGCCTGCAGATAATTTTAAACAATACATTTTAAAAAAATCGAAGTGAACACGTGACGTGACGTGAAGTAGCCGGTCACCGGACTAGTTTCAACTTTCAATAGTACTGGCACTCGCTCGACTTGTCGCACGTGACGCGGACGCAGCGCACATAGTCCCTACCCGGCCCGCGCCGCCGCGCCGCCCGCGCCCGCTTGACAGCCCTGCGGCCCTGGCAGATTGAAGTGAGACTGCAGAGAGTGTTATTGTATTATGAACGCTAAACGCAATGCAAAAGGTTGAAATTAGGTTGTTTTCCAGAATATCTCGGCGAAGTGAGACAGAATGTTACATTATCGAAGCAGCTTTAACTTCTTAGAAGTAATGTCAATTGTGTGCCTTATGCTCTGGAGATAAGGTTGAATTTGGTGACATTGGTGACCCTGACATGGTAATGATGATGATGATGATGAATGTAATTTGCATAGTAGCATATGCTTTCAGTTCTTAAAACAGCGCCTAAACTCCCAAACTTGTATCTATAAGGAATCCAGAGTTCTCTTAGTAGCTTCGGAACCATAGTATACCTCGGTGCAAAATCTTGCGTTTTGGTAGCATATGCTTAGGATACTTCTCATAAAACCAAAATCACCACATGTTTCCATATAAATTTCGAGGAGTTCCCTCGATTACTCATGGATCCCATCATCAGGTCACCACTTTTGTGAACATGGTACCAAATTGGAGTGAAACCTAATACAACACAAGAAAAATTTCGAAAATCGGTTCACAAACGGCGGAGTAATCGTTGAACATACAAAAAAAAAAAATATCCACAGCCGAACATATAACCTCCTCGTTTTTTGGAAGTCGGTTAAAAATTGGGCCAAAATTGTGTTTTTTATGTAAATATTAAAGTAGACATAATATTATTATTAAGGACTTTGAGAAAAAATCAAGTACCTACCTGTTGCCATTATTGATATATTATACACACCGGCATATTTAGCGGAACACAAAAAAAGGTCCATAATTTAAAAAAATATGGTTTTATTTTAAAATCTACTTACTACACTTCTTTTGTTATTTCAAATTTCATTTGTTTTACTTAAAATTGCATCACATTATGAACAAAATTTGCGAGTCTTTACTCGATTTGTGAAAAATGGTACATTTTTGAACTTTTCATGTAACCGGGAAAAGTGAAAATTATTGTTAAAATAACAATTAATTAAATTAAAAAAATGGTGATTAATATCGCGTATTTCCTCCACGTGCTCTTATTAAAGTTTCTAACCGTCTAGGCATACTGAGAATTATGTTATCGACGGTCCCCTGGGATAGTCTCCGCCATTCCTCAACTACGGCGATTCGCAGTTCACCCACGTTGGCAGGAGCTGGAATTCTTGACTTAACTTTTCTTTTCAGCAAGTCCCAAACGTGCTCTATTGGGTTCATATCCGGTGATCTTGCCGGCCACTCTATAACAGTGATATTCATATCATTAAGATAAGCTTGAGTTGCCCGAGCGGTATGCGGCCGAGCATTATCCTGCATTAAAACAAAATCGTCACCAATATATGGGGCAAACGGTACGACATTTTCTTCTAAAACTTCTCTGATATAGCGGTCCGCAGTCAGACTCCCTCTGTCAATCACTACCAAGTCTGTGCGAGCTCCCAATCAAATGCCCGCCCAAACCATTATTGATCCACCACCGTATGCAACTGTAGTTTCAAAATTTGTTTGAATGTAACGTTCTCCTTTGCGTCTGTATATTCTTTGCCTGCCGTCAATTTGATTTAAGAGAATTCTGCACTCATCACTAAACAGTACCTTACTCCATTGGTCCGCATTCCAAAGTCGATGTTCCTGAGCAAACGTTAACCTGTTTCTACGATGATTTACCTCGAGCCTTGGAGCCTTGGCGGGCACAAATGAACCCAAATCAGCTTCTTCGAACCTTCTTCGTACCGTACGCTCACTTACGGTTACTCCCCGCACTGCTTCTAACTCATGTCGGGCTTGGACGGCCGTCAAACGGGGGTTCCTACGTACACGAAGCCGAATGAAACGATCATCCCTACTCGAAGTGCGTCTTTTTCTGCCTTTTCCTGCTCTTCTCACATAAGTGCCAGTCTCCTTGAATCGTTTGACACTGCGATGGACTGTTGAAATCGATCGACGAAGATGTCTGGCTATTGATCTGTATGTTAGACCAAATCTTCGCATTTCGAGTGCAATGGCAATCTCCGTTGGGGCTAAGTCAGGCATAATTCAGTCCTCAACTCCAAAAAGATACAAGATTAATTTTTTTTTACAAAAAAACAATATTTGAATGAAAAATTTAAATAAAATTCAGAAGGGAGAAATACTCGAAGTTCGCTCCACGTAAGGTATATTCGAATAAAATGGAAACAATTGCATAAAATGTGATGTTCAATTGTTTTCCTAATTTGAAATTATTATTTTTTTAATTAAATGACGTATAAACCAGCCAGCAACCTTATATGATACTTATATCAAACCTTTTTTTTATGTTCCGCTAAATATGCCGGTGTGTGTAGAGCAAAATAGGCCAAAAAATCACGTTTGTTGTATGGGAGCCCCCTTTAAATATTAATTTTATTTTGTTTTTAGTATTTGTTGTTATAACGGCAACAAATATACATAATCTGTGAAAATTTCAACTCTCTAGCTATTATTCTTGAGTCACAGACTGGAGACAAACAGACGGACAGACAGACAGACGGACAGACGGAAAGACAATGAAGTCTTAGTAATAGGTTCCCGTTTTTACCCTATGGTTACGGAACCCTAAAAAATACGTGTTCTCCTTGAGAGACCACAGACTCACAGAAAACCGGCGTGAAACAGCGCTTGCGCCGTGTTTCGTCTAGTGAGTGAGTTTAGCGGAGGCCCAACTGCACTCTATACAAATACATTATTCCCTATCCCTATTCTCTTCTGCTTATTCCCTTAGCCTATTCCTTCATAAAAAGGCCGGAAATGCACTTGCAACTCTTCTAATGTTACAGTGTCCATGGGAGATGGCAGTTGCTTTTCGTCAGGTGACCCGTCTGCTTGTTTGCCCCTAATTTCATAAAAAAGGGAAAGAGAACAGGGGAATAGGGATACCCCTTTTCCCTATTCCCTCAATTAAGCCTTTTCTTTCTGAAAGTATGGCAACTCGGCGATGCGACGGTCGCGGTAGTACTTTCCATCAGGTGACCTGTTTGCTCGTTTGTCCCCTAATCTTAATATATAAAATTAAGTGGCAATTTTCGTTGTCACTTTATAACTCAAGAACGGCCTCACCTATTCAAACCAAATTTTCAGGGTTTGTGTGGTATATGTGAAGTTTGCACAAAATCGGTCGAGGGGTTCTTCATTTATCACATTTTTTATGACAAATGAATTCAATAAATAGTTGGATTTTTTAGATGGGGAAATATTTGTTGCTTTGTTGTATAGGGTATGATCGTGGATTGGTACCATGTTCATAAAAGTGGTGATCTGATGATGGGATCCAGGAGTAATCGAGGGAACTCCTCAAAATTTAAACGGAATCATATGCCAATTTTGCTTTTGTATGAAGTATTCCAGGCATATGTTACCAAAAGTAAGATTTTGCACCATGATATACCATGGTTCGAAGGTACTGAACAGAACTCCGAACCCCTTATAGATACGAGTTTGGGGGTTGGGGCGCTGCTTTAAGAACTGTAAGCATAATATTATGCTACTGTGCAAATTACATTCATCGTCATCATCATCACCATCATCATCACTAACACATCAGGGTCACCAATGTCATGTGACTGTGTGCGTTACGTTCTAGAGTTAACGTTGAATTAATTGTTATGTTCAATATTAGTGAGTCGCTTCGATGCGCTTCGACTTACGAGTACCTACCGTATAAATTATTGACCGTGTTGCGGTTACTAAGTGGTGGTAGTGAAGTCACCTGAAATAATTATGAGTTTTCGTATTATGAAGGTGTATCCTGGATCCAAAGTCACTAAGCAGATCACAATATAAGTCTTAACAGAAAGCCTTATATAACTATCTTAAAAGAGTGAAATTATTACTTTTTTCAACTGGATTGTCCCATGTTTAAAAATAACAATCTTAATCATAAAGTATTCGATAGTTTTAAAAATTCTTATCCAACAACCAAAAATTGCATACCTAGATGTTACAGATTCGGGGCCAGATTTATCATCGATTGGTTCGTTATTCCCGTAACCCGACGCTGATCATCAATTTTCGCAAATTTATTTTATTGATGATGAAAATCGTGAATTGGATCAACGTTGTGCAATCATTTCTAATACAAGACGAGAAATTATTCGTGAGCTACAATGGTTTTTCCATCAGCATAAGTGCCATGCCACATGATGCGGTGCGGCGGCGGCCGGCGCCTGACCAGTGCCGCTCCGGTTTCCTACATATAAAAATGTATGGTATGGCATACGGCGCCGCCCGGTGCGCTCCGAGTTCTGAGTTCTGACGCTCCAACACCGGAATCGAGACGAGGCCGGGAGGGATGTATGTATTGGTGGAGCTCGAGTCCTTCACTGCTACAGTACCTACTGCAAAACGTGGCGCCGCACTCACCATGTGGCCGGTAGTCCGGCGAGATGGCTCCGGTGCGGCGCTGCACCACGTCGTGTGGCATGGCTGTCACGCATTAGTTCAATAATTGTTTTAAATTGCTCTCGATGTTGGAAGAATCATGTTTTTCACATGGCCAACTTTATGTTGCCTGTTCCAGAGTGGGTACTCCCAGCCGTTTGGGGGCGTACTCTGGAACGTAAATGGAAGTGAAAAGTAATTCGCACTCAAAATGGAAAAACAAAAAATATTATTGTTAATATCCAAATGTTTTGGGTTAAGTTTTTAAATAGCTAACAATTAAGTACTTAATATATTTTTTAAAGAAATGAATCGATGTTCTAATGGAAAGTAATTCGCACTCAAAATGGAAAAACAAAATATATTATTGTTAATATCCAAATGTTTTGGGTTAAGTTTTTAAATAGCTAACAATTAAGTACTTAATATATTTTATAAAGAAATGAATCGATGTTCTAATGGAAAGTAATTCGCACTCAAAATGGAAAAACAAAAAATATTATTGTTAATATACAAATGTTTTGGATTAAGTTTTTAAATAGTTAGCAATTAAGTACTTAGTATATTTTTTAAAGAAATGAATCGATGTTCTATCTGGTTTTTGTATTATTTCCTTCGATCACTAATATTATAATATACATTATTTCACTTTATACGTAGCGAAGCACGTACTGGGCCGCTAGTTTTATATATAACCGATACCCTCTTAAAGGCTGGCAAAGCACTTGCAACTTTTCTAATAATGCGAGTGCACATGCTCGTATGCCCCTTAATTTCATAAAAACGTGTGTGGGCGAGGCCGCCAATTTTTGCTGATTTTGCAATTATTTTTCTCCGCCCTTTGTATTTTAAAAAGCATTGTGTTTATCTTATGCTCGAAAACTGATTCTAACGAAGAAAACAAAGTACTCAAGCATACATTAGAATTATTTGAGTTCCAATAATAGTCTAAAAATATATTTACAATTAAACATAAGAAGGTAAGAAAATAGCTTAAAATAGACAATCCGCCGTGGAATAGGTGCACGTTAACTGTCGCTGTAGCAGTAAGTATGACAGATTTGAAGATAAATCGGATATGTTATGAATACTTATATCAGTTATATAAAGGGCTATTACCTCATCTTATTCTTATAGTCTTATAAGAAGAATAGTTCAAAGCTCATAGCATGACCAATAACAAAATGGCCAGGCCACCGATTTTGACTAATGTGTAGAGTTTTTAGATGTGTGTAAGGTTTGAAACTTGGCTCTACATGAGATCTCAAAACTTTTTGACACCACGAGCTATTATGTTCTCATCTTGGCAGCATTTTTACATGAAGATGTTTTTTGGTGGGATAATATCGTCTCAAATCCTTTTCTACCTAGCGCTTGTGACCGTAACCACAGAATACATAAGTATTAGCCGTAACCACCTAAACAAGATTTGGTAAATTTGTTCGATATGGCGCGCTGTGAAACATACCGTTACTTATGAATTAACCACTATAACCAGTCAGTATTCGTATCACACGCTACAAGACACGAAATATTAACGACGCTTGCATTTATGAGACCAACATGCGTTGGTCCTTTCCAATTTTAAAGATTTTTATGCTCCTCGTTTGTCGTGACGAGGTAATAGCTTGATAAAAATATTTCAAGTATTTGCTACATACACAGAGCAAGTGCATATCAATTTGTATTAAAACCGTGATGTTTAAGGCCGTCCCCCGAGCAAACGACCTTGGCCATACATTTGCCGCGTTGCCGAGATCGCGCCAAAACCCTATCATTTTTACTTATCTTAGTTCAAAATTGTCCAAAAAAAAAAATTTAAAACGGGGAATATGTAGTTTATGATATTATCGATCAATTGGCGTGAGTTTCAAATAAAAGTAATTTGTAAGTGCTAAGGAGATGCTGAATGTATGCTTGAATTTTAATAAATTGGCATTACTTTGGAAGCTAATATCATGAGTATAATAAACAAAAATATAAAATTTAAAACGTGGAAAGGAATGTTGATATACTGAAGATTAATACTATATTTTTATTATAACTTTTTAGCTTTCAGATTATGAGTTTATAAGGCTTTAAATACGGTCAATTACGGAATCTCCGGAGGAAACAAGATAAAAGTATTTGGTCCTTAGAATTTTTATCTTCCAAAAAATAGTGCATCTTTCATGTACTTTTAAGTAAATTAAAATCACAGAAATTACAACACTTTACCTAAACTTGTTTATCACGCATAAAACATTTATTATCAATTATCATAATGAAATAAAACTGTTTATTAATTTTTTTCTATGTACCCAGCAGATAACCGATAAGTAAGTATGTATATTGTATGTGTTTATGTTTAACTAGATGTTCCGCGCGGCATCGCCCACGTAATTTAGGAAAAGAAACCTATGTCCACGTGGTATATTTCACGTGGTATATTCTATGTGTGCCAAATAACATAAAAAATGCTCCAGGTACGTTCAAATAAGCTATTTCAAATAATTTCTCCCGTTTTTTTCCTCTATTTCTTCGCTCCTATTAGTCTTAGTGTGATGTAATATAGCCTTCCTCGATAAATGGGCTATCTAACACTGAAAGAATTTTTCAAATCGGACCAGTAGTTCCTGAGATTAGCGCGTTCAAACACTTCCGGTTTATAATATTAGTATAGATGTTTCATGTTTGCCGCACCGTCAAAACTGTAATTAAACTGACCTAAAATACCTAAACATCAACTACGATATACAAGCCCTCCAAAATTCAAAACGTTTGAAGTGCGTTGTCAAAACGTTTGATGTGCGTTGTCTTGCGCGGTAGGCTACTTATTTAACCAATGACATTAATTAACTGAAATATTACGTGTAGTGTGATTGGTTGAATACTTACTACATACAAACTCTTTTATAAGGATGTGACTACACACATTGAAACAGTAATTTGGAGGGGCGCGCCATGTTATCGTAGTTGATGTCTACCTAGTAATTGTTTTATATCTATTGTAAAACTCAAATAGCTTCTTAGCGACTATATCTATACCATACTTAACAGGGGCCCCCTTAGATAAATTTTAAGCCCGTAAGGGCTACTGGCTCCTGTGTGCAAAAAAAGGATTTTGACGCCCCTTTAGGCAACATTTTTGGGTCCTTGGTTTTTGACGCCCCTAAAGATGGCGATTTGGCGCCCCTAGAGGATGGCGCCCGTGTGCATTGCACACATTGCATATATGGTAGCGAGGGCCCTGAATTACTTAATATTATAAATGCGAAAGTGTGTGTGCTCTTCACGCCGAAACCCATGGACCGATTTTTGCTGAAATTTGGTATGGAGATACTTTGAGTCCCGGGAAAGGACATAGTATACTTTTATATCCCGGGAAAATTTACGCTTTCCTGCGATAAACTAATTTTGGGATAGCGGAGTGGCGGGCGTCATCTAGTTTAGTTGTAGGTAGGTATAATTTCTGAAGAGTGAGAAAGAAGGATAATTTAATAATATTATATAGGTATACTTTACATTATATTATTATCACAATGCATGTAACTCTGAATACACGTAGGTACCTACAAATATTTTTATTGAAGTTTTATTGAGCAAATGAATTTTCGAATTAAATTATTATTGACAAAACGATTGAGACCTCTTTTCTTAAGTCTGCCTGTTTGTATGTAATTGTGATATTAAATTCGATATGCCGAGATTTTTTTAAGGGGGCAAACGAGCATACGGGTCACCTGATGATAAGCAACTACCGTCGCCCATGGACACTCGCAACATCAGAAGAGCTGCAGGCGCCGCTCTCCTCTTGAAGGTTTGCAGGTCGTATAGGTCCGGAAATACTGCTGGTGACAGTTCGTTCCAGAGTTTCACAGTGCGCGGCAGAAAGTTACGCGAAAAACGCACGGATAAAAAGAAACGAAAAAGATAAGAATACCTTTAAAACATGAAATCATACATTATTGCTTCAAGATAACTCGTAAATTACTTGGGCGAAATGACACCCAGGTACCGTCCGCTAAAGGACATTACGTTTTGTGACTCATATCGTGTGGTTGATTTTTATCGACCCGTTCTTTCTACGAAATAAAAGACATGTAGGGAGTAGGGACCATGCAGAATTATAGGTGGCAGCACTTATGTTATGTCTAGTAAATAATTATATTCTTTTTGTCGCCTGATATAGGCGTCTTACTTTGTATAGAATATAACATGAAGGATCAAGGAAGTAAGAACTGTAGGTACATACTTAGGCTGGTATAAAATATATTCGAGATGCATCTCGGTCTCAAGACACGGTTCTAAATTATTTGAAATGGCTTATTTGCACGCGCTAATCTCAGGAACTAGTGGACCGATTTGAAAAATTATTTCAGTGTTAGATAGCCTATTTATCGAGAAAGGCTATAGGCTATATTTTATCACGCTAATACTAATAGGAGCGAAGAAATAGAGGAAAGTGTGGAAAAACGGGGGGAAATTATTTGAAATAGCTTATTTGAACGTACTGGAGCAATTTTTATTTTATTCGGCACACATGAAGAATAGCCACGTGAAAGGACATAGGTTTAATTTTTGCGGAAAAATGTACGCTTTCCGTGACATTCAATTCCAGTCAAAAATTAAAAAAAAACACTTCACGTAATTTGTGGACGCCCCCTTAGTGGTCCCCCGAGCCCCGACACACCTTGAGAACAATTATTAATTAATAGGGACTAAATATTACACTCAGGAATTATTTAAAGTCAGTAGATATTATTTCATTACTTTTTAAAGTTGTTTGGCAGGGTTTTTTTCAAATTTCTTAATTTTATTTTATTTCATGCTTTTTAAACTGATGTTGGTTATAGTGCAGAATAATTCCTATCAAAAGGATCACAACCCTGAATACCATCTATAAATGTTGAAGCCGTCAATATGAGTCCAAACATAAATCCACACCTTAGGGCTGAGGGCTCATATGGAGCTCGGCTCCTATAGAATCCAAGTGATACTGCAGCACCAGCTCAACTTTCAATTAATGTGTATATATTCATAAATGTCACGAACTAGAATGCAAAATATAAAGCCCACCAAATGACTGCAAGTTGCTAATCGGCCCTACACAAACCAGATTTTCCAGCACTGAGCAGGCTGATGATGATTAACTATAGCTAAGATCACTCTCGATTATGTCAGCTTTCAAAGAAAAAAAAAACTAGATCAAAATCGGTCCACCCGTTTGGATGTTACGATGCCACAGACAGACAGACACGCCAAATTTATAACACCCCTCTTTTTTGTCGGGGGTTAAAAAATTTAAAATCGGTTCATAAACGGCGGAGTAATCGTTGAGCATAAAAAGAACATACTTAACACCTCCTCCATTTTAAAGTCGGTTGAAATTGTAGCCTATAAATTATTCTGATGTAGCTATAATCATTATTGTAAAGTTTCATTAAAATCCATTCAGTAGTTTTTGAGTGAAAGAGTAACAAACATCCATACATACATCCTCACAAACTTTCGCTTTTATAATATAAGAGATAAACTACGATAACAGGCGCGCCCCTCCAAAATTCAAAACGTTTGAAGTGGGTTGTCAAAATGTTTGAAGTGAGTTGTCTTGCGCGGTCGGGTAGGCGCGGCGGTCGGCTAGTTATGATTAGTTGACCAACAAATCTTGGTAATAAGTGACATAATATTACGAGTACTGGTTGATTGGTTGAATACTTATTACATACAAACTCTTTCATAAGGATGTGACTACACACATTGAAACAGTAATTTGGAGGGGCGCGCCATGTTATCGTAGTTTATCTCTAGTAGGATGATTTAATAATATGTACTTACCATGATACCACCAAAAAATTGATTCAAAGGCAGCTGTTGACGCTTTATTTTTAGTTTCTTATGTCAATGGTCAACTGCCTATTCAGAATCAAATTCTCTGATAGTAGACTACTTTATTCAAGTCTTTCGAGTCTTGAAACTTGAACGACGCGATGTCACAAATTCCTTTTTTTACAACCGAGCCTACTCTATAGTCGAGCAAAAAAAGATTCCACTTTACACGTGGGGGCGCCCTCATAAGGGGATGAATTTTACGCCTTCCATTTTTGAACTTTGAAGAAAATTTACATATTGTTTTGAAATTCTGTGGTGAACTAATACTTACCTATATTTTACATGCCGCTAACGTCTAAAACAATTTTGATGAAGTTTGAGGAAAGCCTAAAGAGATAAGAGTTTGGAGTTCCGGGAAAGACTATAGGATAGTTTTGTCTTAAACCAGTGGTCCCCAACCTTTTTTCTACACGGGCAACAAACATACCATCAAGATCAAAATCTTAGTGTCGCGGGCCGCAACAAAAAAAATAGGGTTAAAAAATAACGTTCTTCAAAATTAACGGTTTAAAAGTGGGAAGAAATTCACGACTGTAAAGACGACTTTACATTATTTTACCGGTGGGCGTGAATTTCAAAATTGATTAACATTACGGCCACAAATAAAGTCCCGGCGCGGCGGGCCGCGGGTTGGGGATAGTGGTCTTAAACAATGTTGTATGGTTCCTGCAATATTATGAAATCTGTAGAAAAGAAGTTGCTGAAATATGCAGTGACGTAATAATTGATACATTCAATTATTTAACGCGCCGCAATCTCCGATCCCTCCCCATTTTGGATGTCGGTTAAAAAAGTAAACGTCGCGAATTCTTGGAAATCTATTGTTCTCGCGGCCCACTTGGGCCGTCTGGGAGTTGAAGCGTTAAAAAACTGTAACGTAATGCCAAGTACGCTTTGAAGAACTATTCACGAAGCCAAAAATCTATGCATCTGTATGTTCGTGAATTTTAAGCTAGAAATCTTAGCACGCTAGAGGTTAAAGTGACTTTTTATTATGAAGATCTGCCAGAAACAACTCCCGCCTCCCCTTAGGGAAGCAAGATCTTGAGACTAGTTGGCTTCATAATTCCCGTGGAGGCGCCCGGTCCTCCTTTCTTAGGAGGGCGAGAGCCAAAAACTAGTGGGACGGGTTTCAGCCTTCATTTTTTAGGTTTTATCAGTTTATAAATCAGTCACAAGGTAAGACGTGCAGCCTTTGTATGCACGTACTCTCGCATCTAGTACCTCGCACCTTTGTATGGAGAATGCATTACGTAAGTATGATTTTTGCTACTTCAGAGTATTTTCTAATAAAGGCTTTAGAACATATTAGATTGACAGATAGTTTGTTTTAATAGAAAATACATATAATTTGTTTTCCTCTTGCAATGTTATCCTGTCATGCTGCATAATGGAAAGAAATGAAGAATTTCAAAACTGCAAAAATGCTTATAAATCAATTGTAACGTATGAAATTAAACATTCCATTTATGCTTACCGTGTTTGATGTAAGTATAATAACAATATCCTGATTGAAAGTCGGGTAAACATAATATAAAATTGTAGTGTATTGATAAATAAAATGGCCGCACTACCTATGAGTGGGGGCTTGGAAAATATGGCCGCCAGACGTCAGAGCTGTCGTCCACTTCTTACCGAGCCACCGCCGAGACTAGAGCGTTCAGTGATACAGTATTCTGTGTTTAATTTACTCCTTCAACGATAATGTACCAATGGTACATATTGGCGACCCGGCCAGACCCAGAGCCAGCCAAAGGTAATGTGAAATAATTTTCACTTTAAATTTTAGAGGTAAATCGACAAAACCAGCCAAAGCTTAGGCAACTATGTTACTTTTGATAAAATTATTTCAGAAGCCAATAGTTTAGAAACAATAAATTGCCAAGATTAAAATGTTAGCTCCCAAATAACATGGTAATAATCCCACGTGGAGTCGGTTAACAACACTATATTGTTTCTAAAAACTGACATTCATCCAATATATTTGAAATATGAATGTATTGGCCAAATTCTGCATTGTCAACCAGTAAAGACACAAAATACAATACAAGTAATTTATTTCCAGAAAATACAATATACAACTTCAGATTAAGACAAATCCCCACACTAGGCATAGCCTGTCCTGTGGAGCAGTATAGGAACATTCTCGTTAATGTCGGCAGACAACAGTTGGTTATTGGTACCGGCCGCGGCAGCAAGAGTAATAATATTATTAATGATAAAAATTAAGACTTCTAAATTAATAGAAAATGGTCTTAGTTACTACTTTAAAAATTCTACCAAATTGTATAAACATCAATGAAGCTGTTAACCCTAATATTTGTTTTGATGATATTTAATAATTTAAAACTACCGACACGACACGTAATAATGAATTATTTTAAAATCGGTTGTACACTTCGTTAATAATAATGTCATAATATTGAAGTGGAAAAGTGCATGGAAAGTTGTGTTTCATTATGTTGTGTTTTATTAACAATAAAACTAGTGAATGAACCCGGAGATCAACATTCAGGTTAGATTGCTCAATTTTAAGGTTATTGCAGATGCTATTGGAGCATAATTATATAATATGGTGTATAATGGGGGTCACCACATGGCGGACCGCGGTCCGCATCCGGACCGCCGACCCATTGTGTGCGGACCTTAAGCATGCTCGAAGATGAACTTCGTTAAAAGTAAATTTCGGTCTCGACATACTGACCACATGTAGCAACAAAAATTGTCACTTTTCTCATTGATACTAACAAATACCTTTGTAATTTCTGTAAATTTACATTTGTTTAATTATTTTTTTGAAATGTGTGGACCGCGAAGGTCATTTTATTTCTTAAAACGGACCCCGAGTGAAACTAATTGGTGACCCCTGGTGTATAATGTATATTGTATTATCTATTATGAAAGCTAACAATTTGGGTAACTATTAAGTCCAATGGTGTCCGTTAAAAAACCAAGTTGCAAATCCGGACAAAAGGTCAATGGCCTATATGGCCTAATGGCCCATAGTCGTTTGGGATCTTACGATTCTTTTGATAAACAATTGAAAATGTTGCAGAAAGCGACATTTTTAAAAACTGGTACAAAATTTACTTGGCCAGGATATTACAATAAAAATAGAAGTATTGAGATTAGAATTCCATGAAAATAAATTCGAAGGTAATTTTCCTAAATATATCCCCATCGATATAAGTATTAAATCGGTCTCTCGAACGTGTAACAGAGTCCTACGTTAAATAAATGAGTTAATAGAATTGGATGGAGGGAATTAGAATCTGTGTCTGTGTGAATCAGAAAAACTTCTTCTAAAATTAATAAATGCAAGAAGTATCTCGAAACTTGACCTAAAAATTGTTTTCAATAACTTAAATTGTGAAAAATAGTGAGCAAAGAGTGAGAAAAATTATATTGTTGGTGTGAAGGTAACTTTAACAATGGAGTATCACAAAATTAAATTCACCCAAAATAAAGTTTAGTAGCTGACATAATATTAAATAACAACTTTTATATTTTGTAATCAAGGTTACAAATTTTTGGTACAACTTCCAAAAGACTATGGCAAGATTGTTAATCACGTTGTGACAGAGTAGTTAATTTTAGTAACTATATTGCTTTTTTTTGGATGCTATGAGGCTAAACATGACCTCTAATGGATCCAAATCTTTAATATATATATATATATATATATATATATATATATATATATATATATATATCGATAACGACTAAACCGATTTGGCTAATTTTAGTTTTAAAATATTCCTGGAAGTCCAGGGAAGGTTTATAAGTGACGAGAAGTGAACCGGGACATGTAGTATCTATAAAGTTCCGAGTAAGTATAGAATTTATTGAATATAATTTAGCACATGAATACCTTTGGATAAACATAAAAACTTGAGAGGAGTCAAGGGACACCCGAATGAAACGAAGTTATTCCTTATGTTCAAAAACCTGTATACATATTATACACAAAAAAAAACTTAATATTAAAACGCCATCTAGTTGACGCTCAGGAATAGTATCAATCTAGTCTATCTATTGACGTCCAAGTATACTAACAACGCGTCGGTGTTTATTTTCAAAAAACGCCATCAAGGTGACAAACAGGAATACTATAAACGCCCATGCAGGTACTAATAAAAAGTGTCGAGGTCAAATATCGTTCTGTCTAGCCCCCTTTACGCCGAAAGCGCGATAAGGAGCTTCGTTCCAATATATTTTCGATAAATATATATTAATAAAACTACTGGGAAATTTTGGGAGCTTTTAACGTTTGAAGAGCTTAAGAGTTTTTGGGACTGGTGATCTATGTAGGTGAATGAATCACTAGCTCAGCAACATGGATTGAATTGATAAAGCTAAAGCCCAGTAAAACTTCATGTATATATATGTATTAGCTCGTCTGTCAAGCGCCCAAAATGGGCGTCTTGCTCTGGAACTAAAAAAGTAGCTATTTCTACTTTGACCACCAATTTAGTATCCTGTTTCAAATATGAAACTATGTGTGTTTGCGCCACTAATGGCTTATTAATTGAAAATTCTAATTAT
This sequence comes from Lysandra bellargus, assembly GCA_905333045.1. Taxonomy (NCBI): domain Eukaryota; kingdom Metazoa; phylum Arthropoda; class Insecta; order Lepidoptera; family Lycaenidae; genus Lysandra; species Lysandra bellargus. The sequence continues at coordinate 13,325,019 of HG995319.1, read as the reverse complement.
ATAAAAGTTGTATATGGCTTTCATGGTAGTTTATTTAGATCAGTGGTCCCAACCTTTTTTTCACGCGGGCCACAAAGATGTTTTGGTCTTAGAGCCGCGGGCCGCGGGTTGGGGATAGCGAGTTTGGATAATAAATTCAGTTTATTGAGAGTAATTGAAAATTGAAAATTTTTCGAAAATGATTTATCAGTTCTTGACAGATGAACGGATATACACATAACATGCTTTTGGCGTAAAGATCAAACTGACGCATTTAGTGTCTTAATACGTACTGGTATTCAAAATAAGAAATTACTTAAACTATAGATGCCACTTAAGAGCCCGGGTAACCCTCGAAATTCTCATACATTCGTAATACCAAAATCATTTTGTCATACGAAAATATTTAACATGTTTGAGTTATTTTTCAGTATAAAATAGTAATTACCTAGGTTCCTGAACAAAAATTAACTTCAAAATATTTAAACACTAAAAATATTTTTTTTGTGTATAAATTTTTTTTACTAAATTTAGTACTAAATATTTAAACACTAAAAAATAGAGTAAAACACTAAAAAATATATAAATAAATAGTAAATTTACTACAAAATATTTCAACTCTAAAAAATATTGTTTAGTATTAAAATATTTTGTAGTAAATTTACTAATTATTTATAAATTTTTGAGTGTTTTACTCTATTTTTTAGTGTTTAAATATTTAGTACTAAATTTAGTAAAAAAAATTTATACACAAAAAAAAAATTTTTTGGTGTTTAAATATTTTGAAGTTAATTTTTGTTCAGGAACCTAGGTAATTACTATTTTATACTGAAAAATAACTCAAACATGTTAAATATTTTCGTATGACAAAATGATTTTGGTATTACGAATGTATGAGAATTTCGAGGGTTACCCGGGCTCTTAAGTGGCAGACACACTAAAAGAAATGTTTTCTATAATAAGAGATACCAGTAAGTATAACAGCTGACAATGGTCCGAAATTTATAAATGTTTATTGTTTGTACATTTCTGTATTCAGTTATTCCATAGTATACCTTGTGGGCCTCAACAAAATGGCAAGGTTGAAATACAAAATCGCTAAATTAAAAAAAAAAAAAAATTGTATCAAACTGAGAAATTTTATTGGCAAAATGATTTGTTAAAATAGCGCACCTCTTTTAGTTAAGACGTACACGAAAGTCTCCAGCAGAATTGTTTTTACAGGTGTCAGCTGCTTAGAGATAAATTGTGATCAATATATATATATAATAATTGATATTATAGAACTTGGTGAAATGGACTCTGAAATAAAAGATACATTATTAAATAAGAGAGGATGTGATGGGTTAGAAGCTGTTAACTTGTAATTGATTGCAAATTGCAATGCATATTTTGAGTTTTTGATATTTTAGCTCAATTAATTTAATTTGTATACGCCTATATACAATAAAATCCCAGAAAACGTTTGTATGCTAAGGCTTTCTATAAGGTAATTGATTTTCTCAATGATAGCACATCTTGGAAAAATAAGCTGACAAACCATAGGCCGCCTCTATATAAATGTACTACATTTAAACATACTATGTGTAATTTAGCATAAGCTATTATTGTGATTTTCCACCTTTTTTGGTAAAAGGTGACCCGTGCGAGTTTCTTACGCCGGTTCTTCTCGCCGGGTTAGTTCCCGAACCGGTGGTAGGCCTCATGTAGACAACATTCTAAAATGTTATCTTTGTTGAAAAAATAAATATTTTTGTAAAAGGTAGATGTAGTGTATTGATAAATAAAGATGGCCGCACTACCTATGAATGGGGGCTTGGAAAATATGGCCGCCAGACGTCAGAGCTGTCGTCCACTTCTTACCGAGCCACCGCCGAGACTAGAGCGTTCAGTGATACAGTATTCTGTGTTTAATTTACTCCTTCAACGATAATGTACCAATGGTACAAAAATAATAGTAAAAATAATAATAGAAAGGGTTTCATTTTTCGGTAAGCAGTTGTTAGCAGATAGTCAGATCAGTCAAATAAGGCATTTTTAAAATAAAAACACAATCGTATAAGTATCAATAGTTTATTACAGAAATTATAGCCAAGCATACACTTGCATATCTAATTCGATTTAAAAAAAATTATAACTGCCTAAGTTTAATAATAACCCACCATGCAAGGGCAATTAGATATTGATTCAACGGTTAAACAAAACCTTAGTATAGCGATAATCATTAATCATCTATACTCAAAACAAACACGAAACTGAAAAGTGCCCCTGCAATAGGGCTTATATATAAAAAAATCTTATAAATAAATCTAAGATCACTATGAATTACAATGATTAGGCTATGATTGGTGTTACTACATTTCAACTATCCCATTTTCATCAGTTTAAACGATAATAATAATAATTAACTCTACATCAACTCGCGTAAGCAATTTTACACACTAAGTTTTATTTAGGTATGAATATGGCTTTCTTATATAATCACGTGTAAAAAAATCTCCCTTCCTTATCCGCCCTTTCGTTCGTGTAAAAGATTTTTTTGTATAAAAAGATGTCATCTTAATTATAATAATTGCGATCCTCGACTATATGAATGCTTCAGAAGGAGGACAAGGAAGGCTCTTTACTAAACTATTGGAGATAAATATAATATTACAAAGGATCCGACGTACGAATAAGTCTTATATCCTTCTACGGGAGGCGTATTTATTGCTTTAGGCTTACTGATTATTATCGAAGACAATTCACACATGACTTTAGATGACACGTACATTTACAACATTAGCATACAGTGCTAGTCTAGGCCGAATGTGACCACTGTTACCGGGATATCACGTCATCTACGGAGGAGTGAAGAGTTAGAATCATTTTGAAGCAATAATATCAAAGTTGTATGGCGTTTATTCTATTGTTTCTAATTATTCGGGCACTACCAAACTAGAACTTAACTCTGTGAGTTCTCATTTAAATCAATGATTTTCGAGACTCTGAATCAAGTATATTTAACAGGGACCACATTACGTTTTAGACTAGCTAAATAATAATAAAAATTTTGCGACATAAAAACATCACATTCGCTATTTAAATATAATGTAAATTTTTAAATATTACTGTATATATATCATTACTATTTAAACACCAAAAAAATGAAACAACACAGATTTCTACATTATAAAAAAATTGTGGACATCAAAATATTGTATAGAACACGTTACCATTCTACCGTCTAAAAAGTAGAAGTTAATTCTCATTTTAAATTACTCTAACTATTATAACGAAGATTGTAAATAATGTATTAAAATTATCGATATACCTATAATTTTTTTTCTTACAAGAGTATCGGATATGGGTGTTGGTGTTATAAGTGTCGAAGGTACGTTGTGTACGTCTATGTACTATGAACGCGGAATATCACTTACTTATTGAATTATGAAATAACTCTAAGGGCCTGTTTCACCGCTTCCTGATAAGGTTATCCACCACTTAACTTGACACATAGAGTATACTTATCAAGAAGCGGTGAAACAGGCCCTTAACCATTTAAAATATTTTGTATCAAAAAGTAACATAGTCAAAAAAAAATGCAATAGATAGCTGTCAAGTACTTTATCAATATGAAAATAAAACGGGTTTTGTAGTAAAGCAAAAAATAAATAAAGTGCCTAATGGGTTGGGTGCATGTCATGAATATGATAAGTGGTTAAACAATAACAAAATCGCAGTAAAAGTTATTACAATGAAAATAATCGCACCCAAAAAAGCTAGTGTGCCATGTTTGTAAATAGTGGAGTCACCAGAGGGTTTTAACCTCTGAAAATTGTAATAGTAAATGGATTTTTGTTTTTGAGGTGTCATTTTCTTTTTTACACTATAAATTGCAAGTTTACCTACATTTTTTGTGCTCTTAATTTTTTAGTTAGTTAAAAATTAATATTTCACCATATAAAACCAGTCAAGAAAAAAAAATATTTTTCTTGTTCCTGTTATTTAATGACTCTTATCCGATTGTTTACATTTAAAATTAACCAAAAACACAATTAAAAAAAAAAGTTTGCTTTGCTAAGCTCAATATAACTAAGATTTTTACAAAATTTTTATACGCTTGTCGTAACCAAGATAAAAGGGTTTGAGATGATTTCGATGAAGAAAAGTGTGTTACACGTACTTATTGTGCGTATTAAATTTTTAGAGAAATGATGAGTTTTAAGTACTTTAAAACGTTTTAATATCTCCAAAACCGTAAAATAGACCAATTTTTTTTCTACATTTGTTGAGAATTTATTTAAGTAACAGCTAAAACGTTAAATGCGTCGACAAATTAAAGGCCTTTTCTAGCCTTTGAAATATATTTATTTTTTTTAATTAAGGCCAGAAAATATTTGGGTGCTACATAATTATCTCACGTACATATTAAAGAATGCATGCTGTGACCTATGTTTGGAAAATGCTTACCTGAATAAAAAAATATAAGTTCTTAACCTTATTTGTATGTTTTCCTTTAAGTGTGTTTTAGCGAATGTAATTTAATGAAAAAAAATTAGTAAAAAATTAATTTTATTCTGTTAAAACCTAACTTAAAAGAAATAAAATACAGATTTTTTTCGAAATATACGCGAAAAGTTTGTGCTACATTTTCGACAAAGTTAACCTTTAAGTACACGCGTTGTTTTGGGTAACGTTCCGTCACGCGCGGGGTCTAGAAGTACCCCAATATAAATATACATATTATGAGTTTAGAATTGTTTAATAATTTTTAAAATCCGTTTAATATTATGAGAAAATATATTATTTTATTTATGAAAAGCATTTATAAATAATAAGCTAACCATTATTTAGACAGTAAAGAACATTCTTATGAACTAACCAAACTCGTGCATAGAATTTTTAGGACACATGTTTAATGTACAAAAATTCAACAAAAATGTCTGCTTCTGACTAACTTATTATTTTTGTCTTATAAAATAAGACTTAGAAATAAGTAATCAAAACGAAAAATTAACACTAAACACTACAGAAAAAAAATTGACAGTCCTTGAAAAGTACTATCCTAAACTAAAATTATTCCTTGATTAAGCAAGGTAATGAGGCTTGCAAATAGTTTTATAGCAAGGCTTACGGACTATAATAATTAGTTCTGGGACAAAAATAGCACCTTCACTTCATTTTTGGTGCACTAGGTCTAGCTACCTGTAACTCTTCCAAAATGTTTCCAAAAACTTTCAGAGACATTAAAATTGTATATAATGATTTGTGCAATTTGATTTTCTTTTAATCGGCAACACATTTTTCCATTTATACATAGCCAATTCAAAAAACAAACAAATAAACACATAATCAATGTGAAAAAAGTATATACGTTAAATCACGGGTGGGGTCTGCAGGTATCCCCACATGAGCAAAAATGTAACTTCTTCTAACAGAGGAGCGACGGACTTTTATTCACTGAAAGACCTCGCGTTGCATTGAGATTAGCCGAAAACGTACGATCGTAACTTGCCAATTTAAAAAAAATACCGCCAAAAAACAGCGCGTGGGGTCTGCATAGACCCCGCCTGTAACGTTAAAGGTTAATGAAGTAAGAGCTAAAAAAATATGAATTAACAAACAGAAGTCTTTGTAAAGCCTGTGAAATAATTTTAAACTTCATAGAACAATAAAAAAATTAAAAGCACAACTTTTCAGTAGGTAAACTTTTTTATTTATATTATCAGCTACACATTCCTCTTTTTCTTTTGAATTTTCATCCTCTATTATGGAAATCGGAGGTTTGCATCATTTTTACGCTCTAGGCACTCCACTAAAAAGAAGCGAAAAAGAAAATCAGAACGCCATCTTGCCTATCCACGCACATTTTATTAATTAGCTTGTAGTCAATAAACAAAATGTGGCTCTGGCTAAAACGTTATAAATGATCCAAAAATTGTAGACTTTCAGTTGCAAACAATTTAAAATGCAGGGATTTTAAATCTATTTGCCACTTTAAAATTATGTCAAATGGCAATTGTTTAACATTAACAGGAAATATAAATACACACTCAAGTTTAATAAAAGTGACATCATAATAATTGATAAATGGATTTGATAGAGAGCTTTAGTATTTTCTGGGAGGTAGGGGTTCTAATAAGAAAACGTAAATTTTAAAGAATGGAAGACAATTAGAACAGACAGTTATAATTTAAGTTTAAAGAAGTACTCAAAACTGAGAATAAGCTACACATGCTTTTTCATGATATATAATATAAAGTAGAGAGAAGCTCAAATGCGCGGACATTGTACTTGTAACTGGAAAGAAGGAGAATGTTAGCGACAAAATGGATGAAAAGTTATAGAATTATAGATGGTCAAACAACTCCGTCAAACGTTACATTTGAATTCTAAATCGACAAATAATGGCACAAAATCTATGACGAATTGATATAATTCCAACCTTTAAAAATTTGTACTTATAAACTGTGTGTGTGTGTGTGTGTGTGTGTGTGTGTGTGAATATCAAAAATATTAAAAAATGCAGTTGAGATTGCTCAAGAAAAGATAACAATAATGTAAAAGAAAATAGAGGCATGTTAATTTTCTAATGTCATGCCTTTCCTTTTGGAAAGTATGACAATAGTCCGTATGACGAAAAACTTTTCAACGAAAAATTCGAAAGCAAGCTGCCACAAATACTCGTTAGATGAAAAGAGCGGACTTTCAAATTATACCCATATTTTTAAGACAAGAATGAAGATACTGCTATACAATTTATGAAAAAGAACTAAGAATAGTTTTTGTATTATATTTTCAATTGCAAAACTGTTAGGTTCATGAAAAAACAAAGCAGATACAGCAGATCAACTTTAAAGATTGTGAGCGTAAGTTAAATTAGAATTATTGTGATTTAATATTACAGGGTTGCTAGTTATTAACTTATGATTTTTTGTCATAATTATTAAGGAAGGTTACAATAATATTTTTACTAACAGTTTTTATATATATATATATATACTTTTTACTAACAGTTTTTATATATATATATATATTATAAACTGTTATATATGTCACCGTAAGCACCGCGAGACCGAAACAGCTTTACGATGATTTTAAATTAATTATTTCGTATTTAAAATAACTTCAATGCTCAATAGTATGAGATGTATACATAAAATAAAATTTAGATATATCCATTACTTCGTAATATTACAATCTTACGGTGACATATATATATTATTAACAGTTAAAAACCTTAGATAGTGATTTTACTAAGCATATACAGTGCTCCCAAAGTGATAATGCGCATAGAAGTTTTCGTAATTTTACGGCAACGGTCGTATTTCCAGAGCGACGGTAGACGATATTGTATTTCCTAATTGCATTGCGTTTAAGATACATGTATTAGTCGAAGTTCGTCATGATATTCCTGTAGCTTTTGTAACACGGTCATTATTCACGGTCATTCATGCGCATTATTAATTTTGGAGTACTGTAACTACACAACTCCTTGTCTGTCACGTGACTACCAGTGCATTAGATTAGACAAAGACTAGGTACTAGACCTTGTATAGTTCGCGGTTTAAATATGAACACTACTACAGATAAAATTAACTATATTTTGTATTAATATTGTTGATAGGTTTTTGCTTTATATAAATTCGCGTATGTTATGTAATCGTTTTAAAAAACACAAGTGTCCAAAAATAAAATGATAAAATTTTATCTTAAAAAATAATTAAATTAGTCCTGAAAAAAAAACATAAAATAGAGGAAATCATAAAAATGTTATTGTAGCCTTCCACAGCAAAATGTCACGCGAGCAAAGCGGTAAATTAGTTCGTTCTTTAAAAATGTCTGGCAGTGTATGTCAATATTGTTATTATCAAGAAAAACTTATTAATTGCACAATATTGTTAAATAATAATTCTTAAAATATGTCAACTTATTATAAACAATTATATAAAAGTAGAAAAAAATCGCAATGGCAATACTTACCTAAATGTTAAAATATGTGTATAAGGTAAGAGTTAAATATAAAAGTCGCATGGCATTCAATATAGTAGACAAATATGAGATAAGAATATAAGCACAAAACTTACAAACTATATTGGCAGTATTTCATACTTATTTCTAATGTTTAGCTAGAAATTCATACTGAAACCTAACTCATGTACTATAGAGCAAATATCTTGAATGTAAATAAACTGGGCAGACAAAATGGACCTTCAAAGCCATTTCCAAGCTCATTTTGATCATCATCCAAGATTTAGGCCAACTATACAGAATGTGACAAGATTGGCAATTAAATTGAAAAATTTGTATCAAATATTCTTTTGAATTAATAAATTATACTCTTCTTTAATGCTTATTACACAGCCATGATAACGCAAAAGATTAATATTTAAATTATTAACAAACTTGAAATTTCAATGGACAACTTAAAATATTAAAGCAAGAATTTACACTAAAAATAAGATATCCCACAAGTGTGAGGTGAATTCAGCCTTATATACAAAAGTACTGTCTAAAGCCCATCACAGATCTAGCTATAATATATATTAATATGTTTATAGCTAGGCATATTAATATATATTTTCTATACAAATTTTCGCGTGACCACACACTCAGCTATAATATATATTTCTGTGACATGTGGATTTAGTATAGAATAATATGCCTTGCTATAAATATATTAATATATATTATAGCTAAGTATGTGATTGGCTTTAATAGTACCTACTACAAAAAATTATACAGTGTCATGAAAGAAAATTAATGTGGCAAGTTTAATTAAGTACTCTGATCACAAAAACAGTACACAATTGTTAAAATTGAACATTGTATACATAATAATTTGATATTTAAAATTTAATACTTTAAATAACATAATGATATTAAAATTATTAGAGCAAATTTAGCTACCTACAATTTATAGTCTAAATTATGATGACTTGAAACTTTCCTTGTATTATAATTTTCTGAAAATTTAAATACAATAATATAAATTAAAGCAACTGGATGTTGTTGAAAACTAGCCATGGATTTCTTACCACCTCATTATCAAAACAATATACATTAGCTTATAAGTTATTACCTAAAATTTACTTGAGAAACAAACTATCATAAAAGTTTTAGAAATAAATACAATTTATAAACATTTAAATATTTTAGAAATGTTGGTTATGTTGTAATAAATTAATCATGGCTTTTTGTTCGTTGTATACATAAAGACGGTATGTAAAGCTGTGTTCGGAACAAATGAATTATAGTACTATAAAACATTTTAGGCCTTTCTTATATTTTCACAGATATCAGCAGACTATTTGTATATCAAGCTAGCTGCCTTCAAATCAAATTAACACAATATAATGTTAACAATGTTAAAATTATTAGCTAGCTGTGATGAATATCTTAAATAGCTATAAAGATGTCTCTGTGATTTAATCTTAATGCTATTTCTATGAGAGTTCCTTTAGAAAAATATACAAAATGCATCCTTTGTTACATATTATAAATCACTGATTTGCATCACTTTTATGGAGATCAAAGTCCTATGGTTTTCTTTAAAACAGTCACATTCACTAACTCTGCTCTAAGCACATTCATTAAACAAGAAAACCATATGGCCCACTGACACGTATTTGGGCACGCATGCTTTGAACACTATTCATAATTTTCTTTTGATGTCCAACTAATGTAACCCCTAAGGAAGCTAATTGGTGAACTGTCAGATCAACCACAGCATTCATATCTGTTATGCCGGCTGCCCTGAACTTCTCAACGTATCGGGACATTTTTATGCATTCAAGCCACTCTTCTACCGAAGAAAACTGAACCATGTCAGGTGTATCACCAGCAAGAGGATCAGCAGAACGATTCTGCGCTATTTTTCTCAAAGTATCTGGACAGCGGAAGAGCTTATCTAAAGTCTTTACAATACTTGCAAATGTTGGCCTGTGTGTACGTTCCTTTTGCCAACAGTCCAGCATTAGCTGATACACAGCTTCTGGGCAGTCCATAGGAGCAGGGAGACGGTAACCTTTCTCGATAGATTTAATAACATCCTGATTACTCCAATTCCAGTAAGGACGCTCCCCAAAGCTCATTACCTCCCAACATACTATACCCATAGACCAAACGTCACTAGCAGAAGTAAATTTTCTAAAAGCGATAGCTTCCGGAGCTGTCCATCGCACTGGTATTTTACCACCGCGAGTTGTATATGCGCCATCAGCGGCTGATTCTATTTCACGAGATAATCCAAAATCTGCTATTTTACATACAAGTGATGTATTCACAAGAACATTACGAGCTGCCAGATCTCGATGAATATAATTCATTTCAGACAAATACTGCATACCAGTTGCAATTCCACGTAACATACTTACCAACTGCAAAACACGAAATTTTCCGTCGTTTACACGCAAAAATGTGTCTAAGGAACCGTTCTCCATGAACTCAGTAATAATCATAATTGGATTGCATTTTGTTACAACACCTTGTAAGAATATAACATTAGGATGTTCAAATTGACCCATTATCGATGCTTCAGCTAGGAAGTCTCGTCGAGCTCTTTCAGTAGATCCTGGTTTTAGAGTTTTTATAGCCACATCTATTTCTTGGCCACAACTGGAAGGTAATTTCAACTTGCCACGACAAACGTCGCCGAATTCTCCACCACCTATAATAGCTTCAATAGTAATACAAGAAGCATCTATTTCACGAGCAAATTCTCTAACTGCTTGGTTAGGGTCTTCATAAGTATGGGGATCAATATAGGTTCTTGATCCAGTGCCAGCAAAAAGAGGAGTTGTTGCATTACTACTGGTTTTTGTTGGTCGATCTGGTCCGGTGTATACCTCTCCATTGCGATAGTTCAATGCATTGCAATCATTTGGCTGCTTTTTGTCACATTCATCGTCAGCACGTGAACGTAAAAATAGTACTGTGGCTATTATAGCAATAACAGATAATACTACAACAGCAACCATGACTCCAGCAACTAGACGGACTTGAGCTCCTTCCTCTTCACCAATAAAAGTAGTTTCAAGAACAGAACCTGTTCTAGCATACACAACACTGCTTAATTCACCCCAACCTCTTTTCATTTTGGCTCTTACACGGATTGCATATTCTGTATCCCTTTTTAGGCCTGTAATTACAGCATGGGGTTCTGTAGTTCTTTTAGTAGTAGAATTTGCACCTTTATCCAAATTATCTTTAGGAAAACATTTTATTTCATAGCTTTCAATTATATCATCTGGATCATTGGCATCTACAGGTGGAGCATTCCAAGATAAAGAAATCTTGTCACTTTCGACACTTAAAACTTTCAGATTCGAAACAACACTAACAACAGAAGCTTCAGTGACCGCTGTAATCTCAATTTTCTTTGGTGGTTCACCAGTTAACTCAGTTACACCATTAAGAGCAAAAACTTGGAATTTGTATTCTGTAACGGGGTCCAGTCTGGATATGGAAACACTTGTCATGTTCAAATCTGTGGCTGCAGGTCTATACTCTACATTTGGACCACAATTCAGGCAATGAACTTTATATGTAACATCAGATCTGCCTCCAGTCTTTTGAGGTGGTTGCCATGCTAGAGATATAGAAAATTGATCAGTAAAAGTAACAGTAATATTTTCTGGTGCTGATGGTGGTTGTGTACAAGGTACATTCTTTGGGTCCTTCTTAGCCCTAAAGAAACCGGGAACACATTTACATTCATTTGACCCATATGAGGTGGTTTCGGATTGATTGGGACATGGTGCACAAGGATCATCTCCTGTGTGCGACTTGAACTTGCCAGGTACGCATTGATTGCATACTTGGCTAGTGTGATCTGGTTCATAGCCCGCCTTACACTTACATGATCCTGTTGGTAATGTCCATTTACCATCTCCCTTGCAGAAATATACAGGGGCACTTTCACCAGGAGCAATCTCAGCATTTTCAACGCATGTTCCATTTGCTTGCTCTATAACAGTAACCTCTCTACCTGTCGGTGTAGCAGGAAATCTTGCAAAATTAAAAGTGACCTCTGGACATGTGATGTAGTAAACTTTGATGGCAAGTATAGAGATGCAGGCACCCTGATCTCTGAACGCGATGGACACTAGCCGCTTTGTAACTGCAATACTTTTTACTTCAGTGTTTATATCTACCTCTGAGTTAGTGTTAAATCTGCCTTCACCTGCAGCAATGCGGCCAACTAGTTTGTAGCTTTCGGGCTCCCATGGTGGGTGTTCACGAGTAGCAACGTCAAATTCATAGTAGAGCAAACTGAAAGTTTCTTTACAACTAAGAGCATTACCTGGAAAAAGGGAGCAGTCTCTTATTGTGAACTTGATCTCAATATAAATCCGGTTGGCATTTCTTCTCTCGATGTAAGGTGTCCACAGCCAGTTGTTCACATTATGATGTGCGACGTCACACACGACATAAGATCGCCAGTTGATTTGCTTCTCGAAATTCGTGTACGATTCTTCGACCCAGCCGGGAGTGCTCGCTTGCGGACCGTACGGATAGCGTGTCCATCCTAGAGAGTCTTCTGTCGTGGTATCGAGTAACATAACTTGCTCCCCACTAACATTTAGTGCGGCTATTACCGAGGCCGCCACCGCTACGCACAACCACATCATATCGACGGCATAACACAATTCAAGTCAATGCCTTAAAACTGTGCACTTTACGAAATTTTAAACGAAATTAAATCAATCACACTACATAATGCCAAAATTAAAAACTGTCCATGATTTCTCGGTATTCGGGGCTAACACTTCACTATGTCGAAGATAAAGGACGGCCCCTTCATTTCTTTACAGGTAAGTATTTTTCGTGTTACGAACAAAAAAAGAACCCAAAGGTTAATCACTTCGTATAACTTGCACATAAGTCGGGTATTTGTTTATTAAATGTTCCATTTACACAATTGGCACTATTTTATGTGAGGATTCCGCATTTTTAATTTATATTGATCCTCTAAATTACACAGATGAAAACTCACTTTCTTGACATGGACGCGCAGCACTTCATAGTGTTTCCATTGCAAAAATTATAAACATTATGCAAGTAGACAATGTTGCCAACAGTATTATACTGATAAAATAATATTGTTCGCATAATATTGCTTAGTAAAGAAAAGTCAATAGAACTAGTAATCTGTACTAATATTATAAATGCGAAAGTATCTCTGTCTGTCTGTCTGTCTGTCTCACATTCACGCCAAAACTACTGAACCGATTGTAATGAAATTTTGTACACAGATAGTCTAAAGCCTGAGAAAGGACATAGGCTACTTTTTAACTGAAAAAAGTGGTAAGGGGGTGAAAATGCGTAAATTTGTTAAAAACAAGTTAGTTCCAAAAATTCATAACAGATGGCGCTAAGAGCATCTACATCGCGCTATCGCTTGCTCATTTAAAGTCTTTCTATAAGAGGTGGTACCATGTTAAATCGAGTTTTCTCGATTCTCCCGACTCTCCCGATTGTTATACACGCTATTAAATAACTCACTACTCACTACTCAGTACTAATTTATCTATGCAGTGACGTAACCTTAAACCTACCAATGATAAATAGTTTATGGGTAAAGCTAAAGTTGCATAATGGGGGCTAAATAAGCTTTAAGTTTGGTATAAATAAAGTTAAATTAAAAATATATATATAATATTATGTGCACACTGCACAACTGTTTTTGGGTATTTGGATTTAAGGGGTACCAGCTGTTTAAAAAGCTTTTAAATTTGACACCAATTTTGTTGACACCGCGCCCTATAAACTGAAGTCTACGCGGATGAAGTCGCGGGCAACAGCTAGTAGATTATATTATGAATTATTTATGTACAATGAATTTGTTTTGGTTTAAAAATCCTTTTAATTAAAATCAAATAACTTTTTAAGTCAATTTAATCAAGCAGAACTTTCTGCTTGGTAAAAAAAATATAGAAAACCAGTAATTGCATAAGTATAGAAAATATAGAAAAATATAGAAAATCACTAATAGTAGGGGAGGTCGCGCTCAGTTTAAAAAGTAATTTCATACCGAGCGAAAATCGTTACAATAATAGTATTCCACTAATACATATCAGCTTTGATCGTCAGCCATTTCATAATGGGTGGAATAGAAATTGAGAGCATCTCAAAGTTGTTGTTGGCAATCGTATTGAATTGACATTAAAAAGATCCCAATTCGCACTACCAATAAAGGTTCATATCTAGATTATACACGTTTAGGTTCGGTAGGTGTTATCAATGCTTAAGAAACAAGTTAAAAAATCTTTGGGTGTTATTTTAGTTTTAGTAACAACAGATGGCGCTTTTAAAGTAAAATGTATATAATTCTTCTTCACAAATATTGACTATCGAATTAATTACTTAAAATTGCTATGTGAGGTCATTTTATGGTTAATTCAAACGAAAATCGCCGTCAGCTGAATGTTTGCAGGTGTAATTTGTAAATGTCGTCTACGCGACGCCCTAAGATACATTGAGCGCGAAGTAGGGCTATATTGGTCATAACTTATATCGCTGGCTGACGGTTTTTCCACCGTCGTATTAGCGACTGACGGTTTTCTTTATTATTTATAAAGTAGAAACATTCACCTGTATAAATTTTGTACGGTATAAAATGACTTTATATTCAAAAAAAAATTTACATGTTCAGTAACGTGACTGACGTTGAATCCCCCGTCTGCAATACGGCTGACGGTGATTTTTTGGTTAAACATGACCTCAATACCTAATCATCCATCAAAGTTTCATTCGATATAAAATCACTTTTTGCAACAATTTTTATTACAACTTTGAAATACTCTCAGTTAACATTCCACCACGGGTGCGGCGACTGACGCTGATTATATTGATTGATAAATTTGGTCGGTATGAAATAACATAGAAAACTACCTCCCCTACTATAATGCATACTTACGGTCGTATGAATAAAAACTTAGCGGGGGTTTTTAAAAGCTTTAAAAGCCTGTTGTAAAATTTAATATGAATAAAGGTTCTCTAACAGTGCTCTAACGCCTTTTTAAGGTGACAGCTGTCAAAAAATAGCGCGCCTGTTATAAACCTATTTTAAGAACATTATAAGCTTAATCGTTATGAATAAACGTTTGCTAACAGTTATTTAGGCTCGAAACGTCAAATAGGAGTTCGCAAACTTTAGTGAAGCCTCGGACCTACTTTAAGACCATTTTAAGAGATTGAAATGTTCGAAATATCGAGTGTTATCGCGATTTCTGACATTATTGCAATTTCTGAAGGAATTTTTAGCCGTCCTCGTCGACAAAAAGTATATAAGACGCAATTTATGACGTTCTATTATGACGTAATTTATGAAATCCATAAAGTATATTTTTTGGAACGGAGTTCCTTTTCGCTCGTTGTGAAACCCCTTTTTTATCTAGACACGCGGTAGCGTGTCAAGCCAAGTTCCAGCATAACAGAATGGCGAGTAGCACCGTGTGTAATATTACACGAACCATTTGCAGGTACTTTTGACCCTCTCATAATTCCGAAACTATTTGACATAAACGTTTCAAATTTGGCTCTTATAATGAAACTTGCAAGATAACTACATACTCTAAATTTCATAAGCACAGCTCAAACGATTATTAAGATATTAACGTTCGAAAATCTACATTTTTAGCACTGACGGACTGACTGACTGACCTATAGATCAAAATTGTAACCCACTTCCAGATGACCTAGGAGGCTGAAATTTGGAATCCAGCTCGGCAATTGTGTGAAAGCGTAAGGAAAAATCAGAAAACAAAAAAAATCGGTCAAGTGCGAGTTGGACAGAGCCAAACTAGGCAAAAATTGTGTTTTTTGTATGGAGACCCCCCTTAAATATTTATTTTATTTTACTTTTATTATAAATTGTGACGTTATCTGGGAAAAGGGACCTTATGGAGGGTTTTAGTTTCCGAGATAATCGCATTTAAAGTAAAGTGTCGAAAAAAAATATTTTTTTCTTTTTTTGCTCCATGTTAATAAACAGACTCTAAATTTTGATATGACAAAGACACAGGTTTTAAAAACGATTTTTTATAGGTTAAAATTGAACTCAAAGTTTAATGAAAAAGGGACCTTATTGTCGGTGCTGCAGTCGAGAGTCGATTGCGGCTTTCTTTCGGCTTTTTAGTAATTTGCACCAAGCTGAAAATCGGTAACATTGATTAGAATATTTGGGGGCACGGCAGTGCCCCCGCCAAGTAGAGCGCGAAGCAAACACTGCAGTACCATGATTTACAGGAACCATTTCACCAGATTTTAGGCCCCTATTTGAGAACCTCTAGAGGTCATTAAGTTCCGAATTTAAGCTAAAGCTAAGTTTCTCATTTATGACACTCACTTACTCACTCAAGATCATCAAAATAGAACTAGTACTTCCACAGAAATAAGAAGTACTTCCCATAGACTCAGAGAGCTGAAATTTAGCACAGTTTAGAGTTTAATGGCCATTTATAGCGAAAACCATAAAAATTAGCCACGTGCGAGTCGGACTCGAAATTAGGTTTTTTGTATGGGAGCCCCCCTTAAATTTTAATTTCAAATTAATCCTGATCAAAGGTGATCAACCTGCATTGTCCTAACCAAACTTAGAAATAATACGTTTCCAACGACCTCCGAGTCAAGAGCCACGCACTAAACCACTAGACCACGGAGGCGTATGTAATACGTGTGATGCTGATGGTGACGTTTGCACGAGCGCGCAATCCTACACGAGCGATATGATGAAACCCACTGCTTACGGCTCAGCTTAAAAATCAATATGTTTCTAAAAAAAGAAGTGAAATCCCATCAAAAACATTCTGTAAAAAAACTAGCAAAGTCTCGAATCTCGATGGAGCTGATTGTTTATCTCTAATAAGGGTTCCTTGTTGACTACGGAACCCTATTAAAAAGTAATGAAATCTAGACAAAGTCGTACCAAGTCTGAGGTTCCTTTATTTTTATAAATAAAATAAATATAAAATATAATAAAATAAAATAGAAATCTCAGAAATATAATTAAATAATGAAAAATATAATTAAATAAATATTTAAATAAAATAATAAATAAAATAAAAATAAAAAATAATGTTACAACTACGAAATTAATAGTATTTTTGTATCTTCTTTTAACTTTATTACTAAAAATGTAACGACCGACATAAGGTCCCTTTTAATATTTATGAATACTTCTATGGTAACTATGAGAAATTACACGTTTTTGGTACACGTCTTGTTACTAAAGGATAATTAAAGTTATTTAAGAAATAAGTACTTCAATGTTAATAAAAATGTATATTTATTTTTATGTGATATTACTAAACTTTTAATCACCGACAATAAGGTCCCTTTTGAAAAGTGTTAAGTGTTTGTACCAGCTTTTTACTAAACTTTACCTTGAATTTTAAGACAGAAAAAGGTTAATTTTTAAATAGAAGTTTATATATTTGATCTTATTTGACTATGTTTAACTGTAGTAAATATATATTTTTGTTGATTTTGACTGATTAATAAGATTAGTAGAAGCACAATGTTTATTTGTTCAAATTTTTTTTTAATACAATAAACAATGTTGTTTAATATCGAAGACGTCTCTATTTAGTAAAAACTGATCCGTTTTATATTATTCTTTTATAAAATCCAATAGAAAACATACTATAAGTGAAATATTTAGTAAAAACCGTCTTGGGAATTTTCATTACATCATGCACTTTGGCGTGGTAAATAACAGGAATAGAGTTATAAAATTATATAATTGAAGTTAAAATCTAAAAGACCATATAATGTACTTCTCAAAAAACATAATATCTATGTAACTTCCCACAATAACATACTTTTTTTGGGTTTCGAAGTTTGAATGCGATTTTCTCAATATCACCTTTTACGACTTTCGAGTTTCAACATTTTTTTAAAAAATATTTGCCAGGCTTACATGCATGTTATTTACATGGTTCGATAGCTTATTAAATGTAGATTATGGGGATGCTAATAACTCAATACCGACAATAAGGTCCCTTCACGCTGATAACGTCACAATTATGAAAATAAAAATATAATTAAAGATTTTTTGAAATTTTCAAGTATCTACCGGCTGCCATTATTGATTTTGAGCAAAAAAGGCCAAAAAAATCACATTTATTGTATGGGAGCTCTCCGTAAATATTTATTTGTGAAGTGAAAAAACTTTAGGAAATTAATAGAAGGTGACTTTATGAAGTATATCTGTCTGTCTGTTACCTCTTCAAGCCCAAATTGATTGTACCGATTGTTCTTAAATTTGGTATGGAGATATAGTTTGAGTCCCGGGAATAGACATACAGATGATGAAAGACAGATAGATGATGTTTGATTTTTTGCGTTAGTCGCACTCTTAATAGAGTTGCAATAATTAAATAAATATCTAGATTATAATTAAAATAATCACATATTTTAACGCTCGTAGCGTAAAAATTTGAAAAAAGGCGCGCGAATTTTAAAATTAAAAAACCCAGGACGCTGCTTAAAAACTATTCAGGAGTCTACAAAAACCAGGACATGTCCTGGGAAAACAGGACGGTTGGCAACCATATTATAATATACTTTTTAAATATCTAAATAAATTGTAGATATTTTAACTGTAAAGTAATAAAAATCGCATTGGGAATTTGTACGCTTCTTAAGCGTATGGTTATCTTTTGTGTAAGGTAAAATATGGTTATCTTTCTAGGGTTAAGTAGACACCCACTAAGGAAGGAACTTTGAAAATGTTACCCCGAAGGGGGTGAAATAGGGGTTGAAAGTTTGAATGAAAGTCCTTCATTTCTTGAATTAGAAATATGAAACTTTATTTTTGTGTTACTGATTAAAAATGAATGGATACGTATTTAAGCGTTTTTGGAAATTCTACCCCCAAGGGGGTGAAATTGGGGTTGAAAGTTTCAATGGAAGTCCGTTATTTCTTGAGTCAGAAACATGAAATTTTATGTTTGGGCTACTGATAAAAAATGATCGGATACGTGTTTAAGCGTTTTTGAAAATTCTACCCCCCAAGGGGATGAAATAGGGATTGAAAGTTTAAATGGAAGTCTATAGAGGTATACTATGTTAACGCGGACGAAGTCGCGGGCAACAGCTATAAAATATAAAGTCATTGAAAAAATAATGAAAATTGATAGCCTATGATCCTTCACGTGGTCTACTTTTTATATGTGCCAAATAACATAAAAATTGCTGCAGTAGTTCGCGAGATAAGCCTTTTGAAATAATTTCCCCTGTTTTTTCCACATTCTCATATTATTCTTAGCGTAATAAAATATATAGCCTATCGCCTTCCTCGATAAATAGACTATCTAACACTGAAATAATTTTTCAAATCGGACCAGTAGTTCCTAAGGTTAGCTCGTTCAAGTTAGCCCTTTCAAATAATTTTCTCCGTTTTTTCTACATATTCCTCTATTTCTTCGCTCCTATTAGTCTTAGCGTGATAAAATGTAACCTATAACCTTCCTCGATAAGTGGGCTATCTAACACTGAAAGAATCATCAAAATCCGTTGCGTAGTTTTAAAGATTAAAGGGAACAAAGGGACATGAGGGAAAAAAAGGCGACTTTGTTTTATAATAAGCATAGATTAATGCCGGAAGCGGCAGTGGCTGAATGTAAATGGCCTGTTAAATGTAGCCTGGTTATTTAGATACCCTACTGAGGTATATCCGCATCTACAATAATTCTGACTTTAAGAAGTTGTGCTAGAGTGCTACACAAATAATTTTATGAAAAACACAAACAAGAATTGATTGATTTATTCATTTATTATTTGACTATAAATTAATACATTATTTTGTTTGTTACATCAATGATTACAGATAGATACATAAACATGAAATAAATTACACTTAACCTAAATATTTTTTTTATTCACTATAACATACCAGTAAAACCATTTTAGAGTGGTGCCTGCCTATATTATTTTCACACTTCATTATTCTAGATTTCTTTTAACAAGCTGGTTTTACTATAGGTACAGTTACAATATAATGTTGTAAATACAAAGCATGAAAATAGATTTAAGTACATACATTAACAATAAGTTATCACTTCTCACTATGTGCAAATGTATAAAATGTTTATTAAGTAATTGAAATTTAATAAATCCATAATAATTAACTATTAAAATTGCATGTATTTGGCCTACTGAACATTGATGATTTGTTGATATTATAATATTATGTTGAATTAATGATTTATTGCTTTTAATGGACAAAAAGAAAATAATATGATTACCACTCTGTAAATTATTATCCATGGGCCATGCCTACTTGTTGTTGCTACTCCTACTCTTTATTTGAAGAAGTTCTTTGTGGAGTAATTCAATATTTTTGAACACATGTTTTGGATTAACATGTTTCGTGTCATACTTTTCATTAATAAGTATTGAATGCCACTTAGCATCCTTAGCTCCCTTATAGTCTTTATGGAAATCATCACCAATGTGTACACAGTGCTCAGGTTTTATCGTTTTTCCACATTGATTTTGGGCCAGCTCAAATATTCCTTTGTTCGGTTTACTAACACCAACTTCGTATGATGTGAGTACAAATCTAAATGATCCATGTATTCCCATATTCTTGAGTATATCATGAAGTCTGGGATCAAAGTTGGATATAACACCAATATCAGTTCCAGATTTTTGTAACAGATTTAAAATATTTTCACTGCCATCAGCTAAACGCCAACATTTTACGGTTTTAAAATCATTAATGAGAACCTCTGCAATCTCACTTAGCTTTTTACTATCAGGCAAATCATCAACTAAAGTCATCTTAATAACCTGGCTCCACCATTTGTACCAAGAAATAGAATCTTTGCCAAAGTTTGGATACTCTTTGTCCATTTTGCTATAACTATTTTTCATTTTAGGTTTTAAATTGTCCGGTGTTCCCCTATAGCCATAGTTTTTTGCAACAAGTGCATAATATTCCCAAGGGGGCACACGGAAATTAAGCAATGTGTTTGTTGCATCAAAAGTGACTAGCCTTACACTATTAGGAAAAGACATTTTTAATTACTTAACTTTTTCAGTTTTATCTTTGGTACAGTATCTCAAATGTTTGTCCCGATCAAGTCCCGATAGTATTCATCGTTGAACTAAGGATTATTATGTATATAATTGATGTTATAGAAAACGCTGTTCATACTAATTATAATTTAATACATTAATTACATCATTATGTCTCAACTGTCAAGGTGGCTTATTATTGCTTCAATCTTTTGGTCCTGTTACCACATTTTATAAGATTGTATAGTAATATAGAGACGTGCTAAATAATTCCAATCGATTTTGTTGCTGTAATATTAGATTTAATTTCTAAATTCTAATTCAATGTAGGACATAACCAATGACATAATCTGACGTTTGTACACCGATATGAGCTTTCTCTTTCACTCAACTTACTGCATCGTTAGCTGTTAGAAAGAGTAACATTATCAACTGTCAAAATGTAAAGGGCCCCCGAGACAATCAAACGGTTTGACTCAAGCACGTAAATTTTAGTTTGACTCAAACCATTTTGATCGCTTAAAAAGCTAGTTTGAACGGTTTGTCAAACATTTACGTGTTTGAAGCTCGTTTGATGAAATTTCATATTTTTGTTGTGATTGACGCGCCGTTCGATCGTGTTCCGATGCGTTTGAACAAACTTTATACCATTCTTTGGAGTAGGTACATTATTTTTAACCGACTAAAAGAGAGGAGGTTATCAATTCGATGCGTATGTATGTAATATTTCCAGAACTGCCCAGTTATAATGTTAGTCTATATTAGCATCTGAACAAATGTGCAAAATTTCAAAAGTGTATGTATGTTTTTATGTTTGTGTTCACATACCTCCGGAACTACAAGTCTGATTTAAATATTTTTGTTGTACTATAATAGGTATTGTTTAACTTGGGAGACTTCTGCGAGTTTAATCAAAATAGGTTTAGTAGTTTTTGAGATAGGGAATTTAATTCTCAATTTCGTACAATTTTTAAATCGGTTTTATCTTTTAAAAAATAATATTTATTCGTCACAAGACGTGTACTCCACAGCGCGTATTGAACCAAACTGCGCAGTGTCGTTTGATAAACCGTTCAAACCGACATCAAACGGTTGCATCAAACACGTAAGGTTTGAATCAAACCGTTTGATCGTCTCGGGGGGCCTTAAGGCCTCGCCATAAACGTATGATACGTCAGTATATTCTGTATCTATGGACCTCGCCTCCTCCATGCCCCCTCCAATAGTAATACCCTTTTTTTTTTCTTATAAGGCACTTCGGCTATAAACCATGGCCACTGTCGAGTAAATGGCGGGAAACAATGTTCTAAATTCTAAATGACTAGTAGTTTGAAACTTCTAAATGAATAGTAGTTGAAATGACTATTCGGGTAAATGACTAGTAGACTAGTTCTAAATTCTGAATGACTAGTAGTTGAAATGACTACGAGGGCGGCACTGAAAATTTCGGGAATCAAGGAGGTGACACAACAGTAAGTATTATTTAAAAATGTGTTGAATGCTTTTCGAAGTATTCTCCGCGAAATTTGACACATTTTTCTATACGATGGAACCACTCATTGAAGCAACCATTCCATTCGGAAGTTGGGATCTCCAAAATGGCCGTTTTGTAGGCGTCCACAGCTTCTTCAGGTGATGAAAATCTCTGACCACGCAATTTATTCTTTATTTAAGGGAAAGTATAGAAATCATTAGGGCTTAAGTCGGGGCTGTAAGGCGGATGGTCTAATAATTCTATGTTTTCTTGCTCTAAAAACTCTTTTGTTCTGTGCGCGGTGTGAGAACTCGCATTGTCGTGATGGAGGATGATGCGGCGGTTGCAGTTCTCTTTGCGGAGTTCAGAAACGACCTGTGGCAAACAAATGCTAGTATACCATTCTGCATTAACCGTTCTTTGTCCCTCAAGAAGAATAGTCGCAATATGGCTGGTTTTGGAGACAAACGTGGCCACCATTTTTTTTGCAACACTCCGTGAACGAACAATTTTTGTTGGCTTATCTCATTTTCGAACACCCAAACTCGTGACTGGTTTTTAGTTTCGGGTTCGTACGCGTATATCCAGGATTCGTTACCTGATACGATGTTGTATACAGCATTTGAGGATCCTGCGTGGAATCTTTCGAGAGTTCTGACGCACCAAGTAACGCGAGCCGCTTTTTGCTCTTCACAGAGCAAATGCAGTATCCATCGGGAAAACAACTTTTTTAAACCTAGTTGTTCATGCAATATTATTTGTATTTGACTCATGCCAATAATAATATATATCCACAGCCGAACATATAACCTCCTCGTTTTTTGGAAGTCGGTTAAAAAGGTTGAAACCATCTGGCAACACTGTTGTAAACAGTAAATTGTTTAATTATTACTGTTGATTCCTACAAGTCGATTTACTCATTGTTTTATGTGACAAATGTACTGTTTTCCAAAATAAATATAATAATATACCTTGAACATCTGTGATAAAACGTACAACATGGTTTATATAAACAAAGGTAAATGAAATTATTTAGGCCACGTCAGTTTAACAGTTTTATGCTTTTGTATTAAGTGGGAGTATGAGCTGATAACATTTTGTTTCATTTATTTTATGTCCATTAAGATTATACAATGTTAAGTACCTATTATCATATATATCTATATATCTTTTTATTTAGTTTAACACCAAATACATTTACAATCTATTGAGTATTCACGAGTATTGACTTCACAAAATTTGACCTTCCCAAAAAAAGGTGGCGCAATAACTTGGCTTAGTTACTAAATATATCATCATTATTATTGTTTTCAGATGGGGCGGTCGTAGAACGCAACCCTTTCAATATATTTGGATGGTTTTGGGGTGCCATTAATTTTATCTATTTATTGTAAGTATGAACTATGAACAGGTCAAATTTATTATTACATATGCCTCTTATTTTCGTTAATAGTTTAGTTTTATAAATTTTGTAAATTAATATTTTCAAGAAATAATGTTTATAGCTTTCAGACGCTGATAAGTCCAAGCTACAGTAAGCATGGAGACAAGTATGTTCAAGACTTCAGGCCTCCTGGCAGCGGGTAAATATAAAGCTTATATAAATAAGGTTAAAGGTAAAAGGTTGTTTGCCTGTTCCTGTGTGCTAATAGTAGTAAAAAGTGTCCTAACCTACATTTTTTTTTCCTGTAAACTTTAAATGCAGTCTTGTTTTAAATCATCTGTACAATACATAACTGCATTCATAACTAATTATGTAATTTTTATGAGGGTTAGTATATATGTCGCAGTCATCTGGTTTAATCTGCGATTCAATTGAATGACTAGCGCATTCATTAATTGACTCCGTTCAATTGAATGCCTAAAGGACAACTCATCAAGACGTTGACTGTAACGTTTAATATCTTGACTAAACGCCATATAGCAAAGTCGTTAAATGGGATGCTATATTTTTTTCAAGTAGCCGTTAATGGGGTAGTTATAGGTAAATCCACACTTTCATATTGTTTTATTAGTTATTACAATTAAAGCACTTTAATGTAATTAATGTAATCGATAAAATATCAACACAGTGCTATCAGCTGTACGAGCTGTTTGACGCCATATTTGTTTTAGTGACTAGTAGTGCTGCAGTAGGAAGAAAATGAAATACGTTCAATAACCTGACTGATTTCATGTCCGCTATCTTCAAAATGCTATGCTACAAATCGCTAACTAGTCGAACGTTGAGGGACGATTGTTCAATCAACGTTCGGCCGAGTCATTCAATTGAATGCAGTCATTCAATGAATATGTTAGTCCTTCAATCGAATCGCAGATTGAACTAGATGACTGCGACGTATAAATGTTTAACAGCATCCAATTATATATGAAAGAAACAAGCATAATATATATAACATTTTATAACATTATATCTATATATAAGTAAAAGTTACAGCACATTGTATCAAAATAGATTTAATGCTGTAAAAGGGTTTTTAATGGTTGTGGAGGTTCAACTCATTTTATTTTGGGGGTGCTAAACTTCGAATTCGTGATTTTCAACATATGAGAATCTCATCTCACAATAGAACAAAATATGAATGAGCAAACTAGGATTGAATGCCTCCTCTCTCACCACTTAACTCTCTCTGCTTCACGATTAAAACTCGTGAGCATTTTAGGGACCGATCTCTCTTCTAGGGTACTTCTGCCCGTACCTTGCTATGCCATGAATTTATGGGGATATTTCGTTACAAATAATCAATGCATCAATACTATTTATTTGCTTTCGATTTTTAGAGTAACATTCCTAGAGTTAAAAAAATAATAATCAGCCAAGTGCGAGTCGAACTCGCGCACGTAGGGTTCCGTACGTAAAAAATAGGCCAAAAATGTGTTTTTTGTATGGGAGCCCCCTTAAATTTATTAATTATTAAAGTACACATACAGTTAAGGCCTTTGTGAAAATTTCAAGTGCTTACCTGTTGTCATTATTGATACCGAGCAAAAAATGTTTGAAAAAGTATGTTTGTTGTATGGGAGCCCTCCTTAAATATTTAATTTATTTTGTTTTTAGTATTTGTTGTTATAGCGGCAATAGAAATAAAATAGAGGACAGACGGACAGACGGACAGACATCGAAGTCTCAGTAATAAGGTCCCGTTTTTACCCTTTGGGTACGGAACCCTAAAAAGGTCAGCTGACGTAACATTGTTACAACGTGCAATTATTAAGATCAGAATTTGTTTATTACATTTAGAATTGTTTATCAGTAAAAGCAAATCATGAAATAATTCGTATCGGTCATATTTACAATAAATATGTAATCGTAATTGAAAAAAGTTAATCAATTGTGCAGTTATAACAAAACGAAAATATTTATTTTTTATGCATGTTGCTACAAGGTTACGTTGTGCAATTTTGATGAACTGTCAAATGTAGCCTATTAACTTGCCTCGACTATAATATGTGGTTGACAACATAACAGTAAATCCTATATTATTTACAAAACAAAGTATATCTTTTCTTTTCAGACCCCCGAAACCCCCATCAAAGAAGTTTGGTGGATTTGGTCCTTCAAGTTCTGGACCTTCACCACCACCGATGGGCGGCGGAGGCTGTGGGTGTGGTTAAAAACTTATATCCTGACCAGGAAAGCCGTTAGCTGAAGTAATATATTGTGTGTTATGTCATACAGCATTCAGAGTTTATGAGAGTGAACTTTATTGTATGCACTGTAATTTTTATAATATTATTATTGTTTACAATAGAATTACATTGACAACCTTTATGCCAATAATAAGATTAGCTCTTATTAATATTAATATCCTATAGAAGCTACTTTTCATCAAAATCATCTTTAATCAACTTTTGGCTTTGGACGAAAATCATTGGTTCACATAATATGCACAATAAATCTTACTAGAGTGACACATGGTGAGTTAGATACCTGGTCAGGATTAAAATAGCTATTACTAAAGTTATAATAATAATTGAATAATAATACACTATATGTGTACGTTTTATTATGTAAGTCAACAAATATTTCACAATGACTTAATTTTACATTTATATTTTTGTTTGTATCAAGCTTTGCGAATATGTTTTTGCTTTGCGATAGAAGAACTTTATTTTATCAGATAGATTGTTTTAATAAATATAAAACAGAAATGACAAATCATGATCTGTGAGCATGTTTTGTTTGTGTGTGTGTAAGGGAACAATCCCCCTATTAGAAATACCAAATTGGATCTGCTGATGCTTTTGCAAAGCTTAAAACTACTAGAACATAAATATATAATTATTAAAAGTCAAATTTTTACCAAAAAATGTTGTTCAAAGATATTGTGTCTTATTATTTTCATGTTATTTTTGTCAATGCTTTTGTGATCGTTGTCCTGAGTAGTTAATGTTTATGATAATTAGGTACTGACTTCCATTTTAAAATTAATATACTTTTATTGTATCTAACTTTTCTTTTAAAAAGATTTGTCATAATAATTTGGTTTTTAGAAACACTCTACATAAATGCATTTTGATTTCCTGATAGTACCAAAACTAATATCTACTAATATAATTTCTTAATATATTTTAATATGATGATTGATGAGTGATGGTGGAACCCACGAGACGAGCTACAAAATTGTCCAAATGTTAGTAAGTAACTATGCACTAGCTATAATATAGCTATACTGTACTCGGCAAAACATGGCGGTAGCGGTCATTGACTCCATGTCAAAAACATGTCACTTTCTATATAAACCGCGATTGACAATGAAGTGTCAGATGTTCCTAGTCCATTGTCAATCGCGGTTTTTAAAGAAAATGAGAATTTTTTTTGACAGGGAGTCAATGACCGCTACCGCCATGTTTTGCCGAGTACAGTATTAAGTGACTTGTTTTGATATTTTGCAACTTATCTCATGATGGCCATAGAACTTGTTTTGCTAGAGATAAATTATTAAATGTGTACTTATGTGTTCTATTTCCAAATGTGATAAGTGATAACTGATAACAATATAATATAGCTGATAAATAATGATAATATAATATAGATAAAATAAAACAATACTTTAAACATTGAATATTTTATTTTGTCACACATAATAATTAATGCTTAAAATATTTTGTATTTCACGTTAGCGTGCGTCCACATTTGTATCATTTGCGCGATCAGATCTCCGTCGCGATCATCGCGCCGTATCAAAATGATACACGTATCATGATACTTTGTATCATGATACGCGTATCATTTTGCGTCCACACGAGCGATCATGATACAGCGCGATGATCGCGACGGAGATCTGATCCGAGATCTGATCGCGCAAATGATACAAATGTGGACGCACCGTAAATTAAATGCTTATAAATAATTCGATAAATGCTTAAAGCTATGACGCATAAACTTAGGTAATTACTAGTTACGTATATCAACTATGAGGTTAAAATATGGAACATACATAAGTACTACTTTATAAAGTCCCATCGCTGATTAGAGAGAAATTCATCCATTGAATAGCTGCTTGTATTTTTCACTCGAAGACAGAAATATTGTATTTCCTCTTACGCGTTATGTGACAAACATACTAAGTAAATATATTGGTGCGCGTGTGTGAGATACAGCAGTGGTTAATGACCGAATTTGTCTCTATTCGGCGACTGGACTTTAGTATTATATGAAGTCGCTACGCCGTCTGTCTGCTGTTTTTTTATAAACCGCTCAACAGATTATAATGCATTTATTGCATTAGCGATTCTTGAATCATCAAACAATATGTATCTTGATACAAAAACAATTTACTATTGTCTTGTCTTGTAAGTCACTAGTTTTTATACAATAATAAATCTATTATTTCAAGGCACGGCTCTGTCATAGTTTTCATAAGTACAGTACATACCCTGTTAAAATATGATATTTAAGTGTTATAACAACTCTTTAATAATTTAAGGCACTCTTCTAGCAATACTAAGTGATGGTGTGCATTGAAGGAATGGCCGTATAGAAGGCTTCCAAACACGGCTGGCCTCCATACGGATGTATGTACCATCGAGGAAATTGATTCCTAGGCAGTTGACAGACCAACGACATATTTCGGTCGGATCATGTCAATAATTTAATGTTATTTGTGAATTTGTGACCTTTTGGCTGGGTTTGACGTAACGCGCGACCACTACGTAGATCCCCCATCTGCCTAGGAATGTACTTCTCTGAAAGTACTTTTTTGGAGTCAACTATTACAGACGTAGCATCAATGCACAACCCTTAATATAATTTAGCAGGAACCGCATGTCTTGAGATTTGAGAAGTGGATAGGCAGGACCGCAACCGGCTCTGAAATGCTCGGCTTGTTGATGTAGATACTCCAAGTCATTTTGTTCAAGTCAAAGAGGCCTGAAAGAGAGATAATAAGTTTTGGTAGCATGCATGGGCGTATTGAGGGGGAGGAAGGTAAAATAAACGTCAACTTTCCTGGAAAGTGGGAATTCAAAACGTGTTCTTCTTATCTATAATAACAGATAAGAAAAACTTCTTATCTACTCTGCGTAAAATAACATACATCAGTTTTCCTGATTCGGAAACCGGAAATTCGGTTATATTGCAACGTTACTTCTCCTGCCGGCTGCCGGTGAAACGAAATTCACCAAAAAATATCTGTTACCATGTTTCTTCCAAACGTGTGCACTCCACTAAAGCTACTCCAAGACTAATCTAGGTATTCCCAATGGAAAAAATCTAATGTGTGTGGTAGGGTAGTCGTAACGGAATTTTTCATGATACGGTTTCCGAATCAGGAAAACTGATGTATGTGGCCGCCTTAAAATACCTACACTTCAAATTCGAACATCTCGTTATTTTCAATGACAATGATATAACCTTTTTACAAATAAAGGATAGCTTTTTTTATGGTTCTAAGGAAATAACGGGGGGAGGGGGGGTTCAGCTAATGCTGCCCCCCCTAGCTGAAATCCTTGATGCGCCCATGGTAGCATGGTAATTGCTGGATTAAAATTAAAGGATCGGACACCGATGTCGGGACACATTGTATAAAGTTAATCAGGGTAAGTTTGGACACAGAGTAAGTCCGGATAATTCAACTTATCACTAAATTAGTCAGTGTTCTTTTTGCCTGGCCCTACTACGGCCGCTACGGGCTACTATACTGCACTACATCCGCAAACTGTAGTACTGTACCTGTAACTGTAGTTTAATTAACGTTAACTAGCGATCCGCCCCGGCGTCGCACGGGTATAAAATATAGCAGTAGTTCGCCAGACTTGGAGTATCCGGACTTACCCTGTATCCGAACTTACCCTGATTAACTATAATATAGCCTATAGTTCCATAATATAAAGTATTATTGACGAGAAGTAGGCGACAGCGGGGATCACTTTCCGACATTTTGTCTTAGTGTTTTGTTAATTTGCATTTTGTATTAGTATTATATTTTGAATTTTGTATTTATTACTTAATATTTTTTATTCGATCAAATTTGTTCATTGTTTATTTTTAGTGCTATTTAGATATAAATTCTAAGAGCTGTATATAAATATAATACTTTATATTATGGAACTATAGGGCCTAGGGGGCCCCAAATGTAGGAAAATCTTGACAGGGATGAGGGCTCCCAAAGAAGTTAAAACTTGCTACGCTATTGTTTCATAGCAATAAAAAAAAGGGACTCCGAGTATTAAAACCACGAGACCTCATGGCTTTTCTCTAGGTATCCAGTAGGTCCAGGGCCCCGATTCACAATGCGCAATTCGACATAGCGTCTACGCCGTAGACCACACCGTAGACCAATGACCGCACGGTAAAGTGCGAAGTCGAATGGGAATCGTGAATCGCCATTACTCAACTAATCAACTCACCAGCTGCAATAGTCTTGATGATGGAGTCGGTTTTCTCCTGGAACACCTGGAACTCCTTGTTCTCGGTGTCGGACAGTATGTTCTTGATGTCACTATCGCTTTTTGGCACGGGATGAGAGTGGATGGTCTCTAGACGCGCGTTGCTGCTGTCTATTATAGGACCGATCACTTCCTTCAGAGGTAGACGCAGGTATCTGTAAATGATTATCACAATGACGAGATTGGGCTAATACATTTTATATGAAGTTTTGAATCTCGATTCGTCATTTTTAACCGACTTCCAAAAGGAGGAGGTTATATTGTGTTCATCTGTTTATATATTTTTTTTGTATGTTCAACCATAACTTCGCCGTTTGTGGACCGATTTTCATGATTCTTTTAATGTTGTACAGGGTTGAATCCGAGTTTGGTACCATGTTCACAAAAGTGGTGATCTGATGATGGGATCCGTGAGGAATCGAGAGGACTCCTTGAAATTTGTATAGAAACATATTATAGTGATTTCGATTTTTTTTAAGCATTTGAGGTAAATGCTACCAAAATGTAATATTTTGCACCAGGTTATACCCTGGATCCGAAGGTACCGAACAGAACTTTTGAATCCTTATAGATACAGGTTCGGGGATTTCGGCATTGTTTAAACAACTGAAAGCATAAGCCAACACATCAATTTGATTGATCATCATCACCATCACAACCATAATTATACCATGGGTCATCACATTATAACCCAATTATTGGTACTTTTCGTGATATTTTGCATCGAAGCAGATGTTTTTGATGATTATTTTGCTTTTTGTGAACAGATTTTCAAAATTCTTGTGTTGTTGTATAGGATATGATCTTAATTTTGTATAAAAATTACGAATAAGAGAAATTTCATGCGAAGACACCTTCGCATGAAATTTCTCTTATTGGTCCAAAGGCACTGAACAGAACTGAACCTTTAAAGATAAAAGTTTGGAAATTGCAGCATCGCTTAGATAACTGCAAGCATTTACCACAATTTCGCTTACAGTAATATAATATGGATAGTTAATATTCGTAGTGGTTATCTATACTTGTCTTGTAGGTAACTAAAAAGAGTAAAGTTAAATATTATTTTTTAACAAAAAATTTAACCCGACTTCCAAGGGAAAAACAATATTCTTAAAATGACCTAAAAAGTATGAAATAATTCTTATTATTCATTAGTGCCTTTTTAAAAATTCGACTAAACCAACCAGTTCTGTACTCAATTTTTATTCTTTTGAAGTCGGTAGGTACCTACTGGCTAAGTTCTATGTCAAGTATCTCAGTTCTGGGCTAGTACCGACTTCATACGAATGAAAATTGAGTACCTACAGAAGTTGAGATTTAGTCGAATTTTGAAAAAGGCACTAATGAATAATAAGAATTATTTCATACTTTTCGGGTTCAATTTTTTTGTTAAAAAATAATTGCTCTAAGGGTACGGAACCCTTCGTACGCGACTCTCGCCCTTGGCCGATTTTTGCTTTTGGGAATTGTTCCGTTGCTCATCTCAGGAACAAGTCGCAACGCAAACATCTACATAATATTAGCTAGGTCACGCAAATGACTTCTTAAGCCGACCGAAAAACGTGGCTTAGATGTAAGCCACGTTTTTTGAGGACCCCTTAAGGCAGGCAGCATAAACACGTTTTTCGTATTCGATTTCCGAATCCGTTTTCTGTATTGGGTAATCCGAATGCATGGAATCAGTAGAAAATGTATTACGTACCTAACTGGCGCACACGTTCACTTTTTTCCGAACGGGACGAATTCCACAAGTACGTTTAGACGAAAGCCAGCGCGTTCGCGCGTAAAGGAAAACGAGCATGTGGGCTAGTCTCACGGAATTCCAAATCGAAATTTCACATTAGAGAAACGAATACGGAAAACGTGTGCGGCCAGCCTTAAGATGTACTCTCAATGGTCAAGTTTGATATGACCCTCCCTTGTAGTGTGTTAAAATAAATGGAACAACGAAAACTTACTTGTTGGTGTGAATCAGTGGTTCCTTGTCGAAGTTATGAATGTTCAACATGGAGCTGTTGGAGTTTAGGTCCGGGGCGACTTCGACGTTGTATATCTGCCTCTGGCACTTCTCGTCCGTCCATATCATGTTCACGGAGAAACCGTTCCCGATTCCCAAACCTTCGTCCTTCAAGATTCTCTCGGCATCGGCCATATTCTTTGCCGTCAGTAGGGCACGCGTGATGAAGGTACGCGCTGCAAAAAGTGAAAAAGACTCAAAGTTAAAAAACTGGGCTACGAAATTATTGGGGTTATTAGAGAATTCTCGATACTAATATAGAAAACAATACGATAACTCGTGTATCGAAAATTTAAAAAAGGATCTAACGCTCCATGTCTATTTCAGTTTCGCGCGAGATATTTGCTATAGACTTTACGCGGACAGAAACACCGTAGCTAAATCTCGTGCAAAGTAAGAGAGAGATAGCTTAGTGACTTTTTTATGTTCAGCGTTTCGCCAATTGAAACATTGGTCGTACTGTAACATATCTAAAACATTATTATATTTTATCTTCACGTCGAGTCAAAGATCATACTCACGGGTGTTACCAGGCTTCAGTATCATAGGGCTGAGTGTGTTGATGGAGAAGACAAGACCGTTGTTGTTGTAGCCCATAGTGTAGCCCGGCAGGTGGCCAGCGTAGCAGAGAGATGCGAACCTCTCCTCAGTGGCCTGAAGGAGTAGAGTTTATTAGTCCAGTCGCCGCATATCGAGAAATTATTAAAATAGTAGATGACGCCCGCAACTCCGTTGCGCCAAATTCATTGTACGCACGGGAACCGTACATTTTTCCGGGATAAAAAATATTCTATATGCTTTCCCGGGAGTCAAAGTATCCCCCATACCCAATTTCAGCAAAATCGGTTTAGCCGTTCAGACGTGAAGAAGTAACAATAACATACAAACTCACAAACTTTTGCATTTATAATATTAGAATGAATTATTGGTGAATTATTGGTATTTGCATGGTATTTGGCTCACATGCGTAATATGAGTGTGTTGAAATAAAACAAGACATTTATTATAAGTACTTACTAATATTTTCGTATAATATGAAATATTGTTATTTGTTAGTGAAACTTTTTATTCGGTGAGTGGTGATCACGGAGATACTTTGTATTAGCTCCGTGGTGGTGACCGATACGTTGGAGCGGTCACATGACGTACATGAGACGAACCGGATAGTTTATATTCTACGTAAGAATTTGTAAGAACCCAACTAAAGTAACGATCCGTTGTTTTTGAGTCGTCTCCAGAATGCTCTACATATTATTTACTTTCATGAATGTCTGCCAGATGGTGCTAGGAGTATCCATATTACGTCTACGAATAATAAAAACTAGGTACTGTAATTGCTTTAAATTCGAATAATTATTCATGTATATACTAAATTTTTTGATGCGTTACAGATAACAACTAAAATAAATAGTAAAGCAGCATCTGATTATTATTATGCTTTTGACGAGAATATTTTTGTCCATTTTACTACTTACACCTGCTGCTGCATCTTCTGGAGTTGGTGTTATATGGACGGACGCGATGTAGAAGTGGTTCAGAGTCTCACCAAAGGCGTCCTCTGTGTGTCCCAATATGAACTGTAAAAATATTAGAAATAAATACGATAATGCCATAGCAGTTTTCAGAGTCACTAATCATTTTTTATCAACTTAAAAAGTATGTATCCTTTGGCGTAAAAAATATACTTTAAAAAAATCAAGGTCTAAGTCTAAAAACGCTTCGTTAGTTCATCCTAACAAAAAAGACGAGGCGCGATGACGTTTGAAGATACTGAATGCCGCGCCGCACGAAAAAGCAACTTGGCCGGTATAAATAGTCAGTCCCTCAGAACAGGAAAATAAGGAGAAGTGTTATGTAGCGCCGTTTATATGGAAACCTATGTCGCCAACTTCAATGACACTACATTGTCAGCATAGTGTCAACGGTACACGGTCTAGTGATGTCCGGTCTATCTTCGATGTCGATTAATTATTACCATATTATTACGATGATATCGATGTATTTTGGTAGGTGTTTAAATACTATTAAAAAAATGAAAGTGATAAATAATATTACAGAGACTAACAAAAATAACTCAAAGGCCGAAAGGGGTTGAAATCATCCATGATTACGAAAAACTTTTACTATGGAACCAACTGAATTCGGCAAAAGAAATTACGAAAAACTTTTACTATGGGAATCGTAACTAGGAAATAATTGCCTAGTTACGCTTTTGCCAAACAGCTGATTATTTTGCCGAATTGAGTTGGTCCCATAGTAAAAGTTTTTCGTAATCATGGATGATTTCAACCCCTTTCGGCCTTTAAGTTATTTTATATCGAAGTCTTTAGATAAACATGCATACCTATTATATAATTTTTAAGATTCCGTACCCAAAAGGTAAAAAAGGGACCCTATTTCTAAGACTTCGATGTCTTATTGTCTGTCTGTCTGTCTCAAGTAGGCCTACTACGAAACCGTTTTGAGACTCAAACAATCGGACGAGGATGCCGCATCCTTCTCTAACAACGTCATTTCACATTTGTTAGAGTAGGATGCGGCATTCTCGATCGATTGTTTGAGTCTCAAAACGGTTTCGTAGTACAAGCCCAGGCAGCAGGCTGTATCTCAATAACCGCTAGACTTCCGAAATTTTCACAGATTGTGTACGGTATGTCTGTTACCGCTATAATAACAGATATTTAAACAAAATAAATTAAATATATAAGGGGGCTCCCATACAATAAACATGATCTTTTGCTATTTTTGCTCGATATCAATAACGGCAACAGGTACCAGGTAGGCACTTGAAAAGTTCACAAAATACTATGTAGTGTTTATACTTTAACAATTAATAATAAAATTAAAATAAACTAAGTAATTAAGGATCCATACAAAATACACATTCTTCGTCTATTTTTGCTCTATTATGATACGGAACCCTTCGTGCACGAGACCAACTTGTACTTGGCCGATTTTTTTCATACATTTATAGAATATGCAACACAAAACCAAGAGAAACATCTTAAGGTGACGCCACGTTAAAGTAAAAAACCGTGTTGGATGTGTTTTAGATTGCTTGTTTTCTATGCGAGGTCGGCCCGGCCTCTCATAGAAAACAAGCAATGGAACAGCAAAACTGGAAAAGGCGTAGCGACAAAATGGTTCTTGTCGCGTAATTTAAAAACCATAAATACATTTCATATAAGCTATGGGCAAATTAAAGTGTATGCTTGAACCAATTTATGAATCCCTTTTTTTACAGAGGTCTTTCTGATTGATTATTCAAAGACAAAGACATGATGAATACTGACTTGATGAACTTTAATTTCTTAGCTTTAGTCATTGCTGAGAAAAATCGACATTGCTACAGTACACAAATCTTTGTTTTAAGCGGGCCTTTGGCTTAAAAAGCAGGATCAATTTAATCTTCGCCAGTCGTCCGCCAAAGTGAGGTAAACTTCAAAATAACGGAAACAAAATATACAGTAAGCATTTGTTTCCGTTACTTTCGGTTCAATATTTGAAATATTGAAATGATGAAAAAAGATTTATTAACTTTTATTACTTTATAAAAACAAGCTATTCTAATTCTGAAAGAATATTTCAAAATTTCAAATCGTACTAGTAGTTCCTGAGATTAGCGCGTTCAAACAAACAAACTCTTCAGCTTTATAATATTTGTGTAGATAATAACGCAACCGCATAAAAAATGTCGATAAAAATATCGATACCAAAAGAGTCATAATAAATAGTCTCAAGACCTGGCTGTCAAAATTTGGACCAATCACGGAGCCGAATCGCGTCTTGAGACCGGGTCGCATCTTAAGTAGAGATCAACTACGATAACATGGCGCGCCCCTCCAAATAACTGTTTCAATGTGTGCAGTCACATCCTTATGAAAGAGTTTGTATGTAGTAAGTATTCAACCAATCACAGTACACGTAATATTTCAGTTAATGTCACTTATTACCAATATTTTTTGGTCAACTAATCATAACTAGCCTACTGCGCAAGACAACGCACTTCAAGTCGTTTTGACAACGCACGTTTGAAACGTTTTGAATTTTGGAGGGGCGCCTCAAGTTATCGTAGTTGATCTCTACTGACTATTTATATGGGCCTAAGTGTCATATCTTATTGCCGCACCGTCTCGTCTCATAGTAAAGTTGTACAGGGATGGTACATGCGATGCAAGAGGGAGGGTACATTGAATTTGTCAGCACCTTACGCGCCGTACGCGTCGACGGCGACGCGTACGGCCAGAGTGCAGACGAATGTGCGAGGTTTCACATCATTTTTTTTGGAATACTAGTGTGATTAATAAAGGAGAATACAGTAAGCGACACTACGCTGCAGCGGAGCGACACTTCATGTTTTATAGAACTACGTTTTTTGTCGCTGAATGCCGCGTAGTGCGTACTTCTCGTGTAAAAACCGTGTTGGATATGTTTTAGATTGCTTGTTTTCTATGAGAGGCCGGCCCGGCAAAAATGGAAAGGGCGTAGCGACAAAATGGTTTTTGTCGCGTAATTTAAAAACGATAAATACATTTCATATAAGCTATGGACAAATTAACGTGTATGCTTCGTAGTTCGTGGTATGCTTGAACCAATTTATGTACAAGATTTGGAAGTTTAAATCTCCCTCCTCTGTTGGCAAAATAGGAACTCTTTTTTTTACAGAGGTCTTTTTGATTGATTATTCTGTGTTATAAAAGTTGACCAATCGTGTTATGCTGTGGGTAATTCAAAGACAAAGACATGATAAATACTGACAATGAACTTTAATTTCTTAGCTTTAGTCATTGCTGAGAAAAATCGATATCGCTACAGCCAAATTATCAAGACGTCACCTTATATACCTCTGTTACTATCAATGTCGTGTCGCGACTACGCTATAGTGTCGTCTAGTGCAGTCTAACCATAAACATGTTGTTATGTTATTACTCACATTATCCTCAGTTTTGATGGCCAATGAGCTGCAGCCGCCGGTGTCGTTGCGGGGGATGTGGTTGTCGTTGATGGTGCCGATCAGGTCGTCCATTTGCAGGAGGAATAGCTGAAATACATCATATTGTCAAGCATAGGAAGCTGATGAGTTAGAGCCAGCCCTGGATTCCATAGACGACAGATCCTATAGACGGCAGCGTCTTAGGCCGTGTTCACATCAAACCGACTGTGAGTCGCCGAATGTGAGCAAGCTCACTGTTAGCGGCAGTGTGAACGTGAAAATATACGGTATCGGATGTCCGCGCCTAGCGTAATAGCAAAAGTGAGTATGTATGGAAATACAGTAAACTGCGTAACGTTACGTGCGTAACGCTTACGTCACGTTACGTCGGTTTGGTATGAACACGGCCTAGGGCCGCTCAGATTTCGTACAGGGGGCGGCGGAAATAACTAGCCTACACTCATAAAAATGTATATCCGGCATTGGTAGAGCAAGCGTACAGTTGCGTTTCGGTGCGTTGCGAAATCATAGTATGTCCATCTGCGTTGCGGCGACCGGACCGCAACATCACAAGACAATACAAAACACCTCGTCCGACGTAAAACATCAAAAATAATATTCTAAAATCTAAATCGTTATAGCGTCGGTGTCGCGATGACGCACCACAATGCACCGGAGCAATGTAACCTCGCTCTTATATCAAAGAAAAGCCTTTCAAACATACAAAAAGAATGAAAATCTGTTTAAAAAATGGACGTATTAAAACACATATACACACCACTCGCTAGGAGAAGCTGCTACAAAATGCACATTTCGATACCGTAACAACATGTCATTTTTAAATAAAATAACGAGCAAAATCACACCTGATAAAACGGCACTTTCGCTCCATCAGCGATCCCCTGCATTTCCTTCACGTAATAGGGGAATCGTTGTTTCATATTGGCGAGAGTCTTGTCGTACGCATCCCTTCCGGTATCTGTCTTGTACTCCTTTTCAAAGTCCCTCAGATTTTGATAGCTGGCAATGAAGCTCTTTATGATGGACGCGAACGTCCTCCCCTGTATAGGAATGAATGGTTTATTCATCATTGTAAGGGATATCTAGTTTTGTTTACTAAGATTAGAAGCGCTGTGCGCAATAACCATTGTATAATTTATAAATGGGAAAGTGTGTCTGTCTATCTGTCTGTTATCTCTTCACGTCAAAACTACTGAACCGATTTTGTTGGGTATGGAGGTACTTTTATATAAATTAATTCCCAATGCAAAAACAAAAATATTATGAAGTTTACGCCATATTATTCATTTTTGTAACATTTGTGTATTTTTGTAAAATACACGTCGTATAACGTATTGGACTTCATCTAGATTCTAGACTAAAGACGGATAATTATAGAGGATTTATTTTGATAAGAAGTTTCTCGAAGACCTTGTAAGTTGTAAGCAAAAATATATTCTTCATAAAATATGATCAGTATAAATACTGCAGATGTAGCATGAGTGGTGTTAAAATGGTTTAGGATTTCCTGTGAAACTTTCAGTAAAATTGAAATAGCGGTGATGCAACTTTCTCGTGGCTTCTAAGATTACCAATTGCTTTTTTCTGGTCGTTTAATATTGCGTAAACCTATGGTGGGCTCTTCAATTATAGTCTCCTACAAAATAATTATTAAATATGCGCTAATGCGCATTTAATAATAATATTAAAGTAAGAACTAAGAACTTTTTATCGGCGATAAACGTGATAGGGCTCCCGTAGGCCTACTGCCCTAGAACAATCTTTTTTATTACTATCAACCTAATTTTTTGTGAGTAGCTTTATTTTGATAAGACGAACAACAACATTTATCTGCGAAAAATCTTGAAAGTGGTAGCTAACAGAGATAGAAAGGATTTCATACTTTGATTTGATGGTCCTAAAATATGGACTGTTTTATTTGTAGGACAATGTTACTCTTGAATTATATGACTATTAATGTATCAGTATACAAAAAATCAGCTCGTTAGGGTTCCGTATAGGGGTTCTGTAATAATTAACAAATGTAAACACCTAATTAAAGTTTATTTATTCGCTTATAATAAAAAAGGCGTGCACTCTGGGAGTACCTGGTAGGAGTGAAAACTTAAACTTAGGTATAAATTGGCATACATTTTCAGCTCGTCAAAGTCACGTTTATCGCCGCTAAAAGTTCAGTTTCAACTGGAATCTGGATACATACATGAATCATGTATGTATCCAGATTCCAGTGTTACTGGCGCATGCTACCGTATTGCTCAACAGTGAATCATGATCTCACCATGTCAAAACCGACGTCATAGTGTGAACCCTGTAGGAAGAGCACTGGGACCGCCTTTCGTCGATTCAGCGGTTTCTCGGCCGCAACAGCTCCTGAAAATAATATTCATCATCATCACCGATTGCTTATGGTAGTTCTGATTAACCTCATCGCGGTTCCCAAGACAGGCTTAGCATGTCGGGAACCTTGAGGGTATAATAAAAAGGGTTTTCGTAGATGGTTACCGTAACCAATCCTGGCTTACAGGATATGCAGTGGTGGGAATGACTGACGACTCATTAGTACAAGTTGGAAGCCGCCTTCATGAAGTGGCAGCATGCGACGTGTCGGCGCGACTATGTATTTCTATGAATGTGTCGCTAGCTTCGTGTCGCTAGCTGCGCAGGGTATTTCATAGAAATACATACAAACCAGTAGTGTTGCGACGACACGTCGCGTCGTCTGCGGTTGCTTAATGCAACCGGCACCTTCCTTCTGCACTCTACTGACATGGACTACTGTAAAATTTGTGTTAGAAGTTGGCTTGAGATAATATAATGCGGGGTTTAACAAAAGTAAGTGATAATTAATACTTTAGAGTTTAGTTAGATACACAGTATGTAATGTATCAAATTCCCTTATAGCGATATATCGAAAATAAATTATACTGCAAGGGTAATTTTATACTTAATTTGTATGACTATAAAGTCGTGAATACGCTGCGGCCAGAAGCTATCGGCTCGCTCGGAAAACATGCGACAAAACGTAATTATATTTACTCATTTAAAAAATAACTAGGCGCATTTAAGCAAAATGCTTCTATACGATTTTGAGTTGCAAAGGTGTCTTAATTAGACTAATTTCCTACAATACATCTATTTTCGTTTAAAAATAATCTTCAAATTTCATATTTTTAAGAGGTCATTTCGAAAATTAAATGTATCGAGGCAAAATACAATTAATCGTGTTTCTAGTTCTTCTCAAACCTGGATAAGGCTATGAAGATATGTATATCTCATTACCAGATTTGTAACATTTCTGAGGGTCCTATAGTATTACGTCAAAAAGGACAGTTTTTCAATATAGCGCCTTAATATATTAATATATAATTATTTATACATACTTCAGTTATTTATCCTACTACAGATTTCAGTGTAATTATAGTAGCAGCGCTGTAATAGTTATATTATAGTATTATATGTATAGATTATGGCAAATTTTATGACGTCGGGGTAATTTGCATAGAAACATACCCAAGTCAAAAGTAGTTCTACTTTTACAGTAAACTCTATAATAAAATAATATAAGGATAGGTAGGTACCATAATATACACCTAAAATTATTATAACTTATTTTTGCTACACTATGTGACCATAGTTATTGTAAATATATGACATTGTTAAAAAGCCTATCTAATGTTTATTTTAACAAATGTTTAACAATTAATCTTCAACAATGTTGGACGTTAGCAAAATGTCAAGGTTGCATTCTAAGATCCGTAAAATGTAGGAAGTGTCTTTTACGGCAAATCGTTCCCAGACTAC
This sequence comes from Lysandra bellargus, assembly GCA_905333045.1. NCBI lineage: Eukaryota > Metazoa > Arthropoda > Insecta > Lepidoptera > Lycaenidae > Lysandra > Lysandra bellargus. Next base: position 13,283,895 of record HG995319.1, on the reverse strand, counting down.
GTGGTTGTACGTCACGTTATTTACATAATCTTTATTCACACACGAGTAGGAAACTGGACAGCCAAATAAACGTTCTTATTCTTATTCTAAAAATAACCATACTTTTTCTTTGTCATTGTAATCTTTGAAAATTACAGCATTTATTGTAACTTGTGAGCATAAACTCATAAAGCTGGGTCCATACGAGTGTAACGTGTAATGTAATTCACCATGTAATGTAACGCGAATTCTACGTGTGGACGGCACTACGAGCATTATAATATGTAACCGCTCGGGATTTATCCATCGGCTGTCGGTTTTTGCGCGAGCACAAAGGCTCGTTTGGACAATTCGCTTTGAGTTCGTGTGCCGTCCACACTGTTGACGCTAAATTATACCTAATCTTACATTACACGTTACACTCGTCTGGACCCGGCTTTAGGCATAGAATAAGAGCCTGCAACGGCCAGACCTTCCTCAGTTTCGTAAAGCTGAAATTTACCTGTTTGTGGCCTTTACAGAGGTAACGACCGGCAACTATAGAGTTTCGGTCGCGGTTACTTTAAGAGGTATTCAGTTCTGATGGTCTATCTGACCTTCCAGAAAGATTAAAGCTCAATTTCATAGCTTATATTCTTTGTGGTAAGCAGAGGAATCACGTCGTCCAGTGCCGGACATATTTGACAGCTTTTGCACCTCATTAATTGTTAAAATCGGATGAGTAGAAGTCTGCCAAAATCATAATTTTTTCTATCGTTTTTATAAACTCAAGTCACACCTTGTTTCACTATGAACTGACCCTTATATTACACGTTATTATGAAATTATTGCTTAATCTCTTGAAGTGATTAGAAGTCAATGTCATTATTAGGTAACTTTATGAGCTCGGTCAAGTTCGTGGCCTTGATAATGCATTTCATTCATGTTTATAGGAATGTCTTATGAAATTTTACGCAACAATTTTAAACAGTGGTTTGTTAGATGTAATCGGTCACTAATGCCCGGACCACACGAGGCTAGTTTTTCAAGCTAGGATAGCAAGGTAGTTTTTTACCAAACTGTCCTGGCTTGCTGACCTAGCTTGGAGCATGCTAGTTCTGTTTACACGAGGCTATATTATTATAAGCTAGTATTATTGCTGTGACCGGGGTGACCACACGTCCAAAATGATCTGTACCCAAAAAAAAAAAAAATACTATTCGACTGAAAAACGGCTACTTCAAAAACTGTGCCAATTCGCACTAGACGAACTAGAATATGAATTACAAGAACAGGTGTGGACACGACCGTGAATTTTAAGAAGAGATGAACGTGGACCATCTGCTTTACTTTGGAAGAATTTCGCTTTAAGGCTTAGGCAAATATAAGAGTATTTTGCGAATGACGCCCGATTTGTTGAGTCAATATTCTGTTGAGTCTTGTGACGCCAAAACGCGTGGTTACCTACTGCTTACGAGTAAACTGAAAACTAGCTTCGCCAGACTCATGAAGCTAGTACACAAGCCAGGATAGTAAAATCAGTGGTAGGGGGATGCTACTAGCCTGAAAATAGAACTCCATCCTATTAAAAACTGCCCTGGCTTGTAAACTAGCTTGCTAGCTTACTAGCTTACAAATGAAGATAGTTTTGTCTACACGAAGCCAGTAGTACTAGCTTGCTAGCTTACTAACACTAGCTTGCTATCCTAGCTTAAAAACTAGCCTCGTGTAATCCGGGCATAACAAGTGACATAAGGCACTGCTCGATTTATAACCAGCGGTTTGGCCGCTGCCTGCTACACCGCGAGATCACAAGCAAAAATTATTGTATGTACCTAACGATTTATTTAAGGCGACGCCTTGATAATTTGGCTGTAGCGATATCGATTTTTCTCAGCTATGACTAAAGCTAAGAAATTAAAGTTCACTAGCTGTCCCGGTGAACTTCGTGTCACTTTAAAGCCTTCCCTGGACTTCTACGAACATTTTAAGACTAAAATCAGCCCAATCCGTTCAGCCGTTTTCGAGATTTAGCGCGACTAACACATTTGAAAATCCATTTTTTTATATAAGAAGATTGTTAGTATTCATAATGTTGTCAGTATTCATAATCTTTGAATTACTCATAGCATAACACGATTGGTCAACTTTTATAACACAGAATAATCAATTAAAAAAACCTCTGTAAAAAAAGGGATTCCTATTTTGCCAACAGAGGAGAGTGATTTAAGATTCCAAAATTTGTACATAGATTGGTTCAAGCATACACTTTAATTTGCCCATAGCTTATATGAAATGTATTTATGGTTTTTAAATTACGCGACAAAAACCATTTTGTCGCTTACGCGGTACGCCCTTTCCATTTTTTTGCTGTTCCATTGCTCTGCCTCTCATAGAAAACAAGCAATCTAAAACATATCCAACACGGTTTTTTACTTTAACGCGGCATCACCTTAAATAGCGGCGCGGCTACATCACATGTGATTTGTGATCTCGTGATGTGGCCGCCAAACCACGTTTTCGGGCGGATGCACATACTCGTAAATTTAGCTTTAGCCAAGAACTATCGTTAACTAAAGTCAAGACAATTTAAACTACTTAAATAAAATATGTTTGTTTCAGGTAATACCAACCCATAGAAAAAATCTTGAACTAGAAGGGGAAATATTTAATTTAAATATTATTCAAGAGCCAATAATTAACGGTGGCACAAGCGGTCATTGACCTTTATAGCTATGTGAAAAATACTCGCACTGTACTCTGTTAACTTAAGAATAAAATTGAATTCTTATAAAGAACATACTATGTATTATGGTTTCATCGGAAAACGTCTTGGTTAGTGGTTACCTCTTCGTATGATCATCTCCAACTATTTATGAGTTTGAAGTGATATAATTCATACTATGTTTACACGTGTATGTAAAATACGATATCACCCGACTAGAAACATCTGTCACTTCATTGTCAATCGTGATTTGTATAGAAAATGACAAGTTTTTGGGCCGTCAAGTCAATGACCGCTACAGACAGAATTCCGCGATTTCAGAACAGTATAATTTGAAGTTTCTTATGTCAACACCAACCATTTTTGAATTATTGTATTAATAAAATTCTCGTGTCACAACGTTAGTCCACGAACTCCTCCGACACGGCTTTACTGATTTTTACCAAATTTTATATGCATATTCAGTAGGTCTGAGAATCGGCTACTGGGTACTTTATATATTGATAATGAATAAATAATAGTAAATTATTACAGCCTGAGACTGACGGCGACCATTGTTTGTGCGACGGGATAGCGATCGACTTTGCCATAGTGACATACTTATTTAGTCACTTCAATAAAATTATAGGGGTGAAATACTTTATATTATGGCAAAGCAACGTTTGTCGGGACAGCTAGTGTGTATATAAAATTCTTGTGTCACAATATTAGTTACCATACTCCTCCGAAACGGCTTTACCGATTTTTACCAAATTTTATATGCATATATTCAGTAGGTGTGAGAATCGGCTACTGGTTACTTTTTATATTGATACTAGCGACCCGCCCCGGCGTGGCACGGGTATAAAATATATAGCCACCGAAAAAATGATTAAAATGGATAGCCTATGATCCTTCACGTGGTCTACTTATTATCTGTGCCAAATAACATAAAAATTGCTCCAGTAGTTCGCGAGATAAGCCCTTTCAAATGATTTGCCCCGTTTTTTTTCACATTCTCCTATTAGTCTTAGCGTGATAAAATATTGCCTATAGACTTCCTCAATAAATGAGCTATCTAATACTGAAATAATTTTTCAAATCGGACCAGTAGTTCCTGAGATTAGCGCGTTCAAGTTAGCCCTTTCAAATAATTTTCCCCGTTTTTTCCCCATTTTCCTCTATTTCTTCGCTCCTATTAGTCTTAGCGTGATAAAATATAGCCTATAAACTTCCTCGATAAATGGGCTATCTAACACTGAAAGAAACATCAAAATCTGTTGCGTAGTTTTAAAGATTAAACAAAGGGACATGAGGGAAAAAAGCGACTTTGTTTTTTAATAAGTATAGAAGTGCATTTGTTGAATAAATAATAGTAAATTATTACAACTCGAGACTGACGGCGACCATTGTTTGTGCGACGGATAGCGATGGACGTTGCCATGGTGCATTGGTGCCATACATGTCACTTCAATAAAATAATATGGGCGAAATACTTAAAACCACGGACGTAAAAAAAAAACGGACGTAACCTTGTCTAATCACGAGTGAAGCATAGTAATGGCCGCCCGTGTAGGATGCGTGCGTATCATTGGCACCGTCACTCAATGTACAATGTACAAAACAACGTTTGCCGGGGCAGTTAGTTTTTGTATAATAGTCTTTTAAGTAAACTTTAATTTACTGAATATTTTTATAATATTCAAGTTAAGCAATAATTAAATTCTTCTGATTGTGGCCTTTAGAGACCTAAGATGTAAGAACAATATTATTATGTTGTAAACGTAACATGCTCAATTAGCTTTCAATAACCCAATAAGCACAAGTTATTTTCAATATAATATATAATTATAATAAAATTAACATTCAAGGTACATCTGTTAAGAATAAATAGAACAATCGCCAGCAGAATATTATTAGTCGCAAAAGCAATAAGATATTTTTCATAACATTTTTTTGTGATAATAATTATCTGCAAATGTTTAGAATCATGTTAGAATCGCATAGCAGGACATTGTTTTAAAAAATATTTTTTTGTGCTTTACAAACTGCACTCGTACAGGGTTGTAACTTGTAACAAAGTGATAATGCTAGAGTTTGTATGAGTCCCACGGACGTAAATACGGACGAAGCATTACACTATAAAGAGGTGAAGCATGCAAGGTACGATAGTTTCATTTATTGTACACGTCACCGACACTCACACACGCAACTAGGTACTACAACCCGCTGTCATTCTACATTGAGTGACGGCGCCAATGACAGGCACACATCCTACACGGGCGGCCATAACTATGATTCACTCGTGATTAAACAAGGTTGCGTCCTTTTTTTACGTCTTCTACTTTTGTCTCAGTGAACTCGATAATTATAAGGGACAAATACACCCTCTTAAGTATTATCACTTTGTTTTGTTACAAGTGTTACACTTACAATAACTTACAACCCTATAAATATCACTCTGGAAGTGCTGATAGATAACTTGAATTTCAATTTGAAATTATAACACTATAATTTCATACATATGTATAATATATATAATTTCATACAATATATACGTGGGAGACCCATGCTTCGGCACGAATGGGCCGGCTCGACCGGAGAAATACCACGTTCTCACAGAAAACCGGCGTGAAGCAGCGCTTGCGCTGTGTTTCGCCGAGTGAGTGAGTTTACCGGAGGCCCGATCCCCTACCCTATTCCCTTCCCTACCCTCCCCTATTCCCTTCCCTTCCCTACCCTCCCCTATTACCCTATTCCCTCTTAAAAGGCCGGCAGCGCGCTTGCGGCTTTTCTGATGCTGCGAGTGTCCATGGGCGACGGAAGTTGCTTTCCATCAGGTGACCCCTTTGCTCGTTTGCCCCCTTATTTCAAAGAAAAAAAAACTATCTGTGTCTCTAGTAACTAGATAATTTTTTTTATATAGAAAAAAAGAGTTTAGAGTTTAGACTATATAATATTCTCTACAACTTCTAATGTTAATACCGAAAAGTGAAGCTAACACCCGTAGTAATAAAATATGAATAAAATGGATACGCTATACAATGTTTTGCCCTCGTATGATACATTGGAAAAGTCGCTGGAAAGATAAAGACAGAACATTGTATAAGTTTTATCTTAAAATATAGAAATGGCATTACTATAACTAAACGAAACTACAAATATTATATTCTATTCATAGTTTCGTTTAGTTATAGTAATGCCATACTGCAATGTTTCACGCTAGACGGCAGCACCAGCACAGACAATGTACAAAAAGTTTTGTTTGACGTTTCTGTCAATATTCCGTAGGGGTATCACGTATCTTGCGAGAGCAATGCGATAGCAATTATTGCGCGATAATTGCTCCAAACTCGCAATTTCGTATCAGGCATCAGCCAAAACAATACTATTGCAAATGATCGCTATACATGACACCGTTGTTTTTATATCCAGCAATCGCTCGCGCGATTATTGCTACTAGATTGTTGATCGCTATTTTTATGTGATATGACGTGCCGATATGACGACGTGTGCAACATATCAGATTTTGGTCGGACTTGTTTATTGTATGCGCTAGTAGCACCCTCTGCTCCGACCTTTGCATAATATTCCTTCAAAATTAAATAAATGACGCCATTGTAGATCAAGTACAAATTACCGATGGATTATAGCTTATGGCTTAAATTAATAGTTTGATCAGGTATGATTTGTTATAATTATTCTATTGTCTAGATCGGACACGGTACTATCAGTAATAACTGTCGCGTGACAATGAAAGTATTATTTATAATATTGCATTATTGGACTGCTCTAAATTCTATAATATTATAGTAAGTGTTTGAAGTTTGGATTTTGTACGAAATGGTACGTACACAACTCATTTTTAAGGTTCCGTAGTCAACAAGGAACCCTTATAGTTTCGGTCTGTCCGTCCGTCTGTCCGTCTGTCCGTCTGTCTGTCTGTCTGTCTGTCTGTCTGTCTGTCTGTCTGTCTGTCTGTCCGCGGTTTTACTCAGAGACTTAGGACCTACAAAGCTGTAATTTGGCATGAATATACATATTAATTATGGCAACAAAATTGTACGTGAAATCGTAAAAAAAATATATTTTTTATGGTACTCCCCTACACATCAAGCGGGGATCAATATTTTTTTTCGCGCCCACCCCATCGTGTGGGGTGTCGTTGAATAGGTTTTTTAAAAATATTGCGAGTATTCATAGATCATTTTCCGATTTAGGGATCCGTTTGTGAAATATTAAGTTTTAAAGTGGTAAAAATCGTTAGAGTCCAATGTCCCCCCTTCTACCAGCTAGACGGTTGGTTCTGGAAATGTGAAAAAATTCACGAGAGTAGGAAATATGGTGAATTTCAAAGGAAAACTATCACGGTTAAGAAGACTTCATAAGTTATTGAGTAATAGTCGATCAACTAAAAAAAATGTATTCGGTGAAGTATAAAGGAACTTATCTTTCAAATTCCTTTGAAAGTAACTGAGATGATGTTGTTAGTAGTGTAAAACACGCTATAAATGTACGTTCATTGACCATAAAAAATTGTCAAAAACTAGCGGTACTACGGAACCCTATATTGCGCGTGGCCCGACACGCACTTGGCCGGTTTTTGAAATTTCAATCTGTCGTTAAAGTGGTAAACCAGGGGTTATAAATTATAATATAATTATTTAATTTGCCACTAGATTTTCACAATAAATATTAATTACATAACTGTAATTAAATGAAGATTTTGACATAGGCTCCATTCATTATCTGTCAAAATTATATTAAAGTTTAATTATCATGAAATGCCTCTCAGTGCAGCCGTTACGTACAGCTATATATATATATATATATATATATATATATATATATATATATATATATATATACCACCTGAAACCAAGAGGAGTTATTTCCTTAGGGTCTTTCGTATCAATCGTCGTGTCAAGCAGTTGGCATATTATGTCATGTACCCAGTATCTACTTAAAAACCTCGTTACAACGAATTGACTGATTGAAATGCCAAAAATAGCCAGATGTATCACCAATGGACAGTTGCACACAGCACACCCTTACCAAGATTAATTTATGCAAGCGCTTGACCCTTCACAAGTTAGCGGTACCTGTATAGTCCACGTGCTAAAGCCTAAGTCTGTTGGGACTTGGGAACACCAAAAACTTTAGCGCCCAAGGGCATAGCCAAGTTTGTTCACGGGGAACACGAAACTTGTTTAGGTTTCCGGCCAGGGCTGCCTTGGTACCTTCAGGCCTTGTCCGCTTTCTCAATTAACAAATGAAAATTGACATATCAATGGCATATATGGCATGTGGCAGTACCTCAATCTACTAAATAATGCTACATAGGGTCATTTTTTGTTCAGTTTTCTACTAAACAGACAAAAAAGATGAATAGAATATCTAATATTATACGTTAAATTATTGCATTATACGTGTTACGTTGGTTTCACATATTTTGTACTTTGCAGATCTAAAATTCATTTGACTAGATTGAACAAAGAACGAAAAATTCAGTTTTTTTCTGAGATTCTTCGTATCTTTATAATCACGATCAGTTCAGCGGTTTTAGTATGACGCCGGACGCGATAACAGACAGACACGCTTTTCCGTTTGTTATTAGTATGGATGTCATCAGATGGGATACAAGTGAGAAATGAGAGAGTCCGGTCACAGTCACTCTAATGTTGACGCGCCCTAAGATGTATTTAAGATGACGCCGCGTTAAAGAAAAAAACCGTGTTGGATACGTTCTAGATTGCTTGTTTTCTACAAACACAAAAACAAGCAATAGAACTGCAAAAAATGGAAAGTGCGTAAGCGACAAAATGTTTTTTGTCGTGTAAGTTAAAAACAATATAATATAACAATAGGCAAATTAAAGTGTATGCCATCAAAAGCAAAATAACCAATCGATGTACTAATTTTGGAAGCTTAAATCACTCTTCTCTGTTGGCAAAATAGGAATCCCTTTCTTTGAAGAGGTCTTTTTGATTGATTATTCTGTGTTATAAAAGTTGACCAATCGTGTTATGCTATGGGTAATTCAAAGACAAAGACATGATAAATACTGACAATGAACTTTAATTTTTTAGCTTTAGTCATTGCTGAGAAAATCGATATCGCTAGAGCCAAATTATCAAGGCGTCCGCGTCGCCCATACTATAATGCTCGAGCGTTAATCAGCTGATGAGCCATAGAAAAACTTGCATTCAGGAATCTATCAATTCTGCAAAGTCTCGAATTGGAATATAATACATTCCCAATGTATACATAAGTATATAACGCATATACCTTTTGTTTCCAATATTTTTGTCTAACATTTTTAAAATCGTGTAAAACATTTCCTTCCACAATTTTTTGTAAACAAAAGAGTCCTTGACTTTGCACCTTGACTTTATAAACACTAAAAATAGACCAGTCATGTTTCCGCACTACTGTATTACACTGCATACTTTAAACAAATAATATTAAATATAAAAACTCACCATTAAGATTCTTCATTGTAAATAAAAATAATATAAAATAAAGTCTGCGTGCGCCTCGCTCGACAAGCGCCAACATAGTAAAGGCAAAAGTAGTAAGAAAACCGCTATATTGGTCCGACTAGTTTGAGATAGATTAACGGATTTGAAACTATTAAATTTAATAATAGGGACCATATCAGGACATAAGGATGTCAACGGCATCTTCAGTATAATTATAACATTTACCTAAATGTAGAAAGTTTTTGAACATATTTAATTATCACTTAATAGTGTAAAGTGGTACAGTTTCCTTTATATGTAGTTGCGTGTGTACGGTAAATTATACGGCTTTTGCTGAACCAAACATTTCCTTTGGTAGGATTGGTCCTTATAGCCCAAGGATGGATTTAAGATGTGGAGCCACCGCGATTTTTGATGTAATTTTTTTAAAATTTTAGCAGCTTCTGCTCTGGAGGAAAATAGAGTCTCAATCTGTATAGAGGCATTAATTATGGTAATATTCCAAGTTCGGTACCTTATTCGGATGACTTAAGAATGCTTAATTCATTTTAGGACTCATATTTGCATAATAAAGATGTTAAACAACGTAAGAAGAAGAAGAAACATTATTTAAACGCGTTAATCTTAGTGTGAGTCAATAATTACTCGTCCGCTTTGAAAAATTATTTCAGTGTCAGATAGCCCATTTATTAAGGAAGGCTATAGGCTATATTTTATTACGCTAAGACTAATATAAGCGAAGAAATAGAGGAAAATGTGGAAAAAACGGGGGAAATTATTTGAAAGGGCTTATTTCACGAACTACTTGAGTCATTTTTTCTGTTATTTGGCACAGATAAAAAGTAGAAACTTGAAGGATTATAGGCTATTTATTGTGGACTAATTTGTCTGTGAAATATCTAATTTACGCGGGCGAAACAGCGCGGAACGTCTAGTAATATTATAAAGCTGAAGAGTTTGTTTGTTTGAATGCGCTAATTTCGGGAGCTACTCATCCGATTTGAAATAATCTTTCAGTGTTTGATAGCCTAATTATCGAGGAAGGCTATAGCCTATATTTTATCACGCTAAAACCAATAGGAGCAAAGATACAGAGGAAAACGTAAAAAAACGGGGAAAATTATTTGAAAGGGCTAATATCTCACAGACTACTGGAGCAATTTTTATGTTATTTGACATGAATATATAGTAGACTACGTGAGACATGGTTATTAATTTGTGAAAAATATACAGTTTCCGTAAAATTTCAGATTTACGCGGACGAAGCCGCGCGGAACGCCTAGTATTATTAATATGTTTATTGCTCCATTCATCACCATGTCTTTGGTATGCAGAATAATGCGGCTATCAGCCTCCTTATATTAATTAAGCCCTGTCAACAGCGTTTTCGTTGGTTGAAAATCATATATTCTGAATTTTTTATTTCATTTTATTTTTACTATCTTTTATCTAAATATTATTCCAAAATTGGCATTTAAACATTCGATTCAATCGAAAATGATACCAAACTCGACTATATACCTAAATCCTACGCAGTTATTGACCTCATACCTTGTTAAAGCAAAACCCCCCATCCCCCCCTCCCCCACCTGCATGAGATATTCAGGTGGCTCCACATCGTAAACCCATCTTAGGGTTATAAAGATCAATTCTACCAAAGGAAATCTTTGGTTCAGCAAAAGCCGTATTCCTCGTTTCTTTGTCTTGTACGCACACGACTATTAAGTCTCATCAAATAAATTTATTTATAGGTAGGTGGCGAATATATGATTATAATTATATTATTTGGTCGTTCTATGTCAAGTCAAGATTAGTAGTCTAATAGGTTGCTCCCTATTTTAACCCCTTGGGGGTAAAATTGATCAAAATCCTTTCTTAGCGGATGCCTACGTCATAACGTCTACCTGCATGCCAAATTTCAGCCCGATCCGTCCAGTGGTTTGGGCTGTGCGTTGATAGATCACCATGTCAGTCAGTCACCTTTGAGTTTTATATATTTAGATTTTTGTATAACATTTTGTAACAATTTATAACAAAATACACGTTTATTGTTTGACATAACATTGTAGCGTATGTTACACGATGTTATAAAATGTTATCGTGTTACACAATGTTTTATAACGTTATATAACTTCTGTCTGGGAGCACCATCAGACTTGAAAATATGATGTTGATCTAATCATTTGCAGTTGCTTATAAATCGATTTCCCTGATAGTACTTACTTTAAGTTTATTAACTATGCCCTTCACAAGCTACATACTAATTTAACTGGCTAAATTTACTAAATACTAATAGAAAATTATTATCCCATTTTTTAAACCGAAAATTCATATTAAAACTCAACCTTAAACTTTGTATCAAGGTAAACTTCCTTTTAATTTTATTAGCACAAATTAATATACAATTAACAATTTTATTTTCTATTTGAAAAAGATTGGATTATTTTATTAATAAACTAGCTGTCCCGGCAAACGTTGCTTTGCTATAATATATTTGCCATATTATTTTATTGAAGTGACTAAATAAGTATGTCGCCATGGCAACGTCGATCGCTATCCCGTCGCACAAACAATGGTCGCCGTCACTCTCAGGTTGTAATAATTTACTATTATTTATTCAACAAATACACTTATCAATATATAAAGTACCCAGTAGCCGATTCTCAGACCTACTGAATATGCATATAAAATTTGGTAAAAATCAGTAAAGCCGTTTCGGAGGAGTTCGTGGACTAACATTGTGACACGAGAATTTTATATATAAGATTAATATTCTTATACCCATATTATAATTATTTACAAATATTGAAATAATATTTTTATTAAAAGGTAAAAATATAATTTAATGACATAAAAAATTATAAAGAAGAGTAAGTACAGTATTTATCTAAGAAAACGGATTTTAACTTTTAAGCGAAGATTTTAAGTGTTAAAATTATCTTATTTATTGCGTGTTTAATAATTACGTTTTATTAAAAGATTACTCATTAATCTAAGTATAATTTGGCTTGACATAAAGAATAAAGGATTATAAAGAAACAATTGCGCATGCTAATTAATGTATTTAAGTCAAGTTTTAGTTTCAATGCTCCAAGGCTTACTTCCATTTTTAAGAAAATGCGGAAATTAATTTTAAACCCCCCACTGAAGTTGGCTCCCAGTCCCACCTATGTTTTTTTACTAAAAGAAAGAGTCGTCTGGGTTTTTTGCCCATATCCTATAATAAGTCGCTTTTCACGTACCAAGCTTGGGGTTGGTGATAAAAGGGTAAAAATTTTGGGTAGTATGTATTTTTAACGCCACATTAAGCATAGAAAAATAAAAAATACAAAAATTGGTCCATTTGGCATAGGTAGGACTTATATAATATAGGGTCAGGTTGGACTGCAACGTGAGTCGTGATGCACAAAATATGCCGTCCGATGCATTTCTAATCTAATTATAGGTACATGGAAATGACATAATTATTTTAATGTAAGCTGCATGGCGCCCCAGGCAATTAAAGTCTGTCAATTCCATACATCTAGTGGTCACGTGTTCCGGTCTGAGCTGACCCACATAATATTATTATAGGTGGAAAACGGATGAACTGTCTTCTTTTTAGGGTTCCGTACCCAAAGTGTAAAAACGGAACCCCATTACTAAAACTTCGATGTCTGTCCGTCTGTCTGCCTGTCTGTCTGTCTCCGGGCTGTATCTCAAGAACGGTGATAGCTAGAGAGTTGAAATTTTCACAAATTATGTATTTGTGCTACTGCTAGGTATAACAACAAAATATTAAAAACGAAATGTAAAAAATATTTAAGCGGGGCTGCCATACAAGAGACGTGGTTTAGCCTTTTTTGCTCTATAGCAATAATGGCTATACGTTGAAATATTCATTCATTTTGACGTGGGAGGGCCATGCTTCGGCACGAATGGGCCGGCTTGATCGGAGAAATATGACGGGCTCACAGAAAACTGGCGTGAAACAGCGCTTGCGCTGTGTTTCACCGAGTGAGTGGGCTTACCGAAGGTCCAATCCCCTACCCTTTTCCTCCTCCTCCTCCTCTCTCCACCTCCTCTATTACCCTATTCCCTCTTAAAAGGCCGGCAACGCACCTGCAGCTCTTCTGATGCTGCGAGTGTCCATGGGCGACGGAAGTTGCTTTCCACCAGGTGACTCGTTTGCTCGTTTGCCCCCTTATTTCATTAAAAAAATATATATTTGTACTTTAATAGTTCATAGCAAAATGAAAAAAGTAAGTATATTTGTTTCTTTCAATGCCAGATGAAAAAGGACGACGCGAAATCATCGCCAAATTAGTTTTTTCTCAATAACTCTATAAATAAATTAACATTAACATTAACAATATATTTACATTTTAAAAATCCGCTAGGTCGGTTTCTCAATGATAGAATTTTATACAATGTGTTAAAATATTAAATCAGTTCAATGCACGGTTATGGCAATAAATGAAAAATTCGTGAAAGTTTAGATGCATCTTTGTAATTTTTTTCTATCGAGAAAATTTTAAGATATCGTGTTTTTGCTCAGATCGAATTCTCGGAAATATAATGTAGTATCTAATTTTAGAAAATGAAACAATTCGGGGCTTATTTTCAAGTATAAAAGTGTGCACTGTGCAGCATGTCGAATTTTAGTCGGTTTATTTGCTGTATGTGCATTGTGCTGGTAACGCCTTATGCTCCTTTGCGTATTCCCTATTTATAACGTGCTAAATAATTCAACTACGATTTTCTCAATACCGTTAGTAATCTACAGTTTGAATTCCACAGGGATTGTAGTTTGTAACTAACCCCTTGGGTGGCTTTGCTTACTCTAAGCACATAAGTATGACTCGTACAGTCAAAGTGAATTTCTAAAACTTATACTACTGATTAGCGATGCATCGTTTCGATATATCGCAAATGTACGTGTGAAATGAGGTACTAAGTTATGGCCGGCTTACATTATTCCAATCCAGACTCCAGTCATATAATCCAGAGCTTACTATGGCAATATTGTAGGCAAATAGGGCACTGAAATACACTGGAATACAATTTTGTAACAATAATAATAATAGAGAATAGTTTAAAAACAGCCCCCGATTAAAATTTTTAAATAAATCAAACTCAAATTTTTCGGCACTGAGCGGGCTGTTGATGATGAATTATCGCTTGGAACATGCTCAATAACACAATAGACATAACTACCAGTAGTTCGACTGCAAAGAAACGGACAGGTTTCAATATCTGTCAAATTCGTCAGGTTTCACTAGGATTATCAATTATGAACGGAATGTGCCTCGCGCTGGCTGATATAATTTATTTTTAAATATTTAAAATAAAGACTTCAAAATTGGATTCTGACAATTTTAATCGCATGTGCCAAAACACAAACAACAATACGACCAAAGAGGAACACGTCCAGCGAATATGTCATGTTTTAAATTCGTAGGTAACAAGTTAACAACCCTAGCGACGATTTTCGTCATAATACGTCAAATTTAAAAATTTAAACATCAGTTCTAAGTCGGCATACTCTATAATTCTGTCTACTCTGTCAATTATGTCAGCTTTCAAACAAAAAAAAAATAGATTAAAAATCTGTCCACTCGTTTGGAATACGATGCCACGGACAGATACACACACAACAGACAAACAGACAGACAGACACGTCAAACTTATAACACCTCATTTTTGTCCGGGGGTTAAAAAAGCGCTGGACCACTGGATTATAATTTTGACAGCGATTTTTTGATATAAAAAGCTGTAGACTGCATATAGTGACAGCACATTGAGTCTTCACTTTGCATATTTTAATAGCGATGCATTTTGTCAAATCGCATTGCTGTGTCACGTTGTGCGTGGCAACATGGAATGACTCTAATAAAAACAATAATACAAAAGTATGATATGTATTTTGCCTATGCGTCTCACTCTCAACCTTTTCAAGGCAAAACTGTGGTTAACCATTTTCTTCCGGTATACTACTAAATATAGACTGTTTTTAATGTTTTGCTCTTTTTCTGTGCTATAGGGAATGTATAAAAACTAAGAATAGACCGTAGCAGATGTCAAGTAAATAATAGTACAAGTTTCGAATGTATAAATAAAAACCGGCTAAGTGCGTGTCTGGCCACGCGCAATATAGAGTTCCGTAGTACCGCAAGTTTTTTAAAACTTTTGTATGGTAATTTAATGTAACGTGTTTTACACTAGCTACTAACAACATCAACTCAGAAACTTTCAAAGGAATTTGAACGAAAAGTCCCTTTATACTTCGCCGAATTTTTTTTTTAATTGATCGACTATTACTCAATAACTTATGAAGTCTTCTTAGCCGTGATAGTTTTCCTTTTAAATTCAGCATATTTCCTACTCCTGTGAATTTTGTCACGTTTCCAGAAGCAACCGTTTAGCTGGTGGAAGGGGGGGGGGGGGACACTGGACTAACGATTTTTACCACTTTAAAACTTAATATTTCACAAACGGGTCCTTAAATCGGAAAATGATCTATGAATACTCATAACATTGACGTGATAACGTCTTATAATTCGATATGGGGTGCGCGCCCGAAAAACATGACAGTTCATGCGTCGTTACCTCGCTCTGAGGCGTTCCATATAAGGCTTGAAGTGCAAGCGAGAGCGCGGAACGAGCGACAAGGAAGCACAATCGACCTTTGCGTTCGGCAGCGTTCGACATCCGTCTCTCTCCTAAGTCCTACTTGAGTGAGCGATGCTTATATTTTAAAGAAAGCGAAAAGTAAGTATTGCCGCCGCGTGGACGCGGTCCTGGAACTTGGCGCTGTGATATCTAGCTTGTCCTGCTGGGCCAACAAGACGCTGACGTGAGTGCTGCAATTGTCGATATCTTGCTATTCGTCGAAGTTGGTAGTGAGGTGACATTGTAGTAATTACTATTGTTTTTACGTAACATTTTAAAATTTTTATTTTTTTTATAAAATGTAGAGGTCCGATTGCAGTAAAAAATACAATAAAAGTACTTTGGTGATATATTCAAATAGAACTTTGTTCTTTGCATAGGTCGATTTGAAAGAAATACATCGAAATAACTTTAGGTTACAGTCGAAAAAGTTTGTTTCTATTTATAGAGATTCGGAAGCGAGGGTTAAGGGGTTAAGGATAGTTGAACGTGACAACGTCATATGTTGTCACGTTCAACTATCGTCAGTAAACCGACTTTACAGACAACCGATTTTTTTTTAGAAAACCTATCCAACGATACCCCACACGATGGGGTGAACGCGAAAAAACTGGCAGCACAATATTCATATGTTATGGCAGCCCCGAAACCTACAATAATATTGAATAATATTTTACTGAACAATTTATTTGACAATAAGATTGAAGGCGTTCAATATTAACCGTACACCGTCAATAATTTTGCACAATAAAATTTATCGTTTAGGGCGTCCCTAGACGATCAATTAATTACTTACTATTACGACAGCTAAGATAATTATCCGTTACGCGCGTTTAGTTGTTTTATAGTTCAGTGATCTGTCTACTCTGTTTATAGTTGAATTTACTTTAAAAACGACTTAATATATGGGTGAATTTCCCAACCGCTTTTTTTCGCGGCTACTGTGAAATTGGGGGTGTGAAATGGCTTTTTAGGGTTAAATAAAATTTCATCGTATAGTTTGTGTGATTATCCATATGAGACAACAGACACGTTTTTAATTCGATAACTAGAACATAAAAATAAAAAATTCTAAAGGTGGAAATTAGGCCCCTCGGTGACTGTCCCAACGACCTTTTTAGTCCTAATTTCGTCAGCCGAGGAAAAAATATTAGTGGTACAAACAAACGGATTCTTTTATTGGATTCTTAAAGAATGGAGGTATAATCAATACAAATTTCATAATCTCAATCGTTATACTTTCAAAATAGCGGGAGAAATAAAACTGTCCCAACATTTTGTCTTGATTCGGTGAATAAAAAAGAAACATGAATTGTCGAGACCAGAAGTACTTTTGAACGTAATGCCGCTTCTTGTACTCAAGCGCCAGTCATGCTTGTGCCTTCGGAGCTAGAGGTTGTTTGCTGCGTCGCTGCGTGTTCCCGCTAAAAACGTAAGTATATCGTCTCGGTGACACCCGACACTTTTCTCTACATTTCCGTGATTCAATTTATTATTGTAATTGAACCAGCTAGAAGTATTAATTTATTTTATTACAAACACTTTTAATAATATGTAACAGTATGTAGTATAGATATCGGTATAATTATTATAGGTGTTGAGGGGGCGAAGCCCCTACGACGTGTGTTTGAGGGGAAATTGGGGGAGAAGGGGATATATATGAAGGAAGATACCTGGTGAGCTGAGATGCTGGTGGCTGCGCTGAGACGAGACGAACTGATAGTCACACTGTCACCGTGGTCTATAATCACTATCACTTAGCTTAGTTCATGAGGATAAATCACGGATAATTATTGGATTAATCGCGAAGTTTGGGCCGATCGGCTAACCGAGATGATCGTATGTAACGAACGCGCGCTGGCGACGGTTTAAGGCGGAATGTGTCACATCACAGTGTCGCGTATGACAGTTGACAGCGCAGAGTGCAGACTCACGCGCTGCAGTGCTGGCAACGTCGCGCTAGAGTTTGGCGCGAACATCCTGGGGGGGCCCGGCAATGGGCGTGAGCTGATCCCCATCTTGAGCTGAATCCAGTGGTAGCCGGGCAATCTTGCTGACAGGTCTCCGCAGCTGGCCTTGTGAGGTGGCCAAGTCCACGACTAGGGCATCGAAACCCGGACCCAATTTTCAAAACCCGGGTTTCGGGTTTTTGTTTGATGAAAACCGGGTACCCGGGTTTTTCGGGTTTTTTCGGGTTTTTTAACAATTTAATAATTAACAATGCGAAAATACTTTACACATGGTTTTCTGCTATTGCTATCACCTATCCATCAAAATACAATTTAAATACCATTGTCTGGGGGTCACAGCAGTGCCCAACCAATTCTCGAGTAAACTGGCACGGCCGTATCATACTTATATCGAAGCGACTATTTTACCTCTCCTATATTTTGGATCTTATCAAAGCTAGGGATTAAGATTTTCAGGTCAAGATTAAGTATTAAAACGAGCTTGACCTCCAAATTACATAATATTATTAGATGTATTTGTGTTTTATGAAATATGTATATAAAATTTAATTGAATGTCGACAGTAAATGGAAGAATAACCTTAAATATAAAACGTACGCAAACAAATATTTATTTAATCTTTTACATTAATTTTATTGCTGACTGTCAAAATTATTAATAATTATGTAGACCTAATTGATGTTGGCATGCTTTAAACGTTCTGTAATTAAGTTTTTGTGCCTAGCTTTCACCTAAAATTGCCTTTTGTCTGCCTTGCTACGGTATGAAGCCGAATATTCTTTGCAATTTAAGGTAACTTTTCTCTGTCATCTAACTTACTGGAAAATCTTACATTACTGAAAAATTTTACATTACACTACACCTCAAAGCTTTTTGTAGTTATTAGTTCTAGTCACAATAGACAGAATTCATGTCAAATTACCATGCAATTGATCAAACCAGACCACATGGCAAATGCGGAAGGTTGCTTTTGATAAGTTTAGTAGATTAACCATGGCGGCATGGTATTTACACATAAGAAATTGTCTCTGGCGCTGGTGCTGATAAAAACTCGGCTTGTATTTCATCTGGGTTCACTAAAATTACGTGTTTTTTACTAAAATTACGGAATTATTTAATTCCGCAGTGAGTATGACATCCACGGCTGGCTAAGGAAACCCATAATTCGTCCACCAATTTTGTGTGTGTTACCAACATCATTAGTCTCTCAAGCAATGAAAAGCAATCTGCCGCATTTGACAGACTGCAATACTGGAATACAAAATGGTTTCACATCATACTTGATGGAAACTCCTCTGCATGGTTTTGTCAGTTTCTAGGGGCGGGTTGCTCTCCTGGAACCTTTTTTAAAAGTTTTTACTGATTGCATTGTCTTAATATGGTCGTTATTTGTTATTTGTAAATACAACAAATAATGTCAAAAAGCATAACGACAAACTAAAACCTCTTGAGGATTTTTAGTAAGTAAAGTGACTGAAAATAATGACTTTAAATTGCAAAGTAGACTGGGCGTCATACCGCAGCAGGCCACAAAAAATATTTTTTAGTAAAAATAATGTATGCCAAACATCGATCAGTATAAATTATTACTATGTATTAATTTGACAATCGACAATAAAAATATCTCATTCGAACGAACTTATAAAACGAAATAATGATTTGTTGACTTATCATTGATTTTTTATGACTGTAGATATCTGTGACTGTTTTAGAAACGAAAAATTCGGAAAAGTGTTTTAATAATGTTTTATTAAAGACCAAAAAAATAAGCTATCATTGTTCTATACACTGTCTTCAAAAATTCCTGACAGGTTTTTAGATATTCCAAAAATACAAATATCCCTAAGACTTGTATTTTATCAGCAACTGTTCATAGAAGTTTCAACGTTTTGTGACTTAACTAGTGGCTGACTTGCCCATCTACAAAAGTCTACGGTACTTTCAGCAGACTTAGAACCCTTTGAAGCTGTCCACACTTTATTTTGTAAGCCTTTGATCACATAATAAAGAAAACTGTGGTCAATCACTGAATGTTGATTGAAAACTATAAAATAAGTTTAACAAGACTTGGCTTCTATGAAATTTGAAAACTTTTTGGGAAGGATAGATTGTTTGAAGAGACTTGGCTTTTTTACATTGAATAGTTTTAGTAGGATTTTCAAAATATGTATTATTAATTATTATTAATAAATATTTTTGTGACAATTAGTCTTTAATGCTCTTAAAACGAAACTTTTACTTTAAAACCTATACAATATTATGTTATAAAAATAAATAATTTGCATATTAGTTTGTTAAAAATACCTTAAATCAGGTCTTGCCTTTAATAATTTATCAAAAAAACGAAAAACCCGAAAAGCTCGAAAAACCCGGGTTCCATTTTTGAAACCCGGGTTTTTTCATGATCCCTAAAACCCGGGTTTTCCCGGGATTTCGGGTTTCGGGAAAACCCGGTTTCGATGCCCTAGTATCGAAGCGTCAAATCCGCAACAAGTTAAACGAATGCGCACGAATTCGCCTGAATAATACTTTAGGGTGTGTAATGTGTATGTATCCCTTAAGTATATATAATTCACTGTGAAACTAGCAGCGCTGAACAAGCAATTTTTTTTCCTGATTTCTATAGGAAAGAGTTCAGTGTCATGAATTTGCCCATACCACAGAACCCAGACAAAAGTAAAAAAAAGTTACTTTTTCAACGCTGCTACTTTGACGGTGAACTTAATACAAGAGACACATACACCCCTAAATTATTATCACTATGTTTTGTTACACCCTGTATTTGAGTGCTAATTAAATCCTGCATTTTGAATTGCACTCTGTGCTTTATAAACGTTCGATTGAACTCAAAGCAAATAAAATACTTGTTCAAATAAAGAAACCTATTCAAAGAAGAAATCTATTTAATGAAAGAATTTTTACAAAAACCTCTTTTTATTAGAATGGTGTGCATTGACGGAAAGACCGTTTAGAAGACTTCTCAACTTGACTGGGAAATAATAATTTGTATAGTCGGATTATACATTAATTTTAAACGTTCCGATAGTAATTTTAAAATCGAAGCAAAATATTTTATCTTAGACATACAATTTTTAGTAGGTAAGTAGTAGCTTCCAAGGTAGTCTATACCTATCCAATTATATGTACGAAAAAGTATACTTAGTTGGTCAACATTACTCCATTCCAATAATCCATTTCAGAGCTGGATTAATACTGGAATGATTTAAACGGCTGAGATGCTCTAAAATCTTTGCAGTTTGGACTTTGGATCACTGGATCGGGTACTAATGGAAACCGTCCAGTTAAGTACGTTAAGTACGTTATATTATGATACATCCAATGCTGATAGTTATAGGTGAAATAATTATGCGTGCCCACGGCTAAGCCCCAATTTCACCAACGTCTGTTAGTGTTAACAGCTTGTTAAAATGAAATATCTACTCTTTCATTCTTATGAAAAACGTAGGAGGAAACTCGTAACGTGATACTTATTCGAGCGTTAACTTTAACGCGTATGTTAATTTTTAATCTATTTTACTCTTGACATAGAATATAGAGATAGACGCGAAGGTTGGGCCAAGGCTGAGGGCGTCATAGCATGTGGGTGGACTGTCATAATATTTTAAATAGCAGTTTGTAAAAAAACGTGCTATTTTTAAGTCTCGTTTTTTTACAAGGGAGTAATTTTGTTAGCTTTTTACAAGGTTCCAGAAAACTATAAAACTTGTTATGTTATAAATTATAATAGCAAAATAGTTCTGATAAATTTGATTTTAAAGGTTGCATAATGTATTCTAGAATTTTATTCTGGATATAAAAATAATATGATTCCCAATTAATACCTTACTTTCCGGAAAAAAGTATGAGATCCTTTCAACGATCCGCTGCATGCTGATTGCTGAATTTTATCAAAATCAGTCTCCACTCTTCCACTTTCGCCACTTCAATGAAATGATATCAAAATAATCATCTTCATTATTTTACTTATAAAAAAATGTTGTTGATTTATTAACTAGGTTATGATTTAAATAAAACCTTCGAAAAAGTTGTATTATCATACTAGGATGAGGTAAGTGTATCAGTATTAACATACGTAATATAGCATTGGGATTACGCATTCATAGATATAACTTATAAATAGTAAATATTTTATTTAGATTGAGCTACGGTAAGTTAATTGTGACACGCGAAATACATACACATGCGGTATCTATCTTAATCTATGTCTGTGGTGCATCCCAAAATGATATTTTTATGTTATTAATTATTTTTTAAATATCGTAACATCGTTTTATAAGTAAGATACATCATAGACTTATTAAAAAAATGCAATCCTTCAAGGATGAAGGAGAATTTTGATTTTACACCAAAATAACATCTTTGTGAGATGATAGCACGAGGAACATTGTCACAATCAAATGGCATTGATTTTAAGGTACATAAATGTTTTTTTTTTTTTATTTTTCTTCCTTCCTTTTCTCTGATGCGTTGTATGTTAGTCTGTCTATTAGTTTGCCACTTTAGGTTTGTTTGGGGCCATTTCGACATTTAAAATTGACGTAAAATATAATATTATAATCTAGTCTCTAAGTTTGAAAAAGTGTTAAATAATTGGATATACTATTGTTACGTGCTAGGGTCCGTAGGATTCGGAGAGAAAGACAACTGCCCGTATCCGTAACACTATTATGAAAATTATGTGGCTTGGCTCATTCTGTCCGTAATTGTACAAAATTAATGAATTACGTAGAGTGGGTTGCACCAGAGGTGTGGCTATGGTTACAGTTATGGTCAAAGTTATGGTTATAGTTAAGGCTAGCTTAACTTTAACCTTAACTTTGACCACAGATTTTGACAGATGTCTGTTGCGTTTATTTTTTTATTAAAGCTACCGTTCCTAATTATCCGTAAACATTGTCACGAGAAAATATTTGTTATAACAACACAACACACTGAAAATTTACTATGGCTCACAGTGTTGTTATAACAATATTTTCCCTATCGATTTTTATGGCTAATTCATTTTATAAACTCTCAACCCCCTTAACTGTAGCTTTAACAAAAAAATAAACGCAACAGACATCTGTCAAATTCCGTGGTCAAAGTTAAGGTTAAAGTTAAGTTAGCCTTAACTATAACCATAACTTTGACCATAACTGTAACTATAACCACGCCTCTGGTGCAAGTGATGCAACCCACTCAGTCTATAAAAAGTCTAATCGTTATAAACAATAATTAAACACTTTAAAAATAGTGTTTGGTTTATAGCATATTGTTCGTAAATTATAAATATTATTGAAATTTGAAAATAAGATCCTTAAATCTAAAGTAAAAAAAAAAATGTTCCTGGGATTCAAGATTAATATTATCAATTGGAAGACGACTCACGTTAATTTTGTATGCTTATTTTCAAACGAGGTATTAATAAATTAAAAAAAAAATGTTTTATTTCTGAATAGATTTAAAAAAAATGCTTTCAGAACGTTGATACTACCTACTGGTGCCTTCCACCGGTTCGGGAACTAACCCGGCGAGAAGAACCGGCGTAAGAAAGTCGCACGGGGCCCACTTTTTTACCAAAAAAAGTGAGAAGAAATTAATCTTTTAAAATAAAATTTACAATGTAACTTAAAATATACAATGTCAAGATACATACATAATTGTAAGTCATACAATAGTGTAGGTAGCCTTGCAAAAAGCCATCCTACTCCCAATTTTTATGCAAAATCAAAATAAATTAAATTAAAAGAAATCAGAACTGGATTTATAGGTTAATTTGAATAATTATTTACGTCACGTCATTTAAATAAGCAATTAGGTTTTCCCGCATTTTTTGCAAGACGCATTCTTATATTACTTTAGGGTATTTACCACTATTATTTATTACGTTTCTTGTCTTGCATTTATAATTTTAATGCGCTTAATTTAGTAATAGAAGAAAACAGAAAATTATCAGTTTTTCAGTTTTGAATTGCACCCTGTATAATTTATATATTATATACTAGCTGACCCGACAGACGTTGTCCTGTCTTAACGATGACTATTTAATTCGAATTGGTATAGTTAGGAAAAAAATAGATTAAAATTAGTATCTCCATGGCCATCAAGTTAAATTAAATAGTTTAGGCGAAAATCATAAAAGTTTATTGTGCGGGAACCGTACATTTTCCGGGACATAAAGTATCCCTTGTCCTTTTCCGAGACTCAAAGTATCTCCATACCAAATTTCATCAAAATAGACTGAATAGTTTACCGGCAAATCATAAAAGTATATTGTGCAGTAACCGTACATTTTTCCGGGACAAAATGTATCCAAAGTTGGTCTTCGGGACTCAAAGTATCTCTATACCAAATTTCAGCAAAATCGGGCCAGCCGTTTACGCATGATGTGACCACGCGAATATGGATTCATTTTTAGGGTTCCGTAGTCAACAAGGAACCCTTATAGTTTCGGTCTGTCCGTCCGTCCGTCTGTCTGTCTGACCGCGGTTTTTCTCAGAGACTATAGGACCCAAAAAGCTGTAATTTAGCATGAATACATATATTAATAATGCCGACGAAATGGTACATAAAACATCAAAAAATTTTTTTTATGGTAACTCCCCTACACATCAAGCGGGGTTGATTTTTTTTTTTCGCGGCCACCCCATCATGTGGGGTGTCGTTGGATAGGTTTTTTAAAAACATTATGAGTATTTATAGATAATTTTTCGATTTAGGGATCTGTTTGTGAAGTGTAAGGAAAAATATCACGGTTAAGAAGACTTCATAAGTTATTGAGTAATAGTCGATCAACTAAAAAAATGTATTCGGTGAAGTATAAAGGAACTTTTCGTTCAAATTCCTTTGAAAGCAACTGAGATGATGTTGTTAGTAGTTTAAAACACATTATAAATGCACATTCATGACCATACACAAATTTAAAAAAAATAGCGGTACTACGGAACCCTATTATGCGCGTGGCTCGACATGCACTTGGCCGGTTTTTTTTTTAATTATAATACTAGCTGTCCCGGCAAACGTTGCTTTGCCATAATATATTTGCCATATTATTTTATTGAAGTGACTAAATAAGTATGTCACCATGGCAACGTCGATCGCTATCCCGTCGCACAAACAATGGTCGCCGTCAGTCAGGTTGTAATAATTTACTATTATTTATTCAACAAATGCACTTATCAATATATAAAGTACCGAGTAGCCGATTCTCAGACCTACTGAATATGTATATAAAATTTGGTAAAAATCAGTAAAGCCGTTTCGGAGGAGTTCGCGGACTAACATTGTGACACGAGAATTTTATATATAAGATTATATAGAGATAAAAGAAAGTCGTGTTAGTTACACTATTTATAACTCAAGAACGGTTTTACCGATATGGCTTAAAAAAAAGCCAGGAGACAGACAAAGGATACATTTTGTCCCGGAAAAATGTACGGTTACTGTATAATACACTTTTATGATTTGCGCGTAAACTATTCAATCGATTTTGATGAATTTTGGTATGGAGATACTTTGAGTCTCGGGAAAGGACAAGGGATACTTTTGGTCCCGGAAAATGTACGGTTCCCGCACAATAAACTTTTATGGTTTTCGCTTAAACTATTTAATCTATTTTGATGTTTGGCATGCATTGGATACTAATTTTTATCTATTGTTTTCTTAATTATAGCAATTAAATAATCATTGTTAAGATAGGACAACGTCTGTCGGGTCAGCTAGTTTATATTAAAACGAGCTTTTGCCCGCGGCTTCACTCGCGTTAAAAAGTATTATTATATACAAACTTTCATCCCCTATTTGGGTGTAGAATTGATCAAAATCCTTTCTTAGCGGATGCCTACGTCATAACAGTTACCTGCATGGCAAATTTCAGCCCGATCCGTCCAGTGGTTTGGGCTGTGCGTTGATAGATCACCATGTTTGAGTTTTATAATATAATATTTAGATATGTAATTTGTCTGAAATTCCTTACCGTGTTCTTTGATTACACATTAGGTATTTAAGTTTTAACATGTAACATGTCTTATTGTATTAAAACTAAAATCCTTGACCCAAAAAGCTATTTGTGAGATAAAATATATCGTCTCAACAGCTAAATCTTATATAAACTGTAGTTAGTAAATATAACATAGGTACTTATATTTTATCTTATCAATATAGCAAATTAGAACTGCTACTCGTATATAATTTTGGCTACAGTGTATTTTTCGCAAGAAAAAGCTACAGTTCATTAATATATATTTTGATGATATTACATTTTTAGAATCCTCAATTTTATTTTTAGGACATGCATGGGGGCAATACACTGATCTCTATTATACAAATGGAGGTCAGTGGGGCAATAGAAGCTTAACTCCAAGTTGACGGGGTTGCCGCCATCTCAGAAAAAAATTAACTTAGATTAATCTTGCGACAAAACATAGTGTAGTTTCCGAGATATCGCGAAAAAGGTGTTTGCACCCTTTGTTCCAAGAGGAAGGCCGAGTGACAAGGGCGGAAATGCCACTTGCTTGGTAAGCGTCACCCCACATGTCTCAAAAATAAAATTAGATGCTCTAGAAATTTAAAGCTCATGTAACGTTTCAATGGTCTATTAGTCTAAGCTGCAAGCTTAAAAAGGTGTTAATTGGACATACCTAGCTAAAAGCCGAGCTTTGTGTGGGCTCGTGTCGTTTTTCTGCGTGGTATTTAATCTTTTTTGGGAGTTTTTATTTTATTTTAATAGTAGCCAAACCTTGAATGACCGATGATAACACATCTACTATCTACTTAATATAAATAAGAATTACTATGTTAAAGCACAAATCAATATAGCGTGATAGTTTTTCCGTAATGTGTACCACAAATGATATAATGATAATGAGAATTATGTTGTTCGGCTCATTCGGTCGGAATCATATTGTCTAGAATCTAGATCATTGTGCAAAATAATTGAATTAGTCTATAACAAATTCTTTAGAACTTATAACTTTTAAGTTATAAATTTAAACACCTTCGAAAATAGTGTTTGGTAAGTATACATTTTATTTTGTTTGATATACAGTATCATCTTATTTTTCGTTTTATTATTTAGTACCTAGCTATTTTCTGCGTTAAATTAAAATTATAAAAATTGGAGGTACAGTTTCGGGGTCGGAACTTTTTATAGAAAAATAATATGGGATTTGCTGCTAGCGATGCGCAAGCCAAAATCGGAGTCGCCTGCGCTTAAATAATCGGCCAAATGCGAGTCGGACTCGCGCTCAAAGGGTTCTGTACCTTTATAGAGCAAAAATAGGCCAAAATATATAGGAAAAAGGGTTCCGTAGTACCGCTAGTTTTTTAAAATTTGTGAATGGTCAATGAATGTACATTTATAACGTGTTTTACACTACTAGCAACATCATCTCAGTTGCTTTCAAAGGAATTTGAACGAAAAGTTCCTTAAAGGTGAACGCAGATTTGGCCGCACCGCACGCACCGCAGTCGCCGCATTCGGAATTCTTTATATGAAGTTATAGGCAAGCTCGCATACCTACCCGCGCCGTAGTCTTCGCAACTTCTACATTCTTTAAGTATATGAAGAATTCCGAATGCGGCGACTGCGGTGCGTGCGGTGCGGCCAAATCTGCGTTCGCCTTTATACTTCGCCGAAAATATTTTTTTTAGTTGATCGACTATTACTCAATAGCTTATGAAGTCTTCTTAGCCTTGATAGTTTTCCTTTTAAATTCACTATATTTCCTACTCCTGTGAATTTTTTCATATTTCCAGAAGCTACCGTTTAGCTGGTAGAAGGGACTGGACACTGGACTCTAACGATTTTTTTTATTTTAAAACTTAATATTTCACAAACGGGTCCCTAAGCCGGAAAATGATCTATGCATGCTCATAATATTCTTAAAAAACCTATCCAACGACACCCCACACGATGTGGACGCGAACAAAAAAATTCATCCCCGCTTGATGTGTAGGGAAGGTACCATAAAAAAATATTTTTGTAAGATTTCAGGTACCATTTTGTCGGCATCCTTAATATGTGCATTTATGACAAATTACAGCTTTAGCCTTTATAGGTCCTATAGTCTCTGAGAAAAACTGCGGACAGACAGACAGACGGACAGATGGACGGACAGACCGAAACTATAAGGGTTCCTCGTTGACTACGAAACCCTAAAATTGTGTTTTTGTATGGGAGCCTTCCCCATTTTTTTATTTTATTATTATTATTATTAAACTATACGATAAATAATCAAGGATTTTATGACAATTTCAAGTGTCTACTGTTTGTTACCATTATTGAAATCGAGCAAAAAAGGCCAAAAAAAAATTGTTGTATGGGAGGCCCCTTAATTATTCCTTTTATTTTGTTTTTAGTATTTGTTGTTATAGCGGCAACAGAAATACACAATCTGTGAACATTTCAGAAGCTTAGCTATAGCGGTTTTTGAAATACAGCCTGGAGACAGACAGACGGACAGACAAACAACAAAGTCTTAGTAATAGAGTCCCGTTTTTAGTTAGGTTAGGTTACTGTATAAGATCTTAATTCGTTCAACGTCCGCATATATAGGTACACAAATAAAAGCTCAACACACACAACACACACACACACATACAAGCACACACCTACCCTCATTCACACTACACATAAATATTATAATATACTAGCTGTCCCGGCAAACGTTGCTTTGCCATAATATAAAGTATTTCGCCCATATTATTTTATTGAAGTGACTAAATAAGTATGTCGCCATGGCAACGTCGATCGCTATCCCGTCGCACAAACAATGGTCGCCGTCAGTCTCAGGTTGTAATAATTTACTATTATTTATTCAACAAAATATGCACTTATCAATATATAAAGTACCCAGTAGCCGATTCTCAGACCTACTGAATATGCATATAAAATTTGGTAAAAATCGGTAAAGCCGTTTCGGAGGAGTTCGTGGACTAACATTGTGACACGAGAATTTTATATATAAGAAGATAAGATTGATAATTATCATAAGTGTAAAAGTTCACGAAAATGTTCCTATTGGCCCCACAGGACAGGCTATGCCTAGTGTGGGGATTTGTCTTAATCTGAAGTTATATACATATATTGTATTTTTCTGGAAATAAATTATTTGTATTTGTATTTACAAAATCTATTTTATTCTATGACATCCTTGGAGAGCGTAATTGAAATGTAAGGAATCCACTTCTCTGATAAGAAACAAGGTTGCACGCGATCTATTTATAAACATCAAAATAACATCATTCTAATGTTATTTATATTATTCAGGAAAATCAATAAGAATATCATTAAAATTTTAATAATGCGGTTCGAGAATTTCAAGGAAATATCTTATAATTAGAGGTAGGTAAGAAACTAATAACTCAATAGGCAAAGAAAAATCTAATTGCTTCTAAAATAAGACTTAGGTTTTATAATACTGGAGTAACTTGCAAGTTGCAGGTTTGCTTATTTGGTTAGGCACTCAACTTTATAATTTTTCAAATTAAACTTTTTCCTTACAATTTCGAGGCATATAATATGATAATTATTATTATGTAGTTGAATGTTTGTAATTTTTCGGTTTCGTAGCCATATTAGTGAGGGAGCTCTACAACAATTTTTTTTTGATTACTTACAAGTTAATTTTTTGTGAGTAGCTTCATTTTGATAAGATAAACAAATTTTTTATTTGCGAAAAATCTTGAAAGTTGTAGAGCTAACAGAGATAGAAAGGATTTCATACTTTGATTTGATGGTCCTAAAATATGGATTGTTCTATATTTTGTAGGACAATGTTACGCTTAAATTATATAACTATTAACCTACCAATATAAAAAAATCAGCTGGTTAGGGTTCCGTTTTAGGGTTCTGTAATCAACAAAACTTGGTTGACTACGGTACCCTAAAAGGGAACGGAGTAGCATTGTCCTACATATAGAACAATCCATAGTTTAGGACCATCAAATCAAAGTATGAAATCCTTTCTATCTCTGCTAGCTACCACTTTCAAGATATTTTGCAGATAAAAAAGTTGTTTGTCTTATCAAAATTATGCTACTTACAAAAAATTAGCTTGATAGTAATAGAAAAAAAAATGTTCTACGGCTCCCTGACTATATTATGCCACACTCGGAAACCTTTATATAGATTCGTCAATCATCATGTCTGTCTGTCTGTCGGCCCTTCAATTATACAAGGGCAAAACATTATGTATCGTATTGATTAGATTCTTCTATTGGTAAGGGCATAGTGTAGATGTTAGACAATCCCGTACAGTGTCTCGAAAGATGAAGTCACATTATTGTAACTTTGTAACTAATTACTGACGAACAATTTGTGGCTTCGTTATGGCGTAATTATATCGTATCATTGCCCTTGTAGGACACCTTGTTGAAAAACGTGCGTCAGCGTTAGCGACAGAGTCACGAGTTTAAGCACAGGTAATTTTTATGGAAATGTCAATGCTTTTCCATAATACCGGTAAAGTGGGGCTATTTAGGACACATTTTAGACTTTTTTGGTTTATATTTCATTTATTTGTTCGGGTAGATTTTTTTAAAAATTAGAAATGGATTCCTGAGCGCATTAAGTTAGCATTTTGACATTTATATTAAAGTGGCCAGTAAAAAATAAAAAATAAACCTAGTCCCAAATATCGCTTGAATGGGGCTATTTTGGATAGCTTTCAGATTTCATAGTTCATCATCACTCCCCGCCCCTCCGCACCGCGCCAGCCTCATCGGGTACCTCGTCCACTAGCCGCAATGTACCGCGGCCTGGGCGACTCCGCATCGGCATCATCGGGCTTTCTCACTACACCGACCGGTCAGCAAGCAGAGCACACACTGCTTGCTTCCGACTTCTGGAACAGTTCCGACTCACTGGAACTCTCTGGCACTGGCGACTCAAGCGACAAGACTTCAAGATTCGACTTCCGGTCTTCGGGGGGGAGTGATGTGGCTGTACCCACAATTCGCCTAACATTCCTGCATCGCGCTATCGAAGTTTTCTGAGCGCGTCGGTATATATACGACAGCTGAAATGTATCACGTGGGCTTCGGCCTGACCGGGCATACCACCTCGCTCGGTCGGAAGATCTTCCTTTGGCCACCACGCATATTTCCCACAAAATCATGGTTTTAGCTAAATAACTGAATTAAACATATTAACGCTATGGGACGCAAAAACATAAAATAAAATATGGATTTGAATTGAATCTACAATTAAATTTAGGATTTTTCGAAAATAAAAGCACTTTTAAGAAAAAAATAGATTTATTAGAGTTCCATAGATTACTTTTGAACAAATTTTCTATTGAATACAGATCAAAATGCGTCATTTAAACAAATGAAATGAAAATCCTAGAAAAAGATTTGGTTTTATTTGTACTTTTAAATATATAAAACTCCAAAATAACCCCATCCAAATTTGTCTACAGAAGTCAAACAAAATGTACCATAACGTATCAATATTTATCAAAAGAATCCACGCTGAAATATATAATATATTTGAAATACGTAGTAAATAGTTCGCTTGTCTTTTAGAATTTCAGTGTATATGTGAAGTTTTACCACCAAAATTTTTAAACTAAAATTATGACATGTGAAGTTCGTTCAGTTGTAACCATTGAGATTTGTAACGATGTACTGTGTCATAGAC
Source organism: Lysandra bellargus (assembly GCA_905333045.1). Classification (NCBI taxonomy): domain Eukaryota; kingdom Metazoa; phylum Arthropoda; class Insecta; order Lepidoptera; family Lycaenidae; genus Lysandra; species Lysandra bellargus. The sequence goes on along the minus strand of HG995319.1, from coordinate 13,252,488 downwards.
TGACATTGACAAGTGTTATTTTGACAGCAACTATCATACTATTGCCATGACACAAAAAAATATTTAAAAGAAAGTTATATACATTTATGTCCTAAATCCTGGGTTGTCCCAAACAACGCCAAAAATCTCAATTAGCCCCACTTTAGGTATATTAAAAGTAGGGCATCTTACAGACGAACGGCTCTTGTCGACGGCAGTCGCTGGATTTTTGTTTCATTGTTTTTTTTTACACTTGTCGACGGCTCGGCAGTCGACGGCTGCCGTCGACAAGTGCCGTTCGTCTGTAAGAGCGCTTACAGACGAACAGATTCAGATATTATTTTGCATGTAGCATTGTAAGTAATTGCTGCTTAGCAACCACGTTAAGGCTGACGTCATACACACGTATTCCGAATTTGATTTCCTAATGTGGAATTCGTTTTTCTTCACTCGCGAACGCGCTGGCTTGCACTCGAAATGTAACGTTCGGAAAAAAGCATTCATATAAATTGAAGACGTTAGTGGAAGAAGCAGGTAAGTAACAATTAAAAAATTGCCGTTATTTGTATAAATAAAGGCTTTAGGGCCTGTAAAACGATTTGAAAATATAAAAAAAAACTGTGGGTTTTATGTGTAGCCTACTTCATAATCTGGATAAACTAACCAGATGATGAAGTAGGTAAGTTACAAGGTTTGTTCAAATCATAAGGGAAAAAATGAGTATTTGTCCATAAGTTATAATTTATAAATAATAGTTATCTGTTTGTTCCACTCACTTTAACTATGTAGGAGGACTATGATCACGTGTTCCTGACAGTTTCTAGTTTACAAAGGTAAGCAGTAATGTTTCATCTCAGGCAAACTTCGAGATAGTTTAACAAGGCGTGTTGATTTACATCATGTATCTGCTTAGACAAACATGAGTTATAATTTTCAATATAATGCTTGGGTAAAATGTTTTTTAATTGCTCATTTTATTGGTGAGTGTATGGCAGACGGCAGTGTTATGCGTAATGGGTGAGGCCGCCAATTTTTGCTGATATGACGCAGAAAATTTTGCGAGAGAAAGAAAATTGGCGAATATCTACGCTGCTTATGACGTTGGAGCACCGAAATTGTAGCGAATTTATTCCTCTACGCTATCATAGCGTTGAGAAATATGACGTTGGAGCACCAAAATGAAAGCGTAGAGGCTATCATAGCGTTGAGAAAATCAAACTTATCTCTGTAAATAATACACAATGTGGTTTTTATTATAGCCCCAAACATGGCCCTTTTGACTACTCACATGATGCATTGATAGTTTTAAGTGAAACAGTAATACTTACATTTGTGTCACAAAAAAACTTCCTTTGAAAAAACTTTGTACAGAGCCCGACTGAGATTCAAATGTGAACTGTCGAGAAATGGCGGCCGATTTTAACTTCCCTAACACCCAAAGATAACAATAAATCGGTATTATTGATGACGTTTAAAATGTGGGGTAGAATTGATGTTTCTAACGATTCATTTGATTTTAAAAAGTTTATAAAGAAAGTTATCTTAAAATACTATGAGAATTAGATGAGGTAATAGCCATTTATATAAGTATTCATAACATATCAGATTTATCTTCAAATCTGTCATACTTACTGCTACAGCGACAGTTAACGTGCACCTATTCCACGGCGGATTGTATATTTTAAGCTATTTTCTTACCTTTTTATGTTTAATTGTAAATATATTTTTAGACTATTATTGAAACTCAAATAATTTTAATGCATGCTTGAGTATTTTGTTTTCTTCGTTAGAATCAGTTTTCGAGCATAAGATAAACACAATACTTTTTAAAATACAAAGGGCGGAGCAAAATAATTGCAAAATCAGCAAAAATTGGCGGCCTCACCCTAATGATAAATGAATATTAATAATGAAGACGTGAGTGGAAGAATCGAACAAGTAACATTTCGTAACATACGGACAATAACTCATTTTTCCCTAATTATTTTAATAAAACTGGTAACTTATCTACTACATAACCTAGCTAATATATATCGCTACACATATAATCCATACTTTTTCTATTTCAAATAATTTTTTCGGCCCCAAAGCCTCCATTTAAGCGAAAAAACGGGAAGTTTTTTCATGTTACATACTCTATTCATCCACTCACGTCTTGAATTATGTTATTAATTTATCTATTATAATTTATAGTCTATGGATCTGCTCACTCTATTCCTCTACCACTGCCGCGTATGTCTGTATGTCTGTTTGTCTCATTATTTAATAATTTTGCGATGTGAGTTGTTAAACCAGTCGACAACATTACTATAGACTATAAAGTATACATTTTATAAAATAACTAGCTGTCCCTTCAAACGTTGCTTTGCCATAATATAAAGTATTTTGCCCAAATTATTTTATTGAAGTGACTAAATAAGTATGTCGCCATGGCAACGTCGGTCGCTATCCCGTCGCACAAACAATGGTCGCCGTCAATTTCAGGTAGCAATAATTTACTATTATTTATTGAACAAATGCACTTGTCAATATATGTATAAAGTACCCAGTAGCCGATTTTCAGACCTACTGAATATGCATATAAAATATGGTAAAAATCAGTAAAGCCGTTTCGGAGGAGTTCGTGGACTAACATTGTGACACGAGAATTTTATATATAAGAAGATATAACAACGTAAAAAACTGAAAAAGGAACTAAACTGTCATGAATCAGAGCCAAAAATGGTAACTCGTTTTACTTGTTCGACTTAATTCGCTTAGTTGCAAAAAGTTATAAAACTTGAAATGTTGGTCCTCCAAACTCCAAAGACCAAAATAAAGCTGTGTTTACACCTACAGATATTACGAAGCTTATACACATTCAATTCTTAAAAATTGTTATTAATAACAATTATTATTGTTATTAAAAACAATAATTATTGTTATTGTTATATTATATTGTTATATTTATTATATATATTATATTGTTATTGTTATATTGTTATATATATTATATTGTTATTGTTATTATTGTTTTTACCTTGGAAGTCGGTTTTAATTTTTTTTCAGAACAGAGCGAATTCCGCACGTACGTTTCAAATGCAAGGCGGCGGGTTCGCGCGTGAAAAAAAGAACGCTTGTGCTAGTCTCACGGAATTCCAAATCGTAATTCTACATTAGGAAAAAGCATACGGAAAACGTGTGTATGCATGCGGCTAGTCACATCGCTTAGCAAAAGTATGTGTAATTACGTAAGATACAGTAAATACAGAAGAATACACAGTTATTTATGGCTAAACTACTAATTGTGTAGTTAGTAACTACTAACTACATGGTTCTTGGTGGGAAAATCATTTGTCACTTATTATTTTTTATTATCTTAATTTCTTGATGTAATGATTTACAAGTACAACGGGGGACAGTGTACTTATGCCCGTTTTCACCAACCACACCTAAAATTTAGGTGTCCCTTATGCCAATATTCCAAGTTTTGTTCTTGATGAACTGACAACCCCGTAACTCGGTGACGTTTATTTAAAATAAAACAACCTATTAAGCGATTCATCCATGACGTTTATAATTTACGGGATATTATGATATGATGTAATAAATGCTATAATAAATGTAAGGAAAGATATGATGTAATAAATGTATACTGGTTTATATTGCCCTCGGCTATATCTTAATCGCTGAACCGATTAAAATGAGCATAAAGATTCCTGGGAAAATCAAATAGTTTAATCACGGAAAAATGTAAGGTTCAGCAGTTCTGCTTAGATTATTTTTACCTTATTTTAAATTACACTTGCCATCCATACTAATACTATTATTATAAATGCGAAAGTGTGTCTGTCTGTCTTTCTGTCTGTTACCTCTTCACGCCAAAACCGCTGAACCGATTTTGCTGAGCATGGATATACTTTGAGATCCGGGAAAGGACATAGGATACTTTTTATTCCGGAAAAATGTACGGTTCCCGCGCGATAAACAAATTTTGGCGCAACGGAGTTGCGGGCGTCATCTAGTTATAAATATTTTGCAAAATAATTTGTAGCAGTTTAAAAATATATTGTATTTAGAAGTATAGCTGTTAATTAAATATAACATGAAACTTGATTGTCCCGTGTGCTATCAAGGATAGTTTATCTGCCTTATAAACCTAATATTATAAAAACAAGTTCTAGTTATAACTCAATATCGTTTAATAGCCGATAACTAGATGACGCCCGCAACTTCGTTGCACCAACATTCGTTTGTCGCGTGGGAACCGTACATTTTTTCAGGATAAAGAGTATCCTATGTTCTTTTTCGGGACTCAAAGCATCTTCAAACCAAATTTCAGTAAAATCGGTTCGTTTGTCGAGCGGGACCGTTAATTTTTTCGGGATAAAAAGTATCCTATGTCCTTTTCCGGGACTCAAAGTTTAGGCGTAAAGAGAATCTAACAGACGGACACACTTTCGCATTTATAATATTAGTATGGATATGCAGAGGCATTAACTGTAGCATAACAATGCTTTTAGTTTTATTGTTACAATGTGGTTACAATCATACAATTAGTCTAGTAATACAAATACGTGGGAAATATGCATGAAAAAATATCAATTAATTTTCGCGAGTTCATTATTAAATATTTATGAAATGAATTTTGGTTCAGTTTATTGTTTTACCAAAGTTACTAGTTCACATTTTGGTGGATAATTTTGCTCTGCATTTAAAATGTTATTATGGGTTGTTATTTACATTTTACTTGTAAGGTTTTAATAAGTTGTTATATTATGTTATTTTACGCAATCATCTTAAATACAAACACGGATAGCAAGCATACAGTGATAATTCACGACTTTTTTTTATTTTCGAGACAGTGTAGACTAAATTTAATACAGTAGGTATGTGTTGAGTTTAGCTAGCTAGCTAGTTAAGTGAAACTTGATGCATGCTGCATGCAGTTTTAACTGTCTTAAAAATAGGTTTTATTGAATATGCTTTCTTAAATAATACACCTTCAAACACTTACCTATAATTACAAAGATAAACAAGCACCTCACAATCATTGTGGTTTGTAAAAATGTTAGGGTGTGTGTTACTTCATCCGTGTCAGGATGAGAATGACTTGATACGTGTAACGTGACTTCTACAAAATACTTTTTACAGGCACATTATAAATATTTAAAGTATTTCCACACGCAACTGCATTTAGCACGAGATATTAAGAATCGTCCGCCTTGTTCCGGCAAATCTTCCTTTATAACCGTAACAGTTTCAAGTTTATTGAAGCAAAGAACTTTTCCTCAAGTTTAGCCTCATTTTAGCCTGTATTTCAAGTATAACTAGGTAATAATAATACAACTTTTAAATATTCTTAATCCTGTTTGTATTACAATCTGAGAAGAAATGTTTAAATTATTTATTTTATTATTAAACTTAGTTTGTTCCTAACACTTCACACACTACATTATATTAGTTATTACATACAATATTATGTGTCTCGCTTAGATTAATTAAATATATAGTTACACCAGCCCAGAGCAGATGAGCAGTTTTAAGCCGTATGTTGTTTATAAATTCAGATTCATGTTTCCTGTTTTTATCAAACCTAATAAAAAAACTTAAAGTGAACACCTCATTAATATCATAATATTAAGAAGTGATACTAAATGACGACACCTATTTAGTCACGTCTGTTCGTTCCTTAATAACAAAAACTACTTAACATACGGAGATAAAATTAGTATTGTTGATAAAAAACATGTTAATGGGACAACATATTAATATTAATTTGTGGTTCTAAAATTACCATATTGTAACGGAATCACAAAATGGTTTTTAGGGTTTTTGACACATAAAAATCGGCAATTGGTGCCAATTTTGTAGAGAAAGAAACCCATGACACTGATGTGAATTGATAGTTAAATGAGACGAAGGAGTAACATTCTTGGTAACTTGGGACATAGTCTGATTAAATGGAAGTCAGAGATGTAGAGATAGTTAGGAATTAAAGTGACGACGACCTCTGTGGCTCAATGGGTAGTGTGTGGCAGCTCAAGCCGGGGGTCGCGGGTTCGAATCCCACCGACGGAACAAAAAGTTTTTCAATGTTCCTGGGTGGGTGTGTATTAAATATGTGTATGATATAATAAAAATCTTAAATATAATGTATAGTATAAAAGTATTAAATATATTTCCGTTGTCTGGTACCCGTAACACAAGCCTTTCAGGTACTTAGCATGGGGTCAGATTTACGTGGTGTGAAGCGTCCATAGACGCGGGAACATAATATTCTAGTAGCCGCTATTTTATTTTATTTATTTTATTTTATTTTCTTAGGAAAACTTACAGCTATTTACAACTCCAGTAAGATACATATTACAAAGCGATATGCCAATTAAAAGTTTCCACTAGTGTAGTTTTTTCTATATAGCCTACTTAGTAAGCGCATAAAAATAAATATAAAATGGCAGCGGTTTGTATTTCATTGCCCTTGATCTAACAGGTTTCCCGCCGATGGAAAAATTTAATGAAGGACACGTGCACAAACAAAAAGCAGCAGTTTCTTGTTTGACGAACATTGACGAAGATTTCCGAGTGAAAATCGGTTTCAATCCTCGGTCTAGCGCCACTTGCTTCGCAAGCGTTACCTTGTCGACATTATTTTTTCGAATTTGAAAATCGTGTAGAAATATGCGAATTTTAAATTATAATTGTATTTTTTAATTGAGTATTTTTTAATATTTTGTCAAGGAAATACAATAAGTTAAATTATTGTAGTACGTCTACCTTAGATACTACCTATTATAATAATTTTCTGATGCAATGCAAAGTGATGAAATCCTTTATTTTATTTTAAATTGACTTCGCTCATTATTTTTTAATTTATTTCGCTGTTTGTGGACCGATTTTCAAAATTCTTGTGTTTTTGTATCCCCAGAACCCTTTCTGGGTATAATTTTAATTTTGTATAACAATTACGAAAGTGGTGAGCTGATGAAATGGCCTTAAAAGTATGAAATAATTTTTATTCTTCATTTATATTGCCTTTTTCAAAATTCGACTAAATCTCAACGGATTCTGTACTCAATTTTCATTCTTTCGAAGTCGGTACTGGCTGAGTTCATTTAAGGCCATTTTAAGATTCATATTGCTTTTTCCTTGGAAGTCGGGTTCAATTTTTTGTTAATTCCCTTGAAAGTCGGTTTAAATTTTTTTGTTAAAAAAATACTCGTAATGATATTGTTTACAATATTAAAATTACTTTTCAAAAAAATCCTTTAGTTATTTTATAAGTTCGCTGAGCGAGTTGTTAATTTTGCGATTCCAGATTTCTGTTTCTTTCTAGCACATATTTTTATTGTATATTTACTATTAAGTAGGTATATATAATATTATGAATTATGATTTTAATTGATTCACACTTTCAGTTGATCCAAAGATTATATATATGGGAGCCGGCGCCGGCAGCGGAGGCACTCCCAAAATATTATATTTTTGGATTCAGTAGATACTAAATATTATGCAGAATATTTACACTGTCTAGAGAATGTTATATTATCCAAATATTATATATTCGATAATTAACATTTCCTAACACTGTCCTTCTATATTATAGCTTTGCCATTTTGGAAAACATTGCATGCACAATAATAATAATTGCCGTCGCATATAAACAATCATCTAGAGTATTCTAGAGTCTAGACGAATGATGTGTCCCTCTACAGTCTACACGAACGTTGGCCCGACTTAAAGGGGTTGACTGGTTTCTGTTGTAGCGTTTGGGAATTGGAAAAACACGCAAGCTGAATCCGCCTGCGCAAAAAATGCGCACGTCTGATCGCACCTTTTCGGTGCAAATCTCAGGTAGGTAGCTAAAAGCAAATCAATTAAAACATCGTCAAGAGCTATTGTCCGAATTTTGATTAATAGGGGCGATCGCGTACCGGGAAACGATTTAAACCCAAAACTTCAATCACATCTGTACATAGGCTGCGCTAAAAATATCGGGAATGGAATACTTCCACTATTCCTGTCATATTAAAATCTTTTTAATTGAAAACTCCTTGGTTTTAGAAATCAAATACCATTTATTTATTTAAAAAAAGATTCTCGGTCTTGTCACAAGGTCTTGTCGAACTTGTTTAGTCGTTGAGAAAATGGAATTGACTCGAGAAAATTCTAGAGTGATGATTTATTATGACTTTCGAAGTGGTTTAACACAAAAACAGTGTGTTGATCGGATGATTTCTGCATTTGGTGAAGAAGCCTCATCCAAAACCACAATTTATCGCTGGTTTGCTGAATTTCAACGTGGACGTGTCAGGCTCAGTGATGATCCCCGTCAAGGTCGTCCAAAAACTGCAGTCACCCAAGAAAACGTTGATGCTGTGCGTAAGCTGATTGAGGAAGATCGACATGTGACATACCGCGAAATTCAAGCAACTTTAGACATTGGCATGAGTCAAATACAAATAATATTGCATGAACAATTAGGTTTAAAAAAGTTGTTTTCCCGATGGATACCGCATTTGCTCTGTGAAGAGCAAAAAACGGCTCGCGTTACTTGGTACGTCAGAACTCTCGAAAGATTCCACGCAGGATCCTCAAATGCTGTATACAACATCGTATCAGGTGACGAATCCTGGATATACGCGTACAAACCCGAAACTAAAAACCAGTCACGAGTTTGGGTGTTCGAAAATGAGTTAAAGCCAACAAAAATTGTTCGTTCACGGAGTGTTGCAAAAAAAATTGTGGCCACGTTTGTCTCCAAAACCGGCCATATTGCGATAATTCCTCTTGGGGGACAAAGAACGGTTAATGCAGAATGGTATGCTAGCATTTGTTTGCCACAGGTCGTTTCTGAACTCCGTAAAGAGAACTGCAACCGCCGCATCATCCTCCATCACGACGATGCGAGTTCTCACACCGCGCACAGAACAAAGAGTTTTTAGAGCAAGAAAACATAGAATTATTAGACCATCCGCCGAACAGCCCCGACTTAAGCCCTAATGATTTCTATACTTTCCCTAAAATAAATAATAAATTGCGTGGTCAGAGATATTCATCACCTGAAGAAGCTGTGGACGCCTACAAAACGGCCATTATGGAGACCCCAACTTCCGAATGGAATGGTTGCTTCAATGATTGGTTCCATCGTATGGAAAAATGTGTCAAATTTCGCGGAGAATCCTTCGAAAAGCAATAAACACATTTTTAAATAGTACTGTTGTGTCACCTCCTTGATTCCCGAAATTTTCAGTGCCGCCCTCGTAGGTGTCACCAATTAAAATTACGTAATTATATTATAACGCCCCCTTTAAGCTAGCTATAGATATAAGGCTGGATTTATACGCGTCCGCCTGATCGCGCGGTTTGGCGGCTACATGGTGACCTCCGTCCTCCCCTAATAACTCAGTATTTATTATACGTAGGCTTGACAGACAAGCGAAAATTCGTATAGAAGTACTGCTTGTAGTAGAGGAGGCAAGGGTGCTAATTTTGTAGTTACTCGAGCTCCGTGGAGACCTAGTAGGTTTTGTAGATTAGGTATATAGAGAAAAATAGAGAAAAAGTAGAATAGAGAAAAAGCGTTTTTTATTTTTATTTCAGCTGTGCTTTAAAAAGCAACAGCCATTTTAAAGTTATGAAGAAGAAAAAAACATCAAGCAAATGCTAACATAGGTAATTTAATACAAGATCTCAGAAAATAAGAACTAAAATATTTAGTTGAGTGAGACATCTGGGAAGTTTAGGTATAAAAATATGAAGCTTATTTTTTCGAATTTTTAATTGTTGTTACAGGCTTACTGTACCTTTAAATTATTAACAGTGCTTTATGTGTAAGCTTCTTTGGCGTATACCGTAGTCTGTATACTTGATATCTCCTAATTATAATAGTGGGAGGCCTATACAATCTGACACGCCCGAGCATGCTGCGAATTCCCCTGTTAGCCTCCCCTACTATTGATTTTACCTCTAGGCTCTCCCTAGTAATGCAAGCTGCAAAACTCAGACAGAGGTTTCCTAACGTTTTTATAACGCGGGGAAAAGGCTCGTACGAGCGTGTGCTAATGGAATCAAAACAGAGCGGACGGTTTCGACAAGTGGGGTACATATTTGGCAATGCAAAATAGATGAAGACATTCTCGTAAGTCACCACACAAAAATGTCTACATCACTTTTTGTTTATTACTATTAGATTTATAACAAACTAGATGACGCCGGCGGCTCCGTTGCGCCAAAACTCGTTTATCGCGCGGGAACCGTACAATTTTCCGGAATAAAAAGTATCATATATCCTTTCCCGGGACTCAAAGTATCTCCATACCAAATTTCAGCAAAATTGGTTCACCGGTTTGGGCGTGAAGGGGTAACAGACAGACAGACACACACTTTTACATTTTTAATATTAGTATGGATACTAGCTGACCTGGTAATCATTTCTGCCATATATTTTATTTACCAGTATGAAATAATATAGATGTTGACTATTGTTGACTCATTCTCAGATATTACACGATTAAGCACATTAAAATTATTAAAATCTGTCCAGCCACTTCAGGTGAATCCATACTAATATTATAAATGCGAAAGTGTGTCTGTCTGTCTGTCTGTTACCTCTTTATGCTCAAACCGCTGAACCGATTTTACTGAAATTTGGCATGGAGATACTTTAAGTCCCAAGAAAGGACATAGGATAGTTTTTTAAAGAAAGTTATCAAAATCTATTCAGCGGTTTGTAAGTATAAAGACGCAAAAGAAAGATACAGCATGGACACAATCTATACATCTATACATATTATAAAACAAAGTCGCTTTTTTTCCCTCATGTCCCTTTGTTCCCTTTAATCTTTAAAACAACGCAACGAATTTTGATGATTCTTTCAATGTTAGATAGCCTATTTATCGAGGAAGGTTATAGGCTATATTTTATCACGCTAAGACTAATAGGAGCGAAGAAATAGAGGAAAATGTGGAAAAAACGGGGAAAATTATTTGAAAGTCTAACTTGAACGCACTAATCACAGAAACTACTGGTCCGATTTAAAAAATTCTTTCAGTGTTAGATAGCCCATTTATTGAGGAAAGCTATAGGCTATATTTATCACGCTAAGACTAATAGGAGAATGTGGAAGTAAAATGGGGGAAATTATTTGAAAGGGCTTATCTCGCGAACTACTTTTTATGTTAATTGACACAGATAAGAAGTAGACCACGTAAAGGATCATAGGCTATCGATTTTAATAACTTTTTTCGGTGCCTATATATTTTATACCCGTGCGACGCCCGCGCCGGGGCGGGTTGCTAGTTTTGTATAAAACTTGTAATAGTATGGATTTACAAACAAACTTGCAGAATGTTTAGTATTGTACTTATATTATAACTGATAATTATTATCAAGACGTTGATAATGATGATGAACCTAACCTAATTTTGATGTTTAAAACCTACTTAATATTATTAATAATATTGTTTTCCTTATATTTTATTATATATTAATGCGAAAAAAAACAAGATCAACGACGGCTTTCTTTTTGGACCTAATTTTATTAAGCTTAATTTAATTATTATTAAGCTGATCGCACATTTGTCAGCACCGTACGCGCCGTTCGTTCGCGTCGAACGCAACCCATATAATAGACCTGGATCCCAAAAGGATAAGACATAACTTACTTTCTGATGGATGAAACCATAGGCTCTCGGTAGTGCCTCGTGTACTTAGAATATTCATAGTCATTTTTTGTCCACTTTGGTACCTGGTACCTGACCAGGTGTCACACTTAGAGCTACACAAATTCGCAGGTATTCTAAGTACACGAGGCACCACTAAGAACCTATGGTTTCATCCATCAGAAAGTAAGTTATGTCTTATCCTTTTGGGATCCAGGTCTATAAAGGCTGTCACAGACAGAGCAGGTAATGTAAAGATGTATATTATAGCACCGAGTTATATAATATATTTAGAAGTCATCTAATATGCGATTGTCGATAAATAATATAATAATAATAAAACTAAGAATATTATGTATCCTATTTAGCCGTAATATAGAAATACACTCATACGATAGAGCAGGGTTTTCTAAACTTTTGAGATACTGAAACACGCCGTAGACGCGATAAGATTTTATCAAGTAAAAGTTTCTGGAATTGTCTGCTTAGTGCTTAGTACCTACAAACATTTATTAAAGGAAAGTATGTGCAGTTTACAACGCCCTATAGTGCCCAAATATAGCAACGATATAGTAGTGTACAGTTGATTTGTCTATACACTATATAGTAATACTAATATGCGAAAGTATTTCTCTTTATCAAGTACTAGCGACCCGCCCCGGCGTCATCCGTGTATACAATATATAACCACTGAAAAAATGATTAAAATAGCCTATGAAACTTCACGTGGTCTACTTCTTATCTGTGCCAAATAACATAAAAATTGCTCCAGTAGTTCGCGAGATAAGCGATTTCAAATAATGTCTTATCATGATAAAATCTAACATATCAATACATGGGCTATCTAACACTGAAATATTTTTTTTAATCGGACCAGTACTTCCTGAGATTAGCGCGTTCAAGTTAGCCCTTTCAAATAATTTTCCCCGTTTTTGCCACATTTTCCTCTATTTCTTCGCTCCTATTAGTCTTAGGGACTGTTTAACCGCTTCCTGATAAGGTGCCCGATAGGCTTATTTGACAGATTCTCCATACTCTATGTGTCAAGTTAAGTGGTGGATAGCCTTATCATGAAGCGGTGAAACAGGCCCTTAGCGTGATAAAATATAGCTCCATCTGGATCGTATCCAACGAAGGGCCGCTCGAATTGTTGACTGCCATAGTGTTTCAAACAGCTTGGACCCCTTGGAATTACGCCGAGATGTAGCTTCACTCTGCATCCTCTATCGGTTGTATCACGGGGAGTGCTCTGAGGAGTTGTTCGGAATCATACCACCTGCAACTTTTAGTCATCGCCCCACGCGAAAAACATACCATCCTCATCACCTTGATGAGTGGCAGTCTTCCACAGTGCGTTTTTCGCGTAACTTTCTGCCGCGCACTGTAAAACTCTGGAACGAACTATCACCAGCAGTATTTCCGGACCTATACGACCTGCAAACCTTCAAGAAATGAGCGTATTCCCTCTTAAAAGGCCGGCAACGTACCTGCAGCTCTTCTGATGTTGCGAGTGTCCATGGGCGACGGTAGTTGCTTACCATCAGGTGACCCGTTTGCTCGTTTGCCCCCTTATTTAATAAAAAAAAAATAGCCTTCCTCAATAAATGGGCTATCTAACACTGAAAGAATCATCAAAATTCGTTGCGTAGTTTTAAAGATTAAAGGGAACAAAGGGACATGAGGGAAAAAAAGTGAGTTCGTTTTATATTAGGTTTAGATTTCTGTTTCGACGCGACCCCATCGCTATTTATTTAATTTAAATAAGTCGTTTAAGGAATATTATTATTATTAGAATAAATATATTTATTTAATATTAAAAAAAACTAATACTAACATAATATAACATTCCCTAAAATAGTTACAATATACTATTTGACGATTTGTGTAGCAGCCAAACCTCTCGGTTGTGCGGTGTGCATAAAAATAGAGCCATAAGAGATAATAACCAGTTGACTTTGAGTTTAGCCAAATTATATAATAGTAGAATATCAATTACATATAATTAACACATTATGCGCTTTCATCTTCAATTTTCGTTATCTTCTTTCATTCAACTTTCGTTTTGGCGCATTCAATAATTGAATGCGTCAAAGAACGCAACGCCAACTGTCATTTTTAATATCAAAGTGAAAGTTTTAGACGGTCAGAGGGCATGCGTCGCGGGCATGCCTCACGTTCGCTGTTGACTGCGCTATAAGGCATGCCCTTGACGAACAGAAAAAGGCACAGTGTGGACAAAGCTTATTACTATCAGACATGCATTTTTTCTATTCGAATGCTGCTTATCACGATGAAAAAACGTTTGTGTGAACGAGGTCTCAAATAGAGACATTAAAATATTATACTTTGCAAGGCTTATTATCGAGATTATGGTGTTATTATTGTGATTATGTCGTTTTATGGGTAATAGTAGGGGAGGTCGCGCTCAGTTTAAAAAGTAATTTCATACCGAGCGAAAATCGTTACAATAATAGTATTCCACTAATACATAACAGCTTTGATCGTCAGCTGCTTCAGAAGTGGTGGGATAAAAATTGAGAGTATCTCAAAGTTGTTGTTGGGAATCGTATTGAATTGACATTAAAAAAAATCCCAATTCGCACCCAATAAAGGTTCATATCTAGATTAAACACGCTTAGGTTCGGTAGGTGTCATTTTAGTTTTAGTATATAACAACAGATGGCGCTTTTAAAGTAAAATTTATATCATTCTTCTTCACAAATATTGACTATCGAATTAATTACTTAAAATTGCTATGTGAGACAATTTTATGGTTATTTCAAACGAAAATTGCCGTCAGCTGAATGTTTGCAGGTGGAAATGTCGTCTACGCGACGCCCTAGGATACATTGAGCGCGAAGTAGGGCTATATTGGTTATAACTTATATCGCTGGCTGACGGTTTTTCCACCATCGTATTAGCGACTGACGGTTTTCTTTGTTATATACAAAGTAGAAACATTCACCTGTATAAATTTTGTACGGTATAAAATGACTTTATATTCAAAATTTTTTTACATGTTCAGTAACGCGACTGACGTTGAATCCCCCGTCTACAATACGGCTGACAGTGATTTTTTGGTTAAATATGACCTCAATAATCATCCATCAAAGTTTCATTCGGTATAAAATCACTTTTCGCAACAATTTTTTTACAACTTTGAAATACTCTCAGTTGACATTCCACCACGGGTGCGGCGACTGACGCTGATTATATTGATTGATAAATATTAAGCTACCGCTGGACAAAAATTTGGTCGGTATGAAATCACTTAGCAAACGATAGCACTACCTCCCCTACTATAACCTTCCTTGCGTGATTCCATGATATTATTATGGCTGGGCGCTAAGAAAATCGGTTTTTGTGTTTTCATCACGCCAGGAACATGTTCATTGTTCACTATTATATCTTTGATATTTGTAGAGATCCGTACTGTAAAAATGGTTGTACTAGTTGTTGCTTTGGTTCTGCCCAAGCTCTTATATACTTTCTGTTCCTGTTCTAACCGTTTATATATTTTACTACATTCATAAGTACTTAATGAAAATACTAAAAATTGTTTTTTACTAGACTTATATTCAATGATGCAAAAACAATAGAGTTTTCTAAAAAAATATGATAAAAAAACTTGAGAGGTGTCAAGGGACACCCGGATGATGGAACGAAGTTATAAAAACGCCATCTATTGACGCCCAGGAATACTAACAACGACACTTTTGTGGAATTTTAATAAAATTTATTTAAACGTCGGGTAGATGTCGCTGTTTATTCTCAAAAACGCCATCTAGTTGACGCACAGGAATACTATCAACGCCCTCTACACGACTAATAAAAAAGTGTCGAGGTCAAATGTCGTTCCGTCTAGCCTCCTTTCGCAACGCCGAACGCGCCATAAGGAACTTCGTTCCAAAAACTGTATGAAGGTGTAAAATAATTATTATTAAATACGCAAACGACCTCGAAAATGGTTGAAATGTAACAGTGATAATCACAAACAATAGGAAACAATTAAATAATTCGCTTCAGCAAAATGTCGTAAACAATGTAAATCACAAATCGCTAAAACAAACATAACTTGCGTCTTGCAGGTCATCGCGAAGGATTTCTTGATAAGGAGCTCTAAATTTTATAATCTTTGTTCAAAGATAAATAAGATGTACGTATGAATAGCAATAATTATTGTAATAATTACGAATAAGAATAAAATAAAAACATTTTATAAAAAGTATGAAGTTATATACATATTCGAATGAGCTATCGAATAAGTCTAAAAATAAGTATTACTAAGATTAAATAAAGTATAGATCAAATATAAGTATAAAAAAGACTGCGAAAATAAATTAAATAGTGAAAATATGTGGAATAGAATATTAAACAAAATTTAATAGTTTTTTAGCATACCTTCAGCCATGATGTAAGTTGTTTTCAGCTTGAAAATTCCTATGTTACTGGCTTCGATGTCTTGAAACCATAGTAATGTCTTTAATTATATTATCGGCTTTATCTATTTTTACTGCAACGTTACATGTGCTGAAAGATTACGTAATTATATTTATTGGTATTTAAATATTAACTGCCTTTAACACATCGTATAAAATAAAGGCGCTTCCCTCTGTCTGGCCGTATAACGTAGGATCTTTAAAAGTACGGAATTAATTTTGATGCATTTTTAATAGATAGTGTGACTCAACAGGAAAGGGCGTGTAGTTTGCACCGTTTCTAACTGATTTGGCTATGAAACACCCTATCCTAAACCTAACCGTTTTCGAGATATTCGACTTAAATTTTTTATTTTTTGATATTTGATTGTATACTATGAAATTTAGTAGTTAAAATCGCATCATTTTTTGCTTTTTACAACTAGGATAAGATGCCTTATGACTTCAATAACCAAAATTGTAAGTAAATTAACTTAACAGGTCGTAGAAAGACATTGAAAGTTAAAAAAAGAAATATTTATTTATTAAGTTTATTAGTCTTTGAAGGATATCCAAAAAAAATATTATAGAAGATGTTCTGCAGATCTACTTTTAAATATCTACGTTTCATCAGCTATCCAACAAGGTATCACAATCAAGGGTAACGGTACCTTGCATATTGTCCTTTGAGTTGGTTCGGGGCGTGCAAGCGAGACAACTTACGATTTATGCAGGTATGAGTGAGAAAGATAATGTGCCGATGCCAAAGGAGATTGGGAATGGGAATACAACATGCCCTATTGTTTGTGTTTGGTTGTTAGTCTGCTTAGTAGTCTGTGGTCTACTTATGTGACGATTATCGTTTTGCTTTCTGTTTTCTGTTCGACTTGGCTGTGTTTCTGGACTGTTTCTTCCGATTTGTGACTATTGTGGTTGTGTGGTTTACTGAACTCTGATTTTGCTTGACTCTGGCCTTTACCCTGGCTACCGAGAAGTCCGGACCTAACCCCCATAGTTTTTTATGTGTGGGGGCACATGAAGAGTCTGGTGTACAGTGCGCCCAACCCGATCTCATCTGCATCTGTACAAGAATTTAGAGCAAGAATAATTAACGCGGCGAATGAAATAAGAGGCAATTTAACAACTGGCGTAGTGAAAAGTTGACTAAGAAAAAGACTGGGAAAATGTGTGCAAAACAGAGGGGTTATGTTATTAAACATGAAATTTAAACATGTCTTGTTAAGTAATAAATGTTATTGTGTACTTATTTTTTGTTTTATTTTGTTTTCCGGGGTCAAGGGTTAAATTAAACGTAATCAACTAATGTAATTTTTACCTCCTTAGTTGCCGTCGAAGCTAAGTTTTTTCCACCAATTCCAATAAAATCTTAGATTGTTATACCTTGTTGGATAGCTGATGAAACGTAGATATTTTAAAGTAGATCTGCAGAACATCTTCCATAATATTTTTTTTTTGGATATCCTTCAAAGAAAAATAAACTTAATAAATAAATATTTCTTTTTTTAACTTTCAATGTCTTAGTACGGCCTGTTAAGTTAATTTACTTACAATTTTGGTTATTGAAGTCATAAGGCATCTTGTCCTAGTTATAAAAAGCAAAAAAATATGCGATTTCGACTACTAAATTTCATAGTATACAATCAAACATCTAAAAATTCGGCAAATTAATGAAAAAAAATTAAAGTGGAATATCTCGAAAACGGTTAGGTTTAGGATAGGGTGTTTCATAGCCAAATCAGTTAGAAACGATGCTAACTACACGCCCTTAACGGATCTACATCGACTTTTCCTGTAACTCTGTATATATATATATATATATATATATATATATATATATATATATATATATATATATATATATATATATATATATATAAACTGCCCTAATGTATTATGCGCAAAAATGACCAGACCAGGCAGAACTATTATTTTTTCTGTTTTCTCCCGATAAGTTCCCGCTGCGCTCCTAGTGCTTTAATTATAATTGGAGCACTAGGAGATTTTTTTGACACCCTGGATGGACGAAAGTAGGCTTAAACGTAGCGTTGCTCTCAGCTCGCACAGGGCGCAAAAAAGACTATTTACAGCACTGTTTTTTAAATTTGCTATTTTAGCGCTGCTCTTTCACAGTGAACTCTATATAAGGGACCCATACACACCCTAATATTATAATAACATATTCAGTATTCGATAACTTAACGATTTCATAGTAGACCAAATATTTTTTAATCTCTAAGGTAGTTCCACTTCTCTTCTCCTGCTTAGAAAGCCAAAGGGAATTCTTAGACTAAGGGCCTGTTTCACCGCTTCCTTATAAGGCTATCCACCACTTAACTTGACACATAGAGTATGGAGAATCTGTCAAATAAGCCTATCGGTCACCTTATCAGGAAGCGGTGAAACAGGCCCTTACATGATACTTCTATTTAGAAGTTTCTCATTCTAATTAGCTGTGTATAAACTATGTTTTATCCAATCCAGAAAAAATGTTTTCTGTGCAGATGCACGCTTTGTTACGGACACTGCGACACAACATTTTTGTATTATATAAGAATAGTATAACTTATACCTAATACCGATCAATATTATGTAGGTATATTGTATTGTGGCGGTACCCATAATTCGCCTAACATTCCTGCATCGCGCTATCGAAGTTTTCTAAGCGCGTCGGTATATATACGATAGCTGAAATGTATCACGTGGGCTTCGGCCTGACCGAACATAACACCTCGCTCGGTCGGAAGATCTTCCTTTGGCCACCACGCATATACCCCACATTAGTGACCCTCGACAGAACACGCCTCCTTCATCATCATCACTCCCCGCCCCTCCGCACCGCGCCAGCCAGCATCGCCTCATCGGGTACCTCGTCCACTAGCCGCAATGTACCGCGGCCTGGGCGACTCCGCATCGGCATCATCGGGCTTTCTCACTACACCGACCGGTCAGCAAGCAGAGCACATCTCTCCTGGTCAGCACGTAGCATCGACCCCGCACGGCAGCTTATCCGACTCACTGGATCCCGTGCAGCAGCTTACAGTTCCGACTCACTGGGACTCACAGCAACAGTTCCGACTCACTGGAACTCACTGGCAATGGCGATTCAAGCGACAAGACTTTAAGATTCGACCTCCGGTCTTCAGGGGGGGGGGGGGAGTGATGTGGCGGTACCCACAATTCGCCTAACATTCCTGCATCGCGCTATCGAAGTTTTCTAAGCATAACACCTCGCTCGGTCGGAAGATCTTCCTTTGGCCACCACGCATATACCCCACATTATACTACATATTTGATTGTTTCTGAATCCCCGGGATGCTTTTTCCTTAGGGACGTCTGTCGACGCAATCTTGAAATTTATCTAAGTGATTGAGTCTTCACCAGCCTACATAGTACGTATACAATAATCTATACTAATATTATAATTGGGAAGAGTTTGTTTGTTTGTTTGTTTGAACGCGCTAATCTCAGGAACTACTGGTCCGATTTGAAAAATTATTTTACTGTTGAATATCCCATTTATCGAGGAAGGCTATAGGCTATATTTTATCACGCTAAGACTAATAGGAGCGAAGAAATAGAGGAAAATGTGGAAAAAACGGGGGGAAATTATATGAAAGGGCTTATTTGAACGCGCTAATCTTAGGAACTACTAGTCCGATTTGAAAAATTCTTTCAGTGTTAGATAGCCCATTTATTGAGGAAGGCTATAGGCTATATTTTATCACGCTAAAACTAATTGGAGTGAAGAAATAAAGAAAAATGTGGAAAAACGGGGGAAATTATATGAAATTGCTTACTATCTTAAGAACTACTGGAGCAATTTTTATGTTATTTGGCAAACATGAAGAATAGACCACGTGAAGGGACATAGGCTATTTTATAGGAAAAATATACGGTTGCGTGAAATTTCTAAATTACGCAAGCGAAGCCACACGGAACATCATATATAATAAAATCGTAGGAAAGTCAATTCTGTACATTGAATATTTTTGTACAATAAATAATACTTGGGATGTGATCTACTATGCTAACGCGAACGAAGTTGCGGGCAACAGTATTATAATATACGGAGATGTGCGACGTATTATATTGGGTAAACGTAACGCATGTTGTTGCATTACCGTCTAGGGTCCCCTTTACGTTTTTATATTAACTATAGCATACTTTTTGCTTCAATAGTAGAAAATTATTCTATTATCTCTGATAAGTTTTTGAAATATTATTACTTAATATTGTTTATGACCTTTTTGCCAGTGTCATTTCAGGCTTTAAAGAAGCTTTTAAAAACTGTTTAAAATAATTATTACTGTATGCAATTAGTTTTAACAATGAGCAGATTACCAGTGCGTTTTAATATTGTAAAGGTGAGAATAATTTATTATTGTGTAAATTATAAAAGATGGAGTGTGTCCAAGGAGGCGGTACAAAATACAATTCTAACCACGGACCTCAGACCAATAAAAAAAGATAGACAGAGCCATCCATGCTACGCGGTGAGGCGGGCAATAGGAAGCCGATACGGCCATAGGAAGCCGGCCGCCCGCCATTCCGGTTTCAACGAGTGACGGCGCATGTCGTTTTCATCTGTGTCAAGAAATATCAAAATATGCCGTCCTGCATCGTTAAATGGCGCAAAAACAATTCTTGTGCTCAAAAGAAACCTTGTGGGATTACGTTTCACAAGTAATTAGTTGAATATTTATGTATTACCACCGAAATAACGAATTTAATTTATTAGTTTTAAAAATTGTCTCGGGAGTCTCGGAACACAGTACCTCAACCAGTGCTGCATGCTGGTCGCAAGATATTTTTCCCCATAATAGGGGAAAAATATTATTACGTGCTGTATTATCCTGACAAATGTTTATTTTTAACCTAAAATTCGTTATTCTTTTAAAATCTATTAATATAAATAAAATTGGAGTGTCTGTTTGTAGTATTGAAAGATTTTTTTACTATTTGCATATTAATCTGTATACGATACATACTGCATACACCAAACAACATTCTTTACAATTTTTGTCTGTATGTATGTCTGTCTGTCTGTCTGTCTGTCTGTTCTTAGTTGAAACACATAATTTATTAGATATAGATATTTAAGTATTTACTTTTTTCAGCAATTACTAATGAATGATGATTAACAATCTAGTTTGATAGCAACTTTTGTAGTCATTACTTAGTAGTTTAATAAGACTGCAACAGGATGGGAGTTTGACAATCTGAAACCCTGAGTTGGCAACATTATTTTTTTGCACACAAGCGCACGCCTAGCGTATTTATGCTAGGCGTGACGCACACATTGATCGTCAGCGACTTCACCCCATTACCAGTAAATACTCCGTCTTTCTTTTTTTATTGGTCTGAGCCACGGACTTAAAAAAATTTACATCCGTGTATGTAACATATTATGCAGCTTCTGTGTGGCTTCTAAGTCTTCGATTTTTTTTAGAAAATTAAATCGGTTTCTCCGTATTTAGAGGTATTTAGTCACATTCTATTAATTATAAAGTATAATTTGCACAGAGCCAGTACTGGCTGCCAATAAGACTGGCAGCCAGTATTGGCTTGGTATATGCCGCGTGTGAACAGTTTTTCAAGCCAGGCCAAACTGTTCACACGCGGCATATACCAAGCCAATACTGGCTGCCCGCCTTATTGGCAGCCAGTACTGGCTCTGTGAAAACTATACTTAACGCTAACTTAACGTCTAAAACTAGAATGGCAAAATAATCTGATAAAGTCTTGGCAAATAAATTTTAACTAGTCCTAATGTTAAAATTAACAACAAATATTATTTACAGGCAAATGATCCAAGACCATCAAAAGACCAAAATGAGGTTCAGGCCCCGAGAAACTATGACCCTCCAAAACTTTGGACCACTCTGAAGTACCCAAACCCTCGTTACAGAGCGCTTAAGAACGAAATAAGTTCTAGGAAGATTTCAATAGAAGCAGATTTAGAGGTTGGATCAGCCCATTATAATTTATAAATCTAATTTTCTTTTTGTATAGAATAGAAAAATAGTAAAATTTGCTTTGATATTGCTATTGCAAATTGTATAGGCGTTTTTCTTATTTAATGTTTGTTTTCTTTAGATTACGCCTATAATTATACCTGTATATATTTAAATGTATTTTACGATAGCCACAGAAACCAAGCTTCGAAGGTGAAGAAGTCAATAAACAGGATGAGGAGGAGGAACTGTCTACAGAACGAACTAAATCCCACGCCATCTCCCACCCAACATCATCATACCCAGTAGATCACGTTGCACCTATTACCCAAAAACCTGATGTTAGTAACACTGATGAGCTTGGTAAAAAAAAGATGTGCCAACGTGAGGCTAGAATTAAGGTTTATTTGTTACTAGATGACGCCCGCAACTCCGTTGCGCCAAAATTCGTTTATCACGCGGGAATCGTACATTTTTTCGGGATAAAAACTATCCTATGCCCTTTCTCGGGACTCAAAGTATCTTGATGCCAAATTTCAGCAAAATCGGTTCAGCGGTTTCAGCGTGAAAAGGTAACAGATGGACGGACAGACATGCACTTTCGCATTTATATTACTAGCGACCCGCCCCGGCGTCGCACGGGTATAAAATATATAGCCATTGAAAAAATGATTAAAATCGATAGCCTATGATCCTTCACGTGGTCTACTTCTTATCTGTGCCAAATAACATAAAAATTGCTCCAGTAGTTTGCGAGATAAGCCCTTTCAAATAATTTTCCCCGTTTTTTCCACATTCTCCTATAATTAGTCTTAGCGTGGTAAAATATAACCTATAGCCTTCTTCAATAAATGGGCTATCTAACACTATTGTATATGTATTTTGTTAAAATGTAATAATCTATACTCTATACTAATATTATAAATGCGAAAGTATCTCTGTCTGTCTGTCTGTCTCGCTTTCACGCCAAAACTACTGAACCGATTGTAATGAAATTTTGTACACAGATAGTCTAAACCCTGAGAATGGACATAGGCTACTTTTTAAGTGAAAAAAAGGGGTTGTAAGGGGGTGAAAATGCGTAAATTTGTTAAAAATAAGTTAGTTTCAAAAATGTATAACAGATGGCGCTAAGAGTCGCCTACATCGCGCTATAGCTTGCTCATAAGTCTTTCTAAAAGAGGTGGTACCATATTAACTTTAGTCTTTCGATTCTTCCGATTGTTATACACGTTATTAAATAACTCACTAGTCAGTACTGAGTACTGTATCTATGCAGACTCTAAACCTACCAATGATAAATAGTTTATGGGTAAAGAATAAAAATAAAGTTGTGTAATGGGGGGCTAAATAAGCTTTAAATTTGGTATAAATAAAGTTTAATAAAAAAAAAATTAAAAAAAAAATTTTGTGCACACACACTGTTTTTGGGTATTTTGGTTTAAGGGGTACCAGGGTTTTAAAAAGCTTTTAAAGACACTAATTTTGTTGACACCGCGCGCTATAAACTGAAGTCCACGCGGACGAAGTCGCGGGCAATAGCTAGTTTGGTTATAAATATGTTTCAGGAATCTCTCGAATGTAAGTATGTCAGAAAAAGTCCTATCTGTTTTAATAATTTTTTAATGTAAAATTTAATTTAATGTAAATAATGTAAAACTGATAACACGTATCAGGTAGGTAAGACGTCTTGTTCCATAGAGGATGGTGAACCCATATCGGAGCTGATACGAAAAATAAACGAGGAAGTTGCTAAAAGCGTACAAAATCTGAACAAATCAAAATCACGACTCATAGAAATACAAGCGGTAATTGATTTTTAAAAGCAGCCGTTAGGGCCTGTTGCACCACTTATCTGACATATACTTTATACTCTATCTGTCAGATAAGTTGTAGATATT
Source organism: Lysandra bellargus (assembly GCA_905333045.1). NCBI lineage: Eukaryota > Metazoa > Arthropoda > Insecta > Lepidoptera > Lycaenidae > Lysandra > Lysandra bellargus. The sequence goes on along the minus strand of HG995319.1, from coordinate 13,228,572 downwards.
AGGATAGCCTACCTGGCACTTATCAGAAGGGTCTATTTCATCAATTCCTGATAAGTGCCGGATAGGCTGTCCACCACTTAACTTGATAGAGTATGAGAATCTGTCAGTTAAGTTGTGTATAGCGTATCCGGCACTTATTAGGAAGTGGTGAAACAGGCCCTAAGTGGTGGTGTTGGCTAAACTTTACCATTAACGTTTAGCCAACACCACCCATGTTGGGTCATGAATTCATGATGGATAACCATGATTGTCACCATGAGGTTGTGAAGTTTTCTATTTAACTTGAATGGATGTCGATCTCATAATACGAACACTCTACATCAGTGGTCCCCAACCTTTTTTTTTAAACGGCCACAAACATGTTTTGGTCTTGGTGTCGTGGGCCGCAACAAAAATTTTTGAAGGTTAAAAAATTACGTTCTTCAAAATTAAGGATAGCTGCTCTACATGTTCGTCATCGCTTTTATTTTCCTTTTTCAGACATCGTAGTTTGCTCGCATAAACACACATACAACATAATTTCAATATTAAATGACAATCATTTTATAAAACCCAATAAAAGGTTTTTTCGGTAGCCTTTCGTGATCCATCATCCATTTTCCGAGTTTGATTGTAGCTATGAAATTGAAGTATTGTGTACAGTGTACACAAATCTATCAGCAAACACACGCGCGGTGTTCAAGTCTGTAATATCTATTAGGCTTCGGGAAAACCAATGTGCAAACAAAAATAAAGGGTGTTAGTGAAAATTGGTATTTATGTTTCAGAGCCGAAGTATGTGTGAGAGTAACGTAAAAGATTTGGAAGTACAGAACGAAAAACTTTTAATTGAAGCAGAACGTTTTGAGCGGATCGCCAAAAATGTACAGAGTTTCCATATTGTGGAGAGGCACAAGCGCAGACCTGTAGACAATAGGTGCCGAAATTGTCAGCAGAGTACTGTAGACATTTTGTGCGAAAAATGCCAACAGAATAATATAGGTTAGTTATACTTGGTACTGATATTGCGCTTTATCCAATAGTAACTTGTAATGCATAGGTAATATTAAAAGCTAAAACTATACAAGTGAAATATCCAAAGCTTCTGAGTAAAATACATTATTTCCCTAAGCCCTAGTACCAATTTTCTTTACGATACATATTACAATCATAATAACCTAGAAAGATAACAATACAACAATTATAGCCACTACATTTCTCTCGTGCTGATGTTTTTAACGAGAAATGAGAATTGTATTTGTAATGTTCAATATCATTTCATTTCGTGTGTACGTATAATTATATTTACGAATAGGCCTCTAGAGAAATTTTGCAGTTGAAACAATACGCCAAACAATTTTGTATTTATTTAATAACCTTGCAGAGTCGTACTGTGGAACGGGAATGAATCGGGCGTCGACAGTGTCCACAGAATGCAGCGCAAACACGTCGACAGAGAAGAGTAATTCTGTACGTGCTTCATTCCGAATCAAAAATGCATGTATAAAATAAAGGTTGCCTGTGACGTACGCGCAAAAGACCAATGAAACGGAGCCATATCGCTGTATTACGTTGCGGCATTCAGGAGTTTTACATACATAATAATATGTCGTTTTGATTATAGTAATTGCTATGTACTGGCCGAAAAACTCGCTTGCTCGCTAATCGCCAGTATGATGGAGCCCTAATTTCTTTCAATATTCCTTTCTTTGTTACTGTCAAAAAATGTATTAAAACTAGTTCAATAGTAGTACGTAATTGGGGGCGTCCACAAATTACGTGAGGCGTTTTTTTTTTTGAATTTTTTGACCCTCCCTTCCCCCCCTGGTGAGATTGCGTGAGATTTTATTCAACCCCCCCCCCCCCCCCCCCCAAATCTCACGTGAGATTTTAAAAATGAAGGTTTATTACGTAAACGTTTAGTTTGACAGTCAATAGATTTTCTTTCGAATTAATTTGTGAATGATCTTAATCGTATAATGATTAGATACAATATGGATGAAATGGACCAAAATATGTTGTATCATTTTGTTGAAAAAAAATTACGTGAGATATGCCGAGACCCCCCTCTCCCTAACGTGAGATGAGATGAGATTTGACTCAACCCCCTCCCCCCCTAAACACCTTACGTAATTTGTGGACGCCCCCTGTCCAATACAACCATAATATTATATCTTTTTGTCATCATCATGCGTTCAATAATTATTGGAATATGTTTGAAGGAGAACGATTTGACGAGGAGATTGAACGAGAGTTACAACATGCAGGAGCAACTTGTGGCTGCTAACGCGGAGTTGGAAGCTAAGAGGTATATGGAATTTACTTTCACGTCACGGCAATTCTTGGTATGAAATCGTATGAGGTAAGCCACACTACGCAGCTACGCGATACAAAACGTCAGTACTCAGTTCTATGGAAGGAAGTTTCGCGTAGCTGCGGAGCTACGCGTAGCAGCTACGCAGCAGCGTAGTATCGCATAGGGATACGCCACAACACTGCGTTGCGGCGTTGCATCGTAAAAATCTACCGCCACGCCACAGATCGCATCGTGAAATATTAAAAGTGCGACAGCGCAATGTAAAAAGTGATTTATAACAATAATAATAATAATAATAATAATACTAATACTAATAATAATAATGATAATGATAGTGATAGTGATAGTGATAGTGATAGTGATAGTGATAGTGACAGTGACAGTGACAGTGACAGTGACAGTGACAGTGACAGTGACAGTGACAGTGACAGTGACAGTGACCGTGACAGTGACAGTGACAGTGACAGTGACAGTGACAGTGACAGTGACAATGAATTATCATAATGATAATAATAATAATAATAATAATAATAATAATAATAATAATAATAATAATAATAATAATAATAATAATAATAATAATAATAATAATAATAATAATAATAATAATAATAAATCTTTATTTAAACCAAAACTGTTTCACTTAAAGAAGTCTCTGACCCCTGCACTAGTGAAAACTGTATTGCAGAGAAATAATACGATACATGTAATGAATAAATGATGCCCGAAACTCCGTTGTACCAAAATTGTTTTATCGCTAGGGAACCGTACATTTTACCGGAATAAAAAATATCATATGCCCTTTCCCAGGACTCAAAGTAAGTTGCTTTGGCGATACGCCGCAACGCAGTATTGTGGCCTGGCCCTTAGGGTGGCCTCGTTTTTGAGCGTTATTGCACTACGTCCGTTCTGAATCCCATTCGTCTACATGAAAAAAAAAAAATACGATAGCTTACGCACTAAATCCGGCTTTACCTTAAGGCCAACCCCCGTGCAAACGACTTTGACCATACATTTGCCGCGTAGCCGGGATCGCGCCAAAATCCTATTTTTTAAATTAAATCTTAGTTCAAAATTGACCTAACATTTTAAACTTTCCCATTGCATTATAATTAAAACTCGGTCGGATCAATAGATCGGGACTTAACGCGACTTGTTCAAATAGTAGCATTAGGTACTATTTGAATAAGTCGCGCTAAGTCCCGACTCCCGATTAATAAGTTTTAATCAATTTTGACCCAAAAAAAATAATAATTCAAACGTGCGGTATGTAGTTAATGAAATTTATTTATTATTTATTTATTTATTTAAAAAGGACACCTGCGGTACATGTATTAAACAATCACTGCTACAGCCTACAAATTATCGATCTATTGGCGTACGTGTTTCAAATAACCGTAATTTTGTTAATACTAGGGAGATACTGAATGTATGCTTGAATTTCAATAAATTGGTATCACTTTGGAAGCTGATATCATGAGTATAAAAAACAAAATTAGGAAATTAATAACTATAATTGAACGCTTAATCAGTATGAAGGTGCGCACAATAAACGATTTGTATCGACCAATATTAATGCACTAAAACCCTAATTTGGTCTAACTATCGGCCGACTAAGTGTCGAAACACATTAGGCTAAATTACGCCGGCGTAAATTCCGCCGCGTTTACGCCGCGTTTCAAACTCATACAAAATACGGACGGAACGCGGGGGACCACACACTATTCCGTCGCGTTCCGTCCGTATTTTGTATGCGTTTAACATTTGCGGCGGAATTTACGCCGGCGTAATTCAGCCTAGTGTGTTTAGACACTAAAAGTCTGTCTTCTGCGGCGGCTCTTAACGTAAAATTCATGTCAATGTTGCTATATCGTGACATGAATTTTACGTTACATTATGCACGTTACGTCAACATCCTGTGCCACGTTACCGCACTGTTCCCCGTAGACGTCGTCGTGACGTCGAGATGTGGACAGGCCCTATTTCCGTCATCCGTGAATCTCGGGTTCGAATCGGACTCGTCTCGGTCGTAATGCGAAAACGCTTTCAGGAGCTAGACACGAGGCGTGTGTGTTGGAGCGTTAGGTACTATATTAGATCCAGCATGACATCCGTTTCCGTTCCCGATACAATCGTGTTGAGCGTTAATTATTGACATGAAACAATACGAGCCGCATGTGAGTAACTATTGATATGACTTCTGTTCATACTATTGCTAGTGATTTAATAAATTAGTGATTACATTAATCTCGGGGTTTTGTTTGTAATGTTTTTTTTTAATTTTTGTACCGGTCTAGCACCAGAACATTCAGTGCTGGCATTATATTAAAACTTAAAAAAAAAATGTTTTAAGCGTCAAAAAAATATCGTGACATAATGTCACGTTTATTTATTTCCGAGTTTTTAGATGCAATTTTTCTAAAATTTAAACTGCTATGATTTTAACAAGGTGAGTATTTCAGATACACGTTAGTCAAAGAGCTCATGACTAAGGACCAAAACTTGGAGACTTGCCGTGCACACGTCAAAGTACTGCAAGCTGAGATCAAACTCATCAACAAAGAAAATCATTTCCTTCGCGAGAAACTTATAAGAAATAGTCCAGAGGTACAATATTGGATAAGTTTTCTAGATAAACAGCTGGTATAGCTGTATTCAAAATATTTCATCTCCGCTGGGTATTTTTATTACAACAAAAGTAAGTGATAATACTTTAGGGTGCGTATGGGTCCCCTATATAGAGTTGTATGGGAATACTCGTGACGCTGGAGTGCTTGCCCATACAAAAGACACAAAAAATTGCTCTTTCTGCGCTGCCACTTTCACAGTGAACTCTATATGAGGGACACACACACACACACCCTAAAGTATTATCACTTAGTTTTGTTACACTTGTATACATCTGTTATTAATTTGATACAGCATGCTGCCAGTGTTTTATTCGTGCTGCCAGCATACGGCCCGGTTCTCATGAAGTGCATGCGCAGATTAAACTAGCTGTAAGGGTGTATTATAGATAATAATTTGTCCTGGAATGCTCAGGTCAATGATATCAGCAAAAAGATGTATCATTCACTACACAAGCTTAAGACCCTTCAAAATTTCCTGCCCTTGAATACGAAAATCCTTCTAGTTCAAACCCTCATTTTCCCTATCCTAGATTACGCGGACTCCTGCTACTTGGACGTTACTGAAGAGCTGTTATCAAAACTGGAACGGTTGCAGAATCTCTGCATCCGTTTCGTGTTTGGGCTAAAAAGTACGACCATGTATCAGCGTTTCGATCGAAATTAAAGCGGCTCCCGATCCGGCTCCGGCGTAATTCCCATATCCTCTCTCTCCTTTACAAAATCCTTTACAATCCCATATCTCCATCTTACCTTCTAGATCGCTTCAATTTTGCTCGACCTCTTGACATGCCGTGCAGGTCTAACGTGATGACGAATCTATCCCATAAATAATCGCTTGTCCGATCAAAAGTCCTAATTACCGTAACACCTGCTGTTTTTGGATGCCCATCCAAAAATATCAGGATTTGGCACATTACGAGTGCACGGGTTGCTTCCCCTTAGTGTGTGCCATGGCCCATCAGCGGTCCCACGTCGTTAATGTTAGTGTGCCACAGATAAAACACATTAGTATCTAATTACCGTAGCTTTGGTTACAAACTTGTCTAATTACCGTAATCGTTACTTTTCAAATATGTTTAAATTGGATTTTTATTATGTATATTATGTTTATGTTACATAATTTGGCCTATTTACGTTGCCCTAAGCTAGTTTTTGTCAATTGTGTCATTGTATCGTTACGTAAAACACTACATTTGTCTTATTGCCGTACCCATAAATTTTTAAGTCTCATTATCCAAAAAACTATAACTAACTGTTTCACGCCACATTTATTATTGTGTTCGTATCTTTCATTTCTTTAATATTTCAATGTGTCTAAGTCAAATCGACGAAGAAAAAAAATGGTTACGGTAATGAGGCAAATAATGCCAAAACCGGAGAATGGCTGTTCTATGCTAATATTTTGACATTTCTCTACAGGGGGACGCTGCTTTAAGCGAATCTAAATGCAAACAGGAACTCAAGGTAAGTTTACCTATTAATTATTATTTTTCGTAGGCTTAATATAAGTAGTTTTATTATTCCTAGGGTTAATAAGTTATATAATATTGTAGTGAACCAAACAGCGTACAATCCTGAATCGCATAGAGAGGACAGTGGGCTTCAGCCCGACCACCTCGCTCGGCCGGAAGATTTTCCTTTGAATCTTCCAAGAATGCCTCTATATAAATAAGTTCTGCACGGCCTTTAAAATGACTACATAATATAAGATCTATAAAAACTTATGATTTGTAGGAACAAGAACGGACTCCCGTCGATGAAAACGAAAAAGAATTGTTAGCAGAGTTACAAACATATAAAATTAAGAATCAGAAACTTGTGAGTGTCTGTTCTCTTTTCTTTGGTAGAAGTAATAAATAGAAAATAATCGGCCAAGTGCGAGTTGGATTCGCGCACGAAGGGTTCCGTACCGTTAGAGAGCAAAAAAAAAATAGGCCAAAATTGTGTTTTTTGTATGGGATATGGGATTTTTATTTTATTTTAATATTATTATTAATTATTGACGTAGACATACAATAAGGGCCTTCGTGAAAATATCATGTTCCTGATATAGAGCAAAAAAGGCAGAAAAAATCACGTTTGTTGTATGAGAGCCACCCTTAAATATTAATTTTATTTTGTTTTTAGTATTTGTTGTTATAGCGGCAACCGAAATACACAATTTTTGAAAATTTCAGAAGTCTTTTGTTCTTGAGTTTCTTGAGGTTCTTGAGTTACAGCCTGGAGACAGACAGACGGACGGACGGACGGACAGACATCGAAGTCTTAGTAATAGGGTCCCGTTACGGAACCCTAAAATATATATATATATATTACGTGCATTTAAAGAACACTGTTTACCACATAATAGGGTAAATGACTAGTAGATTGGACAGGTCTGTACTAGTCATTGGGAAAAGCACAAAAACACCATATTAATTAATGTTGCTTTAAAAACTGACTGTTTTCCTGTAAAAACAGGCGTTCTTTTACTTTAAAAACAGGAAAATTTTAAAGCAACATTAATAAATATGGTGTTTTTGTGCTTTTTCAAATGACTGGTACTGTCCAATCTACTAGTCATTTACCTTATAACTTATAAGTTACCTTTTACAGCAAAAAGAAATCGCTTCTTTAGAAAACGAAGTACGACACTTGAAAATTGTAATGGACAAGAACGCCTGCCGTGACACAACATATTCGTCCAACAAATCGGTAGTAACACTTACTGTTATCGTTAGGTTTACGCGCAGGAACCGTACATTTTTCCTATGTCCTTTCCCTTGTAGGTTTAGAGCCATCGCAAACAGGGCAACTTGTCGTCGCGTCTAGTCGTCGCGTCAGACACAGCGTTGTCGTTTGCATCTAGCGTCTTGTCAAAGTGGCACGCTCGTTTTCATACAAATGGAGCGACATGCGGTATCTATCTTGATCTATGTCTGTGATACTTACCAAATACCAACCTCAAAACTTCTTGGTTTGAAGGTGGATCAAAGGTTATGTCAATCCTCATTACGGTTATGGTTGACACGATCACGACTTAGGCCCACTTGCGCCAGTTCGTGTTAAAGTCAATCGGGGATTAAGTATCATGTCATCTCTCTTGTTCGTCATATTTACGCATAAGTAGATATAATGATAATAATATCTATGGACGCTTCATCAGTCTGGCCCCGTGACAAGTACCTAAAGAACTTTGTTATGGGTACCAGACAACGGAAATATATTTAATACTGTCATACTATACATAATATATTTCAATTTTTTCTAATATGAGGCACAAGCCTATATTTAATATACATCAATGACCCAGGAACATTGAAAACTTTTTGTTCCGTCGGCGGGATTCGAATCCGTGACCCCCGGCTTGAGCGCTGATAACACGCTCAACCACTGAGCCACAGAGGCATATTGACGATTGATTAGCAATTAACCAAACTGGCGTAAATGGGCCTTGGTAATGAAAACCTTGTACGTGCTCGCCGAAGTCCTGACAACTTGACAGTTTCTCTCAAAGTTTCACCTGAAGTTTGATCACACAACTGTGACACCAACTAGTCATAGAATGGATCGGCATCAATCGATCAGTTAACTGTTAAGGACAACGCAGACTTAAGGGCTCCCACACAAAACAAATTTTTCTTAAAAAAAAAAGAAATGTCATTTTTAGTATGAGTATGTCGCAGATTTTTGCGATGCGATGCCGATTCGCAGTTTTGTATGGGAGCCCTAAATCGCACTGCTATAAATATAAAGACAAAGCACAGTAAATTGGAAGAAAATAAATGAAAATTGTATTAAATCTTTGACCTAAGTAGTCATAAAAATATTTCTCTGAGTGGATAATATTATGACCTATCAGATTCATGGACAAGCTTGTTATCGATTTTCTTAGTTAAATAATAGATCTATGTACAGACTAAGGTCTACTACAAAGACTATTTAACTTTACAACCCTTACGACCGCACTCAGACTCTGGTACTTATAACCATACTTAATATTATAAATGCGAAAGTCTGTCTGTCTGTCTGTTACCTCTAAACCGCTAAACCGATTTTGCTGAAATTCGGCATGGAGATACTTTGAGTCCTGGGAAAGGACATAGGATACTTTTTATCCCGGAAAAATGTACGGCGTGATAAACGAATTTCGACGCAACGGAGTTGCGGAATGCGGGCGTCATCTAGTAATTTATAAATTTAAAAAAATAAAATCACCCATCTCCTACTACAAAACTATTACAAGAAATAAAAAGGATGATATAAAAACTTGAATTCCGCAACGAATGTGTCAATCGTGAAATTATATTTTCCTTTGTGTAGTTTTATTATGAGGGTGGCAAAGCAATTACCTACAGTTTACAACTTTAATGGCCCGCTTTGTGGACAGAATGAAATCATCAAAGTTACTAAGACGGCAGTGGGAGCGTCTCCAATTTAAACGCTAAAGTTTAAATATAAATGTAACATCTGCAACTTGCCCCTTACCGGGTGGACCGTGGATATTAAACAAACATTTGTACAGCGCAATGATTATGAGCTAAATAATGTGTTTCTTTTTAACCATACTGCGCCCGTTTTTTTCGAGAGTATGTACTATTACATATTACATCTCTGCAGCCTGATGGATTTTAGCCTATGTTAAAATATGAAGTTAAAATAGCCGATTTTTTAATTAAAATTTTACAGAAAGCTCAGTCAGGTTTTAAGTTTTACTCTTTCTTGATGAGTATAAAAAGCAGTTTGTGATCATCTTGTTAAATATAATAACTGATGTACATAGGTACTTCTCAGTAGATTTATTTTCGAAGTAAAAACTAAATATTTGAATCTAATTTCTTTTCTTTCAGTGCGCCATGCACGGAGACCTGCAGTGTCCAGCACCATGCAACACAAATTCAGGACAAGTAAGTAAATAACTAAATAACACGGTTGCCGGACGGCAATCTTACCTACAGCTGTATTTTATCTTTTTTATATGGGCAGTTTCTGTGATATTTGATACAAAATATTCAATGCAAGTTTGTAACTTGCAAGCAACTCGCACTGTGTAAGCGATCCAATAAAAGTTGTAAAAAATTAAATGAATTCAAATAAACTTGCCAGGTATAAGCAGAATTAAACTTTTCAGACACCGGGGGACAAGGAAATTCAGAAACTTCAGATTCAACTGCGGCAGGCGGAGGAGAATTTTAAAACAAAAGTCACTGAGGTAAATTCTCCGATGATTTGCTTTTGTTGCCCTTTCCACAGTTTCTTTGAGAAAGTTAAATACAAATATTTCGTATTTTATGCATTTTATGAATTACACTGAGTCAATATTTGTGTACGTCCAGTAGTAGAGTAAAATAAAATAGTTTCAAGTAGAAAAGAGAGACAAGGAAAAAATGTTCTGTAATCGTCTGTACTCTGTATACAAAGTAAAATCTTTTTATTACTAGGGAAGTAAGTATCCTCTACTGAGAATCTTACTATCACAATAACAATAAATTAAATATTATGTTCATTGAATAAACAGTAGGTGAATTTATGTACCTTATTTCATTCGGCAATAGCAGTATTCTAAAACATATAAATTGTAGCTTTAAAAGCGACTCACTCTGACTGACTCAGCGGTCACTTAGAACGCATTGTCGAGCAATTTTTTTAATGTAGCTCTCATGTTTTGTTCTAGTGTGCGATACTCAGAACGGAGTTTCAAAAGCAGAAAGAAGAACTGGAGAAGGAAAGATGCCTTCATCGCGAAGTGGCACACAAACTTCGAGAGTTGGAGATGAAATTCGAGGGACTCACGGCCCAAACTAACTCTCTGCTGGGAACCAAAGAGCAGGCTTTTGAACAGGAGGTCAATGTGAAAGCTCTGAAGCAGTGCTACAGAGAGGCCAGGGATGAAATTGAAGAACTACGCCTACTCATGAAAGAACAGAATGATCAATTGCAGGATTACAGAGTCAAGGTATTTTTAGTAAAAATATATATATATATATATATATATATATATATATATATATATATATATATATATATATATATATATATATATATATATATATATATTTATTTATATATATATATTTTTTTTCTATTGTAAGAAGTTTGTTTCTAATAACTTGTATTATGTTCAGATGATCTGTTTGGCATTATCTGCATAATATTTATTTTACATAAACTACGATAACATGGCGCGCCCCTCCAAAATTCAAAACGTTTGAAGTGCGTTGTCTTGCGCGGTAGGCTAGTTATGATTTATAGTTGACCAACAAATCTTGGGAAAAAGTGACATTAAGGCGGGATTATAGGCAACTGCCATTTTAGAATTTGTGGAAAACTAGCTCAATAGATGGCGCTCGGTAGGTACATATTTACTTTTCAAGCCGTCGTCGATTTCAATAATTTTCAGAAATAATGTGATCACGTGGTAAACACGACATACAGACTAATGATTAACAGAGAGGCCATGTTCACAACCTAATAAACGGAATATGTAGACATCGACTACGATATATTGGCGTGCCCCTCCAAAATTCAAAACGTTTGAAGTGCGTTGTCAAAACGTTTGATATGCGTTGTCTTGCGCGGTCGGCTAGTTATGATTAGTCGACCAACAAATGTTGATAATAAGTGACATTAAGTGAAATATTACGTTATTTTATGACCTCAATGAGAAGGGTTCAAATATTTTTTATTGTTGGTGGTTATTTGCAATACCTTTAATAATAATAAATAGGATGTAGACCCATGACGATCAGTTGTACCTCACTTGGAATCTATTTAATATGTAAAATTCTCGTGTCACAGTTTTCGTTGCCATACTCCTCCGAAACGGCTTGACCGATTCTCATGAAATTTTGTGAGCATATTGAGTAGGTCTGAGAATCGGCCAACATCTATTTTTCATACCAAAAATTATTTATATGGCAAACAACGTTTGCCGGGACAGCTAGTATTTATATATAACTAGCGACCCGCCCCGGCGTCGCACGGGTATAAAATATATAGCCACTGAAAAATGATCAAAATCGATAGCCTATGATCCTCCTTGGTCTACTTCTTATCTGTGCCAAATAACATAAGAATTGCTCCAGTAGTTCGCGAGATAAGCCATTTCAAATAATTTCCCCCGTTTTTCTACATTTTCCTATTAGTCTTAGCGTGATAAAATATAGCCTATGGCCTTTCTCAATAAATATAGATAGCCTATTTATTGAGAAAGGCCATAGGAGGATAAGGACACAGAAATAATTTTTCAAATCGGACCAGTAGTTCCTGAGATTAGCGCGTTCAAGTTAGCCCTTTCAAATAATTTTCCCCGTTTTTTCCACATTTCCTCTATTTCTTCGCTCGTATTAGGCTTAGCCTGATAATATATAGCCTATAACCATCCTCGATAAATGGGCTATCTAACACTGAAAGAATCATCAAAATCTGTTGCGTAGTTTTAAAGATTAAAGGGAACAAAGGGACATGAGGGAAAAAAAGCGACTTTGTTTTATAATAAGTATAGACAACCTCCACAAGTTCAAAAACGATATTCTACTTGCAATACAGGTAACGTTTTTGACCTGCTGGACAAATTTTTAATGAATAGTAGATTGTATTCATTATAGTTATGCAGATCATATTTATATTTTCTTTGTCATTTTTAGGAATCTGTTCCCAAAAGAGACCCTTGGTCCGGGAAGTCTTAGCTTCGCTGTCTATCCGTCTGTCTGTCTCCAGGCTGTATATCAAGTAACGCGGTAGCTAGAGAGCTGAAATTTTCAGAAATTATGTATTTTTGTTGTCACCATAACAACAAATAGAAACAAAATAAAATAAATATTTAAGAGGACTGAAATATTCAAAACAAAAACGCGATTTTTAGGCCTTTTCTGCTCGACATCAATAATGGCAACCGGTAAGTATTTGAAATATTTAAGAATTCAGGATCATTATATTTAAACTTTAATAATAATCTATACTAATAAATAATATTAGAATAGTCTGTCTGACACCTTTTCGTCCTTAAACCACTGAACCATTTTTTATAAAATTTGGTGAAGAAAGGATCAAATATACTTTTTATCCTGAAAAAAATTACGATTCCCACGCGATGAACGATTTTTTAAAGAATTTCCAACGAGATAGCGGCCATCAACTAGTTCAAGGGGAGTTTCAAAAAAATAATACAACAGCCATTTTGGCATGTCCTTCATTTTAATATTTATTTTATTAAAAACTTTGACCATTATTGGTATTTATTTATAAAGTAACTGAAAGAGTGTCTATTTGTACTTTATTTTGCATAATTAAAAACGTAATTCAAATAGACAGAAAAAATAAATTATGGTGATATAATTTATCAAGCCCCTCTTTTTCCAGTGTCCCCAGTAACAATTTAAAACTTCGGAGTTCGGACTGAATTAAATTAAAATTTTCTGGAAATACTTGACACATTCAATTGTTTTTTTGGTTAAATGAACCATGTTCTTTACTTTTAAGGCTCAATTTAAAGCGTAAGACTACTTTAATCCATTTAAATTTGCAGTTATCTGTTGTCCCCGGAATATGCTATTTCCGGACATTCCAGTTTTGTTACCATAATTTTTTTCATGATAACATTCTACTAAAATATATTTTTTGTGCTCTGTTTATGGTAAAACTAATATTCAGTACGATGGGCCATTTTAATACGGCTTTCGGTGGTGCAAAGAAATGTGTAATCAGTTGGAATGGACCAAAATTGATAGTTTTTACTATCTTTCTTTGTAACATAATAGTTTGTAAAGATAGACTTATTTTTGAACTAAAAGCAAGTGTGTGTAGTTTGATTCAGCGTAAAACAGAAAAAGTTTTACATGTCTGTAAGTGTAAGGTAGACGCATAATGTTACTTCGGTTTTGTTACTGCTTACAGGGTAACATATAGACGGACTGGCAAAGTAACAAAACCGAAAGTACAAAGCTAGTCATACACTGTGGATTTGCATGGTGATAAATTATCTAAGAAGTTTCAATTAAATACAATTTTTGTAAAGTTAAAGATAGCTGATTGTTTGTTTAAAATTTTTGTTTTACAAATAGGTATAGCGAGAGGTTAAAAAATTAAAATCCAGAGTAAATTAAGGAAAATTTTACGAAGATTAAATAAAAAAAGAAAAACATATCGGAACTGAATCCAGCTGAGGCAGAAGCTAGAATAGACGAGTGGAGTTAAGAAAAAATAATTGCTAATCTTAATATAATTATTGAATTCTAAGTCTTGTACACTATGCCTTAAAATTTTGTTACTGTCGGTTTTGTTACTGTCCCTGACTTTATTTAAGGTATTTTTAAGATTTTGACGTAAAATTCTATCTTATGAGATATGTCTCCTGTCTTAGCTAAAACAATTAATATTTAGCGTTTTTAATTGCATTCAAATTTTAAGCAGCTCAATTTTTGAGAAAGTACTATAAAAAATGGATGTAGTTTTGGATCCCGAAATAAAAATTGGATTTTCTAATCTGTTTCAAAATGTGCAGTGTCTTAAATTTTTATGTAAATAACGTAAAATAACTGTATTATTTCAATAAATACGTAAGAGTCTCAAAATATATAATAGTTTTATTTCTATTCAACTTGATTATGGTAACAAAACGGACACAAATTTGTTACTAACTCACATATTTTTGAATTTCTATTAGTCACAAAAAAATATGATATTTAATAAATTTAGTAATATACTATTATAACTAAAATCGTAAAACCGCCTTATGTGAAAGTTATTATTTTTGGCCGGTTTTTGTCTGTTGTAGTATTTTTTTGAAACTCCTAACAAAATTAATAATAATTTTGTTAGGAGTTTGGGGATGCGGTACGCGATACGGGAGCGTCTGCAACGCGAAACTGGCCGTGCACACCTGCGCGACTACGGTGCGAACCGTCAAACGTTAATATCATGACACAATCTATCAAAACGTATACAAATCAAAAAATCATAAACTAAAGAGTAGTACAAAATAATATTAAAAAGGTTTTAAAAAAGAAGTCTAGTTATGTAAACTTCAAAACACGCGTCTGACAACTTGACGCGCACGTTCCGCTTGCCGACGCGAACATTTCGCGTCGCGGTCGTGCAGGTGTGCACAGCGCCATAAGATTACATGGGCAGCGTCCGCCGCGCGGTAGACGCTACCGCTTCGCAGTCGCTTTGGTCGCGTAGGTTTGCGCAATCCTTTATGGGTATATGTAAACTCTTTATGGGTATATCAATTTAACGTCATTTTTAGGGTTCCGTACCAAAGGGTAAAAACGGGACCCTATTACTAAGACTTCGTTGTCTGTCCGTCTGTCTGTCCGTCTGTCTGTCTGTCTCCAGGCTGTATCTCAAGAACCGCTATAACTAGACTTCTGAAATTTTCACAGATTGTGTATATCTGTTGCCGCTATAATAGCAAACACTTAAAACAAAATAAAATTAATATTTAAGGGGGGCTCCCATACAACAAACGTGATTTTTTCGGCCTTTTTCGCTCTATATCAATAATGACAAGAGGTAGGCACTTGATTTTTTTCACACATTCTTTTGTTAAATGTGTCCTTTAATATTTAAATAATAATATTTAAGAAATTTCAGGGGGGCTTCCATACAAAAAACACAATTTTTAGCCTATTTTTGCTCTGTATCGGTACGGAACCCTTCGTGAGCGAGTCCGACTCGCACTTGGCCGATTTTTAATTCCTATTAACCAATTAACTAATACCAATCTATCTTGACGTACTAAGCCAATCAGAGGCTCTGTTGAATATCTATATTCATTAGAATGGTTTATACTTTTTAGGATTTTTGTCTGAACTTTATTTAAGCTCCAAAAAACCCCATAAACCGTCCATTAGTAAGGTATTAAGTATGTGTATATACGTGGGAGAGCCATACTTCGGCACTAATGGACCGGCTCACAGAAAACCGGCGTGAAACAGCGCTTGCGCTGTGTTTCGCCGAGTGAGTGAGTTTACCGGAGGCCCAATCCCCTACCCTATTCCCTTCCCTACACTCCCCTATTCCCTTCCCATCCCTACCCTTCCCTATTACCCTATCCCCTCTTAAAAGACCGGCAACACACCTGCAGCTCTTCTGATGCTGCGAGTGTCCATGGGCGACGGAAGTTGCTTGCCATCAGGTGACCCGTTTGCTCGTTTGCCCCCTTATTTCATAAAAGAAAAAAATGTGTGTGTAAATAAAGATACTCGAACCCGCAAAGCCTGAACATCTATTCAACCGGTGTGGTTTGAATTTCGAATACGAATTTTGGTATCAAATCACATTAACAGTACCCCTTTGTCGAAGCATATAGACGTTTGCTAATAGCGCTGTTTCCGGCCTACTAAATATTTAAGGTGCAGTGGTTGTTGCAACTACGTAAAATGGGTTTATTAAATAATGTTTCTTGTAAAGGAAATACCATTATTTAAGTATAAAAAAGTACCATTTTAAAATTGAGAAAATTTCCTATAATATGCAAAGGTACACAATTTGAAAAATTCTGGTCGATAGAAAAAAAAAATCTCAAAGATGACTATAACTAAAACGCTGTTTTTCATAATTAAATCATTTTATGGCTAAATAACACACTATCTAGAAAAAACAAAAAATGTGGTACATTTGTCATAACCTAACCTAAACGATTTGATTTATTTGGTTTGTGTAATACTAAAAACAAAAGGTTTTTTCTCCTATTTCCTATTATCAAAGCACGCGGCGAGCGCGTAACTGCCACCGTACAAGGCGCACTGATATTATGAATGTTATTTTAATGTCCTTTACGTCGATATTCGTACTGACACACATCGACATGCTAATTTTTGGGACTACTGGGCCTTAAGTTCGTATTGTGTGGGAGCTCGATTTTGTTTTTCCTGCGTCGGCCGAGTTTATTTAGCCCGTGTTGAGCATCTAATTTTGTGGTTGCACCCGAAATTTAAACGAAATTTCGCCAAAACTCAATTTGTCGTCAGTTTCGTGAACGTACGAGACTAGTTAATAAAGGCTTTTAGTATAGAAATATCCGAGCAGTATATTGAGCCATGATTGCGAAGTTGCCTTAGCGGGCCCCTAGACGAGCAATTTTATTGCACAATATCACGTATTGCGTAATAATATTGACTGTCTAGATATTGACATAGCCCGCCTTCAATCTAATTGTCAAATATTATTCAATACAATTGAAGTGTGATATTGCACAATACAATTGATCGTCTAGGGGCCGGCTTAAAGCATGTACTATCAGAGAAGACTGAGAAGTTGATTCCTAGGCAGATGGCGGACCTAAGTAGTTTGATCGCGTTACGTCAAACCCGTCCGACCGATCACAATTCACAGCTAACATTGAATTGACATAACTCACAAGGCTGGCTTCGCATTAAGGCTGTCCCCCGAGCAAACGACCTTGGCCATACATTTGTCACGTTGCCGAGATCGCACCAAAATCCTATTTTTTTACTTATCTTAGTTCAAAATTGTCCTAAAAAAATTTAAAACGGGGAATATGTAGTTTATGATATTGTCGATCTATTGGCGTGTGTTTCAAATAAAAGTCATTTGTAAATCCTAAGGAGATGCTGAATGTATGCTTGAATTTTAATAAATTGGTTTTAATTTGGAAGCTGATATGAGTATAATAAACAAAAGTAGAAAATTTAAAATGGTGACAGGAATGTTGATATACTGAAGATTATTGCTGTATTTTTATTATAACTTTGTAGCTTTCAAATTATGAGTTTATAAGGCTTGAAATGCTTTAAATTTAGGTATCTCCGTACGCCCGGAACGCCCTTAAGTCGCGCGGCTGCCGCACTACTCGCGACTTAGTGTGAAGGTAGCCTAAGCCGACCAAATGACGTAAGTCCGTCAACTGCCTAGGAATCAATTTCTTCAATGGTACAATCGTCGTCAGCGATGGGTTACCAAATACAAAATATATGCTACACGCTTGTAATCGCTCGTGATGGCCAACGAAGAAAAGCCGAATTAGCTGTGTAAGAAATACAAATTAACGTCTTCAATATTTATCCTTCGCAGTATCTTCAGGCACAACAGCTGGTGGAGGAGCAGAAGCGTCAAATGGACACAATGGACATGGACAACGCCAGAATAAGCGAACAAATCAACCTCGAAATTCAAAGAGTTAAGGTAATTAATAAAGAAATAAATAAACAAACGAACTTTAATTCAATAAGCCCCTTAATTATTTTATTAATATTTATTATATAAACCGGAATAAAAATTGTATCTATGCCGTTGGGAGACCGCCATATTGATTTTATATTCTTTTACAAATCGAACCCGCCTTGAAGCCATCGAATAAACTTAGAACTCTTAATAGGCATTTAATATCGAAGCCAATCATTTTTTCTTCATTTTCCACAGCTCCAGGAAAAATTGCGTAATAATTTAATACACGGAAACCTTGGCGCTACTCTTTTTGCGGAGTGTTTCCTGAAAAATAAGTTATTTTTTAAAATATGTCAGGGTTTGGAGTTATTATTTAGTGTGTTATGCTTTTGGTAGCATAGCGCAATATAAGTGGTAATAATTCGATTCGTACTCGATTCGGAGTTTGGTAGCGTAACGCTGTCGAATAATAATATCAGAAAATATGAGGGCCCCTATTAATAGCAAAATCAAATAGTTTTGTTAGTTATACTTACCAAATTATACGCCTACTCTAACATGTCAGAGATCCTAGGGTATCACAAATAGTTTGGGAAGTCCTTGACAGGACTTCCCAAACTATTTGTGATACCCTAGGCTTGACAGCCGAAAAATCCATTAAACTTAGATTTAAGTATTTTCATTATAGATAGATTCATATAATTTCTGTATATTTATTAACTTTTAAAATCAACGTTATAAGAGTTGATCTCTTACAGCTTGTATTTCAAGAGAAGCTGCAGGAGCTAGCACCAATACCGGACCTGTTGAGATCGACGCAGATCAAGCTAAAAGATGCTCAGCAGAATCAAGCCATAGCCGAGCATAATGCGGAACAACTGGCCAGGGAACTCAATTCTGCTAGGGAGAAGGTAATTTACTGCATCGGCTAAGCATGGAAACAGTACAAAACCAACCTAATATATTATAAATGCGAAAATATGTCGCATAAACCTCTTAACTTAAATTTTGATAGGTGTGGACATTGAAGATACTTACTTTGAGTCCCGGTAAAGGACATTTGATACTTTTTAATCCGGGAAAATGTACGGTTCCTACGCTATACATAAATGAATGTCTACGCAACGAAGTTGGGGACATCTCTAGTATTGTTATGAATTTGTGGCAAAATTATAGATTTTTTTTGTCAATCTATCTTTTTGTCTACTCTACAGTTTAAATAAACTTTTTCTATTGTGGCTTAGCATGGAGTACGACTGTTTCGTATTTTTCTTAGGTCGGCCATAGGCGGACCGCATCTTGCAGTATAACCAACTGCAAAATGCGGTCGTCGCACGGCGATCTGCAGTTTCCATATTAATTTCATATCCGCAATATACTGCTCGAGCAGTTCTTGAGCGGTCGGTGGAAATTTCAACACAACCGCTCGATCCCGACTGCAACTTGCGGTCCTTCCATGGCCAGTACACTCGCTCAAGCCGTTATTATTAACTATCGGTCTCCGATACTGACATCGAATAGGAAATGTGACCACGCTCTTAGCAATAATTTGCGGTACAGCAATCAATGCTTGCTATTGATACAATACTTATTGTTAGTAAATACTAGGTGTATGTTATTTCAACATTCCAATATTCTTGCCAATAGAATCCATACTAATGTTTTAAATGCGAAAGTGTATATTCTGTCTGTCTGCCCAAACCAATGAAGAGATATTATGAAGCTTTGTATGAGAATATTTTGGGTCTCGGGAAAGGACAAATGATATTTCCATCCTGGAAAAATGTCCGATTCCCGCGCGATAAACGAATTTTAGCGCAACATATTGGCGGGCGTCATCTTGAAAAATTAATTATTAAATAAGCCAAATTTTACAATTGATTTTACAATTTTTGATGATGATTAGCATAAAATATATGATTTTTTGAAACAGATTCACATGCTGCTCAACAGTAAAATTAAACCCATAGAGAAACCAACTCAAGACAAGTCCTCGGAAGAGAAACAGATAGCGCTACTTAGTCAAAGGGTAACGCAGCTAACCGAAATGAACTCCTCGTATAAGAATGAAATAGAAAGACTCAAGTATGTATACTTCTTACCTCGCAAATAATTTAAGCCCTTCTCACAATGTCCGGTTATTATATTCGTTCGTTGCTGTGAAACTCTCATCAGCTTCAAAACTTCATAATATTTTTTTGTTTTTCATCACATCGATCATCGTCATAAGTTCATTGTCTGACAATTATATTATTTATTATTAATATAAGCCTAAACTGTCCCACTGCTGAGCAAAGGCCTCTCCCAAAGACTTCTTTCTCTTTCCTGCGCCACCGCTGGGCAGCCTGGCTGGTATGCCTCCAGCTCATTCTGCTATTACTCATATTATACCACATCAATTATATAATATTATAGAATCCTTTTAACAAAGTTTATCTCAATATAGGGGTAACGTTATTCGCATGGAGGAAGCGGTGTTAGCCAACGAGAAGCGTCTCCAGGAGAAGCTGCACGAGTGTGCGCAGCTTGGCGGCGAGCTGGACAGGACGAGGGATGAGGCGGCGAGAGCATTGCAGCGGGCCTCGGAGAGAACAGAGACCATACGCAAGTAAGTGCTATAAAGGTGAATGCTGCAACTACTGCAGGTAACAGATATGTAGCAGGTGATGCTAAAATGGCTGCAGAAGATCTGCTGATAAACGCTTACATATATATAGCTGGACAGGACGAGAGATGAGGCGGCGAGAGCATTGCAGCAGGCTTCGGAGAGAACAGATACCATACGCAAGTAAGTGCTATAAAGCAGTGTTTTCCATCCGTTTTCAGCCACGGACCCCTAGGAAAGCTAAAATGGCTGCAGAAGAGAATTGCTGGTAAACGCTTACATATATTAGCAAAAGAACTGAGGTTCTTGCTGAAACAATTGCAGAACTGTGGATAAAAATATACTCCATCTCCATCGTGAACTTCTCTTTTGAGGTGTGATTTAAAGGGAGCAAAATTTGCGTGCAGTGCAATAGCATTTTGCTATTCCATATTCTGTGAACATGCCTATTTTGCGAAATGCACATTTTATTAAGCGTTAGCCCACATATTTCAATAATTATTATAGTGCGAACTTTATTTAAACTCTTTTTAAAACTGAGCTGTTAATTTTAACGATTACGATGTTCTTTATCAGATGCATGCAGACGTCCGTAGCGGAACTGGAACGGCAGCTCGCTGCTGCCAGAGCTCAAGTGAAAATAGCTGAGAAGGACAAGGAACAAGTAAAATTATTTCATTTTTCTCAAACTAATATACAAAGTGTAACAAACTAAGTGACAATAGAGTGTGTAATACGTACTCTAAACTGTCCATACACACGTATGGGTATGGGTCACCCATATAGTATGCGCTGTGAAAGTGGCGGCGCGGAAAAAATAACTATTTTTACATTTTTATGGGAACAATCATGACGCTCGCGCTGGGGCGTTTCAGATCTTGCCCATACAAATCACAAAAAAATAGTGCGCTGCTGTGTAATCTACAGGGTGTAACAAAACTAAGTGATAAATTGATAATACTTTAGGGTATCTTCGCTGTAAAAGTAGCAGCGCTGAAAGCGTAACTTTTTTTCTCACTTTCGTATGGAAAAATTCATGACGCGAGCCCTTGCCCATACAAACCCCAAAAAAAAAATTGTTCTGTCTGTCTGCGCTGCTACTTAGCTAGCTTTCACATTATATGTAAGGGACATGTAACACACCTAAATTATTATCACTTATTTCTGTTACACCTTGTATAAATCTAACTTTTCATTCAACATTTATTCCTGTTTTAGGTCCAAGCGCGCATGCAATCTCAAATACAACGGCTAAACGAGAACTTTGAGCAGGCGCAGCTCAGGATATTAGGTCTTCAGACACAAGTTCAGACACTAAAACGTACGGTGTCCAGCACATATGAAGGAGAGGGAGATAATGAGGAGTGTACGTGCAAGAACTTCTTTGAATAAAATGTCAATAGACCACGGAAAGCCATGTTGAAAATTATCGAGTTTGTGAATTTATGAGACAATTTTTTATTTATATTTATTTTATTTTTTAACAATAAATTTATTATTAGTAACGAGTTGTTTTATTTTGTAAGTTGAAACAAAGCAATGTTTATTAATATTTTATTTAAACTTTAAAAATATCATTTCAAATAACAATAACACAAAAAGGTTGTCTTTATGAAACGGAATTAAGTATAATTTACACAGAGCCAGTACTGGCTGCCAATAAGACTGGCAGCCAGTATTGGCTTGGTATATGCCGCGTATGAACAGTTTTTCAAGCCAGGCCAAACTGTTCACACGCGGCATATGTCCAGCCAACACTGGCTGCCAGTCTTATTGGCAGCCAGTACTGGATCTGTGTAAATTATACTTTAGTAATATTATGATATCCACAAAAATAAATAAGTGTATCCTAAGTACAAAATAGTATCTTACTAAAGGTTTGGAATCATTAGATACAAAATATATTTTTGCTTACTACAAAACTATAAATGCTCTGTTTCGTCGGCCGTCTAGCAACACATTAAACAACCAACATAACCGCATGCCCCGAGTGCCGACGAAAAAAAAAGACTTATTATACAGTGCGTGACTTTCTTTACGCAAAGTAAAAGACGCAGAAATATAGTCGCAGTGAGCGGAGCAAGCGAGCAAAAATTTTTCCAATTGCATTGTATCATTTTTAGTTTGAATCTCACATCCGTATCATTAGCCGTTTCCTTGAGATTTTTCTTCTCGACCCACTGACTTCCATTATACAAGGTATATTGGAGGTCAGTGTCTCGACCTAACCTCAAATTATGTCATTTGTTCCACAAAGCGTCATAGTTTTGAGGATTGAGGTTAAGTTGAGTGGAGGATCTTGATGAAACGACTTATGAGACGGGCATTTTGAATTCTTTTCTTAGCACCTTTGGTCCTTTAATGTCAACATACCCATCACACCATCGGACGTCATTGGAGGCAGTGCGGGTTTTAGCACTACCAGCGCCATGCTGTTATATTTGGCGCCCCTTTTGTTTGCCTTCAGTGCCCCTTTTTATCCGGCGCCCTGGGCGGTCGCCCAGCGTCGCTCCCCCTAACTGCAACTAATTAGAGGTATGAATTTTACTGATTCTCCTTCCACGTGTAGATATTACCAGCTGCGGCGTAACAGTTGCGTAAGGACTCTTGAGCAATATGGGTTTCTCTGTGCGGCGGACGAGCGTATTCGTGGAACGTGTCTAGAGCTTCACACAACTTGCTTATAGCCTCCTCCACACGGTCCTGCTCGATCAACTTCGCACCTTCCTAGTAACAGAAAGCTTGGATCAACTTTTGATTATGCGAAAGAAATATTGGGATTCAAAATTTCAAAATAACGTTCTTTTTAAATCAGAAAATGGAAGGTTGTCTCAAAATGTGCAGTTTGCTTTATATGACGACTTTATAATTTTCAAGTTTAAGAGCTACCGCACACCTGAGACACGACTGTAGTTAGACAGTCTTGTTTCACATTGTGGCGCACACCAAGTTAAAACTGTCTTAGGGGGCGTCCACAAATTACGTGAGGTGTTTTTTTACATTTTCTGACCCTCCCTCCTTGGTGAGATTTCGTGAGACTTTATTCAACCCCCTCCCCCACCCCCAATCTCACGTGAGATTTTTCAAAATGTAGGTTTCCTTAAATAACGTCAAAGTAGTTTCGTTCGAACGAATTAGTGAATGATATTAATCGTATTACGATTACGCTTACGATTAAATCTTAGGGCCAATTCAGACGATTCAGAACGTGACGAGGCGAGGCGCGACAAAATTTGTATGGATCTCTGTTTGACAGTCTGTCTGACCCTGTGCCGATCGTTGTCAATTTGGGCTCTCAGAAAAATTGTGATTTTAAGTTAAATAATGAATATTTTTTAAAAATACTGCTCTAGAAACATTGTTAAAAGTTTGTGGAATGATTCTGGATCCACACATCGAAAAAAACCGGACAAATATTAATTTCACAGGTGAATTATTCTACATCGACAGGACCTAGTTTTAAGTTTATTTTTGCCAATTCTCTACGAGTTATTGGTATTGATTTCGATAATTCACTTCTATATATGTTTAATTATATGGGAAACATAACTTGACTGGCCATGGTGCACAATTTAAGGATATTTTGTGTAAACAATTTTCATCTATTTTACACTAGGGCTGCATCAAGTTATCGATCAGTAGTATCGATATGAAAATATTTTTTAGTTAAGTATACTAATTATCTAGGAATGTTGAAATGATAACATACTCATCCGTAGTTTATAATTAGTTTAAGTATATTACTCAGACCAATAAAAAAAGAAAGACGGAGTATTTACAGGTAATGGGGTGAAGTCGCTGTCGATCAATGTGTGCGTCACGCCTAGCATAAATACGCTAGGCGTGCGCTTGTGTGCAAAAAAATAATGTTGCCAACTCAGGGTTTCAGATTGTCAAACTCCCATCCTGTTGCAGTTTTATTAAACTACTAAGTAATGACTACAAAAGTTGCTATCAAACTAGATTGTTAATCATCATTCATTAGTAATTGCTGAAAAAAGTAAATACTTAAACATCTATATCTAATAAATTATCTGTTTCAACTAAGAACAGACAGACAGACAGACATATATACAGACAAAAATAGTAAAGAATGTTGTTTGGTGTATGCAGTATGTATCGTATACAGATTAATTGCAAATAGTAAAATAATCTTTCAATACTACAAACAGACACTCCAATTTTATTTATATTAATAGATTTTAAATGAATAACGAATTTTAGGTTAAAAATAAACATTTGTCAGGATAATACAGCACGTAACAATATTTTTCCCCTATTATGGGGAAAAATATCTTGCGACTAGCATGCAGCACTGGTTGAGGTTCTGTGTTCCGAGACTCCCGAGACAATTTTTAAAACTAATAAATTAAATTCGTTATTTCGGTGGTAATACATAAATATTCAACTAATTACTTGTGAAACGTAATCCCACAAGGTTTCTTTTGAGCACAAGAATTGTTTTTGCACCATTTAACGATGCAGGACGGCATATTTTGATATTTTTTGACACAGATGAAAACGACATGCGCCGTCACTCGTTGAAACCGGAATGGAGGGCGGCCGGCTTCCTATGGCCGTATCGGCTTCCTATTGCCTGCCTCACCGCGTAGCATGGATGGCTCTGTCTATCTTTTTTTATTGGTCTGAGGTATATTAATATACTATCATACATAATTTATCGTTTTTGAGGTTCCGCACCCAAAGGGTAAAAAGTCCTAGTAGTGGGGTCTACTAAGACTTAGTTGCCTGTCCGTCTGTCCGTCCGTCCGTCTGTCTGTCTCCAGGCTGTATAAAAGAACCGCTATAGTAGACTTCTGAAATTTCCACAGATGTAATGTCATTCTACATCCAATATGGCTGCTCATCAAAGATAGGGGAATAGTTGAAAGCACTTCTGCAAGATGGGCATCAAATAAAAGGGCTCATTGAGAGTGAATTGAAAATTAATAGCATGGGGTTAACATGGGGATTTATTGTTGGAAAAAAAATATTTGTATGGAGCGTGCTGCCATCTTACAAATAATACAACAAACTTTTTCCGTTGATACCTCTAAATGCCACTAGATGGCATAATATTATCCAATGTAGTGTTATATTATCTTTCATCCGTTGACGAAAATTTTCACTTTTTAAAAGTATTTTAAAGTTTTCGCCTGCGTTAATTGTTTTTTGTTATTGTGGTTTTTAGTTACTTTCTTCTTATTGTTTCTGACTTCGCTCGGCTTGTGATAACTTGTTTAGTGGTGACTGGTATCCGATAGTTCCTGTAAAAAGCTTCGTTTGAAATTTCGAAATCACGTCGAACTTCGAAGATACCGATATACCCGTGACCTCAGACCTTTTATTTGGTCTGAGCTCCTGACTTCACTGTTATTTTGGATGTGACGAAGGAGGTAAGTAAAATAAACCTAGTAAATCAGCTATCCCCAACCCGCGGCCACGGGTCGCATGCGGCCCGCCGGGACTTTATAAGTGGCCCGTGTTGATATAAGTGGCCCTTGTTAATATGAGTGACCCGCGTAGTTAAAATTATTAATTAATTATTTAACCGTCGTGAAAATTTTGAAATGGGCTCTTAAGGTTCATAAACCTGCGCCAACTTTTTGGTGTTGAAATGGCTTGAGGAGGGATGTTTTGGGTGAGAAAAACCCTCCGTACTACTCCCTACCTGAAAAGACCATCCTTTTTGAAATTTTCATAATCTTGAAATTAGGTCATTAATTAAAAAATATCCTAAACATTAGTATGTTCTACTAATTGTTATTTTTATACAGATTACAGTTCCCGAACACAAAACCTACACAGGGTTACTACTTACTGTGTACGCTTAATGCTAACATAGTATTTTGTTTTTGTTACAGTTAATAGACAAGCAAATAGACAACAGTAAACTGAATATTATATTCAATATTGCATCTTACTGTGGAAGCCAGTGAAGGAAGTTACATCTCACCCTGGACATGCAACATTCACTGTGATTTTCTACAGATTACTACTAGACACAAAAATAAATCTATGCCAGGTTAGACATGTAATTGTTATTGAACCTAGTTCAGTAAAAAAATAGCAAATGAATCTGATAATTTTTGGTGAATTATGACAGAATTAGCAATCAAATAAGCAATCAAAAGCAAGCCGGAGGTCGCGGGTTCGACTCCCGCCGACGGAACAAAAAGTTTATAAAGTTTCTGGGTCATGGATGTGTATTAAATATGTGTATCATATAATAAAAATCTTAAATACTTATATGTATAGTGTAAAAGTATTAAATATATTCCCGTTGTCTGGTACCTGTAACACAAGTCCTTCAGGTTCTTACCACGGGGCCATACTGACGTGGTGTGAAGCGTCCATACATATTATTATTATTATTATTATGTAATTGTTATTGAACCTAGTTCAGTAAAAAATAGCAAATGAATCTGACAATTTTTGGTGAATTATGACAGAATTAGCAATCAGATTATATTTATTTTTAATAGTGTTTCCTAATACAGAATATATTCAAAATATTGCTAGGTATTAAAACTTGTATAATTTCTTTCAGGTTACACCAACTAAAAGGACAATTCAAAAATTACTGAAAAGTTCAGTTACAGACTACAGTATTATTTTCTTATTTGATTTGGTTGTTAATAAAATAAAGTAAACAAAATATTGTACTGTTTTATTGCCTCTAATGGCCTGGATTCACTTTGATTAGTGTGAGTGCAGGTGATTAGTGCAGATGATTTGTGATTTGGAGATAAATGGCAACTCCAATAGTTTCTCTAAATCACTATAAATCATCTGTACTAATCACCTGCACTTGCACTAATCAATGTGAATCCAGGCCATTAATTTTTGTATCAAAATTATCATTTAAATCCGGTAGATGTCGCTGTTTATTATTGAAAACGCCATCTAGTTGACGCCTAGGAATACTAAGTACCACTCAACTAGATGGCGCTGCTACATTACGTGTCAAAGCGCCATCTTAAGTCGAGTGCAATAATCTTACCTATACTTCTGCTTGTGTCACATCTATCTCAGTTTATATCCTGTATTATCTATGATTAATAGGGTCTAGTGAAGTCGTGTCGTGTCGTGAACTGATGTGACGTGTCGTAACCTGTCGTGTCGAATCGTGTCATGACATGTCGTGTCGTATCGTGCCGGGTTTTAGAAAATGCCCGGTTGAAACTGGTCACCCTTCATGCGTGAGTCCGACTCACACTTGGCCAATTTTTCAGATTTCCTGCTGACCTGAATACCAGAAATTCATGGCTTAAAATAACTGGACTCCGAAGAAAAAATTTGAAGAAAAGTCACATTTTACTTCAAAATTATAATTTTATTATATATCTATGCAGTTTTATTTTATCCCATTTTATTATTTTTATAATCTTACAATTATTATTCCATGATCGATATTTTGTCGAATTACAAGATGTTTGTACATCACTGACACGCACACGTAAACATAATTGTATACACAGATGTAAATCAAATTTTGGTTAAGCTTGACAGCTCGGGATTGTTTCTCTATTCCGATAGGTATATTACCTTTATGGTATGGATTTAAAAGATTACCTTTATGATATGGATTTAAAAGATTACCTTTATGGTATGGATTTTAAAGATGTCGTCAACGTGAGACGTCTTGCGAGTCTGTCAAATCCATACTAATTTAGAAATGCATCTACGCGTCACGTTGCGGTCTGAATTGACCCTTAAGCATACGTATAATTAGGGAATGCAAATCTCGCGAGATTAGGGCTGAAGCGAGATCCCGCGAGCTTATAAATACAATACCGCGAGATCTCGCGAGATTAGTAGTAGTTTGGTGGGTTTATTTTGCAAATAATCTCAATATTTGAATAAATGACTAAAAAAAGTAATAAATATTATAAGATCAACTTTCATTTTCACAATTTTTTTCAATAGAATTTTATGCATCAAACATTGTTTGACGTATCTGTCTATAATTTTGAAGTGGTAAACTTTTACATAGTACGTATCTACTATCTATCAAATAACAAATGAAAGAAACAACCAGTCTTCTCTTCTAATGTGCACTTTTATAATTTTGGACGTGGCGGTAATATCGTGAACGTCCACACAGTAAATCGATAACATAGGGAAGTAAAATGTATGGACACATCACGCTAGAGGACATCATGACGTCTTCACTCCACACTCTTCTGAACCGCACAAAAACATAACGTGACGTCCAGTATTATAAAAGCGCACATTATCAAACACAAATCTTTTAGCAATAAAACAGTTCTTTTATAGCTAACAAAACAACGAGAAGTCAAAATTCAGGACCTACTTGAATATCACAGTGCACAGTAATTGCTTAGGCCAGCTTCGAATAAGACTTTTTTATGCTCAGGTGCAATCTTGTGAAACTCGCAAGATCTCGCCTTTTTTCGTCCGAGATTAATCTCGCTAAAAAAGCCGATATCTCGCGAGAACGAGATTGCATTCCCTACGTATAATCTGGATGAAATGGACCAAAATAGTATAATTTTTCTTGTAACAATGAGAAAAAAAATACGTGAGATTTGCCGAGACCCTCTCTCCCCCTTAAACACCTCACGTAATTTGTGGATGCCCCCTTGACTACGATAACAGAGTAGATAGAATTATGACGCAACGCAAACAATTGTATATTAAACAGTAGAGAACGCCCAGACAGAGTAGACATAATTATAGAGTATGCCGACTTAGAAGTTAGAAATTTTTAAATTTTACGTATTATGACAAAAACTTTACTTGTTACCTACGAATTTAAAACTATGACATAATATTCGCTGGACGTATTACGTGTTCCTCTTTGGTCGTATTGCTGTTTGTGTTTCGGCACGTAAGCGATTAAAATTGTCAGAATCCAATTTTTAAATATTTATTTTTAATATTTAAAAGTAAATTATATCAGCCAGCGCGAGGTACACTCCGTTCATAATCCTAGTGATACCCGACGAATTTGACAGATATTGAAACGTGTCCGTTTCTTTGCAGTCGAACTACTGGTAGTTATGTCTATTGTGGCCACATGATAGACACAACTGTGTTAATTGTGTCGTAAGACAGACTTGTCTATGTTAGACAAGACTGTCTAACTACATTCGTGTCTCCAATGTGCGGTCGCACTAACTTATTTCATAAAAGTGAAGCGATGAAGTCACATAAATACATTTCACCCGCATACCACCGGCCAGACGCTACCTAAGTAAAAATTTATAAGCCTCAAATGAAGCAAAGCGTAAAAAACATTTCTAACTATTTTATACAAGAAAATGGTGAAGGATTATTAAATTGGAGAATGGAAAGACAGTTTTAGTACAGAATGGGCTGTCTCGGCCAGAATATTTTATGAAATGGATTTTAAATTGGCCACACAGTGGCTGCAGTGACTGTGACAGTCGTCTCAGTATTTGAAGCGCTCCCTTTTAAATCTGCTACTATAATATTATGGCTTTATACAGAAGGTAGCAGAACTAAGTGATAATACTTTAAGGTGATCGCACATTTATCAGCACGCACGCACCGAACGCGTTTTAGAATTCGTTGAATGAAATGACATGAAAACTCGCACATTTGTCACAGTACAGAGTTCACTGTGAAAATTGCAGCGATGGATGAGCAATTTTTGAAGTGAAAACTTCTTAAGCGGCGTTGAGCACTTTTTGAGGGATGGGTAAAAACTGTGAAACTCGCGTCAGATTTTCGTGTTGATCGAAAAACCATAGAAAAAGCGTAAGACGGTTAAAAAATAATGCACAACGTTAGTAATCAAGTTTTCACTTATCCCGGCACTCCCGGAGTGCAACCCGTCTTTTTTTTGTATGGGCATGCGCCCAAGCATCGTGAATTTTCCCATACAAAAGTATAAAAAATTTACTCTTTCAGCGCTGCTACTTTCACAGCGAACTCTACATGAGGTACACACCCTAAAGTTTTATCACTTTGGTTTGCTACACTCTGTATAATCGATGCAGTTTAATCCCTGCTCAACACTTAACGCAGCTTCATGTCTCGGTGTTAGTTGACCCTAAATTCACCGTCTAATAATAATATCATAACTAAAGGCCCGTAAGTTAAGGCTGATTTACATTGATACAGTAGCTGGCGCCAGCATCACTGGATTCCGTCGCTGGATCAGCACTGAATCAATGTAAACATGTTTCAATCTAGTGCTGGACTAGATGCCAGTGAACACCAGTCGCTGGCGCTTAATCGTACAGTTACCACACGTTATTCAAGAATCAACATAACGAAAACGTTATCTAAAAAGTGGTCATATTCTGATCATATTTGTCAGCTCGTCTAGTAATAACGCACAAAGATTTTTAGACAATGTTTTCAAATTCCTTCATTTTTGTGAAACACTCATTTTTTGAGAATGCAAACGTGTAGTCACCACAAAAAAGTAGAATTGACTACTGGACGCGTGTAAACGATACGATCAAGTAGCAGTGCCAGTGCAGCGACGGAATCCAGTGATGCTGCGCCAGCTGCTGTATCAATGTAAATCAGGCTTTATATGATGACTGAATAACTTGGTTGCATTTTAGATAAAAGATGGCAGATTTTAAATGTTGTAGAATTTTCGAGCTCGAGTATGGAAAAAGCATTTTGATTCCTAAAATCCGCAAAAGTAGTTTTATCACAATGATTCTAAATTATTGTGACATTGTTCGGAATTTCCCTAGCGGGTTCTGCGAGATAATTAGCATATGACATATGCCTGTACCCCAATTCTACTATGTTAAGAGGGCGACTAACCCAAAAATCAAACCTCGTCCTTCTCTCTTCACACTCACGTCCGTCTTTCATATGCCAGGTGAAAAAGGACGACGCGGATTCATCGCCAAATTAATTTTTTCTCAATAACTCGATAAATATACAATATTTTAAAAATCCGCTAGGTCGATTTCTCAATGATAAAATTTTATACAATGTGTTTAAATATGAACTTAGTTCCATGCACGGTTATGGCAATAATTAAAAAATTCGTGAAAATCAGATATGCATCATTGTGATTTTTTTCCATCGACAAAATTTTAAAATATCGTGTTTTTGCTCAGATCGAATTCTAGGAAATATGATGTAGTATTTAATTTTAGAAAATGAAACAATTCGGGGCCTATTTTCAAGTATAAAAATGAATTATAAAATCGAAAATTTTGGGTTAGTCGCCCCCTTAATGTAAAGGTGCGTCACCGGGAGCATTCACGTGTAATGTAACATTATAGATTCGACTTTCAGCATTACATTACAAAAATACCTCCCTGACCGACGAGCATTCACGTGAAATGTAACTTTTCGACTTTGAGTATTGCCTTACAACACTTACCTCCCTGACTGGCGAGTATTCGCGTGTAATGGTAACATTCGACTTTGAGCATTACATTACAATACTTACCTCCCTGACTGGCGAGTATTCGCGTACGTAATGTAACATTCGACTTTGAGCATTCCAAAGCTACTTGATGTTACAAGTTGTATCAAGATAGGGGCCGGGCTACCCTCGAAATTCTCATACATACATAATACCAAAATCATTTTCTCATACGAAAATATTTAAAATGTTTGAGTTATTTTTCAGCTTAAAATAGTAATTACCTAGGTTCCTGTACAAAAATTAACTTCAAAATATTTAAACACAAAAAAAAAAATGATTTTGTGTATAAATTTTTTTTACTAAATTTACTACTAAATATTTAAACACTAAAAAATAGAGTAAAACACTAAAAATATATATAAATAAATAGTAAATTTACTACAAAATATTTAAATACTAAAAAATATTTTTTAGAGTTGAAATATTTTGTAGTAAATTTACTATTTATTTATATATTTTTAGTGTTTTACTCTATTTTTTAGTGTTTAAATATTTAGTAGTAAATTTAGTAAAAAACATTTATACACAAAAACATTTTTTTTTGTGTTTAAATATTTTGAAGTTAATTTTTGTACAGGAACCTAGGTAATTACTTTTTTAAGCTGAAAAATAACTCAAACATGTTAAATATTTTCGTATGAGAAAATGATTTTGGTATTATGTATGTATGAGAATTTCGAGGGTAACCCGGGCTCTTAATACTATATCATTACAAGGTGCGCATTGTAATGCTCTGATGTAATGCTCGACTCTGTAACGTTACATTACAAGCAAATGCGCCCCGGTGATGGAGCACCTTACAATCTAACATTGTCCCTTGTTCGCCCGAGAAAAAAATGAGCTTTAATATTTTAACGAAAGTTAGATAGTCCTTCACCACTTGATACCTTTTAAAGTAACCGCAACCCCAACTCAAGAGTCGCTGGTCGTTCTTAGCTCTACATGTAACTAGGTACTTACAGAAAAACTTTTAGCTTTTATAAATATAGCTTTTATAAAAATACTAGATAACGCCCGCAACTCCGTTGCGCCAAAATTCGTTTATCGCGCAAGAACCATAAATTTTTCGGGATAAAAAATATCATAATATTATGTCCTTTCCGGGGACTCAAAGTATCTCTATGCTAAATTTCAGCAAAATGGGTTCAGCCGTTTGGGCGTGAAGGAGTAACAGACAGACAGACAAACACACTTTCGCATTTATAATATTAGTAAGTATGGATGACAAAGGTCTGACTGTCCCTGGTTTTTGGTTCATTTTGTAACAAACATCAAAATAGTATTCTCTACGTCAAAGAAATACTTTTGTTAACCATTTCCTGAGAATATCACATTGTAATTTGATAAGGGGCGTCCACTAATTACGTGAGGTAATTTTTGAATTTTTGACCCCCCCTCTCCCCTGGTAAGATTTCGTAAGATTTTATTCAACACCTCCTCCCCCCCAAATCTCACGTGATATTTTTCAAAATGTGGGTTTCTTATGTAAGCGTTTGGTTTGACAGTCAGTAAATTACGTGAGATTCGCCGAGACCCCCCTCTCCCCAACGTGAGATTAGATGAGATTTGACTCGACCCCCTCCCTCCCAAGGAGCATATAGCTGCATTGATGTTGCATTAAAATACTACGAGTAGAATCGGGTCCGAATGACTATATGTACCGGATGTGCTGAGATTTCAACTATTTCAGTATTACAGCCCGAGCGTGGTACGTGGTGCGTGATTTGATTCTGCGAGGTTAGTTTGTATGCATATGATGCGCCGAAACAAGCCCGACACAAAATCAAGAGTATATTGTGTATGGAATTAGGCATTACAGTTCAGCTATATACGTGGGAGAGCCATGCTTCGGTACGAATGGGCCGGCTCGACCGGAGAAATACCACGTTCTCACAGAAAACCGGCGTGAAACAGCGCTTGCGCTGTGTTTCGCCGAGTGAGTGAGTTTACCGGAGGCCCAATCCCCTACCCTATTCCCTTCCCTTCCCATCCCTACCCTCCCCTATTACCATACCATACGATACCAAATTGAAATGTCCAGCGAAGTCACGCTTTTTAGGGTTCCGTAGTCAACAAGGAACCCTTATAGTTTCGGTCTGTCCGTCCGTCTGTCTGTCTGTCCGCAGTTTTGCTCAGAGACTATAGGACCTACAAAGCTGTAATTTGGCATGAATGCACATATTAATGATGCCGACAAAATGGTACACATCTCTACACATCAAGCGGGAATGAAATTTTTTTTCGCGTCCACCCCATCGTGTGGTGTGTCGTTGGATAGGTTTTTTAAAAATATTATGAGTATTCATAGATCATTTAGGGATCCGATTGTGAAGTAGTAAGTTTTAAAGTGGAAAAAAATCGTTAGAGGCCAGTGTCCCTCCCTTCTACCAGCTAAACGGTTGGTTCTGGAAATGTGAAAAAATTCACGGGAGTAAGAAATATGCTGAATTTAAAAGGAAAACTATCACGGCTAAGAAAACTTCAAAAGTTATTGAGTCGATCAACTAAAAAATATGTATTCGGCGAAGTATAAAGGAACTATTTGTTAAAATTTCTTTGAAAGTAACTGAAATTATGTTGTTAGTAGTGTAAAACACGTTATAAAATATGTACCTTCATTGACCATACAAAAAAAAAAACTAGCAGTACCACGGAACCCTATATTGCACGAGGCCCGACACGTACTTGGGCAGTTTTTACCATTATTGTATATTTAAAGTATATATTTTTTATCAACTCCAAGTCTCGGCTCGTCTCGTTTCTTTTCTGCGTGATAAATATTATAGTGTGAACTAAAAATTATTTAAAATAAACTTTAATTGCTACTTATTATACTTTTACCACATAAATGTCCACTGAAATTTTACATTTAATATTCGCAAAGTTTTATTAGCTGTAAAACTAAAATAACGTAAAGCAGAAACAGAAATATTGCTATATCCTTTTGCAAAGTTAACATTTGAGTTACAGTAATATTGCACCGAGTTTTAGATATGCTTGTACAATTTCTGTTGCATACTGTATGTTATTTAAACTTATTACCTAAACAACTTGTAACATACGTCCCTTGAATAGGGATTTGCTGTGAAGGAAGCAGCATTGAAGGAGTTAATTCTATTAATTGAAATTATTATAACTGTTTGCACATTTTCATGAAATAGGGGCATTTCTCATATAAACGTAAAACTCTTTAGTCTTTCAGCGCTGTTACTTTTGCTGTAAATCTGTCTGCAATGATGAAAAATGTTATATTAATATTTAATATACACACAATAAAGTATAATAATTAATGTTACACGTTTTATGGTAATTGTATATTAAGCTGAAATTTTGTATGGAGATACTTTGAATCCCGGGAAAGGACATAAAATACTTTTATCCCGGAAAAAATTACGGTTCCCGCGTGATAACCGAAATTTTGGCGCAACAGATTTGCGGACTTTTTTTTTATGAAATAAGGGGGCAAACGAGCAAACGGGTCACCTGATGGAAAGCAACTTCCGTCGCCCATGGACACTCGCAGCATCAGAAGAGCTGCAGGTGCGTTGCCGGCCTTTTAAGAGGGAATAGGGTAATAGGGGAGGGTAAGAAAGAGAATAGGGTAGGGGATTGGGCCTCCGGTAAACTCATTCACTCGGCGAAACACAGCGCAAGCGCTGTTTCACGCCGGTTTTCTGTGAGAACGTGGTATTTCTCCGGTCGAGCCGGCCCATTCGTGCCGAAGCATGGCTCTCACACGTCATGTAGTAATTTATAATATAATATTATATATTATATTATTATCATTAATTTATATCACTTTGAAAAGTCTATTGCAGAATATACCTGATATTTTTCGCAGCACTTCTTCACGTTTTCTAAGCATTCCTGCACAGAATCTTTATCAATGGGCGCCGAACATTTGGGACACTTGTTCGGGATACAGTTCGAAAAGGCTCTGAATTTGCTCTTACACTCGCTGCTTGGACATCTGGAAGTGTAAAGTAGGTTTTAACGACATTGAAAAGTGTTTCCAAAAGCCAATACAATTTTATTATGAAATTTTATAACAATTTTATCTAGAAATCCTGGGAGCAAATGCTTTAAAATATAAAGTTAAAAGTAAAATAAAATGCTTTACTAAGAAGTAACTTTGGGTACATACTATATAGCTAATAGTAGGGGAGGGGAAGGTGCTAATTTTGTAGTCATTCGAGCATCATAGAGACCTAGTAGGTTTTTTATATTAGGTAAAACTGATAAAAAATAATAATAGCGTTTTTTATTTTAGCGGTGGGTTCAGAAACTCCGGCCATTTTAAAGTTTTGAAAAATAAAATATATTCAGAAAATTGCTTATATCGGTCATTTATTGTTATACTTTAGACAACAAGGACTAAATCATTTAGTTTAGTGCAAAATAAAATATCTGCGAAACTTCGCAGATATTTTATAGTTAGGAAAATATGAAGGTTTATTTTTTTATATTTTAAAATGTTCCTACAGGCTTACCTTATCTTTGAATCGTCAGTGTTTTTATGGAAGCTTCTTTGGGGTATACTAAACATCCCCTATCTTAATCTGACAGATCAGATGACATTTCAATATTTAAAAAAAAGTTTTTTAACCCACCACGTGCGAAATCTGATTTCTATACCATGATAACTAGACAGATGTCGGAAGCCTATACAAGCTTAATCTGACACGCTCGAGCTACTTCCAAAATCCCCTCTTCCCCTCCTCTACAGTCTACTATAATATGCTTATAACAATTTAATAATGTATGTTTTATTTACACTAGAGAATAAATGTAGAATCAAATTAAAAAGTTGTCCCCAAGTCCAAAAACGTTTTTAATACTCACTTTAAAAATGTCGTATCGCTGTTCATTTGTTTCAAACATTGCCAGTCCTCCTTACAAGCGATACAGTCACACTGGAACCAATACCTGCAGGCCAGCGATCGCTGTCTCTCTTTTAATGTACGCATTAGAAAGTGAGGGCCATAGTTTTCTGATACCACTTCGCCCGGTGTAAGCGGCCTTGTAGCCCGCAGTATGATGTCCTTGCCGTTAAAATATCTGGAAAATCAAAATGTACTATATTATTATTTACCATTACTAGGTTTTTGATACAAAAAATATTAATAAATTGTGAGGGTCAGTTTGTGAACTATGTGGGGCTGCCAGTTCCAATTTTGAATTGCTTGCCTTTTTCGTTGCAACCCGACAGAAATATAGATTTTATGATTTTTGGAAAATTATGAAATTAAGAAAATCGACCGATAACAAACTTTTAACTGGAGTTAGTGGAGTGAAGTTAGCGCTTTGTACACTTTCAGAGTATTTTAATGTAAGTTTCAACTTTCAATGTACTTATACAAAATAACGTTCATATTAATTTAAAGCCTTTCCAACAACATTATACAATTTATAATTATTATTTAAAACTTATGCTACAAAACATTTTATTCTGCATATTAGTTCTATAGACTTTATGACGCTCGCAACTTCATTGCGCCGAAATTCGTTTATCGCGCGGGGAACAGTTCATTTTTCCGGGATAAGCATTATAACAATTTTTATCCCAGAAAAATGAACCTGCGCCATGAAATGTTCCTACGCGATAAACGAAACAGGAAAGGACAAAGGACAATATTTGTCCTTTGTCCTTTCCCGGGACTTAAAAGTATCTCCACACCTTTCAGCAAAATCGGTTCAGCGGTTTAAAAGCGTGAAGTCGAACTAACAGACTTCAGACACGCTTTCGTATATAATATTATTGGTATGGGTTATTTCAGAGCTTATTCCTATTTCTATGCCTGATACCAATATTTTTTCACAGAATAACAACCGATGTTTTTTCCTGCGGACCAGGAAAAAAACATCGAGATTATCTATCAAACGGGAAGGAGATTATCCTACACTTTACTGTAATAAACTCTTTTCATCTCGAGCTTAAAATCTACAGGGCTACTAAAAATTAAAATGTACTATCAGAGAAGTTGATTCCCAGGCAGATAGCGGACTTAAAGTAATTTGGTCTCGATTCAAACCCAGCCGACCGATCACAGCTAATATTGAATTGACATAAGCCGACCACATGACGTAGGTCCGTCAACTACCTAAGAATCAATTTCCTCGTACTTTGACTTACAATTTGAATCTTTGAAATCTCCATACCAATCAAAATCGGTTTAGCGCTTCGCCCAGCAACAGAACGACGGACAGACATTTATAATATTATTACGTATTAAAACTGCGTGTAGAACCGCGTGTTTACAGTTCATACGCTCGGTTTAGAAAGCAAACACCGTTCCCTTGTTTTCGGTACTCATTACGGGTAAATGAACGCAAATATTCCATGAAATACATCTTCTATTATGTATAAAGACCAGGTATATGATATATTATCTCTTATTTGTAAGGTTGTTATCGTTGATTTCGTTGCTACACGTGTAATAGGGCTTAGTTTATACCGAAACGACACGTGGAGCGGTGACACATATTCGAATAACAACATAAAATTTACCATAATGTTCTGTGCAAAAAAATTGGGGCCGATTTATATCACGATATTACTACGAATAACAAAACTACAGGAAACGTAACTCCCATATTTCAACCGTTTTAAATTTGGCTCCTTTTCGAACACTAAAATATGACAATTCACATTCTCGCCAAGGTCGTTTCCCAGGTAACGTATCATTATATTGCGCGCTGCGCAGTTATTGTCACTGTCACAGTTATGAAACAAAGCCGTGGACAATAATTGTCAAAAGCGGATGGCATTATGCAGTATACACCAAACATATTTACTATCACGAAGAAAGGAGTACATAATTATTATTTTAAAATCAAACATTTTCCTCTGATCCTTAAGAAGCCAAAAAATTAACTTCAAAATATTTAAACACTAAAAAAAATTTTTTGTGTATAATTTTTTTTTACTAAATTTACTACAAAATATTTAAATACTAAAAAATATTTTTTAGAGTTGAAATATTTAGTACAGGAACCTAGGTAATTACTATTTTAAGCTGAAAAATAACTCAAACATGTTAAATATTTTCGTATGAGAAAATGATTTTGGTATTACGTATGTATGAGAATTTCGAGAGTATCCCGGCCTCTTAAAGCGGGGTATTGACTACCGGGCCGCCCGCTACGGGTCGCCCGTCACGGGCAGGTCTGTTGCATGTCTGCTCGTCAATTCCTAGGTACGGGCACAGACATGCCCGTTGGCCCGTGCCCGCAGTCTGCCCGCGAGTTCGCAATTTTTCCCGCGTACGCACGGGCAAGTCTGTACATGAATTGTCGCGACGGGCGGCCCGTCGTCATTCGCGCCTTGGAGAGCGACCGGAGTACACTTAAAATATTATTTTAAAACATTTATTATTGTAAACAATACGAATACTAAACTTAGGAATGAAGGAATAAAAACAATTTTGACATTCGTTTATTTCCATTTACCGGTCGTATCCTTGTTTGTAGAAAGTTAAAAGCAAGGATTACATGAACATCGATCTACGTAATGTCGCTAATACAGCGAACTTATTGAAAAATCCAAAGAAATCAATGCCGATGCTGATCTATCATTTATTACAAAGAAGATTGAGTCCATGAGTCTACGACCGAGCTGCAGCTCTCTGTCTATTCGACTGACTTGCCTGTTCTGTGTGTGTTCAATCGGGGCAAGCGGCAGACTTGTGCCAGACCGGGCGGCCCGCGTGCAGCCCGGTAGTGAATTCCCCGCTTAAGTCATCGATAATAATAATATATAATAATTTTGAACAAACCTTGTACGACTCGGACGAATTTAAAACTATCCAGAGCACCTAGACAAGACGTTTTCAGATTACAAAAATGTATGTGCTAAATTATTACAGAATTATTACAGAATTGAAATAAAAAACTTACGGTGCAAATGCAGATTTTCGTAATCTCTTTAATTTTCGGTCATCACTCATACAAAATATATCATGACTATTAAAGTGTATGCTATATAAACGAGTAATCTGGCTCGGCATCCAATTCGGTTCGTTTCTTACTAAACGAAGTACGATTGGCATTATAAAAATAAGATACTCCATACTGATGTTAGTCAGACCCTCGTTTATGAATTATAATGAAATTGTTACATCTTGCATAACACTGTCCATGGCGACTTTGTAAAAATTTTGTATTTATATTTTTTTTGATTATTGCATTTTTACAATAATGTAAACTTAATATGACAAACACAAAGAGACCAGCTTAATTTTACGCAAATACCCTGGCATCCAACTTAAATAAACCATCTTTTTGGGCATGTTTTTGGGTCGGAAAAAATACAAGAACTTTACCTAAGCATAATTTTAAAAAATTCACTTACTGATGAAATTTGAAAGGTTATTAAAAGTCGTATCTGTATGACTTCTATACCATTTCACAGGGCATTTAGGCATTTTAACAACGAAAATTTTGTAAAAAGCTACGTAAAAAGTAAGTAAACAAATTGTAAAATGAGTTTGACAATAATTATCATGTCAACCTGGTTAAATGTCACTCGTGTATATATACACGAAAAATGTGTACCGAACACACGCATAAAGTATACATGTATTCGGGTCACATTTTGTAGCCTTTTGGTGCACTTTTTTTGACGGAGTTACTCTTCCTGTAGTTTAAAGTTCACTGCGATATTACAATAAAATTAGAAATTAAATATATTAAAATATAGAATAAAATAATATAAATTATACAGGGAATAGGGGTCGTGGTTCGTCGCTCACAATGTGTGACCCTGTGGTGTCTATGGAAGGCTGTAGGAAGATAGGACTTGAGTGCAGGTGGAGAGGTTCCGGTAGGTAGGTTGGTAGCAGGTAGGTTGGATGCAGGCAGGTAGGGTTCAGGTAGACTGGTTGTAGGCAGGTAGATTGCAGGCAGGTAGGTAGGACTCGTAACGGTCGTAGACCCCGGAGAGTTGAGCTCGTAGTAATGCAACCGACGCAGTGATCCCGGTCTTATTCTTACAGAAGCTTAACCCATAGGTTGAAAAACACTGGTCTATAGAATACGACGTAGCACTGCGCCTACGGCGTAGAGTGCTGCGGCGAACACTCGCTTCGGTATGCACTGACGCTTTGTGCTTTTGTGTATCGCGCCATTACAAATTACATAGGTACCGGCGAGAACTAGTGCTTAAGAGGCCGGGTGCCCTCGAAACCCAGGTGGGCCAATAATAATAATAATAATATTTTGTAGTAAATTTTGTGCAGGAACCTGGGTAATTACTATTTTAAGCTGAAAAATAACTCAAACATGTTAAATATTTTTGTACGAGAAAATGATTTTGGTATAACGTATGTATGAGAATTTCGATGGCACCCGGCCCCTTAAAGTATAGGCCAAAAGCATTAAGACGTATTGACTTTAAATTGGTACCTGAGTCCTGACCATCGAAGATATTGATTCGGCAGATGGCGGACCTACGTCATTTGGTCGGTATGTCAATTTAATGTTAGTCCAGATATATGCCAGATATTGTCTTGATAAGGCTTCTTACAGACGAACGTCACGTGTCAACTGCCGCCGTCTGCCGTCGATTGCCGCCGAGGCGTGCCACCGACACGTGCCGTTCGTCTGTAAGCGCTCTAACGCGAACGTAACCAAATTACGGAGGTCCGCGGCCATCTCACATCTACCTACATCAGCGGTCGGCAACCTTTTGGCAGGCATAAGGGCCACAGGTGGCAAAACAAACTAAAGGCGGGCCGCTGACTTCATACTCGTATTAACCCTAGAAGCTCATAATATACCTACATATTATGAAAGGAAATAAGTTTTTATTAAAAACTCGCGACCCGCCCCGGCGTCGCACGGGTATAAAATATAATATGGCCACTGAAAAAATGATTAAAATCGATAGCCTATGATCCTTCACGTAGTCTACTTCTTATCTGTGCCAATTAACATAAAAATTGCTTCAGTAGTTCGCGAGATAAGCCCTTCAAATAATTTCCCCCGTTTTTTCCACATTCTTCTATTAGTCTTAGCGTGATAAAATATAGCCTATAAGCCTTCCTCAATAAATGGGCTATCTAACACTGAAATAATTTTTCAAATCGGACCAGTATTTTCTGAGATTGGCGCGTTCAAGTTAGCCCTTTCAAATAATTTTCTCCGTTTTTTCCACATTTTCCTCTATTGCTTCGCTC
This sequence comes from Lysandra bellargus, assembly GCA_905333045.1. Classification (NCBI taxonomy): domain Eukaryota; kingdom Metazoa; phylum Arthropoda; class Insecta; order Lepidoptera; family Lycaenidae; genus Lysandra; species Lysandra bellargus. Next base: position 13,186,361 of record HG995319.1, on the reverse strand, counting down.
CTATCAGTCTTAGTGTAATAAAATATAGCCTATAGCCTTCCTCGATAAATGGGCTGTCTAACACTGAAAGAATATTCAAAATCCGTTGCGTAGTTTGAAATATTAAAGGGAACAAAGGGACATGAGGGAAAAAAAAAAGCGACTTTGTTTTATAATATGTATAGAAGATGGCACAAACTGCAAACAGCTACGTTGTTAAGTGGCGATAACTACTGGCAGTATTAGAAAATATTGTTTTTGATACACATAACTTATTCACAAAACATTCACTGGCCGCAGAAGAAAAGCTCAAAAGAATAATAAAAATTTCTAGATTTCTTATTTAGAAATAATCAGCGTTTTTATGTTAACATTAAAATGGTGACTATAAACAAATTAAGAAAATCATAATAATTAAACAAATTGTGATAATTTATTTTTGCTAACGGATTATTATTTATTGATATGTCTACTTAGTACCTAATTTTTTTTATTCCTTAATATTAATATTTAATCACTTAAAATATTTTTTTAGTTCACATAGCAGATTGCGGCAAATCACGCGAAACCCGAACCACGCTGTTTTACCGTTACTTTCGCCGCTCAATTAAAGCTATAAGGATTATTGGTAAGGTTCCAGGATCTAGGATTTTTTTAGGAAATTTCCTGCTCTTTAAGAGCCTATTTTCAAATTTAGATTATCTCAAATAGTTTTTTAAATATTTCAAAAAAAAAACAAATCCTTATTTTTATGTTTACTTAATTGTTTATAACTTTTGCATTTTTTTTCACCCCGTCTTAGAATTTTGATAGAATGTTCTAGATGGTTTTCCGAATCGAATGAGTTCAAAATCATAATTTTCGGTGCATGAGATCAGGTTTTTACGAAAATGGCACTAGTTTACCAGAGTGTTTAGTGTGCAAAAAGAACCAAATTCAAAACGATTTAAGTATGGGAGTTACGTTTCCAGTTTTTATTATTCGTAGGGCTCTCAGTATAGCCTATAATTACCTTGCGACCGCTGGGTAGCACTCATGATTAAACAGAGCACCCGTGGGGTAAATGCCGACAGCCACGAATACCGGCTTCGAGCTGATCTTCTGCCGAACCCGCGCCGTCTCGAAGATCTCGTGAGCGTTGAATTGCAGCAACTGAAGGTTCTGGGTGATGAGCTCACATATTGATTGTTCCGCTGCAAAAAGGAGATCAATTAAAAACTTGCTCATTTTAAAAAAAGTATCAAATGAAATCTCCTGACCGAATGAAAGATCCGCATTAGTACATAATGAAGTTAGTAAAACAATGTTTTATCCTCTGTTTTAAAGGTTAAAGACAAGAACAAATAAGTGTTTTCATGGAAAAGTCTCTTAACTGACACGGAAGAAACACTATTAGTGAGGGGAGCCCTAGAACATTTTTTTTAATTACTAACAAACTAATTTTTTGTGAGTAGATTCATTTTGATATGACAAACAACTTTTTTATCTGCGGATAATCTTGAAAATGGTAGCTAACAGAGATAGAAAGGATTTCATACTTTGATTTGATCGTCCTAAAATACGGATTGTTCAATTTATAGGAAAATGTTACTCTTAAATTATATAAAGTAACCTACCAATGTACAAAAAATCAGCTGGTTAGGGTTCCGTTTTCGGGTTCTGTAATCAACAAAACTTGGTTGACTACGGTACCCTAAAACGGAACCCTAAGCAGCTGATTTTTTGTATATTGGTAGGTGTTATATAATTTAAGAGTAACATTGTCCTACAAATAAAACAATCCATATTTTAGGACCATAAAATCAAAGTATGAAATCCTTTCTATCTCTGCTAGCTACCACTTTCAAGATTTTTCGCAGATATAAAAGTTGTTTGTCTTACCAAAATGAAGCTACTCATAAAATATTACTTTTTACTAACAAAAAAAAAATTGTTCTAAGTCTCCAAGACTATAGCTGTATACAGTTTATATACACAATTTGATAATAAGAGAAAGTATTTAAACAGTCATTTTATACACAGTTCAAAAAATACATTCAAGGACTTAAATATACAATCAGGAAACAATAATTCATGTCCATGTAAGTCCTAGTTCACTTCGGGCGGAGGATTTCACGTACGCGTACATTATTAAAATGCAACTCAGAAACCAAGTTTGGTCTACTTAGGAAAACAATAAAAGTTCGTTTAACTCGACTTCGCAAAAGGTCGGAGAAAAAATGGGATATATTTTCTTATCCCTCACTTATTACATTCTTTGTGGATTCCGAGAAAATGTTAGAATATTATCAGTATCGTATCGGCCTTATTAAGGTTTAGGTTGGTATCGGCACTCGGATAGGATGAGCGTAAACACAAATAAAATAGTATCTTTGTTGCTAAAAAAAGGAGACGCAATTTTCAGTCCTGTTTTTGTCTATGTCGTTAAAACTAGAAGGGGCCATGGGCGCAAGTGCAATAATATATTAAATAACAATAATTAACATACACTAAATACCCCTTTAACCTATCAAGCCCCATAAGATCACCGGTGATCGTGACAACAATAGAATAACAATAGATTTCCAAGAATCCGCGATCGAAGGATTAAAAAAACCTAAAAACCACTAAGGCCTAAAAATACCTAAAAACCACTTCGCACTCCCCTTCCACTTTGCACTGCAAAATATTATGTGCGGCCTTTGAAGCAAAACGCTAGTGATTCTATTCGCTACTGACAATTAATATTTATACTGTACAAACACCACCGTCGGCGTATGTAGAGTGACGCTTTACCTTTTTATGGCTCACTAGCTTCAACAACTTACCAACATTCAATTAGGTATGACTTAACAAAAAACTCATCGAAGCATATAATTGTTGGATATTCGTAGGAAAAATATTCTTACCTTTATTTACATTTTCATTCACACAATTTTTGAAGAAGCCGCCTCTTTTCAGACACTCGGTGAGGAATATTGACATCCCGATACGTTTCAAGTAATCCGTACCCTTTCTTCTGCGCGAGTGGGTACACAATGAGTATATTTGGGCGGCTGTAAACTCTAATTTTTCATGGTAAGACATTTTACTGTCTACCTTTGTTTCCGATTCACCGGTCGCTTCTTTCTCGTTAAAACTTTTCAAAGCCCTTTTCGTCCGGTTCAGTCTTTCCTTTCTACTTTTTATTTTGGATTTTTTCGCGACCCCCTCGATGTCGTTAAGCGTCGATCCCTCCACGGTTTTTAGATCGCTCTTTATGTGCTTCGAATGTATCAGTAGGCTGGTTTCGAGGCCGGCCTGGGTCACCATTCTTAGGGCGACGTGGCTGAGTATCGACATGCCCGATCCTAAAATAATATTCACATAATTAGAATAATACGAAGTAGTGAAAATAGTCTATTATCATAATGTGCGTTGCGCAGATTTGATGTTTTCATTTTTATAAAATAATAATATTTTCATAAGAAAAATATGTCTGTTTCTGCTGACAAAACATAACATTAAACATACCGATAAGTATGTCTTGGAACTGACACTCAAATAAATGGTAGGTGGACAAAGCCTCGTCTCGACACCGCACGCTACAGAACGCTACGCCCGAACATCTCGTACACCAGACGGGCGCTTCGTCTTCAAAATCGCTCAACCTGTTAAAGAAAAGAAATACAAAATACAAAAACGTCTTCAATTATTGAAGACGTTAAATGAAGAAGAAATTATAGTGCCGGAATTATGATTTGAAATAAAAAAAAAATAGATTTTATAATGTAGCTAGATTCATTAGCTAGATAAAGTAAAGTTAAAAGGTTTGTTAAAATTATAAGGGAAAAAAATGAGTAATTGTTTTTATGTTATAATTTATGTTATATTCTCTGTAATCTTCCACTCACGTCCTGAATTATTAAGTATGTAATATTATTTCTCAGTGAATCTGTCTGATGTCATTTAGCCGTTATTAACATACATTAATAATTCAGTTATGAAAAATAGATGTTTGCCATGTCAGACACCCGATAAACACATGGAAATTAATCACAATAGTCGTCTCTCAGGCGGAACAAACATCGCGTTACACGTGGAAAAGGCTTTGAAAATAACAAATATTCTGGAATTCGGCCCAAGGCTTATGACGTGATACTATGTAGATGACGTCCGCGACTCCTTTACGCCAAAATTCTTTTACCGCGCAGGAACCGTACAGTTTTCCTTGATAAACTGTATCCTCCCTTCCTGTCATTACCCGGGACTCAAACTATCTTCGTGCCCAGGAAAATCGTTTCAGCGGTTTGGGTGTAAACAGGTAACAGACAGACAGACAGACACACTCGCATTAATAATATTAGTATGGAAGACGTTTCTGATTTCATACGTTTTTCACTTCCAGCCTAGTTGTCGAAATTATTTATCGAATGCAAGTTATGTATTAAGGGTCAAAACAAACCACAACGCGACTGCGTGGATGCATTTTTAAAGAACTGGTTTGACAGTATATCTCAAATGCGTGAGACGTCTTGCAAATCTGTCAAATACCTACATAAAAGAAAATAATAAATATGCATTTACGCGTCGCGGTACGGTCTGAATTGACCCTTACGTACCTCTTAAAACAGTGCAGACAATGTGATCCGTAGTAGTCAGACAATAAGCAGGCGGCGTAAGGTTTGTCCACTAGAATCACGTCGCCAGTTTTAATTCGGTCGTTAGCGACAACAAACCGACCCTGTAAGAGGAAAACGTTTCATAAGCTTCCAATAGTCCGAAAGCACAGTAGCTTCATAATGCTATGAAATATACAAGATGTAACAAAACTAAGTGATAATACTTTAGAGTGTGTATAAGTCCCTTATATAGAGTCCACTGTGAAAGTAGCAGCGCTGAAAAAGCATTTTTTGTGATTTGTATGAGCAAGCGCCCCAGTGTCATGCACTTTCAGATTCAAAGGTAAAAAGAAAATGCTCTTTCAGCGCTATACTTTTACAGCTCCGAACTCACACACCCTCAAGTATTATCACTAGAAGTATTGTTACACTTTGTATAATATACATTAGCTATTTCATCCTAAAGTGCTTTACTGTTTATTATTCAAACTGTGATAGCATTACGATTCCTTTCAGGATTTCATCATTCAAAAATGTACTAAGAATTTTGAGGAAAAAACAACGTAAGAATACAGTTAAGTAGATACAAATGAACCATAATACAAGTCACAGTGAATTTTGATAATAAGTATAATTCTGCACATTATAGCTAGTAGTTTTATAATAGCAGTATTAAAATTCAATACCAAAATAACCGTTAAGAATTTTAATAAAGAGTCTAATGTAAACTTTTCAATGCACAATATTCACGTAAAACTCCGCTCATTTTGCACAAGAGCTATCCATCTTAGACGTATTCTTCCTTGTAAGGTTTTATGCAAATAACGAAGTACCTTTTGTTCTTCCTCGGTGATTTTAACAAGCTTAGACAAAGCAGGCATATTCAGTTTAGCGCCTCCGGTGACTTTGATACCTGGAAAGCGTTAAAGAATTTTCAGCAAGAAATAATAATAATATTGAAAAAATTCAATAGAAATAATAATAAGTAGAATAATAATGATTTCATAGGCCTCAGTCTCGAATCAGCGGACAGCGGGACGGGAGCGGCCGCGGCAGTACATATGCGTGAGTATAATTAATATTATGGACTACGTATAATAAAACCTAAGGAAACGTAACTCCCATACTAATACAGTTTTATATTTGGTTCCATTCGAACTGTCATGTAACGTCAGCCTTTATACCGCTCAAGGTCACCTAAATGTTGCAAATGTATGAAAAGTGAACCTAAGGTACACTTTTGTGACAAGTATTTTGGAGCATGTTTTTTGACGGAATCTTCCTTAGTTTTTATTATTCGTAGATTATGTATAAGTCATAAGCCGTCTCGCGGCGAGCGGCGCGCAGCGTACTAGACGGCTGCCATATAAATCTATGACGCCAGATTGATGGTTATAAAACATACATATAAAAAAATGAAAGTTGTCGATATAGCTTCGATTACGTTCTTCTTGTATTCTAAGTCAAGGCTTTAAAAATCTATAAGAAAATTTTAAAAGTAGAGATCAACTACGATAACATGGCGCGCCCCTCCAAATGACTGTTTCAATGTGCGTAGTCACATACTTATGAAAGAGTTTGTATGTAGTAAGTATTCAACCAATAAACCAGTACTCGTGATATTTCACTTAATGTCACTTATTACTAAGATTTGTTGGTCAACCAATCATAACTAGCCGACCGTGCAAGACAACGCACTTCAAACGTTTCTAATTTTGGAGGGGCGCGCCATGTTATCGTAGTTTATCTCTATATTTCTATCTGTTGTGTAAACGACATTACTTGCCTATGGCGTCATCATGACATTAGCCAATCGGGATCGTTTTCCACTAAGTGGCGCGAGAAACAAAAAGCCAAACATATTTTTGTGTTTTTGGATATATATTATTAGTTGTTATTATTTTTATTAAAACTTATGTCACTTAAATCACTTAAAAAAGCTATCATTTTATGCATTTAAATTAGCAAAAAATCACAAAAAAAAATCTTACTGTCAAATAACCTATTCAATATTAGCTGCGATCTGTCGGATGGGTTTGGCACGCAACCAAATTACGTAGGTTCGTCAACTGCCTATGAATCCATTTTCTTCGATGGTACATTAGCTTTGTCCACATTGTGCCTTTTTCTGTTCGTCAAGGGCATGCGTTATAGCCACTGACCTCTATAATACACTGGACAGGCGATCGCTATCAACAAAATGTTCCTATTTGAAAATCGCCATATTGGCGCTGATTGCTATGTGAAAGCAGTGGTGAATGTACTTGGAACTAATATTTTGCAAATGGCGGTTGCAATTTTCTATGTAATTAGTTCACAGTACACTCACCGCGGCGCTTCTAATCGACACAAGAAATAGCTGTCATTTTGTACAGCATAGCCAGTCCAGTGTATTATAGAGGTCAGTGATTATAGCGAAGTCAACAGCGAACGTGAGGCATGCCCGCGATGCATGCCCTCTGACCGTATCCAAAACTTCAAAAATGACAATGTTGGCGTTGCGTTCGTTGACGCATTCAAGTTGAATGAAAGAAGATGACGAAAATTGAATAGTGTGGACATCGCTATTTAGATTTTTTTACTTGAAGGTTACATTAGATTTTTTTTAAACGGAAACTCCATACGTCTGGCAAGACGTAACCCGACGAATAACGTTTTTACGTACAAACTTTAACAGGAGTGATTTTCCAACTTAAACGGAAATACAGTTAGTTTTTTTTTTAAGTATAGGCCCCTTTATTAAATCTGCCGCTCCCTAGGATGCTGCTACCACCCTAGAACGCTGCCGCCCGTAGGCCGCGGCCTACACGATCTATTTATAAATCCAGGGCTGCGGAGATATACTTACTAGGTTTCTCTACTGCAACCAGTGGTTTCACTGTGTAGTCTAGAGACTGGATATCATTCACAAGCTGCTCTTTCAGCTTCTCATCTTCTCCCTGCAACCTTCCCGCCAACTCATATGACACCTTGGCTCGAGTTGGTTCTCCTGCACCTATAACACAGTCATGTGGTAAAGTTAGTATTTTATAAGTATTTTATGTAGTAAGTAGATAGTAGAGTAAGTATTTTATTAATAAACAAAGTGATTATAATTTAGAGCGTGTAGGTACGTTCCCTAATTCACTGTGAAAGTAGCAGTGCTGAAACAGTAACATATATTTTATCATTTCTCATGCAAACATGGAACTTAAAAGCGTTGAATTTATATGCATCGTCAGCGCAGCCAGTCAGCTACTTTTACACTAGTACAGTGAACTCTCTACAAGTAACACATACACGCTCTAAAGCAGTGTTTCCCAAACTTGTCAGGACCGCGACCCATCTACAAGATATTTTAAAGTTCGTGGCCCACCTTGTGTCATGAAGACAAAAAAGCAGCGCTTTGTTGCTGCCGCAGCATTTACCCGTTAATTCTTATCGTAGTTCACCACCATAATATCATCATCGTCAGCCTTACTTACCAATTACGTTTGCATTCGAATGCCCCGCCCTCATCCCGCACGCATTCACGACGACGAACGAACGAGTAAAATGACAATCGAACGAGTACGACAATCGTCCTACAGTTTCAGGGCCCACCCAAAATCTACCCGCGACCCACACTTTGGGAAATACTGCTCTAAAGTATTATCACTTAGTTTTGTTACACTCTGTATAGTGCCAAAATCATAACCCTTCTTTTTAGCGTCGTGCTCGAGTAAAAGGGCTAATTTAGCATACGACCCCCGTAATATGTGAATGTTTTATTATGAGTTTACCCGCAAAGTGTGAACCGCGTGAAAATTATTACGGGGAAATTAAGAAGGTACATGACAAATTATAACATTACTCAATTTAATTTTATATTCATTATAATTAAATTTAATCATACACTAGCTGGCCCGGTAAATGTTGTTTTTCCCTATAAATTATCTCTGGTATACTCAATAATTGATGTCGATTTCACACAAAACTTCATTAATATCAAGACCAGCCGTTTTGGAAGAGCTTTGCAACAAACACCGCCACTAGATTGTATAGTGTATATGTCGCAGGGACATGAGGGTTTCAGGGATTTCACGAAATCCTTAGAGATATCACGAAATCCCGGTATATGCCGAATACTCTTGTTTATTACGTATTTTACTAAAAATATCTAGTGATATGTTATTTCACTAAACTGAATCTAGTGAAATGTCAGAAAAGCGGATAACGCCGAATGAAAATCAAGCCACGCATTTCTCTCGCTCGCTCTAGTACCCACACGGGTACTAGTGGGAGTGAAACAAATGCGTCACTCGAGCTGGCGCGGCTCGTCTAGCTATGGCGGTTCTTGAGATACAGCCTGGAGACAGACAGACAGTCGTAGAGATCATCCGGCAAGAAGCACACGTGCCCCCAAGGATAGGATGCAAAAAACGACCGCATCCCATCCTAGTCTGCCGACTTTTAGTGCCACACACGACGGTATTTAACAGCACGCTGTCTTAACACCGTCGTAAGTGGCACAGAACTCCTAACAAGGCAATGATCCGATGAACCAAGTGGTGTGGTTACGGATATTTGGTAGCCGTCAGGATTTGAACTCAGCAGGAGGTCCAACACGGAAGGATTTTAACCATCCACATCTGGGATTCGCGTAGGCGTAGTAACCAGTTGTGTCAAGTCATTCGCAAGGGCAAAGTTGCAGACAGGTCTCCCCACATGATCAGTTTTACTAGAATTGAGCCAGTCGGCGTGGTGGGCATTAAAGTCGCCAAGTATTATGATCTCTGCGGTTGGGATCAGCTGCTGCACAAAATCTGAAGCAGCTTGCAGGTGCTCTAAGAGTCGGTCCGTCTCAGGGTCACCACTATGGGACCTATATTATAGGCATGCATAGACGCGAGGGTGGTCGTCGCAATCTATGCGGAGCCATAAGATTGACAGATCCATGACCTCAAGATTGCTGAGGCGGCAAGAGCTGATATCATCTGTGATATACTTACACACTCCAGCTTCGGGTAGAAAGGAGTGCTCGAGATAATACCCTGGGTGGGAAAGGTATGATATGTTACTCGGAGATGATCTCGGTTAAAAAGAGAAAAGCCGGCTTTGCCGTCTCAAGGTGGTAATGGACGGCATTAAGGTTGGAGTGTAATCTCCTGATATTGCAAAAGTCCACGTTTAATCGAGGGGGGTGCCTTTGTGTGTTTGCTCTTGCCCCGAGCAGATTGGAGCGCAGCCCTCCCCAGAATACGAGGGGCAGCCTGGACGTCCACGTTCAGTTCCAGGGGTTCCTGAGTATGGACGTCCAGAGAGGGATTCTCCAACGCAGTCCTGGGGTAACAAATTGTTTTTCAACTGCGGCATTTCTAGCCAACTTACCGCCACCTTTGTCCTTTACACGTATTCTACTCACCTACGTCCTACGATCAAAAGTTGATATGTTTTTACAGTGTGAGATTATTTTATATTCCCTTTGATCTCGTTTCATAAATACAAGAGTAAGCCGCGCCTGTAGAGCTTATAGATGTCATTATTGCGGATGAAATTATATTTTGGATCGAGCTTTTCGAGTTATTGCAGACTATAAGCCTTTTTGCTTTAAAAGCTTTTTTCTGACTTATAATATTATTTTACACAGATGGATGTTGATGGAATTTTGTATGATTATCGGGTAGATTTAAAATCCAGGTTACTAACACCTTTCAGTAGCAACATTACAAAATAACACCGAAACAACCTTGATAGTATCGATTTCAAAAGTAGTGTAGGATATTATAAGCACATCAGCATTTTTTTTGTAGAATATTTAACTAATTATAATATAAGTCTGCTAATCTAAAAAAACGTTAGCTAATAAATCTAAAAAACGTTAATGGGGATAACGTTTTTTAAAACATCATTAAAATATCGTTATTAAATAGCAGTTTAGGATTAAATACTCCATAAAAATTCCTGGGTCGTTTGTTATGAGAGCTCCGATTCTATCATTTTAATTCCACATTGATACAGCTTCGTTCGAAAAACGAAAAAGTATTCTCATAGTCTGAATAGTTTTTTAAGAACAATTTCTACCCTTGTTTAAAATTTAATGAGAATGCCATTTCGTAATTTAATAGGAAACGGACGGAAGCGAACGAGGAACGAATCTGTATCAATGTTGGATTAAAATAACATAGCTCTCATAAACAACTGACCGGATAATTTTTATGGAGTATAAAATACTATTATAATTATAATCAGAAACTGCTATCTAATAACGATATTTTAATAAAAACTACAATTTATTTAAAAAAAACATGAAAACAATAGTTGTAGTAGTAATAGAATGCAATTGATATTTTTTAGGTTTGTTAGTAATCACTTTGTAGATTAATATAAAAGAATCAGGGCACTCGTGTAACTGGTTATTTTAATTTTGTGCAAATTTTCGGAAATCCTAATAGCTGGCCGAGATGATATTTTACAGTTACGCTTTTTAGGGACCCGTAGTTTCAAAATGGCGATGTTAAGTTTTGTCGTTTGAATTTGTTCTGTACTAAATTTTGTACAACCTCAAACTTTGAGAGGGTTTTTAAGGGGTTTGCTGCTGGAAGTTATTAAGTTTCATATTTTTGCCGTAACTTCAAATTAGTGCAGTAATTTAGCTTAGCGCTTAACGTAATAATAATATGTTTTTATACCAAATCAATATGTTACGGAATCTACTCGAACAGCTTAAAAATACTTTAACTACTTGTTTAGAAAAAGCAGTTTTCCTTTTTTTGGAACACTGATAAATGAAATAAAAAATGTTTTATTTTCAAGCTGGTCAAAAAATTTTTTAGTATTAAAATATTTTGTGGTAAATTTACTATTTGTTTATATATTTTTTAGTGTTTTACTCTATTACACTACACTAAAAAGTGTTTAAATATTTAGTAGTAAATTTAGTAAAAAAAAAATTATACACACATTTTTTTTTCTAGTGTTCAAATATTTTGAAGTAAATTTTTGTTCAGGAACCTAGGTAATTACTATTTTAAGCTGAAAAATAACTCAAACATGTCAAATATTTTCGTATGACAAAATTATTTTGGTATTACGTATGTATGAGAATTTCGAGGGTAGCCCGGCCCCTTAAGAAACGCGCACGGGGTCTGTACTTAGACCGGCAAGATAAGGTGCAATATTATTCGTAATATATGGTCACATCTGGGTAAATTAGCTGAAGAAACTGCTAAGGACCGCAAAAAATGTGACAATATAATGTACTATTCATAAAAAAAACGGCCAAGTGCGAGTTGAACTTGCGCTCGAAGGGTTTCGTACCACAATTATTATAAAGCAAAAATAGGCTGAAAATTGTGTTTTTGTATGGGAGCCCCCCTCAATTATTTAATTTATTGAAATTTTATTATAAATTATTAAAGTACAAATACTATTGAGTATTTCGTGAATATTTCAAGTGCCTATGTGTTGCTGTTATTTATATCCAGAAAAAAAAAGTAGAAAAGTTTCACGAGCCTTAAATATTAAATTTATTTTGTTTTTAGTATTTGTTGTTATAGCGACAACATATATACACAATCTGTGAAAATTTCAGAAGTCTAGTTATAGCCTGCGATTCTTGAATTACAGCCTGGAGACACACAGACAGTCAGACAGATAGTCAGACAGACAGACAGACGGACTGACGGACAGATATCGAAGTCTTAGTAATAGGGTCCCGTTTTTACCCTTTGGGTACGTAACCCTAACCCTTCGAATGTTGCATAATAACAAGAGCCTGATTCTCCAACCTCGAATATCGCTTTAAATACTGTGCAGTGTAATTATTCCTGTGACTTAGTCTGAATCGGAATTGCTCTGGCTAATGAAGCAAGCGGACAGTTACAAACACAAGTGTTATCTGTAGATAACAATGCAATTAGTACCGTAAAGGCTTTTGGATTGCGCTTTTGTACACAACAGTAGTGCATCCAGCTGTGACGTGAGTGTGATTAAAAAGGTACCTTGATTCTACTTATTTAATGCGACTTTGATGCAGCTTTGTTGTTTCGGTCGGTTTCCTATCAAATTACAGTATAATATGCGTTAAACCAGCCTTCATTAAACCCTAAATTTGGGCTACACCAATACGATAGTAAGAAAGGATACGCGAAGATGGGTTATAGCAACACAAAATTGAAACGTTTCAGTGTGAACCCACGCTTAGGTTAGGTCGAACTGATTGTACGCCGACCTGACCTGACCACGTTTAGTTTTACTGTACAAGTATAAAACTAATTAGTTTTATACTTGTACGCTATCCTTAGCTGTGTTAAGCCATCTTTATCCATAAAACGAATCCAAAACTAAATTCATTTTAAACGCATATTTTAAATCAATAAACGCACTCACTTAATATCCGAATTTCCGCAATAGAATTTCAAATTCATCCAGAAGTCCCGCAATAGCAATGTCCATTACCTTTGTAACAATGGCCCATTCGCCAGTAATACTGCGCCCGCATACGGGCCGGGAGGCGCTCTTTCAGAGATAGTTTCAAGTCCTCCAAAGCGGCTTTAGGTCGGTTTAACTTGAGGAGCACTTCGGAGCGCACCCACAGCGCGAGAGCCAACGCAACTCCGTTGTCGAGTGGATCTTCTGCCTCTGTTGAACGAGATAGTAAAACAAATTATATGGGTTAACGTCAGGTCAGTTCACACCATATTTCAATAAAAAGCATAGTTTTTGTTAATTTTAAGCTGTTGCATAGCCTTTATCACGTGCTTCAAGCGCGACAAGTCAAGAAATTCCGTAACGAAAAAGACCTAACATGAGGGTGTTAGGTTTCTTTCGTTACGAAATTTCTTGATCGATCTCGAAATCATTCTGACGTTGCCAGACTTCGGAACGGTGTCTGCGTGCGTGCAATTAAACGTATGTGAATTATAATTGCATAAGTTGATAAAAATGCTATGCAATAGCTTTACAGCTATGAAGTCCTCAGTCCTCGAATGGCACACGTATTTTTTGTCGTTTTGGTGTTAACTGAATCTCAGCAGCCTTACCTCCGAAACTGATATCATATTTATGACACTTTAGACATTTTATATCTTCATATTTTAGATGTCTAAGATGTCAAAAATCTGATATCAGTTTGATATCAGCAGCCTTCCCGAAACTGATATCAATCTGATATCAGATTTTTGACACTTTAGACATCTAATAGTATATCTTTAGTCAAAAATCTGATATCAGATTGATATCAGTATCGGCTGCAGTTTCGGGGGTAAGGGCCGGGACACAAAAACACGGCATACATCGTACGGCACCGTATCGGACGCGCGTCGTAAAAAACCACGGCACGGCACCGTACGGCGCCTTACGGCGTCGTACGGTGCCGTGCCGTAGAAACTCATCTTGAATTTCTACGTGAGTTTCTACGGCACGACGGGGGTTTTTACGACGCGCGTCAGATACGGCACTGTACGGCGTCGTACGGCGCCGTACGACGCCGTACGACGTCGTGCCGTGTTTTTGTGTCCCGGCCCTAAGGCAGCTGTTTCCCCATAGTAACATTGAATCGTGCATGGCTAAAAAATTAAAGTATTATGTAATGATAAAACTTTGCTAGGTCGTGAAAATTGAATAATTAATCACGCGGGAATAGTACATTTTGCCGCAATATAGGCAAACTATATTATATCCCACCAAAAACATAACTGTTAAAATAGGGCCAAGTTCCTATCGGAATGGCCAAAAAAAGAGTTGAAATCCAATCCAATGTCAAGTTCAGATGCACTTCATCGATCGTAATCATCTTCATCAACAGCCTGATGCACAATATTTACTTCTAATTTGAACTTGGAAAATAAAATGTTATCGTACAACATTTTCTAACGCAACGATACAGGGTCCACGAAACCGTTTTGAGACTCAAACGATCGAATCAGAATGTCGCGTCTTAAGGCCTGTATTCACTTTGATTAGTGCAAGTGCAAGTGTGTCCAATTCTTGTTTAGTGGCTCTTTAGTAATTTAATTTAGTAAATTCAATAGTAGCTGTCAACACGAGTGTCCAAGTTTCAAAAATAAAACTGCCATTTTGACATGTCCTTCATTTTTAATATTGGTTTTATTAAAAACTATTTGACCATGAAGTATTTTTATGTGTCCTTTACCAGGACTCAAAGTATCTCCATGCCAAATTTCAGCAAAATCGGTTCTGACTTCTGAGGTATAAACGTGAAGAGGTAACAGACAGACAGACATACATTCATATATATATATATATATATATATATATATATATATATATATATGTAATAATAATGATATACTATTGACAAGTGACACGGCACACTACGTCAGTCTGGCCCATAAAGTTAATATACGTAGCGGAATAATAGTAACAATCTCGAGCTGTCAAACGAAATCAAAATTGGTTTTCATCTGTCACACACTTGCACTCGCAAAAAATAGAACACGATTTTAATCACGTTACTACGCAGCCGGCTAATCACTTGCACTAATCAGTCGCTGTCCACACTTATTTTTTCCTAATAACTAATCACCTGCCCTAATCACTTGCACTTATTACTAATGAAAGAGAATACGGGCCTTTACTCTAACAACGTCATTTCGGGTTTGATAGAGTAGGACGTGGCATTCTGATTCGATCCTTTGAGTTTCAAAACGGTTTCGTGGTAGGCCGCCAGAATCTGTCTGTGGAAAGGGCGAAACATACAGTCCGTAATTATTTTTTAATTACGAATTCCTGAAGCCCCTATAGTGTTTCTCTCTGATGAAATTCATAAAATTAAATACTGTTTGCTTTAATATTGAGTTCTGTTTGTATTGTTAACTATGAAATTCTACAAGATACATTTTTTAATATCCTTTGTAAGTTTAAAAGACGATAAATTTCAAGAAAATCCTGTTATAGTTTTGATAAATAACAATTGTATTAAAAATATGTATATTTTTGACGTGATAACATCTTATTCGATATGGGGTGCGCGCACGAAAAACATGACAGTTCATGCGGCGTTACCTCGCTCGGAGGCGTTCCATTTAAAGGTGAACGCAGATTTGGTAGCACCGCACGCACCGCAGTCGCCGCATTCGGAATTCTTTATATGAAGTTATAGGCAAGCTCGCATACCTACCTACCCGCGCCGCAGTCTTTGCAACTTCATAATAATATGAAGAATTGCGAATGCGGCGACTGCGGTGCGTGCGGTGCGGCCAAATCTGCGTTCACCTTATGGCTTGAAGTGCAAGCGAGAGCGCGGAACGAGCGACAAAAAGGCACGTTGCCCCTCAACAACCGTAAGACTCTGAGGGTCTTACTACAAAAGATTTAAACACCCGTTGAACAGTTGATTAGAGAAAAATTCCATACAAAATTGTCTCAAAACGACTGTTCAACAGATGCTAAGACCCTTAGTCTCGAAACAAAGAGCGCGGCCCACATGGGCCCATGTGGGCCGCGCTCTTTGTTTCGATTATATTTTGTATTTCGATGACTTAGAGAATACTTTTGTATGAAGAAGTTTGGTTAGTTATGACCTTTGATACATTGACCACACAGAATGAAAAATAAATAAACAATCTGTGAGCTATTAGTATTATTTCGGCTATTCAAAATTGTGCTCTATTTCCTACGTGTCAAGGTATGACTTGTGCTTTGTTCGAAGATTTTACTGGATTACACGAATGTATACAGTAGCGTTTTGTATTGCGAATAGTTTATTTTACTCATTATAAATATTTTTAGACAATCATTTGAAAGAAATACATCGAAATAACTTTAGGTTACACTCGAAAAAGTTTGTTTCTATTTATAGAGATTCGGAAGCGAGGGTTAAGGGCCGGGACACAAAAACACGGCACGACGCCGTACGACGTCGTGCCGTGTTTTTGTGTCCCGGCCCTAAGGGGTTAAGGATAGTTGAACGTGACAACGTCATACGTTGTCACGTTCAACTATCGTCAGTAAACCGACTTTACAGACAACCGATTTTGTTAAGGTTTTCAATC
Source organism: Lysandra bellargus (assembly GCA_905333045.1). Taxonomy (NCBI): domain Eukaryota; kingdom Metazoa; phylum Arthropoda; class Insecta; order Lepidoptera; family Lycaenidae; genus Lysandra; species Lysandra bellargus. The sequence continues at coordinate 13,169,827 of HG995319.1, read as the reverse complement.
CTTGTAATAAATAGTGGAAAAATTAACCTAACTAAGATTGGTTAAAATATAAAACTAGATACCGCTATTTAGTAGCGCCTCAGAATACATATTTGGTAGCGCGCCGAAATTCGTTTATCGATCGGAGGCTCTATATTTTTTGATGACCTCTGTGGCTCAGTGGATGAGCGCGTTGGTAGGTAGCTCAAGCCGGGAGCCGCGGGTTCGAATCCCGCCAACAGAACAATAAGTTTTTGAAGTTCCTGGGTCATGGATGTGTAATAAATATGACGTGTATCATGTAATAAAAATCTTAAATATTTAAAAGTATAAAAGAATTAAATACATTTCCACTGTCTGGTATTTGTAACACAAGTCCTTCAGGAGTACCTGAAGGACTTGTGTTTGATGACTAGTTTGATCCCGTGCTAATAAGCAAAGCACGTGACCAAACTGACGTGGTGTGAAGCGTCTATAGAAATATTATTTATTTTTACAATATAAACTATTCTCTATCCTTTCTAGGACCCCGTACCCATCCTTTAAATCGGTTTAATAAAGGTAATCTAGGGGTCTAGAAAAGTTATATACCTGACATAGGTGCCCGTAAGACTGCTTGGCTGGCTAGAGCCAGACATTTTGTCAAGTCTTCGTCTTGCATAGAAACAACTGCGGCTAATCTTTTCTCCTGAGAGACTCTCGCATCTTTACCATGGAAGAGTGGCTTAATTCTTGATAACACCTCATTTAGGGCATCCATTAACTAAAACCCATTAAAACTATAATTAAAAAAGTATTATATTACTATTATAGATAGAGTATAGAGTATAGACGATGTTCAAGGGTCTACATAGACGGACCGCATTTCAACTGCAATTGATAATGGTTTGCAGCTCTATTGCAGTCGTGTCAACTGCATTCAAACTGCACTTGAACTGCAACTTGCGGTTGGATTGCAGTTCGTCTGTATATACCCTAAGACGTATGTAAATATCGATGCAAAATAGTGGACAAAAGACGCGTACTGTAAAATATAGACCTAAGCTACGAATAATAAATTTATATTATTCATAGGTCGTAAGTATGTAAAAAATATCGATACAAAATAATGGAAAAAAGGCGCGACGTTCTTTTTCTGTAGCAATTTTGATATTTGAAGTATGACAAGTTGATGGTGATTTTTTTCTATGAAATATGCTTGAGAATGAGATCACAGCTTTAAAATCTTTGTTTATTGCAAACTCAGTCCTTGGAATTATTTCAGAGTTTTTATTTATTTTTCCATAATATTTGATTTTTCAGAAATTACATTCCAAACTCACCGTTGTATTTTCGAAAACGGCTTTAACTTTATCGCTGTCTTCTGTATTTTCGAACTTGTCCAACCACTCGTCCTCTTCTGCCATAGAGACCAGTTCATCGGCCAAGTTCTTGAAGAATCCCTTGTTGTTGGAGCACAATGTCACGTCACTGCACGTGGCAGCATACGCCGGATCTACTACTTCGTAAATCCGCGACATTTTGGCTGAAAAAATGGTAAATTAAAAGCTACAGTAGGCACCTCGCTTCGCATCTATACTGGCTAATGAATGGCTCTCTACCTCCCGCCCCAAGTCAGAAAGTAAGAAGACAATCTTGAAAAACCCATGAATATTGGCAAGATTGAGGGATAAAGACCGAGGAACTGTAGACCATGTATTGGTACGAATTCAAATTCACACCACATTCACCGTCTACGTCCTACGATGCTCTCTAGTGGCCATGACGCTTCTGAGTGACAAGAAATACTGGCTCAGATATAAGAGGCGAGGTTTTAACTCTCAGGCGTAATGAAATCGACAGGTGGAGGAGAGACCTGTGGAGCTGCCGCTATCAAAGGAGAGCGACAGCTTCTATGAACTATTATTAATTACTTTAGCGATAATTCTTTAGGAACCAATGAACACAGTCGTATTGCGAACGTGTCAACTGCATTCAAACTGCACTTGAACTGCAATTCGCAGTTGGATTGCAGTTGAAATGCGGTCCGTCTGTGTAGACCCGTACGTGGTAAGTAAAATAATTTTTATTATCATCATAAGATTTCTAATTTTAAAGCATTACATAAAGGTTGACCAAGTCGAGAATTTCTCCCTTTATTTTGTAAGGAATGTTATCTGATTGGTTAGGAAATTCTAATTATGCTCAATACTGCACCGGCATTAGTCCTCACGGTAGGTGAACATTCACGTATTCCACTCAGTTTCTCCTTGAGAATGTAACTATTGAATGGAAATTCATACTAATATGTGCTAATATTATAAATGCGAAAGTGTGACTGTATGTCTGTTACCTCTTTACGCTTAAGGGCCGGGACACAAAAACACATTACGACGTCGCATTGTGAAACGACGCCACGTCGTGGTACGACACGACGTCGTGAGTTTCTACGACGTGACGTCGCGTCGTGGGAATCCACGAGGAGCATCGTAAAAAACTACGATGCGACATCGTGACGTGCCACGATATACGGCACGACGTCGCGTCGTAGAAACTCACGATGCGTCTTCTTTGAATTTTGAACAACTGACGACGACTTACGATGTCGTGTCGTAGTTATTTACGACGCGCGTCGTAGATTCCCACGACACGACGTCGCATCGTGGAAATCCACTCATAGATTCCCACGACGCGACGTCGCATCGTGAAACGACGCCGCTCCGTGGTCCGACACGACGTCGTATCGTGTTTATGTGTCCCGGCCCTAACCCACGTGCACTGAACTGATTTTGATTTCCATACTTCCATACTAATATTATAAATGCGAAAGTGTGTCTGTCTGTCTGTCTGTTACCTCTTCCCGCACGAAACGCTGAACCGATTTTGCTAAAATTTGGTATGGAGATACTTTAAGTCCCGGGAAAGGACATAGGATACTTTTTATCCCGGAAAAATGTACGGCTCTCGCGCGATAAACGAATTTTGGCGCAACGAAGTTGCGGGCATCATCTAGTGCATATAATAAATTATGTATTTTTGGTCAGTACTCAAGATGAATCTCGGTTTCAAGACACGGTTCAGGCTCTGTGATCGGTTGGCTGTCAGGACCAATCACAGAGCCGAACCGTCTTTACACCGGGTCGCATCTTATGTACTGACCAAAAATACGGGCCTTAGTGTCCCGGGAAACTACATGAGATAGTTTTTGTTGTATGTAAAAGTACGGTTGGAACTTGGAGCAACAGAGTTGCAGGCGTCATCTAGTTTAAATAAGTACAACGGTCTGCAACTCTGTTGCGCCAAAATTCGTTTATCGCTCGGGAACCGTACATTTTCTGCAAAAAAGCGAAATAGCACTCACAGATTTATCGCTAAATCTAAGAAATAACACTTAATATAAGTTATAAGCTTTTGGCTGTATACTATATTACATAAGAATGGATTTCATAAAATTCCGCCCCAAAAAGGGGTAAAAGGGCGGTGAAAGTTCAAATCAAATTTTGTATTCCAGAATATATACTCGGGGAAGCTGCTGAAAAAGCTAGTATAATTTTAAAATGGAAACGTTGGAAAATATTAGATTTAATATAAAAATGTGATGTTATTTTCATTATTATTTCAGAGACATTTTATCTTCCTGAAGAATATGAATGTGAACCTCGTGAAAACATCATTATTATTTCAAACTGCATTAATTCACAGAATTAATCCTTTGGGGCCCGATTCTAATACTTCGAATTTCGTTCTTGCATTTCGCGTTTCCTCACAATTTTATGTTGCAATTTCTTAAGTTATAACTTGAAAAATATTATGTAACAAAAACTAACGCTCAGTTCCAAAAGTTGTTTATCGCACAAGAACCGTACATTTTTCTGGGATAAAAAGTACCTACCCTTTGTCCTTTCCCGGATCTTAAAGTATCCTGTATCTCCATGCTAAGTTTCAGTAAAATCAGTTCTGCGCTTTGAGATTGAAGAGGTACATACAGACAAAGTACAGGCACACTTATAATATTAGGTTGGACTAGTAGGGATATAATATTATATGACGACCTCTGTGGCTCAGTGGTGAGCGCGTCGGTAGCTCAAGCTGGAGGTCGCGGGTTCGAATCCCGCCGACGGAACAAAAAGTTTCAAAAAGTTCCTGGGTCATGGATGTGTATTAAATATGTGTATCATATAATAAAAATCTTAAATATATGTATAGTATAAAAAAGTTGTCTGGTACCTGTGACACAAGTCTTTCAGGTACTTACCACGGGGCCAGACTGACGTGGTGTGAAGCGTCCATAGATATTAGATCATTAGATTAGATTATTATTAGATATTATGTAGTAACAAACTGTCGAGAATATCGCAATATCATAATATATTATCATAATCTGATTATTAAGAAAATGTGGGCTTCGGCCTACCACAACTTCCCATCACTGTATTTCCTGTGCCTGTAAATAGTAAATACTCATGGGATTTACCCTGGTCTGACCAAGCCTAATCCTCTTTTGCAACACTCATAACTAGAGATGTACCGATCATGAATTTGGCCGACTAGCCGACTAGCCGATTAGTCGGCTGCAAAGAAGCCGACTAATCGGCCGACTAGTCGGCCAAGCCGATCATGGTTTCGGAAGTTTCCGTAACGCTTTTTTACTGCTGTTTCGCGGGTAAGTCGCACACGCCGCCTGCAAACGTGTCGAATCGTGTTGTGTTTACTTCACGTACTTTACTTTATTTTGTTTCTATGATACAGTTGATGGTTTTCATTAAATATTTCACGTACATGAAATCTCGATTTAATAATGCATATATATAATTTGTTGTTAAAATTATAAGTACATATTTACGAAAAAAAAAAACTTACTAGCAAGTGATTTCAGAAACACTTCATTTAATTTTAAAATGTGTAACACTAATTGAGTGTGATATGAACACATTATACATAATAATCAAGGTTTTTCTTTAATGTCATTTCAATAATAGCAAAAAAGTAAAAAGCCGATTAGTCGGCGATTTTTGCCGACTATTCGCCGACTAGTCACCGACATGTACGTTACGCACACGTCACCGACTACAAAACTGGCCGAATAGTCGGCTTTACCGACTAGTCGGCACATCAGCTCTACTCATAACTGAACGGCCGTTTAATCGACATAATCTGATTAAATGCGTCTGTTGTTTGTCTATATTTATCCCTATTATATCGGGATCGTTAAATGTCAAATGTAAAGGACCTATCGTTAGGAAAATAAAAGTATTGTGGCTAAGAAGTCTTCTTGTTTTGTTTTAAGGTTATTTAAAGCGCAAAATATCGAACCAGAGAATCCTCTGAGGAGGCGTTGTTGGACGATTTTTAACCATCCCTTTTCCCCCTGTATACCTCGCGTACTTCGTTTAGGTTCCCTTAGCCATGTTAAAAAGTGAAAACCTCAGTGGTTCTTGGTTCCTGGAAAATCATGGCGAGCTTTCACTGGCTAGTATATATTATAAGTCTATGCTGCAACTATTTCAAGGGGTATTATCTATGAATAATAAAAACTAGGTACTATACAGGATGTAACAAAACTAAGTGATAATACTTTAGGGTGTGTCTAAGTACCTTGTAGAGAGTTCACATAAATACTTATCTCTAATCAGCTTGACAACTTATGGTTTTATTTATGTATTTTAAATTTCAATGAAAATGTTTACCTACAAATAAATCACAAATTAATGTTAGGCCGTGTTTCCTCCTGCAAGCAAACTCGTGGAAGTCTTGCGTGAGTTTTTTGCAATATTGTTTACATTTTATACTAATTCCTGGAATTTATTGCCGCAATAAATGTCGTGCGAGAAGCTCGCGGATAAATGCCATACGAAACTAGACCGCATATCTGCGGTGACCCGCAGCGAAATCTGTCGCGTGTCCTCGCAGACATGTTAGACACGCTGTCGCAACTACAGGAAGCGCTTGACAAATTGTCGCGACAGCACTTGCTACGGGGTTCACACTTGCAAGCTGCTGTCAGACACTTCTCGCGACAGTTTTATTGCAGGTGCAAATATTAAAAACTACAGCTTATAATTATTGTGTTATTTAATTTGAATATCAGATAATAAAGTTACTTACCTAGAAATAGACTAAGAACACATATATTAAAAATATTTTTCATGTAAAAAAAAAAAACATGCTGCAGTTGTGATATAATTTACTACCGGCGCTTAAAAATCGTCCGAAAGAATAATATTATTTTCAGCGCATCGATCTATAAGATCTACCATTCATCTCTCGATGTTGTAGGGTTAAGCACAACATAAAATCTAAGGTTATAATATTATTTAACATTCATGCAATAAACATTTACCTTTGTTAATGGATAAAGTGTGTTACTCGCGAAGCCAGCTGCGGTGGACTATCGGGAACTTCTAAAATTAAACTTGGCGCTGTATAGGTTCCGCAACGAGTGTTCTATTTTTAAAATATACTGTCGAATTAGCGCCATCTGTGAACAGCAGATAGTAATTAGGAGTAATTACAATATTAAAGAAAAGAAATGTTCCTTTTTCAAAATTTTAAAACGCAAGAAACCGCCGCTTTCTTGCGGCGGTTTTTCGCGGCTGGTAGGCACTGTTGTAGCCAGTAGGACATTCTAAAAAAGTTGGTTGTTGATGAATTTGGAATTAAAACCTTTTTCACTATCATTTTCAATAAGTGATGAAAATCACCATGCCGTGAGTGTAATATTACAAACGGCCTAACATTGTAAAATCACGTCGCGTTTCCTGTGTTTTGAGTATGTGTCGAATGTCGATACAGCCACGCCGCAACACAGCGCAACCTGTTCCTAATTGCCTGTCAAACCGCGGATTCATCAAATTACTAATTAGTAATTGAAGAGCAATTATCGTTTGGCTAATGATGGACTTTCGCAAGGCTGTTCCTGGTTATATTGAAGCGGTTTTGGTTCGGTATTGATGAAAACGTAAATGTACCAATAGCGACAACGGTATCACTGTTTTAATGTGATAGTAATGCTGCTGCGGATTAAATCCTGATGTTTTTTAGAGTTTTGTACTCAAATGTTAAAAGCGGGACCCTATTAGTAAGACTTCTTTATCTGTCCGTCTGTCTGTCGGTCTCCAGACTGTATTTCAAAAACCGCTATAGCTTCTCAAATTTTTACAGATAGCGTATTTCTGTTGCCGCTCTAACAAATATAAAAACAAAATGAATTATATACAACAATTAATGTGATTTTTTTACCTTTTTAGGGTTCCGTAGTCAACAAGGAAACCTTATAGTTTCGGCCTGTTCGTCCGTCTGTCTGTCTGTCCGTGGTTTTGCTCAGAGACTATAGGACCTACAAGGCTGTAATTTGGCATGAATGCACATATTAATGATGGCAAAAAAGTGGTATATGAAATCTTAAAAAAATATTTTTTTATGGTACCTTCCATACACATCAAGCGGGGATGAAAATTTTTTTTCGCGTCCACGCCATCGTGTGGGGTGGACTAAACTATTATGAGTATTCATAGATTATTTTCCGATTTAGGGATCCGTTTGTGAAATATTAAGTTTTAAAGTGGAAAATATCGTTAGAGTCCAGTGTCCCCTCTTCTACCAGCTAAACGGTTGCTTCTGGAAATGTGAAAAAATTCACGGGAGTAGGAAATTGCTGAATTTAAAAGGAAAACTATCACGGCTAAGAAGACTTCATAAATTATTGAGTAATAGTCGATCAACTGAAAAAATGTATTCGGCGAAGTGTAAAGGAACTTTTCGTTCAAATTCCTCTGAAAGTAACTGAGATGATGTTGTTGCCCGTTTAAGTAGTGTAAAACACGTTATAAATGTACATTCATTGACCACACAAAAAATAAAAATAAACTAGCGGTATTACGGAATCCTATATTGCGCGTGGCCCGACACGCACTTGGCCGGTTTATTCTCTTTAGCGGTACGGAATTCTGCGTGCGCGAGACCCACTCGCACTTCGCCGATTCTTATTAAAAATAAATGTTTTGCCCACTCTATATTGCCAACTGAGCCTATTTATGCAAAATGAGTCCAATCCACACCATTGCCAAAATTGAGTTAATAATGCAGAAGTATTCCAAAATGGCCCTTTTATCGACCCTATGAAGATCGTAGTAATCTAACAATTTTTTCAGAACGAAACATTTTTACAACAAAGTTATCAACTAACAAATTAATGAGTATTGTTTTTTTTACATAGATCCAAACTAGGTACATGGTCTCTCGATTTTTTTTAATTAGGCAAGTAGAATCATGCGACTTTGTTGCTGTTTGCATATTAAAAAAGGCTTAGTTTTTAATATTTTACAAAGACTCACGGGTCATTGTGACACAGGCCCAAAACAAAATAGACATATCCCATTTTTTGATAGGGTAAAACGACTAGTGATTAGATAGTACCAGTTATTGGAGAAAACACAAAAACGCAATATTATTTATAAAGTTTGCTTTAAAAACTGCATTTTACAAGTATTAAAACGAAATTTTAAAGATAAACAGGTAGCTATTAAAGCAACCTTAATAAATATTATACTTAGTGTTTTTGTGCTGTGTCCAATGACTAGTACTGACTACTGTCCAATCACTAGTCATGTTCACCCTATGTAATATTTATATTCAAAATCAGTGGCTAAGACGTTATTTTATTGCTTTCTTTTTTTCTCTTAAGGCCCAGTAAGAAAAGTGCTAATACGAAGAATAAAAATCGTAATTTGCATGTTTTTTGCAATTATATTCAATATAAGTGGCTAACACTTAGAAATTATTATTTTCATACCGTGCCTAAAGAAAAACACAAAACCAAAAAAAAATATTTTGTTTACTTAGGTACATTTAAAAAGAAATCGGTCAAGTGTGAGTTGAACTCACGCACGAAGGGTTCCGTACCATTATAGAGCAAAATTAATAACTAGTAAAAAGTTTTATGGTGCCGAAGTGTGTGCCCGTGTAAAATGTCGGACGTGCACCTGATCTCTCACCAGTCATGTCGGTCTTCCGCTTCGTTGGGTTACGAGAGTAAAGAATAGTGCTCTTGTGTATTGCGCACACACTTGGGCACTATAAAATTACTCCTGCTTAACTGGCCTGGTTTTATTGAAACCAAAGTGCTCTTGTGTATTGCGCACACACTTGGGCACTATAAAATTACTCCTGCGTAACTGGCCTGGTTTCATTGAAACCAGAGTGGTCGTGTGTATTGCGCACACACGACCGTTACGACACGATCGTATAGAGGGGAAAAATCCAGGAAGAACAAGCCGAAGGACCCCATATCGAGGACAAACAGTTGCCGAGTTATAAGCACTCAAAGTTTGACATTGACAGCTCGGCAACTGTCAAACGTCGAACAAAAGCGGCCATAACTCCGCTCCCAATAGGCCTAGAGGAATGGGGTTTCTTCTAACATCAAAGGCAATATCTCGGCTACCCCCTCCCTGAATTTGAACTAAATCGGAGACATCAAATTTTGTCTCAATTCTGAGGCCAGGATCGAATAGAGGAGAAAAATCCAGGAAGAACAAGCCGAAGAACCCCATATCCAGGACAAATAGTTGCCGAGTTATAAGCATTCAAACTTTGACATTGACAGCTCGGCAACTGTCAAATGTCTTACAAAAGTAGCCAAAACTCCGCTCCCAATAGGCCTAGAGGAACGGGGTTTCTTCCAATCTCAAAGGCAATACCTCGGCTACCCCCTCCCCGAATCTGGACTAAATCGGAGACATCAAAACTTCAAGGACGATTCTTCTACTATATACTTACAATACTTTAAAATGAGTAATGTAAAATTTGTCTATTACAGTAATGTAATGGACAAATTTTATATTACACATTCTTTGCATTTAATGGACAATAAAGGTCCGATAATGGCTCATTATTTTGTAAAATGGCAATGTAAGATACTCCATTACTATTATTTTTTGTATTATTATTATTATTATTTACATTAAGATTTTTGCAACGTTGCTTGAAACCATCACTACTAATGCGAAAGTGTGTCTGTCTGTCTGTCTGTCCGTCTGTCTGTCTATCTGTCTGTCTGTTTGATATCTCTTCACGCCCAAACCACTGAACCGATTTTGCTGAAATTTGGTATGCAGATACTTTGAGTACCGGGAAAGGACAATTCATCCCGGAAAAATGTACGGTTCCCTGCACGATAAACGGGTTTTGGCGAAACGGAGTTGCAGGCATCATCTAGTTTTAAACATCCTTGTAAAAACCAGAAAAAAGTAGGAGCCCCACATTATATCAGGTAGGTACTTACTGCCGAAGCATACAACAAGATATATTTAGGATATGCTCACCTAGATACAAAAAAATATTAAGTTTTAAATCTAAATTATATATTCTTTTGATTTCAATCTTTTTTTTTGGGAATATAAGCAACAATATAAACTAAAAAATAATGAATATATATTTAATTCTATTACTACATAACCGAAAGAAAAAAATGCCGGTTTTCTTCAAAATATGAAAGTTCATGAGGCCTCAGTTTATTTAAAAGCAAATTTTATAAGTTAAAATCGTTGTTTCTATTACTAATTAGATGTTAGACATCCAAATCGGGTGCACAGATCTCATGCACGAAAATCCTGTTGACCTGTGTAATAAATCTAAAGAGATGGTTCGCTTTGGATTATATGTATCCCACACTAATATAGTTTTCCTAAAAGAACCCTCCTGTTTTTGTTTAATTTTTGTTGGAAATAGTAGTAATTTTTAACATATTTATGTTTGTACGCATAGAATAAATTACCAAATATACTATTGTAAATTAACTTTACTTAAAATAACAATAACTTTTAAAGAATACACAATTTTAATAAAAACAGCTTTTTCTCAGAACTGTCATCGTGTGAGTTGAGTCCGGTATGCATAAATAGGTCCAATTTACTGTTGACGATAGTTTTGTGGAAAAACGTATAACTTGTTGTAAGTGGATTTTTGAACAAAAAAGTGTTAAACGAAGCCGAAGTGCGAAAAGCAGTACTCTTTTAAATATTGTCGGCGCTGTATTAGCTCTTATTATCTATGGATGGACAATTTTGATCCTTTGCCATTTTTCATTGTAATTTAATTTTTATGTTTAATATTTTACTTTAAAAACTTTTACACGAACAAAGAAACTTGCCACTATACGTAGGTAATATGTAGGTTTCGAGGTTTTAGTGATACGGGCACGGGTAGAGACTAGAGAATGTACGTGACGACTGACGAGTGACGACAGACCAAGTATTCCTTGTGTGAAAACCTAAGGGTGTGTCAGTGTTCACAACGAAAGAAACGAAACGTGACGGTGCGAATTGCGATTCATTAAAAAGCTGAATTTAACCTTATTAACTACACTCCTGTTTTATTGCAGATTTCAATTAACTTTGCATCACTCAGCGCTTCGTCTCGAGACACTTCGCAATTTAGCACCACGTAGCGCGCTAAATGACGTCACAATATTGTGAATTTTTGATGTCATTTGTCAGCATTCGTCATCGATATTTACCACCCAGGGGTTTGCCATGTCGCACCAGTCACCACCTCTCCTCTCCAACCGTGTGAGCTGACCCCAAAACGGGACTCACTACACAAAGTACACAAATACATGTAGATTACCGCCATCGTGGCAAGCCCCAAGCTTTGCTGAAACAAAATTACTTTTTATAATCTTCCCACAAAAAGCGTTCTTTGACAACGCTATAATTTACTTTTAAAGGTTTTGAGCATTTTTCGTGAACCCATTATAAAAATGTGTATCCAAACATTAAACGTATTAACGCTTATAACCTTTGTTTGTATTTTACCAGGTGTGTCTGTTTAATTATAAATACACGGCGGTATTAAATTAAAACGATATTTCACGTGAAAATATTATTATTGCTCCTGGGGAAATGTTATAGCAATATGTGGTAACGACGGTTTGGAATTAAAAAGGCGCAAACAATAAATCCGTAGAGAAGTGGCAAGATATATTATAATATTTTTATGTACTCCGTAGATACTTTTCAAAATATAATAATGTTTACTGTAATACTAGATGCTTTCCGCGACTCCGTTGGCCTACTCGTATTGCGCTGTAATTTGTAAAGGTAGGTTTCGCTGTATAAAAAGTACTGTCTTTTCCGGGACTCTACAAGTACCTAATAGTACTATATCTACAGATATTAATAATAAATCGGAATCGGTACAGATTAATAATTTCGCCATTTTAATTTTCTAGTTGAATAGTAGGTACGCATTCAATATTCATTCTCCCGTAGATAAAAAATAAAATCTGATATGGGAACAAACAACAATATTTTTATTTTGAAGTTTGTTGATGATTTGTGCTTATGAGATAATCGGATTACGAGATAAGAGGCGCAGAAATTGGGCTTATTTTTATTTAAGTGAAAGCTTATTTTTTCATAGAACGGAAAAATACTTGTTTATTTTATCGCAAATCGACAAAATATTTTACGTAGTTTAACAAATTCAGAACCTTTTTCTGCCTGATAGCCTTCCAATTAGGGTGACTATTATCCCAAGTGGATACTGGATTAAACCGGTTTATGGTCGCCATGAAATCGGAAGTCGGAACAAACCGGAAAATGTTGGTATTTTGATGTAGACAGTTTAGATTTTGCCCCTTGGTGTTTTTTAACTATTTAGCCAGCGCGCATTCTCACCGAATATTCGGCTAAGCCGAGCTGGTAGGTCTGGCTTTTCGGTTTAAAGCTCTGGCAACCCAAAACCCTCGTCTTAAGCCCTCAGACGACCCTTCGCCACTAAATATTTAAGTCAGAACAACCCGTTAACAATATTCTAAAATCTAAAGTCTACAGTCCCGTAACCCGTAATAATGAAATTAACACTAAATTAAGGAGATTTTAAGCTTTCAAGTTTCAACGATGTCTCTACTTTAAGGTATTACATCCAACTAATATTATAAATGCAGAAGGGTGTTTGTCTGTCTATTCGTCTGTTCATCCGTTATCTCATCACGCTTAAACCACTGAACCGAATTTGCTGAAATTTGGTATGCTGATGCTTTTGAGTCCCGGTAAAGGTTCCCGTTAACCGTAGTGTGGTTAAAACTGAAAGCGCTTATACATTTTTCAATGCTTCAATTATAGATCAAGAGCCTGCGATGGCCAGACTTTCCTCCGTTTCTTAAAGCTGAAAGTTTACCTATTTGTGGCCTTTACAAAGGTAAGAGCGACCAGCAACTATGGTCGTGGTTACTTTAGGAGGTATCCATTCCTGAAGGTCTACCTGACCTTCCAGAAAGAGTGAAGCTCAATTTTATAACTTATATTCTTCGCGGTGAGTGTAAGAATCTCGTCTCCAGTGCCGGACATTTTTGACAGTTGCTTCCTACTGGTAGACACCCTCAAAACCAGACACGCTTAAGCTTTAAGAAAGTTTAAGGGTGTCTGGCAGCAGTCAAAAATGTTCGGCACTGGAAGACCAGCTATAAAATTGAGCTTTACTCTTTCCAGAAGGTCAGGTAGACCTTCAGAACTGAATACCCCCTAAAGTGACCGCGACCGAAACTCCATAGTTGCTGGTCGTTCTTACTAAAGGCCACAAACAGGTTAACTTTCAGCTTTACGAAACGGAGGAAGATCTGGCCATCGCAGGCTCTTACTCTATTATAATTTTTTAAGCAAGAATGATGCAGCAGTGTCATGTTCCTCAATCAATTCCGTTTCCTATCAAACTACAAATTGATAATATTCTCATGTACAGATTGATATTATCTATTAATGAATATATTATATACAATATATATAATGTTCGCGTTTGCTTTACTTGTAATATGAGAACACTATTTCGCTACAAAGCAAATTCAGACTATTTCCTATGATACAATGGGAAATAGATTTGATCGAAATAGGAATGAAGTTGTATGAAATAATAGAATCGGGATGCAGACGTCGAGCCAGTCTACACGGCGCGTTGCATCAACGTTGCGTCGAGGCAGCGCTGCCGTTGCGTTGTTCATACAAATATGAAATAACCAAGGTCTTCACACGGCGCGTTGCGTCGTCGCAACGCACATGTCGCAGTCCACTGGTTACAATAGCCGTTCAATCAAACAGCTAGCCTTTTGACTGAAGAACGCCATGCAATCACACGGCTATACGTCGTTTAGCCGACTTGTTGACTGCAACGTTAAATACTACAGCTAGGCGACGCTTAGCTAACCAGATTAAATGACAACTTAACTAAGTTGACCATTAGTTTAGTGTTATTATTACAAGCGTATGATAACAAGTAGAATAAATTGTATTCTAACTCATTTTGAACACAATTGCAATAAATACCATGGTGATGCATTTCATAATACCGTAATATTTTCTCCTCGAATATTTGTTTAAATTTTGATTCACTCGTATGTGCCCCATAATTTCTGTCACTATTTAATAACACTTATAAGGTATATTTATGAAAAATATCTTAATCCAATCACAAAATAACGGCTAGTTGACGCCATATTGTAAACAAAACGCACCTAGCGCCGCGGCGCGGTGGTAAGCGCTGAATTAATTCAATCAAATGGCTGCTTTTGATTCACCTAGAGTGTTGAACGTTTTAAGCGACTGAAATATTCAATTAAAAAGCTAGACGGGTGATTGAATGACGTTGTTCAGTCAAAGGGCTAGCTGTTTGATTGAACGGCTATTTTAACCAGTTGGCTGCGACACACACATGACGGACAGCATCCCCCGAGACGAAGCGGGAGGGGGTGTTGACGTTAAAACTGCTTCGTAATAACGCTGCGATGGCGCATAATATGCGTCAAAATATTTGCGTCCATTATCCACACGGCGCGTTGCGTTGCGTTGTATGGTCGTACCATACAACGCAACGCAACGCGCCGTGTGAACTGGTTCTCACCTGTGAATTTGTGTTCACTTTGAATGTACACCGTACTCACTCAGAATCGCATAAGTATATTCCGGTTCCACTGAAGCAGGAACTCAGTTCAGACGGAGGCGTCTGATGCCCGCTTCAGATTTAACTGCACAGTTCGGTCTCAGGGAATAAATAATATAAATTTTAAAGTATTTACCATTTTAATCGCCAATTGATAACTGCTATAAGAGTTAGCAGCTATGTAAATATAACAAACTAGATGACGCCCGCAACTTCGTTGCGCCAAAATTTGTTTATCGCGCGGGAACCGTACATTTTTTCGAGATAAAAAGTATCCTATGTTCTTTCCCGGGACTCAAAGTATCTCCATGCCAAATTTCAGGGAAATCGGTTCAGCGGTTTAAGCGTGAAGAGGTAACAGACAGACAGACAGACAAACACACTTTCGCATTTATAACATTAGTATGGATTATAGAAAATCATGGCTGTCTAATATTATTTCTTATTAATAAAGAGACTCCAGTCTCCAGGATAAAAGGATACCTGCCATTATATAGGTACACGAAATTAGATTATACATATAAACTACCAATAAAATTATAAACTACGTCCTAATAAATTATGTCATACCTAATTTTGTAAACTTATACAAATCTGCAGTATTTTAGTTTTTGTTGCGGTAAAAACGTAAGTTATATTTTTTAGGAGTGTACAGTTTATAATTTATAATATATTCTGTAGTCTCGAAAAATAATATTAACTTTTAAAATAATGTTATACTAACGTCTACTAACTATATATAACATAATATAATTAAAATAAAGTTTTAAATGAGTAAGTACTATTGCTTTATGTAATAATTTAATGTTTTGTGTTCTTATGTTGTGATTAAGTCTATATTTTAATTTTGTTATGTGACAATAAATAAATAAATAAAACTATACTACCACTGTGGTACTACCATCACAGCTACCGTGATCGATCTGTACAGTTTCGTTGTCGTGTGTAGCGGGCATAAGGTTTCATATACTATCACGTATGTCTAGACGCAAGCCTCTTACGTTCACCCAAATAGCAACTAATCCGAGTTCTAAATACACGTTGCTTTGATATTTGCAGATATTATGTTTAGCTATAATAATTATTGTTCTGTCTAAACGCATCTTCCGTGTCTGTACACCCAACAAAAGTAATGTACGACTACGGAACTCGAAAAAGGCTTGTGCTCACCCTAAATAGCGAATATTGAATAAGAATTCATACTAATATTATAAATGTGAAAGTGTGTCTGCCTGTTTGTCTGTTAGATCTTCACGCTCAAGCCGCTTAACCGATTTTGCTTTTTGTATGGTTATACTTTGAATCCCGGGAAATGACATAGGATACTTTCATCATCAGCAGTATTTCTGGACCAAAACGACGTGCAAACCTTCAATAAGAGAGCGTATTCTCTCTTAAATTAGGGCTGGCAACGCAACCTGCAGCTCTTCTAATGTTGCGAGTGTCCATGGGCGACGGTAGTTACTTTACATCAGGTGACCCGTTTGCTCATTTGCCACAATTTTTTTGTAAAAAAAAATCAGTTGTCTGTAAAGTCGGTTTACTGACGATCCTTAACCCCTTAACCCTCGCTTTCGAATTGCTCCAGTAGTCTGTGAGATATTAGCCCTTTCAAATAATTTTCCCCGTTTTTTTTACATTTTCCTCCGTATCTTTGCTCTTATTAGTTTTAGCGTGATAAAATATAGCTTATAGCCTTCCTCAATAAATAGGCTATCAAACACTGAAACACTTTTTCAAATCAGGCTAGTAGTTCTTGAGATTAGCGCGTTCAAGCAAACAAATTAACCAACAAACTCTTCAGCTTTATTTTCACATTTTCCTCTGTATCTTTGCTCCTATTGGTCTTAGCGCGATAAAATATACTATATAGCCTTCCCCGATAATCAGGCTATCAAACACTGAAAGATTCTTTAAATTCGGATGAGTAGCTCCTGAGATTAGTGCGTTCAAACGAACAAACTCTTCAGCTTTTTAATATTACTAGAAGTTCCGCGCTGCTTCGCCCGCGTAAATTAGATATTTCACAGACAAATTAGTCCAAAATAAATAGTCTATGATCCTTCACGTTCCTATTTTTTATCTGTGCCAAATAACAGAAAAACTACTCCAGTACTTTGTAAAATAAGCCCTTTCAAATAATTTCCCCCATTTTTACCACATTTTCCCCTATTTATTCGCTTATATTAGTCTTAGCGTAATAAAATATAGCCTATAGCCTTCCTTGATAAATGGGCTATCTAACACTGTAAGAATTTTTCAAATCGGACCAGTAACTACTGACTCATACTAAGATTAGCGCGTTTAAATAATGCTTCTTCTTCTTCTTCTTTTTACGTTGTTTAACATCTTTATCGTGCAAATATGAGTCCTAAAATGAATTAAGCATTCTTAAGTCATCCGAATATGGTACCGAACTTGGAATAGTACCATAATTAATGCCTCTATACAGATTGAGACTCTATTTTCCTCCAGAGCAGAAGCTGCTAAAATTAAAAAAAAATAACATCAAAAATCGCGGTGGCTCCACATCTTAAATCCATTCTTGGGCCATAAGGACCAATCCTATCAAATCTTTGGTTCAACAATAGCCGTATAATTTACCGTACACACGCAACTATTACGGAGATTCCATAATTTACCGTATTTAGAGCCTTATAAACTCACTAGATGACGCCCGCAACACCGTTGCGCCAAAACTCGTTTATCGCGCGGAACCGTACATTTTTCCGGGACAAAAAGTATCCTATGTCCTTTCCTGGGACTCAAAGTATCTCCATGCCAAATTTCAGCAAAATCCGTTCAGCGGTTTGGGCGTGAAGAGGTAACAGACAGACAGACACACTTACGCATTTATAATATTAAGTATGGATAATTTGAAAGCTACAAAGTTATGTTAAAAATACAGCAATAATCTTCCATTCCTTTCCCCGTTTAAAATTTTATATTTTTGTTTATCATGATATTGTAGTATCCAAAGTAATACCAATTTATTAAAATTGAAGCATACTTTCAGCATCTCCCTAGTATTTACAAATTACGTTTATATTTGAAACA
The DNA here is from genome assembly GCA_905333045.1 of Lysandra bellargus. Lineage (NCBI taxonomy): Eukaryota > Metazoa > Arthropoda > Insecta > Lepidoptera > Lycaenidae > Lysandra > Lysandra bellargus. The sequence goes on along the minus strand of HG995319.1, from coordinate 13,151,881 downwards.
CACGACAATAGATAGATAATTTCATTAACTACATGTTCCCCGTTTTAAATTTCTTTTAGATCAATTTTGAACTAAGATAAGTAAAAAAAAAAAATAGGATTTTTGTGCGATGTCGGCAACACGTCAAATGTATGGTCAAGGTCGTTTGCTCGGGGGATGACTTTAATAACGGTTTAAATTAAGAGAGAAGCAATACAAAACCAGGAAAAACCAGGCCTTGTACCATGAACTGTTTTGAGACTCAAATAATCGGACGAGAATGCTGCGTCCTACTCTAACAAACGTGAAATGACGTTGTTAGAGCAGGACGCGGCATTCTCGGCCGATTGTTTGAGTCTCAAAACAGTTTCGTAGTAGGTCTACTGGTTTGGAATACGGGAGCGCCGCGCCGGCAGAAATGACCACGGAACGAAACTGGAGACCTACTACAAAACCGTTTTGAGACAACGTCATTTCACGTTTGGTTGGACGCGGCATTCTCGTTCGATTGTTAGAGTCTCAAAACGGTTTCTTGGTACGCCCAAGGTACGCCCACAAGCACACCTTTTCCCCGTTTGGTAGAGAGGGTGATATTACTTCCTCTTCAACTCCGCGCCGACAATCTATTCTCCCTCCAACTAACGAATTTCCGGCGAGGTCACGTCTTGTTCTGAGTTCTGATTTCGATTGTAATTTTTTTTTCAATGAAAAAAAGTTATCAAAATATTTTTTATGGGGTTCCGATATTTTGCGAGATACTGCATTCGCTCGCTTGATATTTTTGTTTTGATCTTTCCGTTTATTTCCAACAAAATTATTGTCCCCGCAAAGTATTGTTACTCAATCTACACGTGACGTAATTACGCAATGTTACCCCAACGTGTAAATGCGCCATTATTCATACACGTCCAACTGTAAACAATGGAAGAAGGGCATATCAAATTAAATAAAACTCATGTTACGGTATTCGTGTATTTGTTGTAAAATTAGAGAGACCGTACTCAATCCTGTGGCTGTTACGTTATCAAATAGATTATAAAAGATTTACGTACCGTCAGAATTCGTTATTTTGTAATTCCTTCTCTCTATTTATTAAACTAAAGATACAATACAAACTATTTTTACAAAAGAAACAATACCATACCATACCGAGTCAATCATAATTACTTATTGTCTTACGTATTCTTATTGAAAACTACAAAATTACATAATAATATAAAAATTACTCAGTAACTTCTAAGAAACTATGAAAGAATATTTCACAAATCACACCACACCGGCACGGCGTACCACAAGGGTACATTTTAGGCCTGCAGTTGTTGAGTGCAGTACACCTCTTAGCGTAACAGCTGACGCGCTTATCAGCAGTTATCAGGGCGACTCGTCTCGCGCTGCGCGCAGCTCAGTAGTGCGCGCTCGCCACGAACGTGCGGACTCGTGTTGGACGTTACTGTGTAATATTTCAACGTGATTTTGTTTACTTTCCCCGTCGGCGGCACACGAGTGATCCCCCGAAAACCTCCGTAAGTGAAATTATTCTTGTTACGCAATCGTTTCGTAAAATCCGCCAGAATCCTTCGCGGCGCGTGATCATCGCGTTAGAGAGTTTTGAAAAAGTAATTTTCTACTAGCAAAGCCTGTGAGTCATGGCGACGTGTGGAAAGATATGAAGGTCGTATTCCACTCATCCTTATGTAAATTTGTACTCGCGGTCTTAATGTATCAGTTGGGATATTTGTCGCTAAAATGGTATTACATTGTCACAAGTATGATCACTCTACAGTCTGCACACTCACATGAAGTGGTAGCAAAAACATTAAACTAGAGAAGAGATAGGTACCTACTTAAATAAGTTATTAACACTAAGCAGGTACCTAGGTATTTCATTATAGTAGAGCATAATATTATTGAGTAGTTGCAAGAAACAGGAGCGCTAAGTTTTAAGTTTTTAACATTGAGTGAAACGAGACTCATATTTCTTTGACGTAAACTTTCCACATACACCCTCGCGCCAGGGTTGCCAACTTTTCCAGCCGCCATAAACAGACAACAAATTAAATAATAATAATAAATAATTAAAAAAGTTTATTGCTCCATAAGAAAAAAATACAAACTAAAATTTGCACAAAAATAGTCAAAACGAAAAAAAGGTACTAATGAAAGCTTTACTAAAGATGTATCATCATAATAAATACCTACATAAAATATAGGAAAATTATTACACCCGCGGCCCCCGCGCTTCCCTGCTGTCTATAACTACCTACGCCGCAGCGTCGCCGGCGAATTAGCAATGTCGCGGTAACATTTTTTATGTGACCGGACAATTAACTGCATCCGGTCGGAAGTTAGTAACCTGACCCCAACAATTTCTTCTAAAACCCAACAGTCCGTCGTCGAAAACGGTTGGGACGGGACGGTTGGGAACCCTGCCTCGCGCTGCCCGCCGACGAAAAGTTATTTTTACTACTTATTTTATATTTAGCACCGACACTTTCTTATTTATAGCTGACGTGTTAAGTTGGTTTCTGCTCTTTTCTACTTTATGTTAGATAGTCCCATGGATGAGCCAATCTGCATTCTGTGATACTGAACTTGTGTTAAAAATCATGCCTTCCCTTTCATGTATATTATCATGAAAGGGATGATATTTAACCTAGAGCTAAGACTTAATTATTATTAGGCTTAATAAGACATAAGACGACTGTAAACTGTTCAAACTTCAATATTCTTTGCGTAAACATAGAAATTACACAATATACCAAGAATAGTTTTTTATTTGGGATATATTCTTGTTTTTACCATAGAAAATAAATGCCTACGATTAATTTTGTTCAGAAATTGACATGTTGTTTGACCTCCGGCATGGTTTATGAAGTAATTAACATAACCGACGGCTAGCAGGTTATTTTTAAACAAAACAATAATACTTGATTAATATTTTGATAATTATTACGTTGAAGATAATTGAATAAGGAGCTGTTAAAATAATTTAATTGTGTGAATTTTCTTAATTTGAATCTTGGCGGTTTCTTTGTGTAATCAAAGTTCTGCGCGTTCCGAAATTTTATCCAGTATGACTCGACAGTCGACACTAAATCCGTAGCCATATTGTACCACTGGTGAAATAGATAAGTGTGACGTATTTTAATAATATAATAACCAAAGACTATGACAACTACGTCACAGTAATAACAAAGCCAAAATATTAATTTTGCTGTATATTTTGGCTTTGTTATTAGGTATATCAATCAATATGGCGTATAACAAGCTATTGCATTATGCATAGCTTTTTTCACGGGCTTTGAGCACGGCGACCGAATCAAGAAATTTCGTAACGGAAAAACTTATACACATTACACACCCCAACCTGACCGGCAAAACGGTGCGGCGTTGCCAGACTTCGGCACGGTGTTTGTGTGCGTGCGACTAGACGTATGCGAGTTATAATTGCATAAGTTGACAAAAAATTAAATGCAATAGCTTTACCGCGGCATTCTCCGAGTGCCAAACTTTTTTTTAACGAATCAACAGTATGGCGTGTTGTAGACGTCATAAGCACTGGCCAGTATGGGTTATATCGGAACTTACCCAGTATGTTCTACCGGAAGTCAAAACCAACACTAAGTTAGCCAATTTCCTGTCCCACTGTCTCTTTGGTCGTTGTTGTCGAACTAACTTGTGGGTGTTCATCGATAGTTGCTGCAGTTCGTATTCGCCCTACTTCAATCCCTCACAAGCCTTTGGGTGCAAATTGGACCGAACTGTGATCAGTTCAGAATTTTAACTTTAGTCTAAGCTTATAAAAAATGTCAAAAAAAGCATAAAAAGAATCCAATTACCTGCTGCTTTTGTGAAAAAAAAATTTTGTGAAAATTCAGCTGTTGCCAGGAGTAAAGTATACAAGGTGTAACAAAACTAAGTGACAATACTTTAGGGTGTGTATGGGCCCCCTTTTATAGAGTTCGCTGTGAAAGTAACGTTTTTTAATTTTGTGTGGTAAAATTCATGATGTTGGGGCGCTTGCCCATACAAATGACAATAAAATTGCTCTTTCAGCGCTGCTGCTTTCACAGTGAAGTCTTTATTTAATAATTACTATAAAAGACACGTCATATACACCCTAAAGTATATATATTTCACTTATTATCCACAAATTACGTGAAGTGCTTTTTTGAATATTTTTTTTTGAACGAAAAGTTCTTTTATACTTCGCCGAAAACATTTTTTTAGTTGATCGACTCAATAACTTTTGAAGTCTTCTTAGTCGTGATAGTTTTCCTTTTAAATTCACCATATTTCATACTCCCGTGAATTTTTTTACATTTCCAGAAGCTACCGTTTAGCTGGTAGAAATGGGGATGGTGGGGGCATTAGACTAACGATTTTTTCCACTTTAAAACTTAATATTTCACAAACGGACCCCTAAATACTCATAATATTTTTAAAAACCAATCCAACGACAACCTTCACGATAGGGCGGACGCGAAAAAAAATTCGTCCCCGCTTTATGTGTAGGGAAGGTACCATAAATTTTTTTTTAAAGATTTCATGTACCTTTTTGTCGGCATCATTAATATGTGCATTCATGCCAAATTACAGCTTTGTTATAGGCCCTTAATAGTCTCTGAGCAAAACCGCAGACAGACAGACAGACGGACGGACAGGCCGAAACTATAAGGGTTCCTTGTTGACTACGAAACCCTAAAAATGGCTCATATTTTTGGTATGTAAATATTTTGCAGTGAATCTTGGCACAGGAACCTAGGTAATTACTATCTTAAGCTGAATGATAACTCAAATATGGTTAATATTCTCGTATGGGAAATTATCTTGGTATTACGTTTGCATGAGAACTGCGATGGCACCCGGACTCTTAATAAAAACAGTTACATAAAAATTGTTACTCACACTAGGCAGATAATTTAAACGTCGATGTTATTTTTATAACTATTATAATATCAGAATATTACCATGATAATAATAATTATATTATAGTAATATAATTATAATATTTTTAATGTTTAGAGTAGCGTTATTTCGCTTATGGAGAAAATTTGAAATTCATAATATTATGTAAATTCAGAAATTTTTATATTATATGATAATGCACATTCTATTGAAAGACTTGCAGCAAGTGGTGTCGAGATGCCTGTTTCAAAGAATGGCTGATTTAAATAATCGGCCAAGTGTGAGTTGGACTCATGCGCGAAGGGTTTCGTGCCGTTATGGAGCGAAAGTTGTCAAAAAATGTGTTTTGTATGGGAGCCCCCGTTAAAATTTTATTTTATTTTAATTTTAATATTTATTACAAAATGACACATTAAGAGCCCGGGCTAACCTCGAAATTCTCATACATACGTAATACCAAAATCATTTTCTCATACGAAAATATTTAACATGTTTGAGTTATTTTTCAGCTTAAAATAGTAATTACCTAGGTTCCTGTACAGAAATAAACTTCAAAATATTTAAACACTAACACTAATTTCAAGGGTAGCCCGGCCCCTTAAAGACACCTACCTACCTGTTGCCATTATTGATTACGAGCAAAAAAGGCCAAAATAGCACGTTTGTTGCATAGGAGCCCCCTTAAATTTTCACTTTATATTTTTGTTTTTAGTATTTGTCTTTATAGCGGCAATAGAAATACACAATCTGTGAAAATTTCAAAACTCAAACAGCTATAGTGGTTCTTGAGATACAGCCTGGAGACAGACGGACAGACATCGAAGTCTCAGTAATAGGGTCCCGTTTTCACCCTTTGGATACGGTACCCTAAAAAGTAACGCTCGATAATGTTAATTATTGGCCCTTAGTTTTGTAAGCTCTTTTGGACTTATCATTTTAGTGTCATTGAACCAAGATATAAAACACTTACCGGAAATTGATCTATACTCAGCACTTTGGGTCGGCCTAAAAGCCTGATTAACTAATACAGTAATTGAACTTGGTGCCATTTCAAATCATTATGATCATCATCATCTCATCTCATCATCATTACCTCCGTGGTCCAGTGGTTTAGAGCGTGGCTCTTCACTCGGAGGTCGTGGGTACGATTCCCGCGTTGAAAACGTCATGTTATTTCCAAGACTCAAAGGCCGTGTTCACACCAAATCGACTGTAAGCCGCCGAATGTGAGCGAACGTTACGCTGTTTATTGTATTTTCATTTTCTATTCACATTTTCGTTCACACCTAACCGACAATACGCTATTACGCTAGGCGTAGGCGCGGACATTCGATACCGTATATTAGGGGTCACCAATTAGTTTCGCTCGGGGTCCATTTTAAGGAATGACCTTCGCGGTCCGTACATTTTATAAAATAATAATTTTAAACAAAGTTAATAACGGTAATTATGGTGGTATTTATTTACATACATAACAATGAGAAAAGTGTCATTTTTTTGTTGCTAATTATCTGTCTGAAGTTTGGAGTGAAATTAGTGCAAACTTTTGACATTAAACGAAGTTTATCTTCGAAAATGTTTGGTCCGTGGTCCGCACACAATTGGTTGGCGGTCCGGATGCGGACCGCGGTCCGCCATTTGGTGGATGGTGGATGGTGGTTTGGTGGTGCCGTATATTTTCACGTTCACACTGGGGCTCACAGTGAGCCTGCTCACATTCGGCGGCGTATAGTCAGTTTGGTCTGAACACGCGCTAAGTTTGGTTAGGACGATGCAGGCTGATCACTTGATAGAGTATAGACTGAGAAGAAAGATGATCAATGCGTCGGAGACGCATGTAAAAACTAAAAAGTCGTTCCTGCGCCAGATCTGTCACCACTCACCACTCACCGGTCGTGTTGGTCTTTCGTCCCCACTGGGTTATGAAAGTATATCAATAGACTATATTATAGAGAGTGCTCTTGTGTACTGCACACACACTTGGGCACTACAAAATTATATCAGCGTAACTGGCATGGTTTCAATGAAACCGGCCACCGTCACCGAAACCGGTGTGGGAGTTATTGTTAATATCATCATTCATCACCATCATCAGCACTCTACAATGTCAAAATTCTAATAAACTTCTCGGTTTAAGGCGTAACATAAAATATAGCAGTGGTTAAAATTTTGACGTTGAAGCAACGTCCAACTTAGAACTTTATCCAATCTATTTCGGTTATTCTCGATAGTTTTATCCTGTTTATATTGGTTTTTGTGTTCCACTTTGATAATTATACCCATTTTAGTACCATTTTTCCTCAATGTGAGTTAGGTGGTCCAGCCTATATCAGGCTACTTTTACCGCAAAATACAAAGTACCCCAGTATTGCTATAAGTCAAAACCTCTGAAATTCCAAACTCTCCCGTGTTGTGTTGTGCCAATTGTGTTGAAATTTTGTATGTTTATCCGTAAGACTAAAAATTGGCTAACATTTATTTTTCATTCTCGAAATAAAGATGTAGCGTACATACTGAATCGTGCTGTCGACTTTTCTATTAGATGACCACTCCTCGCTCGGGTTTTTAAGGCAAAACGACGTTTACCGGGTCAGCTAGTAACTATTATCTATTTACGGTAGACTGGTCAAAACTGTACATAAAATATTTTTGAAAAATAATACTTGGGGCGTGATCTATAATCGACATCGAAGCCATTAATATAGTTTTTAGAATTTTTGTCTGTTTGTCTGAAATCTACGTATGTCCGGGCTAAACTCAAAAGTACTGCATGAATTTACTTCTCGCACGAATATTACGAAGAGGTCGCGTCAAAATATATGTAATACATAATATTATCACGTTATCACCTACTTTTGATGCTGTAAAGACTTCACGCAGACGACGTCTCGGGCAGCAGCTAGTTAAGTATAATAATGTATTATACCTAGTTAATTTGATAAATATTCCTTCGTGTTTTAGGTATATTTTTTTTATTTATTCAGGGCCCGACAATGACCCCTTTGTTTTAATCACTATTTTTATTGTGTAACTTCAAATGTATCTAGTACCTACCTACTTACGACCAATCTACTATACCTAATATTATAATCTACTATACCTAGTATTTACTACTATATATATATATATATATATATATATATATATATATATATATATATATATATATATATATATATATATATATATATATATATATATATATATATATATATAGCATTTGATGACGCCCGCAACTCCGTTGCCTAAAAATCCGTACCTTTTTCTCCATGACTTTTTCTGAGACAAAAAGTATCCTCCATTATCCATCCAGATATTATACAGACAGACACACTTTCTCACTTACAATATTATAAGTATGGAAGTACGGATTAACTGTACATAAGCTTTAATCAATATTTAGTTGATAACTAGACGTTTCCGGCAATTTCATTGCGCTAAACTTTCTTATCGCGAGGGATATACCGTACATATTTTTTCGGTCGCGAGACCGTGCTATCTTTTCTCTAGATTCAAAGTATCTCTACATTAAACATCGAAATCGGCTTAGCAGAGTATCGTGCGCCCGATTTAGGCAGTCTAAATATGAATCTTCATATTATTAGACTGCCTAAATCGGGACTATCTAGATTCTAGTGGCATTCTGTGATATTATTTTGCTTGAGATCGATTTACATGCCGCCGCGTGAACGAGCGGTTTGGCCGCTACTCAACGAGATCACAAGCAATAGGCTTGATGGCTAATTTTTTTCTTATTGGTAATTGAAAAACCCTTAAAAAATAGAAACATTGCTAAAAGAATGACTCTGATAGCTTAAAAATTCGCCAAGATATGACAATTCAAAGATCTCATAAAAGTGCTACGAAAGACTGACGTCCTTCTTTCGTAGTAGATCGGGAGAGAACTTTGTTCGATAGGTATATTAAATATTGCGTTTATGAAAGTGGTTTCATAACCATAAAAAGTTGCTTTTAATTTCATAAGTTATCGAATTGTATACAAATATTAAGAAATTTAATTGAAAAAAAAATCGATTTGATTATCCAACTTTGAAGGCGCATAACAAAAAAAAAGTGCTATCGAGCTGAAATTTTGGGAACACTTATTTGCTACCGTGATTTCTTTATTTTATTAACAAAATTCGCTAATCTCCGACCTTGTCATCATCCCTATTGTATTATAACGATTTATTCCAATAGCGACGCGGTCCCGCGGCCATACCGCTCGTTCGCGCGGACGAACATAAATCTAGCCTTATATTATTCCCTTAAACGAGCCTTCGTCCGACCTTGATTCCCCGAAACTTTAATTTCCTGAGTGCAGCTTATCGCCCGTTATATCGCGATAGCGGTTATCGTTATTGGCGATGACGCTAATCCCACTTTGAGAAAAGGGTTGCCATGTTTATACAGATAACGAAGCAGGCAACGACGCGCAGATAAAAAATTTAATTTAAGCCAAAGGGACGAGCTGCTTAAACCTTTAATGAGTTTCGAGCATAATGAAGTACCGTAATATAATACATCTTTAGGGTTCCGTACCCAAAGGGTACAAACGGACCCTATTACTGAGACTTCGATGTCTGTCTGTCTGTCTCCAGGCTATAACTCAAGAACCGCTATAGCTAGATTTCGGAAATTTTCACAGATTGTGTAGGTATATCTGTTGCCGCTATAACAACAAATACTAAAAATAAATTAATACAATTAATTTGGATATTAATTTTATTAATTTATTTTTAGTATTTGTTTTTATTATTTGGGAGCCATACTAGAAACGTGATTTTTTGGCCTTTTTTGCTCGTAATCAATAATGGTGACCTGAAATTTTCGTAAAGTCCCTAATTATATTCGTAATTTAAAAATTAATAATAAAATTAAAATAACGTAAATATTTAAGGGGGGCTCTCATAAAAAAAACACAATTTTTTGTCTACTTTCACTCTATACCAGTACGAAACCCTTCGTGTGTGAGTCCGACTCGCACTTGGCCGATTTTTTAATTAGTCGTTCAAAATTGGAATAGACACCTCAACAACGCGGACTGCCTATTTCAATAGCTCTGTGTATGTTGTGTAGTAAAAAATCAACCAAGTGCGAGTCGGACTTGCTCACGAAGAGTTCCGTACCGATAAAGAGCGAAAGTAAGCAAAAAATGTGTTTTTTTTTGTATGGAGGCTTAAATATTATTTATTTTATTTTAATTTTGGTATAAATTATTAAACTACAATTAATATAATTAGGTAAGGATTTTGTGAAAATTTCAATTAGTGCTCTATTGCCATTATTGATTACGAGAAACAAAGACCAAAATAATTACGTTTCTTGTATGAGAGCCCCACTTAAATATTAATTTTATTTAGTTTTTAGTATTTGTTATTATACCGGCAACCTTCGAATAATAATAGTTTTTTATTCGTAGCCAGCAACAGATATACATATTCTGTGAAAATTTCAGAAGTCAAGCTATAGCGGTTCTTGAGATACAGCCTGGAGACAGACAGACGGGCAAACGTTGAAGTCTTAGTAATAGGGACCCGTTTTACTCTTTGGGTACGGAACCCTATTAAACTCCAGTTTTAAAGGCTTATATTTTAAAAAAGCATCGTATTACCTCGTCACGTTTGGCATTGTGAAAGATCCTTATTTATTATTATTTTTAACAAAAAATTAAAACCGACTTCCAAGGTAAAAACAATAATAACATTAATATGAACTAAAAAGTATTAAATAATTTTTACTATCTAATGGTGCCTTTTTCCGAATTCGGCTAAAACTCAACTATTTCTGTATTCAATCTTCATTATTTTGAAGTCGGTACCAGATAGCTGAATCTTCAGTCCTCTGACAGAATATTTGAAACTTTTGGAACTGGCACCGACTTCAAAATTATGAAGATTGAATACAGAAATAGTTGAGTTTTAGCCGAATTCGGAAAAAGGCACCATTAGATAGTAAAAATTATTTAATACTTTTTAGTTCATATTAATGTTATTATTGTTTTTACCTTGGAAGTCGGTTTTAATTTTTTGTTAAAAATAATAATAATTTCACTCTTTTTAGTTACACTAGTAGGTAAACCTTCGCGTATATTTTACGTATCTTATTACAATTTGTCAAGAGTCACAACTCACACTCACAAAATCATATATTATCAGTGAAGTGAACATATTGTGCTAAGTAATTTAACAATTTTAATGCTTCAAGCCCCAAGCGGTCACCGGCGATTGAGATAACAATAGAAAGGCTATTGTGTCTCGTTTTTCCACGATCGAAGGATCTATCAGATAAAAAATTGTATAAACTTGCATAGGATGTAGCGTAGCTACTCATAATATTTAATATTATCATAATTATTGACAGCTCCGTTCTTGGAAAGCGCTTATTCCACTTATCCTAGCTAGGAAGTCCTAGCTAGGATCCTAGCTTTCTAAATGTCATTCCACTTGACTAAATTTTTTCCGATTTAGGATCCTAGCTAGGATCCTAGCTTCTAAATGTTATTCCACTTGACTAAATTTTTTAGGACCCTAGCTAGGACTTCCTAGCTAGGATAAGTGGAATAAACGCTTAATCAAGAATTCAAATCGATACTTAGTGCGCCATCTATCGATTAATAAGTATAACTGATTAAAAAGACACTTAATGACTTTGTTTTGTCTAAATGCTCTTTTTAAAATAACTTTATTTTAATTCTATTTGTCTATTTAAATTTTATAAAGTAATTAGTAAAGTATTCGAGCTGTTGTCTGCCGCCACGCGCCACGCGGCGCGGCGGCGCGGCGACGCCGTCGCCTCTGCGGCGCCGACCGCCATGTATTAAACAAACAGGTGTTGTTATACAGTACATAATTATTATTATTAGTATATCCATACCTATGCCTTGTACTATTATTAATTCTGTGCCATGAGATATTGGTGACCTTAATGATGATGATGACGATGATGATGATGATGATGATTATGATGATGAATATGAATTGCATAGTAGCATATGCTTTCTGTTCTTAAAACAACGCCGAAACTCCCGAACGTGTATCTATAAGGAGTCAGGAGTTCTCTCAGCATCTTCGAAACCATGGTATACTTTGACCCAATATTTGACTTTTTGGTAGCATATTCTTAGTACACTTCACATAAAACCAAAATCACCATATGTTTCCATATAAATTTCGAGGAGTTCCCTCGATTACTCATGGATCCCATCATCAGGTCACCACTTTTGTGAACATGGTACCAAATTGGAGTGAAACCTAATACAACAAAACAAAAATTTCGAAAATCGGTTCACAAACGGCGGAGTAATCGTTGAACATACAAAAAAAAAAAATAAAAAAAAAAAAAATATCCACAGCCGAACATATAACCTCCTCGTTTTTTGGAAGTCGGTTAAAAATTTAAATATATTATATCATTGCAAAACATAACACCTACTTCACATCAAATGAATACCATCATATTGATATACTGTTTTGTTATTATGATTTTATTTTAAAATCAACGAATCACTGAAACAAATAAAATCTAGAGAAAATCTCGAAAGATCGTAAAACGTCTCCAACTGTTAGAGCATAAATCTGATAGCAGAAACCCGTCCGCCATAAATTAAGTACTCGAAAATACTTGAAAGTGTGTTCAACAAAAGACACAATTCAACTTAGATTATTAATTGGGGTGAAACTTGACCTGAATACGAGGCGTCGGATTTAAGAGTCTATAAAGCCGGCTACAGACGAAGATGAAATTGCACTCACTGTTCAGTCAGGATAATAAGAGTCCGGCTGAAGGTTTGGCTTCCACTAAACCAGTCTTTCCCAAACTGGGCAATAACGCCCGCTTATGGGCGCTGAAGGTCTAAAGGGAGGCAGTGTGGGACCCAGAAGAAAAATGGGGGCGTTGTGTAGAGGCTTGGGGGGTGATTTATTTCATCTGGGTGCATTTTAAATTGATACAATGGGGGCGCTAAAACATAATATTTTGTTCTCAAAGTGGGCAGTAGACAAAATAAGTTTGGGAACCCCTGCGCTAAACCATGTTTGGAGAAACCTTTGTTATACTAGAGGTCGCTCGGGGCTCTGCCTGCGCAAAACCAGCATCCTGAGGAAATCGTATATTTTCCTGCTATAAAAAGTATCCTTTGCCTTTTCCCGTGATCTACGATGCCATGCCTATGCCGAATTTGATCTAAATCAGCTCAGTATTTTCGAATGCTATTTGATGCAAACAAATAAAAAAAAAACCGTTATGATTAGTATATTATTACAAAGACATTTTAACATTTTAATATTTTACAGTTTTACAGCTGTGAACACTTATCATTCAAAATTGAAGTTCACAAATCAGCAAATTATTGAAATATGTTAAAATATTGGCAATCTGAAAAAGATTTAAAGGTATGTCATCCCTTAGTTTCGGCTAAAATATTAATCGGTCGGACACCAATCTGACCGAACTGTACAGTTCATCCTTTTTGTCTGCAGCGGGCATAATTTGGGACCCGCAAATCGCAATCTGTGTTAAAATGCCGTTAGGGTATCATTTCGAAGGTTTCAATAAAAAGCGGGGATTATTGTCGCATAACTGTCACATTCTGCTACCGATTATGGTCTTTTCTTGACGGTGAGCAATCAGCGATGCCGATTTAACTCTTTATCGGCCATTCGCTTCGGATTTGCGAAATAAATGCGCCTATTAGTGTCGGAACTATAATAAATATAAGGTTGCATACACGTTTAATAAAATAGATATGGCATGTTGACATAAAATCGTAGTGAACTAAAATTCCTTTGGAATTGGTTGGAATAGTTTTGAACTTGAAGTATTTATCAGTAGATAAATAGTATATAGGGTGTAATAGTAATAGGGCACATAGTAATGTACCCTCAGTTTTTTTTTAATTTAAAAAAGATAATTATCGTGTTTGTTATGCTTGATGTGATTTTATTATTTGTTACAGATTTGCATCCGGGAGTTTTTGTAGTGCTTCGCAATCGAGTAAGTAAAATAAATAATATTAATGTGTCAACCACTTTTGCACAATATCCTCATGTAACAATAACTAGTAAATAAAAGCTTAATTGGCGTGGCCCAAAAACGTTGTTTAGCGTTCTGTTATTATGTTAAAAATCTCTGGAAACCTAATTAACCGATCACGTAACATCACACAGAACGACAGCTGTTTACAAACACCATCCTTTAAGCTGGAACCATACGATGCGAATTGCGAAATTAGAAGCCACGAAAAAACATCAGAGTAACTGCAGCTCTAAAATAATCGCGCGGCAAAAAGTCGTAGTGCACGATAGCTCTAAGGGTCCTTCCACACGACGTTTTTTTATGCTCGTTTGTATCGATACAAATGCAAGTTGAACGCTCAGCAAACGGAAGGAAGCCGACACGTTTTAAACTTTATATCTGCCAAATACGCAGAAAACACGCAGAAGACGAGCGCATCAGAAACGCTCGTCGTCAGTGCGCAAAAAGTACGTCGCGTGGAAAGGCCCTAACCTAAGGGCCAAATTAGACCGCAACGCGACGCGTAGATGCATTTCTAAATTTGTATGGATTTGACAGATTTGCAAGACATCTCACGCAATTAAAATCTGTCAATTCAGTACAAATTTAGAAATGTATCTACGCGTCGCGTTGCAGTCAAAATTGATCCTAAAACGACTAATTCCTTTTTGTCTATTTCGTGTACTTTTTCTGTGAATAAATTATTTCATGTATAAACTATAGATCTACCAGAATCTATTATCTGATGGCAAAAAGTGAGAAAGTAAATTGACTCTAGCAGTACCGGGGTAATCGGAATAAAACATTTTGATTTTTTTTTCCTTATAGCGGCTGATTCTGTGTGTGAAACATGCAAATATTATATACATTTATCCAATGATCAAGGATATTATTTTTTTAAAATCTGCTGTCTAAATTTGCCATCAGATTCTGGTAGAATTACAATACCGATATAATATATAACTTACAATATCGATATAATAAGATTATCAGCCCGCGTTTGCAGAACTCTACTCGAGTATTAGATTCTAGTCTTTCTTCGATATTTCGTGGACATTTCTTCCATATTGTTAACTCGGCCATAACTCGGCATTCAACAATAATTCGATTTGAAAGATTTATATGGTTTATATATTATTTAGGATGATCTGAATTTTTCTCGGTATCCTAAATATCGGAACTTGTGGCTTATATAATATTTAGTAAGCTATTCTTATAAACCCAGCTTTAACCCTTGAGCCACAATTTTCTAAGAAATTAACGGGAATAAGTTAATATTTATGTTGAAGATTTCATAGATTATTTGGCATACACAAATTGCTGTTGAGAGGAGCAACACAAATATTTTGTCTAACATCTACGAGGATTCCCTAAAATAATAATTGGACGGCGTTATGTAATAACGATTCAAGCGACAAAATTTAAAAAAATGAGTTATGAATGCAGATCGATTCTAGGCAATCGAATTCAAAAATCAATCCTAGTGCCTTTTAATAAGGGGTGAATCAAGCGACATGTCAAACTTTGTTAGAAGTTTTGCACAATCTAGTTACGTATTAAAGAATTATGCGCCTAAGTTGCTGTTACAAAATACACAAACAGGAATTTAAAATGCATAAACGAATTATATCCACAAAAGTTGTAGATAATCCGATTCAATTTATTCATTAAAAACGCAATAACGAACTAATTAATTTATTATATTTATTATTTATTAATCGTAGGCGGCTAATCTGGATTTATTCTGGCAGCAGATTTTGATATAGAAGATGAAGATTAGAAAAGTAAAAATTGATTTCATTAATTTTTTATCACTGAGCGTTAAGTTTTTTGTTTTTTTATGTTGAAAAAGCGCCATTTTAATTATTAAAAGACTAAACGTCGCCCGCAACGCCGTTGTACTAAACTTCGTTTATCGCGCTGGAACCGTACATTTTTCTGGGACAAAAAGTATGCTGCGTCCTTTCCCGGGACTCAAAATATCTCCATACGAAATATCAGCAAAATCGGTTCAGTGGTTTAGGCGTGAAGAGGTAACATACAGACACACTGACACACTTTCGCATTTATATTAGTTTCATAAAGGATAACGAGACAAGCCAGTAATTATGTTATTTTGTGGTATTTGAGTATAAAAAAACTATTCCAATTTATGTGTATTTTCGTAATCATTAAAGACATACAATATCATCTTTAAAAAACTGTATAATTTTTGTTTAAGTTGAGAAATTTGTATTAACATATTTGGATTTAATCTTTTATTGAAATTTATTTCACCCAAAATAAATCGTATTAAAGAATCAAACGACAGTAATGTCGTATAGTACGTTGACAAATTTAATACATTGCTATAAATCATTATCGAATTAAGCGGAAAAATGGCTATATCTTTTAAAGTATATTCTACACAGTAATATATTCTATATTAATCTAAACTTTATATACATCTTAATTGACAGTAAAAAAAATAATACACGTAACATAAATAATGAGCTCACAGCGACAATTTTAAGTTTAAAATCTTTGAAGCTTATTTTCTCCAATTCTCTCAAGTGTCGCTTAATCTGTTATTACATAACGCCGTCCAATTATAATTAGGGCCCGGATTTATATGTAAATACATATCGCTGCTTTGGAAGGATACTGTCGTAACTCAAAATGAGTGAATTTTTCAGTAGAGCACTTTAAAGTTTTTTCAAATCTTCAAATGGTGATATTTTTTAATTTACTGCGCTAATGTTGATAAAAACTGAATAAAAACACGGAAAATATATTGCAGTTTATGTTTGATAAATGTTTTAAGAGAGTTATAGTTGTTTAGTACTTAAATATTGAAAATGACTACTTGGTCTCAGACTTATAACGAAATAACATAGACGAACTTATGAAGATTACTGGCTCATTACAAAAAAAATGTAGAAAAAAATAAGGTTATTCTTAATAACAGTGTTGTATTTCAAAATAATACAAAATATTCATTATATAATTTTTTTAACTGCTTTTACAGCAAGTAATGAGCAAACTCAAATTAGAATCAATATAGAATAATATACCAAGTAGACCGAAAATAGGTTAAAAAATTGTATTTTTCGTATAAGGGCCCCCTTAAACATTTTATTTTAATGTTAATAATTGTATAGGTACGCATAATTATTGTAACTAAAGTGAACATTTGTGTGTGAAATAAGTGCCTAGTTGCCTACTTGTTACCATTATTAATATCGAACAAAAGAGGCCAAAAACACATTTGGGGTCCCTGAAATATTATTTTATTTTTAGTGTTTAGTGTTATAACGGCAACAGAAATACACAATCTGTAAAAAATCAGAAGTCTAGATAATATAGAGCTTTTTGGAATACAGCCTTGAGACAGACGTCGGACGAACAGTTATCGAAGTCTTAGTAATAGGGTCCCGTTTTTTTCCTTTGGGTACAGAATCCTAAAAATTCGAAAGTTTAACATCTTTTAAATTAGCTCATGCATGTTAAGTAATTGTTGTAGCATATAATCTTAAAAAATCCGAAAATAATACAGAAAAAATAAAAAAAATCATAATTTAACAATACAGTCTTTATCAACTTAAAAATTAGGCAAAAATTATGAAATCTAAACACAAAACAGAGTTTATATTCTTGTCTCTATTTTCAACAGTCTCTTAAAAAAGTTATTCCACTTTTTAAGTGGAATAACTTTTTAAAATACTGTTGTCGACTCACATTCTATTCCTGTCGATAGCAGTTGCTAAACTTTTGGTAATAATAATCAGCAAGGGTCAGTTCATATTATACTTTATAGGCCGGGTACCAGTCTTCTGTGCACTTTGTAGTTTGTATTATCTGTGTGTATTGATCAGGTGTACAGATCGCACCAGATTTGAGGCTTCTTTAGATTTGACGCTCTACGCAGTGAAAAGCTCTGACAGAGTGAACACTTTCACACAGCACACTCATTTCAAAGCAACTACCATCGCCCTTAACACTCGCAAAATCAGAAGAGTTTCAGGTGCGTAGCCAGCCTTTTAAGAGGGAATACGCTCTCCTCTTGAAGGTTTGCAGGTCGTATTGGTCTGGAAATAGTGCTGGTGATAGTTCGTTCCAGATTTTACAGTGCGCGAAACAACGGGTACGCGAAAAACGCACGGTGGAAGACTGCCACTCATCAAGGTAATGAGGATCGTATAATTTTCGCGTGGAACATGGCAAAAAGTAGCAGGAGGTATGATTCCGAACAATTCCTCAATTTTTGTACACAGGTACCAATTTCTATAGCTTTCCACGTTTAGCTTCGCCTTCATGCCATACGAAACAGTTAAAATATGTTTATATCTTTGGTTTTAATATCATAAAATGTAAAATTATAATAATTAATAGCACTTAAACTTAACAGGACAAGAAAATGTCGACCTTTGGGACCATTTTCACCAAATTTATTTCTATTAAATTGCTTTGCGCGTGTCACTATGATTCGAATCACTATGATTGTCACTATGATTAGAATCTGAATAAAAGTCATCATTGATAATTACATCAGACGGATCCTTTACGCTGTCACCTGAACAATAGCTGCAGAAGATCAGCTAAAATATTCTGCATCTAAAATGTTGTTTTCAGGTTGTAAAGGAGATAGTATAACGATTCACACACGTTGGATTGATACATTCTATCTTCTGCTTGATTTTCCAGTAGCATAATCGTAAAACATGAAAAAATATCCAATAAAGCATCAATCAAAATAGTATTTTAAAAAGATAAAACCTACTTCAAAATTATACGTGACAAAGAATTAAAATTCAGTATCTCAGAAACTACTGGACCAATTTTAATGAAACTTGTAGAATTCAATTATTATTTAAAGAATACCTAGTACAACAAAAAGAAATAACCTAAATCGGACCTGTAGTTTCGGATATAAATAAATAAATAAATCCATACACTAATTTTGAAATTAAGCACATTTGTTCAGACGCATCAGCGTCTATATTAGTCAACTAGCTTATGCCCGCGGCTTAGCTTGCATTAAAAAGTATTATTATTAATTAGGTATCAAAGTCTCAGCTCGATTGGTTAATAATTGACAAAGTTTACAAATATATAATATACAAACTTTCATCCCCTTGGGAGGTAAAATTGATCAAAATCCTTTCTTAGCGGTCGCCTACGTCATAAACATCTACCTGCATGTCAAATTTCAGTCCGATTCGTTCAGTGGTTTGGGCTGTGCGTTGATAAATCACTATGTCACTTGATAATCTCAGTAACTAGTAACTAGTTACCTGGATTATAAAGAGTTGATAGGTAAAAAACACTAAGTACCCACTAAAATATTAGGTTCTGTAGGCTCATTCCGATTAGTTCAATAGGTATCTGATTTTAAAAAAATGCGTTTTCGAGTTACTTTTTATCTAAAATACTGTATCAAGTCCAATAATTCAACATATTTTTAACAGGTACAGTAACAATATGAAAAATAAAATTATAATCACGATATAATTTATCTAGAAAAACGTTATAATTTTGATTGTAAGTATAAATAATATGGACTCTACCTTATGTTATAAACAGTAATTACTAATTTTAGTACATTTAAGTGATACTGATTTTTTGAACAACAACGTAGTAATCCCTAATGATACTTTTGTTTATGAGAAGTGTCTGAGAGTTCTTGTAGATTTTTTGATACAATAGTGTCACATCTCTAAATAATGCAGTGTTCTAGATTAAGGCGCACTTAAAATCTGTATTATTTTGTAATATCACCATATTCCAGAAAACCAACCTAAAGTTCACTTCTAAAGGCAAGTTGCAACTTGCGATACAATGCTGTCTACAAAAAAATGAGGCCGAAATTGACCAAAAGGATACAGTCAAATACATTTGGTGGCGCAACGG
The DNA here is from genome assembly GCA_905333045.1 of Lysandra bellargus. Lineage (NCBI taxonomy): Eukaryota > Metazoa > Arthropoda > Insecta > Lepidoptera > Lycaenidae > Lysandra > Lysandra bellargus. Next base: position 13,132,090 of record HG995319.1, on the reverse strand, counting down.
CCGTAAAAATTGTTATAGAAAAACGATCTTTACTGAGTATACAAAACAGATCATTTTACATTGAATGGTGTTGAAAACTCAATTTTGTAGTATTTGGTAATAATACGCTATTCTTCCAAAGCAGCGATATTTTTATTTTCCGTTTATGTAAGCAGCAGTTGATTTTTTACACCATCTAACATTAACGTTTTAAAGTCCGAAGTCCGAACGGCGTATTAGGACATAAATTCGTACAAAAGCCCAGTTTCGTCATTTCGATTAAAGTATTTTGTACAAAACTACGCAGGTAAGCGCAAAAACTATTTCCATTCGTTGAATCTTTCCTGTGTTGTATAATTATTGATTTTGTATTAACTCGTGTCTGTCAGTCGGCATGCGGCAGGGTCAGATGTCTATAGTAATTCGCTGCTGACCTTCACAGAATGTAATTTGAGTTATATAAATAAAACTACGAATATGCACATTCATGTATGAATAATAAGACCCGCACAGGTTTGGGTTGGACTTGGAGGTAGCCTTGGGTTATGTTATCTTAAAATTATTATGAAAAATTTAAGATGTCTCCTACGCTAAGGGCCAACCCACACGTACCACAACCACACGACAACCACACCACGTGGTCGGGCGTATATTTCGTATTGTAAATGAACTGGACCATTCACACGTACCACATTTTGAAGTCGTTGTCGACCACTTGTCAGATAACTTGTCAGACGCAACCACGGCTGACTACATCGCAACCACATCGCAACCACATCGCAACCACATCCCAACCACGTCGCAACCACATCGCTACCATAACGTCGCGTCGATGCAACGACAGTGCGCGCACACCGCCCGCGCTCTTCCCCTCCGTTTCATTGACTTCCGTACGTAATCACATCGCAACTACGTCGGCATTTTGTCGGTACCACAACGCAACTACAAAAAGTTGCAGCGACGCCGTTCACACGTAACCACTGCTCGACGACATTTTGTCGTTGCGATGTCGTGTGGTTGTGGTACGTGTGGGTTGGCCCTAATTGAAATGAAGAGTCCGTATACGAAATTTTGCCGATTTCGCTCATTTAACAGACGTTATTTAACAGTTAAAATACAGACGTATTTCTATAAGTTTTAATGCACAACATGTAAGATCATTTCAATTATAATATAGTGTTGGAGCTAGTTTTTTTTTTTAAGTATCTTTAAATAATCCAACTCAAATCGCGACAGTTTTGTGATTTTTGCTGTAAAATGTTTAGAATATCACCTTTTTATGGATTGTATTGACGTCTTAACGGTATGAAAAAAATACAATGTACTGTTGAGAAAGTCGTCTATAAAGTGTTGGGATTACTTTTTACCACTTCAATATAAAAAAAACCCTTTAAAAACAGAAAACCTCTATCTGCCCGCTAACTTGGCGATCGTCCTTTTTCACCTGGCATATGAAAGACGGGCGTGAGTGTGAAGAGAGAAGTAGAAAATAGAGGACGGGCTCTTAATACATAGCTACAAAGATTTTAATTTAATATTTATGTTGCCCAAATTTCGGATCGACAGGGTGCAAAACGACGTGATAAGTAATAATCACTTTAGGGTGTGTATGTAATGTGTTGATAAAAAATAAAGTATACAAAATACTGCTTGAAGCAGGTACGTCTTGACGATTAAATATTTTTTTCAGACATTTTTTTAAAATTTTAAGCTTTAATAATGTATATATCTACGCAAGTATATAAAAGAATAAATAAATAAATAAACTGTTTATTTTCTAAAATACTGTTTAAAACACTTCAGACATCTGATTATGTATACCTACTTGTGAAAACCCAGCCCTACTCAGTACTCCCCGTGTATGGGGACCGTAAAGCAAGAGTGATTCTGCTGAAACTTGGCTGAAAAGCACTTGTAGCCTGTCAAATAGCTCGTTTGATATTCCCATTATTGACCTATCGCTTTCACCAGGATATTACGTTTAATTAGAACCCTTATGAAGAGAAATATCCATTATATTTCCATACCCGGTTTTACCTACAGCGTTAATAAGCAAAAGCAATAATATAGTAAGCACATAAATCCGCCGAGACGAGCCAAGCGAAGCGCAAGAGCACCACCTACCTTTTCTCGAAGTGTTTCGGCGTTTTTTTGAACCTTCATAGAATTGGTTTCCGTTGTAGGAGATAGTTCATATTTTCGGGATATGATGTAATTAATAGATTTATTAAGCATACAAAGTCTCAATTGAATAGCTTTTATACTTTAGATTTTATTGATATCTAAAATACGCCGATTTCGTCACTGACACACTGATGGTCATCAAAATGTTTGGCTACTTCCTGAAGTGCTAGAAAGCTGAAATTTGGTATGCAATCTTAGTTTAGTTTAAAACCAACAAAAAAATTCATAAACTTGTAATTTTCGTCCCTCATCCCCTAAAATGGAGGTGAGTGGAAGTTGACCCTCATAGAGTTGGTTTCCACTTTCCGATGTGCCAGATAGTTTATATTCTCAGGATATAATGTCAATAATAGACTTATTGAACATACAAAGTTTCAATTGAATAGGTCTAATACTTTATATTTTATTTATATCTGAAATACGCCGAAATTTGGTTATACGCCGTAAAATAAGTTTAGTAGGGGGTAATGGAAGTTTAAATGAGACTTTTACCAATTTTATGAATAAGGACATGAAAGTTTATACGGGATGGACATTAACTAAAAACCTCGTAATAAAAAACAAAAAAAAAAACAGTAAAAAGACTAAAAAGACTGCCTAGCAAGTAGAAATTTACAAAAAGGACTGAAATCCCACCAAAAACATTTCATGTAAAAGTTACCTCGACGACCACAAAAGTTGTCGACCACAAAAGCCCTGTGAAAAAGACGTCCGATCTTAAATGTAGAGCCAAGCTTCTGAATCGACACGGCCTAAATCTATCGATCCTAGCTACAACAAATTCTACATATCAGTAAGTTACTCTAACAGTTCATATTCTTGCAATAATGAACAAAATAAACAAAAGTAACTAAAGTTTTGGTCACACTTTACATTAATTTACAAATTTTCTACCCAACGTCAGATGTTTTGCGGTCTGCATATACCAAACGTCTTAATTCTTTCAGCTACTGTTAAACATTATTATAATAACATCATTTAAAATATGTATAATAATGTGTGAAAATAATATTATGATTACTTCATTCTTATGTTAATTAACACAGCAGTGAAAAATATTGAGAAATCCCATGGGATTTATTTTTATGTTCTATTTTATTTATTTGATTAAATTTTTTTTGTTGAGTACCTACTAGATTCTTTTTCATTTTCAACGGTTTTTTACTTCAAAATATAATATTTTTTAAAAAAGGAAAAATGAAAAAAAATCTGCTTTCAAATAAATTTTTCTTAAAGTAATAAATTCGCTGTCCTCGCACTTTTAGATCTTAATCATATAGCTATAAGATCGAAAGTGTCTTATCAACAACTGTACTCTTTCGGTAAGTGCTGAGTACACGCGAATTATTGTTAAACATTGAATAATGAACGTGATAACTCTTATCGCATTTCGGTATCATCATAATCTTAGCTATGTTGAGATAACAAACACTAGCTTGTTTCAATATCTGCCTAAAATTATATATAGCTGTCCCGGCAAACGATGTTTTGCCATATAAAGTACTAGCTGTCCCGGCAATGTTGTTTTGCCATTAAAAGTATTTCTACTTCATCAGTTGATACAAAATCTTACCCCCTCTTTTGTCCCCTAAGAGGGGTGTTAAGTTGGAAAAACAGTTAATAATATGAAGTAAGTCCATTAAGGCGCTATATCGAAAGTAATTTTACCGCAAGGGCAATTTTATACTTAATTTGTATGACTATAAAGTCGTGAATACGCTGCGGCCAGAAGCTATCGGCTCGCTCGGAAAACATGCGAAAAACGTAATTATAATCATTTAAAACAGGGGTCACCAATTGGCGGACCGCGGTCCGCATCCGGACCGCCGACCCATTGTGCGCGGACCACCGACCAAGCATTTTCGAAGATGAACTTCGTTTAATGTCAATAGCTTGCACCAATTTCACTCCAAAATTCAGACAGATAATTATACGACTGATACCTTAGCTTTGTAATTTCCGTTATTTGATTCAAAAATATTTTTTTTTATAAATTGTGCGGACAGCTAAGGTCATTTCATTTCTTAAAATGGACCCCGAGCGAAACTAATAGGTGACCCCTGATTTAAAAAATAACTAGGAGCATTTTAGCAAAATGCTTCTATACGATTTTGAGTTGCAAAGGTGTCTATCAATTAGACTAATTTCCTACAATACATCTATTTTCGTTTAAAAGTGTGTCAGCTCCGACGCACGACTGGAGTTTACTCCTTAAGTACGAGTATCTAACCATACGCAAAAAGAGTTCATTCAACTGAAAAAAGATTAATATAATATAAAATCAGATGTTCAATTAGACTAATTTCCTACAATACATCTATTTTCGTTTAAAAGTGTGTCAGCTCCGACGCACGACTGGAGTTTACTCCTTAAGTACGAGTATCTAACCATACGCAAAAAGAGTTCATTCAACTGAAAAAAGATTAATATAATATAAAATCAGATGTTCCGGCAATATTATCTCCACCCCTTTCTGCCATAGTTAATTCAAAATATTTTTTTCTCAATTCTAAGGCCAGAATCGAATAGAGGAGAAAAATCCAGGAAGATCAAGCCGAAGAAACTCATATCCAGGACAAATAGTTGCCGAGTTACAAGCATTCAAACTTTGACATTGACAGCTCGGCAAATGTCAAACGTCGAACAAAAGCGGCCATAACTCAGCTTCTAATAGGCCTAGAGGAACGGGGTTTCTTCTAACATCAAAGGCAACACCTCGGCTATCTCCTCCCTGAATTTGAACTAAATCAGAGACATCATTTTTTTCTCAATTCTAAGGCCAGAATCAAATAGAGGAGAAAAATCCAGGAAGATCAAGCCGAAGAAACCCATATCCAGGACAAATAGTTGCCAAGTTACAAGCATTCAAACTTTGACATTGACAGCTCGGCAACTGTCAAATGTCTTACTAAAGTAGCCATAACTCCGCTCCCAATAGGCCTAGAGGGACGGGGTTTCTTCTAACATCAAAGGCAACACCTCGGCTTCCCCCTCCCTGAATTTGAAATAGTTATATTATTATATAATTATATTATTATATAATTATATTATTATATTATTTTATATAATATTATAATATAATTATATTATTATTATTATTATTATATAATATAATTATACTATATAATTATATAATTATATTATTTTATATAATATTATATTCCGATATGTATAGTAACCTTTCCAAATTAGAAAGTTTCCGTCGTCCAAAAACGTGACACATTTTCGTTACTTGTTAGTAGGTTTTACCCCTCGGATTTTTCTCATATCGGACGCCTTATATATGAAAATCGATTCTTAAGGAGTAAACTCCAAAAACAATCTTCAAATTTCGTATTTTTAAGAGGTCATTTCGAAAATTAAATGTATCGAGGCAAAATACATTAATCGTGTTTCTAGTTCTTCTCAAACCTAGATAAGGCTATGAAGATATGTATATCTCATTACCAGATTTGTAACATTTCTGAGGGTCCTATAGTATTACGTCAAAAAGGACAGTTTTTTTCAATAAAGCGCCTTAAAGAAAAAAGTTAGATACATAATCTGACCCCCTCTTTGCGCCGGTTGATTTTAATACACCAGATGTTGAGTTGGAAGAAGGCAAATATATCTGCGCAAACCGTATGCAAATCGGATCAGTAGTTTTCCTGTTAATACTTCAATCGGAATTTCCAGGAATTGCTATTGTATTCTATTGTTGTCGCGATCACCGGTGCTCGCGCGGGGCCTGAAGGATTAAAGCAAAAGTCTTATACAAAATCTGACCCCATTTTCGTCCTTTTAGAGGGGTGGGGGGAAATTTTTTTATAGACCAGACGTTAAGTTGGAAGAAGACAAATATATCTGCGAAAACCGCATTCAAATCGGATCGGTAGTTTTCGTGTAAAAGCAAAAGTCTTATACAAAATCTGACCCCCACTTTCGTCCCTTTAGAGAGGTGGGGGGATTTTTTTTATACACCAGATGTTAAGTTGGAAGAAGACAAATATATCTGCGAAAACCGCATTCATATCGGATCAGTAGTTTTCGTGTGATAGTGGAACAAACATACAGACAGACAGACAGACAGACAATAAAACTGACCACGTTTTTGGCTTCTATAGCGATGTAGTGACATCCTCCGCTTATTATTTTTTGATTATCTTTAATGTACAGAATCTTCATTTTTACAGTTTTATTGTATGTATAGATTTTGCAAATTGCCCATAATAATATGTATTATTTTATTGAAGTAACTAAATAAGTATAGCACCATGGCAACGTCCATCGCTATCCCGTCGCACAAACAATGGTCGCCGTCAGTCTCGATTTATAATAATTTACAACTATTTATTCAACAAATGCACTTATCAATATAAAAAGTACTTACTCAGTAGCCGATTCTCAGACCTACTGAATACGCATACAAAATTTGGTAAAAATCAGTAAAGCCGTTTCGGAGCAGTACGGTAGCTAACATTGTGACACGAGAATTATATATATATGAGATTACGCAAAGGTTGGAGCAGAGGGCGCTAATAGCACATACAGTACATAGTCCGACATGTTGCAAATTTGCAATACGTCATATTAACAGAAACGTTGTCAAACGTCGAACAAAACTATTTAATTGAAACTATTATAGTTTACTAACCGTGCTTGTGCTGCCGTCTAAGGTATATAATATATTGAACTACACATAACACAATAGTCATACTCATATTACATAAAGAAAAGCTATTTAAATAAACATAAAACAGATAAAACGATCGTAAATATACAGTGAATTGTTTTTTGTTGAGACAGTTCAATACGAATTTTCTTGGTAATTACCGTCCTTGGCTTTGAAACAATGTCCGCTACTCTAGCCTCGTGTTATGCTCCAGTGGTTTCCTGTACTGGCTTATACCATCGTTTTTATATTGAGTATAATTTATGTCGTAAGTATAATATTTTATATTATACGGTACGGCAAACATTGCTTTCTGCTGTAGCTCTACAGCTGTAGGCTGTAGCTGTAGCTGTACCTACTGATGTAGCTTCACTCTGCAGTCTGCATCCTCTATCGGTTGTATCACGGGGAGTGCTCTTAGGAATTATTATTCAGAATCATACCTCCTCCAACTTTTAGCCATCGCCGCACGGTAAAAATATACCATCATCATCACCTTGATGAGTGGCAGTCTTCCACCATGCGTTTTTCGCGTAACTTTCTGCCGTGGACTGTAAAACTGGAACGAAATGTCACCAGCAGTATTTCCGGATCTATACGACCTGCAAACCTTCAAGAAGAGAGCGTATTCCCTCTTATAAGGCCGGCAAAGCACCTGCAGCTCTTTTGATGTTGCGAGGGTGACGGTAATTGCTATCCATCAGGTGACCCGTTTGCTCGCTTGCTCCCTTATTTCATTAACAAAAACAACCTCATAACTCCAAATTGCAAAAATACAAAATTTGCCAACATGAACAAAACATATTAAACGCTAGATTTTCATGTTTGTCTTTGCGTCACTCGTTATGGACGCGAGAGAAGTGACGTTCAAAGCCAACGTTCAAAGCACGAGAATCGGGTCATGACTTCTAACGTAACACAGGAATTTTCGTATATTTTTCACTGTTTTGCTTACACTCACGCGCGAGAGTCTGAGATCGAAGCGACATTCTAGGCACGAGAATCGGTCACATCCTAGATCAAACACGAGATTTAAGGGATCTCCCCTCTGGAACTAACATAATTGTTCCACGTTCCATAGCCACAGGTACAAAGCCACGGCTCGGCGCGTCCCAAATTGATTACATTACAGGGATAAAGTTGTTCCGATCGTGGCAAAGGTTAGGTCAAATTGCCGGTCTCATTGACGATTGATCGCTCGTGGATTTTCAGGATTTTCTATCTTCAAATACCCCCAAAATCCACGGTTTATATTAGGTAGAAAAGTACAATAATATTGTTATTTGATTCTTTATAATATGTACATGGTACATAAGAGCAATTGGAATTCATAATAAATTATAATGATTTTAGCCTACATCAAGACGTACGTACTTGTTATGGGCTGAAAACATTTAACTTTAAAAGTTGCAACGATAAATGGTTTGATTACAGCAATATGGCGCTTGGTAACTTTTGCCTTTCCACCGTCGATATGACGTACATAGTATATAAGAGCTGCAATTGGAATTCATAATAAATTACAATGATTTTAGCCTACATCAAGACGTACATACTTATAACGGGCTGAAAACATTTAACTTAAAAAATTGCAATGATAAATGGTTTGTTTACAGGAAGTAACACTTCATGTAGATTAACTATTTAACATTATTGTAACCTAAACAAGTTTAACATTAAAGCAGTAAATGATTGACTGTTCCCTTTTGGCCCACGCACTAATTACCACTCGTATTAAAATATAATATTCCCTTTAATTTTGTTTATAATGTTGAGCATTAATGTTCGCTGCGCAACTCAACTTAAAACCACTCTTGTTCATTAATAAACTTTCAGTGTTGCGGTTAGGTTGCTGACAAGTTCACTGTATAAAAGCCTATGTTTGCTAAGGGATAGCTCACACCAAAGTACGCGACGCGGCGCTAAAAACACTAATTAGTAATTAGCAAATAGAAATTAAATTTTATAACCTGAACCTTATAAAATTACAGGCAATGGCCTGTAATTTTGTAAGATATCCAGCTACGTATTGCAATTTGCAGAGCAGTGACATTTCCAATTCTTGTAATTTAAAGTGAGTACCTATACAGAGAAACGAAATGAGCCGCAGCTTGACGATGCATAATAATGATGTTAATCGATCATCAAGTTTAATCAATAAAATTGGTCAGTTGGTAATAATAAATCGGTCGATGAGTTAGTGTATCTGGTTAATCTGTCGATCGGTCGATAGATCAGTTGATCGATCAATCGGTCGATCAGTTGGTCTATGATAGGCCGACTGATATGTTTATTAGCTGATCGCAATTTGCACATGATATTTTGTCAGCACTCAGCACCGTACGCGTCGGAAGTCGGAACTCGGACGCACCGCATACTGTATTTCACGAAATGCCGCGAATTTATACAACGAATTCTAAAATGCGGCGTGTTCGGCGCGTGCGTACTGATAAATATGCGATCACCTTTAAAGCTGTCTGGCCTCTTTTGAAAAATAACAGTAAGAAAAATGATTTCATGAAATATTTATATACTCATTGTTATGCCGTTTTCCTATTGACCTCTGTAACGACATCGAGACATGTGTTTCAGAATGTGACTTACAAGTTACATATCAAGGTAAATGTAATATCAGAAAATAGGCTAACGGCAGACCTACTTATTTTGGTTGGGTTAGGTTACTAGTTACTACCTACCGCGCGGTGATCGCATTGTCTTGACACAACCTGACCAAATAATATTTTCCTGTCTAGCTCGTTTTTAATATGTCTGTCTCCGAAGCTTTAGATTCTTTTATGGCTGCTTTGGCCATTTATAGAGAAAGTTTACGAGAGAATAAAAATTATACAACCAGTTAATACTAATAAGAGTTGAGTGCTGTCGGCATGTTAAGATACTAACATTAAACTGTTTATTAACTTATGTTATTACACCATCTATAGTTTCATCGATATTTAACGGTGTAATAAAAACCAGTTTTGTGTTTTAACTGCAACATGAAGGTCATAATATACTCACATAAAAATATTGTTATCTGACTAAGGGCCTGTTTCACCGCTTCCTGATAAGGTGCCCGATAGGCTTATTTGAATTTCTTTTAACAGATTCTCCATACTCTATGTGTCAAGTTAAGTGGTAGATAGCCTTATCAGGAAGCGGTGAAACAGGCCCATAGTCACACACTTAGCTATAATACATATTAATATATTTATAGCATATTATTCTATACTAAATCCACATGTCACAGAAATATATATTATAGCTGAGTGTGTGGTCACGCGAAAATTAGTATAGAAAATATACTTATATTAATATGCCTAGCTATAAACATATTAATATATATCATAGCTAGGTCTGTGACGGGCTTTAATTCTTTTGTAATGAATTGACAGATTTCAATTGCGTGAGAGATATTATGACGTCTTGCAAATCTGTCAAATCCATACGAAATGCAACTACGCGTCGCGTCACGGTCTGAATTGACCCCAAAGGTTGTAAAAGAGACAAGATTCAAGAAGCAGTATAATGGCTGAATTTCACACATCCGATTAGTTTACGTTCTTTAGAGCCTGTCCCACCGCTTCCTGATAAGGCTATCCACTTCTTAACTTGACACATATAGTATGGAGAATCTGTCAAAATTAAGCCTATCGGGCACCTTATCAAGAAGCGGTGAAACAGGCCCTACGAGTGCTTTTCCTGTAGTGTTACAGAATTGAGCTCCTAGCCAAGACGTTTCCTTTATTGCTTCTATAATCCATATAGAATCGCCGATCGAAACCAGTCGACCGTAACGACCAGTGAAAACTATTCGACGCACGTTTGCTCGCTATCGAGTACGGTAAAATCGTATACTTTTTGGATAGCAACTTATGGTAGAGCCTTTGTCCGCAACTTCAGTGGGTCGATATTAATTTTTCTCGCGGGAGCGGTAACTCCGTAAAAATATACAATTACCTTATCCGGAACTCAAAGTCTATCAGTACTCATCAAAATCGGTTCAGCGGTTAAAGCGTGAAAGTTAAGACGCTGACAACTGCCAATGACCTTGATCTCGCATCACTCTCGCACCACTGTCGATTTTCATGCCAGAGAGACACAGATGTGAAGTGTTCAGCGTGGATACATTTTTCGTTTGTTAGAGGAAAATATAAAAATTATGGAAAATCTAAATGTCAGAACCGAAAATTAAATCTGGCAATCTTTGGACTATTGTAAAAGGTATCAAATAAACAAAATTTTAAAGCATACATTGTATTATTACTTTAGTTAGAACTGTTTAAGGTTCCTGAAAGATGTGAATTTGGTATTTTTTGTCATCCAGTTGGAGTACATTATTTTATTACTAAAATTAGACAAGCTTTTCCAAATATAATCAAAAATCACATATATTTTTTTGTGCCAATCAATGAAATACATACGTCTAGAAAACTGCACAAGGATGTCAAATTGGCAGCTGTCTTCGCCTTAACATACTTAGGTAGTACTAGTAACACAGGCAGACAGACGCCTTTTATTTTAGTACGGATTATGAAATGCAGTGACTGGACGAAGCCCTAGTTATTTATGATTGGAAAGGAAATTGATTTCATCCTGTCTGTCTGTCCACATCAAATAGTAACAAGGAAAAATAAATATAAAAGTGTTAATTATAATAATAATTAAATTATAATGAAGTTGGTATTTCATTACCCGCGCGCAATTTGATATTACGAGCAATAATTTTGATGTTCCACTGCAATAAAATGAGATTAAAAATATTTTGCAATATTTGTTTTATAACAGAATTTTTTTCGTATACTTATATCATTTCAAAAAACCTTAATTTAATATTGCGCGAGAACCTTAAGGGAGCCCTAGAACATTTTTTTTATTAGTATCAAGCAAATTTTTTGTGAGTATGATAAGACGAACAACATTTTTATCTGTGAAAAAGCTTGAAAGTGGTAGCTAACATAAAATATAGAAAGGATTTCATACTTTGACTTGATGGTCCTAAAATATGGATTATTCTATTTGTAGGACAATGTTACTCTTATATTATATGTATAACTATTAACCTATCAATATACAGAAAATCAGCTTGTTAGGGTTCTATAATCTGTTATAGGGTTCAGTAGTCAACCAAGTTTTGTTGATTACAGAACCCTATAACAGAACCCTATAACGGAACTCTAACGAGCTGATTTTCTGTCTGTCGGTCTGTGTGCTAACCCTTCACGCCCAAACTGCTGAACCGATTTTGCTGCAATTTGATATGAAGATACTCTGACTCCCGGGAAAGGATAAATTATACTTTTCATCCTTTCCCGCGTGAAAAACTAATTTTGGAACAACGGAGTTGAGTGCGTCATCTAGTTAAAAAAATTGTCGATGCATTTGTTTTACTGTCCCATCCCTATTATTATATACTGGAACAGGTCTGGTAAACCTGGTATCTCGTTTTTAAAAAAAGGCATCAAGTTCCTGTCCAATTCCCGGGCGAAGGTAGTTTCAAAAAGGTCCACTAATGAACTTTATACACGCGAAATTTCATTCATTCAATCCTAGCATTGTTGATCCTGGGTTCGTATTTATAATATGAACGGCTTTCACCGGGCCATTAAAACCTTGTTCGCATGCTATGAAAACTTACTACCAGATCGAAAATACCTGGTATCGTATGGTATACTAGCAAAAAATCAGTCTCGCAGTTAACGTGTTTTGCAGTATTTTGTCACTATCCGTACCGTTAAAAACGTAGCTTAACAGACAAGGGCAGGACAACCAAAAGGTCTGCACACACTGATCATCTTAATATTAATAAGAGGTAGATAATAACTTAAACTTAAAAAATCTTAAAAAAAATTATTAACTAACTTCGAGGTCAAGCAACGAACGTTTGTAGCTAACAAATGAAGACGTAAGAATAACTAACAATTTGAGATATTATGACGTTTTTTTGGATAAAATTCTTTTTGGCTAAAATTAAAAATAGCAGGAAAATGATTTAAAATGAAAAAAAAAATGATTTAATGTTTTTTTAGTTTGTTATTATTTCTAGCAATATTCCGCGAAATAAACCTGAACCTTAAAGGTTCAGGTTTATTTCGCGGAAAATGAGTGAGTTTACGCATAGGCATACGTACAGCACCTCCTTCCTCCCACACTGCCTATGCGTACACTCGCATGCAAGAACCTGCAAACACCACCATCACACGAGCAATAATGTTGGCAAATCCGTGCAAGGCCCTTCACCAGTCACCACCATGCAGATTGAAAACCTCGACGCGCGTTTCGCCCCAGCCCCAACACCGGAGCATCCTCAGGATGTGGACTCTACGATTTACGAACAAATAATAACAAACTAAATTTAAAGCTACGGATTTCCGCAAAGTAACGCCTGATTCTATTAACGATTTTATGTATATTTAAATAATGAAGTAAGTTAAAGTTACAAAGTTTCTTCAAGTGAGGGAAGAAATGAATATTTAATTGCTCTTATGTTATAAAATGTATGTAACATTTATCCACTCCATCAACTTATATCTTTAAATATATGTATTACAGTAATCTTCCTCCGTACAGTGTTATTATTCGTCGGAATAAAATTATCTATTTTTAAAAAGAAACTAGTTGACCTCCGTCACACGTACCAAAAAATCTAACCGGCCTTCGTCATCCTCACTTCTTGTACAACAATACACAGTAAACTATTTTATTTTATTCAATATGTAATTGTCATAACCTGAATGGGTTTGAAAATTACTATTCAAACTGATTCAAATGTAGGGCCGCTATTTACCTATGAATCAATTTCTTTGATGGTACATTTATAGAAGGTTTGCGAGTTTCGTAGGCCGGTTCTTCTCGCCGGCTTAGTTCTTGAGACTTGAACCAGTCAAATGATAGTTGTGTCTTGTAAGTAGATAAAATTTCCTAAAATATGAAATTGGAGAATCTGACAAATAAGTTGTGGATAGCCTATTCGGCACTTATTAGTACCTACTACCTAAGTATTGAAACATGCCCGTTTATAACCATTGTTTTCAATCAATTTGAAAACAATCTGAAATTTTCTGTCTGTGTTTTACTTCGTCATGCAAAAAATGGCATGGCGATATAAATAGAGTTCCGGAAAAGAAAACAATAGTTTTTGTCTTGTAAAAAGTACAACGCCCGCCAAAATGATCCAGTACATATACGGTTACTCTTAAATTTATACTTATTTCTAATTTGAAATAAGAAAAGGCAGAATTTCTTCGCCATAATAATCATCTTAGTACTAGATGATGCCCGCAACTCCGTTGCGCCAAAATTAGTTTATCGCGCGGGAAACGTACATTTTTCCGGGATAAAAAGTATCTTATGTCCTTTCCCGGGACTAAAAGTATCTTAATGCCAAATTTCAGCTAAATCGATTCAGCGGTTTGGGCGTGAAGAGGTAACAGATACACACAACAGACAGACAGACAGACACACTTTCGCATTTATAATATTAGTATGGAAGTATGGATAAGGATATGGATTATGTAGTATGTACACAATAAACACAGTCGCGATAATCGCTCAAAATCGATGTCTAAACATACTACTGAACATAATATAGTTAGTCATCATACAGATACCTCTATTTGAAAATACTAGACTCGTTACTAAGTTAAGATAAGTTATCACCAATAATTGGACATGGGTATAGATATCGATATGTTGACAACGAATGTTAGTTCGATAATGTTGATAAACCTATCAGTGAATGAATATCTAGTGGTTTTGTGAATGTGTGTACTGGCAATTTTGTATGCGAATTCTTTCAGTTTGTAACCCCAGTTCTGTAGCGGTTACAAATAATATTTAAAACAAAAAAATACGTGCGGCACTTGGGTACTGTCGCGGTAAATATATTGCATAGCATTTTTAACCATTTATGCATTTATAACGTATAGTCGCACGCACACAAACACCGTGCCGAAGTCTGGCAACGCCGCATCGACCGGCACACGCGACACGGCGTTTTCTCACCGCGACCGCTGTGACTGTCGGAGTGGGTTGCGTTAGGGTATTTTCGTTACAGAATTTCTTGATTCGGTCGCTGCGATAAAAACTATGCAATAGCCCAATAACTTCAATTTCATTCGATCGATACTGTCAAGGAATCAAAAAGTTCTAACTTACTAGAACTTTTCTGTTCTAGCGGATGACCTAAATATGTACTACCTATATTGTACTGGGTGTAACAAAACAACGTGATAATACTTACTTTAGGCCCGGATGTGTATGAATCCCCTGTACACGAATACATATTAGGTACATAATATAGAATTCACTGTAAAAAAAGCAGCGCTAAAAGAGTTCCTTTTGTATGGCTTATTATTCAGGGATACGCTGTACAATGTTTCTGTAATAATGATATTATCTATTATCTATAATAATAATATTATCTATTAATAATATGTTACTATGTAATATTTCATAACAACTGTAATCACCACAAAATTGCACTCAACGAATCACTTATCTTAAAACATGAAGTATGAACGCAGATATCGCAACACAAAACGTAATTTTAGGGTTCCGTACACAAAGGGTAAAAACGGGATCATACTAAGACTTCGATTTCTGTCTGTCCGTCTGTCTGTCTCCAGGCTGTATCTCAAGAACGGTGATAGGTAGAGATATGAAATTTTCACAGATTATATATATTTCCGTTGCCGCTATAAACAACAAATACTAAAAACAAAATAAAATAAATATTTAAGGGGGCTCCCGTACAACAAACTAGATTTTTTGGCATTTTTTGCTCCATATCAATAATGGCTACACGTAGGCACTTTAAATATTCACAAAATACTTAATTTAGTATTAGTATCTAACTATCTACTTTAATAATTGATAGTAAAATTATAATAAAATATATAATATTTAAGGGAGGCTCCCATAGAAAAATACAATATTTTGCCTATTTTTGCTCTGAAATAGTACGGAGCCCTTTGTGCGCGAGTCCAACTGGTACTGGGCCAATTTTTTAAATTGTTTTCATTGCTATGATTACGATTTTTTTATATTTATAAAGATTCATATAGGTACATAGTATATTGTGTTCCTTGAAATGTAATGTACTCATGATTTAATCGCAACACATAAAAATTCAGCTTCCGCGTGAATTAAACTTGAGAATCACTTGGTGGGCTTGTTTGAAAATTGCATTACTTTTATATGCGGAATCCGAACAAGCGAAAAGTTTCTAAATCACATACCTATTTTTATCCAAATCGGTTCAACGGCTTAAACGTGAAGAGGCAAGCTTCGTTTATATTACTAGCTGTGCCCCGCGGTGTTACCTGCGGTTTTAAGTGAAAGTAAAAAAAGCGTTTTATGCTAAATACTCACAGACGGTTTTGCTCGATAGTTTTACTCCAAATCGAGTAAGTAATAATTATGCTAAGTACTGACATGCGGTTTTGCTCAATCGAGCAATAACGTCGAGCAAAACCCGCGGCTCGGGCTTTCGTCCACAAATTGAGCATTGCTCGATAGTTTTACTCTAAATCGATATATTTCATTCCACCAAGCCGGCTCGATGCGAGCCTTCGAGTTGTCAGTTTTGCGGTCCACACAGTAATTATTACTCGATTTGGAGTAAAACTATCGAGCAAAACCGTATGTGAGTACTTAGCATTTCTGTGTGGACCGCAAAACTGACATGATCTCGAAGGCTCGCATCGAGCCGCTCGAAGGATTGATGGAACCGGATCGAGCCGGATTGATGGAATGAAATATAATATCAATTTAGAATAAAACTATCGAGCAATGCTGATTGTGTGGACGAAAGCCCGAGCTGAGGGTTAAACGTTATTGCTCGATTGAGCAAAACCGTATGTGAGTACTAAGCATTAACAGTAGATGATTTTAATATGAATTCATTTTCATTGATTTTCCCATAAAAATAAGCCATTTCTCCGAAGTAATATGTAGCCTCTGTGTTAATCCAGGTTGTCAGCTAACTCCTTGCCGAATGTTTTCAAAATCGCTCCAACCGTATAGCTTTGTCCACACTGTGCCTTTTTTTGTTCATCAAGGGCATGCGTTATAGCGCAGTCAACAGCAAACGTGAGGCATGCCCGTGACGCGCGCTAAAATCGTAGCGCTCGATATGACACTTTTCTTTCAACGCGGGTGGATTTTGACGCATTCAATTATTGAATATGCCAAACGAAAGTTGAATAAAAAGAAGATGACGAAAATTGAAGATGAAATTGCATAATGTGGACATAGCTAATGCGTCACAAACTTTCACCTTTATAAGATTAGTGTGATAATATTATTATAGTGTTTATTGTTTATTCACTATGATTAGCTGATGACGCCCGCAACTCCGTTGCTGGGTATGCTGAGTATACCACATTTCAGCAAAATCGTATCGAGGTAACAGACAAACACACTTTCGGATTATATATTATTATTTATTAGTATGGATTATAATATAGTAGCTGGTGCCCGCGACTTTGTCAGAGCACAATTACGATTATTATTTCGAGTAACTTATACAGGGTGTCACAAAACTAAGTGATAATGATGATACTTTAGGTTGTGTACGTGTTCATTGTATAGATTTCACTGTAAATGTAGCAGCGCTAAAAGACCAATTTTTTTTCGCTTTTGTATGGGCAAGGGAATATTTTTTTTGTCTTTCACTAAGTTTTGTTACATTCTGTATAAGTGTAGGCCGCAGCGTAAAAAAACTAACATTAGGAAAATAAAAAAAAATATCACATACATTTTTTTGGACTATCCACACAATATCTTTTTATATCGTAATTTTACTTATTGTAATTGAAGTTTCATTAAAATCCATTCAGTAGTTTTTACGTGAACGAGTAACATACATACAGACTTTAGAGTTTCTAATATAAATATGATTGGTATGGATTACAATACACAGAATACTATGAACATAAATGAGATATTGCTTATATCTGTCAATTATGCCCCAACATTATTGTAACTGATGACTAGCGAAATATGTTATTTCGACCTCATTTATATATGCATTGTTTATTAGTTATTGTAATTTAAAACCTGAGCGCGAGCGCTACATAATAATATTATGATCTACGAATAACAATATGATAAAATATTCGGCCATACTCTACATGTAGAAATTAAAAATATTTTTGAATCTAGATTTTAGATGATGCACTGGATCCAATCCATCGTTGGATTCGGTACTGGAATACACTGGAATGCAATTAATAACATTGCATTTTAGTATTCGTTTACATTATTCAAGTGGCAATCCAACCCTGGATTACATCACTGGATTATAATAATGTAAACTGGGCATAAGTCATCTTACGACAAAATGTTTTGGACCATTGTAAAAAATAACGGCAATATGTGCCGATCAAAAACTCTTTCTTTGCGGCGAAAATGTTTGCCTGTTTTTGCTGTTTCACCTTTAACCGCCTTCGAAAGAGGAGGTTCCATGTTCCGCTGTAGACTTTTCTCCTTTGTTAATACTATTAACAATTTATTAACTCCTTAATAAGTTGAGGAGTCACGAGATTACGTTGGTACTTGGTAGCGTAATAACGTAATAATTTAATATAAGTAATTTCACCTTGTACCCTACGAAGCATACGTAGGGTTGGCAGGTCGCTAAACAAAAAGCCGGAAAAGCAGTCAGCTTAGCCGGATATTTGTGTAAAAAGCCGGAAACTTTCAGTAAATCTAAATTATCAGCACAGCAATACGTTCGGCAGCACTTGTATAACCGAGGAAATTGATCATGTCCATTCAATGTTAATTGTGATCTGTCGGCTGGGCTTAACGTAACGCGTCCAAACTACATTGGTTCCTCATGTGCCCAGGAATCAACTTATCTGTTTTATTATGACAATTTAAGATCTTAAATAAAATTTGCATTTCATTAGGTGTTTTTATTTTTTTATTATAGGTGTAAAACATTATAAAAATAGTAGGGTTTTCACATAGACATAGATCAAGATAGATACCGCGATCAAAATAGATACCGCATATCGCTCCATTTGAATGAAAACGAGCGTGTCACTTTTTTCCTACCACTGTGACGTACTGGTGATAAGAAACGTGTCCATTATCAAAGCCAACGTTTCTATTTGAATTTAGCTGTAGACAGCTCAATACGGCACTTTTAGGCATTTAGGCATTTTTAAAATTCCGATTGACGTCCGATTCCAATAGCAGACTAAAGAACAGACTTTCGAAAGACGAGCATTGCTCGTCGTTTGGGAACGCGATATGGCACGCGAAGTACCTATATATACATGCGGTATCTATCTTGATCTATGTCTGTAGTTTTTCATATAAAATTATAGATACAAAGCTCTACAAAAGCCGGACTCCTTTTAATCTTAGCCGGACACCCAAAAATTGGCTGGCTGTGTCCGGCTTTATCCGGCCTCCTGGCAACCCTAAGCATACGTGTAATTCTACGGCCGAAGGTAACGTACTATAATATTGTTACGTTGGGAAAAGGTTACAGATTTACAAGTTTATTTACATTCAAAAGATGAATAAGTAATTACGTTAGTTAATTTTGGTAATAAGAGTGTTTTACTTCAGGAAAGATATGTTAAATAACCAATGAATCTATGGCTGCATCGAATGAGCTCAATTAATATTGTATTAGGGACCTATCAGACAGAGAGCGGTCAAGCGTTTAAGCGTTCTGCGTTCGCATTTTACGTTCGAGCGGTC
The DNA here is from genome assembly GCA_905333045.1 of Lysandra bellargus. NCBI lineage: Eukaryota > Metazoa > Arthropoda > Insecta > Lepidoptera > Lycaenidae > Lysandra > Lysandra bellargus. The sequence goes on along the minus strand of HG995319.1, from coordinate 13,112,559 downwards.
AGTCACACAGGAGCACTTCTGACACGGTCAGAACGCCTCCTGTGTGAGTATGCTATGTAACGTGATACGAGTTACGACACAAGTAACTTAAAACTGACCGCTTAAACACGTGACCGCTCTCTGTCTGATAGGTCTCAAATCATAGGTAGACGTTTAAAATTTTAGACCATAGCGAAACCGGAGCATTATATATAATATTTTTAAACAAAACTGTTACAGTTCATAGGACTAAGAAATAAATATGAGCAGAAAATAAACTTTCAACTTGAGTCACAAGTTCCCGTCTAAAGGAAATTGAAAATGTATGGCGTTTCCTATTCAACGTGGTTTCCAACATAAAGGGATGTGTTTTTATTTTTAAGTATTCCCAAGTGGAAGTTTCAATGCGGGCTAAACTAGAGATTAGACGACTTCCGTCGTAGTGTGATAGCAAAATAGTTTCATGGCGGATATTAAGGCAAATAGAAATTAAGATTATGATGGTCGGGGGGGTATTTACGTTACTATCGGTGAAAACGTTAAAAAAGCCGTTTAATCAAACAGCTAGCCCTTGGACTGAACAACGCTATTCAATCACACGGCTATACGTCGTTTAGCCGACTTGTTGACTGCAACGTTCAACACTACAGCTAGACGACGCTTAGCTAACTGGTTAAATGGTGGCCATTAGTTTAGTGTTATTATTACACAAATCGAATGATAACAAGTAAAATAAATTATTGTATTCTAACTCATTTTGAACAAAATTGCAATAAATACCTTGGAATTTCATAATCCCGTAATTTCTCCTCGAATATTTGTTTAAATTTTGATTCACTCGTATGTGCTCTCACAATTTATGTCACTTTAATAACACTTGTAACGTATATGTACGAAAAATATCTTAATACAATCACAAAATACCGGCTAGTTGACACTTGACGCCATATTGTAAACAAAACGCACCTAGCGCCGCGGTGGTGAGCGCTGAACTAATTCAATCAAACGGCTGCTTTTTAATCAGCTGTAGTGTTGAATGTTTTGAGCAACTGAAATATTCAATTAAAAAGCTAGTGTGATTGAATGACGTTGTTCAGTCAAAGGGCTGGCTGTTTGATTGAACGGCTATTTAAGCCAGTTGGCTGCGACATACATATTATTTCGTTTTATAGTGTCACGTGAACCCGCCACAATGTTAGTATTTAGTAATTAAAGATACGGAAGAGATAGAAGTAAAGATTGTGATGGTCTGGGAGCTATAGTACGGGAACCCTAGAACAATTTTTTTTATCTACTATCAAGCTAATTTTTTGTGAGTTGCTTCATTAGCAACAGTAGGTTTACAGAACCCTATAACGGAACCCTTTTTTGAAGTGAAAACTTCTTTAGCGGCGTTGAGCACTTGTGGGATGGGTTAAAACTGTGAAACTCGCGATTGATTTTCGTGTTGATCGAAAAACCATACAAAACGCGTAAGACGGTTGGAGAGTAGTGTTTTATGTCGAACTCGAACTCGAACTCAATTTAAAACTTGATCGAAACTTGATCGAAACTTGATCGAAACTTGATCGAAACTTGATCGAAACTTGATCGAAACTTGATCGAAACTTGATCGAAACTTGATCGAAACTTGATCGAAACTTGATCGAAACTTGATCGAAACTTGATCGAAACTTGATCAAAACCTTGATCGAAACTTGATAGAAACTTGATCGAAACTTGATCGACACTTGATCGAAACTTGATCGAAACTTGATCGAAACTTGATCGAAACTTGATCGAAACTTAATCGAAACTTGATCGAAACCTTGATCGAAACTTGATCGAAACTTGATCGAAACTTGATCGAAACCTTGATCGAAACCTTGATTGAAACTTGATCGAAACTTGATCGACACTTGATCGAAACTTGATCGAAACTTGATCGAAACTTGATTGAAACTTGATCGAAACCTTGATCGAAACCTTATCGAAACTTGATCGAAACTTGATCGAAACCTTGATCGAAACCTTGATTGAAACTTGATCGAAACTTGATCGAAACTTGATCGAAACTTGATCGGAACTTGATCGAAACTTGATCGAAACTTGATCGAAACTTGATCGAAACTTGATCGAAATTTGATCGAAACTTGTTCAAAACTTGATCGAAACCTTGATCGAAACCTTGATCGAAACCTTGATCGAAACTTGATCGAAACTTGATCGAAACTTGATCGAAACTTGATCGAAACTTGATCGAAACCTTGATCGAAACCTTGATCAAAACCTTGATCGAAACTTGATCAAAACTTGATTGAAACTTGTTCAAAACTTGATCGAAACTTTATCAAAACTTGATCGAAACTTGATCGAAACCTTGATCGAAACCTTGATCGAAACTTGATCGAAACAACTTGACTGACGATTTTTTAAAAATCGATTTTCATAAAAAAATGGGTTAAAAAAATGCACAACGTTAATAATCAAGATTTCACTTCTGCCGGCACTCCCGGAGTGCAACCAGTTTTTTTTTTAACATGGGGAAATGCTTTACGCGTCCCCGGCAAATTGGGGATATTGGCCGGGGTATGTGGGATTCCTGCGTAGTCTACCCACTAAAACCCCATGGTGCTCCACAGAGTTGCGGGTACGATAGAACCTACCGCAACTCTACCAGATAACGGAACCCTAACGAGCAGATTTTTTGTATATTGATAGGTTATTAGTTATATATTTAAGAGTAACATTGTCCTACAAATAAAACAGTCCATATTTTAGGACCATCAAATCAAATGCTTTCTATCTCTGTTAGCTACTACTATATTAGATCAGCAAGAGTCGGCGCATGAGTACCGAAAACCATTCCACCTCAATTTCTCTATGCGATCCTCTTCAAATTACCCTCCTGATGATATAAATGCTTGTTGCCATGGTGAAACCCGGTGCCATATTGTTTAAACAAACATTGTTTAAACAATTGCAAGGAATTGTTATTTTTCAACCGGACATTTTTTTTAATATTATTTATTGAAATACCAATAAAAAAGGTCCTATGACTTTTTACAATAAAGTTAATATTTTTAAAGATATGAATTTTTAAAGGTTCGAAAAATCTCAAATTTGAGTACATTCGACCCATGAAAAAACATTGTTTAAACAATTCCTTGCAATTGTTTAAGGAATGTTTGTTTAAATAATATGGCACCGGGTTGCACCATGGCAATATGCATTTATATCATCAGGAGGGCAATTTGAAGAGGATCGCATAAAAAAATTGAGGTGGAATAGTTTCCGGTACTCATACGCCGACTCGTGCTGCACTATATCGAGATTTTTCGCAAATAAAAATGTTGTTCGTCTTATCAAAATGAAGCTACTCACAAAAAATTAGCTTGATAGTAATAAAAACAAATTGTTCTATGTCTCCCATACTACTATTCTTATTTCTATCTAAAATTCTTGTTGTAGTGAATATAGTTCAATATTGAATCGCTACCAAAATGATAATAATGCATCGCGTTAATAACGTTACATTTTGTTTCAGTGTGACCTCACCCTTAAGATAACCTATTTCGACTCGTACGAAAATAAAAGTTCAAAGTAATTGATTGCTCGATTAGAATTCAGTGTTTGAACGGTAAAATACACTAGACGTTTGTTTGTTTTGCTTTTATTATGTACGCGTCAACACATACGTTTTATTTCTACTGGTGGTTTTCCGCGACTTCGCTTGAGGAATAATCGTGGGTATTTTGTTTAGAAATGTTTTAATGTTACAATATTTTGTTCGTTCAACTAAAAAGACTACGTCTATCTACGGACTGCGACATTTAGTGAGTGTGAGGCCCGCCACTAAGGCATCCATTACACGGTAGGTTTTGCTGTCAGTTTTACCACAGTCATGGCTGTGACTGATGGATAACCTACCGTGTAAGAGCGTGACAGACGGTTGCATGAAGCTGATTGACGAAAATCTGGATATTTTGATTTTTGCTTTATGCAACCATCAGTCACGAATTTTGAGTGAGCCTTGTGATCTTGTCACATCTGACAAAATTGAAAAAAATTAGAAACGTATACTTTTGAAAATTTTGGCTTTAACTGACATGAAACTGAAGAGAATTGAGTGACTGCCTAATACCATTCGTCAGTCCATCGGTCACCATCAGTCGAACATAATTCATGACTGACCGAACTGACTGTCGCTTGCACGCCCGTGTAATGGATGCCTTAGTTCTTACCACAGATTATTTTCCTGTTCTGAGGTTCTTACAGACGAACGGCATTTGTCGACGGCACGTGTCGACGGCAGTAGTCGGCGGCTGCCGTTCGTCTGTAAGCGCTATAAAGGGTACACACGTATGAACTTAAAGTACGCGGGTTTTAAGTTCGCGAACTTACTCGGCTCGCGTCGGTGACACACGAGAATCGCTCACACGCGCCGCGAGCCGCGAGCCTGGGGGTATGGTAAAGGATTGCACAAACCTACGCGACCAAAGCGACTGCGAAGCGGTAGCGTCTACCGCGCGGCGGACGCTGCCCATGTAATCTTATGGCGCCGTGCACACCGCACGACCGCGACGCGAAATCTACCTATGCAAAGAACAAAGTTCTATTTGAATATAGCACCAAAGTACTTTTATTGGACCTCTACTTTTCACAAAAAAAAAAAAAAAATCTAAAAATGTTACGTAGTTTCGAAGATAGCAGTCGAACAAAGGCCTATTTAGTTTTGCTCTCCAAAGAACAATGTCCCAGCTCCATATGTGTCGTTAACCACTGTCCGGTGGACGCGAGCGAAGCGCGAGGTGTAGGTGACATCGACAGATGTGATCATGTTCTACGAAGACAAGGCTGCGCGCACGCTTCTGCGAAAATTTGTTATTTGCGTATTTTTTCATAAATGTAACTATATTTTCCTATTTAAAATGAAACCAACATGCTCGAAACGCATGCTAAATATGCTATTTAAGTCACATAGTGAAAATAATGATTGTGCTACAATAGACTCTGCTGGGATAAATAATGGAGAAATTGATATTCCTGTAAAAGGAATTAAACTTTAGTTATTTAGATTTATAATTGAATTACATACACATATACAGATTACCCTCAAATGTTTTTTTGTAATTTTTATTGAATATATATTTTTTAAAGCCAAAATAGTCAGATGAACGATTCCATATTGAAATAGAACTTTGTTCTATGGAAATTATTAGATTTTATTGAAAAGCGTAAAAAATGGAATTTCAATTCATTCAGTCTTTAAAAAAAATATATTAAATATCATGATAATCCATGAGTTTTGTGTATTTTTTATACTTGTTACTACTATTCAAGGAGTTATCCCAAAGACTGGTTGAGAAAACTAATGATCCCAGAGCTGGCGCTTACCTCGGCCAACGTATCAGTCTTGCGATACAGCGAGGTAATGCTGCCAGCCTCTTGGGTACATTGCCCGCAGCCTCCGACTTAGATTTAGTTTTTTATATATAGTCTTTCTTTTTTTATTATTCTCCCCCTGTTTTATATTTTAGTAATATATTTTATAGGCACTTTATATTGTTAGAGAATAGAGTATTAATTTTTGTAAAATATAACCTAAAATAGCTGAAATACTTGTTACTTTATTAGTCGGAAGTTATGTATAAAATATAGGGTCTACATGCAAATATTACTTTGTTTGACGGAACTCATTTTGAAATCGTGAGGTCTATTTATAAATGGAATCTTGTTCTTGGTTATTACATTAAAATAAGCCTTTGTTCTACTTAAAAACTATTTAAATCTCAATAAATATTTAGATATGTTTATATTAAATATTAATATATAAAATTTTATATATATTTCCACTTTTTTGTTTTGTTATTTGTAACGATGTTTTATTTTCATTCATTTTTGTTTGCAGAAAATATTGTGTAGTAAGACCTTTGGACGGCCGGACTTTCCTCATTTTACAAGAGCTGAAAGCTTACCTGTTTGTTACCTTCACAGAGGTAAGAACGACGAGCAACTATGAAGTTTCAGTCGCGGTTACTTTAGGAGGTATCCAGTTCTGAAGGACATTTTTGAGAGTTACTTCCCACTGCCAGACACCCTCAAAGTCTTATTACGTTCTTTAAGAAAGTTTAAGAGTGTCTGGCAGTGCAAAGCAAAGTTGTCAAAAATGTCCGGCACTGGAAGACGAGATTCCTCCACTTACAGTGAAGAATGTAAGCTATGAAATTGGGCCTTACTCTTTCTCGAAGGTCAGGTAGCTCTTCCGAACTGGATACCTCCTAAAGTAACCGCGACCTAAACTCTATAGTTGCTGGTCGTTCTTACCTCTGTGAAGCTCACAAACAGGTAAACTTTCAGTTTTTTTTCATGAATCATGGTCATTTTCTATATCACCGCTTCCACAGGGGGTTGAAAATATTGATCAAGAGATACCTGAGATATGGGACGACGTTTAAGGTGCCGGTTGGCAGCGGGCGACATGAAGTAACTGCAGACGACGTGTCGCAGCGACACTACTGGTTTGTATATTATATTTCTATGAAATACCCTCCCACAGCTAGCGACACGAAGCTAGCGATACTTATTCATAGAAATACATAGAAACCAGTAGTGTCACGTCACGACGACACGTCGTCTGATGGCGCTTCTTGTATTCACCGGGAAAATGTACATTGTACAGAGTACCCTTATGAAGTCCGAATTATATGACACAAAATAACCTTTTTGAACTAAAAATGCATATCAATAATAGAATTTGGAATAAAAATACAAAATTAAAGTGTCGTGGAATAGCTTAAGAGAAGTATTCATGGATAATTCAGAACCTTACAAGCTGTTGTATAAAATACTAGCTGACCCGACAGACGTTGTCCTGTCTTAGCGATGATTATTAAATTCGAATTGGTATAATTAAGAGAACAATAGATCAAAATGTATTATCTCCATGCCTTTAATCAAAATAGATTAAATAGTTTAAGCGAAAATCAGTTTATTGTGCGGGAACCGTACATTTTCCGGGACAAAAAGTATCCCTTGTCCTTTTCCGAGACTCAAAGTATCTCCATACCAAATTTTATCAAAATCTATTGAATAGCTTACGCGCAAATCACAAAAGTATATTGTGCAGTAACCGTACATTTTTCCGGGACAAAATGTATCCTATGTTCTTTTCCGGGACTCAAAGTATCTCTCCACCAGTTTTCAGCCAATTCGGTTCATTCGTTCTTGAGTTATAAGTAGTGTAATTAACACCACTTTCTTTTATATATATAGATATGATCTTAACGAAATACCGTAGACTACAAACAGATTTTATTATGCTCTAATACCCGCCGTAATGCCGTTTCTTCTGTACTAATCTTAGAGCAAGCTTACAAAAAGCCAAGATAAACATAAGGTTCTGATGCGCTTACTTGATTCGGGAATTATACCTTCTCAATTTTCGATCTCTCCCTTGTTTAGGCGACAATAATAACACTAATCTATACTAATATTATAATTTGTTTGTTTGTTTCTATTGTTTGTTTGAACACGCTAATCTCAGGAACTACTGGTCCGATTTGAAAAATTATTTCAGTGTCAGTTAGCCCATTTATCGTGGAGGCTATTGGCTATAAATATAATATTATCACGCTAAGACCCTTACCTTCCTACCCTACCTACCCTTAAAACCCGTGCCCTTAAAAATGTCGTGACCCAGGAAAACATGAATTCATTTTTACATAATATAATTAATATATTATATGTACTTGTTTAAAGCTCGATGATTTTTTAGTTCCTTTGAGATTACGTAATAGCCTAACTTAATAACCCCCTTAACTCATTACGCAATGTATAGAGATAGAGCGCAGCCTACTACTACTAGATAGTACCATACCATTGAACTATATTTTGTATGTTGCGGCGACTAGTTGCACCCACTGTCAGTAGTAATGTCCGATTAAAATGCCTTATTACATAACCTATAGGTCTACCAGAATCTGATGGAAAATTTTGACGGCAGATTTTCAAAAAATATCCTTGATCATTGGATATATGTATTATTAGCATGTTTCACACACAGAATCAGCCGCTGTAAGGAAAACAAAGGATCAAACTGTTTTATTCCAATTACCCCGGTATTGTTAGAGTCAATTTACTTTCTCACTTTCTGTCTGTCTGTCCGTCCGTCCGTCCGTCCGTCCGTCTGTCTGTCTGTCTGTCTGTCTGTCTATATTGAGGTTTCTAATATCATTTTTTTCTAATCTTGATAGTTTGCGAGAGAGACTCTTCCAAAGTGGTAAAATGTCCCCCCCCCCCCCCCTCTAACTTCTAAAGTAGGGGCATGATAATTCTAAAAAATATATGATGTACATTACTATAAAAACTATCAACGAAAATTAGTTTGGACGAGATCTAGCAACAAGTTTTTTTATACGTCATAAATGGTAAACCTTAATTTAACTTTCATTAAATCAACTAAAATATAAAAATAAATAAAAATCTTTTAATTTTATAGAAATAAACCTTATTGCTGCTGCGGAACCTTTCGTGGGCGAGTCCAACTCGCACTTGGCCGGTTTTTTCATCATTCAGGTAGACCATACAATTACGGTTTTGCTACACATGTGTCTATTTAAACCAATCTTTCCCGGTAATCCCTGCTAATAAGACATGCTAGTAATGAAACCCAGAGGCCAGAGTAGAATAAAACTCAACAGAATAATAGAAAAGACTAGAAAAGACGAAGCGCGACAAAAACGCGCAAACAGAATGAGAATGATACTTATTATTCGAGACTTAACGCGACTTATATTCTAGTAGTAATACTACATACATACTTAAGTCCCCTCGTGACTACGGCCGTTGCAACACGGCCGAAACTTCTAGAAAAAAGTATGTAGTAGCATTACTACTAGAATATAAGTCGCGTTAAGTCCCGAATAATAAGTATCAAATATAATGCAACGCGAAAGTATTAAAGAATGAAAATGTTCAGCGGTGTCATGTTTTTTGGCATCAAATTGCATCGTTAAGGTCAATTCAGATCGCAACGCGACGCATAGATGCATTTCTAAATTTCATAGCGTAGCGGTCTGAATTGACCCGTAGACGCCAAGCTCTGTGGAAGTGGTTGAAGTAATTTCATCTATCACTATCTTAAACTTCCGGCGCTGCGAGTGCTTCCGTATTACCGACCCGTGCTACCATACAATATGCAGACGAGCTTTTCCAATGTCTTAAAGGAGGTGTACTAATGATCTGTACACCTCCTTTAAGACATTGGAAAAGCTCATTGGAAAGACATTGGAAAATGATATTGCGATTTTGTGAACAGAGTCTTAGATTTAATAGGTTAACAAAATATACTAGCGACCCGCCTCGGCGTCGCACGGGTATAAAATATATAGCCACTGAAAAATGATTCAAATCGATAGCCTATGATCCTTCACGTCGTCTACTTCTTATCTGTGCCTAATAACATAAAAAATGTTCCAGTAAATGCGAGATAAGCCCTTTCAAATAATTTCTCCCGTTTTTTCCACTTTCTCCTATTAGTCTTAGAGTGATAAAATATAGCTTATAGCCATACATAATAAATGGGCTATCTAACACTGAAATAATTTTTCAAATTGGACTAGTTCCTGAGATTAGCGCGTTCATGTTAGCCCTTTCAAATAATTTTCCCCGTTTTTTCAACATTTTCCTCTATTTCTTCGCTCCTATTAGTCTTAACGTGATAAAATATAGCATATAGCCTTCCTCGATAAATGGGCCATCTAACATTGAAAGAATCGTCAAAATCCGTTGCGTAGTTTTAAAGATTAAAGGGAACAAAGGGACATGAGGGAAAAAAACGACTTTGTTATATAATATGTATAGATATAGAAAGGACGATTTTTCTATCCATTTCCAAACTTTCCCTGCCCCACAGTGGCGAAAATACCGAAAAACATGGCAAAAACCTAAATTCTATTAATTTGTTATGAGAACGTTAAAACTAATAAGAATAAATAGTTTATAGCTCAACGTGATCTGTTTTCTGGGCAGGGCTGCCGATTATTCAAATAATATTAGAAAAAACGTGATGAATTAAGTATTTCAGTAATCTAAATGACAATTTTTTTAAGCCATGGCTATTTTCTATTATGTAAATGACCGAAAGCCACGCTTTTGTCAAAAATTTGCAAACAAAAAAAAAAACATTTTTTTTTTATATTTCTGTTTCTTCATCTAATAAGCTTAAGTCTAAAGTAGTGCAAGTAGATTCTTTTTTAGGCGTCAACTTTCTTAATCCTGTAATTAATGGATCTGAAGAAACCATCAAACGCTGAAAGGTGTCCGTCATGCATATTGTGCGCGAAAATTTTCGGGAGAAATATTCTCTAAAATTTCGTATATCTTTGTTCCTGCTCTCCTGAGCATCTTCAGCAAGCAATCCGATCGCAACATTCATTGAGTCAATAATTTCCGGTCCATGTATCAGGATTTTATGTACAGTTGTTGGCATCGGATACCATGGGTAATTAAATATATATGCTGCAGCTGTTTGAAGACAGAAATCTTTGAAAGTTTCAGTTTTTATTTTATATCCACTTGATATTACTTTTAATACTGTGTAAAATCTTTCAATTATATTTAAATTGAATCCTGTGATTTCCGCAGTAACTCTGGCATTTTGAAAGATTTTCCTTGCCGTATTGCCATCCGTGGAAGTTCCTCCTCCTTGTCTGGGTTCATCAACATGTAGCCCCAATTTCTCCCAAAAATCCTTTTGAATCCGCTTCTTCTCTGCCTCTATGATACTTTCGTTTTCCTTTCTTGACCACCATTTGCAGAGCTTCATTTTATAAGCAATGTGCAAAATGCAGTCAGCAAACCGAATCCAAGCGTGCAATGTTGAAATTCCAAACTCAAAGTTTTCTTTTTTAAGAGGCTTGGTGATGGAATGTTTTATTCTGTTAAAATCCTTTGAAGTTAAGCCACAAAGATAGCACCTCATTGCAGACTTTGTGCCTGTGATGGCATTGACTACTTTTTGAAAGGGCCCGTTTCACCTCTTTACAAAGTACTGCATTTTATCCGAATGTTTGGTTGACGTACACTGTCTGTAGTAACTAATAAGAGTCCGTCTACTCATAGAAATTTCGGTTTCGGTAGAACCTGAAATGAAAATTATCACAATTAAACGAAAAATTTTATAACAAAAATTGGGACAACAGACGTGATATTATGTATGTATGTATATATACATATTTAGGTTGATAAACAAAATTATTAATGTTACCTTCAGAAACAAAATCAGTCCTCGAAGATATCTCGCCATCGTCGTCTCGTCTGCTAGTTGAACCTATAAACGTGCATTAAAATTTAGAAAGGAAGCAAAATGCGATATTTTACCACAAATAAAGAAATGTAATCGAAAACTGTACAAAAACAATCAAATAAGTTTTGCTCGAAAATATACAAATTTATTTATACTTATATCATATTACTTTGTTCTAGTGTATCGTTTGGTCGCATTAAAAATTACCTTGGTTTAGCTAACAGATGTATAACGCTTTTATTATGACCATTTCCAACGATGGATATGGCAAGAAATCATACTTTTATACAATGAACGTAATATTTAATAGTAAATTAGACACTACGACATTTGCAACCCTAAAAAAAACAAAAAATTATCATAAATCATACATTCTAGGCAAACTTAACTATATATCTTACCTCCAGGAATGGAATCCATAGCAGATGTTAACAGGATTTGTAGGAAAATACCACGAAAAATTAATTTTACTTCAAGTTGAAAAAACACAAAACGCATCCGCACTTCGACTAGTCAAACTTTGGACTGAGTTTTAACAAGCTAGAGGCAGGGATTTTGGTTGACTTCGACGCAGGTAGATAGCCCGGTCTATTGTTTTAAGTCGCACAAAAAAAGAAACTGGTTTCGGATTACTTTCAGATTTTTAGTTTATGCCATGTTTTTCGGTATTTTCGCCACTGTGCGCCCGCTCTAAAAGCGGTTGAATTTATTATGTTAAAAAAATTGAAGCGCATCGAAACGACTTACCAAAAGGTAAGTCGCTTCGATGCGCTTCGCTTCTACGCATATTATCTAGTATAAATTGACCCGAATGTAAACGCAACCGGGAAGCAAACCTGTATCTTCAATTCACTATGTCTAGACTCTAGAGCATTCGTAAAAAAGATTTGTAGGTAAACAATGAACATGGGAACGAATGGGCTTTGAATATATTACACGGTTGACTTAGGTGTACATGTCTAAATTAATTCGACCCACACAAAGGCTTGCGTTGAGACTGAGAGTCCTGGATGAGTACACAAGCATGTAGAGGGGTCGTTCCAAGCAAACACTTAAGGTAGAGGTTCCTTAACTATATCTCTATTGAAAAACAGAGCGCCAGGCTACCTTTAATTTGCACAAGATGTACAGGTTTGATCCCAGGTGAAGGTGTGTGCCATATTATATGACTTTTTCTGGACGCAAGTAAAATATTTATGAAACCTTGTACAATGTACGGTTAATATTTTAGGAAACCCGAATAATTTCAATTAAAAAAAATACTTGCGTTGCTATTTTCACAGAGAACTCTATATTATGTATAGTATATTATGTATAGTGACCCACAATCCACATACACCCTAAAAAGTCCTAAAGTACCACTTAGTTTTGTTATGCCCTTATTTCGTTCTGGACTTTATAACGTATATAGTAATATATCTGTCACGCTTGCTTTGCATTAATCTGCTCTGAGTTATGGAGACTTTTTGTCAAATGTAGTGAAATATAATTAATATTTAAAACCTCATAAGTATGAAGTGTCCATTATTCTAATTCTAATCTTGTCTGATCTTTACAGAAAGTAACATTGATGCGGTTTTCGTTTCATGAACAAATATTTTTAACAATTAAAAATATGCTTTTAAAATTATTATCTTCTGGAACCTTTGACGATAGATATTATATTGTGTACTTATTACTTATTTAAAAATATTATGTTTCTTTAATTGCAGTTATTATATTTTAGTATGTATGTTATAATTTTCTACATGTACTTAAGTAGATCGATAGTTTCATTATTTATGGTATGCTTTGGTCACTATTTTGCATTTTATTAATGATAAAACGAACTTACCTGTACGTGAAGTTCTATCATAATAGGCTACTTGACCTATTTTTTTTTCTTCATTCTAATCGCTTCTTAATCATTCATTTTCACTAAAAAAACTAATATTTTAATATTTTAAACAGTAGAAACCCATAAAAATGTTGATTGAAAAATATGCCTTTTATATGGCGCCGAAAACACTGTCCGCCACTGTACCACCATAGTGTGACGTCATGTTTTTGTATTTATACTTTCTTTACTGAAAAAAGTTTTATGTGCTAAACGTACGAGTCTAACAGTGCTTAAAAAATTAAAAAAGAATATAGAAATCATTTGTAATGTTGAACACTTTTGTAGAAAAGTTTTGGCCATTTCATTTCCTAACTACAATGAATGGAGATAATATATAAAACTGATGTTTTATTTGAATTATTCAAGAAAAAATATTTTATAAATCTTTCTAGGCTTATTCATATCATTTATGTACAAATAAACTTACATATAACGAGCGCGATAAATAAAAGATATTAAATTACAAATGGGATGACGTCACATCCAGATCGGAAGTACCGCAAAGCGTTTTCGTCAGTACAATTCCTATTTTCATAAAATCATATTTTCAAATCGACTTTATTTATCAATCATAAGCTTTTATTTCACGATAAGGGTGAAATACAGTTTCCTAGCCCAAGTTCTACTAGAAATATGCATTTTTTCAATGAAATTAAATATATGTCAAGTAGCCTATTATGCGAGCTGCTCAATTCGAAGCGATTAATATTTAACTTGTAGTACTGTATTCATTTACCGGCCTTAACACGAAGAGTTTTAATCATATTTTAAATCTGCAACTAAAAATAAGTCAAAAAACAAGTCATTTACAGTTTAGTTTCATACCACTCCCACATTTCCCTCTCTACACCGAGTTAGAGTAGGGAAGTGGGGAGAGTAGGGATGGTTCTCTCAGTGGCATTCGGACGTCATTAGTTTAAAGATAAAGAAAAATCTAAAATACAGACTTCAAGTAGGGTGAGAAATTTCGTGGAGGGAATACAATATTAATCGCTTCGAATTGAGCAGCTCGCATAATTATGATAGAACTTCACGTACAGGTAAGTTCGTTTTATCATCAATTATGCTTCTCTGCTCAATTCTCGCGATTAATATTTAACTTGTAGATGTTTAAAGGTATTTGAAGTCTGAGTATCCCTTAAATGAAAGGAAATCAAACAATTTTTATTTTTATCATTTTTATCAATTCTTATTTTTATCATTTATGGTATTTTTTCGTAAGTGTCATCTATTAGTTCCGTGTCTAGCATTAGGTCTTTTCCCTTATATGCATCGTCACGCACGTCTTATTCGTGTCGTTTAGGTGTTAACTGACCATCATATAAATCCTAGTCAGTAGTCCCAGTGTATTACTGTTTATGCTTTCCAGTTACTCTTTAGGTTCCGTAGTCAACTAAGTTTTGTAAATTAGGTACATAACCCTAAAACGAAACCCCGAGCAAATTTTTTGTATATAGATAGGTTAATAGTCAAATATAATTTAAGAGTAACATAGTCCTACAAATAGAACAACCCATATATTTTTAGAACCATCAAATCAAAATATTAAATCCTTTCCATCCCTGTTAGCTTTCTTAACTTTCGAGAATTTTCGCAGATAAAATTGTTGTTCGTCTTATCAAAATGAAGCAACTGACGAAAATTAGCTTGATAGTAATAAAAAAATATTGTCGGAACCCGGACTATACAGGTGTAACAAAACTAAGTCATAATACTTATTTGGGGTGTGTATATTGTGTTTCTTGTAGAGAGTTCGCTGTGAAAATAGCAGCGCCGAAAGACCAAATTATTTTTTGTGATTTGTATTGGCAAGCATCCCAGTGTCACGAGTTTCCTCATACAAAAGTGAAAAAAATGCTCTGTCAGCGCTGCTACTTTTACAGTGAACTCTTTACATGGGACTGATATACCCTAAAGTATTGTCACTTAGTTTTGTGACACCCTGTATTATTTTGTAGCTGCTAACTTATTTTGGTTATGACATTGTGAACAAATTGCATGGAAGCTGAATATTGCGGGGAACGTGAGGTGAGGCTGGTATCAAATCTAATTGCGCGCTGTGGTAACTTGAAATAGAAGCCTAACATGGTTATTTTTGCTTACATTCTATTATTATGATTACTAGATGACGCCTGCAACCCCTTCGCGACAAAATTCGTTTATCGCCCGGAAAACCGTGCATTTTTCCGGGATAAAAATCCTATATCCTATCCTATGTCCTTTCCCGGGACACAAAGTATCACCACACCTTTCAGTAAAATCGGTTTCGCGGTTTGGGCGAGAAGAGGAAGAGAAGGTAATAAAGTGTGTCTCACACTTTTGCATTTATAATATTAGCACAGAATACATATCAGTACAAGTGATACATATTAGTACAGTGCTGCAGTGGACAGTGGTACAGTGATATTATTATGGATTCAAAGCCTTAAGGGGAAGACAGCTGCCAATTAGTAATCTTTGTGCAGTTTTCTAGACTTATGTATTTCATTGATTGGCACAAAAAAAAATATATGTGATTTTTGATTATATTTGGAAAAGCTTGTCGAATTTAAATGATGAAATAATGTTCTCCTACTGGATGAAAAAAAATACCAAAGTCACATCTTTCAGGAACTTTAAACAGTTCTAACTAAAGTAATAATACAATCTATGCTTTAAAAATTTGTTTATTTGATACCTTTTACAAAAATCCAAAGATTGCCGGATTTAATTTTCGGTTCTGACATCTAGATTTCCCATAATATTTGTTTTTTCCTCTAACAAACGAAAAATGTATCCACGCTACCGAGTGAACACTTCACATCTCTGTCTCTCTGGCATGAAAATCGACACAGGTGCGAGAGTGATGCGAGATCAAGGTCATTGGCAGTTGTCAGCGTCTTAAGGCGGGTATTAATCTCAATCCAAAACGATAACCTTGCACACAACCAAAGACCAAGCGTATACGTATCGGCTATCGCAATAAGATTCATTTTAGCTTAGCATAAAATTGTAGTTCTAGGGGCGGATCTTCTCTATTATTCATGTTTATTTAAAATATATTTGGAAATAAATATTAAGAAACAAAATTGTTTGGTTCAGAATTTTTTAATATAGATTTACTAACAATTTGTTCAAATAAAATGTATATTATCCTAGTTAATACTTATATTTCGATGAAAAAGGTATTTGTCGGAGGTGAGTTTGTAAATTAATTACAGCCAAAGTATTACGTTTTATTAAAATGTTTATGCTTTAAAACCTTTTAAATATTGTGCTTTATATCCCATATTTTTCTTCATTGCCTTATCATATTAAAACTAGGTAAACCGAGAGTCACGAAATAACAAAATAGGCTTGCTCCTCGCCTTAACTGTCCCTCTGCTAGGCAAAGACCTCCCCCAAAGTTTTCAATTATTACTTTATTTTAATTGTCAGTCGCGGTTTATATAGAAAATGACAAGTTTTTGACAGAGAGTCAATGACCGCTACCGCCATGTTTCGCCGAGTACAGTATAGTGTAATAAAACTAAGTCATAATTTAGGATGTTATATTGTATGGGTCTATTATAGTTGAGTTCCCTGTGAAAGTTGAAGTTCCCTGTTGCAGCGTTGAAAAACTACGCAACGGATTTTGATGATTCTTTCAGTGTTAGATTTTATCGAGGAAGGCTATACCTAATAGGAACGAAGAAATAGAGGAAAATGCGGAAGAAACAGGGAAACTTATTCGAAAGGGCTTACTTGAACGCGCTAATCTCAGGAACTACTGGTCTGATTTGAAAAATTATTTCAGTGTTAGATAGCCCATTTATTGAGGAAGGCTATAGGCTATATTTTATCACGATAAGGGCCTGTTTCACCGCTTCTTGATAAGGTTATCCACCACTTAACGTGACAGATGGAGTATGGAGAATCTGTCAAATAAGCCTATCCGGCACCTTATCAGGAAGCGGTGAAACAAGCCCTTAGACTAATAGGAGAATGTAGAGAAAACGGAGGAAATTATTTGAAAAGGTTTATCTCGCGAACTACCTACTGGAGCAATTTTTATGTTATTTGGTACAGTTAAGAAGAAGACCACGTGAAGGATCATAGGCTTTCGATTATAATCATTTTTTCAGTGGCTATATAATATTTTATACCCGTGCGACGCCGGGGCGGGTCGCTAGTTATTAATAAAACACGATAAAATCACGGATTATCTCCTCAAAAGGGACGATTGAAAACTATTTTTACTAAGCGTTCTAAGTATAAAGTATTATTACTTTCAGTAATATTACTGCGATCAATGTTGTGAGCGAAAACTTAATGAAATATTAAATCAGACATCACTTTAATTAATATCCACTCCGATGAAGATGAGTTCTTTGCATTATGTATACGAATATATTATTTAGCAATGACGGATTTCGTAACAAAATCTGTCCGCTTTCAAAGTTCAGTGTTAACGAATCACGGTCACGCTCATATAATATTCCTTTGCTTGTTTGGACCTTACTCCTAGAAATTAACGCGAAGATTAACATACTGCTATTAAAAACTAATAGTCCCGAGTTCCCGACGGGCGTCCCGTCATATCTATCTTATATCTTATATCTTTAAACGAGCAAGTCTTGTATAAGATTGGAGATTTTTTTTAAACTCATGATGTATGGCATTTATTAGTGACAAATTGGCTTTCAAATTATTATTTTTCTCCAACTTTTGAAAAAAAAAAATCTCTGGCTTCATACCAAAACTGACCACCTCATCATAAGAAAATCGTTATAACTTTATAATTTTTAAACTATGTAACTTAGAGCATTGAAGTAAAATAATTTTAG
Organism: Lysandra bellargus; assembly: GCA_905333045.1. Lineage (NCBI taxonomy): Eukaryota > Metazoa > Arthropoda > Insecta > Lepidoptera > Lycaenidae > Lysandra > Lysandra bellargus. The sequence continues at coordinate 13,094,609 of HG995319.1, read as the reverse complement.
AAGACGAAAACTTCCTCTATCTTTCTAAAATAAAAAAGAACCAGTTTAATATACTAGATTTTTCACAAAAAGCCATTAATAAAAAATACACATTTTTTTTCCTAAACTTTGGTTTTTCTATGTTTAATTCCACGAAATTTATAACATATTGCCTATGTAAGCGTAGTCCACAAATTTAGCTATCAAATGAGACCTTTTTTATCTTCATAGGACATTTACATGAGAAGTACTGGTCAGATTAGTGTGAAAGCCCGAGAAAAACTGAAATGGCTGCCATTTTACAACCGTGAGAGAGAAAAAAAATTGAGGGCCAATTTGTCGATAAAATATGTCATAGATCATCACATTAAAGGATCGGACACCGGTGTCGGGACACATTGTATATTTTATACCCACTGCGACGTCAAGGCGTGTTGCTAGTATTATATAATTTAAACTTTGATTTTTAAGTTACAGCCTAAGTTATAATTTGTATAAAAATAATGTGCTCCCAGATATATCTATAAAATTTAGCATTAATTTTAACAGTGGTGTTTTTATTTTTTTTATTTTTACTAATACGTGGTCAAATCGAAAATTTTCGACTCCTTTTTTTAATACATTGTTTGGGCTTTTTCAAAATATTATTAATATTTTGAAAATTGTTTGATTGAATCTAGTTGATATTATATTAACTAACAATAATCGACATAAAAATTAAAACAAGATTATTACAAGAAGATTAGAAGAAGAACCCTAGGTGACCGAGCGAAAGCGTAATTTTAAAAGTGCGACCAACCGAGAGTTAAGCTGCGAAAAGTTTTGGAGATTTTGCGCGTCCCGCTGAAGGTCTAGATAGAATAGTTATTATGACGGAATTTACGCTAAACAAATACTTGCGCGAGAAGTAGCGGGCAACATCAAAATATTTTACTGAATTCGAGAACTTGATTCCAAATACCTCCTAGCTAATAAAAATATTTATACTGCGGTTATTTCACGTTGTTGTCTGCTATTTGGGATTTGAAAAAGTCGCTTGACCGACCGATCAGTATTATCTTTTAAGGGTTTATTTTCTTGTTCTGTAAATGTTTTTATTATTAAGGGTTACATTGCAATGTCAAGAGGAGAGGAGGACGAGGATACTATGTATTTTTAATTAATGAGCCATTCGAAGGAACAGGCAGATCAACACCGCGGGTGGCAAGTCGGTCAATTCAATGTGTATCTTCTAGTGTGGTAAATAAATTGTGTAATAAAATAAATCGTTTTTAATATCAATTAAAATAAAAAAGACATATTTTTTGTACTATACTACACCCTAAAATATTATAGATTATATTTATTTTATTTTATTTTACAGGAAAACAAAACAGTAATTAGGGGGAAGACAGCTGCCAATTCGACATCCTTGTGCAGTTTTCTAGACGTATGTATTTCATTGAATGGCACAAAAAAATATATGTGATTATTGTTTATTTTTGGAAAAGCTTGTCGAATTTAAATAATAAAATAATGTACTCCTACTGGATGAAATAAATACCAAAGTCACATCTTTCAGGAACTTTAAACAGTTCTAATTAAAGTAATAATACAATCTATGCTTTAAAAATTTGTTTATTTGATACCTTTTACAAAAATCCAAAGATTGTCGGATTTAATTTTCGGTTCTGACATCTATATTTCCCATAAAATTTATTTTTTCCTCTAACAAACGAAAAATGATTCCACGCTACCGAGTGAGCACTTCACATCTCTGTCTCTCTGGTATGAAAATCGACACAGGTGCGAGAGTGATGTGAGATCAAGGTCATTGGCAGTTGTCAGCGTCTTAAGTGACAATATGAATAAATACCTAGCAAGAAGATACACAATTACATTTTAGAGTGTGAAATGTGTATGGGTATCCTATATCATAGACCTATATTGAGTTCGCTGTAAAAGTATCAGCGCTGAAAGAGTTTAACTTGAAGAGAAAGATAAACTTTTTTACTTTTGTATGGAAAAATTTATGATGCTCGAACGCTCGCCCATACAAAACACAAAAATAATATCTTTCAGCGCTGCTACTTTCACAGTAAACTCCATATATTTATAAGGGACACATACAAAACTTAAAGCATCATCACTTAGTTTTTTATACGGTCGAATAGGGATGATGACAAGGTCCAATATTAGCGAATTTTGTTAATAAAATAAAGAAATCACGGTAAAAAGTAAGTGTTCCCAAAATTTCAGCTTGATAGCATTTGTATTTTTTTTGTTATGCGCCTTCAAAGTTGGATAATCAAGGCGTTTTTTTTTTCAATTAAATTTCTTAATATTTGTATACCTACCATTCGATAACTTATGCAATTAAAAGCAACTTTTGTTATAATACCACTTTCATAAACGCAATATTTAATATACCTACCGAACAAAAAAAAAGACTTTGTATGGAGTGTTTCGGGCAGGTCTATTTTGTGAGATATTTGAAATTGTCATATCTTGGTGAATTTTTAAGCTATCAGAGTCATTCTTTCAGCGATGTTTCTATTTTTTAAGGGTCTTTCAATTACCAATAAGAAAAAAAAATAGTCATCATGCCTATTGAGAAACCTTTTGGAAGTCGGAAGTACACCGCAACACCTCTCGACGTTTCAATATGTACTGACCCTAAGACGGAAAATACCCATATAGTTTATACTTTTATGGTTAGTAATTGTTCTCTCAAGAATTAAGAGTCCGTATAAGAAATTTGCCGATTTCGCTGGTTTAACAGACGTGATTTAACAGTTAAAATACAGTATTTCTATAAGTTTTAATGCACAACATGTAAGATCATTTCACTTATAATTTAATGTTGGAGCAAATTTTTTTTTAAGTATTTTTAAATCTTAAACCCGCGACAGTTTTGTGATTTTTGCTGTAAAAGGTTTAGAATATCACCTGTTTATGGATTGTATTGACGTCTTAACGGTATGAAAAAAATACAATGTACTGTTGAGAAAGTCATCTATGTTGGATCATCATACAATGTTGGAATTACTTTTTACCACTTTAATATGAAATAGTTGAGTAAAAAATATGTAACTCAGCAAAATTTTAGAGAAAATGGGCAAAGAATTGCTATTAATTTCGGTAACTTGGAGCTGTAATTCATAAAAAGAAAACGACGGAAATAATCTATAAATAAATTTCTATCCAATTCGATAAAAAAAAAACAAAAAAAAAATTGTGCCAAAAAACACGGTTCATAACAACCTAAATCTCACATTATATTACTCGCCGCAAGGCTCGAGTCGGCAGTCCGCGCTTAAATATATTTTTAAATCTAATAATTAATATATATTTTTTTTTTAATCTAATAAGGGGAAAAAACCAAATAATATTTCTGTAGCGAACCTTTGCAATTTCATATTCATCGGCAAAATTTCTTATAGGGCTCTTAATTGCTAATCAAGAATAAACCACATTGTGGTTAATTTCGCTGGACGCTCCAATTTGCTATAAGTAATTCTGGTATTCTTGACAGCATTACACATTTAGAAGCCTATACACGGGTATACTGATTCTGCTATTCCAAAGAAATATTTATTCTTGAATTTACGTGAGTATTTGTAATTTTTAATTATTTTATGTCAAACAAAGGATGATACCTTCGTTATTATCGAAGTATGAGGAAAATTTTTGATAATTATCGAAAATTTTCCTCATACTTCGTACGGTTCCGTACGATTTCCGGTTCCATAATAATTGATAGGTAATGATCAACGGAGTGGATCCAACAAGGAGTAATTATACAAATAGAATATTCGGGGACATATAATTTTTCTGACCATAAAAAGACACGGGAAAATTTATTAAAAATCAATGTGTTTGTGTCGGTGTTGGCGGGTGATGGGTTCAAAGATATTTTTCCTAAGAATATCTATGAACCCACCAAGACCTTAAATTGCCAACGCCAATTAAAAACCGCGGGCGTAATATCTCGTAGTCCTCGTAGTCGGACTCAATCTTTATAAATTAGTCTTAATTGAACTTCGAAGTGAAACAATGGTTAAAAATTAATTTTAATGTGAGGGGAGTTCAATTCGAGATTGGGAACATTAAAATGAAATCTGGCTGGAGGTCCACAGCTCATGCGCGAAGCAACAGATTGGAGGGACGGGTGCGTCCGCCACGGAGGCACAGTATATTACAATATTTCCTTCCCCTAACGGAGGTCCTCATTCGCGCGCTAACCGTCCGCCTGCTCGGACGTATTACCGGTGTTCCGAAGTTGATCTGCGAGCGATCGTGTCTCCTCTGTGAACATTGACGGTAGGTGTAAAATTAAAGTTTGGCTTTTTATTTTCATTTTGTAAGTCTGAGATTTTTTTATTGATTTTTATTGTTGTTTATTTTTTGCTTGATTTGTTCATTTATATAAATGTGTATTTTTTCCAATTTCCATTTTTAAGTTTTATTATTGTGATGTAATTACTTTATTATTCCTCTTTTTTATTCTTTTAGCGTATATTATTTTTAAATTAAAAAGTAACTCACCAATATTTTTTTTTCGCTCGGATTTTTCCCTTTTAAATATTTCTTCTTTTTTGTTACACTTTTTCTTTAGTTAAGTCGTACGAAATATTGTAACAACGATGTACATTGTACATTGCTCCTATTATTATCAGAGAAATGTGAACAAAACTTTTCTCTTGATAAAATAAAAAAATAAAAATCTGTGAAAATATTAGTATTGGAAAGGGTATTTTAAGTGAATCTACAGAAATATCTTTTCTACCACTAGGTTCTATTAGATATTTCGTTATTTTATCCTTCCATGTTCAGTTTTTACTGTGGCATCATAAATTGATACATCAAAAAACACGATATTTGGTGCAGCTGATAATTGATATAGATAACCTTACTTACCTGTACGTTTTTAGGCCGCCGTACCCAAAGGGTAAAAACGTGACCCTATTACTAAAACTTCAATGTCTGCCCGTCAGTCTGTCTGTCCTGAAATTTTCGAAAACAAGATAAAATTAATATTCAAGGTACAAATCAAATCATACATCCATACATAAAACTTAATTTTTTGCCCTTTTTGCTCGATATCAATAACGGCAACAGGTAGGTGAAATAAAATCCCAAATTACAGAGGTATCTTTAGTCTTTAATAATAATTAATATATAATAATCTATACTAGTGTTTTTCAACTTGTGAAAAGGCTTCTGTAGAGCAGTCGCCAGGGGTCTAGAGAATTATTTCAATAAAAAACATTATAGTTTAAAAGATTATTTAGTAGAAATATTTTAACAAAAAAAAATTTCAAACAATAAAAGGGGGATTGCATAATTAAAAAGGTTGAAAAACACTGATCTACACAATATTATTAGACCTCGGTAAATCCAACGGTGCGTCGGTCAAAGGTCGATTGTGAATTTCGGTGCACGGAGCCGTTGGTAAGCCGTGTAGGTTTAGGTCGCTGCGGGTACTTTGTGCGCGGAATACCCTATTTAGCAGTGGCGAAGCGTCCATATAACCCGATTCCCATCGGCTTCCCTTAGGGCTTAGAAAAATCGAATATATGGGCCAACGACATATTTATCTAATAAATATTTTACATACCTACTTAAAAAACTTTGAATTCACAATGTTATATGCAATAAATTTTTCTCTCACTTGAAATACATAGTTTGAATTAATAACTATCGCCTACAAATTTTAAAAGGCAATGCAATGTGCGGGCGCAGAGAATCAAATAAGCCGCAGGATTAGCGGCTTATTTCTCCATACAACGACAGTTCATAGCAAGCATCTGTCCTTTTCATTCCTGTGAACTGGTCGTCATGTTCTGTCTCGTTCTAGCACGCGCGATATATGTATACTTGGAAATAACTCGATGCCCGACGAGTTATTACGGAGAAAGGTTAATTAGCAACGCACAAGTGCAAGCGAGATAGATGAGTCATGAAGTAAAATTGTTATGATTCGAATTTAAGAATGAATGTAGCGACATTATACTTTTGCTGGCGCGTAATACATTTTATTTTGGTAGGATTTTTTGTAATACGACTTTATTAAGAATGCCTTTAGCGGTACTAAATATGACAGGCGCGTAATACATTTTTATTTTGCTGGTTTTTAGATTGACATATTAATATGGCGGATAGTGTGTTTGTAAACAACATGTCGTTTGTTTTGTTTTGTCGAATTTAAATTTTGTTTTAGCGTTAGAACTTAGAAGAGTGTCGTGAATTAAATTAATTTATATTGTGACTTGTGAATAATTGTGAGTCGTACGACGTAATCGTGTAGTTCGGAAAATATGGCATTAATTCAGAAAGACTGTTGTCTGACAGATTATATTTTGCTGTCGAAGGAAACTTTGTTTTCCAAACTTAGTTTTGAAAATTAAAAGCATGTCATTCAATTATAAATTACCAAAATTGGTAAGTAGATTTTTTACTCCGGCTTCCCTTCTCAAAATATTCACCCCTCGCCACTGCTATCTAGTGCATTGTCATGCTGATATGCTGGGTCTGTGACAAGTACAGGTGCCGACTGCCGAATGTATTGCCTGTTTGCACTAACCGCCTCCAACGCTAAGGTGTTTCCTAGCGTGTAATGTACCTATACATATCCATTAAGATTCTACTAATTTTTGTGTATTACCTATCCTTAAGACGTAAGGACTTTCTTGAACAATAACTTTTTTTCAAAAACGTGTTTATTTTAAGCGGGCGAATAAAGCAATCGTCCTTAATCTCTCTTCATACGTACGCTCATCATTCATAAGCCAGGTGACAAAATATTATAATGACGCGGAACCGGAAAGAAAACAGTATTTTCTTAATAACTCGAAACATACAAAATTTTAAAAATCGGCTAGTCCAGTCCCTTTGTAATAGAATTTAACATTATAATATATTAGAATAATGACTTATTTGAATGCACTGTTTCGGAAAGAAATTAAAAATTAACGCCGTTAGTTGGCCGTTAGTCACTTGGGGTCTTTGAAAGACCGAAAACTAATTACGTAAAAGGGGAGTTTCAAAAACATACTACAACAGACAAAAATCGGCCAAAAATAATAACTTTCACATAAGGCGGTTTTACGATATTAGTTATAATAGTATATTACAAAATTTATTAAATATCATATTTCCTTGTGACTAATAGACTATTTACTAGTAAAAAATTCAAAAATATGTGAGTTAGTATCAAATTTGTGTCCGTTTTGTTACCATAATAAAGTTGAATAGAAATAAATATTTTGAGACTCTTACGTATTTATTGAAATAATACAGTTCTTTTACGTTATTTACATAAAAAAATTAAGTACTATATAAGTAATAGTAAATAACTGCACATTTTAAAACAGATTAGAAAATCCAATTTTTATTTTGGGTTCCAAAACTACATCCATTTTTTGTAGTACACTCTCAAAAATTAAGCTGTTTAAAATCTGAATGCAATTAAAAACGCTTAATATTAATTGTTTTAGCTAAGACAGGAGACATATCTCATAAGATAGAAATTTACGCCAAAATCTTAAAAATACCTTAAATAAATTCAGGGATAGTAACAAAACAGACAGTAACAAAGTTTTAAGGCATAGTGTACAAGACTTAGAATTCAATATTATATTAAAATTAGCAATTATTTTTCTTAACTCCACTCGTCTCTTCTAGCGTCTGCCTCAGCTGGATTCAGTTCCGATATGTTTTTCTTTTTTTATTTAATCTTCGTAAAATTTTCCTTATTTTACTCTGGATTTTAATTTTTAACCTCTCCCTATACCTATTTGTAAAACAAAAATTTTAAACAAACTATCAGCTATCTTTAACTTTACAAAAATTGTATTTAATTGAAACTTCTTAGATAATTTATCACCATGCAAATCTGTGGATTTGCATGGTGATAAATTATGAATTATGACATGGTGTATGACTAGCTTTGTGCTTCCGGTTTTGTTACTTTGCCGGTCCGTCTATATGTTACCCTGTAAGCAGTAACAAAACCGATTATGCGTCTACCTTACACTTAAAGACATGTAAATTTTTTTCTGTTTTACGCTGAATCAAACTACATACACTTACTTTTAGTTCAAAAATCAGTCTATCTTTACAAACTATTATGTTACAAATAAAGATAGTAAAAAGTATCAAACAGACGTAACAAACCAGACTATCCATTTTGGTCCATTCCAACTTATTACACATTTCTTTGCACTACCGAAAAAATTGCTCAGCCAAGCCGTATTAACATGGCTTATCGTACTGAATATTAGTTTCGCCATAAACAGAACTCAAAAATATATTTTAGTCGAACGTTATTATGAAAAAAATATGGTAACAAAACTGGAATGTCCGGAAATAGCATATTCCGGGGACAACAGATAACTGCAAATTTAAATAGATTAAAGTAGTCTTACGCTTTAAAATGAGCCTTAAAAGTAAAGAACATGTTTCATTTAACCAAAAAAACAATTGAATGTGTCAAGTATTTCCAGAAAATTTTAATTTAATTCAGTCCGAAGTTTTAAATTGTTACTGGGGACACTGAAAAAAGAGGGGCTTGATAAATTATATCACCATAATTTCTTTTTTCTTTCTATTTGAATTAAGTTTTTAATTATCCAAAATAAAGAACAAATAGACACTCTTTCAGTTACTTTATAAATAAATACCAATAATAGTTTTTAAGTTTTTAATAAAATTAATATTAAAATGAAGGACATGCCAAAATGGCTGTTGTATTATTTTTTTGAAACTCCCCAAAAATGACATTCATTTATATGTTTTTTCAATTTTAAATGTAAATTATTGTTATTTAATTTAATATCAATCAGATTAAAAAATAATAATATATTAAAAAACTTATAACCTAAACTTACAATTTAAATAAATGCTGCTGGAGACCTTAGGAATCGTAGGATAGAAAAATTAAAACAAAACAAAATTGTGGTAAACCTTAAGGATAACTGGAATCACAGTTAAATGTTATTATTAACTTAGCCTTTTTGAAAAGCTTAGTCCAAATAACATAATATAAACATTGAATGTTAAACATTGACAGATTTTCAACAACAATTATCTATTTTCTTGTTGTAACACTTTAGACGTATCTTAAATATACCGACAATTACTTTCTCATTATCACCAAAACATAATCATCATCATCTTCGTCTGGTAGCAAAATATGCATTCTTGAAAAAGTAGGTCTAAAGCTTATTAAAAGTGACATTTAAACAATAATAACCAACATAGGAAGTAGGTACATTTTATTGATTTATTATTAAAATACAACATAAGTCACAAAATAAATCCATTTCGGTGTAAAAACTGTATAGAAATATAAAACGCGGTCGGTCACCTGGGGTCTTTAAAGACCCCAGCATGAAAAAACGCTACTGATGCTGTTCCGATGCGTGATGCGTACACAACGCATGCACGCGAGCTTAGGTGAGTGGCGATTACATTGAAATTTAATTCCTTTCAGGAAGCTACCTAAAGAGAGCGATAGCTACGATTAAATTTAATATATAGTTTTTCGTCGTTTTCGCAAACTCCGGGCTTTTAAAGTCCCCACGTGACCGAACCGACCGAGGTTTAAATAGCACATTTCAAAATGCATCGCATTGCATTCCTTCGTTGCAATGTGAACTGACCTTAAGTGAATTAATTCCTGCAGGTATTTCCCATCATAATCAATTTTACATTCTCATCAATATTCGTAAACACCTTTGTAGTTTATTATATTTTGTATTGCCCAGATGAGACCATTATTTTCAGCCTTGTTTAAAATAATTACTCCTTAAAATTATTTAAAATATTAGTTTAGCTTAATTATGTTCAATTATTCAATCTAGAATCTAATTTGGCCGGTAATTAAGACCCAACAGTTTACTTGTTTGGGAATAACAAAAAAGTATTTTATTAAAAATAAATCCTTGTACATTTAAAAATATTTACTTAGTTATACAAAATGTTCGAAATAAATCAACTTGATACTTTAAGGCTTCAGTCTCGAAATCAGTGAGAAGCGGGGCGGGAGCGATGGCGCGGGCGGCGCGTTCCAATGTATAGATTTATATGGACAGGCCTCGAAAGCCACTCTTATCAACATAAATCGCAACATTGTCCCGCCCCGTTGTCCGCTGATTTCGAGACTGAAGCCTAAAATTGTCGCATCGCTTCTGAAAATATCAAACACCACTTAAAACAAATAAGTCACGATCAAAAACAGGCACGTACCGTTTTAGAAAAAATGTGCTTGTTTCTACAAATTTTAGCAAAATCGGTTGAGCGGTTGGGCTTGAAGAGGTAACAGACAGACAGAGAGTCTTCACACACTTTCAACTTTATAATATTAGTATGGATTAAAAGTTTTAGTATGTGATACAATTTCTTCAATTTATAAGGTAACAATTAACTATGCCCATCACATTAATCTTGGACTATTAAAATTAAATTAGATTTGCCTTTTGTCTGAGTCAAGCCCTTCAGATGGGACCAAAGATATTGGACCTCATTAAGGTCTAATAGGTGTTTGCAAAAATAGAAATTAAAAAAATATTATAAAGGATACGAGATTTTTTATACTAAATTACTCGAACATTGCGCGATTGAAGCGAAGAAAAGAACTTTTAAAATAATACACGATAGTAATATCACTATTATAATAAATTTAATCATGTAGTAGTGAATAATTGTAGCATCATTATGCAATAATTAATATTAGCATCAGTAAATAAAAGTAGAATCTACTTTCTACATAAGTATCTAAATTATTTTAGCTCGGGTTATGTAAAGTAATTAATGCTAGTCGTTTTCTGATGGCTGAGGGTCAATTCAGACCGCAATGCGACGCATAGATGCATTTCTAAATTTGTATTAAATTGACAGACTTTAATTGTGTGAAACGTTGTGCAAATCCATACAAATTTAGAAATGTACCTACGCGTCGTGTTGCGGTCTGAATTGACCCGCGTGACATAACTCGATGAAATTACGAAGTTTGCCATCTATCTATAAACCAATTTCTCTGATAGTACCAAGTACACTCAGAATAATAAACATTAAAAGAATTCGCTGGAGGGGAATAATCAGGAGAGTTTTCGGTGACAAAGAACAGTCATCAATATTTGTCAAATGAGATTGATGGTTTTCAACACACAATAGACCCAGAGTAAATATTATACAGTAGAACACTATTATACAAAAACTTCTCACTTGACCGCCCGAATCGGATGCACGCACACACAAGCGTGTTATCTACACTTTATAAAGCTGAAGAATTTGTTTGTTATTAATTTGTTTGAACACGCTATTAATGTCAAGATTCAAGAACTACTGGACCAATTTTTATGTTATTTGGCACATATTACATAAATTAGACCACAGGGATGAACATAGGCAACTTTATTGTGGGAAAATGAACAGTTCCCGCGAAATGCCTATTTTACGTGGGCGGAGCCGCGCAGAACATCAGGTATCAGATAAATGAAGAGAGCAGAACAATAAGGTGGAAACTCGCGCTTGCGTTTTATTGTCTTGTGTGAGTTTTATTTCAAGTATTGTGCGGTTGAGTTAGACTACTGTGTATATTTGTTTTATGCAATAGGTGTACGATATATCGACGCTATTTGGAGAAGCTAATGTTATTTGTTTTTACGTCTGATTTTATCAATACTAAATCAATAATATTTTGAAATAACACACTTTAATTGTTTCTTAGGTTATGGATAGGTCTTTCACTTACGACCTAGAAAAGCCTGCATGTTTTGATAATTCTGGACAGACAACCGTTGGTAAAGTTACCTGTTGCGGTGGGTTGATCGTGCCCGTAACTATGCCCAAGCGGGGAGTGGATCACCATCAAGTTTTAGTGGGTAGTTTGTCCGGGAGACCCACATACCCCGGCCGATGTCCCCAATCCGCCGGGGATGCGCTGTGCGCAAAACATTTCCCCATGTTAAAAAGGTAGGTCTTTAAGGTAGGCTAATAAAATATGAAAATCAACATATTAGTAACTAGCTGTCCCGGCAAACATTGTTTTGCCATTTAAAATATTTATACTTCATCAGTTGATACAAATTCTTACCCCCTCTTTTGTCCTCTAAGAGGGGCGAAAAATTGCATACACAAGATAAGTTGGATAAAACAGTTAATAATATGTCAAAGTACTTACTTACATTAAAGAAAAAAGTTTGATACAAAATCTGACCCCTTCTTTGGTTCCCCTAGAGGGGTGGGGTGGAGGGATTTTCAGTCACCAAATGTTGAGTCGGAAGAAGACAAATATATCTGTGAAAACCGTATGCAAATTGGATCAGTAGATTTCGTGTTAAAGCAAAAGTCTTATACAAAATCTGACCCCCTCTTTCGTCCCGAGGTGTGGGGGGAAAAATTTTTATACACGAGATGTTAAGTTGGAAGAAGGCAAATATATCTGCGTAAACCGCATTCAAATCAGATCAGTAGTTTTCGTGTGATAGTGGAACAAACATACAGACAGACAGACTAAAAACTAACTACATTTTTGGCTTCTATAGCGATGTAGTGACACCCCCCGCTTATTATTTTTTGAATATTTTTAATGTACAGAATTTTCATTTCTACAGTTTTATTATAATGCATGGATAGCGGTCCGCCCGCGTGGATGTCGGTTACCGTTGCAAAAAGCCTACCCAGGAAAGACACGGTCAGCAAAATGATTCCCAGGCCAATTCACAGAAACATCGACGACGCAGTCATTTTCCGCAGGCTGCACACTGCACAGATTGTCTTTCCGTGTATGTTAAAGTTGTTAATGATGAGAATATTTAAATGTAATTAATAATAAGTTTTCACCTCTGACGGTAGTCCCGGAGTGCAACCCGTTGTTTTAGGATAAATAACTAAAGCGATTATTGTAGAGCTTTTCTATTTAAAACGACATTAATTGATGTTAAGTTATTTTCAGGTAACAAAATATAGTGATGGTCAGGATCCCCGACTCGTGATAGAGCAAAACATTCTTTTCATAAATCTATTCCTACTAATTTGAATGTTTGGCCCTGGGATTTACATAATATTTATCGTTAGTGCAAAATATTTTTTTACAGGAAATTGGAGCCTTTTGAAGGGTATAGGCAAACCAGTAGGGATTATTGGTATTCTTGGTATTATGAGCCAATTCACCAGCTGCAGGGCCGGTCATAATCTTTGCTACTGTGCACCCCCGCCTTGGTAGCGCCCACTTCGAAACGGGCGTAAATCGCAATTTTTAATTTCGCCTTAACTTTTAAACGAAACGTCCAATTTTAATCATTCAAAGCCCAAATATTATCTACATAAACTGTACTTAGTGATGAAATAATTCATTTTGATAAAGATTGATAGCATGAGTAAAATAAATGCGTTTAAATGTAGTCCAAAAATAATCAAGATTTTTAAATAAAGTAATGGTTGCTGTACCTCACTTGACATAGATAGGTATAGTATGTCGCGGACATTTTTGTAGATATTTAAAAGATCTACATTTACTTAGAACATTGTATGGTTCTATCTTTTATAGTTTAGACAGCGTACGCAAAATAAGTACATTTTCTGGTTGATTTTTTTCACCTTGTGTCAGAAAAATCCAAATATCTTATGGAACCCTACATTTTCCGAAATAAAATGTAGCCTATGTTACTCGTAAATAATGTAGCTTTCGAATGGTGAAATAATTTTTTAAATCGGTCCAGTAGTTTTTGAGCCTATTCATTACAATTAAACAAACAAACAAACAAACAAAGTTTACCTCTTTATAATATTATAGTATAGATAAAAAAAATATTGATGTATAGTTAATTTGATTAAATAGGACTTTGATTTTAGCCACGCAAGAAGCCTTGAATCAAATACCTTACAACTTTAAACCTTAAAATTGTAATTTACAAAGTAAAAATGTCAAAATGAAGACTACTGGAGAGTTTCAGCAATAATTGGGATTTGTAATACTTTTCAGTCAATTACAAAAGAGGCATTCAGCATTTGAAGCTTAGGGCGGATTTAAGCTTCAGCATAGATATCAGAAACAACAAACTGGTTTAATACCTTTGTGGGCTTCAATCTCGAAACCAGCAGGCAGCGGGGCGGGAGCGGCAGGCGGGGCGGTGCGTTCCAATACAGCCGTCTAGTACGCCGCGCCGCGCCAGTGTTTCCGAGAACCGGTTCATATACAGTGCACGCGCCGCTGCCGCGCCGCTATCGCTCCCATCCCGCTGCCCGCTGATTTCGATACTGAAGCCTTATAATATTATTATGTATTATGGGTCTGTCCGCCCGCGCGGTTTGGCAGCTACACCGCGAGATCAAAAGCAATAATTATTGAAATTGTTACATTGCATTTGCTTGTGACGACCTCTGTGGCTCAGTGGTGAGCGCGTTGGTAGCTCAAGCCGGAGGTCGCGGATTCGAATCCCGCCGACGGGACAAAAAAAAAAGTTTTCAATATTCCCGGGTCTGGATGTGTATTAAATATGTGTATTGAAATAATAAAAATCTTAAATATAATATGTATAGTATAAAAGTATTAAATATATTTCCGTTGTCTGGTACCTGTAACACAAGTCCTCTAGGTACTTAGCACGGGGCCAGACTGACGTGGTGTGAAGCGTCCATAGGTATTATTATATTATTATTATATTATTATTGTGAACTGTGATCTCGCGGTGTAGCGGCCAAACCGCGCGTTCGGGCGAACACATATAAATCAAGGCTAATCGAGCCTTACAACACCTTTCAGTAAATTACAAAAAAGACATTCAGGGGCTTTTGAAGTTCGATACTTACCCTCCCTTTGTGGCAGTAATGTTCTTAATGAGGATCAATACTATCATTCCCTTTTATATGTTTGTTTGCAAAGATCGCGGAGTTTTCAGATGTTTTTCCTTACATACACTCATACAACTTATCTCACATTGAACAACAGCTTGAACGAAATGAATTACATTAGGGTCCAGCTGTTGCGCTAGTCAGGGTTGAAGTTAATCCTTGGTTGTATATTGTCTCTTTCGTTGGATATGAAAGAGAAGGCATGATGTTGACAGGATTACCAATATATATTGGCAGTTTAAACGTCTAAACGGGCCCCTAGACGAACAATTTTACTGGATAATATCACGTATTGCGTAATATTATTCACCGTCTAGGGTTCATATTGAACATCGCACGCCTTCAATCTAATTTTAAAATAAACTGTTCAATAAAATTGAATCGTAATATTGCACAATACAATTATTAATCGTCTAGGGCCGGATAACTTATGCCACAGAATATATATGTATAATACTACTCCGCCCATAGACTTATAATATATACTGTATGTAAAAACAGCAAAGAGCAAGTCGGACGTACACAGGAAAAAGACCGATGAAAACACGTTTTGTTTTATGGGGTATATATAGTTTTGTGTATACTTAAATATCAAAATGTATGGGAGAAAATATATGTTAGTGGAAGTGTTATCACTTATCCAGTGTTATCACAACGAAGATGCCCGGTGGTCCAAGAAACTCAGAACTCGAGAAACTTAGAAAATATGTTTAATGTTTTCTCAAATGAAGGATGAGGCAAAATTCTCATTATGACCCAGAATGATTATGACCGAATCAAAAGGCAGCTTATAATAACAGGATAAATGAAACGTGATCTCGCATAGTAATTGTGCTCAAAAGTTTGATAAGTAATCTGTGATTTATCGAATAAGCAATAAATAATATTTTGATCATTTTCAAATATTGTTACTAATTACCTCTAATGTTGCATTTTATATTGTCAACCAAACTATATTTTCCGAATAGAATCATATTAATCGGCGAAGTGCGAGTCGAACTCGCGCACGAAGGGTTGCGTACCGTTATAGAACAAAAAACTCTAAAAATTGAGTTTTTTTTTGTATGGAAGCGTTACATTTTTATTTTTTATATTATTATTGTTATTAAATTACACATACGTATTATTAATTTATTATTAACGACTTTACGAGAATTTCAATTGTCTACCTGTTGCCATTATTGATATCGAGCAAAAAGGGCCAAAAAATCACGTTTGTTTTATGGAAGCCCATGTATTAATGAA
This sequence comes from Lysandra bellargus, assembly GCA_905333045.1. Classification (NCBI taxonomy): domain Eukaryota; kingdom Metazoa; phylum Arthropoda; class Insecta; order Lepidoptera; family Lycaenidae; genus Lysandra; species Lysandra bellargus. Next base: position 13,078,547 of record HG995319.1, on the reverse strand, counting down.
TTTTATTTTGTTTTTAGTATTGTTGTAGTGAAAACAGAAATACGCAATCTATGAAAATTTCAGATGCAGTCTTTAGAGCAAGTATACCTACATTTTCGCCGCGCGTATACCCCCGTCTTATGTATTTTCGATCAGGTCACGTGTCCTGATGAGAGTTTAACTTTTTACCTATTCCAAAAATGCGCACAACGCGACCCCTCTAAAGAACTTTCCACTTCAAACAACACAAAATCTCAAGTACAATAAAGCAACGCGAGTCGTAAATGTAAAAAAACGTAATACAATCTATTTTAGTCCATCAAACTCTTTTAAACGAATTGAGCCATCCCCAAAGTGCCTTTCTGCGTGAAGTTGATAAAATCTTAGACGGTTTTCTGACGACAACTTTGCGCTTGGAACTAAATAGCATTAAGCAGTTAAAAGGCTTTCTGCTCTACCTTACTTGATGTTATAAGCAGTTTTTATAAGCATTTTACAGGAACTTAGATACACCGTAATATCACGAAATTATATTTCCTGGAATTTTTATACTTGGCAATATTAAAAAGTGTTTCAAATGTCTATCTGTATCTGTAAGCTTTTTACGTACTCAAACCGATTTTAAGAAACTTTTGAGCACATTTAGTCCCAAGACTCTTCCTTGGAAAACATGGTTTTTATTATGGGAAAAATATACGGTTCCTCCAAACTACTAAAATATCAGTAAATAGAAAGTTAATCGTACTTATTTACGAAATAAAAGTTTCTACGTCTTTCCCCGAAGTCTACTCCATCGATGCCAAACATCAAAACCGTCATAATTTTGGTGCATAATTCTTTATGGTGTCTTTTATATACCTGTTATTTTTACTTTTTTATAAGAAAATGCGTGACGCTGGGGCGCTTGCCCATACAAAACGCAAAAAAATTTTTAGCGCTGTTACTTTGACAGTGAACTCTATATAGAGAACACTTCACACCCTTAAGTATTATCACTTAGTTTTGTTACACCCTGTGTAATTAGTATGGATATACAATATACATAATGTAACAATTTTAAGTGATAATACTTTAGGGTGGGTATGGGTACCCTATATAGAGTTCGCTGTGAAAGTATCAGCTCTGAAAGAGCAACTTTTTTTAGCATTGTATGGGAATATTCATGACGCTAGGGCGCTTCTTGCCCATACAAATCGCAAAAAAACTTTTAGCGCTGTTACTTTCACAGTAAATTTTATATATGGGACTTATGCACACCCTAAATTATTATCAATTACACTGTACTCGGTGAAACATGGTGGTAGCGGTCATTGACTCCCTGTCAAAAACATATTTTCTATATAAACCGCGATTGACAATGAAGTGTCAGAGTGCCTAGTGTGAGTTTGACTAATGTTATCGAGAAATTTAACCATCGCGTTAATCGAACAAACTTTTTACGTAGCGAGTATGTATAATATGTATGCGAGTGCGAGTCACGTTTCTGTCGACCCATTTGGTTTGCGTTTACTCAACGTAAATAGCGAGGATTATTTTCGTTAGGTTGTCAGTGCTGGTACCGGGTACGTAGTGTCAAGTGAATAACCAACCATTTTTAGAAGTATAATTCTCTTGTGTTATTATAACCAAAGCAGTACTATTTTTAACTTACACGTATTACTACCAAACAAAAACAAAAGTCATTCTTGTTGTTATTATTTTCGATCGCGTTTGTTTACTGTTTTGTGCGTCTACATCCATAGGTACTTCCATACTAATATTATATACGCGAAAGTGTGTCTGTCTGTCCGTCTGTCTGTCTATCTTTCACCTCTTCACGCCCAAACCACTGAACCGATTTCATAATAACTAATATTATAAATGCGAAAGTGTGTCTGTCTGTCTGTTATTTCTTCACGCCCAAATCACTGAACTGATTTTGCTGAAAACTAATATTATTATTAATGCGAAAGTGAAGAGGTAATACACACACAGACTAGTTATTAGCATTTTCTGAAAAACTGTTTCATTGCATGTTAAAGATTTGAAGTGATTTAAAAATATATATTACTGTAGTTTTTTTGATATAAAATATTATTTATAAACTCTGAAAAAAATCTGCTATCTCCACGATTTCACCATGAAAAACACAAGTGATAAATTTACTACGGCGTAATAGAAACGCTCACCAAAGTTAGTGAGTCGAAATGTCAAAAATGCAACTCGCACTAGCTAGCCCACCCACCAATCACGGGCGTTAAGGCGACGCCTTGATAATTTGGCTGTACCGATGCCGATTTTTCTCAGCAATGACTAAAGCTAAGAAACTAAAGTTCATTGTCAGTATTCATCATGTCTTTGTCTTTGAATTGCCCATAGCATAACACGATTGGACAACTTTTATAACACAGAATTATCAATCGAAAAGACCTCTGTAAAAAAAGAGATTCCTATTTTTCCAGCAGAGGAGAGTGATTTAAAGTTCCAAAATTTGTACATAAATTGGTTGAAGCATACACTTTAATATGTGCATAGCTTATATGAAATGTATTTATGGTTTTTAAATTACGCGACAAAAACCATTTTGTTGTTGCCCTTTCCATTTTTTGCTGTTCCATTGCTTGTTTTCTATGAGAGGCCGGCCCGGCCTCTCATAGAAAACAAGCAATCTAAAACATATCCAACACGGTTTCTTACTTTAACGCGGCGTCATCTTAACGCTCTCACCTTCGACCGCATAAACAATACTCGTAGTCGATAAAGTGAACGTAAAAAACTCGCACTACCATATTTTGTTTCTCGCGTTTACAACTAGGTGGCGCTGTACAAATCTCATACAAATACCTAGTAAACACAAAACGCGCACGATCGAATGCGAATGTAAAAACTCACACTTAGCACTCTGATGTTGTCAATCGCGGCTTTGTATAAAAAAATGACAAGTTTTTGACAGGCAGTCAATGGCCGCTACCGCCATGTTTCGCTGAGTACGGTATATTAGGTGATATTAGTATGGATATTATAGATTTGTCATTTGAGTAGACCTGTATTCTTTGTCTATCGGAGAGTACTCGAACCAAGATTGTGTCGGTCAGCTTATCCCCGTGATCTCCCAAGCTCGGGGATAACATACAGCCTCGTCAATATCCCAAACAAACATTAATAGAGTGGCTCTACGTCTAGATTATATCGTTCTACCGACCCTGTATACTTTATATTACATTTTTTACATTAAGAGCCCGTTTTACCACTTCCTGATAAGTGCCGAATAGGTTATTCACAACTTATCTGACAGATGGAGTGTGGGGCATCTGTCAGATAAGTTGTGGATAGCCTATCCGGCACTTATCGGTGAAACATGGCCCTTACATTTATAGTTCATACTTTACTAGATAAAGCCCGTAACTCCGTTGCGTCAAAATTCGTTTACCGCGCGGAAACCGTACATTTTTCCGGAAAATGTACCATATTATGTCATTTCCCGGGTCTCAAAGTATCTCCATACCAAATTTCAGCAAAATCGGTTTGGCCGTGAAGCGGTAACGGATAGACAGACAGATAGACACTTTCGCATTTATAATATTAAGTCCGGATTCTTTACATTTACACTTTAAACATGTTGTAACAAAATAAAGTGATAATACTTTTATAAGTAGTATGTATGACGTATGTGTCCCTCATAATATACATAGAGTTCAGTGTGAAACTAGCAGCGCTGATTTTTGCGAAGTTCCTTATCGCGCGTTGCGAAAGGGGGTTGCGAAAGGGGGATAGACGGAAAAAGTTGTAACGACACGACACAAAAGTGTCGGTATGTCGGTATATTACAACTAGAGCAAAAATTTTATAGTTGTTACTTGGAAGCCGTGCGGTAGCGCGTGTTTCTCTCTGTCTCTCTCTCTCTCTCTCTTTTGTTTTTTTTTTGAGTGTACAAGTTTTTTGTATATAAGAAATTACTTCATTCAATTGCATCGGGGTGTCCCTGGACACCTCTTAAGATTTTTGTGATTTGTATGGGCAAGCGCTAACGTTATCACGCTAACGTTATCACTTCGCCCATACAAAAAAAAACTCGTATTAAATATCCTAAAGCTCCTAAATATCCTATCCTTACAACTCAATATTTTGTCACCGGCGTCCTACTTTACCTAGCTAAATTATAAAATATACATAATTTTTTTTAATGATTATAGTCAGGATAAGCAAGTAAATAATAATAAACAAATATTTATTCATTCATTCATTCATTCTGCCTGCTTTATATTATAATTCATATTATAATTTTATTTTATAATATTTGTGGTTATGGATAATGATGGAGCCTTGCCTCTCCACGGTGCACCAACAACCAAACTGTTTTCGTTTTCGCTTCGTTATAGAATCGCCGATGAAAATGTATGGAATTGACATAAGCGTTCGTTAATATGACGTTGACGTTCGACTCGTCTTATGTCAATTCCATACATTTTGATCGGCGATTCTATTACGAAGCGAAAACGTAAAAGTTTCCGCTAAATGGCCAGGGCACCGCGGCGCACAGTTCGGGAACCCCTGTCCTAAAATAAAGTAAAATGAAATAAAATCATTTATTTCAGGCCTCTGCGACGCATAAACCATATGAAAATTTCGTTACATTATCATTATGGTCATTACTTACATTAGAATTACCTACAATACATTTAGATATGATATTACAGGCTGTCACAAAATAAAGTATTATTACTTTATTTTGTGACAGCCTGCAATAAGTAATAAAACCCATCCAAAATCGAATCTCCTCAAATCATAAAAATCTAAGCAGCTGTAGAGATAACTGTAGAGATAAAAGACAGAAAGACATTATATTTTGGCATTTACATTTTTGCATAAGTATATTATTATAATATCGGTAATCGGTGTACTCGACAACAGCTGCAATATCTGAGTAAATATTCTAAAATATAACTTTTGAAGTTATTATTCAATTAAAAGTTATTCATATGTAATCTTGTTATTAATTGAATAGTAACTTCACAAGTTATTTTGTATGTAATGTAATGTAGTATAGTATGTAATTTACGTTATTCAGGTAATATAGTAAACACGCAACCAATTTACACGTTAAATTAAAACGTCTTACAAAACAAACTCCCAAAAACCTTTTAAAAGCATAAAATACAAACACATGCTCATTTAAAAGGGGTATTAGATGTAAAGAGGGGTAAGAGGATTTTAATTTTCTCGTTTCCGGCACAGACAGACATTCCAACGGAAATGGTCCAGGGATTTCGCTGTTCATTATGACATTGAAACAAGTCATGTTATGAAGTGGTAACATTTATGACTTATCTTAAAACAAACGCGTAAACATATTTAACTAGCTGACGCCCATCCGCGCAGAAATAAGATTATCGCGACAGAACCGTACATTTTTCCGAAATAAAAATTTCCTACGTCCTTCCCCGGGATTCAGAGAATCTGCATACCAAGTTTCGTCTAAATCGCTACAGCCGTTTCAGCGTCAAAAGATAATAGATTCGATAAAACACGAATAAAATGACATTTTCTAAAAATGATTCCTAGCTAGATCGATTTATCGAGCAATTATTATATATATTAAATATATATATATAAGAATTGCTCGTTTAAAGATATAAGATTCGTGTGGATGAATAAGATGTTATAACTATATTGATAAAAAAATCTTGAGCAACACTTTAAAAGAAATATAGTTAAAGTTTGTAATAATATTATTATAGTAGGGTCCGCACTAATCTTGCACGTTTAATTTTTGTAGACGTAATAAAAATGGAACTGCAAAAGTTGTGAAAAGGCAAAAAGGTGTACACTGACACTCCACAGAATCTGTTTTTAATAGTCGGTTTAAGTTGGACATTTTTATCTAAATCCAGACGCCATTTTAAGGCCGTTCTGAAATAGAGCCATGTTTATATTTTTAACCGACTTCCAACAAGGAGTTATAAGTTCTTTCTCTGTTTATATAATTATGTATTTTGTTATTTATTTGTTGTCCATATCCATATTATAATAATATGTATTTTATTACACTGAAAGTAACTAGTACTTAAAAGACAGGCTAAGCCTTGTTTAAGTAGTAGAACATCAAATTGTATTTTATTTTTAAGTGTCTTTTTCTAAATAAATAAATATTTTTATACATTAGGTTACGCCCGTAACTCCCGGTGTTGCACCCGAAATTCGTTTTTCGCGCGGGAAACGTCCATTTTACCGCGACGAAAACTATGCTATGTGTTTTTCCAAAAGTATTATATCCCTGTTCTTAAAGTATGCTATACCAAATTTCATCTAAAATGGTTCAGCCGCTTTAACGTGAAGGGGTAACAGACAAACACACTTTATAGATACCGTCAATGTACACCCTTAATTATGAGCAAAACTGGCAAAAAATGCAGTATTATAATATATTGCAGAAGTATAGAGAAATATATAGCAATCATTACTTTCCTTTTAGAGCAAGATTTTCCTTTCGAAATAAAAGGGGAAACAATGAAGAATAATGACATAAACATATGCGATAAAAGAATTTTACATAACCTACATTTTGTATGCTTTTCGTCTCACCACAGAATAAATTCATACAGTAGACTCGGCCGTGTTTTTGCGTCGTATGATTTTATATCTCTACTTACTACTAGATGACACCCGCAAAATGCGTCTCTCTGTGTGTCTGTCTGTCTGTTTCCTCTTCACGTCCAAACCGCTGAACCGATTTTGCTTAAATTTGGTAGATACCCGGTCCCGGGAAAGGACATAGGATACTTTTTATTTCGAAAAAATATATGATTCCCGCACGATAAACACATTTTCGCGCAGTGGAGTTGCGGGCGTCATCTAGTAGAGAATATTTCGCAAAGGTCGGAGCAGAAAGCGCTACTAGCACATACAGTAAAAAATCCGATCAAAATTCCGATACACGTCATATCAGAATATGAACAGCGGGGCTAAAATGGTCACATTTAGCAATTCCTCTCAATCAATTCACAAAATGAATTATTGTCAAAACTGTCAGACTCTTACGAATGTCAAATTATTATGAATTTAGACATCTGAATTGCAAACAGTGTCAAATATTGCGTTTTTTTTTAAATGAATCATATTATTATGATTCATAATATGATTCTCTAAAGCGACCATTTTAGCCCCGCAGAAACGTTGTCAAAAGTCGAACAAAACGTTTAAGTGTTAAGATACTATTTGTTCTGGTGCTGCCTCTAGCCTGAAAAAAAAATCAGTAATAATAATATCTGTTACAGGTAATGCTAGAAGGAAGGGTAAACCTAGGTTTACCCGGGTTGACTTTGTATTACCCAAGTCTTTTGGGTAAAGTCCGAATAATAAGAAAAATAAATTTTAATTCGGGGTTTACCTAGGTCTACCCAACTCTGGCTGGGTAATGTTAAGTGTTGCGTAATTTTCGAGCCTGTGGCATAAAACTCGGGGGCCCGCGTTCCCCCGCTACTATTGAGGAAATGTTCTCTAGGAATCGGTTTTCCATATATATCCTAATATTTACAAGATTCATCTAGTGAAACAAAAAACCTTAAACACGTTAAAATCTCTTACGTTGGATCAGTGGGACGATGCTTCTAATGGATTTCGACAGGTGTAATCCATACATTGTCAGTTTTCTATAGAAAAACAAAGATAAAACCATTAGCTCCTACTCGTATTGTAAATGATATTATTCTAAGACGAATAATAATAATAATCTTTGTAATATTATATAACATCGAAGACACCTTTCACTCGGAGCTAACCTTTGTAATAAACCTATTAGTCGCCCCTTTGTTAAAGGTTTGTATTATAGTATCAAATTACTGCCTACTATATTGTATACTATCCATATTATGTATAGGTACTGTTACTATCACAAAAGGTATGCGTAGGAAGACCCGAGTCTTCCCTGATAAAGAAAAGTGGTTGTTTTATATCGATACATAGTTTCATACCATACGTTGCTCTTAAGGGGGCGACTAACCAAAAATGTTCAATTTTATAATTGATTTTTATACTTTATAATAACCCCCGAATTGGTTAATTTTCCAAAATAAGATACTACATTATATTTCCAAGAATTCGATCTGAGCAAAAACACGATATCTTAAAATTTTCTCGATAGAAAAAAAACACAAAGATGCATCTCATTTTCACGAATTTTTCATTTATTGACATAACCGTGCATTGAACTAAGTTAATATTTTAACATTGTATAAAATTATACCATTGAGAAACCGACCTAGCGGATTTTTAACTGTTGTATATTTATCGAGTTATTGAGAAAAAACTAATTTGGCGATGAATCCGCGTCGACCTTTTTCACCTGGCATATAAAAGACGGGCGTGAGTGTGAAGAGAGAAGGACGATGTTTGATTTTTTGGGGTAGTCGCCCTCTTAACATCGTTTATTGCATACGAGCCCTACATTTTACTATTTATATAATATTATTATTCCATGTCTCTTACCCCGAACTTCAAAATATCTCTAAATCAGATTTCTTTGAAAATAGTTTATCGGTTTAAAAAGCATAGTTAGATGAGTTTTATATTATAGCACTGATAGTGTTATACGGTAAGAAAATTGAAGTGTTATTGCAGTATTATACGGTAAGAAAATTGAAGTGAACATTACGACTTTGGCGATTTTTTTGGTAGATATAAATCCTGGAATCTCGTTTTCCACTATCGAACACTAAGGGTCAATTCAGACCGCAACGCGACGCGTAGATGCATTTCTAAATTTGCATGGATTTGACAGATTTACATGGATTTGCATGGATTTGACAGATTTACAAGAGGTCTCACGCAATTGAAATCTGTTAATTCAGTACAAATTTAGAAATGTATCTACGCGTCGCGTGACGGTCTGAATTATTGACCGTAGGTAGGTTACATGACAGTTGCTTACCACTGCCGGACACCTCAAATTTATATATTTTTAAATTAGACCTTAAGAGCACTATATATTAAATTAGTGACAAATTCTCGCATATTATTATGAATGTTAAAAATCCCGAAGGTTGTGAAAGCTCGCCACTAAGTGGAGTCGCGACAGTCGAGGGAGGCCCTTTGCTGACATTTCGATGCTCCTCCAACATTTGGGCCAAGGATTTATTGAGTAGCTAAGTCCAGACGTATTTCAGAATTCTAATTATTTGTCTATGCTAAATTAATGATGCGTTCTCGTAACTTGTTCTAACGGAATTTCATTTGTAGCTGGGATAAAAACTATCCTATTATAATCCTTTCAATATACTCCCACTATGTTCATGCCAAATTTCATAAAATCTGATCAAAGGCTTTATGCCTGAAAGGCAGCAGATAGACAACTAGGGGCTGTGTATTTGTATGCCAAACATACACGGTTTCTAAGTTATATGGATACGAAGAAAGATTGAATATTATGTTTTCGTATATTATGTACTACTTATACTCTTTGCAAGTTACATAGTATACATATATGTTTAAATACTGGATAAATTTGGGTGTCTATAGGATATATAATATAATACACCGTCTACAATATATATTTTGTACTCGTATGTTTCAAGTTTCAACAACATAAAAAAGTTAACAGGTAATTTGAGCAGCAATGCCCTACAAATATCAGATATGAAATTTACTTCCTTGGAAAATTATGTCCTACTCAAGTTCCTCTTGACTCTGACGGAAATTAAAAAAAGTTTATGAATCGTTGTTAAAGCGAGTAGGTCGTCATAGAAATATAGCAGTAAACTTATTTAATTATTTGTTTTCTTTCGTATTTTTCATTTCCTCGATTGATTCGTTCCTTGAACGCTTTAAATTCTTACGCCATCGTTTTGTGAGATTGTATTAGATCGTGTAGACGTATTATTAATAATTAATTGTCAAACAAACTTTTATCACAAAAAGGACGATTTTTGTAAATCTAACGAAGAAACATAAATTAACTTAAGAAATATGCAATAAAAGTAAAGAATTACGTGTGTAGAATAATCAGATACAGTAAATAATATAAAATACTTTAGAGCTAGTTCGTTATAATTGAAGCTTTGACTCGGAAATACCTTGCTTCATTCTAGATTACGTGAGTTAGTGACGTATCGCTGCCTCTGTGTTCATGTGAACGAGCTGAGACCATAGACTAGTAAAGACGAACAGAGGGACAGCTTATGCGGCTTTCAAGATTTTAACTTAGGGTCAATTCAGACCGCAACGCAACGTGTAGATGCATTTCTATATTTGTATTGCATTGACAGACTTGCATGACGTCTCACGCCGTTGAAATCTGTCAAATCCATCCCTTAAGCTCAAAATTGTTTCTGTCAAAGACTTTATCAAAGTTATGTAGGTAACTCATATCATAATATATCATATCATAACTCAAAGTTATGTAGCAAACTCATCGGCCACTCTGAGAGTGGCCGATGAGTTTAAATTTGATTTTACTATTTTAAGCATAATTACTGTGTTCTACTGGGCCAAGGTACTGAAGCCTTGATTACTTATCCTTCAAGCGGTCGCGCGACGTCGAATTGACTCCCCTCAATACATTTTCATTGATATTATCGATATTTCTCATTGAATCCGTATCATTCACTCAGTAGCTTTTCAGAATTTATCTATCTACAATCTCTATTATATCAATATCTACAAGGAGCTCAATTGCTTTGGTCTCGGCGCCGGCGTCGAAAATACTCCGCGCGCCTCTCTTATAATTTTATATATTGTAATTTTCATATAGGTAATTAAAGAAAATTCTATGTTTATTTATAAAACTAAGTCGTCATTGACCGATGACATCGAATGTTATTGCTAGATGAAGAAAAAATTGGAACTAGCATAAGAAAGTTCCGACCAGTTTTTCTGCCCCTGTTCGCACAAGATAAGCTACTTTGGGTCACCCGATTTTTTAACTAAGTTTTTACTAAAAATACATTCAATTTTCTGCGTGAACTGATTACTTTTAAAAAGAGTAATAATTAAATTTATGAAATCATAAATAATGTTGAATGAAAAGTGTTCTCTTTCAAAACTTACCAATGACATCTTTTAGGTTACTCGCGACCACTGCCGTTACAAAATAGCGCGCGCCCGCTTGAAGGTTAATTTATATTCAGTCAAGATTTTGATATACGCTCCTAGATATATTTTCTGTCAAATACTTCATTTAATTATCTTTGGGTAATCATTAAAATATCTGAGTGCCACCGCGGATATGCAATAATTTTGATTTAACTATTTCAAGCGTAACAATGTGCTACTGGGCCAAGATATAAAAGCTACGTAGGTACTATCAAAGAAGTTGATTCATAGGCAGTTGGCGTACCTACTTTTGGCAGCTTTATGTTGCGGCCAGCTGCATGACCCCGACATTTAATTGACCTAACCCCACCAAGTTGCATAAGTCCGCCATCAGCATATGGATCAATTTCTTCGACGACACATAAGAGATATGTGCACAAAGCACATATGTATGCTCGTAGTAGTGAAATTGGAAGTTCTCTACGCAGCTGTTTCTCTGTATTGTCATTATATTTTACTCTATGCTGTTGACATTCTGAAGTGTTTCGACGTCTTAAACGATATAAAATCGTCTACAGTGAAATTAGAGTTCATGATTACAATGTTATGCAGTTTTGTTGCTTGATAATATACTTATAGAGTTAAAGGCTCTTTACTCCGTAGAAACCCCTAAAGTCACCACAAAAATAAGAATTTGAGATGGTCTGGCAGTGGGAAGCAGCTGTCATACGTGTCCGGCAGAGGAAGACGAGATTTCTACAGTCATACCGAAGAAAATAAGATAAAAAATTATCTTAAAATATATAGTGTGGCGGTACCCACAATTCGCCTAACATTCCTGCATCGCGCTATCGAAGTTTTCTAAGCGCGTCGGTATATATACGACAGCTGAAATGTACCACGTGGGCTCCGGCCTGACCGAGCATACCACCTCGCTCGGTCGGAAGATCTTCCTTTGGCCTCCACGCCTTATTCCCACATTGGTGACCCTCGACAGAACACGCCTCCTTCATCATCATCACTCCCCGCCCCTCCGCACCGCGCCAGCCAGCATCGCCTCATCGGGTACCTCGTCCACTAGCCACAATGTACTACGGCCTGGGCGATTCCGCATCGGCATCATCGGGCTTTCTCACTACACCGACCGGTCAGCAAGCAGAGCACATCTCTCCTGGTCAGCACGTAGCATCGGCCCCGCACGGCAGCTTATCCGACTCACTGGATCCCGTGCAGCAGCTTATAGTTCCGACTCACTGGGACTCACTGCAACAGTTCCGACTCACTGGAACTCACTGGCACTGGCGACTCAAGCGACAAGACTTCAAGATTCGACCTCCGGTCTTCGGGGGGGAGTGATGTGGCGGTACCCACAATTCGCCTAACATTCCTGCATCGCGCTATCGAAGTTTTCTAAGCGCGTCGGTATATATACGACAGCTGAAATGTACCACGTGGGCTTCGGCCTTACCGAGCATCCTACCTCTCTCGGTCGGAAGATCTTCCTTTGGCCACCACGCATTATTCCCACAATAGTATATTGTGTAGACCTTCAGAACTGGATACCTCCTGAAGTAACTGCGACCGAAACTACATAGTTGCTGGTCGTTCTCACCTCTATAGGGAGTCATACACGTTCGGCTTTTATAAAATAATGAAAGTCTGATTTTATTTATGATCGCTGGCTTTTGGGCCATTATTACTGTAAGTTTTCTATCTTGAAATAGGTATTGTGACCCCCATATAAATTTCAGGACACAGTCGCGACTGAAAGTAGATTTCGTTTTCGATCTTATATTTATCATTCTACTAAATAATATATTGTTTATTGCGTGAGAACCGCTCACTGGTAATTTTTAATAGGCTTAAAATATTTAATGGTGTTTGAATCGATTTCAAATCCGATTATGAATGCTACATCATCCACAAAATACGTTAATTAAAAATTAAATTATCCATCCCTAATCGGGTGTTAATTTAGAATAGTTTACAATATGCCTAATTAAGGACTAATCATTATATTGATTAGTAATTAAGTATATTAATATAATATTATTATAATACACTTTGTGACAGAACTGTGATAATAAATTAGGGCGTGTATGAATACCTTAAATACGAGTTTTTGTGAAAGTGAAAAAAGGCTGAAAGAACTATTTTACATTAATTTTCGTATGCCGTATGGGCGAAATTCATGATTTTGATTCATCATAATATCATACGTGTATCTGTTTAATTATTATAAGTTTATGGTATAATTCATATTATGTATGTTTAAGTATATGTGTAATAAATCAACTAAATGTTTTGTGATGTCACAAAACATCTAGTTGATTTTTACGACCTCTGTGGCTCAGTGGTGAGCGCGTTGGTAGCTCGAGCCGGGGGTCGCGGGTTCGAATCCCGCTGACGGAACAAAAAATGTTCAATGTTCCCAGGTCTGGATGTGTATTAAATATGTGTATGATATAATAAAAATCATAAATATATGTATAGTATAAAAGTATTAAATATATGGTACCTGTAACACAAGTCCTTTAGGTACTTAGCACGGGGCCAGACTGACGTGGTGTGAAGCGTCCATAGATATTATTACTATTATTATTATTATTATTATTATTATTGTTATTATTACACCTTATAATAAAGCCTTGGCCTTTTTCACGCAATTTGTAACTCATACATTTTCATAGTAGATTTCTTTCAAAATAAATCACACCTGCTCGGTTGAAATATGAGTTCAAAGTGTCCAATATAACATTCAGGTGAAAATAAATTACAGTTTCAGACATTTTTACGCATCAGTAACGAAAGAAACCGACGCAATCACTCCGCGGGCGAAATGAAAAAGTTATAAAATTATCAGTCCCTCTGTTCTCACGGAATTTATCAACCTCGAGGCGTTCATATTTTACGACGCCCCTAAAATATTCCAATACCAGGAAGTGGTAGAGCGAACGTGCTAGAACTACACCAGCTCATGTCCAACTCATGTCAAGTAAATTGATACCCAGTTGCGGGTTGGCCACTTGAGTTCGCAGCGTAACATCAATATTGTGAAATTTACGGTAATGGTCTTATAATCATTTTCAACTATTTTGTTTGTGCAGTAACTGACATTCCTAAGAGCCTGATACCTACTACCGCGTCACCGACTGCTAAAATTAAATGGTTTATCTCCGAAGATCTCGATCATCTCTAGAAACATTGTATGGCTAAAACATAAATGCTTTATTCAGTGGTGAAATCTAATTTTAATAGCATACAGTTACAAACATAACACGTCTTTTTTATGAAGGTAACCATCATTATTATATTATTAATATGTGAGTAATTAAGTTATTCAAAATAATACGTACTAGGAGCCTTTAACTACATTGTAATATTATTAGAAAATGCATAATATTTCCAGTAAGACGCGTGTTTACGTTTTATTGAAAATATATTGGTCCTGTGTGGTCGGATGTGGACACTATAGTGACAAAATTTATTAAACGGCTATTAGTGGTTTTTAAATTAATTCTCTTTTTACGGGAAAGCCAAAATTGGAAAATCTTTACATATTTTATATTATGAAAACAAGCTGATGAAAGTTAATGAATATTAACATCTATGGACATTTACACCACGTCAGTCTGGCCCCGTGGTAAGTACCTGATGGACTTGTGTTACAGGTACCAGTATTTATACTACTTTGGTCTTTGATAATATATATAAGTATAATATTTAAGACTTTTTATTATATGATACACATATTTAATATCCATTCATGAGTCATGACCCAGGTACTTGGAAAACTTTTTGTTCCGTCGGCGGGAGTCGAACCCATGAGTCACGACCCTCGGCTTGAGCTACCAACGCGCTTACCCATTAAGCCACAGTGGTCGTGAAATGTGTTGCAACTGTACAAAGACTAGATATGTGGTTGCGATTGTACAAAGACTAGATATTATGTGTTGAGTTACTCTTTTTGCAACGCATAAAACACATCTAGTTCTTTACGTTGAAAATCGATTAAAAATCCTAGATAAAAACTAAACTTATGTCATTTTCCGGGGCTATGACAACTAAAGCGCGCGCGCAATATATCACTGGCAGATGTGGGACCTATAACCATTTCAAACGCAGCCGACATCAGGAACAATTTGACTAAAACCAAACACCTAACGGCGGTTCGCAAACTACCTATGAGTAAATTTATCTGTCAATGATACCTACATACCGATGAAACAGTCTTATGTGACGCAGCTCCTGGATACTGGGTGTAACAAAACAAGGTGATCATACTTTAGAGTTTAGGGTGTGTACTATGTGCTCCTACGTGCAGTGACGTCAGGGCTATTGCGACCTGCCTTCTTTAAAAAAAAATGTGCTCCTTATCTAGCGTTCACAGTAAACGCATTTTTTTGTGATTTGTATGAGTAAATTCATTCAATTCATTCAAAAATTTACCTAAAAGGGGACTCTAGGTAATAAAGATTTTTCATTTCATTTTCATTTTTTCATTTTCATTTTCATTTTCATGACGCTTGCTCATACAAATCACAAGAAAATCCCTATTTCAGCGCTGCTACCTTCACAGTGCACTCTATATAAGAAACATATATACACCCTAAAGTACTATAACTTAGTTTCGTTACACCTAGTATATCTTATATATAAAATTCTCGTATCACAATGTTAGTCAGCGAACTCTTCCGAAACGGCTTTACTGATTTTTACCAAATTTTATATGCATATTCAGTAGGTCTGAGAATCGGCTACTGGGTACTTTATATATTGATAAGTGCATTTGTTGAATAAATAATAGTAAATTATTACAACCTGAGACTGACGGCGACCATTGTTTGTGTGACGGGATAGCGATCGACGTTGCCATGGCGACATACTTATTTAGTCACTTCAATAAAATAATAATATGGGCGAAATACTTTATATTATGGCAAAGCAACGTTTGCCGGGACAGCTATTTTGTATAAAAAGTTATCGCGGTGGTAAGTGGCTCGATTCATGTTTCCTGTAAGCTCAATGAGTGAGCGCAATGCGTCTGCTATCGATTCGACACCGGTGCCAGATATTCGCTGTGCCAAGGGCGAATTTTCGTTTTTATCGTGACCTAGCGGTCTCCTAGCCTGTTACACAAATGGGTCGGCAGAATAATGTCCTGGAGTCAAGGTTCCGTTGGCGACATTTGCCTACTATTTGGCATTAAAATAACAAATAACACAATGGGTCCGATTGCGTTTCTCCCCGTATCTAAATAAGGACAGACTAAAACTTTACTAAATTAGTCCATGTACTTATCCAAAAGCTATTACGTTCCTGTTAAAATAAGTTCACGTCACTAAATATGAACTTAATTCTGCGTCTATGGAAATGGACATAATAACGTTCGTTTGAGAGATGTCAATGTCATCTAACTGCCAAACCAAATGTCATTGAGCAGGCGGGAACGCGATACGGTACCGTTGGGTGAATTATTATTCCTAAAAAGTCGTGTTCTTCGCAAAGAAAAATAAATAAATATGGACACAAAGAAGCCCACAATTGAATTATTATTTTAAACAAAAAATTATTGTTTTTACCTTGGAAGTCGGTTTTAATTTTTTGTTAAAAATAATAATTTCACTCTTTTTAGTTACCCAGTAAGCCACCGCGTATATTATTCTACGTTACATCTTTATTACAATTTGTTTAGAGTCACGCTCACAAAATATATCAGGTAGATAATTTAAAACAATACATTTAAAAAAAATCGAAGTGAACAGTTAACACGTGCTTAACAGGCACGTCGAAAGGGTCGGAATGGTCTCGAATACGTCGATTCGCTATTCGCTAACCTTCTCGCAGTCATAAAACGAAAAAAGTTTGGATAAGTCATGCTTATGATTAAACAAGAAATATCTAAATTTTATTCATATTTCATACGCATACCGTTGCCGTTCCTCATTGTATCTTCTTTGAATGATAGCCCAGCCATAAGGTACCTACCTAACATTTCACAATTTTCTAAAGTAACTTCGCTTACGTACGGACTTAACAAGTGTGAACTTATAAAACCATCTTTTAGTTCATTTTATCGCCGACGAACTGTCAAACTGACAGAATCAAAATAGCTAAAACATGCTTTTGAACTTATTTATGTCCGAGGTGGACATAAATAGTGTCGTGGACATAATCAATCCACAAACGCAATAGCTTAAATATTAGTACGAATTTTAGACTAATTTAAGTCTATTAATCGGCCTTATTTAAGTGCACCGAAGAAACGCAATCGGACCCATTATAGAGTTATACGAACAATAAAATACTAACTGTTTTAAGTTATGTTTCGTGTTTGCCATGCTTTGACTTGTATAAAATATGTAATATATATATATATATATATATATATATATATATATATATATATATATATATATATGCATCCATCTCACTGCCTGTCTATTATACTGTCTGTTTTTTAAACTCTTCGCATTTGCTGCTAAACCAATTTTTATGAATTTTGGTATGGTGTATTCAAAGGTGTATTCGGCATAACATTCTCAAAAATGACTTTTCGACAATGTATCACTTTCTTGAAAGCAAACAGTTTTCACCTTCCGCTTGGGTGGAAATATTATCTCTAATACCTATATCTTCTAATATATAAAATTCTCATGTCACGGTGTGCGTAATTGAACTCCTCTGAAACGGCTCGACCGATTTTCGTGAATCTTAGCGAGCATTTCGGCTAGGGTTGAGAATCGGACAACATCTACTTTTTATATTGATAAGTGCATTTGTTGAATAAATAATAGTAAATTATTACAAACTGAGACTGACGGCGACCATTGTTTGTGCGACGAGATAGCGATCGACGTTGCCATGGCAACATACTTATTTAGTCAATTTGATAAAATAATATGGGCGAAATACTTTATATTATGGCAAAGCAACGTTTGCCGGGACAGCTAGTTTATTATAAAATTATCGTGTCACGGTGTTTGTGCGCGAACTCCTCCAAAACGACTTAACCGATTTTAATGAAATTTTGTATGCACATTCGTTAGGCCTGATAATAGGTTTTTATCTACTTTTTATATTGATACTAGAAACAATATATATTTATATGGCAAAACAACGTTGCCGGGTCAGCTAGTATCTACATACAGTAATCCGTATTGTTGAGCGTTTCATTATTATTTTAGGAAAGAAAATAAACGGTAAAGAAAATATCGTTTGAAAATAATGCGCGAAAATATCATACTAGGTACTTAACGTATTCTCTAACCTTTATAACGTGCACGCCAGTGAATGCAGGCAATCAATGTTAAACAGGCTTACCTAACCTTTGAATCGTCAGTGCTTTATATGGAAGCTTCTTTGGGGTATACTAAACATCCCCTATCTTAATCTGACAGATCCGATGACATTTCAATATTTAAAAAAAAAGCGGGAGCTGCGGCGGCACAAGCGGAGACAAACAAAAGAAGAAAGTATGAAGTACTGGGGAGTGATTACTTTTTTGTACCTTTCGGGGTTGGGACCCTGGGCCCGTGGAGCCTTGGTGCCAAACTACTATTCAAGGAGTTATCCCAAAGACTGGTTGAGAAAACTAACGATCCCAGAGCTGGCGCTTACCTCGGCCAACGTATCAGTCTTGCGATACAGCGAGGTAATGCTGCCAGCCTCTTGGGTACATTGCCCGCAGCCTGCGACTTAGATTTAGTTTTTTATATATAGTCTTTCTTTTTTTTATCATTATTCTCCCTCTATTTTATATTTTAGTAACATATTTTATAGTAATTATTTGAACAACTTTATAATTTTGTACATAATGTAAGTTCTATAATTTATAATAATTATTTATTAAGTTTTTGCGATAAGTGTGTATTATAAATTATCTATAAATTATCTATCAATAAATATTAAAAAAAAAAAAAAATATCCACCACGTGCGAAATCTGATTTCTATACCATGATAACTAGACACATGTCGGAAGCCTACACAAGCTTAATCTAACACGCTCGAGCTACTCCAGAAATCCCCTCTTCCCTTCCCCTCCGATTATTTTATATTATTTTAGGAGATGCCCTGAGCAACAACTCAAGTAAAAACTTCAGTTATCGTCAAAACTTATTTGGGTACCTGATAATTCACCCCGTCAAACACACTTATTTCTTTCCATATAAAAAGTTAAATTGATAAATAGCTATGTAGGATTAGATGATAATACGGATAATCACTCTGAGAAATTCTATTTTCGAATATTGATACTTTGCCTACCACAATATAAGTATTTGGAACCGATGAAAAAAAGGATTTGCAGCGTCTTTCCAGTAATTTAATTAATAGATTATTACAGCCAGTTATGAGTATTAAAAATACTTTAGGCGGTAAATACTTTCTGTATGTGTCCCTATTACTTTTCACTGTAAAGGTTAAGCAGTGCCAGTGACACGTCTACGTTTCTACGAGAAATGATTTTGTATAAAATTCCCCGTTCTTTTTGCATGAAATTTAATTTTGTACGTTTTCTAGAACATAATTCGCAATGAATACGAGTAAATACGGTCCGTATTAGAAGAAATGAACTAGAAAGAAGAAAATGAAAGAAAAACTAAACGCAACAATCTATACGCAGCGCCACCCACACAAAATATTATTAAGTATCTAAAAGATTTGGGAATAATACAATTATATATTTTGTTGTAGTCGCGTAATCGTTACTTATTATATTATAGTATCATGCAAAATTTATAACTGACATTTTAGCCGATATATTTATTGCTATTTAGAAGTCTAATCCAATCAGAAAAATAACTTTAAAAATCATGTAATTGGTGAGAACGTTATGTAAGTGTGGTATTATAGGTATTTTTAGCATAAAAGGTCTTGTAAAAATCTTTATAGGTGCTGATTTAAATATAAATATTAGTAAATATAAATAATCTGCAGAAGAAATCTCTGTAAATATTATAAGACTAGACGTTACGCGCGGCTTCGCCCGCGTAAATTAGATGTTTCACATACAAATTAGTCCACAAAAAATAGCCGATGACCCTTCACGTGGTCTACTTCTTATCTGACCCAAATTACAGAAAAATTTCTCTAGTAGTTCGTGAGATAAGCCTTTTCAAATAATTCAAATCTAGGAATTAATAAATAAGAAATCGGACCAGTAGTTCCTGAGATAAGCGCGTTAAAATAAGCCCTTTCATATAATTTCCTCCGTTTTTTCCCACAATTTTCTCTATTTCTTTGCTCCTATTAGTCTTAGCGTGATAAAATAGAGCCCATAGCCTTCCTCAACAAATGGGCTATCTAACACTGAAAGAATTTATCAAATCGGACCAGTAGATCCTGAGATTAGCGCGTTCAAATATGCCCTTTCAAATAATTTCCCCCCGTTTTTTCCACATTTTCCTCTATTTCTTCGATCCTGTTAGTTTTAGCGTGATAAAATCTAGCCTATAGCCTTCCTCGATAAATGGACTATCTAACACTGGAATAATTTTTAAAATGGGAGCAGTAGTTCCTGAGATAAGTGCGTTCAAACAAACAAACAATCAAACAGACAAACTAACAAAATAATATTAGCATAGAAGTAATTCAATTTTCATATTGCATAAACCGGTCCCAGGTTTGTCGTAAGATTTGACTTGATATCACTCATGTATATTCAGCGCCACGAAATTGTACGAATATCGGGAAGAGTGCTCACATGTTTGACATTGGGCACAATCTTTAGGGTCAGCTCAGACCGCAACGTCACGCGTAGACGCCGTGAGATGCATTTCTTAATAGTTAATAATTAAAGAAATGAGTGGATGAAGCCGGTAACTGACATTTTACAACGTAAGAACAATTACCGTACTCATTTTTTCCATTATAATATGGACAAATCTTTGTAACTTTAACTTACCTACTTCGTCACATCTTCCATATTTTATTGTCTAAACTCCTCTAAACTCTAAAGTTATCTAATATAGCCACCCAATTCGAGTCCGCGTCAACAAATACGGTATTTGACAGATTCTTAATTTCTACCTTGAATTACTTGGTTGTGATTAAGAAGTTCATCGAAAGTATTTTTTTTATTTAAAAATACGTATTTCGTAAGAAACATGTAAATAAAAATTCAAAATTCGAATAAGCCGCCGAAACGCTTTATTCAGCAATATGGCGTCGCGCTTTGTGACGTCACTAGCGTATGCAGCAATGTATATTTCAATATGTTGTGTATATGTAAACGACATTACTCGCCTATGACGTCATCATGACATTAGCCAATCTGGATCGTTTTCCAATAAGTGGCGCGAGAAACAAAAAGCCAAACATATTTTTGTGTTTTTGGATATATTAGTTGTTATTATTTTTATTAAAACCTATGTAAATCACATAAAAAACTATTATTTTATGCATTTAAAGCAAATAATCACAAAAGAATCTTACTGTCAAATAGCCTATTACGAAAAGATAATTTTTCTCGTTTTCTCATATTTTCCACTGATTCTTCGTTCCTATTGCTCAAAGGCCGCAATCTATCTGTATATATGTTACGCTCAAAGACCGAAATCGCTCAGTGAGCGAAAAACTTCCTCACAAAGCGTTGTGGTCACAGTGAAACAGCCATGACGCGAATTTCGCGTCGTGGCTCTAATGAAAGCGGCCACGACGCGTTCTGGCAATCACAAAAAGGCCATAACGCGAAATTCGTGTCGTGGCTGATATGCTATTAATTTTTCTTGATTTGTTCTTAATTGATTAATTAACGTGCTTTTCATTAAATTATTTATAAAATATCCATAGTTCCATACTATCCGTACTAATATTATCTGTCTGTCTGTCTGGCGCAACGTGTTGTTTTTTTTGTTGTTTTATTTATAATATAATTATGTATAAGTAAATTAATCTGATCTCAATCAAATATAATAAAAATATAGTTTTAATTTTAATTAATATAATTTAAATATAATACTTCTAGTTGATGTCCGCTACTATGTTGCGCCAGCGGCCAGACAGACAGAGAGACAGATATTAACAATGAAATATATATATACATATATATATTTCATTGTTAATATTATTATATATATATATAACTATGGATATTTCATAAATAATAATGATAAACACGTTATGCAGTGATTTAGTAAAAGAAAAAATATTTTGTAGTACGCGTGGTAATTCAAATATAATCTTGCATACCTATGGATGATTAATCAATCAAGAACAAATCAAGAAAAACAAATAGCATATCAGCCAACACGAATTTCGCGCTATGGCCTTTTTGTGATTGCCAGAACACGTCGTGGCCGTTGTCTTTAGAGCCACGACGCGAAATTCGTTCGCGTCGTGGCTGTTTCACTGTGACCACAACGCGTTGCGAGCTATTTTTTCGCTCACCGAGCGAATCGATCGATTCGATTTCGGTCTTTGAGCGTAACATAATATACAATGTGTCCCGACGCCGGTGTTTTTCAAGACACCGAGATTTTTCACAAAAAGCCATTAATAAAAAATACACATTTTTTTCTTAAACTTGGGTTTTTCTATGTTTAATTCCACGAAATTTATAACATATTGCCTGTGTAAGCGTAGTCCACAAATTTAGCTATCAAATGAGACCTTTTTTTATCTTCATAGGATATTTATAAGAGCAGTTCTGGTCAGATTAGTGTGAAAGCCCGAGAAAAACTAAAATGGCTGCCATTTTACAACCTTGAGAGAGAAAAAAAATTTGAGGGCCAATTTGTCGATAAAATATGCCATAGATCATGACATTAAAGGATCGGACACCAGTGTCGAGACACATTGTATATAACTCAATAGTGACTGACTGACATGGTGATCTCAACGCACAGCCCAAACCACTGGACGGATCGGGCTGAAATTTAGCATGCAGTTAGGTGTTATGACATAGGCAATCCGCTAAGAAAGGATGTTGATCAAATCTACCCCCAAGGGGTTAAAGTAGGGGATGAAAGTTTGTACCGTATATAATAATACTTCTTAACGCGAGCGAAGCCGCGGTCAAAAGCTCGTGACGTATAATTATAGCCCATAGTGTCTCGTAAATATAAGAAGAAATTCAAAGTCACGATATTATACACAATGTAATATTATGAACATTTCAAGTTTCAACACAACAATAACTGTACAATTCGAACCATTAGTTTAATTCTATTTCTTTTCAATTTTGTAATAATATTATAGTCCGAATAGCATACATACTTAGTTAAAAAGCATTTAATACTATATGTAGTGTGTATATTTACTAAAAAATAATGAAAAGTTATAAATTATAATATAGGTTGGTACTACTAATATACAGCGTGTAACAAAAATAAGTGATAATACTTTAGGGTGTGTACGTGTTCTTTGTAGAGAGTTCACTGTGAAACTAGCAGCGCTGAAAGACGAATTTATTTTTCACTTTTATATGGGCAAGGGCCCGAGCATCACGAGTTTCCCCATACAAAAGTGAAAAAAAATTTTGGTCTTTCAGCGCTGCTACTTTCATAGTGAACTCTCTACAAGGAACACGACGTAGACACCCTCATAACAGGAAAATAAGGAGAAATGTTATGTAGCGCCGTTTAGGAAACCTATGTCGCCAACTTCAATGACACTACATTGTCAGCATAGTGTCAACGGTACAAGGTCTAGTGATGCCCGGTCTATCTTCGGTGTCGATTAATTATTACCATATTATTACGACGATTTCAATGTATTTTGGTAGGTATTTAAATACTATTAAAATAATGAAAGTGATAATTAATAATATTACAGAGACTAACGAAAATAACTTAAAGGCCGAAAGGGGTTGAAATCATCCATGATTACGAAAAACTTTTACTATGGGAATCGTAACTAGGAAATAATTGCCTAGTTACGCTTTTGCCAAACAGCTGATTATTTTGCCGAATTGATTTGGTTCCATAGTAAAAGTTTTTCGTAATCATGGATGATTTCATCCCCTTTCGGTCTTTAAGTTACTTTATTTTGCCAAACAGCTGATTATTTTGCCGAATTGAGTTGGTCCCATAGTAAAAGTTTTTCGTAATCATGGATGATTTCAACCCCTTTCGGATTTTGAGTTATTTTATATCGAAGTCTTTAGATAAACATGCATAGTGCATACCTATTATATAATTTTTAAGATTCCGTACCCAAAAGGTAAAAAAGGGACCCAATTTCTAAGACTTCGTGTCTTATTGTCTGTCTCAAGTAGGCCTACTACGAAACCGTTTTGAGAATCAAACAATCGGACGAGAATGCCACGTCTTTCTCTAACAACGTCATTTCACATTTGTTAGAGTAGGATGCGGTATTCTCGGTCGATTGTTTGAGTCTCAAAACGGTTTCGTGGTACAAGCCCAGGCAGCAGGCTGTATCTCAATAACCGCTAGACTTCCCAAATTTTCACAGACTGTGTACGGTATGTCTGTTATAATAACAGATATTCAAACAAAATAAATTAAATATATTTGATTGATTGTGATTTTTTGCTCGATATCAATTACGGCAACAGGTACCAGGTAGGCACTTGAAATGTTCACAAAATACTCTGTTGTATTTATACTTTAACAATTAATAATAAAATTAAAATAAACTAAATAATTAAGGATCCATACAAAAAACACATTCTTCGTCTCTATTTCGTCGTTTTTGCTCTATTATGATACGGAACCCTTCGTGCACGAGACCAACTTGTACTTGGCCGATTTTTTTCATACATTTATAGAATATGCAACACAAAACCAAGATAAACATCTTAAGGTGACGCCATGTTAAAGTGAAAAAACGTGTTGGGTGTATTTTAGATTGCTTGTTTTCTATGCGAGGCCGACCCGGACTCTCATAGAAAACAAGCAATGGAACAGCAAAAAATGGAAAGGGCGTAGCGACAAAATAGTTTTTGTCGCGTAATTTAAAATACATTTCATAATATAAGCTATGGGCAAAATAAAGTGTATGCTTGAACCAATTTATGTACAAAGTTTTGGAAGCTCATCATGAACTTTAATTTTTTAGCCTTAGTCATTGCTGAGAAAAATTGACATTGCTACAGCCAAATTATCAAGGTCACCTTAATGCACACAAATCTTTGTTTTAAGCGGGAATCCTTTGGCTTAAAAAGCAGGATCAATTTAATCTTCGTCAGTCGTCCGCCAAAGTAAGGTAAACTTCAAAAGTAACGGAAACAATTAATACAGTATTTGTTTCCGTTACTTTCAGTTCAGTATTTAAAATAAGTACTGAAATGACGAAAAAAGATTTATTAACTTTTATTTTTTATAAAAACAAGCTATCTAATTCTGAAAGAATATTAAAAATTTCAAATCGTACTAGTAGTTTCTGAGATTAGCGCGTTCAAACAAACAAACTCTTCAGCTTTATAATATTTGTGTAGATAATAACGCAACCGCATTAAAAATGTCAATAAAAATATCGATACCAAAATCTGCATCACACCACATCACTAGTGCCTTAGTTTGATAGTTCACGGAACATCAAACGGCCTGAAAATGGCGGTGTAGCGGCGAATATTTTTCGTGAAGAATAATTGATTTTTAACCGACTTCCAAAAAACGAGGAGGTTATATGTTCGGCTATGGATATATATTTTTTTATTTTTTTATTTTTTTTTATTTTTGTATGTTCAACGATTACTCCGCCGTTTGTGAACCGATTTTCGAAATTTTTGTTTTGTTGTATTAGGTTTCACTCCAATTTGGTACCATGTTCACAAAAGTGGTGACCTGATGATGGGATCCAGGAGTAATCGAGGGAACTCCTCGAAATTTATATGGAAACATATGGTGATTTTGGTTTTATGTGAAGTGTACTAAGAATATGCTACCAAAAAGTCAAATATTGGGTCAAGGTATACCATGGTTTCGAAGATGCTGAGAGAACTCCTGACTCTTTATAGATACACGTTTGGGAGTTTCGGCGTTGTTTTAAGAACAGAAAGCATATACTACCATGCAATTCAAATTCATCATCATCATCATCGTCATCATCATCATTACCACGTCGTGTTAAGGTCACCAATGTCTCATGGCACAAAATAGATAATAGTACAAGGCATAGGTATGGATACAATAATAATAATTATGTACATAACAACACCAATTATTATAGGCTGTTTAATATACACGGCGGTCGGCGCCGCAGAGGCAACGGCGTCGCCGCGCGGCGCGCGGCGGCGCGCGGCGACGCGTACGTAAACATCGTATTCAAGTTCTAACTGGAATGTCAGGGCATGCGGCATGCCGCCAGAGTAGACAGAATGATAGAGTATGCCGACTTAGAACTGATGTAATTTTTTTAAGTTTGACGTATTAT
The DNA here is from genome assembly GCA_905333045.1 of Lysandra bellargus. Lineage (NCBI taxonomy): Eukaryota > Metazoa > Arthropoda > Insecta > Lepidoptera > Lycaenidae > Lysandra > Lysandra bellargus. Next base: position 13,052,227 of record HG995319.1, on the reverse strand, counting down.
GACAAAAGTCGTCGCTAGGGTCGTAACCTACAAATTTAGTTGTTTATATTTTGGCACATGCAAAGAAAACTGTCAGAATTCAATTTCAAAATCTTATTTTTAAAATTAAATTATACCAGCCAGCGCGCCAGCCTTTAACTTATCCTGGCGAAACACGAAAGAAACGACAGATATTAATACTCGTCAGTCTCATAGCAGTCGAAGTACTGGTAGTTATGTCTATTGTGATGCCGCGCTGCGAGCATTTTGCAGCACGTGTTCACTTAGATCTTTTTAAATGTATTGTTTAAATTTATCTATCTACCTGATATTTAGGCCTTGGGGTATGCCGTATGACTCATATCAGTCTTAACAAATTGTAATAAGATACGTAGAATATACGCAGTACCACCGACGACCACTTATAAATTCGCGGACTATGACGGAGGTCAACTTAAGGTGAACGCAGATTTGGCCGCACCGCACGCACCGCAGTCGCCGCATTCGGAATTCTTTATATGAAGTTATAGGCAAGCTCGCATACCTACCTACCCGCGCCGCAGTCTTCGCAACTTCATAATAATATGAAGAATTGCGAATGCGGCGACTGCGGTGCGTGCGGTGCGGCCAAATCTGCGTTCACCTTTAATAACAATTATACGAGATCAATTACCACTCAATATTATTTATGTTGTCAATTCAATGCTCACTGCTCACACCAAGCGGCAAGCTCACTGTTGAGTTATCAGTTGCTTACAAACTTTCAACAACACGACAGAAATCTGTTACAAGTTACAACTACCTATATAAACATTCTACGTACAAGCGATAGCGTGACACAGGAGCGCCTCAGTTACATCTAGTGAAGACAATATGAAACTATTTTTTATACAATTTGAATTGGCACTAACAGTTTACCTACTAGGTAACTAAAAAGAGTGAAATTATTATTTTTAACAAAAAATTAAAACCGACTTCCAAGGTAAAAACAATATTAATAGCATCCTTATAATATGAACTAAAAAGTATTAAATAATTTTTCCTATCTAATATGTAGTGCCTTTTCCCGAATTCGGCTAAACTTCAACTATTTCTGTACTCAATCTTCATAATTTTGAAGTCGGTGCCAGTTCCAAAAGTTTCAAATTTTCTGTCAAAGAAATAAAGATTCAGCTATATCTGGTACCGACTTCAAAATGATGAAGATTGAGTACAGAAATAGTTGAAGTTTAGCCGAATTCGGGAAAAGGCACTACATATTAGATAGGAAAAATTATTTAATACTTTTTAGTTCATATTATAAGGATGCTATTAATATTGTTTTTACCTTGGAAGTCGGTTTTAATTTTTTGTTAAAAATAATTAAATTAAAAAGTCGTATAAATTACAGTTGGCTGTGATAGGTAATCCGTAATTTTTTTTTTTATTTAAAGTTTCGCTGCGATTTCTGCACGTAATTATTGCACAAGTCGGCATTTTGTTCACAATTTACAACGAAGTACAACGTGTAAGCCGTGGAACTATTTACATGTGACTGACGACTAGTGCCCGAAGGGGCAAAATTTGGCGACATGTGCCACGCCCACATAACATATCTCTTACTTCTATAATCTGTGTAGACACCCTAAAGTATTATCATTTATTTTTGTTACAACCTGTATATTCTGTGATATAGGTACATTTTGTTATAATAATATTATCTTGGACGGAAATCTCTCGGTGACGTCACAAATCGTAGCTTATGACATAATACTTGAAGAAAACAGTTGCCTATTTCAAATTTAAATTCCCTTCAGGATGTAGATAGAATCAGACGACTGTCTATATTTAAACAATTTAATAGTTCGCTATTTCCATAGTAATAGAAGGTCAGGTCTCGAGGTACGTTTTTTAAATAATATAATATGGATGCTGTTAAAAGTTCGTGTTCCATCCCACATCGGACTAGTTTTGAGTAAACGGCGTTTTAAGTTTTTTTGGAATAATCTTTATTTTCTGCTTATTTTAAGCAAACAAATGTTATTGTGCGGTATCTTTTTTTTTTTTTTTGTTAAAATGCGTAGATTATGATTATGAAAAAACATTTTAATTTTACATTCAGTTTTAAGAGAAAACGTATAAAAATGGTTAATGCAATATTGCTATGGGGCTTATTACATAGCATTAATGCCCTTTGTGATATTTCACATAAATGCAATATTCTGATTTGTTCTTTCAATACAATTAATTTAAGTGCTTATTTTAACAAAATGTTATAAAATTACCTCGTCACGCCCAAACCGCTGAACCGATTTTTCTGAAATTTGGCATGGAGATACTTTGAGTCCCGGGAAAGGACATAGGGTCCTTTTTATTCCGAAAAAATGTACGGTTCCCAGACATTAAATAAAAATTATTTCTGCTTATACCGCTACGTGGATTTCGATGATATTTGGTATACAGATACGTTATGTCTCGGAAGAGGACATAGGATACTTTACATCCGGGAAAAAGGTACGGTACCAGTGTAATAAACAAAAATGATTTGCGCCTAAGCCGCTGAACCGATTTTGATGAAAATCGGTGTGCACATACTTTGACTCTCGTGGAAGGACATAAGACAATTATTATTATCTTGAAAATGTACGGTTACCTCATTATAAAGTTTCTTATTTTGCACCTAAGCCGCTGATTTGATTTTTATGAAACTTGGTATGGAGATACTTTGAGTCTCGGAAAAGGCCATAGGACCCTTTTTATCACGGAAAAATATACGGTTCCCAGGCATTAAATAAAATGTTTTCTGCTTATACCGCTACATGGATTTTAATAATATTTGGTATGCAGATAATATACGTTATATCTCGGGAAAGGACATAGGATACTTTACATCCCGGAAAAAGGTGTACGGTACCCGTATGATAAACAAAAATGATTTGCGCCTAAACCAATGAACCCATTTTGATGAAAATTAGTGTGCACATACTTTGACTCTCGTGAAAGGATATTTAAAGATAATTACTGTCTTGAAAGATGTACGGTTACCGCGTTATAGAATTTTCTATTTTGCGCCTATACCGCTGAACCGATTTTGACATGGAGATACTTTGAGTCCCGGAAAAGGCCAAAGGATCCTTTTTATCTCGGAAAAATGTACGGTTCCCAGGCGTTAAATAAAATGATTTCTGCTTATACCGCTAAAATGGATTTTGATGATATTTGGTATGCAGATACGTTATATCTCGGGAAAGGACAAAGAGTTCCCGCTTCTTCTGCCCTTCCCGCACTTCCCGCAGAGTGCTCTTGTGTATTGCGCACACACTTTGGCACTGTAAAATTGCTCCTTCTTAACTGGCCTGTTTTTATTGAAACCAGAGTGCTCTTGTGTATTGCGCACACATTTGGGCACTATAAAATTTACTCCTCCTTAACTGGCCTGTTTTTATTGAAACCAGAGTGCTCTTGTGTATTGCGCACACACTTGGGCACTATAAAATTTACTCCTCCTTAACTGGCCTGTTTTTATTGAAACCAGAGTGCTCTTCTGAATTGCGCACACACTTGGGCACTATAAAATTACTCCTGCGTGACTGGCCTGTTTTCATTTAAATTAGAGTGCTCTTGTGTATTGCGCACACACTTGGGCGCTATAAAATTACTCCTGCGTAACTGGCCTGGTTTCATTGAATCCAGAGTGTTCTTGTGTATTGCGCACACACTTGGGCACTATGATATTACTCCTGCGTGACCGGCCTGGTTTTATTGAAACCGGCCACCGCCACCGAAACCTGTGTGGAAGTATTTTAATATTTTACTTGATGACGCCCGCAACTCCGTTGCGCCAAAATTCGTTTATCGCGCGGGAACCGTACATTTTTCCGGATAAAAAGTATCCTATGTCCTTTCTCGGGACTCAAATTTTAGCAAAATCGGTTCAGTGCTTTAAGCGTGAAGAGATAACAGGCAGACAGACAGACAGACACACTTTCGCATTTATAATATTAGTATAGATTATAATTGGACCATTATTAATAACCAACATTGGAAATGCCCAATGGGGCATAGTTATTGAAATACTTGTTAGCCCAATTAAATTATTAATCTAATTGAAAACTAAAATTAGAATACATTTTATACATATTATTATTATTAATCAACTTACGGGTAATTTGAAGATGCACAATTACTTCATCAATTTGATTATTTTGTAATCTGATTAAAATTACTAATTACTTTTTGCCCAACTCTGCACGTAATAAACTAATTATTTATACATTAACTAAATTTAATCAAAATCGGTTCAGCAGCTTAAACACAAATTAATAATGTTTATTGCGTGAAAACCGAACATTTCCCATGATAAAAAAAATACTATGTCCTTCTCCAAAACCTTACGTAATATCTACATTTTCCGGGACAAAAAGTATCTAATGTCATTTTAATTGTTCACAAAAGTAGTGACCTGATGATGGTATCCATGAGTAATCGAGGGAACTCCTCGAAATTTATATGGAAACATATGGTGATTTTGGTTTTATGAGAAGCATCCTAAGCATTTGCTACCAAAACGCAAGATTTTGCACCGAGTTATACTATGGTTCCGAAGATACTAAGAGAACTCCGGATTCCTTATAGATACAAGTTTGGGAGTTTAGGCACTGTTTTAAGAACTGAAAGCATATGCTACTATGCAAATTACATTCATCATCATCATCATGACCACGTCAGGGTCACCAATGTCACCAAATTCAACCTTATCTCCAGAGCATAAGGCACACATTTGACATTACTCCTGAGAAGTTAAAGTTGCTTCGATAATGTAACATTCTGATTCACTTCGCCGAGATATTCTGGAAAACAACCTAATTTCAACCTTTTGCATTGCGTTTAGCGTTCATAGTATAATAACGCATCGCATCGCATATCTGCCAGCGCTGTCAAGCAAGCGGCGCGGCGGCGCGGGCGCGGCCGGCCAGCGCCCGCGCCGCCGCGCCGCTACTTACTATGCACAGAATACAAATTACTCACGGAGGTACTATGTGCGCTGCGTGTGCGACAAGTCGAGCGAGTGCCAGCCTATTGAAACTAGTCCGGTGACCGGCTACTTAGCACGTCACACGTGTTCACTTCGATTTTTTTTAATGTATTGTTTAAAATTATCTGCAGGCTGCAGCTGATATTATAATATTTTGTAAGTGTGACTGTAATAAGATACGTAGAATAATATACAGGTGTATTACTCTACGTATAGTACGCGTTTGCTTACTAAGTAACTAAAAAGAGTGAAATTATTATTTTTAACAAAAAATTAAAACCGACTTCCAAGGTAAAACAATAATAACATCCTTATAATATGAACTAAAAAGTATTAAATAATTATTCCTATCTAATAGTGCCTTTTTCCGAATTCGGCTAAAACTCAACTATTTCTGTACTCAATCTTCATAATTTTGAAGTCGGTGCCAGTTCCAAAAGTTTCAAAATATATTCTGTCAGAGAACAGAAGATTCATTGTGGGAATAATGCGTGGAGGCCAAAGGAAGATCTTCCGACCGAGCGAGGTGGTATGCTCGGTCAGGCCGAAGCCCACGTGATACATTTCAGCTGTCGTATATATACCGCCGCGCTTAGAAAACTTCGATAGCGCGATGCAGGAATGTTAGGCGAATTGTGGGTCGCCACATCATCTTATACCGACTTCAAAATGATGAAGATTGAGTACAGAAATAGTTGAGTTTTAGCCGAATTCGGAAAAAGGCACTATTAGATAGGAATAAGTAATTATTTAATACTTTTTAGTTCATATTATAAGGATCTTATTATTGTTTTACCTTGGAAGTCGTTTTTTCACAACTATGAAGTGACATTTACGGTCGATTACAGTGATTTACCTCATCCCTAGCCCTTATCAGAACGTGTCTAACCCTTCTTCCTTGTAATATTTGAGATTTTTTTATTCCCTATTGTACAGTAATGGCTTATTATGAAAAGAAAATAGGACCCATTGTGTATTACATTCTCTATTCTGTTTACTCTCGGTCTAATACGATGCCGCACAATGTTCGCCGACGTAGAAAACACTTGTGTCTCGACGTTGTATTGTCAGTTGATAAAATTGGACTGATACCGTAAAAAAGCTTTTAAAATGAATTCTCGTATGGGGAATGACAGTTTAACCTTTAAGTACACGCGTTGTTTTGGGTAACGTTCCATCACGCCTGGGGTCTAGAGGTACCCCAATATAAATATACGTATAAATTCAGAATGGTTTAATAATTTTTAAAGCCCGTTTTATATTATAAGAATAGATATTATTTTATTTATGAAAAGCATTTATTAATAATAAACTAACCATTATTTAGACAGTAAAGAACATTTTTATGAACTAACCAATCTCTTGCATAGAATTTGTAGGGCACATGTTTAATGTACTAAAATTCAACAAAAATGTCTACTTCTGACTAACTCATTGTTTTTTCCCATAAAATAAGACTTAGAAATAAATAATCAAAATAAAAATTAACACTAAAATTTACAGAAAAATAATTGACAATCCTTGAAAAGTATGACCCTAAACTAAAATTATTCCTTGAGTAAGTTAGGTAAGTAATAAATAATTTTACTGAATGAGACTTGCAAATAGTTTTATAATAAGGCTTACGGGCAATTATAATTAGTTCTGGGACAATAATAGCATCTTCGCCTCATTTTTGGTGCACTAGGTCTAACTCTTTCAAAATGTTTCCAAAAACTTTCAGAGACATTAAATTGCATAATATAATTTGAGCAATTTGATTTTCTGTTAGTCGGCAACAAATTTTTGCATTTATACATAGACAATTTAAAAAAAAAACAAACAAATAAACACATAACCAATGTGAAAAAAAGTACATACGTTAAATCACGGGTGGGGTCTGCAGGTATCCCCACATAAGCAAAAATGTAACTTCTCTTATCAGAGGAGCGACGGACTTTTACTCACTGAAAAACCTCGCGTTGCATTGAGATTAGCCGAAAACATGCGATCGTAACTTGCCAATTTAAAAAAATATCGACAAAAAACAGCGCGTGGGGTCTGCGTAGACCCCGCCCGTGACGTTAAAGGTTAAGTATCCTTGGTCCTCCGAGTACATTAGATAATGAAAAATGAATAACATTCTTCGTAAAAGATTCAAAGCTGATTGATACTAATATTTGGTAAAAATTTTACATAGTAAACATCTGATTCTAAGACCCGACTAAGACATAGGTTGTGGGTTGCCGTACACGGCTTGCAACAAAGGCGTCGTTACTTACAATGTTCATAAGCAAGGAAACGCGCTATGCAAGCAAGGAAGCCGCGCGGTTCAATCACAGGAACCGAGTGATACAAGCACATAAAGCGAGCGGAACAAGCACAGGAACCGAGCGATACAAGCACAGAAAACGAGCGGAACAAGCACAGGAACCGAGCGGTACAAGCACAGAAAGCGAGCGGGACAAGCACAGGAACCAAGCGGTACAAGCACAGAAAGCGAGCGGAACAAGCACAGGAACCAAGCGGTACAAGCACAGAAAGCGAGCGGAACAAGCACAGGAACCGAGCGATACAAGCACAGAAAGCGAGCGGAACAAGCACAGGAACCGAGCGATACAAGCACTGGGAATGCACGGTGTAAGTGCCAGTTCAGACACAGCGGGAACCTCGCGATTTAGACCCATGCGTTTTACGCCCGGGTCGCAGCTCATTACAAAGGCGTTGTATAACAACGTTTACACGTCTTATCCGCACGGTTTCTGCATAGAAACGCGCGATTTCCGCTTTGTCTGAACAAGCACTAAGAACGGAAACCGTGCGATTTCTGCTGTCGGAATTAGCTCTAAAACTAAAACAATAGCTACGTAATTAAAACAATATTTTGACTGGATATACCTAGAAATACACAAACAAGCCAATTCCCATGGTAAATATTAAACAGACTGCGAACGGAGGGTAGTGGATTTACTAATGGAGGTTCATCTGTAGCAATATGGTAATGGCGATGGATTAAATTGGGATGGCGTTAAGATTCGATTCCCGGATTTCGCATAATATTACTTAGGCAAACTTTTTAAATCTTAATGGACTTAAAATGAAAGTTGTTTATAAAATTACAAGACTAGCTGCCGTGCCTTCGTTGTACGCTAACAAAAAAAAAACTATTGTGATAATGCTAGATATTTTGCTGACATATTGTAATGAGATATAATGGTATCAGTGTAGCATTTTAATGTTGACAAATTAGATTTATATAGATTTAGTAGTTTTTGCATAATACAAGAAAAACAGCAATAATACAAACCTCTATAATTCATCATTAGTATTTAGCACAATGTAATCTAAGACGAGGAGTAAATATAAGTATTATAGTACTAGCTACTAGGTATCTAGTATTTTAATCAGGAGCATTATAAATTCAACGCTTATATTTTATAAGATAGTTCTTATTATAATACTTATTATAATACTTACTTAATATTATAAATGGATGGAAAAGTGTGTCTGTCTGTTACCTCTTCACGCCCAAACCGCAGAACCGATTTTGCTGAAATTTGGCATGGAGATACTTCGAGTCCCAGGAAAAGACATAGGATACTTTTTATCCCGGTAAAATGTACGGTTTCCACGCGATAAACGAATTTTGGCGCAACGAAGTTACGGGCGTCATCTAGTAAATAATGAGTTACAAAAATGCTTACAAATTGCGGCTCCACATACTTTCCGCCTAACGGGTAAAGTAAAATGATGTCGAAAGCCCCCCTCAAATAACAAAGTCAATCAACGAGAGTGAAGACAGTCTCGTAATTAACGTTGTCAAAATGTCTTTGTCTTAACATTTCATACTTTGTAATATAATTTGGCGTTGCCACGTCGACGAGTTCAAACTAAATACAAAACGAGACCCATTATTGGTACACCTCAATTTGAACGGCCATTCTGCGGAGAGCAAAATTTACGTGTCCGCTTGTATACTTTGTAATATTATCTTATTCAAGAATGTAATATTTTTAAACGGTAGATAGCATCAGTATCTAGCTACAAACTTAAACACAGGCTTCTAATTTAAGTAATTCAGTCTAAATAAATTGAAGTCGTGTTCAAAAACCATGTTTTTCTAATTACCGTAAAGACGTGTCCCCACGCCAACTTGATCTCGAAGCTTGGTTTAAATTTTTATAACGTACATATTTACAACATGTATCTATAAGGAGACCGGAAATCTGATCACCATCTTTGAACCATGATATATCTTGGTGCAAAATCTGACTTTTTGGTAAGATTTACTTGGAATACTTCATTATTTATCCAAAATCACGATAAGTTTCCATTTTAAATACTTTAGATTATGAATCGAAATTACAATTGTATCCAGATAAATGGGGTTTTGGTAAAATTCCCTCGATTACTTATGGATCCCATCATCAAGTTACCTTGTTCATAAAACATGGTATCAAATTTGGGTTAAACCTGATACAATAGCGAAAAAATCTTGAAAATCGGTCCACAAACGGCGAAGTTTTCGTTGAACATACAAAAAAAAACAGACGAACATATTACCTCTTCCTTTTTGGAAGTCGGTTAAAAAAGTGCATAACGTATAATTTCTGCGGCATTTAATCCTTCAAGCCCCATAAGGACACCGCCGGTGATCGCGGCAACAATAGAATACAATAACATTTTCAAGAATCCCCGATCGAAAAAAATTAAGTTAGCAACACGTAGTTTCAGCAAAGCAGCTTATTACTTTATGGTAATAATATAAATATCACTATAATATAGATTTAAATGTCATTGAACTAAATTTTCCTAACATACAGGCTACAGCCTTTTCCCGTTAAGATTTAGTAAATTAATTATGAAGGACCGAATAATATGATATTATAAATTGTATGATATAAGAGACAAAGGTTGACAGATGGGGGTCAGCGGCGTGGTAGCATAGTATGACATTATTTATAAGCTACTAGCTGACCCGGCAAACGTTGTTTTGCCATATAAATTATTTCTAGTATATAAAAAGTATGTATGTAAAAAGTCTAGTATATAAAAAGTAGTCTATAAAAATCATCTAGTATATAAAAAGTTAATAAAAAACATTCATAGCTAAAAACCTATAATTCTCGGGCCTAACTATTGTACATATAAAATTTCATTAAAATCTGTTGAGCCGTTTTGTAGGAGTTCGCGCACAAACACTGTGACACGAGAATTTTATTTATTAGACTAGATGACCATTGTTATGTTTATTCAAAAAATAAGTTATGTTGTGAAGTTGTGTGTTGGTTGCGTAATTTTACTTTCTTACGAGCTTTTGCCCGCGGCTTCGCTCGCATTAAGAAGTATATATACAAAATTTCATCCCCTATTTTAACCCCTTGGGGTTGAAATTTATCGAAATCCTTTCTTAGCGGATGCCTACGTCATAACATCTACCTGCATGCCAAATTTTAGCCCGATCCGTCCAGTGGTTTGGGCTGTGCGTTGATAGATCACCATGTCAGTCAGTCACCTTTGAGTTTTATATATATATAGATTTGTTTGTTAGAATTAAGCTTGTACGCAATGATTGTTTACTATCCCAAATAAAATAAAATAAAAATGATATCCGCAAAACTATGTCGCACCAAAATTCAATTATCGCGCGAGAACCGCACATGTTTCAGGGATAAAAAGTATCCTATATCCTTTTGGGACTCAAAGTATATCCGTATCGAATTTCAGCAAAATCGTATCAGCGGTTTAGGCGTGAAGATGTAAGAGACAGCTGACAGACAGACATATTTACGCATTTATAATATTAGTATAGACTAGAATCTATATCTAATATATAAAATTCTCGTGTCACGGTGTGCGTAATTGAACTCCTCTGAAACGGCTCGACCGATTTTCGTGAATCTTAGCGAGCATATCGGCTAGGGTTGAGAGTCGGACAACATCTACTTTTTATATTGATAAGTGCATTTGTTGAATAAATAATAGTAAATTATTACAACCTGAGACTGACGGCGACCATTGTTTGTGCTACGGGATAGCGATCGACGTTGCCATGGTGACATATTTATTTAGTCACTTCAATAAAATAATATTATGGCAAAGCAACGTTTGCCGGGACAGCTAGTATTATTATATAAAAGAAAGTGGTGTTAGTTACACTACTTATAACTCAAGAATGGGCGAACCGATTTGGCTGAAAATTGGTGTAGAGATTGCTGCAGATGGTAGATTACTGCACAATATACTTTTATGATGTGCGCGTAAGCTATTCAATAGATTTTGATGAATTTTGGTATGGAGATACTTTGAGTCTCGGGAAAGGACAAGGGATACTTTTGGTACCGGAAAATATACGGTTCCCGCACAATAAACTTTTATGATTTTCGCCTAAACTATTCAATATATTTTGATGAAATTTGGTATGGAGATACTTTGAGTCTTGGGAAAGGACAAGGGATACTTGTTGTCCCGGAAAATGTACAGTTCCCGCACAATAAACTTTTATGATTTTCGAGATAGTTTGGGATGATTAATAGTCACCGTTAAGACTGGACAACGTCTGTCGGGTCAGCTAGTTTAAAATAAAAAATGTAGATTTTATGTATATAGCCACATAATATGTTAGCCATATGATGAAGTAGGCATGTTACAAGGTTTGTTGAAAATTTTAAGGGAAAAAAAGAGTAGTTCACGGTACAAAATGTCATTTATCCACTTCATCCGCTTATGTCTTAAAATATGTTTGTACCCACGAAAATAAAGCCAAGTCTTTAATCCTCAGAAGATACTATGGAGCTAAGTGGAGCCTTAATCTCGTTATTAAGGCTTCAATGTAGATTACAAGCTGGATTAATTTTGTCAAAGGATGTGCTGCTACATTACTCCATATCATCTAGTCCGCGCTAAGACTGCGTTTCCACCGGAGATGAGCTAAGCAGCGTCGCGTGGAATGTGTTTTTAAACCAATAGAAACGCTTCATTTGCCTGACAATATTCAGCGCAACGATTCTATTGGTTCTTCCAAAACACTTTCCTCGCAAGTCGCAACGCAGCTTAGCTCAGCTCCGGTGGAAACGCAGCCTTATATTGTAACTTTGATTCCGGTATTTGGATAACTAGTTTTGTAACACTAATAAAATAAACGTCATGTTTTGCTGTCGTTTTCGAGATTTGTTGAAGAGCTATTAGATCTGAATAACAATTTGGAGCAGCTCATTTATAATAATAATATGAGTTTTTTAATTTTTGGTTTGTTTACTTATTTGATAATTCGTTTATCGAGATGCACGGTACGTTTTGCGAGATAAAAAATATATCCTTTTCCGGGCCTCAAAGTATCTCCTTACTAAGTTTCAGCAAAATCGGTTAAGTGGTTAGGGGCGTGTGGAGGTAACATACAAACACACTTTCGCATTCTATACTTATTATAAAACAAAGTCGCTTTTTTCCCTCATGTCCCTTTGTTCCCTTTAATCTTTAAAACTACGAAACGCATTTTGATACGAGAATGTGGGTATAATGCGTGGAGGCCAAAGGAAGATCTTCCGACCGAGCGAGGTGTTATGCTCGGTCAGGCCGAAGCCCACGTGATACATTTCAGCTGTCGTATATATACCGACGCGCTTAGAAAACTTCGATAGCGCGATGCAGGAACGTTATGCGAATTGTGGGTACCGCCACATCACTCCTAATTCATTCAGTGTTAGGTAGCCCATTTATCAAGGAAGGCTATAAGCTATATTTTATCACGGTAAGACTAATAGGAGCGAAGAAATAGAGGAAAATGGGGAAAAAACGGGAAAAATTATTTGAAAGGGCTAACTTGAACGCGCTAATCTCAGGAACTACTTACTGGTCCGATTTGAAAAGTTCTTTCAGTGTTAGATAGCCCATTTATTGAGGAAGTCTATAGGCAATATTTTATCACGCTAAGACTAATAGGAGATTATGAAAAAAACGGGGGAAATTATTTCAAAGGGCTTATCTCGCGAACTACTGGAGCAATTTTTATGTTATTTGGCACAGATAAGAAGTAGACCACGTTAAGGATTAGGCTATCCATTTTAATCATTTTTTCAGTGGCTATATATTTTACACCCGTGCGACGTCGGGGCGGGTCGCTAGTTTATAATATAATAAAATCGTTCGCATTGCTTTCGAATTTGTAATAATTATTGATTTAGTTTAGACTTTAGATCTGAAATTTTTGAACTTACTTATTTGAGCTATAAGAGGCTGCTTTAAAAACCTTTCAGAAAAAAAAAACGAAATTTTAAATAAAGAATACAACAGTAATTTGAAAACAAAAGATTGAACCAAGACAACCGCTGGTACCGTGCAAGTACGTTAAAATAATTTTGGCTGAAACAAAATAATTGTTTAATCTGTTTATCTGCAAATTGTTTTGTTTCGAATTAGCCTGAGGCGAAGCAATACAGTGTTTTGTGTCTTGATTAAAATCTGAGAGAAAATTTTCGTCAAAAATGAAGGTGGGCTGATGTTGTTCGTAACTTTGATAAGTTTCTCGTTAAAGTAAATAGAATTATATTGAATACACAATATAATTACGCCCACGCCCATCGGTGATTTCATTGACGCACACTCGTTCGAATACTATGTTGTTTAAGGGGACGACTAAATTGACGATTTTATAATTCTTTTTTAGACTTGAAAATGAACCCCGAATTGTTTTATTTTTTAAACCTTATATGTTTAAAATGATATAATTAATATTATATGGAAATGTAATGTAGTATCTATATTATATTATATACTACATTATAGGTATTTCCGAGGATCCGACCTAGCGAAAACACGATATCTTAAAATTTTCTCGATGGAAAAAAATAACAAAGATGCATCTAATTTTCATGAATTTTTCATATATGGCCATAACCATGTATGACACTACGTTAATATTTTAACACATTTTATAAAACTCTTTCATTGAGAAACTGACCTTGCGGATATTTTAAATGTTGTATATTTATCGAGTTATTAAGAAAAAACTGACTTGGTGATGATTCAGTTTCGTCCTTTTTCACCTGGCATAATATTATGGTATATTATGCTATATAAACACTAGTAAATGGTATATAAACACTATTTATAAATAAAAAATTGAATCTAAATCGGAGGCTGCGGGCAAAGTACCAATTAGGCTGGCAGCATTACCTCGCTGAATGGCCAAACTAATACGTTGGCCGAGGTAAGCGCCAGCCCTGGGGTCATTTGATTTGGCGACCAGTCTTTTGGAGACATCTTTATAGAGGGCTTTTGCGTCTGGCCCCCACGGACCCAAGGTTTCAACAGCAAAAGGCAGAAATATGAAGTCTTCGCCTAGACACTCATATTTCCGCCTCTTGCTGGTTTCCGCGTGAGCGGCGGCCGCTCCCGCCTCTTTTGAGATGGCCGTTAAGTGCGACGCCGCCAGCGTGTCCACGCAGGTGGCGTCTCAAACCAAAGGCCTGCCCCGGCTCCATGGAATGAGCGTCATTCCATCAGGTCTCCTGCCATCGTCACGCGCGTTACCGTTCGGCTCGAGTGTAGCCGGCACGTTGACGATAGCAAGAGCCCTGCGGATGACGTCATTTATGGAGGCATGGCGGGACTGGCGGCCGGCACTCCGGCGGCAAGACAGTCCGTGGTGCCCCTGGCGGTCCACTGAGGTGCCGCAATGGCAGCGGTGGGCTTCGGTGATATCGGCACCTATACGCAAACCGACTGAAACGTTGAAGGTGTGTCTAAAAGTGTGCCTATATTAGATGATGGGATTGCCTGGAGCCAATACCCCGATTCTGGCTCAGCGGACGCTAAGAGACGCGTACGGTCTACGGCGGACGAGCAATTTAAAAGGCGGACGAGCAATTTAAAAAGAAATTAATTTTTAAAATTAATTTAATTTTTTAGATTATATTTCTTCAAATATTGTTTTTATCTTGGAAGTCAGTTTAAATTTTTTTTAGTAATTATCTATCTACAAGATAAGGTTTTATGCGTAAATAACCACTATGAATGTTAACTATTCACATTATGTTACTATAAGCGAAATTGTGGCAAATGCTTGCAGTTATCTATCTAAGCATGCTGCAATTTTCAAACTTTTATCTTCAAAGGTTCAGGAGTTCTGTTCAGTGCCTTTGGACTAAGAGACACCTTCGTATGCTTTTATTCGTAACATAATATGTTTAAGTTACTAGAAACAACATTTTAACCACTATGAGTGTTTAGGTAAATTTCAAGGATTTCGCTCAATTACTCATAGATTCCATCACCAGCTCACCACTTTCGTAATTGTTATACAAAATTAAGATTATATCCTATACTTACAACAAAATAAGAATTCTGAAAATCGGTCCACAAACACTGAAATAATCATCAAAAACATCTGCTTCGATGCAAAATATCATGAAAAGTACCAATAATTGAGTCAGAATGTGATGAGTTGATGACCCATGGTATAATTGTGGTTGTGATGATGATGATAAATCAAATTAATATATTTGCTTATGCTTTCAGTGTTTTAAACAACGGCAAAATCCCCGAACCTGTATCTATAAAGATTTAAAAGTTCTGTTGGGTACCTTCGGATCCAGGGTCTTACTTTTTTGAAGCATGTGCCTCGAATTCTTCAGAAAAAATTGAAATCACTATAATATTATGTTTCCATACAAATTTTAAGGAGTCCCCTCAAGAACAAGAAAGATTTTTCGTCAGGATTTTTTTCGCCAGTATTCTAACTTTTATATTGGTTAATCATTTGACGTAGACCACTTTAATCCGTGATTCCAACCACGACCCAGATCATAAAATTTCTCACACACCTATTGGTTTTAAACATAATATACGTACCTAGCTAATCGTTCAGTAATAATGGTGTGGGCAACACAGCAAATTTAGGTCTTACCCCGCTACTGTTTCCAATTAATATCCTCTTTGTAATTCTATAAAAGATTTTACTAGTTTCTTGGACGTAATTATTGTTTATTGTAGAAAGTCTGAGCACCCAGAGGCGTTCAGAGTGGTTTAGAAAAACTGCACCGTCTCAGTAATTTACTACTAATTGCTCAAGTAAACGTGGGTCTACAATAATGGAGATTCTTTTGTTCAATTTTCCATCTCCAATGCTCGATTTTTATAAGAAAATCAGTTGTTATTATATTTTATTAGACAAGCTGCAGATAAGATGATATTCCAATTATTAGATTGTATCTTACAATAAAAAAGCATTCTTACAATAAAAGTTATTATTAGGTATAGATATTGTATATCAAGGTGTCTATTTTATTGCCACGGGCAATTATTACTGAACGATTCTACATTATATTATGTTTAAAACCAATAGGTGTGTATGAACTTTGCCGTGGTTTGAATTACAGAAAAAGTGATCTACGTCAAATGTTTAAAAAATCAAAAAGTAACAAACAATACTGTTGAAAAAAAATCCGAAAAATCGTTCTGACACAAGTTTATCTATTTAGGGTGGGTTGCACCAACTTACATTAACTATAACTGTAACTTTGACATTTTGCACTGTAGTTATAGTTAAACCATAAGTGTGACTTTAACTATAACTACAGTGCAAAATGTTAAATCTTTGGTTAAGGACGCCATATTTAATGATAATCATAACCGCTCAAACTTATACTGAATTTTTTTCGTGAAAATTTACTATGGCTCACCGTGTTATAAAAAATATTTTGCCTGTCGATTTTTACGGATAATTATATTTTTATACTGTCAATGTAGCTTAAACAAAAAAAAATGCAACAGACATCTGTCAAATTCCGTGGTCAAAGTTAAGTTTAAAGTTAAGGTTAAGTTAGCCTTAACTATAACCATAACTTTAACTTTAAGCACGCCTCTGGTGCAACCCACCCTAAACAGTTTTGCTTATTGGTTATTATTTTGACGTAAGCCAATAATAGGTAATGTGAAAACTTGTTGAAATCGGGTATACAAATTAATGTTTAAGGTTGTTTGTTTACTACGTTACTTTAATCATGTATTATACAGGAAGTAACCAAACACAGCGATAATACTTTAGGATATTATGTAATGTGCATATCCCTTATAAAGAGTTTACTGTGAAAGTGGCAGCACTGAAACAGTTTCTTTTTTACTTTTGTATATGAGAAAACTCGTGATGTTGGCGGGGCGCTTGCTTACAAAATATTACAAATCGCAAAAAAATTGCTCTTTCAGCGCTGCTGCTTTTACAGTGAACTTTAAGTGAGGGACACAAACACACCCTTAAGTATTATCACTTTGTTTTGTTTCATCATTTATATTCCGCTAAAGTGCGTCATTTCAAGCATTTTCATTTAATATCGCCATAAGAGTAGCTTTTGATGTTAATAGCTCAGAGAATTAAGGGTAGTAAATAGGATACATCGTTATACGTTTTATGCTCGTTTACATTGTTAACATTATGTTTCAATATAGAGATAATAAAGGAAATTATCTGCGCGTTTTTTTTAATATTATTTTTAACCCCCGACGAAAAATGTGGGGTGTTATTTATTACGTTTGACGTATATGTCTGTGTCTTCGTGGCATCGCAGCACCTAAACGGGTGGATTAATTTTGATTTTGGTACGAAGTTCCTTATTTTTTCTAAATATGTAAGAATATATTTAATCGTTGCGCGTTCTTCTCGTCGCATTCAAATGTCAATCCTGCGCTCTGTTTTACTATAATTACATGCCAAACACAAGTAACAATTATGTCCACATTTTTCACACATTTTACATAAAAAATAAACTCATCTCTCCAAGTTGGAATACAGGGACATGTTCAAAAAGCAAGTTAAATCTTATTATAAGGGGCCAAAATCGAATAAGGTAAAGATGTTTGAGTCAAATAAGGCTTGACGGGGGAAACAGCGTATGCTGAGTAGCTCAGATGATTCAAACGTAAGTCACTTTAAATATGGAGACACGGTTTTATTTGATTACACTACTAGATTTACTTTGGTGTGTCTATTTTGAAGCGAAGAAAAAGTGGCGTTCTGTGGGGTGGCAAAAAATGTTAGAGTTATATACGCGACACTGCAGGTTTAGCATGGTAATAAAACTCTCTAAAAATATTTTTTTGTATTTAAATATTTTGCAGTAAATTTACTATTTATTTATATATTTTTTAGTGCTTTACTCTATTTTTTGTGTTTAAATATTTAGTGGTAAATTTAGTAAAAAAATTTACACACAAAAAATTTTTTTTAGTGTTTAAATATTTTGAACTTAATTTTTGTACAGGAACCTAGGTAATTACTATTTTAAGCTGAAAAATAACTCAAACATGTTAAATATTTTCGTATGAGAAAATGATTTTTGTATAACGTATGTATGAGAATTTCGAGGGTGTCCCGGCCCCTTAATAAAATAAGAGAAAGTTATCCCCCATAACTTTCTCTTATTTTATTGTAATTCCTTCTCCTTCGACGAGCCGAAAGCGTGCGTTCTCTAGCGTGCGGCGAAAATGTATGCCAGCGCCTTCTGTTTCCTTCCACTTCTAACGTCGTTCCGCAAACTCGTTATTTTTTCTGAAAGTTTCAAGAGGGTGTCTATTCTGCTACTGTAGAGTAGACAGAGTTCTGTCTCTGAAGGAGTATGCCGACTTAGAAGCAGAGTGGACAGAATTATAGTAGTGTAGATGTAGAGTCTCCTACTTAACTTTATTCCAATTTAAGGTCTAACGACTGACATAACTACTGCAATTCACGACAGCTTCAGGACATTATTTGTGTCATTTAAAATCCATACATAGCTTTTTCTTCAATAAAATATTCGAGCCAAGCCAAATGGAATAACGCAAAAAGAGCAATTTGAAGGGAGTTTCATGTTTAAATGTTTTGATCCATCATTATCCGTATATTATGTGGTATTTATGGAGCTCAGATCAAACATCGCGTTGCTCATTAAAAATTATACCACATTATAAACATCGTACAGTAGAACGGGTCAGTTTATGTTACTACATATTATAGCGATTACTGGTAATATATTTTTAAATCAACGGAACTTTTTTTATACTTATTAACAAATACACTTTTTTTCTGTTGTTATAATATCTGGCTCGTTTAAAAATGTGTCCCAACGCCTCGCTATGTTGCAACGTGATTTGCCGTGTACCTAAACTAATACTGGATTGTATAGCTGTCTCCTGACGGAATAATCGAATCGAGAATCGAAACAGCTCGATTTCAAAGCTTATAGATATAATATATCCCACCAAAAACATTTTCATGTAAAAATGCTGCCAAGATGAGAACATAATAGTTCGCGGTGTCCAAAAAGTAGTGAGATCTCATGTAGAGCCAAGTTTCAAACCTTACACACTCAGCCCTAAATCTAAAAACCTTAATTTTACACATAAATCGCGGCAAAATACTTGATATAATGTGTCAGCCGCACGAGAACAATCTAAAAACTCTACACATTAGTCAAAATTGGTGGCCTGGACATTTTGTTGCGGTTAATATAAAAGTTATTAAGTACAACAGAAGAGTAGTTCAAAGCTCATAGCATGACCAATAACAAAATGGCCAAGCCACCCATTCTAACTAATGTGTAGAGTTTTAACATTGTTCTCGTGCGGCTAACACATTATTATCAAGTATTTTGGCGCGATTTATGTGTAAAATTAAGGTTTTTAGATTTAGGGCTGAGTGTGTAAGGTTTGAAACTTGGCTCTACATGAGATCTCACTACTTTTTGGACACCGCGAACTATTATGTTCTCATCTTGGCAGCATTTTTACATGAAAATATTTTTGGTGGGATTTCATTTCTTTTTGTAAGTTTTACCACACGTTTTTATCTAATTAAGGGGCGTACGAGCATGTGCACTCGCATTATTAGAAAAGTTGCAAGTGCTTTGCCAGCCTTTAAGAGGGGATCGGTTATATATAAAATAAGGGGACAAACGAGCAAACAGGTCACCTGATGGATAGTACTACCGTCGCCGAGTTGCCATATTTTCAGAAAGAAAAGGCTTAATTGAGAGAATAGGGAAAAGGCGTATGTATCCCTATTCCCCTGTTCTCTTTCCCTTTTTTTATGAAATTAGGGGGCAAACAAGCAGACGGGTCACCTGACGGAAAGCATTAAGCAACTGCCATCGCCCATGGACACTGTAACATTAGAAGAGTTGCAAGTGCGTTTTCGGCCTTTTTATAGGAAGGAATAGACTAAGGGAATAAGCAGAAGAGAATAGGGATAGGGAATAATGTATTGGTATAGAGTGCAGTTGGACCTCCGCTAAACTTACTCACTAGACGAAACACAGCGCAAGCGTTGTTTCACGCTGATTTTTTGTGAGTCTGTGGTCTCTCAAGGATAACACGTATTTTTTAGGGTTCCGTAATCATAGGGTAAAAACGGGAACCTATTACTAAGATTTCGTTGTCTTTCCGTCTGTCTGTCTGTCTGTCTGTCTGTCTCCAGTCTGTAACTCAAGAATAATAGATAGAGAGTTGAAATTTTCGCAGATTATGTATATTAGGGGCTCCCATACAATAAACGTGATTTTTTGGCCTATTTTGCTCTATATCAATAATGGCAACAGGTGGGTACTTGATTTTTTCTCAAAGTCCTTAATAATATGTCTACTTTAACATTTAATAATATTAAAATAAAATAAAATAAAAAATAAGTGGGCTCCCATACAAAAAACACAATTTTTTGCCTAATTTTGCTCTATAAGTGTACGGATATAGGTTAGGTTGGTTTTGATAATTTTTTTGTTGTTTCTGTACTAATAGTACCTATGTTACATACCGAATTTCAGCTTTCTCAGACTTCAGGACACACAGTTTTGATGATAGGTAAGTCAGTGCCAAAATTTAGGGTTTTTGACTTGGACACCTATAAAATCTAAAGTATAATAGCTACGATATTCAAACTTTGCGCATTTTATTGTTTCACTCATGTCATTATATCCTAAAAATTTCAAGTATCTGGCATTATCCAAACCAAAGTTACGAGGGTTCAAAAATACGACGAAACGATTCGAGAAAAGGTTGGCGCCCTTGCGCGCTTCGCTTGGCTCATCTTGGCGGGGGCACTCCCGTGCCCCCAGATACTAGCACAAAATCGTGCTGCGGCTCAATGTGGAACTTTCGGGGGTAAGAATGCTGATCTATAAGGTTATCTGAAGTCACGGTAACATATTATGTGTGAGCCCGATTCCAGTGTAGTGCAAAGATAGTTTACTGTATAATATGTATACTGTGAAAATACTAAGTATACCACTTAAGACATTGCGTACGCAATTGTACTATCTCTGAGGCGCTTAGTACATACATAAATATTTATGAACGATTTACATCACATACAAAACAACTTAAATGTACATCGGACGACAGAATTGAAGACGTGAGTAGAAGAACACGATAAGAAACGGTAAAAATTGCCGTTTTTTGCATAAATTGAGACTTGAAAAATTATTTGAAATTAGCTGTTGCCCACGACTTCGTCCGTGTCAACATAGAATACTGTATAATAACAAAAATGGATAGTTACTACATCAGCTATGTACCAAAAAAAGTCCCGGCAAAATAGCTGCAGCCGTTTCAGAGATACCGGATACCGCCGGAACAAACAGACAGACAGACAGACAGACAGACATACGGACAAAAATTGTAAAAAATGCATGTAGTAAAAAACGGTTCTTTCAATATTACAAACAGACACTCCAATTTTATTTATGTGTATAGATAAAATAATGTGCATTTTATGTGTAGCTACATAATATTATACAGAGTGTAACAAAACCAAGTGATAATACTTTAGGTCAGGGGTTCCCAATCTTTTTCAGCCTGCGGCGCACTTACAAGTCTATATTTTGTCACGGCGCCCCCGTACTCTACCTATCTATTACAAAAAGATACATAAATATTAAATATACACCTTTTATAATTATAGTTAGGCTAAGCAGGTAAATAATAATAAATATTTAATCATCTGCCTGATTTGTATAATTCATATTATAATTTTATTTTATAATATTTGTGGTTATGAATAATGATGGAGGATTGACTCACGGCGCCCCTCTTGCCTTTCCACGGCGCACTAGGGCACCGCGGTGCACAGTTTGGGAACCCCTGCTTTAGGGTATTGTATGTGTTCCTTGTAGAGAGTTCACTATGAAAGTAGTAACGCTGAAAGATCATTTATTTCACTTTTGTATGGGCAAGCGCCCCAGCGTCGTTTCCCCATACAAAAGTGAAAAATAAATTAGGTCTTTCAGCGCTGCTACTTTCACAGTGAACTCTCTACAACACCCTAAAGTCTGAGTCGTAGGGCTAGGATGCCTAAGGATGCCTAAGTTATAATAAATTGTAAGGTAGTTATTGTGAGCTAATTCTGCCTACAAACTGTTCTACAGTTTGGCAGACAAAAAAAATTGTAATGTAAACTATTTGCTTTTAATGAATTAATACTTTTTTTTATTTTTCATTTTTTCATTTTTCATTATTACTTAGTTTTGACATACCTTGTATAATAACCAGGTGGTGAAATAAATAAGTTACAAGGTTTGTTCAAAAATATTTAAGGGAAAAATGAGTAAATGCGGACATTTACAAAACGTTAGTTACCATGCTCTTTAACTCACGTCTTCGGTAATTAAAAACTTTTTATTTCAAAAAATCTTATAATTTTTATAATACATATTTGATATAATAATTATCTCCAATGTAAAGTTCTCAGTGTTTCTAGAATCCTTATAATGTTTATGGTTTGCAAATGATATCACTCTTTCACAGTAAATTTATAAATACTACTTCCGATTTTGCCGACTGTATGTACCTACTATCTACCAAAACAAAAAGACTCATAATATCTTATATAAGTAAACACCTGAGCTCAGTACGTTTTGCGCGATGTAAATGAAACAAAAATATCTCGTACTGCTCTAAAAATATACTTTCCATACGTTCTAAAAATACGCAATGTGTAACTAGGATACTTTTTTAACTTCGGGTAAAGTACATTGACTATTAAAAACCTATGTAGGCTCAGTTCAGTCAATTAGAAAAGCTAGAAAATTAGTTTAATTTTAGAACAGGACACCTACTATTTGATTCTCTTTATAACTTTAAAGTTTTCAGTTAATTTGATAATATACTATTTTATCCTGAACTTTGAATTTACTAAGCTATGATTAACATCTTAACACTCATAACAGCATATTTTCACATTTTTCGTGTACCTACTCATTTTAATTTTTCACAACCATTTCAATTTATCTCAAAGAAAACGTTAATAATAATTATTAGCAAGTCCTTTTAAAAGACACTCCTCAATATTATATGTATATTTCATACCTCCAAGCTTTCACAATTCAGACCAAATTGGGTGCAAAATGGTCCCAATAAAATTTTGCTTACACATTTCCTAAAAGCGTTTCTCGTTTCTTCAGCCCATGACAAAGGCTAATTTGCATTCAGATGATACAAATTTTAGCCAGTGTTATAGCACTGGTGATTCGTATACCGTACATAAAACACCATAATTTTCACTTCAAACGATATCTAATTTATGCTTTAATAACAATTATTATCTGATGATATATTTTATTTGCAATTTTAAAATTTTGAGAGCGGTTTAAATTTTTCTCTACCAACAACGATGTAGACAATATCAACTACGATAACTTGGCGCGCCCCTCCAAAATTCAAAACATTTGAAGTGCGTTGTCAAAACGTTTGATGTGCGTTGTCTTGCGCGGTAGGCTAGTTATGATTAGTCGACCAACAAATTTTGATAATAAGTGACATTAAGTTAAATATTACGTGAACTGTGATTGGTTGAATACTTACTATATACAAACTCTTTCATAAGGATGTGTGCAACATTGAAACAGTCATTTGGAGGGGCGCGCCATGTTATCGTAGTTGATGTTTATACTCCGATGGAATTTTGACACGAAAATAATAATGTCACGAACTTTGATCGAGGCAATTAAAATTTTTAAAACAAACAGTTTTGAAAAGGCTAACAATTTCAGAACATTGTACGCGTATGTTGCCCTGAAAATATTTCAATCGGGCGATGAAACGTGTCGTATAGGTATTGCGATGATAAAAAATATTATATTTCCATACTATTCCATGTACTTAACTAAACTCTAAATATATATTATAACTCAAATGTGACGGACTGACTGACTGACGTAGTGATCTATTAACGCACAGGCCATAGCCCAAACCACTGGACGGATCGGGCAGAAATTTGGCATGCAGGTAGGTACTGTGCTATGACGTAGGCATCCGCTAACAAAGGATTTTGATCAATTCTTCCCCTAAATGGATAAAATAGGGGATGAAAGTTTGTATACAACTTTGTTAATTTTAAACCGATCGGGCTGAAACTTTGATACCAAATTAATAATAATACTTCTTGATGCAAGCGAAGGGCAAAAGCTAGTAATATAATATGAGATTTATATTATATCTGTATTTTGGCTACATATTTTCCAAAACGGCGGAAAATTTTCTTAGCAATTTGCGTATTGGCGCGGGGCAATTTGATTAAAAGAAACGCCCGCTCCGCTGTGAGGTAATGGGGCGACATCTTGTCTATACTTATAATATTATAAAGCGGAAGAGTTTGTTTGTTTGAACGCGCTAATCTCAGGAACTACTAGTCCGATTTGGAAAATTCTTTCAGTGTTAGATAGCCCATTTATCGAGGAAGGCTATAGGCTATATTTTATCACGCTAAGACTAATAGGAGAGAAGAAATAGAGGAAAATGCGGGAAAAACGGGGGAAAATTATTTGAAAGGGCTTATTTAGACGCGCTAATCTCAGGAACTGCTGGTTCGATTTGAAAAATTCTTTCAGCGATAGATAGCCCATTTATCAACAAAGGTTATAGGCTATATTTTATTACGCTACGACTAACAAAAGGGGAAGAAATTGAGGAAAATGTGGAAAAACGGGGGAAATCATATGAAAGGCCTTATTTGAACGCGCTAATCTCAGGAACTAATGGTCCGATTAAAAAATTCTGTCAGTGATAGATAGCCCATTTATCGAAAAAGGCTAAAGGCTATATTTTATCACGCTAAAACTAATAGGAGCGAAGAAATAGAGTAAAATGTGGAAAAAACGGGGGAAATTATATGAAATTGCTTATTATCTTGAGAACTACTAGAGCAAGTTTTTATGTTATTTGGCAAACATGAAGAATAGACCACGTGAAGGAAATAGGCTATTTTTTGCGGAAAAATGTACGGTTGCATGAAATTCCTAAATTACGCAAACGAAGCCGCGCGGAACATCTATATAATATAATAAAATCGTAGGAAAGTCAATTCTGTACATTGAATATTTTTGTACAATAAATAATTCTTGGGATGTATGCTAGTATTGTATATTTGTATTCTGTAAACTGTACGTTCAATTGTATGGATAAGGATTTCCTTTTGTAAAGAACTTGCATATTTTGTTCCGTAGGCTTCGCCCGGGTGTTATAGTGTTCATGGCTTTGATCGCCTATTGAACTGCGCGGTGGATAATTAAAAAAAATATTGTAAGGAGCAAACGACAAGGTCGTACATTTGACGCATAGGCGAGATCGCACAAAAATCCTATTTTTTTTAACTTATCTCAGTTCAAAATTGATTATAAAAACTTTATATTAACGTTTGCCGGGACAGCAATCTTTCCTTTTATTTTTGAAGTGAAAACTTCTTTAGCGGCGTTGAGCACTTTTGTGGGACGGGTAAAAACTGTGAAACTCGCGTCAGATTCTCGGCGTAGCTGTCCCGGCAACCCGGCAAACGTTGCTTTGCCATAATATAAAGTACCTATTTCGCCCATATTATTTTTTGAAGTGACTAAATAAGTATGTTATCATAGCAACGTCTATCGCTATCCCGTCGCACAAACAATGGTCGCCCTCAGTCTCGAGTTGTAATAATTCACTATTATTTATTCAACAAAATATGCACTTATCAATATATAAAGTACCCAGTAGCCGATTCTCAGACCTACTGAATATGCATATAAAATTTGGTAAAAATTAGTAAAGCCGTTTCGGAGGAGTTCGTGAACTAACATTGTGACACGAGAATTTTATATATAAGAAGAGATATATATATATATATATATATATATATATATATATATATATATATATATATATATATATATATATATATATATATATATATATATATATAATCGGCTCCAACGATTTTCGTGAAATTTAGTATATAGGGGGTTTCGGGGGCGATAAATCGATCTAGCTAGTTATAGATGTAGATATAGCTAGTTTTAATAAATTGGTATTACTTCGGAAGCTAATATTATTATGAGTATAATACACAAAAATAGAAAAATTAAAACGCGGAAAGGAATGTTGATATACTACAGATTATTGATGTATTTTTATTACAACTTTGTAGCTTTCAAATTATGAGTTTATAAGGCGCTAAAGACGGTAAATTACGGAATCTGCGTAAGTGAAATGCCTTAAGTCAAATTCGTTAACACTGGATCACGGGTCTAAAAAAAAATATTTTTTAAATTTATTTTTTATTAAAAACCGTATTTCTAAATGTCTTATTTTTCATAGCTTACGACACTTTCAGATGACGTCATGGAATTTTTTTAAAGTCAGAATATTTAAAATGAGTTCTTTAAGTCCAAAGGCGAACAGAAAATGTACGAATTTTATTTTAAATCTTTGCTGAGTAACTACTTAAGTGATCAGTCTCCAGGTGCGTCCGTTTGATCCAAAAGTGGTCCTTATGCCAGATCTGTCAGCGATCAAAAGCTTGCTTGAAATGTCCATGATCAAATATCTAGTATATATTTTTATTTATCCTATCCTTACTACAAAAAAAAATATATCGACGTTAAACTTTAAAGTTATACAATGATTTTTAAACAAAATTTTTGTCATCAGACATGAACCAATTTTTTATTTTTTTATTGGAAAAGTTACATGACAGATAAAATTTATAAGTGGTGCACGATGCTTACATATAACTTCATTAGTAAGGGGGGTGGTCTGTACATTTTTATTCGTAATGGGGTTTAAACTCAAGGTATTATTACGACACATCATTAGAATCAATTTGTGTATTAGTCCATTCATACCGGATATTATTAGGTGTAATATCATTAAAGCATGACAGGCACACTGTGTTGGATATTAGATAACTACCACGTCAATTAGTACTACATTCGAACTGATGTTCATCGTGTATATAATCCTCAGGATCAGTTCAGACTGCGACGTGATCGCACAATGCGAAAAATTGTAAAACTTCTAACGAAACGGCTGAAAATGACAAACTTAAAATATTTGTCATGGATTTTGACTAGATCCTTTTAATCCTACAAGTAGTTTTTGCCTCTTGCAAATCGGTCACAAACGTTTAAATAAAATATAGTCAATTCGTTGAAAGAAGTTTTGATATAAACTTAGATGCAACTTAAAGCCAAGATCGGGACGGAGCCCCGCCATATGTCATTCCCAATGATTGATGAGAAAGAACACTTTGGAAACTGCCATATCTAAAATTGATCTTTACGAACTCAGCTGTCGTTAAGTGGTATGAGATATAAATTTTATTAAATTATCTTTCTTTTGTTTCAGATGCGTGTGGATTCTAATTCTGGACTAATTCGTGAAGGTGCATATACATTATACAGTTCTTTGCATTGAGTTCATGAACCTAGTGCATAAACTGTTGTTCTGTACTTGCAATTCGTGAATTTAGTGTATACTTTTAGTGTATAAATATTAGTGTTTAAATTTAACTATTAACTATATAACTTTCGGTATATAAAATTAGTGCGTAGTGAATATATTCTGTACATTCGTGAAACTAGTGTATTAAGTATTTGTGTAAAAATGTACATAAAGCTTCTCTTTCTCTTGTATTTTCAGACATTAGTGTTTATTTGTGTTTGTTCCGTGACTTTATGCGTGTAAATTGTTGTGAGAAGATGTAAGGATTTTCGCTGCTAGTGATACTTATCGCGCACGGACGCATAGTGTTTAACGGGTTGTAAAATTGACTATTGTGCAACCATGTCGCAGCCTATGAAGCGGTCCTTCAGTTCGGAAGGTGGTGCCACCTCCAAACGGGACTGGAAAATGAGACTCAGTCTTCGCAGCCGTAGCGGGCATAGTGTGGTATGTATAATAGATTCTAAAACCTTTCAAAATCAAAATATTTATTTCTAAATAGGTTAACAAAGTTAAGACTTTTAGAACGTCTACAGAGGCCTACCACCGGTTCCGGAATTAACCCGGCGAGAAGAACCGGCGGAAGAAACTCGCACGGGGCCACCTTTTACCAAAAAGGTGGAAAATTACAAACTTTATTGCAGGATATAATAGTTATATATAGTTTAAGTTCAGAAAAATGAACGGTTCCCGCAAGGCAAACTAATTTCGGCATAACAGACTGCGGGCGTCACAATTATTCTAGTAATATACAACAATGCCACGGATTTCAGTAAAGTTAAAGTGCTGCAGCAGGCAGCTGATATAGACCGTTTTCATCTTAGATAAGGGTACCTGGTTTTTAAGACACCTCCATCAGGAACCAATTAACTTGCAATGGATTGAAATATGCAATTAAGCGGCGTCACGTATTTGACATTTTAATTTTGTATCTTTATAAACAGCTACCTTTCTCCCGACATAATATTATAAGCTAGCGCACAATGATGCTGCGGCTCAATTTGGAACTAATTCGATCTCAGCGGCTTTTCCCACTCCTGACAGGTATACTAGCGCACAATCATGCTGCGGCTCAATTTGAAACTAATCGGATTCGTAAAATATCAGAATCGTAAATCAGAAATTATCCTTAAAAGCTTCGCGCACATTGAATGTCGACGCAGCGTGTTGGGCATGATCGAGTGCGCTGTACCATAAAACTTGTATGAAAAGTGATCGAATTTGATAGAGCAAGTAATAAACATATTTTCTGTTCTGTTACAAAAAAGAAAGAAACTTTATCCGGTAAACAACAGATGTACATTAAAGTAATCAAGAATATTTCAATAATCTTATCAAACTGGCACCTTAACACACATATACACACATAACGACAACATTTGATACTATTTATATACAGTTTGCATTCGAAAAATGTGGTGGTGTTATATTATTATTTCATAACATCGATGTTCAACGTAACCACTAACCGCCCCAACTTTCAAGCTGTTTGAGTTCGAGCCAAAGTACTTAAATTACGCTTATTTTATACGCAAAGTAGCACTTTAGTATACTCAAAGAGCAAGTGCTGTAAGTTCGACGCATGTTTGTGATATTTTGTAACAGTATTTACCCTGAAAATCTGTTGGACATAAAATATAAAATTAGAATAGAATAGAAATCGCTTATTTGCTAAAATAAGGTACAATAATACGTTGAAGTAAGCGCCGATCAAAACGACTCGATTGTATGGAACCGATATAAGCATTCGATAATGTAACGTTGACGTTCGACAATTCCTTACATTTTGATCGGCGATTCTATAAAGAACCGATAAAGAAAACGTCTTACCTATAGGCTCAGGACTTCTTTACGTGCCCATTCGACGAGGTTTGTTATCTTTTTTGTCAGACAACTAGGTGATCAGTCAGAATAATCCTAGCCTGACATGGAATCAATCATACCAACGGTGGAATCGAACCTAAGACCGGGCCAAAAGCTGTAAACTACGCTCCACGATTTGACGTGTTTGAAATGTCCGATATGAGACATTTTGCGTTTGAAGCGCTCAAATTGAGTTTGGTATTCGTTTAGTGCACGCGTCGTAAAGTTGGACACCGATAACACGTAGTGGTAACGTTTGAAATTGATATTTTTACACCCTCGTCCATCGGTTGTCTTTAAATGTGAAATGGCGTTAGTCGTTACCGAAATGTGCCTATGTTAGATGGATAGAGATACTGAAAACTTTTATTTCCAATGAAGCTTCAGCCTCCTTCCTTCATAATGTCATAGGAAAAAGGCATCAGTGGTTCGACACTAAGGGTCAATTCAGACCGCAACGTGACGCGTACATGCATTTCTAAATTCTATAGATTTGACAGATTTGCAAGACGTCTCGCGCAATTGATATCTGTCAATTCAGTACAAATTTCAAAATAGACCAAAACGAGACGCGAGGATCCGGTATTCCGTAATAGGTAATAGCGAATAGCGATGCAAATAGTAATGTCAAACGGTGTCATTTGACATTTCAATCTAATCTAGTTAAGTAGCGATATATTGCAATTTGCAACGCAGCATCGCGTACCGTCAATTCGATGGACATATAAAAATATGCGCGGTTACTCATACTTATAAATTATCATATTATATATTAAAATAGATATTATTATTTCAATTCAAAATTATTAATAAAAGATCCCAATACTCTTTACCAAGAATCGTTACGATGTCTCAAAGGAGTAGCAAAGTTTGCTCAAGTTTGTTTATAGTTTTTGTGTACCGAGTATACGAAGCAATAATATGAATAATTAATTTTTTTGGACCTTTAAGTATTTAAGTCTTACTAACGTCTAATAAATTTATTATGAGTGAGCATTATATCTTCTAATTACATTGTGCTGAAATGAACTGAAGGTACATTTTTGGAGTTTACTCCTCAAGGATCGATTTTCATATATAAGGCGCCCGGTATGAGAAAAATCCGAGGGGTAAAACCTACTAACAAGTAACGAAAAATCGTGTCACGTTTTTGGTGTGCACCTTTAGTGCGCAGCTTTCTAATTTGGCTGTGAGTGTATTAAGACCATAAAGGTAATATACCTATCGGAATTATATAATCATTATATTATTATAATTTTTTTTTTATTATTTTTATTTTATTATATACTATTCCGATAGGTATATTAACTTTATGACTAAGACGTACATATGGTATGCTGTATAGACGACTATACCTATATCCCACCAAAACATGAAATGTAAAAGGAACCAAGCAAAATATTGCATATCTATTAAATACTTCTGTCGTAAAAAGTTTTTAGATCACATTCAATGCGAAGCCTTCAACTTATTTTGTAATTTAAATCAACATTCAGTAAATGTATCAATTATACATTTTTTTTATTTTATCATTATAGTGGCTTGGCAATTAGCACAAGAGAAAAAAATATAAAACTGCATATTTGGAGGAGTTCATACTTACACAGGCGACAAGCGTAGTGTTTTAGTATGTAACGACGCATGTGGCCGATGGTACCCAATAAATCCAATTAGTCGCTGATTATATCTCTAGTATTGCAACTATGCAATTTTCACAAATTATGTATTTCTGTTGTCGTTATAAAACCTAATAGTCCAATTAAAATAAAATAAATTATTAATGAAGGGTCATACAACAAACACGATTTTTCTTCCCTTTTTTTCTCTATATCCATAATGGTAACAGTTAGGTTTTTGAAAATTTCAGAAAATACTCCAATATTTTTTTTTTTTTTTTTATCTTATTTATTTTATAAGCCTTACATCCTGAAGTACTCCAATAATTTTTAACTTTAATAATTAATAATAAAAATTAAATAAACTTATTATTTAAGGGGGCCCCCATACAAATTTACGGTACAGGACCCTATGTACGCCAGTCCGACTCGCACTTGGCCGGTTTCATAATTTTTCCTTTCATTGTGAATAAAGACCTATCCGGGTACCAAATTTCAAGGTTCTAAGTCTGCTAGAAGTACCTTAGAATTTTGATGATCTGTCAGTCAGTGACAAAATGTAGTAACTTTGACCATCCGTCACTATTAAACTATTTATCGAAATTTCATGTTATTTGGAGGTTAAGCTAGTTTTAATTCATGCTCCTAGTGACCAAAATTATAAATCCCTAGCTTTGTTAACATCTAAGAAAAAGGGGGTGTGAAATAGCCGCGAACCTCTTCGAGAAAAGTGTGGTACGGCCATGTCTTTGCTAAAAAGCTTGGCTGGGGCATTGCCGTGCTCCCAGATACTGTATGTTATTGGGCTTGTTTGTTTCCATCAGTGTCGATGTATTTATATTGCTATTTTTGTTATAAATATCAATAATTAATATTGTTATTGTGAAGTTATAATTTTTATCATTATACTGGCTAAAGTGAACTAAAAGTATTTTGAAATAACTATGTCAGAAAGGGGTGTAGATAATATTGCCGGAACATCTGATTTCATAATTATTATATTAATCTTTTTTCAGTTGAATAAACTCTTTTTGCGTATGGTTAGATACTCGTACTTAAGGAGTAAACTCCAGTCGTGCGTCGGAGCTGACACACTTTTTTTTTTTAAATTAAATAAGGGGGCAAACGAGCAAACGGGTCACCAGATGTTAAGCAACTACCGTCGCCCATGAACACTCGCAACATCAGAAGAGCTGTAGGCGCGTTGTCGGCCTTTAAATTACAAATAACATTATGGAGTTGATGTCAAAATCTTCATTATCATTTAAAGTACCCCGCAAACGATCAAATTTGTTTAACAATGTTTGATGTAATTTACGTTTTCATCAAACAGCAGCCCAGACGAACAAACGCGCATCAAACAAGTTTGTCAAACAATTAGCTTGAATCGGTTTGAGATCATGAGTGTTGGACAAATACAGCGTTCAAACACGTTTGTCAAACGCTACGCAAATCCAAATTTTCTTCAAACAGGTCAAACACGTAGTTTGTTTGACAAACGCTTCAAATAAAGCTGTACACTATCAAACTGTTTGACAAACACGTAAAATTTGACAAACAATTTGATCGTTTGCGGGGTACTTTATATCTGTCAGTGCATCTTGTTAGCTGCACAATTCTCTACTCAAAACGGGATTGTCAAGCAAAAGTCAAACAGTCACTGTTAGATCTCAATTAAGCCATGTCACACATGTCTAGTATAGTGTTTTATCGCTTTTCAAACAATTCACAGTCCAAAATAGTTTTCATTAACAGTACTATAATCGGTGGCATGTAGGTAAGTATGTATTATAATATTATTATTATTGTGTGAATTATTGTATAATTTTTGGTATGTACCAATTTTGTAATATTAGTTATTTGAGTTCCGGTAAATAGAGAGATTGGATAGTTTTTGACTCGAAAATATGTGGTTCCCGAATCCCGAATTTTTTTATTTATTATTAAATAAGGGGCAAACGAGCAAACGGGTCACCTGATGGTAAGCAACTACCGTCGCCCATGGACACTCGCAACATCAGAAGAGCTGCTGCGTTGCCGGCCTTTTAAGAGGGAATACGCTCTTTTCTTGAAGGTTTGCAGGTCGTATAGGTCCGGAAAAACTGCTGGTGACAGTTCACTCCAGAGTTTTACAGTGCGCGGAAAATTCGGAAAATGTAAATATATTAAAATACTAGATGACGCCCGCAACTCCGTTGCGCCAAAACTCGTTTATCGCGCGGGAACCGTACATTTTTCCGGGATAAAAACTATCCTATGTCCTTTCTCGGGACTCAAAGTATTTCCATGCCAAATTTCAGCAAAATCGGTTCAGTGGTTTGAGCGTGAAGAGGTTGTTACCTCTTCACGCTCAAACCACTGAACCGATTTTGCTGAAATTGTCTGTCTGTTGACAGACAGACAAACAGACGGACAGACAGACACACTTTCACATTTATAATATTAGTATGGATTATTTAAACATACTAAGGTAGGTACAAGTAACAGTATGTATATGCGTAAAGTGTTGCATAATTTAGATTACACTTTAATAAATTAGTTTTGCTAATTTGTATTCATAAAGGTTCAGTGTTTGTATAAATCGCAGTTTTAATGAAAACTCATAAAGTCAGAGCGCACAAACTATGTACATACTTTGACTGGATTAACTTCATAATCAAGTAAACATTTTCTACTTAGATATAAAATTTATTTACGAAATGCATTACATAGTTAAATATACCCCTTAAGAGCCCGGGTAACCCTCGAAATTGTCATACATACGTAATACCAAAATCATTTTGTTATACAAAAATATTTAACATGTTTGAGTTATTTTTCAGCATAAAATAGTAATTACCTAGGTTCCTGAACAAAAATTAACTTCAAAATATTTAAACACTAAAAAAAAATTTTTTGTGTTTAAATTTTTTTTACTAAATTTACTACTAAATATTTAAACACTAAAAAATAGAGTAAAACACTAAAAAAATTATAAATAATTAGTAAATTTACTACAAAATATTTTAATACTAAAAAATATTTTTTGGAGTTGAAATATTTTGTAGTATATTTACTATTTTTTTATATATTTTTTAGTGTTTTACTCTATTTTTTAGTGTTTAAATATTTAGTAGTAAATTTAGTAAAAAAAAATTTTACACAAAAAAAATTTTTTTAGTGCTTAAATATTTTGAAGTTAATTTTTGTTCAGGAACCTAGGTAATTACTATTGTATGCTGAAAAATAAATCAAACATGTTAAATATTTTCGTATGACAAAATGATTTTGGTATTACGTATGTATGAGAATTTCGAGGGTTACCCGGGCTCTTAACCTTATTAATAAAAATAATTATAGAATAGCTTCTCTTTCGCAAATCCGTACTATGTACAAATACATATTAAGTTGTTAGTTGCTAGACTTCGGCACGGCGTTTGTGTGCGTGTATGTGAATTATTATACAACTAGATGACGCCCGCAACTGCGTTGCGCCAAAATTTGTTTATCGCGCGGGAACCGTACATTTTTCCGGGATATAAAACAAAAACTATCTTATGTCCTTTCTCGGGACTATACAATATAGACAGACAGACAGACAGACAGACAGACAGACAGACAGACAGGGACAGACAGATGGACAGACAGACGGACAGACGGACGGACAGACGGACGGACGGACGGACAGACAGACAGATAGACAGACAGACAGACAGACAGACAGACAGACAGACAGACAGACAGACAGACAGACAGACAGACATAACGAATCTATAAGGGTTCCGTTTTTTGCCATTTTGGCTACGGAACCCTAAAAAATGCTATGCAATAGCTTTACCGCTGCATTCCCCTAGTGCCACACGTGTTTTTTTACACAAAAATTTCAATAGCATAACTTTTACAAATAGTATAACTTTTACAAAATTACTACATATTATAATTGATGGTTGTCTGGTAGAAACCGTTTAAAGCGGTATAAGGCCGTATTTTGCATAATTTATAAAATTGATAATTTATTATTGTATTGTTTTGTTTATTTGTGTTGTGTTGTTTTGTGTTATTTTGTATGTTGATGTGCGAATAAAGGTTTGATAAATAAATATAATCAAATAAATATTTAGTCAAATCGATCACCTATTTAGCGATTCGGGTGTTTATTCTATGGTGAGGGCTTACAAGGGTTACTCATACGCATACTCCCTCGTGTAAAACCCACATTTGTCGAAATTTTCATCTGAGATTAACCGACGGAGTGTATCCGTATAACTGAATATCCAGTGAAAACGGAGCCGGCTACGGGAAGCTTAAATAAATTACCTGCAGTAGATCTTCATCTGAACGGAAGCAAATATTGTGCCGAGTATGTTTCAGCCATCGATATCTTTCATCAACATCGGGATCTGGTAGATTAATTTTTATATTTCCGTAGTCAACACTTATAGTTTCGGTCTGTCCGTCCATCTGTCCGTCTGTCTGTCCGCGGTTTTGCTCAGAGGATATAGGGCCCACAAAGCTGTAATTCGGCATGAATGCACATTATTGATGCCGACAAAATGGTATACTTATAATAAAATCTTTTAATCTTTTTATAGTACTTCCGCTACACATCAAGCGGGGATGACTTTTTTTTTTTCGCGTCCACCCCACCGAGTGGCACCCCACTGGATTTGGGGGCGGGGTGATTTTTAAGATGATTTAAATTTACATTTATCATTACTTTCGATTGTATGTAATGGTTAGAGGTTCCTGTTTGACCGTAGTTAGCGAAAAGTCTTCAATCGATCCACATTAGTATCGAGTGAGTGGAATATAAAATGCAGTTCCAAGTGGTGGTTAGAGTGTAAATCCGCAGTGAATTCGAGATATCTGTCTGGAGAGACAGCCGTCACGCTTCGGAGCGCTTCATATTGCCACCCCTTCTACGATGATCCACAAAAGACTCCATAGGTTTCATGAAATATAAAATTTAATAATGCTTCATAATATCAAATTTAATATCTATGATATTCATTTTACTCAGATGGAAAATTACTGAAGTTATTAACGGTAAAGTGTGCCTGTTACCTCATCGCACTTAAACGCTGATTAAATTTTTAAAAATTTATCTTATATATAAAATTCTCGTGTCACAATGTTAGTCCACGAACTCCTCCGAAACGGCTTTACTGATTTTTACCAAATTTCATATGCATATTCAGTAGATCTGAGAATCGGCTACTCGGTACTTTATACATATATTGATAAGTGCATTTGTTGAATGAATAATAGTACATTATTACAACCTGAGACTGACGGCGACCATTGTTTGTGCGACGGGATAGCGACCGACGTTGCCATGGTCACATACTTATTTAGTCACTTCAATAAAATAATATGGCAAATATATAATGGCAAAGCAACGTTTGCCGGGACAGCTAGTCTTATATATAAAATTCTCGTGTCACATTGTTAGTCCACGAACTCCTCCGAAACGGCTTTACTGATTTTTACCAAATTTTATATGCATATTCAGTAGGTCTGAGAATCGGCTACTGGGTACCTTATATAATGATAAGTGCTTTTTTTGAATAAATAATAGTAAATTATTACAACTTGAGCCTGACGGCGACCATTGTTTGTGCGACGGGATAGCGATCGACGTCCGTCTGTCTGTCTGTCTCCAGGCTGTAACTCAAGAACCGCTATAGCTAGACTTCTGAAATTTTCACAGATTGTGTATTTTGGTTGCCGCTATAACAACAAATACTAAAAACAAAATAAATTATAAAATTAATATTTAAGGGTGGCTCCCATACAACAAACATGACTTTTTCTGCCTTTTCGGCTCTATATCAGTAAAGGCAACAGGTAGGCACATGATATTTTCACGAATGCCGAGCTACCTCACTCCTGAGACACGACTGTCTTAAGACAGACTATTGCATAATAAAATGCACTAGATGCGCACATTTGAGACAAACGTCTATTAGACAAAGTTGTCTAATGCGCCCCGCGACAAGTCTGACTAACGACAGTCGGCTTCCCTTTGAAGTGTATGCGAGCGCGCACATCTACGACAAAACTGTCTAGCCACAATAAACATAACTACCAGTTATAACTGAGTTCGACTCAGGGCTCGAAAACCTGGTTAATCTTCGCGATCCTGTTCGTTAGAAACGCCATACATTTCCAAAAGAGCGTTTTCGTTTCGATTCCGCTCTGAACGTATCGAAATTATTTCTGGTTTTGTTCTACGAGCAAAATTAAATTGCTCACTGCTCAAAATACCGGTTAGAACCGTTCGCGGTTATGTTCGCCCCGCCCACTCACACACACCACGACCATCACCCATTGTCTACACATAAACAAGTTATGGCCTATTGGCTATTAGATGGTGCACTAGAAAGGGATAGAAGATATCACTCCACTAGTTACTTTCCGCGAAAAAAATCCGAAAAAAATGGTTATAGAGCGTTTTAACCTGGTTAAAATAATACCGGTTCCGAAAGTTACTTTCCGCGAGAAATTAACCAGGTTAATTTCAGAAGCAATACCGCTCGCATCTCTATTTTGCTCTGAACGAGCACTTATCTGAAAACCTGGTTATAGAGCGTTTTAACCTGGTTGAAAAGTACTGGTTCCGAGCTCTGGACTTCGACTTGCAAAGAGACGGACAGGTTTCAATATATTATGTCAAATTCGTCGGGTTTCACTAAGATTATGAATGGTATGTGCCTCGCGCTGGCTGATATAATTTAATTTTAAATACTTATAGATTTCAAAATTAGATTCTGACAATTTTAATCACATGTGCCAAAACATAAACAATAATACGACCAAAAAGAGAAACACGTCCAGCGATCCAAGTACTATCTTTCCCGTCGAGTCTTTCTCGTTTATTTTTGAAGTTATTTTTATCCGAATGCACTCGGTTTCAATTTTATTAATATACAACTTGTTATTTGAAACACCTAAGTTGTTTAAAATATAAATTATTTCAAATTGACGTGTTTCACAACCCGTTTTCAACGTGTTTAACATGTTTAACATCCCAGAGAAATACAGTAATAGGAAACCCTAATGCCTGTAATATGTCATAGTTTTAAGTTTGTAGTGACAAGTTAACAACTGTAGCGATTTTCGTCATATATATATATACGTCAAATTTGAAAATTTCTAACTTCTAAGTCGGCATACTCTATAATAATTCTGTCTACTCTGTCCGGGCGTTATCTACTGTTTAATATTATACAATTGTATGCGTTGCGTCATCGTAGTCAAGACAGTTTTGACTTGGTGTGCGCCACATGATAGACACAACTGTTTTAATTGTGTCGTAAGACTGACTTGTCTATGTGAAACAAGACTGTCTAACTACAGTCGTGTCGCCAATGTGCGGTCGCACTTAGTCAATAATTAATAATAATATTAAAATAAAATAAAAATTTGAGGCATCCCATACAAAAAACACAATTGGGGCCTATTTTTGCTCTCTAACGGTACGGAACCCTTCGTGCGCGAGTCGAACTCGCACTTGGCCGATCATTTCAACGCCGAGTTTGATATAAATAATTTTAAACATTATGTAGATCATTTGAAGAAAGGCATCAAAACTGTATTGTCACATAATATCAATAAAAACCGATATAATATACCGACACTGATGTGGGTAACGGAAGTTTTTTACATTCACAGAAATACCTTTTAGGTATGTTATTTTTACCGGACTCAGTCAAAAGTATACATTTCTTTGGTACGCGACTGGTTTTTAAAGGGAACACTTCTTTAGCATTGTGCACTTTTTTGGTGTGGGTAAAAAAAAGTTTGAATTCGCATCAGAACACGTGACATGATCGAATTCCTATTGTTACGTGCTAGGGTTCGAGGATTCGGAGAGAAAGACCTGGTGACTCTCTTGAAGACTTTATTCACAAACACTAGCTCACACAAATCACTAAGTCCAAACACTAAGCACTAGATCCAAATCACTGAGCACTATCACTGTCCTAGGTCGTAGCCGAGTTGTCGGTTCACTATCACAATCACTCACTATTGATCACTTGTTTTCACTTTTGAAGTCGCCTTGAAGATCGCTCGGATCGAACTGAACTGCCGGCTGGACTGTCTTCGACTATTTATACGGGCCGGATCGAATCTCAGAAAATTCCGGAACATCCCAGAATAAACCCGATATGCGTAAACAAGTATGAGACATTTCTAGAAATTACTCGTAGGTACACCTAACGCCATCTAGTATCGAGTAGGGGATTTATGTTGCCTGTGTTCCCTTGGTAAGTTCCACTGCTTCGACGCTAGATGGCTCTGTGTGTCCGTAACACTACTCCCCTCTTAGAGATGCTCGTCCCGAGCATCGTTGTTACTGCCCTGGTAACGCGCCACGTTGTCCTTACAACTCCTGGTCTGCGGTCCCTTCACATCAGCGCAAGAAATACATTCGTGGCACCAATTCTGCACATCATCACGCCAATGCAACCAGAAAAATCGTTCTCGCACTTTCCTTAGCATCCTCTTGACACCTAGATGACTCCCTGATACACCCTCATGTATTTCGCGGAGAACATCTGGTACTCTCGCCCTTGGGACAATTATCTGAAAATAGAACTCTCTACCGTTAGCCCATTTCCGGTAGAGTATTCCGTTTTGAAGTATCAGACTGTCCCATTGCTCCCAGTACGCCTTAGTGACAGCGCCAGTGGGTGCAACCTCACTCCAGATTGGTTTTACGTCACCGCGATTCTTCCATGTGATGATGTGCCGAAGGTCGTCATCTTTTTCTTGAGCTTTCCTCATAGCATCATTTTCCAAGAGACCCAAAGCATTTGTCTTTGTTTTTCCGCTCCGTGCCTGGGAGGTAACAGTTATCGGGGCTCTCTCCACGTTGTCCAATACTCGCCACCTAGTCCTGGATTCTATTCGTTTCCCCTTGTCCCGGGCAGGGGACGAAACTGCTTGCTTCCTCAGCTCCTCTATTTGTTCCTCGATCCTTTTCATCCTTGACATCTGGGTCTCCTTCTGCGGGCAGTTGAGCTGAAGATGGCCCCTCTCGCCGCACTTGTAGCACATGGCTCCAAAACTTCTCTTCGCGGGAGCCTTGACCTCCTTAACTTCCTCAGATACCTCATGGATCTTATGGGTCTGTCGTATGTCATGGCGAACAGCCTCGACCTCCAAAGCATGCGCCAATGCTTCCTTTAGCGAGGTGTGGTGACGTAGCCTCACTGCAGCTCTGACCTCGAGGTCCCTGATTCCGTCGACAAATGCTTGCACAATATTCGTGTCGATCATCTTGGAATCGGCTCCTGGGTGTGCCTTCTTGACCAGTTTTTCAATTTCCAACGCCCATTGTTGTAGTCCCTCTCCTGAGCGTTGGACTCTGTCACGAAGTTGAGCACGGAACACGTGCTCCAGGTGTCGCTCCCCGTATCTGGATTCAAGGGCCTCCATCAGATCTTTGAACCCATTTCCCGTATGTGCTTCCAGGACCGACAAGGCTTGCCCTCTGAGCGCGACAGTGAGAGCGGTCAGGCATTGTTCGTCAGTCCATCCGTTGGCAGAAGCAACCGTCTGGAATTGCTGACGATAAGCGTTCCAAGAAGTAGTACCGTCGTATGGTGGTACCTTAACTCTTGGCGCTTGTACCACTACTCCGGTAGTTCCACTAGACGTCGGGACTCCTGTGGTTTCTAGGCGCACTTTCCACTTCTGTAGTTCTGTGAGGCCAGTTTTCACATTTTCCATATCCACTCCTAGCCCGGTAACTCGTTCTTCCATAACATCGACATCTTTCCGAAGCTTAGTCACCGTGTCACTAACATCCTTTATAGCCAATAGCGCTTTTTCTTGAAGGTCCTTTTGTTGCTCTTGAGACTCCTGCAAAGCGCCGAGCTTGCGGTCTTGTGACTCCATCATTGCCCTTTGAGAATCTTGCAAAGCGCCGAGCTTGCGGTCTTGGGCATCTTGCAAGGCCTGAATTAACTCAATAATGCTTTCCAATTGAGGAGCCATTTGAGAGGCCGTAGAAACTACGGGCGTGGCAGGATGGATGTAGCTAGTCGACGGGGCCTGAGTGGGCATGGCCTGGTGGGCGGAGCCAGTGGGCGTGGCCTGAGTGGGCGTGGCCTGGTGGGCGGAGCCAGTGGGCGTGGCCATGTCCAGAGTGGGCGGGGCCGGAGGGGCGTGGTCAGTGGGTGGGCCCCGGTGGGCGGAGCCAGTGGGCGTAGCTTCACCCGAAGTGGGTGGAGCCTGGGGGCGTGGTCAGTGGGCGGAGCCTGGTGGGCGGGGCCAGCGGGTGGGGCCTGCCCCGAAGTGGGCGGAGCTTGGTCCCCAGTGGGTGTGGCCTCCGCAGCCCCACCTACAACCCCTCTCTCGAAGTCGATGGCAGCAGCTCGCTGTGCCCTTGTCCTGACACTCCCCTTGAAGTCGTCTCTCGGAGTCAATGGCATCTCCAAATCTCACTTCCGACACCAGTTGTTACGTGCTAGGGTTCGAGGATTCGGAGAAAGACCTGGTGACTCGCTTGAAGACTTTATTCACAAACACTAGGTAACACAAATCACTAAGTCCACACACTAAGCACTAGATCCAAATCACTGAGCACTATCACTGTCCTAGGTCGTAGCCGAGTCGTTAGTTCACTATCACAATCACTCACTATTGATCACTTGTTTTCACTTTTGAAGTCGCCTTGAAGATCGCTCGGATCGAACTGAACTGCCGGCTGGACTGTCTTCGACTATTTATACGGGCCGGATCGAATCTCAGAAAATTCCGGAACATCCCAGAATAAACCCGATATGCGTAAACAAGTATGAGACATTTCTAGAAATTACTCGTAGGTATACCTAACGCCATCTAGTATCGAGTAGGGGATTTATGTTGCCTGTGTTCCCTTGGTAAGTTCCACTGCTTCGACGCTAGATGGCTCTGTGTGTCCGTAACACTATCAATCCTAGCGACACAGGAGATGCAGAGTACAGCGGTGGGAATGTTGTGTCAAGAACCGTTATGAAGACTGGCAATTCTGATCTAGCTAGCTATATATTCAATAGTCATGTCGGGTGTTCCCTCTAAAAAGATAGAACGAGAAAGATAGTGGTCTTGTGTATTTCACACTTACGTGTACGCAGCAATAAGTTAAAAGCTGTTAGGGTAAATTTATACATAATCGAAGCGCATCGAAGCAAATTCCCTAAAACTGAACATAGAAAATATTCCACCATAACTCCAGAGAGACGCACACATTACTTCAGCGAGACTAATCAGCGTCACATCATTCGCGACATTCGCGCGAATTCGCGTGAATGCGCCCGAATTCACGCGAATTCGCGCAAATTCAAATTCTCAGATGTAATATTGTGTGCGTTAACGCTTTGGAGTTAAGGTTTAATTTGTTTTGTTCTGTTTTAGTAATTCACTTCGATGCGTTTCGACTCTGCGCTATAGTATAAACTGCCTAACAGCTTTGAAATTTTTCCTGCGTAGCTGATCTGACTTTAATTAAACTAACCGCTGCCATTGTAATTTGAGTGGAAGGCATAATTACTATCATTAATTAGGTTGCTACTGAACAATAATTATTATAATATGACTAAAATATAATGTATGATTTAATTATTTATTTAAACATTAATGCATTGAATATTGTCATCAAAGGTTATAAATATTGCAGTTACACTCGCATCAACTACGATAACATGGCGCGCTCCTCGAAATGACTGTTTCAATGTGTGTAGTCACATCCTTATGAAAGAGTTTGTATGTGTAAGTATTCAACCAATCACAGTACACGTAATATTTTTGTTAATGTCACTTATTACCAAGATTTGTTGGTCAACTAATCATAACTAGCCTACCGCGCAAGATTGGATTGAATGCGTTGGCATTTCAAACGTTTTGACAACGCACTTCAAACGTTTCGAATTTTGGAGGGGCGCGCCAAGTTATCGTAGTTGATCTCTAACAGCTGCAACATTATAATCATACTGATCTTTTAAAATTTAAAGCTTTAAAAATTTCGACTTTTATTTTTAGCATTTGTAGGTACCTACTATATTCAGTTCTTCTATTTTACCAACTTTTAGACTTCCAAAGGACTTCAGTTGTTACACATGTTATTTACATGGTATTTTTATTTGTTTGATTTAGTCAAATCAACGATTGTAATTTATATAATATTTTATCTCAGCTGTTTGTTGCTATTGTAACTTGTAACAAACTCTATAACATTCCAAACACAAATAAAGTCGTCGAAAGAAAGTTTTTTTTTTTTGAGGAAAAGCTTATTTTTATTGACACAGAACGGCGAAATAAATATAACGATACGTCTGTCCATTTTTATGTGTGAATGGTGGTATTCTTATACAGCAATCTAAAAATAGTATTAAAATGTCCTATCAGAGACGACGTGATTCATAGTTGACCTACATAAAATGGTCAGGTTATGTCGGGTTATGTATTCATCTAGCTAGCAGATTAAAAATTATTTAATATATATTGTCGTAAAATAGCCCGACCAAATATCGTAGCCCCATCTGCCTCTAAATTAATTTTTTGCTTGTAAAATATCAAATGGTATTTTTTTTTTTAATCTAAAAAAATAGGTTCCTTGGAATTTATCATAAATTCTTACAAGGATTAAACATCTTTTCAGAAAATCGCGGAGCTTTGCGTAGCAGTAACTATTCGTAGCGGACTCCGCGCGTAGCACACTTCGTAGCAAGCGCTACGAAACGTGCTACGCGCGCTACAAAAATTCAAAACGAGATGATTTTGTCAGCTTAAATTTTTACGAAAACGGCAAAGAATTTTCAATTAAAATATTGCTAAGCAAAATATTCAAAACTGTTAAAAAAACTTTCATCGCCCATGTAAAAACTCTGTAAATTAGGTTTTTAGGCTATAACGGTGGTTTTCCATTTCATACACTGTCATTCAATTTCCCGATGAAATAGATGGATTTGTATGAGAAAATAAGAAATATCTGTTCATTTTACATGGCGCGAACAGGGATGATCGGATGATAGATAAGCTTCATCTATCAACGTCAGCTAAATTAAAGTATTTGAGCTTTCCGATGCTATCTGAATTACTGTCCCAGCCGAAATAATGGTCGATGATTAAAACTTAGTTCGGTAAATTAATATAAATTATCTGTTTGTCACCTGTTTCGTCAGTATTATTGAGCCACTTTAGAAGATCACGGTTGAGTGGATGTTTCGGGTTAATTCAGACCGCAACGCGACGCGTAGATGTATTTCTCAAGTACTGAATTGATAGATTTCAATGGCGTGAGATGTCTTTAAAATCTGACAAATCCATATAATCAAAAAAATCGTCTTGGATATGTTTTAGATTGCTCTGATTGATTTGTTTTCTATGAGAGGCCGAGCCGGAAAATCAAAGGCCTAAAATGGAACAGCAAGAAATGGAAAGGGCGTAAGCGACAAAATGGTTTTTCTCGCGTAATTTAAAAACCATAAATATATTTCATATAAGCTATGGCAAATTATAGTGTATGCTTGAACTAATTTATGTACAAATTTTGGAAACTTAAATCACTTTTCTCTGTTGGCAAAATTAGAATCCTTGTTTTTATAGAGGTCTTTTTGATTAATTATTCTGTATTATAAAAGTTGACCTATCGTGTTATGCTATGGGTAATTCAAAGACAAATACATGATGAATACTGACAATGAACTTTAATTTCTTAGCTTTAGTCATTGTTGAGAAAAATCGATATAGCTGCAGCCAAATTATTACCTTAAATGCTACGATGCGACGACATACAGAAATATTGTCAACT
The DNA here is from genome assembly GCA_905333045.1 of Lysandra bellargus. NCBI lineage: Eukaryota > Metazoa > Arthropoda > Insecta > Lepidoptera > Lycaenidae > Lysandra > Lysandra bellargus. The sequence goes on along the minus strand of HG995319.1, from coordinate 13,007,286 downwards.
TCCAAGTTTTTATCGGTGTTTAAAATTCATAATAATTATAGTTCATAAGATGCATTAAATATACTTGAACTTTCAATAAACCTTTGAGTGTAGCGTGTGAAGTAAAGCGGTTCATATTGATATTCGATATTGCACTGCATTTATTATACCTTTGATGTCGAGCCATAATAAATGCAGGCTCTCGAGACCGTAGTTCAGCTGCCGTATAAAATAAATATTACATTCCTGTAAAAACTATACATGTTCGAATCGAATAAAAATCGGCAACGCTATCTTATTCAGGGAATGCCAGAACATGTTTTGAACTATTTGTGGTATCTTTCTATTTGAATATGTTTTTAATGAAGCCCACACATTTGATTTCAGAATAACTACTTACTTTTTAAAGAGCCAAGGTAAATATATTCCTAAGACGAGCTTCCATATTTTTATTTAATAAATTATTAAAGTAAAGCTTTATGAATAAAATGAAAAATATCAATAACTAAATGCTGCCCACATCTTCGTTCGCGAAGTACCTAATTCGTTTATTGCGTGGGAACCTACATTTTCCGTTATGAAACCTCCCTGTATTACCCGGGCTTAAACTAGTAGAAGACAGGCAGACATGTTTTTGACTAAAAGCGTGCGTAATTATGGTGTTTAGGATTTATTTCTAAAATGTCTAACTTCCTTTAAATAACACCTTATTTAACAATTTAGTTAAACTAATTTTGTAAAATGGTGGGGTATCATGTCCTTTTGTTCTGCCCAGGTTCCGAAATAAAACCTATACGCCATACTATTACATGCGCCTATATTACAAGTCTATAATGGCATAGCGAAATGATGCGTAGTAACGAGCCTTATTAAGGGCGTTCCCTACGGACATTCCGTAATTTACCGTATCTAGGGGCTTATAAACTCATAATTTGAAAGCTACAAAGTTATAATAAAAATACAGCAATAATCTTCAGCATATCAACATTCCTTTCCACGTTTTAAATTTTCTATTTTTGTTTATTATACTAATTATATCAGCTGCCAAAGTAAAACCAATTTATTAAAATTCAAGCATACATTCAGCATCTTTTTAGTGTTTACAAATTACTGTTATTTGAAACACACGCCAATATATCGCCAATATCATAAACTACATATTCCACGTTTTAAATTTTTTTTAGATCAATTTTGAACTAAGATAAGTACAAAAATAGGGTTTTGGTACGATCTCGGCGACGCGGCGGTCAAGGTCGTTTGCTCGGGGGATGGCCTTAAGCACCGCTCGTGATTTAACATTAAACCAACATCATTAAAATACTCCTATGGGATAACTCCTAGTTAAAACTAATTTACATAAGCATCTGCGTTGAATCCTTCGAATTATAATTTTAATAGCCTCGGGGGAAATCGTGTTATTCTATTAGCTTTGTTTGTAATAGGCCAACCTTTTTCACCTTTGTATTTTATTGAAATACCCAAGAATGTTAATATAACAAAACTATAGCGTCTGAGTAAATTTGCGTTGAAACGGATAATTATTAAAGACAATAGTAACCAAAATGTTAGCCTAGAAAGGCTTAAATATTTAATTTATAATTGAAAATTATTACGTAATCATTTTAAAATTAAACTCTTTCCAGATTTAAAATCTTCGAGGAATATTAAAATGTGTTCGTCGTTTTACATGCTTCTAAAAAGCAGGAATATTATGCTGCTTACCAATATGAAGCACTGTATATGCAAGCTAAATTAAGTATCTTGAGATGAATAACATCTATGAGCGTTTCTTCGCAGAAGTGAAATTTGTTTAACATACTTATTTAATTTACTGTGTTCTGATCCTTCAATTTATATTGGCTCTTGTAGGCACTATTACTAATTTACTAGTACACGCCCATACAACTGGCACGATCACAATCAAATCCGAGTGATGATATAATATGATATTATAGTCACACAAAATTGAAATCTCCAGCGCCGTCAGGACATTTAGTGCCTGTTTCACAATTTATAAGTGCCGGATAGGCTATCCATAACTTATCTGACAGATACTCCATACTCTGTCTTTCAGATAAGTTGCGGATAGCCTATCCGACACTTATCAGGAAGTGGTGAAACATGCCCTTAACATTTTAATTTTGTTTTATTTTTATGCTTCGTCCTTCGACTTGTTCTTCGTCAAACGTTAGTTCTGTTTACTCTGGCTAAAGTCACACAAAATTGAAATCTCAAGCGCTGTCAGTACATTTAGGCTGCGTTTCTACTGAAGCGGAGCGAAGCTTAGCGGTGCCCGAATTGACCAATCGTGCTATTCCAGCGGAATGACAGCGGATTTCGAGCATGGTGTTTGGTCAATTCGGGCACCGCTAAGCTCCGCTCCGCTTCAGTGGAAACTCAGCCTTAACATTTTAACTTATCAACCTATCAACCCCCATAAGGACACCGGCGAACGCGACAACAATAAAATAACAATAGATTTGCAAGAATCCGCGTTCGAAGGATTAATTTTGTATTATTTTTATGCTTTGTCCTTCTATTAGTACGGGATCCTTAGAACAAATTTTGTGTGATTACTATCAAGCTAATTTTTTGTGAGTAGCTTCATTTTGATAAGACGAACAACATTTTTATCTTCGAAAAATTTTGAAAGTGGTAGAAATAGAAAGGATTTCATACTTTGATTTGATGGTTCTAAAATATGGATTGTTCTATTTGTAGGGCAATGTTACTCTTAAATTATACAACTATTAGCCTATCGATATTCAATATATAAAAAATCAGCTTGTTAGGGTTCTGTTTAGGGTTCAGTAGTCAACCAAGTTTTGTTGATTACAGAAGCCTATAACAGAACCCTAACGAGCTGATTTTTTGTATGTTGATAGGTTATTAGTTATATAATTTAAGAGTAACATTGTCCTGTAAATAATCCATATTTTAGGACCATCAATTCAAATTATGAAATCCTTTATATCTCTGTTAGCTACCACTTTCGAGATTTTTCGCAAATAAAAATGTTGTTCGTCTTATCAACATGAAGCTATTCACAAAAAAAAAATATCTTAATAGTAATAAAAAAATGTTCTAGGGCTCCCGTACTATTATTGTTTCACTTTTGTATGAATCGACCCTAATAACTCCGTGTTGCAGGAGGCGCTACGCGGGCGGCGCTGCGCGTCGCTGCGTTCTGCCGCCACCCCGCTCCGCGCTGACGACTCGGGGCGAAGCACCCCATCCGTACCTCATCGGGCTCTACCATCCCCCGTTGAGGTGCAACCTCCCAAGAAGTCCAACTGGGAGGTCATTGAACATTTCTCCTCCAGCCGGAGCAAGAAGAGCCCCACTTCGGTAAGTTTAGGATTAAGTTACTTTAAGAAGAAAAAGGGGATCAAGTAGACCCTGTACTTGATTAAGAGTTTTTTTTTGAAAATAATTATAAAGGTGGTCCCACACAACAGTTATATAACTTTAGATAACATTTGTTGTCCTACTTTTTAGGGTTCCGTACACAAAGGGTAAAAGCAGGACCCTATTACTAAGACTTCGATGTCTGTCCGTCTGTCCGTCTGTCCGTCTGGCCGTCTGTCCGTCTGTCCGTCTGTCCATCTGTCCGTCTGTCCGTCTGTTTGTCACCAGGCTGTAACTCAAGAACCGCTATAGCTAGACATCTGAAATTTTCATAGATTGTGTATTTTGGTTGCCGCTATAACAACAAATACTAAAAACAAAATAAATTAAATATTTAAGGGGGGCTCCCATACAACAAACGTGATTATTTTTTGCTATTTTTTGCTTTATATGTTCACAGAATACTTAATTGTATTTGTTCTTTAACAATTGATAATAAAATTAAAATGAATTTAATAATTAAGGAGGGCTCCCATATAAAAAATACAATTTTTAGCCTAGTATAACTCGTACTTGGCCGATTATTTACAAAATATAACAAAATAGAAGTTTATTTATTGATAATAATATGTTGTATCGTATGTTACACGCTATTATAAAATATTATTGCGTTTACACAATATTTTATAACGATATAGAACTGCTGTGTTGGAGCGCGTTTAGGATACATCATACATGTTTGCTGTATCGCCTTTAAATTCCAAGCTGACGGACGTCACGAGTACGAAAGAATACTAATTAATTCACCAAAAATAAAAAAATATAAATAATCCAAATCTTCTGAAAGAACATGATCACAGCTGTGACCCTATTAATTTTCGTAGAAATGCAAATAAAACATACTTACTAGCTGTTACTAAGCCAAAAGAATTATATTTTTACTACTAAAATAATTGGGTACACGAGACGAAACAATGTTATAAGAACTTTAGTTTCACAATGGTTTTAACTTACAAACCTTTTACTACGTTTATTAATTTTAAAACCGCTCTATTATTAATTTTACTTTTCTATTGTAGCAACAGTAAGGTTATGAATTTAATGGTGTCATAGAGCTAAAATATCAATATATTGATAATTTTATCTCTCCGCATTGGTCCTTGATGGGCCAATACAAAATATTACGAACGTAGGGGATTGTTCGTCGACGATTGCTTGGAAAACAGCTTCGCAATCATGGTTATCCATAATGCCCCAACGTAAGGAGTGGCATGAACATTGTTAGGTGCTACACGTATTTCTTACAATCAAAGTGGTGTTTTAATTTATAATCTATTTAAATATTTCACAACAACCGACTAGACTACGCAGCCACGGTTACAGATCCAGTAGTGACTGACCCTTTTGATAAAAGTACAACAAACATGTTAAAATACGTAGGTACCTATATCCTATTTGAAAATATTGTAATCGCTTTCTCATCTTTTTAGCTTTGATTAAAAATTAAAATTATTCTGTAAAAATCACTGAAAGCTTTTGTCAGACATAAACAAAGAGAGTCAATATTTAATTACGATATCAAAAGGAAAATATTGAAGAAAACTAAGTTTGAGAGAGCTTGTTAGAAAATGTTTTATTAATTTAATAAAATAAATAATGTTTTCTTTGGGTTCCTAATATAACTGAATGTTCGAATAATAAAACAATATTTGGTTGAAAATAATATTTCCTTTTAAAGGAATATTCTTCTCCGATAACGAGAAATATAGAGTCCCAATAAAACGGTAGATTATTGTGTTTGAATAAAATTTACCATATCTGCTAGTTACGTTCGAGTATAAGACCGGGCGAATATTTTTTTGAATAAATATAATAAATATGTAAATAATAATATTATGTTGCTTATTATAAGCTCTAAGCTTTAATAAGCATAAAATAGCGCATTGCGGCTCTTATAACAAAACGAATATTTTGATCATTGATTTTCATTTCTCTTTGTTATACAAAATATAACTTCAGGACAGTGCTATTAAATTATCTATTGCATTGTTTGTCTATCGATTCTCATTTCCAAACACAAATGAAACATATAAGGGTAAGGCCGCCAGAATTGTCAAATAGTAACACAAAAGATTTTGTGTTGCATTTACACAAAAGTGACACAATTTTTGGATAAAGGTGGTTTCATAATGGTGAAATAAATAACCTACCATTTTAATTTTTTTATTTCTATACGACGCTTTAATACAAGATAAAATGTGCGTCTGGGTTGGTTGGTTGATACAGGTGTACAACATGTAAGTAACTTACAACTTGAAAACCATTACTAGGGCGCATCATTACGAATAACTTTTTGTTTGGAAGTAACAGTGAAATAGCGAAAAAATAAATCAGCTGTTCCACTTGTACTTTTCAAGTGAAGTTAATTGAAATAAATAACTAAATTTTTTCACATTTTCAGTGTTGCTTCCATACAAAAGTAATTTGTGATGATGAGCCCGACTAGTAGTTTTCAAGCTATGCGTTAATTTAGTTACACGTTGTATGGCCGTCCAAATACCACTATGCATTCGGCTTTATAGATCGATTGTGTTACGATAACACAAATGTAACACTAATGTAATATAATCGTAACACAAATGCAACACAAAAGACTTACAATTTACAACAATTTTAGATTATATTTCGGTTATTTATTGCAACTAGGCATTAATGGGCGATTAATAATATACCTTTGACCTCATCGCTAACAAATATAATACAATAACATTAAAATATCTGTTTATTATCTTAGAATTCACATTTACTTTCATTTTTTTCCACATAAACAAAAACGTAACGACCAGTTTAGACTCATTTCACTCCTGAAACAATAAACCTAGCATTTTTTTGTTTTATTAATGTTGTTGATGACAGTGCTGCCGTATTAACACTGCATTAGCACGTTGCATCTTTAAATAGTAGCTTTGGGATAAAAATTCGTCACACAAATAATACGTGACACAAAATAAAAAGCCATATTTTATTTTAAACTATCGATAAAACAAGTCAGTTGAAGGGTTTTCGCAACAATATTAATATTAGAGCAAGGGACTATCATCTAATTCTTCGACGGTATACTTATTATTCAGATATTCTCTACAATTTAATGGATATTCCAACCATAAGATACTGCAGAAAAAAACGACAAAAACGTCACACAAATAATTGTCAACTTTGGCGGCCTTACCAATAAAATACACAATGACGCTGGTTTTTTTTTTTTTTTGGTAACATTACCTATAATAATTACTATTAAATACACGTGTACTTATTATATCATAACATTGTCTGAGTGTGTTTGATTTTGTAAGCAGAAATTTCACTTCCGATAGTTAACGCTTGATGTTGCTAGTAGATACAATTATCAATATTATGCCATTGATAATAATATATGAAGATACAATTGGCATATTTTTTAGATCTCATATTTTATCAGTCTTAAAAATATTTCCTCTCTGCAACTTCACTTGTATATTATCAGACGTGGATTAAGGAATATATGACACGGTGTATTCTTATTGGTAAGGGGATAAACGACCTCTGTGGCTCAGTGGTGAGCGCGTTGGTAGCTCAAGCCGGGGGTCATGGGTGTGTATTAAATATGTGTATCATTAATAAAAGTCTTAAATATATGTATAGTATAAAAGTATTAAATATAATATTTCCGTTGTCTGGTACCAGTAACACAAGTCCTTTAGGTACTTACCACAGGGCGCTTATCTATGGACACTTCACACCACGTCAGTCTGACGTGGTGTGAAGCGTCCATAGATATTATTTTATTATTACATATGATTTATTATTAAACAGATTTTCGTATGGGGATATATTATGTATACTGCGCCGAGGGGTAGAAAAAGAGGGGGACTTACATTCTCAAATCTCACCGTCATGCCGGCGGTCTATTTTCCCTCCGCCGAATGTTCGATAAAATCACGTGTCCTGTAACCAGTTTTTTTTAAACATAGCCTAAATATCGTCAGTAGAAAAAGTTTTCTCTTCAAAAATTATATATAACCACGAAGCAAATTTCTTTACGGACGAAATCGTGGGTGTTTTTAAAAAATCAACGACAAATCGTAGAAAACCTAGCTGAGCTCACATTTTATGAAAGTTGAAAGAGAAGTTCTGCAAATAGGTAACTTGAGCCACAATAAGAAACCACATTGAAACATCAAACAAGGGTAAGAAACAAGTAGGGTATACCTTTCCTTAGCTTCTTATTGTTTTATGAAGCAATAACCCGCAAAACAATAACTTCCTGGAACAAAGAACCCGAGAAAACCAAGTTGCGGACACGTTTTTGCAAATAATGCTCATTTCTGTTTTATAAACTGAGGTTCAATCAAATATGTTTAAAAAGCAAAGCGGTTAAGAATAATTTCTTAGGCGCTTATTCAATACCATATTTTTTATTATTAGAAAAGCGGATAACTAAACTTCTCGATAATAATGATTAATTTTTACTGCCTCTATCAGTTTACTGAGCAATAAGGTGTTATTGTACCAGATTAATTTATCCTACCAAAAACATAAATGTAAAAAGGAAAAGCCAAGTTCAATACAAACATTATGCTTGTCTATGGACTTCTAAAAAGAATGGAGATCTAGATGAGTGCCAAGTTCTATGGAAAATTTAAATATGTATTAATTAAAGGAACCAAATAACATAATGAACAAACAATCAAGTCTACTTCTTTGATTTATTGAATATCTACAACAATTGCTGTTATTTAAATAATGTGATCTTAAAGTAGAATAGATTTAACTTGGTCAGTTTTCATTACATCAGTCATTTCATAAAGTTATTGAACATTTTAATTCTGATAAAAACTGGCCAAGTCAAATCTCATCTACTTGAAGGGCTAACAGACAGACAGACACACTTTTGCCTTTATAATATTAGTATTTAGTATGAAATTTTAGTGTGAATTTAATCACGAAATTATTGTATGTTACTGAACACAGTAACACACAATAATTTCGTGATAAGCGTCGTAGAGCAACAGCTCTGGAGCGTTTTTACGTACGTTTACTGATTAACTTCTGTTCTGTGCATTATTAAGTTGATATTATATTGACTGTTGTTGGCCGTTGACCGGTTGCTTAGGGTGTATTACAAAGATTTTCGTATGGGGATTGTGGACACAACTTATTTTAAAGGATTTTATACCCAAACGGTAAAAACGATACCCAATTGCTGACAGCTGAGACTTCGATGTCTGTCCGTCTCTATGTCCGTTTCTCTGACTGTATCCAGGCTATATCTCAAGACCCGCTGTAGCTAGAGTTCTAAATTTTTTTACAGATTTTGTATTTCTGTTTCCGCTATAATAACATATATTGAAAATAAAATGAAATTAATATTTAAAGAGGGCTCCCATAGAACAAACGTGATTTTTTGGTATTATTTGCTCATAATCAATAATGGCAGTCGGTAGATACTTGAAATGTTCTCAAAATCTTAAGTTATATGTTTACTTCCATAATTTATAATAAAATTAAAATCAAACAAATATTTAATTTCCCATACAAAAAACACAATTTTCGCTCTGTCTGACTCACACTTGGCCAATTTTTTTTTATTTTTCAATTTTTCCCTGAGTTTTCACACAATTACCGAGGTGGATTCCAAATTTCAGCCTTCTAGGCCATCTGGAAGTGGGCTAGAATTTTGATCTATAGGTCAGTCAGTCAGTGATAATAATTACGATTTTCGGACGTGATTATCTAAATAACCGTCTGAGATTTTTTTTATGAAATTTAGAGTATATAATTACCTTGCAAGTCTCATTATATGAGCCAAATTTGAAACGTTTATATTAAATGGTTTTTGAATTATGAGGGTGTCAAAAGTGGCTCCAAATGGTTCGTGTAATATTACACACGGTGCTGCTCGCTAGTTCTGGTTTACTTTAACTTGGCTTGACACGCTACCGCGTGTCTAGATTTGTAGCACAGAATATTTAATTAGTAACATAAGGATTACTATAATACTTTATCTATGATAAGTATGTTTGTAGGCAGATGACGGACCTATTTAGTCAAGTTATGATAACCGATTATTTGATTACCACTGACATAACACGACCAAATTATAGAGATGAAACAATTTCTCACTTATAGTGGATCAAAATTTTCACTACTAGCTCTCCATTAGATAGTTTATTTACTACTAGTACCTTTCTGATTCAACATATTAATTTAAGGATCAATCTCATAGATCCAGGTAAACTATAAGGAGGCCATTAGCTACTAATATTATGAATACGAATGTTTGTCTGTCTTTCTGTCTGTTACCTCTTTACGCCCGATGGACTGTATTGCTAATGGTAAAGAAATGCTTTGAGTCCCAAGAAAGGACATTGGAAGAAAGGATGAATGTACGGTTCCCGCGCGATAAACGAGTTTTGACCTAACCAAGTTACACCGGGCGTCCTAGTAGTTTACTGACGGAGACAAAAAGAGATTCAATTTTGTAACGACATAATATCCGCCTTGGCGGGAAAAGAGCTGCAATTTACGTGAGAGGAAAACATATTTAAACGCACTGATTCTGCGTGTTCTGATTCCATAAAAATGCTGCTTCGAGGCGGTTTCAATGCTGTTCCAGACTAACTTGCGCGAGTCTGGGTTAAAGTTATCTCTAATTTAATACAGGAACAAATTTAACCCGGGGTGCATATTATCGTTAAAAACAATAATAATAATTGTTAAAATTTAAAAAATCTAATTCCAATAAAACGCCAAAACAATAAGAAACTATATACATATTATAAAAATCTGTTGTTTGACCATTCTTTGTCGTGCCTTATATTCCAACGAAAAACTACTAAAAACTGCGTAAAATTAATGATTTCGCAGCAGTGGCGAGGGGTGAATATTTTGAGAAGGGAAGCCGGAGTAAAAAATCTACTTACCAATTTTGGTAATTTATAATTGAATGACATGCTTTTAATTTTCAAAACTAAGTTTGGAAAACAAAGTTTCCTTCGACAGCAAAATATAATCTGTCAGACAACAGTCTTTCTGAATTAATGCCATATTTTCCGAACTACACGATTACGTCGTACGACTCACAATTCACAAGTCACAATATAAATTAATTTAATTCACGACACTCTTCTAAGTTCTAACGCTAAAACAAAATTTAAATTCGACAAAACAAAACAAACGACATGTTGTTTACAAACACACTATCCGCCATATTAATATGTCAATCTAAAAACCAGCAAAATAAAAATGTATTACGCGCCTGTCATATTTAGTACCGCTAAAGGCATTCTTAATAAAGTCGTATTACAAAAAATCCTACCAAAATAAAATGTATTACGCGCCAGCAAAAGTATAATGTCGCTACATTCATTCTTAAATTCGAATCATAACAATTTTACTTCATGACTCATCTATCTCGCTTGCACTTGTGCGTTGCTAATTAACCTTTCTCCGTAATAACTCGTCGGGCATCGAGTTATTTCCAAGTATATATCGCGCGTGCTAGAACGAGACAGAACATGACGACCAGTTCACAGGAATGAAAAGGACAGATGCTTACTATGAACTGTCGTTGTATGGAGAAATAAGCCGCTAATCCTGCGGCTTATTTGATTCTCTGCGCCCGCACATTGCATTGCCTTTTAAAATTTGTAGGCGATAGTTATTAATTCAAACTATGTATTTCAAGTGAGAGAAAAATTTATTGCATATAACATTGTGAATTCAAAGTTTTTTAAGTAGGTATGTAAAATATTTATTAGATAAATATGTCGTTGGCCCATATATTCGATTTTTCTAAGCCCTAAGGGAAGCCGATGGGAATCGGGTTATATGGACGCTTCGCCACTGTTTCGCAGAATATTATTAAACAGTTACATACGAAATGGACAGGAACGACCTGGAAACGAAGAAATATAAATATTGAATTAGCAGAATCGGGGCACAGATTAAAAAGTTACGGCGTTATCGACATTTCGAGAAGCGATTGACTTTTAAATATAATGTTTAGCTATAACTTAGCAATATTATTAACACTTTATATTAGTGTTTTATTTGGATTTAATACATCTTATTGTATTATTATGTATTACAATTAATACATTTCAATGGACTATGAAATGTTACAATTTTAGGACCGAATATTGCATTTATTAGAGGACGCAATTTTATTTTTGGAATATGTTGGGGGGGTTCAATAGAAGCTTAACCTCAAGTTTGTGGGGTCGCCGCTCTTGTCCCCTGGCCGCAATCTTGAAAACAGGGGCGACAACAGTATTTTCGTGATATCTCGGAAACTATAAGTCTTACAAAATATTTGTAAGAACATAATTTGTTGCAAATTATTTTGCCTACAAATACGATTCTATAACTTTTTGTCCTAAATAAAAAATTTTAAAACTTATAAGCAATAAAGTGATAAAAAATTTAAAAGGTTTATTATAGTTCTTTAACTTTGTTTAATACATTTTACAAAAAAAATACCTTAGACCAACATTTTAGATGATCTCTTAAGAAAAAAATCCCCCAATCCCCCCGGATCTCATGAAATTAATTTTCTGCAGATGCAAAGGAAACTGTAAAAGCATGTGTGGCTGCATAAAAGCAGGCCTTAAATGTTCTACAGTATGCCTACTATTCTGTTAAGCATTTCAGGCCTGCTTTTCTGCAGCCACAGTCTTCAGTAATGCCTACTATACTACAAATATATATGCGTACTATATTATAGTATACCTACTATTATACTAGTCTGCACATCTGCACATGCCTACTATACTGTAAAGCATTTCAGGTCTGCTATTCTGCAGCCACACTATGGTTCCATAGTTTTTTTTTTTTTTTTTTTGTATCTGCAGAAAGTTAATTTCATGAGATGGGGTGAGATCGAGGGATCTTTTTCTCAAAAGATCATCTACAAGGTTGGTCTTTTTTGTAAAATGTATGACACAAAGTAAAAGAGGGATAATAAACCTTTTAAAAAATTTTATCACTTTTTTGCTTATAACTTTTTTAATTTTAATTTAGGGTAAAAACATATTTGTAGGCAAAATAATTTACAACAAATTATGTTTTTACAAATTTTTTGTAAGACTTAGTTTCCGAGATAGCATGAAAATAGTGTTGTCACCCCTTTATTCAAGATAGCGGCCGGGGGACAAGAGCGGCGACCCCACAAACTTGAGGTTAAATTTCTATTGACCCCTCCAACATATCTCAAAAATAAAATTGCGTCCTCTAATAAATGCAAAGCAAATATAACATTTCAATGGACTATATGAGTTTAAGATACATTTTTAAAACATTATTATCATTTTAAATTTTTTGCGATTGCTTCAAAAATATGATTTCGTTGACTAATAAATCTATACTAATATTATAAAGCGGAAGAGTTTGTTAGTTTGTTTGTTTGTTTGAACGCGCTAATCTCAGGAACTACTGGTTCGATTTGAAAAATTATTTTAGTGTTAGATAGTCCGTTTATCGAGAAAGGCTATATATAGGCTATATTTTATCACTCTAAGACTAATAGGAGCGAAGAAATAGAGGAAAATGTGGAAAAAACGGGGGGAAATTATTTGAAAGGGCTTTTTTGAACGCGCTAATCTCAGGAACTACTGGTCCGATTTGAAAAATTCTTTCAGTGTTAGATAGCCCTTTTATCGAGAAAGTCGATAGGCTATACTTTATCACGGTAAGACTAACAGGAGCGAATAAGTAGAGTAAAATTTGGAAAAAACCGGGGGAAATTATTTGAAAGGGCTTATCTCACGAACTACTAGAGCAATTTTTCTGTTATTTAGGTCAGATAAGAAGTAGACCACGTGAAGGATCATGGGCTATTTTTTGTGGACTAATTTGTCATTTTGAAATTTGATTGTGAAATATCTAATTTACGCAGGCGAAGCTGCGCGGAACGTCTAGTATATTTATAAAATTAATATATTTACGTTTTTAAATCAATAAAAATGCATATATCAAAAACACATATTTTCAATTTATTTGATACTAGCTGACGCCCGCAATTCCGTTACGCCAAAATTCGTTTATCGCGCGGGAACCGTACGTTTTTCCATAAAAAGTCCGGCACTAAAATTATCTCCATGCCCAGCGAAATCGGTTTTACACATCCTTACTAATTACTAGTAGACAGAGTGGGTTGCACCAACTTACTTTAACTATAACTTTAACTATATTTTTAACTATAATTACAGAGCAAAATGACAAATCTTTGGTTACCGTTAAATATGGCGTCCGACGCCATATTTAACCATTACCGCTCATACTTATATCTAAATTTTTTCGTGAAAATTTACTATGTTTCACAGTGTTATATTTTTCCTGTCGATTTTTACGGATAATTCAATTTTTTATACTCTCAATCTCATTACCTGTAGCTACAAAAATAAACGCAACAGATATCTGTCAATTTCTGTGGTCAGAATTAAGGTTAAAGTTAAGTTAGCCTTAACTATAACCATAACTTTAACCTTAACTTTAACTTGAGCCACGCCTCTGGTGCAACCCACCCTTAGCAAAATTACTTTTAAAAGTTAAACTATAATCGGGATGACAAAGCAGCAAAACTATGCGTCGGCGTTCAAATAGTTAGTTGAGAACTATTTCCTAGGGTTACAAAAGACCGTCAATGCGGGTAGTTATGCTGACATGATTCGAGAAGTTTACAAGTGCTTAACAATTTATGCCTGGGTTACACGGTGTGAGCTGACATGCAAGGTGGCCAAGTCAGTTACTGAAGAATAGGTCACACAATATACAGTGCGAGCAGCTAAAGTGACAGCTGGCAGCTACTGTGCCTGTGTACTCGCATGAGAGCAGCTCGACTCGCCTCCCATGCCATACCATGCACGCTGCTGCTGTTGCAGTAGGTAGATAATGTCCTAATAACATCGCCTAGTCGAGTTGTATCTGTGTTGGGCGAAGGCGAGTGGCGGGTAAAAACAAAAAATGTTGTAGTAACTCGCACCTAACAACTGACCCACTCGCACATGAAAGTAACTCGTATGATGCGGTCACACGGTGCAAGTAGCTGCACTTCAGGGGCCTTACTCCCGAAACTGATATCAACTTGATACGAGTCTGATTTCGATTTCGTTTTTGATGTCTTGAATGTCTTGAATTCCGGAACAAAATCGTATCAAAATCGAGATGTTGATATAACGTCGTTATAGCAACGTCCATATTGTTATAAAGTAGTAGAAGGTTACGAAAAATATGAAATAATGTTTGTGTTTTTTCGTCATACCATAAAAATACATTTCTTCAGAAATTTTAGATAGATATGCCCATTTTCTACTTTAGTGGGTTTAAAATGGTTATTTTCGTTAATGAACATATTCTTGTCCTTAATGAAAAATGAAACGACACCACACCAATCGATACCCCAGTGACCCTAAAAAACGTTTACAATGCCTAACTCGGCAACAATCGATCTCAATCTATGTCGATGCCTGTTGCTACCGTGAAATTTGACGTTTGTAAAAGATGTGTAAGTCGATTCTCAGACAATTTTGTTTGTCGCGAGCACCTAAGATTTCGATTTGGCGAATGTTTCGATGCTGATTAGTTCCAAATTGAGCCGCAGCCCGATCGTGCGCTAGCATAGCTGTCAGGAATAATAAAATCCGTTGAGGTTGAATTAGTTTCAGAACGATCCGCAGCACGATCGTGCGCTATTTTAGATGTCTAAAGCATGTCTAAAGTGTCAAACCGTTGAAATCGAAAATCGAAATCGATATCAGTTTCGGGAGTAAGGCCCCAGTAACTGACTAGGCCAGCTCGCAAGTCGCAATGTCAGCTTGCACCGTGTAACCCAGGCATTGCTCACAATAACTATAATGTAAGTTTATTTTTTTTTTTTCTAAAATATTTGTATTACATTAACAGATTTCAATTGCGTGAAACGTCTAGCGATCTGCCCCGTGAAATATTGTCCCGTCTCAAAACGTGGCAATGTAGTCATATTATAAGACGATGAATTCGACGAATTACGATAGACACCTAAACGAAAGGTTTCTTCCAGACCAGAATATCCGCCTCTTTATACCAATATATACTATATATATATTGTTTGTACTCGATTTCCCATAATAAATCCATCGCATCATCCCTATTTATATACCTTCCTGTCATAATATAAATTCACACAGTAAAACATCTTCATATTATCAACTATCAGTGTGCGTGTGATACACATTATAGGGTGTACAGTAACGGTACGTCTTTTTAATACGCTTTTATTAACTTCACTTGTAACTATGTAGTATGTATATAAAAAAATCTTGGAATCTTAATTTGACCCACTTTCCGATCTTCAATTAGGATGAAATTTTGAACACGTTCTGATGACAATACATGACTAGCTCACTTAGAAACGTCATTACAAATCCAATATGGCGGCCTCCCCAAAATGGTTTCAAATGAAAGGGTTTGCTGTCAGGAATACGAAAAAAATAGTCACGTTATTTAAACCCAACATGGCGGACATCCAAGATGGCCGATTGGCTGAAGCGTGTTTTTTAGACTATTATATTAACGCTTGGGTGGAAGCCGGCCATGTCTCACGTCTGTGTTAGTAATTTTTTTTTGGTAAGTAATATAATTATGAATGTTCATTAGTCATTATCATCATGAAGATAGCTTAGAGTGTATTAACCATATTTTTAAAATATTTCCTTGCTTTCTTACGTCTTAAAATTTATCATTGCGTTGCGTGATTTGTCTTCAAGAACGAGTCTGATTTTACTGTATGATATTTATATTGTGTCCCTACCCTTGACCGTAATGTTCACTGAATATTTCGCAGTGGCCCTAAATTTCATGTTTTGACTGTGTCGAATGGTCTGAATAGAGGGTATAATTTTATTGATGGGGCTATAGCAACGTATAGCTTTATTATGATAAATGAATGTTTATGTAAAACTAGATGGCGCCCGCAACTTCGTTTCGCCAAAATATGTTTATCGCGCGGGAGCCGTACATTTTCTCGAGTTCAAAAGTATTCTATATCCTTTCGGAACTCAACGTATTCTTTATATTCGTATTTCATTTCCCCGTTTTTTCCACATTTTCCTCTATTTCTTCGCTCCTATTAGTCTTAGCGTGATAAAATATAGCTTATAGCCTTAATCGATAAATGGGCTATCTAACACTGAAAGAATCATCAAAATCCATTGTGTAGTTTTAGAGATTAAAGGAAACAAAGGGACATGAGGGAAAAAAGCGACTTTGTTTTTTAATATGTATAGATATAGAAATATGGAAATATGGATTTGCTTGCATTCTTGTATTATCTCTATTAGATTTTTCCCACTGAATGCCGAGTAGACTTAAGTATATTTTGGATGGGTTACACTAAAAAGAAGCCTGAAGCGATGCTTAAAAGAAATACAAAATTTCAATATATACATTGTGCCGCTACTTTGCAATGCCGCGCCGCGCCTGCATTCTACCGATCTGTCTGAACTTTATACATCCGCGGTGTTACGTAAAAACGCAAACTCCTATTAAGGTAATAATTGTATGCTCTAAAATATCACTTTATGTAAAGTTGGGTGAGTACAATAGAAAGAAAGTGTATAATCACATAAAACATTTTACTGATGAAAAGTACTTAGTACGTGAGCTATTACTCACGAAAAAGGAAAAAGATAAGCGACACATACATTTAAGTGACAGAAACAGACGTCTGTCTCAACCAAACATGAGTACCCATGGGAAATTTACTTAATAAAACTCCACTGACGATATACCGGTTCGAGGAAAGTGAAATTTTCTTAAGTAATTTCAGTACATGTATTATTATGTGACCATATTGCAAATACCGCGAGATTGTAATTTACCCAAATGATCGATTGTAAATAGATTCTTGGTTATTTTGATTTAGAGTTAAAATTCACAGTTTCAAATAAGATATACCAATATAAAATTGTCGTAGGCTCAATTTATACCGGCGCGGAATGGAATGGAAGCGACTTTTTGCAACGAAACTGTACATAGCCCAATGAACTTTATGTCAACAGTATAACTCACAAATTAAATACGAGCCAAAAAATTGGACATGCAAGACGCGGAATTCTCAAGAATTCTCCGGTGTCAATTCGCTCGCATGAGGCGAAATGGACGCTTCCATTCCGCGGTGCGGTGGTGTAAATTGAGCCTACGACAATTTTATATTGGTATGTCTTATTTGGAACTGTGAATTTTAACTCGACGTTAAAATTCAAAGTTTCAAATGAGAAGAGTATACGTTTGAGATTATTTGTGTCGGACAATTATGGGCCAAAGTAAAAAGGCGTCATCTTTGGCTGCGATCACACCAATTAACTGTCAGCCTCTGAAAGGGATCAAGCGTTAAAAAGTGAATATGTATGGATGGAAATACTATAAACTGCATACAGTTTATATCAACGTCTTTGGTGTGAACGCAGCCTAAGTTACTTATGTAAGCAAGTTGCCAAGGCCGAGATCATAACGAGATAAATATTTTTCCCTGTAGGAACTCTATTTTTTATACAAAAAATAATGAACCAAAACGTTTACAGGCTTAAAAAAGAAAAAGCGCACTAACGGCAACAACTTATACGAATCAGATCCATTATGCGCCCCAACACACCCCAGTAATATGTGATGTTTTCCCACGCCCAGTCAGGTCAGAGGGGGCCACGATTCTCGTCGTATGTCCCCTATTCCGTAACATGACCAAACAGCGCACAATCCTGAATCGCACTATCGAAGTTTCGTTTCTTTTGGTCACTGAAAAGTATCTTGCACTACATGATACTAGTTCAGAATAATATTCTACAAATTATATATAAATAATAGCCATGACAAAATAAATAAAGTAACACTAATTTTTAGTCTACTTTGGTACCTGGTACCTGACCAGGTGTCACACGTAGAGCTACACAAATTCGCAGGTATTCTAAGTACACGAGGCACTACTAAGAACCCATGGTTGCAACCATCAGAAAGTAAGTTATGTCTTATCCTTCTGGAATCGTTTTAAGCGGGGAATTGACTACCGAGCCGCCCACTACGGGCCGCCCGTCACGGGCAGGTATGCTGCATGTCTGCACGTCAATTCCTATGTACGGGCACAGACATGCCCGCCGGCCCGTGCCCGCAGCCTGCCCGCGAGATCGTATTTTTCCCGCGCGGGCACGGGCAAGTCTGTACATGAATGGTCGCAACCGGCGGCCCGTCGTCATTTGCGCCTTGAAGAGCGACTGGAGTGCACTTAAAATATTATTTTAAAACATATTATTGTAAACAATACAAACACTAAACTTAAGAAAAACCAACAAAAACAATTTTGACGTATTTAGTTTATTTCCATTTACCGGTCGCATCCTTGTTTGTGGAAAGTTAAAAGCAAGGATTACATGAACACCGATCTACGTAAAGCCGCTTACAGCGAACTTATTAAAAAATCCAAAGAAATCATTTTTTACACAGAAGATCGAGTCCATGAGTCCACGACCGAGCTGCAGCTCTCTATCTATTCGACTGACTTGCCTGTTCTGTGTGTGTTCAATAGGGGCAAGCGGCAGACTTGTGCCAGACCGGGCGGCCCGCGGGCAGCCCGGTAGTGAATTCCCCGCTTTATAGTGCCATACATGTTACAACCCTCATTGTTTGACACTGCCCCGCTTTCGCTTTTCGAGCGGACGCATATAAATTGAACCTAATTATGTCGTCACGACATAATATAATGACATATTATGTCTGGACTTCGGCCTGACCGCACATTTGGAATTTTGGTTTGGAAGATTCTAGATAGTGATTATTATTATAGACTGAAAGACTCAACGTAAACTCAAACTTAGGTTTGAGTTTTGATTTGTTGGTACCTAAACTTGGGACTATAATATTATACAGAGTGTAACAAACAAAACTAATACTTTAGGGCGTGTAGTGTGTACCGTGTGTTCCTCTTAGATTACCAACATTTTTTTCACTTTTGTATGGGGAAAAAACTTGCCCATACAAAAGTGAAAAAAATGGCCTTTCAGCGCTGCTACTTTCAGAGCGAACTCTCTACAAGGAACACAATATAATACTCACCCTAAATTAGTATTATCACTTAGTTTTGTTACACTCTGTATAATATTATAGTCCCAAGTTTAGGTACCAACAAATCAAAACTCAATTCCGCGCCGGTATAAATTGAGCCTACGACAATTTTATATTGGTATATCTTATTTGAAACTGTGAATTTTAACTCTAAATCAAAATAACCAAGAATCTATTTACAATCACGCGCTCAGAAAACGCGCACGTCTGAATGCGCCCTAAGTATCGTAATGGTTCACTGGGCGATAGGGACCGCATGCGGAGTGCGGGAGATTTCTGAAACGCATGCCAGACCAATGAAAATGCGCCATAAGCGATGCGATACGAACGTAGGTATGATTCTCATAATCAAAGACTTAACCTGTCAAGCCCTAAGCGGTCGAATTCGACCGTGATAACAATATAATAACAATAGATTTCCAAGAATTAGCGATCGAGGGATGAATCATAATGCTCAAATGAAATAGCCATCTTGATGTCCGCCATGTTGGATTTAAGTCACGTGACTATTTTTTTCGTATTTCTGACAGCAAACCCTTTCATTTGAAACCATATTGGGGAGGTCGCCATATTGGAATTGAAATGACGTTTCTTAGCTAGTCATGTATTGTCATCAGAACTCAGAGCGTGTGCATTTCATTCTAATCAAAGACCGGGAAGTGGGTCGAATTAAGATTTCAAGATTTTCTTCCAAGATTTAGGGCCTTATCACACTGGCGATTAGCGAGCGATTTGAAAGCGACGCGACTGCGCAGCGTCGTCGTGGTGTGGCGTGGACGCCATTTTGTACACTCGTCTAGGGATGTGACGTCAGAATCCATTTTGCTACTGTCTAGTGTCCAAAACGCGGAAGGCAATGCTACGTGCACGTTACGCTCGCTAATCGCCAGTGTAATAATAAAGGCCCTTAATTACAAGTAAAGCGTTATAAAGCGCTAAAAAACGAAGTTATAAAGCGTGTAAAAATGACCAATTTTGCCTAGAAATACAATCGCAACAAAGAAATAGGCAATGTACATCCCAAATAACTAAACTTCGGCTACTCTTGTCTTTTCTTATACACGTCACGAAGTTTCCATCCATTCAGAATATTATTTCCCCGACACACCAACAGACATGAACGTAGAAAAAAAGCCGGACGGAGTCTTATTATACACAGAATAATTGTGTCTTCAGAGTCGGCCACGCACACTTACGTCTGTCAAATGGTATGGAATAGCGTAACAATGTGTGCGTGCGGACCGTGTACATGCAGTCAGCTGGCCAACTATAAAGGACACAGTTTTGTGTATTGTTGGACTCCATCCGCCTTTTTTATACGTCCATGGCAACAGATATGTTTCTACTTCGTGTTTATTGTTATTCGACTTGTATTGAACAAGTTATGGACTTCTTTTGCCGACTAAAATATATTTGGAGACTAGATTTATTAGTTATTCGTGACGTAGGTCTTTCCCACTTGCCTATGAATTAACTTCTCTGATAGTACATGCTTGACTCCAATAGTCACTTATCATCAAAAGTTCGTTCGTCTTTGTTTTCCAAAAAGTGCACAAATCTGTAACAAGCAACAACACAAGCGAAATGTTTTCAAGGGATTAAGGGAGGGCTAAGAATAATCAGAGTCTATTAACTCCACGTTTTAACGTCCCGCATTAGCACAAATTACACCTTTATGTTTTGCTGAAAGGTATTAAAGAAACACGGAAAACAACACCCGACGTGAATGCAATTGTGACTTCTAATTTGCTGGATTTAAGTCATAATTTTGTTTGAATTACATCCCAGTGAATAATTTCATAATTTCAAGAATTCCTCCTTTGATACTTGAAGAAATTAAGAAGAAAAGATAAACCTTTCAACACAGAGTTTATTTCTACAATGGAGGTTAAACAAGCAAAGAAACTCCGAAAAATAAAAGATTACTTTAACTCCTGTAATTTAAAAACAAAACAAAATCATGAAAAATATATTTTTTTTTTTTGAAGACCAAAGTTTATATAATAATAATAATAATAATAATAATAATAATAATGTTTATTCGACAATAAGACACCACATTACACTACAATAATAAATAACACGTTACAACACAATATCTAAAGAAAATTAAAACATCACACACGAAAAAGACACAAAATTATAAAGCAAAAGAATCAAAAAGGAGGAATTATTTTTCATGAGACAGTATGCACATTGCACAACATAAGGACGTAAAGTATGGGGACATTCCCGACATCCCCATAGTGCAAGGGTCAGCTGTACGAGTAGTGTATTGTTATGTCCATTGTAGAAAAGGATACCACTCAGGCTTATTACCGTGGTGTTCACCACAGTGCCTGGTGTTATGTGGCTCCTAATAACAGTCATTCAGAAATAGGGACAGATACATGCACTCAGCATTAACACTTTAACCTAAAAAAATAATATAAGTAGTATATTTTTAAATATTACATAACATAATAATTATTAATACATTATATATACGATGATATCTAATTATGAAGATATAATAACAAATAAATAGATAATATTATAAAGCAGTGCGTGTGACTCATTGCTATGGCATGATTTTACGGCTATCCCGGCCCCCCGCCGCCCGCGCCCCTCGTAAAACCCGTGCACTCACCATAACGCATATGGTTGTTGCATGGGGTAGGTGCACCGCGCGCGCAGGGCTACCGGGCACAGATCACCGCTAATATACCTCAGCAACGAACAATATACTTACGTATCATCAATAACAATAATAAATAATACATAATGTACGTGTGTAATACAGTAATGAAACAACGAGATGTACTAAGCGCTTTAAATAGTTATTACTACTTAGGGTTGGTACTACTAATATATATTCTGTGCTTAGGGAGAGAATAGTTATTACTACTTACTACTTAGGGAGGCAAACTTATGCTTGGAGTTTTAAAAGTGTTTGATTCAATAGCACAAAAATGCATCGTTTTTCAGGGAATAGTGACTTCTCTTTTTTCGCCCAAAATCTCCCAGAAATCATTATTAGTGCAAGTGCAACGATACAAAAACACTATTGTAATTATACAACATTACATAATTTCAAACCCCAACCCGCAACTCCGTTGCGCCAAAATTTGTTTATCGCGCTGGAACCGTACATTTTTCCGGAATAAAAAGTATCCCATGTCCTTTTCCAGGACTCAATGTATCTCCATGACAAACAGCAACGATTTTGCTGAAATTGTTCGGCGGTTTAGCCGTGAATAGGTAACAGACAGACAGACACACTTTCGCACTTATTATAAATGTGTGAAAGAGTGTGTGTTTAGTATGGATTATTAGCAGCTGATGATTAGAAAACCTATTACCGAAACGTTTATAACACTTGTTATTTGTGTGTTGTGACTTGTGTATTCTAGTTGATTGTTTATTTATCAGCCTTTCATCCGATGAATAGATTTCTAGCCACGATTTCATACGAAGCTTTCATAAGAGCACGTTCACAATATTTCTTCGCGTCATGTATTGAGTAAGTATTAATGAATTCTTTCACAGGTTTTATTTGCTTTCTACTCCGAATTTTCCTTCTGTATAAGTGCTATGTAAAACACTGTGATATTTCGATTCAGTGGAGGTTTGATTTATATTTTACAGACCGAAAGAAATTTGGTAAATTCTTCAGTTAATTTCAGAATGATGAGATATTGTTAATCATTAGGTATAATGGTATTGTAATATTATGAGGAAACAATTAACTGAGTAGCTATAACTTAGCCTAACTAAAGCATTGTATTCAGAATCAATCCAAATATTACCTTCGCTCCGCTGACATACGAGAGAGCTGCGGAAGCGTTTAGACTAGAATCTAGAATATGTGCTTATCGTAAGCATAATATATTTGTAAGTCTTTTTCAGTACTAATTTTAAAAGCAATACTTGCTATTTTTTATGAGTTATCTAATAGTAGGGGAGGCGAAGGTGCTAATTTTGTAGTCACTCGAGCGTCATGGATACCTAGTAGGTATTTTACATTAGATAAAACTGATAAAAAAATATTAAGAGCGTTTTTTATTTTAGCGGTGGGTTCAGAAACTGCGGCCATTTTAAAGTTTTGAAAAAGAAAATATATTCAGCAAATTGCTTATTTCGGTCAGTTATATATATTTTAGACAACAAGGACTAAATCATTTAGTTTAGTGCAAAATAAAATATCTGCGAACTTTAGTTAGGAAAATATCAAAGGTTTATTTTTTATATTTTAAAATGTTCCCACAGGCTTACCTTATCTTTGAATCGTCAGTGCTTTTTATGGAAGCTTCTTTGGGATATACTAAACATACCCTATCTTAATCTGACAGATCGGATGACATTGCAATATTAAAAAAAAAAAAAAAAATTTAACCCACCACGTGAGAAATCTGATTTCTATACCATGATAACTAGACACATGTCGGAAGCCTATACAAACTTAATCTGACACGCTCGAGCTACTCCCAAAATCCCCTCTTCCCCTCCTCTACTATAATATGTTACTGCAAGTAACGCTCTATGCTAGGCTGATAGGCGCAAAATCTAAAATTTGTTTGACAACCCAGGCGTACTATGTTCACAAAATTATTTAGTCATAATATTTTTACACCTGCTGACCATGAGTTTTGGAGTTATCTAAACTCTACATGCAAACGACACGTTATGGGACATTTTTATCGCTTTTAAATATCACCAAATTGCGATTCTTTTACTTCCATTTATACTCATTAATAATTAGTATAGTTTTTAAGTAAGGTTGTACCTTTATTTAAAGCGGGACTTAAATCTGATCCAACTAATTATAGGCCTATATCGATTCTACCGACTCTAAGTAAAATATTTGAAAAAATAATTTTAAATCAGTTACTGTTACATTTTAACTTAAATAATTTATTGCACAAAAATCAATATGGTTTTACTAAGGGTCGATCCACAACGGATGCTGGTATAGGTCTTCTTTATAGTATATTTGAAGCATGGGAGGACTCGCAGGATGCCCTAGGGGTTTTTTGCGACCTCTCCAAGGCTTTTGACTGTGTTGAGCATGCTACATTAATCAGGAAATTGCACCACTATGGCATTAGGGACTCAGCACTCAACCTTTTGACATCTTACCTCAAAAATAGAACTCAAAGGGTTGACATTAATAGTAAAAGGTCCAATGGGACCAAAATAGAATTAGGCGTCCCACAGGGATCCATTTTAGGTCCATTCCTTTTTCTCATCTACATAAACGACTTACCTTATCTTGTTAAGGATAATGATAATGAGATAGTACTTTTTGCTGATGACACTTCACTTATTTTTAAAGTGAAGCGACAACAGTCAAATTATGACGAGGTAAATAGTGCTCTCTCAAAAATAGTACATTGGTTTAACGTTAATAACTTACTTCTAAATTCTAAGAAAACTAAATGTTTAAAATTTACTTTGCCCAATGTTAGGCAAGTTAAAACCAATATACTATTAAATGATGAGAAGATGGATTTGGTGGACACCACTGTATTCTTAGGCATTACACTAGATAGTAAACTACAGTGGGGTCCTCATATTGCTAATCTTGCAGATAGGCTCAGTTCTGC
This sequence comes from Lysandra bellargus, assembly GCA_905333045.1. NCBI lineage: Eukaryota > Metazoa > Arthropoda > Insecta > Lepidoptera > Lycaenidae > Lysandra > Lysandra bellargus. Next base: position 12,982,246 of record HG995319.1, on the reverse strand, counting down.
AGCATACGCAGTCAGAAAAATACGGGAAATTGCTGACGAAGACACAGCAACACTAGTTTATTTCAGTTATTTTCATAGTAGAATGTCGTATGGCATCCTCTTATGGGGAAACGCTGCCGACATTAATACGATTTTTGTGCTGCAGAAGCGAGCTATACGTTCAATTTATAAAATGTCAGCTTTTGAATCTCTGAGAGAAAAGTTTAAAGAAATTGGTATTCTAACTGTTGCTTCTCAATACATTTTGGATAATGTTTTATATGTTAAAAAGAATCTTAGTAAATTTACAACCAAAAGTGACAGTCACGGAAGAAACACTAGAAATAAGTATAAACTAGAAATACCGGTGATCAGACTTAGTAAAGTTAGTAAATCTTTTAAAGGTCAATGTGTACGCCTTTACAATAAAATCCCAGAAAACGTTCAGAATCTTTCCATTAATAAATTTAAAAAAGTAGTCAAAGAACGTTTGTGTGCCAAAGCCTATTATAAGGTCAATGATTTCATAAACGACGGCACATCTTGGGAGTAGGATGGCTGCTTGCAAGGCTACTTCTACATTATTTTATGACTTACATTTATGTATGTATGTTGACATTGTATAATTTTAAGTTACAGCATTGTAAACTTTATTTTAAAAGATTATTTTTTTTCTCACTTTTTTTGGTAAATAAAGTGGGCCCCCTGCGAGTTTCTTACGCCGGTTCTTCTCGCCGGGTTAGTTCCCGAACCGGTGGTAGGCATCATGTAGACTTTCAGAAAATATTTGCAAAAATTTATTCTGAATAAAAAAATTTGAGTTTGAGTTTGAGTTTGAGTCCTTTGTATATTAACAAAATATGAGTCATAATGGCCTGAAATATATTTAATTTAAATAGAATTTGGTCATTTAGCTCTATAATTTCCTGTTGCTGACGCTCGTTACGTGGCCACACATTTAACGCCTCGTGTATTATTAACAAAGACCTTCCAATAATAGTACAGTAAATGAAGGCAAAAATCAGGTGCAACCTCCGATTTCGTTGAACCTCCATCGATTTGGATGAAATTTTGGGATTAGGTACATTAAGCCCTCTACTTTAATAGTGACATACGTTCGTATCGTGCTTTTTTCATTTTAGGGGTGAAATCCACCCCTTTTGTTGAAAATAGAAAAAATGCAGATTTAACCATTCTGGCTGAACTTATTGTGTTTAATTTGATAAAATAAATGTTTTTAATGTTTTATTCTTAATTTATGATTATATTACAATTAATTTTTCAATCATTTTAGCAACCATCCCTTTAATCGTGAAGAAAACATTTTTTGTATTTCTTTGCTTTAAAATCGTATATTTACATTACATAAAGAGTTTGTTTGGTATTTACGATATAATTTTTGGGTAAAACTGAAATATAAATCCCCTTATTGCGGAATAACGGTAAAAATTGGGTTCAAAAACTTATTAGGTTTAAGTTTTTGAACCCAATTTTTTCAGTTTTTTAATAATTAGCACATTTTAATAGTGAAACAAAGACAATAAAAATACAACTATAAATAAATTAATGAATATATATATAAACACTATTTATAAATAAAAAATTAAATCTAAATCGGAGGCTGCGGGCAAAGTGCCAATTAGGCTGGCAGCATTACCTCGCTGAATGGCCAAACTAATACGTTTTCCGAAGTAAGCGCCAGCCCTGGGGTCATTTGATTTGGCGACCAGTCTTTTGGAGACATCTTTATAGAGGGCTTTTGCGTCTGGCCCCCACGGACCCAAGGTTTCTACAGCAAAAGGCAGAAATAATAAATGAAGTTTTCGCCTAGACACTCATATTTCCGCCTCTTGCTGGTTTCCGCGTGAGCGGCGGCCGCTCCCGCCTCTTTCGAGGCGGCCGTTAAGTGCGACGCTGCCAGCGTGTCCACGCAGGTGGCGTCCCAAACCAAAGGCCTGCCCCGGCTCCATGGAATGAGCGTCATTCCATCAGGTCTCCTGCCATCGTCACGCGCGTTACCGTTCGGCTCGAGTGTAGCCGGCACGTTGACGGAAGCAAGAGCCCTGCGGATGACGTCATTTATGGAGGCATGGCGGGACTGGCGGCCGGCACTCCGGCGGCAAGACAGTCCGTGGTGCCCCTGGCGGTCCACTGAGGTGCCGCAATGGCAGCGGTGGGCTTCGGTGATATCGGCACCTATACGCAAACCGACTGAAACGTTGAAGGTGTTATTGTCTAAAAGTGTGCCTATATTAGATGATGGGATTGCCTGGAGCCAATACCCCGATTCTGGCTCAGCGGACGCCAAGAGACGCGCACGGTCTACGGCGGACGAGCAATTTAAAAGGTCGAGTTTAGCCAAATTTAGTAGTGGTTCATCCCAATTTTTTTGGATGTTGGCATTGATGTTTTTCAGTTGATTTACTTAGTATTAATTTCTTATTAAGTTTTTTTGCGAAATTTTTTCACCCTTGTAAACTAACCAATGCCTGAATAATAAGCTTTAAGTTTTTATTTTAAGTTTTTTTATCAGCTTTAATGAGTTCGAATATTTTTAGGGTTCCGTACCTCAAAAGGAAAAAACGGAACCCTTATAGGATCACTTTGTTGTCCGTCTGTCCGTCCGTCCGTCTGTCAAGACCCTTTTTCTCAGGAACGCGTGGAGGTATGAAGCTGAAATTTATATCAATTACTCAAGTCTACTGTCCCTTGAAGCTGTGAAAAAATCAAACTTCTAAGCCAACGCAATCAAAAGATACAGCCGTTTATGCCGCAAATTTTCGACACTTGCAAGGGAATCAAAACCTACAGGGGGCTTCCCGTGAACTCAGAATCTTGAAATTTGGTACGAAGCAACGTCTTATAGCATAGATAAAGGAAAAATTACGAAAACCATAAATTTTTAGTTACATCACATAATATATATTTTTTTTATAATTTTAAACTTACTACCCATTTCCTCATAAGCGCGTAGAGGTATTAAATTGAAATTCATACCAAATACTCAGGTCTATAATACCTTTAAGCTGTAACAAAATCAAACTTCTATGTCAACGCAATCAAAAGAAACAGCAATTTAAGCTGCATATTTTGAAACTCGCAAGTACTCGCAAGGGAATCAAAACCTAAAGGGTACTTCCAGTCGACCTAGAATCTTGAAATTTGGCATGAAGCAACGTTTTATAGCACACATAAAGGAAAAATTCCGAAAACCTTAAATTTTTAGTTACATTACAAAATATATATTTTTTAATAAATATAAACTTATTACTTTTTTCCTCATGAACGCGTAGAGCTATCAAGTTGAAATTCATATCAAATACTTAGATCTAATTGCCTTTAACCCGTGAAAAAAAAAAATTCTAAGTCAACGCAAAAACGCAAAACGCAAAAGTACAACCATTGATACCGCATATTTTGAAACTCGCAACTACACGCAAGGGCATTTAAAACCTAAAGACCACTTCCCGTTGACATAGAATCTCGAAATTTGGTAAGAAGCAATAGCTTACAGCACAGGTAACAGAAAAATTCCGAAAAGCTTAAAATTTTAAGTAGTTATACCACCAAAAAAATTGATTGTAAACATAATTGTAGTTACAGCAATGACCGCGAGTTATTATACTATGTATGGGGAGGGCAACATTTTTCAAACGGCAAAGACGACCTCACTCATCGTCATTCAATCCCGATGTTTTGGTGAATGTAGCTGTATAATCTAAATGCGTCCTAACTGCTTAAAGTGTTATACTTATAATTAAATTCAATGACATTATTATAAAAATACCATAGTTATGACTCGATTGTCGTAATGAACGAACTTTGTAAACCTTGCAGGTTTGTACGGAACCCTCGGTGCGCGAGTCCGACTCGCACTTGGCCGGTTTTTCATAGATAAGATACATTTTATTAATATATTTCAAACATTGATATTATTTAGTCAAAAATATTAAAACAACGATTTCAAACTACCCTCTGTGCAAAAAAATTTACGCAAAGGCTAAATCTGCTAGACTGAAATACATATTTAATAGACGCACATCATTATAAAAAGCCCCTCTCTTATCTAATAGACATTTATCGTTTCGTTTACTTTCTGAATATTGAAAGACTTGGAAAGATTAATGTATATTTAGTATGGATTAGATAACGCCTGCTGGAACCGTACATTTTTTCGGGATAAAAAGTATCCTATGTCCATATCCATTCCCGAGACTCAAAGTATTTTCATACTAAATTTCAGCAAAATCGGTTGAACCGTTTGGGTGTTAAGAGGTAACAGGTAGACAAAAAAACACTTAAGCATTTATAATATTAGTATATAAGTACCTATTGATAGGGTTTCCTACTTCTGCTTCAAAATTGTTTAAAAAAAATGTTTTCGTTAATATCACAATAGCTCTGTTAATTTTTTAGTTATCGGGTTCATTTATAAACCATTTTGAAGGTAATTTAAAGACCTTTAAGATTAATTTGAAAAATACTTTTTAAAGAACCTGGTTTTTAAAAAAAAATTGGGGTAAAATGACCCGGTTTCATGGTTCTCGCGGTAAAAGTTGGGCTTGAAACGTCTCTATCTTCGTTATTTTTCATCCTATAAAAATCAAAAGAATATCAAAACATTTCTTAAAAAATGGGCACAAATTTCGTTCTTATAATTTTTACCAAGGTGCAATATTTTTGAAGTTATGTTAAAAAAAAAGATATTTACGAAAATTTGAATAATATCGATTTTACTAAATCATTCTTTTTTTCAAAACTAAGCATTCATAAGAAATTTTTTTGAGATCATTAATTATGCTAAAATAAAGAAAAGTCTTTGGGGATAACCATCAATTTGAATTATTATAGCAATGGTCAACGTTTTATTTTTCCATTTTCGCAAAAAAATTTGAAAGAGTCATCTTATTTTTATCGTAACTTATTCATTTTTAATGCTTTCAACTTTTTAAAATGCTTATTAGAAAGGCACTTTTGAGCACTTTAAAAAGTCTTAAAAAAGTACATGTCATTAAATGCATCGGTTTACCGTTATTTAAGTTTGAATACATAGACTTAGGTACTCGCCGAAAGAAAATATATATATACAATCACCTATAGCTCACGTTGAATTAATAAAAGAATGTATTTCAGAGCAGAAATTAGTTTGTTTTCTTATTGGCTTTAATTTTGGTAATTACATATTTTTCGTAAAAACCTATAGTTTCTTATTTAATAATGAAAAACCGCTTTAAGACATGTATTTTTCTCACGCAAAAACATGATCTTTGATCTTTAATAACTCTGAAAGTATAGATTTAATCAAAAATCTTTATATAACAAATTTTGCTTAGAATTTGTGTGTCTATTGATTCCTGGGGTTAATTTTTATTTAAAAAAATTCACCCCACGACAAGGGCTGGCATCCACCCCCAGGGCAAAAGCGCAAGTTGACACTATGTCACTTTTGTTTCTTAGGGTATCCCCCACCTACTCACCAATTTTCATGAAAATCGAGTGAGGTTCAACGAAATCGGAGATGAAAACCTTCACTGCCTCCACTATAATACATGTCAAGACGTTGCGCTTCCCGAAATGAGCCATCAGACATAATATTATTGGCAACTGTCATCCATTCACCTCGTTACAATAGATGCAATAGGATATATTGGATGGTTACATTGATTCTCGATACAGCCGCTCCAGACAATTGTAACAATGTAAATGAGCATGATTTTGGCTGGTAGGTATTATCTCTAGATCAATACAAGATGGTCGTAGTCATTGAAGCAAAGCTAATTTGTCTGCATAATTATTCTGGTGCACACCTCTTCGTGATAAATATTAATATGGGTTTCGTACCCAAAGGGTAAAAAGACTGGTAAGGTATTACTGCGACTTCGATGACTGTCCGTCTGTCTGTCTGTCTGTCTCCAGGCTGTATCACAAAGAACGAAGAAATAACAACAAAATATACTAAAACAAAATAACGTGATATTTTTGCCTTTTCTGCTCGTATTCAATAATGGCAACAGGTAGGCACTTAAAATATTCACTTAACTAAATCTTTACTTACTCATAATATATATTTATACTCTAATAATATGAAATAATAAAATAAAATAAATATTTAAACTCGGCTCGGCTCTCTCCAAAAAACACATTTTTTTACTTCCTTCGCTCTATAGCGATACTGAAACCTTCGTGCGCGAGTCCAACTCGCACTTGGCCGATTTTTTACTACAGAACTGGGACTGGCAGCTCAACATCACGGAGGGTAGAATCCCTCCGCGGTGTTGAGCTGCCAGTCCCAATTTGGAATGACTCATATAATAATGCATCGCACCGCCTTGTCATTTTTAACCGACTTCCAAAAAACGAGGAGGTTATATGTTCGGCTGTGGATATTTTTTTTTTTATTTTTTATTTTTTTATTTTTGTATGTTCAACGATTACTCCGCCGTTTGTGAACCGATTTTCGAAATTTTTGTTTTGTTGTATTAGGTTTCACTCTAATTTGGTACCATGTTCACAAAAGTGGTGACCTGATGATGGGATCCATGAGTAATCGAGGGAACTCCTCGAAATTTATATGGAAACATATGGTGATTTTGGTTTTATGTGAAGTGTACTAAGAATATGCTACCAAAAAGTCAAATATTGGGTCAAAGTATACCATGGTTTCGAAGATGCTGAGAGAACTCCTGACTCATTATAGATACACGTTCGGGAGTTTCGGCGTTGTTTTAAGAACAGAAAGCATATGCTACTATGCAATTCATATTCATCATCATAATCATCATCATCATCATCATCATTAAGGTCACCAATGTCCCATGGCACAAAATTAATAATAGTACAAGGCATAGGTATGGATATACTAATAATAATAATTATGTACTGTATAACAACACCTGTTTGTTTAATACATGGCGGTCGGCGCCGCAGAGGCGACGGCGTCGTCGCGCCGCCGCGCCGCATGGCGCGTGGCGGCAGACAACAGATCGAATACTTTACTAATTACTTTATAAAATTTAAATAGACAAATAGAATTAAAATAAAGTTATTTTAAAAAGAGCATTTACACAAAACAAAGTCATTGTCTTTTTAATCAGTTATACTTATTAATCGATAGATGGCGCACTAAGTATCGATTTGAATTCTTGACTAAGCGCTTATTCCACTTATCCTAGCTAGGAAGTCCTAGCTAGGGTCCAAAAAAAATTATTCAAGTGGAATAACATTTAGAAGCTAGGATCCTAGCTAGGATCCTAAATCGGAAAAAATTTAGTCAAGTGGAATAACATTTAGAAAGCTAGGATCCTAGCTAGGACTTCCTAGCTAGGATAAGTGGAATAAGCGCTTTACAAGAACAGAGCTGTCAATAATTATGATAATATTAAATATTATGAGTAGCTACGCTACATCCTATGTAAGTTTATACAATTTTTTATCTGATAGATCCTTCGATCGTGGAAAAACGAGACACAATAGCCTTTCTATTGTTATCTCAATCGCCGGTGACCGCTTGGGGCTTGAAGCATTAAAATTGTTAAATTACTTAGCACAATATGTTTACTTCACTGATAATATATGATTTTGTGAGTGTGAGTTGTGACTCTTGACAAATTATAATAAGATACGTAAAATATACGCGAAGGTTTACCTACTAGTGTAACTAAAAAGAGTGAAATTATTATTATTTTTAACAAAAAATTAAAACCGACTTCCAAGGTAAAAACAATAATAACATTAATATGAACTAAAAAGTATTAAATAATTTTTACTATCTAATGGTGCCTTTTTCCGAATTCGGCTAAACCTCAACTATTTCTGTATTCAATCTTCATAATTTTGAAGTCGGTGCCAGTTCCAAAAGTTTCAAATATTCTGTCAGAGGACTGAAGATTCAGCTATCTGGTACCGACTTCAAAATAATGAAGATTGAATACAGAAATAGTTGAGGTTTAGCCGAATTCGGAAAAAGGCACCATTAGATAGTAAAAATTATTTAATACTTTTTAGTTCATATTAATGTTATTATTGTTTTTACCTTGGAAGTCGGTTTTAATTTTTTGTTAAAAATAATAATGCAATGTGAACTGACCATTACTTGTTCCAAAAGTAGTGCTTACAAATAAATAAAATCAATGGTAGATTCTTTTATTTTACATATACAGGACCCTGAAATGAGTTGTAAATACCCCAAAAGGTATCCCCTAAGTAAATAGAGACCCTTCCAATCAAACTCAGGGAGCCGCCAACTCAAACACCAATCATGCCATTTCATCCAATTAACTACCTCAAATGTCTGAACTTTGAAGGGCATTTATGATTTTTGATATTAAATTACTTATTATATTAATAATATCTGACAACAATAATTCTTAATTAAGCTAGTAGTATTAATTTTGGATCACAGCTTCTTAATGAACAAAATGCTTAACGCCAAGTATTGTTGTTATCGCCAAGTATTACTCTTTCATCGGGGAAAATAGCACAGTAGTGACTAGTGAGTTAGCGACCCATCAAAACAAATTTAATCTGCCTACTTACCAACCTAAGCTAAGCTATATTTATATTATTATTACGATTTGAAGTGGGAATCGTATTCTGAAATGAGGCAATCTTATATAACAAAAATATTAATATAATTGGGTTTAATTGGGTTTCAGCAAGTGATAAAAGTATTATAAAAACAAAAGTATGATTTTAGACAGAAAAGCGATCTAGGTTATCCCCGAGAAACCACCCATGTTTATTCCTATTTAAATCCGAGAGAAACTCGGTCTCTTAAGCACTGTTATCTTAGCAAATAATATACGTTTTTCATGAAACAGGCTTAGCCTATTTATCGTATCCCAGTTGGGAGATAAATTCTGTTGGAAACCTAAAGCGGTCAGGATTTGCATATGTAACAGCCGCGCCGATGTTAAAAGTACAAACATTCAGGGACCAATTTACCTTTATAATCTCTACCAGCCATTTAAACATTTGTTATAAGTAACCTATGAAACATTATTGTTTTCATAAAGTATTCTAATAGTACGGAAGCCCTAGAACAAATCTTTTTGTGATTACTAACAAGCAATTTTTTTGTGATAAGACAAACAACATTTTTATTTTCGAAAAATCTCGAAAGTGGTAGCTAACAGAGATAGAAAAGATTTCATACTTTGACTTGATGGTCCTAAAATATGGATTGTTGATAAGGTTACTCTTAAATTATAAATAACTATTAACCTACAAATATACAAAAAATCAGCTGGTTAAGGTTCCGTTTTAGGGTACAGTAGTCAACCAAGTTTTGTTGATTACAGATTAGGGATCTGTAATGAAAAACGGAACCCTAACCAGCAGATTTTTTGTATATTTGTAGGTTAATAGTTATATAATTTAAGAGTAACCTTGTCCTACAAATAAAACAATCCATATTTTAGGACCATCGAGTCAAAGTATGAAATCCTTTCTATCTTTGTTAGCTACTACTTTCGAGATTTTTCGAAAATAAAAATGTTGTTTGTCATCAAAATGTAGCTACTCACAAAATATTTGCTTGTTAGTAATCACAAAAAATTTGTTCTAGGGCTCCTTTACTATAAGCACTATGTATTCATTAAAATATATTCTTATAGTAAAGTTATAAAGCGTGAGTCGTGACGCATGATGAGGGTGACGTTTTACTGTAGCTATATGGATAATCTTGTAGCGAATCGTTTCTGTGGGATTTAATCTTTAAAACCGAAAAAATAACTTGTATAATCTATGCTCATATCATTTTTCTTGTCAAACAATTAGGTGACCAGCCCACACTGTCGTTTTGAAACAGCGTTTCAACTTGAACCCACAACCTTCAAGTCCAGGAGCTCTAAACTACTACACCAAAGAGGCGTTGTGACTTGTGACCTTAAGTAGTAAAGAACTAAAACCCCAAATATTGCACACATTTAGTTCTGTACATCAAAGCGAGGCCCGGTTTTACCCTACATAGCAGCCTAATGAGTCATTCTTAATTGCATTTTGGAGCGCCCGCTTTTAGCACAAATTAGATGCTACTACATCACTCAGACGTGTCTACCAACTTAATTTATTCCGGGTGTAGAAATAATAGTTCAGTTTAATGAAGTGGTTGAATTGGTAACCGAGGAGGAAATACTTCAAATGATGCGTGATACAATCTTACAAGAATGTATTTTAATGTGACCGCAGTTAGAACTAGCACCATGTTGTAAACTACTTCAGATTACCGCCACACCTTGATTTTAATGTCAACCTAATTTGCCGTAAAGTTCATTATCTAGACACGCGGTAGTTTGTATGGAACTTGGCTTTTCATTTTTACATATTTTATGTTTTTTGTGGGATAAATTATTACTGGCGTAATTTTAAGGATGTATATAAGGTCAAATTCCGTAGTACATCCAATTAAATTATGAAAGTGCTAAATATGAAAAAAATTGGACACCCATTGAATTATAATGATTATTTATAATCGATTTTTAACTATTCGATATTTAATTATTATTGAAAAAAATTGAGATGTAATTTGACCAGTGACCACCGCAAACACAATGGACGTCAATGATTGTGTTCGTTTCGCATGCGCAAAGTAAAAAAATTGTGTCAGTGTTAGTGTCACATGCCAAAATTTGACAGAAATTGATTCAAATTTCTATTATTGCACATGCACGAAAGCTGCACATACGCATTGAAATGAAACGAATATGTCTAATCTAAGTCTCTAAATCTACTTTCCTTCGAAAAGTAATGGCGATACAGCTGGTATCGCCATTACTTTTCGAAGGAAAGTTTTCATCAATTTCAATTTGAAATATTTCCGCAGAATCACCGGTGAACCCACTTTTTTTGGGCTTAAAAATCGCAAATCTTACAAAGAAATTGATAAGCAGTTTTTAAGCCGTTTATCTTTGATACAAAGTTCACAATTGTGACGAATTCTCAAAAATTGTACCACTTCCGGCAAAAATTACGTACGATTCATGGAAATTTTAAAATGAATTATTTCACATAACTTGTCGGTAAGTTTTGATTTTTTGGTATCAATCGATGCAGAATGTTTTATTCTACTATATATTTCGAATTTAGGTCAGAATCTTTGAATTTATAAATGTTATATACATCCTTAAGAGACAGCTGCATTTCATCCACGCCTTCATGACAAGCCAAAATGGACGTTGTTATAATCTTTTGTGTATCATTCCATAAAAATTGCGAACTGAGTTATGAATGCAGTCATGTTTTTTAGATCATTTAGAACAAGACTGCATACATAATTTAAAAAATTGTGATTTAGTACACAAATGCTTAACAAGTTAACAACCACCAATTATATCATTGCAGAAATCCTAAAAATAATATCATTATTAACACAGTAAAGTTACTCAGCCCTATGCTTGAGATAAAACTGTCTCGATATTGGGACAAGCTTTAAGAGTGCGTTACGTGATAAGGATTGTTTTGCTACTTCGTTACCTGAAATTACGGCAAGAGAAAATGGTCTGTCCTATGAATATGTATATCAATAATTATTAACTAAACCAATATAATTATTGATTTAGTAATGCCATGAGTGAATTTCTACAAGGAATCCTCGCACGTTTGATTAAACGTCTTTGTAACATTAGTCCGGTTTCCGATACGATTGAGTATTCGACGCATTCACGTGTCCACCAATCAATTCGTGATACCCATTCACTCGGTTTTCGATGATGGACAGCAACCATCAACCTCAATTTATCCTTCCGAATGCATCGCCTCTGGGATTTCAGATATAATTAACTTACCTGTTGGCACCACTCGGTTAAAATCGAGTGTCATCTCTCGCTCCAGAAACGTTGACGTGATGGAATCATCAAAAATGACGTTGATTAAATTTGCGGATATGCAACGAAAGTGGACGTGGTACAAAGTACCTACCGAATACCGATATCAATTTGGTTTTAGGGACAATAATTCAGACCGCAACGCGACGCGCGCGCGTAGATGCATTTCTAATGGCGTCTCTTCACAATCGGCGATTATAGGCGATTACGCGCGAGCACGATTGTGTAGAGGGCTACTCGCCTATAGTCGGCGACGATCGTGCATAGTCGCCGTCGTGATCGCTGCGATCGGTGACTTGTCGGTTTTTTGGACACGCATCAAAGGGAATCGCGTGTAGTCGGCAGCGCGTGCCCACACGATCGCCGATCATTCATTCACCGGAGGACAGCGGAGCAGTGCGTACGTCCGTCGCGTCGGCTTTTGTTTATAAAATAAAATACCTAGATACCTATAACTGGACAATAGGATCACCTATTAAATTGTTTAGGTAGGGGAGACTGGGTATTAATATGTATACTATGAACTACTGTACAGTAGAAGTGTTTCTTATGAAAGCTATGGCCGTAAATGTAAATTAGAATTAATTTCCTAGGTAAAAAACAGTTTGGTGGTAATTAGTTGTTTCAATCGTGCCCAGTCTACCCTATAGGTATTTACAATTTATTATAATATAATAATAATTGCTTTGTTCTATTACGATTTGCGATGAATGCTCAAACACCACCATCTTCTCTTCTTCCATTTTCTTTTCACAACTTTTCGTTGAACTATATTGCTAAAATGATTGTAAATTGAAATTAAACTAATTGTAGCTGCAGCTATGACCTCCACGTCCATCTTGATGGCTTGCCGCTCAATGAATGAACGCGGACGATCGTGTGGATGCTTGCACGACGATCGTGGCGATTACCTTGCCGATCACAGGCGATCAACGAGTGCCGATCATCGCCGATTGTGAAGAGGAGCCATAAATTTGTATGGATTTGACAGAATTCAATTGCATACAACATAAACACCCTAAACTCTAAAGTATTATCACTCAGTTTTGTTACACCATGTGGATATAACAGAGTTGTGGGCAGCAAAAAATGATTTCAATTCTGCATTATCGATTTTTTCACTAGCAGCAGTAGCAAACACTGGAAAAGTAAAAAAGAAGAAATAGCTCTTCATTGAGAAACATTGTGATGTAAATGAACTAAAAAGTATTAAATAATTCTTACTCTATTCAAATTCAGAATTTGCCTAAACCTCAACTATTTATACAATCTTCTTAATTTTGAAGTCATTACCAGTCACAAAAATTGAAAATATTTTGTCATAGAATTCACTATTCTGAGCTGGTACCGGCTTCAAAATAATTAAGATTGTATACAGAAGTAGTTGAGGGTTAGGTAAATTCTGAAAGAGGCACTACTTACTAAAGAGTAAGAATAGGCATGATGACTATTTTTTTTCTTATTGGTAATTGAACTACCTCTCCAAATAGAAATATTGTTGAAAGAATGACTCCGATAGCTTAAAAATTCACCAAGATATGACAATTCAAACATCTCATAAATGGACCTGCCCGAAATACTCCATACAAAATGCTACTCGATTATGACGTCACCTTAGAGTTGCTTGTATAGGCATCGCGGGAGAACTTTGTTCGATAGCTATGTTCATTATTGCGTTTATGAAAGTAGTTTCATAATAAAAGTTGCTTTAAATTACATAAGTTATCGAATGGTAAGTATAAAAATATTAAGAAATTAAAAAAAAAAACGACTTGAATATTATCTAACTTTGAAGGCGCTTGACAAAAAAAAATACAAAAGCTATCAAGCTGTGGAAACACTAATTATTTTTTACCGTTATTTTTTATTTTATTAACAAAATTCGCTAATCTTTGACCTTGTCATCATCCCTATAATTCTTTAATACTTTTTAGTTCATTTAATACTGCTCTTATGAGTTATTCCTCCCTTCATTTACATGGATTTTTGTTGCGGCCTCATTTTTGACATTTTCCTTAATTACAGACTCGCAGGTGCACTTCAGCTTTTGAAATTATTAATGACTTTCATATTGCGTATTGAATTCAATGTTTTTTTCTTTTCATATAAAGAAAAGTGAAACAAAGTTAATAATTGTTCAATGAATTCAGTTGGAATATTGCTTTACATTGTAAAAAAATATATTTATACAAGTACATACCTGTCCTGGCAAAGGTGTTTTGCCAAGTTCGGTAAAAAAGGCCGCGACACGAACATTTTATATACATTATAGATTCTCTATTATCTAGATTCCAGATCCTTAAGAAAGCTTTTCCTTAACCACGTAAGCGTATCGTGGATAATAAAGATCGAACGAAGACTTAGCTTGAGTAATGTACGTTTTGTACGGAACGGCAATGTCTCAACTCTCAATCTTCCGTCTCGTGAAAAATATGTTTGTTGGTTTAGTTTGTATTAAAAGGTTTAGTATTACGTCATAAGGAACTAAGTCAGTCATAACTAACAAAGTTATGGAGTCTTGACCGGCATGTCAAAGCGACGTTATGTTTTTGTTTTTTCCCCCAAGTGTAATTTTCTGTTTTCAATATTATAATAGTACAAATTAAGCTTTAGCCGTTTACCTGCAATATTCTGGTGGAAGTTTTGTTTTGTTTTTTCAAATTAATTCAATCAATTTCGGCAACGTATCCAATTTCCGCAAAACATAGAGAAGCCATTAAAATTACGTAAGTATTTTTTGCAGATTAGCGTTGGTATGCATAATATTATGGACGCGCGTTTCTAGAAAAACAAGGGATAACTTTGCTCCCTTTTTTGTTTTGTGCTTTTTTTGGATATTTCATAAAATTTCTCCACATTGTAGAACATAACCAGCCTTTGTTGAGGTCATAAAATATTTTTACATCCACCGCAAATTGCACGCAAGGGTGAGGAGAAACAAGAAATTTTCACGAAACATATTTTGTGTATTTAGATGTTAATTTATAAGTTTTTGCTTCTCTACGACATTCCGACAATAATTTTTGAGCAAGAAAAACATTTTTGTATTCACAAGAAGCATAATAACAACATTGTAAATTTCAGATACCTACTTTATCAAGCCATAATTATTGTGGCAAAATATAATAAATAATAATACTTTATATGCATTGTTGGTTTCATAGGTGCGTGTGTACCAAAAACCTCTCCACCTCTCTCAAACAGCAAAATGCAAATATTTCGAGAAAAGTATTAAATTGAAAATTATTTACTACTAGATGACGCCCGCAACTCCGTTGCGCCGAAATTCGTATATTTCGAAGGAACTGTATATTTTTCCGGGACAAAAAGTATACTATCATAACATTGTAATCCCAGGATTCAAATTATATCCATAGAAAATTTGTGGAAGCTGCTAGGTTTGGATAGTTCAGCAGTTTGGGAGTGAAGAGGTAACAGATAGACACACTTTCACATTTATAATATTAGTATTGATTATTATTGTGCGAATTTCTAAAAGAAAAAGAAGGGATAAAATTACAGAGAAAATATAATATAACAGGGTAAAAATATACCTTATTAACTATACAAATGTCTTCAAATATTAACCAAGGAGGTATAATTTAAGTCTAAATTATTTTTATTATAGCCATGATAATGGGCAAAGGGCTTTTTA
The DNA here is from genome assembly GCA_905333045.1 of Lysandra bellargus. NCBI lineage: Eukaryota > Metazoa > Arthropoda > Insecta > Lepidoptera > Lycaenidae > Lysandra > Lysandra bellargus. Next base: position 12,966,790 of record HG995319.1, on the reverse strand, counting down.
AAATTGGAATGAATGTTGCTTATATAAATACCTGAACTTCAGGACCAAAAATTTAGGATCATACTAAGACATTCGTGTAAAATTGAAAACGAGACTGGATAATCATAATCTTTGAATGGAGTTTTTAAGAAATGATAATATCATTTCAATTATTATTTAGCAATTATTATTTATGATGATAATTAATACCACTACTACGGGAGCCCTATACATTAATCAGGGAACTCTAAAAACTGTTACGTAGGTACTCTCTGATTCTAACAAAGATTGCCAGGGTTAAAAGAATCTATTAAGGTGATCGCACATATATCAGCACGCACGCGCCGAACGCGCCGCATTTTAGAATAGGCATGACTATTTTTTTTTCTTGCTGATAATTTTATAGGACCTTTCCGAAATAGAAACATCGGTGAAAGAATTACTGTGTTAGCTAAAAGACTTTCTAACTGCTACTCGATTATGACGTCACCGTAGAGTTTGTAGACATCGCGGGAGAACTTTGTTCGATAGCTATATTAATTATTGCGTAGGTATATGAAAGTGGTTTCATAACAAAAGTTGCTTTAAATAACACACGTTATCGAATGGTATTATAAATATTAAGATTTCTTAATCATCTAAAATTAAGATTTCTTAATCTCAAATCAAATCATCTTTATTTCGCGCATCGGAGGCCCATATAACAAATACCTTAAATCTAACATACATATTTTATATTCACTTATAAACTAACATTGTGACTCGACGCTTAGTTCCGGAGTCTCCCCCGGAACCTCCGGTAGACTACATCCATCGGCCAGAACTCCGGCGCCTCTAAAGTCGACAGAAGATTCGTCGGTACTCTCACCACAAAATAGCTAAAGTTAACTTTGTGGCGAGACTGCAGACGCTCGACCCTCAGGCGCAGTGTCGTCTTCTTCTGGATGTAGTCCACAACGTCCTCGACCTCCATGGACCAGTGCAGGCGGGATATGTACAGGGGCGTTGCGGGGACCTCGCTCCGCAGACGCAGCTCAGGTACATAGGGCACGGTGCCGCGATGGTTGCGGGCGGCGGGCTTCTTATTCCTCTTCTCCACCAGTATGAAGCCCTCCTCATCGCACCCCTACTATCGTCCTTGCCAGGTCGAGAAGACTTGGCCTTGCAGCTAAACAACGCTTATGTTTATTTAAACAAAATATATTGAACGCAATTCACATTCGCGGGTTTTTCGCATGTACAAAAAAGTAAATAATCGGCCAAGTGTGAGTCGGACTCCCGCACGAAGGGTTCCGTACCGTTATAGAGCAAACATAGATAAAAAATTGTGTTTTTTGTATGGGAGCCCCCCTTAATTTTTATTATATTTAAATATTATTACGAATTATTAAATAACACATATATTTAAGGCCTTCGTGAAAGTTTCAAGTGCCTAACTCTTATCATTATTGATTACGAGCAAAAAAGGCCAAAAAAATCACGTTTCTTGTATGGGAGCCCCCTTAAGTATTAATTTTATTTTTATTTTAGTATTTGTTGTTATAGCGGCACCGGAAATACACAATCTGTGAAAATTTCAGAACTCTAGCTATAGCGGTTCTTGAAATACAGCCTGGAGACAGACAGACAGACGGACAGACATTGAAGTCTCATGAATAGGGTCCGGTTTTTACCCTTTGGGTACGGAACCCTAAAAAACTAAACAGTACGATTTCAAATGTTTGTTTTAATCAAACAACGTTGTTTTTTCGAGTTTCAAACAAATTGTTTCAAAAGCTTATATTTTATAGTCATGAATTTTCGATCACACCACTTGTTGGTTTATACAGAATTAAATTCGTGACTTTAAATACAGTATTTTAGCACCCACGTCTACGAATAACAAAAACTTTTATTATTATTCGTAGATCCACGTTTTAAAATTATTAATTTTATGTAGAGTAGAAACAAAAACAAAATGATAACAAAAAAGTGATAATAGTAAAAGTGGCAACACTGAAAGAGTACTTTATAATATTTATTTTTGCATGGACAAGCGCCCCTGTCATACATAATATAATATCCATACAAAAATTTAAGAAAAGTTGCTCGGCTAAAACTCAACTATTTTTGTACTCAATCTTCATCATTTTGAAGTCGGTACCAGATATAGCTGAATATTCAGTCTGCCAAAATATTTGAAACTTTTGAAACTGGCACGGACTTCAATATTATGAAGATTGAGTACAGAAATAGTTGAGTTTTAGCCGAATTCGGAAAAAGGCACTATTAGTGAATAATTATTTAATACTTTTTAGTTCATATTATAAGGATGTTATTATTGTTTTTACCTTGGGAGTCGGTTTTAATTTTTTGTTAAAAATAATAATTTCACTCTTTTTAGTTTTTTCGCGTACTGTGTAGAATAATACACCTGTATAATATTATTCTACGTATCTTATTACAAGCTCACCGGTGAGCGAGACACAATAGAATAACAATAGATTTCCAATAATCCACGATCGAAGGATACTGAACTGGCTTAGCTTTTGTTAGACAAAAACTTGACAATACCCTTATCTATTTTAGTACAGAAAATGACCGAAATCGCCTAGACTTTGTTAGCTAAATAATTGTTTCTAACATTGCAGCAACAAATGCTATTCAATTTGATACCGATATGGTAAATACATCGTCATCGTTAGCTTTAAAAATATGTAGGTGGATAGTTACATGAAATTTTTTATTATTTTAATGTTACAGTAATGAAATTACTTACTCGTTTCTATTCTGTATTTAAGTGACAAAAAATACTAATTAACTAACGAACTTTAATTAATAGGTAAGAAACAGGTGCATAACTACACACTTGTTGAGAGTACAAGTAATTATAAAACTATCTTAGAAAAATGATTGGTTCTTGATCTGACTGATCATTTATAGCTAAGAAAACTATAATATTTTTTATAGCGTAGTTTCCTATATAACCTCTAATGTAAAATACAAAACGCAGATAATCATTTTTATCACGATTAGTTTAGTGTTTTTACAATTTAAACGTAGTTGGTAACAGTCAGTCTTATTAATTTATTAAAAGTATGCTGTATGGCACGCTCGCGATAAACAAATATTATGGCGGTGAGCCTCTACTCGACTAGGTTTTGTAAGTGCATTTTTATTTGAAAATATCAAGGCAAAAAGCTAATCCATTTGAGTCAATTTTTTTACTGAGATAGAATAGGTATAATTGTAGAGTAATATGCACAAACAAAAGCTCATCTATTAGAGTCTGGCTCGTGACTCAAACGGTATAAGCCTTTGTAAATACGCCGCCCGGTCTGGTAGTCTGTACCCGGCGCGGCCAGCCGCCGCGCCGCTCGCTTGACAGCCCTAGCAGATAGTAGCAAGCGAGACCGCACACAGTTATTGTACTATGAACGCTAAGCACAATGCAAAAGGTTGAAATTAGGTTGTTTTCATGTGTTGTTGTGAGATAGGCATGTTACTTGTATTATCGAAGCAGCTTACTTCTCAGAAGTAATGTCAAATGTGTGCCTTATGCTCTGGACTTAAGGCTGAATTTGCTATGTTCAATTTTGGTGACATTGGTGACCCTGATGTGGTAATGATGATGATGATGATGATGAATGTAATTTGCACAGTAGCATATGCTTTCAGTTCTTAAAACAGCGCCTAAACTCCCAAACTTGTATCTATAAGGAATCCGGAGTTCTCTTAGTAGCTTCGAAACCATAGTATACCTCGGTGCAAAATCTTGCGTTTTGGTAGCATATGCTTAGGATGCTTCTCATAAAACCGAAATCACCATATGTTTCCATATAAATTTCGAGGAGTTCCCTCGATTACTCATGGATCCCATCATCAGGTCACCACTTTTGTGAACATGATACCAAATTGGAGTGAAACCTAATACAACACAACAAAAATTTCGAAAATCGGTTCACAAACGGCGGAGTAATCGTTGAACATACAAAAAAAAAAAAAAACATAACCTCCTCGTTTTTTGGAAGTCGGTTAAAAAGTGATAATAGTAAAAGTGGCAACACTGAAAGAGTACTTTATAATATTTATTTTTGCATGGACAAGCGCCCCTGTCATACATAATATTATATCCATACAAAAATTTAAGAAAAGTTGCTCAGTCAACAACAACAACAAAATTTAAGAAAAGTGTTCACTGTAGTCAATGTGTCAGACATTGACTACAGTGAACACGATACAGTGGGACTCGACATGTATGTACATCCTAGGGCCTAGAGTACACACAATGTGACACCCTGTAGGCTGTATATTTTTCTCGTACTTAATAAAATTTGACAAAAATAATTAACGCAATATTTTTTTTAGGTGGAGACTGAGGGAACGGGGCCGTCGATGTCGGCGTCGCTTCCCCTTTGCCCGGCCGGAAAACCTGATAATGAAATAATACCCCTGATTGAAGGAGGTAAGTAACAATGTATTGTCGTGGTGTACAAGTCGCCATGTTTAGGCCACTTTTGATATAATAAGTATTGAAATATCATGGAATCAGAACTCACAGGATCCGGGGCAGTAAATAAGAAAGCCTCAGATCATAATATGTTTGTTGACCTCAGCTTCGCCTCGGCCAACAATTACATGTGATCTGAGACATTTCTTATTTTCCTGCCTTAGGTGCGTAATGTACTATTTCCTCTCGCGTAAATTGCAGCTCTTTTCCCGCCAAGGCGGATATTATGTCGTTACAAAATTGAATCTCTTTTTGTCTCCGTCAGTAAACTACTAGTGACGCCCGCAGCTCCGTTGCGCCAAAATTCGTTTATCGCTCTGGAACCATACATTTTTTCGAGATCAAAATATATTGTATCCTATGTTCTTTCACGGGACTGTTGAGTGAGCTCAATACCCGGCGAAATCGAATCAGTGGTTTAAACATAAAGAGGTAACAGGCAGACGGACGCACACTTTCGCATCTACACATATTATAAAACAAAGTTGCTTTTTTCCCTCATGTCCCTTTGTTCCCTTTAAAACTACACAACGGATTTTGATGATTCTTTCAGTGTTAGATAGCCCATTTATCGAGGAAGGCAAGGAATTTTATCACGCTAATACTAATAGGAGCGAAGAAATAGAGGAAAATGTGGAATAAACGGGGAAAATTATTTGAAAGGGCTTATCTCGCGTACTACTGGAGTAATTTTGATGTTATAAGAAGTAGACCGCGTAAAGGATCATAGGCTATCGATTTTAATAATTTTTTCAGTGGCTATATATTTTATATCCGTGCGACGTCGGGGCGGTTCGCTAATTTATAATATTTTATGGATATTACTGCTTTGTTTTCACACTAGACGCAGACGACGGCACCAGCAGAATAAAGTTATTATACCTTTATTATCTTTATGACCAGCACAGGTAGTGAACAAAAAGTTTTGTTCGATGTTTGATAATTAGTGAGGGAGCCCTAGAACAATTTTTTTTGTGATTACTAACAAGCTATTTTTTGTGAGTAGCTTCATTTTGATAAGACAAACAACATTTTTATCTGCGAAAAATCTTGAAAGTGGTAACTAACAGAGATAGAAAGGATTTCATACTTTGATTTGATGGTCCTAAAATACATATTGTTCTATTTGTAGGACAATGTTACTCTTAAATTATATAACTATTAACCCACAAATATACAAAAAATCTGCTGGTTAGGGTTCCGTTTTAGGGTTCTGAAATCAACAAAACTTGGTTGACTACGGTATCCTAAAACGGAAACCTGTTTGTCTTATCAAAAGGAAACTACTCAAAAAATTAGCTTGTTGGTAATCACAAAAAAAAAAATAGTTAAAAAACCCATACTAAATGTTTCAATCAATAATCTGATATGACGTGTGCAGTGAGCACTACAATATGTCGGATTTTGGTCAGATTTTCTACAATATTATGTTAATTGTTTGTAGTAACATTCTCTGATCCGACTTTTGCGTAATATTTCCTATTATTTTGAGTGTAATAGTCACACAAATTCACAATAATAAATAATTTACCTAAGGGAAGCGTTTTAATTTACTTGGCTAAATTAAAGGTTTTGGTTTGTACTTATATCGGATAGTATATAATATTATCCGATGTATTATTGCACTTTGCTTTTGAGTTTATCAAAAAAAAATGTTTTTTTTTAAATAAGGGGGCAAACGAGCAAACGGGTCACCTGATGGTAAGCAACTACCGTCGCCCATGGACACTCGCAACATCAGAAGAGCTGCAGGTGCGTTTCCGGCCTTTTAAAAGGGAATATGCTCTTTTCTTGAAGGTTTGCAGGTCGTATAGGTCCGGAAAAACTGCTGGTGACAGTTCATTCCAGAGTTTTACAGTGCGCGGCAGAAAGTTACGCGAAAAACGCACTGTGGAAGACTGCCACTCATCAAGATGATGAGGATGGTATGTTTTTCGCGTGGGACGATGGCGAAAAATTGCAGGTGGTATGATTCCGAACAATTCCTCAGAGCACTCCCCGTGATACAACCGATAGAGGATGCAGAGTGAAGCTACATCTCCGCCTAATTCCAAGGGGTCCAAGTTGTTTGAAACACTATGGCAGTCAACAATTCAAGCGGCCCTTCGTTGGATACGATCCAGAGGGAGCAGTTGGTATTTTAGCGCCCCTGTCCAGAGATGAGAACAATATTCCATATGAGGCCGAACCTGCGCCTTACAGAGTTGTAGGCGTTGGTCCGGACTGAAGTACTGTCTCGCTCTGTTAAGAACACCAAGCTTCTTCGAGGCTAATTTGGCCTTACCCTCTAGATGATATCGGAACTGGACTTCGCTCGATATGTTGACGCCAAGTATCGCAATGCTAGGGGATATGGTTAAAAATGTGCCCTCGAAACGAGGACATACGACCATTGGTGACTTTTTAGTGGTGAACGCGCAGACTTGTGTCTTGGCGAGGATGAATTGGACCAAGTTACGTCTACCCCATTTAGAGACCTTCTCCAATGAATTCTCCACCTTAGACACAAGTTCGTTTCGACTCTCAGTGACATTTTGCCGAGAAATATTGGGGGAGCCGGTATATACAGCATCACCTATACTGTCATCCGCATAGCAATGAATGCCGCTGGTCTGCAACATGTTATTGATATGCTGTAAGAATAGAGTAGGCGATAGCACACAGCCCTGAGGGACACCAGCATCAACAGACTGAGTTTCCGAGCATTCGCCGTCAACTACGGCTCTCTGTCTGCTGCTGCTGCTGTCTTGTGTTTTATAATCGCACTGAAACTGCAAAAAAAACTGTATAAGCCTAAACCTGTATAACACTTGTGTGACAAAATAAATATTATTATTATTTAAAAAAAGGGATTTTGAAAACACTGAAAATAATTTGTAACCCCGAAATTCGGAATTTTTATATCAGTGAAGAGCTGAAAACAGAGTGAAACTGAACTGATCTGTAGCTCAGAGTGTTCTAGGCACAGCTGACGAGGCATATAACGTACGTAGAGTAGCTAAGCTACAGACGTATTTTAAGCCTACTCTCCACGTAGGCCTTAGGAAGTTATAGGATTATAGTTGTAACTTGTAGTTAATGCTAAAACTTAGCAAAATATATTTATCTATAGTTGGTGTCCGCAACACCGTCGCGTCAAAATTCGTTTATCGTGCTGGCACTGTACATTTTGCCGGGATGAAAAGAATGTCCTTTCCCGGGACACAAAGTATCTCCATACCAAATTTCAGCAAAATCGGTTGAGCAGCTTAGACGCGAAGAAGTAACAGACAGACAGGCACACTTTCGCATTTATAATAATACTAGATGATGCCCGCAACTCCGTTGCGCCAAAATTCATTTATCGCACGAGAACCGTACATTTTCCGGGATAAAAAGTATCCTATGTCCTTTCTAGTGTCTAGACAGATGGACAGACATACTTTCGCATTTATAATATTAGTATGGAAGTATGGATTAGTATTAGTATATCAGTATGGATGAACAACATTGACTTGATCAAATAACTTGTCTGCCATCCTGTGTATCAATTTCTCCGACAGTACATAATACAATTATTATGGTGATACATTTTGATATTCAAGACGTAAAAACTTCATTAATATCAGCATGTTTTCCATTACAAGTCGGAAGCGTACGTAGTTACATTATGAGCATACTTGGTAGTGCATGTCACGTCCGCGAAGCCAATATTAAAATACCAGCGACGAGTTTTCTACAAAAAATGTTTTTCTACTGTGATTCATTTATTTAAAGTCTTATAATTTAAGTCTCTTCGGTTTACAAGAACAATACCCTCTTTCCAATAAAGATGTGTACGCAGCTTAACGTTTTTTGGAGTTATCAATATCTAGTAGAATTATTGTGCGTCCCTAACTATTTTGGTTCTGGTTGCCTTGCAATAATGAAATCACCAGGCACCCTCAAAGAACAAACTTTTTTACGGAAAGTCAAACAACATACTTTTACGAAAACTCGGAATCAAAAACAAACTTTTTTTACGAAACGTCGGAAACAGCTAACTTTTCTCCAGCTCCAGCAAAAGAGGATATGGGAATTGGGATATTGGTATAGAACTAGCGTATGTAGTAATTACCAAGTCAAATATCAAATTTACGTTTCTACCACATGCCAATATACGAGTGTACCTTGCATCACGATTCACGATCCTTTGATTCCAGACTAAGCTCCAAAACTTAATCTAAATCGGAATTATTCAGTGACTCGGTAATGTAGATAAATTGGAAATTGGCAGACTTGGTGGTTTCTGCTGCTTTGAGTTAATATTTTAATCAATATTAATTGACATCGCTGCTAATCAACGTTATTTCAATATCTGTAACTTGAATGATGTTCCTAGTTATTACCTTAGGGTCAGTCCACAACGACTTGGCATAAACACAATTAAACGCGTGACTCCGCTTGATATTTCAATTTTGTATTGCTATCATGCGTCTTTGCGTCTCATTTTGTTTCAGTGTGAAATTAAAATTAATATAATTTCATAGTTCTACAGTGCTTGAGTTTTGCGAATTCGTATCGGTAAAGCGAATTAAACACAATATTATTCTCATTTTGGGACATTCTTCATCCGTTTTAGGGTACAGTAGTCAACCAAGTTTTGTTGATTACATAACCAAGAACCATAAAACGGAACCCTAACCAGCTGATTTTTTGTATATTTGTAGGTTAATATTTATATTATATAAGAGTAATCTTGTCCTACAAATAAAACAATCCATATTTTAGGACCATCAAGTCAAGTATGAAATCCTTTCTAGCTCTGTTAGCTACCACTTTCGAGATTTTTCAAAAATAAAAATGTTGTTTATCTTATCAAAAAATTTGCTTGTTAGTAATGACAAAAAAAAAAGTTCTAGGGCTCCCTCACTATATGGTATAGATACCTAATTTACTGACCATGGCAAATTGCATTGTATAGTGAAACCGAGTTAATTCCACAGAGTTCCTGCTATGTTCTGTGAACGAAAGCATAATTTTAGGTGATTTAAATAGTGCTCAAGTTCCTAGCAAGTTGAATAACAATGATTGCATTCATAATGTTAGAGTTGAAATGAAAACTGAATACAATGGGAGCTTCAGAAAAGAGAGTTCTATTAAGTTTTGTTTCTTAAACATCGAAAGTTAGTGATATTTTAAATTGGTATATTATAATTATTTAGTACTCCCGAACGCTTCCAAAAATTGTTTAAATATTTTTTATCAAATACTCACAAATACAAGAAATGGAATTGTATAATCGTTAACTTTTTAATTGATATGCCTTGAGCTCTATAAACAAAGGCAGCTGTGTGTTGTGACACAGTTCACACTAATATAAGGCTGCCAATGCTATTACCAGTGTACTTTCTCAAAATACCTTTATTCCTGTCATTGAAAAATGTGTAACTGAATTAAATAATTTTATCTATTATCTTTTATCTATTTATCTAAAGCCGTCATTCCACCGCGGCGCACGCTGTGCATGGCCACGCGGCGCACTTTTTTATTACTTTGACTAAGTCAATTGGTGCGTACTGCGTAGCGTGTCCGTGGATTGCATTGGACACAGTCACATAAATATTTTCTTGCAAAGCGAAGCTTAACGCACGTGCGTAGTTCCTCCGTGCGCTGCGGTGGACTGGCGGCTTTATTCTGTACCAACTTTATTCACACACTTCATTGGTGCTAGCCCAGGACAACGTATTAGTCCAGTCTAGAACACCCGAATTTTATCTACATTAGCGTGATTTTAAATAACTTAAAGTCCCAAAAATCAGCTGTTGTACGCGCGTATTTCTGTATTTTGTTTTTTGAGAGAGTTTCATTACACAGTAATAACATACACTTTTCATGCACTTTTTCCACTTTTATTAATTTATTTTAAATTAATATTTAGCGCAGTAGCTGATTATTTCTCTTGTGCTCATTGCCAAGCCACTATAATAATTATAAAATAAAGAAATCTATTGATACATTTACTGAATGTTGATTTAAATTACAAAATAAATGAAGGCTTGGCTTTAATGTGATCTGAAAACTTTTTACGACAGAAGTATTGAATAGCTATGCAATATTTTGCTTGGCCCCTTTTACATGTCATGTTTTGGTGGGATTTAATTTCTTTTTTGAAGGTTTTTTTTTCTTTTCTTTTCAGGTCACGTTATAACTTTTCTGTACTTAGCTTGGCACCCATTCCCTATCTCCTTTAATATATTTTTTCTTTGAGGCTTCGTTAGTTCTATAGGTGGACAACGTAACGTAAATACTTCTGAGTTCTGAGACGATTATTATGTTCATAATATATAATTGACTCTTAAGCTAATACTTGAAGGTGGTCATTTTTAGCATTACCGTTAAATACATAGAGCAGCACTGTAATTGTAAGCGTCTCGACGTTCTTCGCAGGAAAGGAGCACACCTTATTTCATGCGATAACTTAAAACTCCCATATTATATCGAGCAAGTAAGGAGTGTATATCTCTGTACTGATTAGTGATTACATTTATAATATTTAAATCGAATTTAACTATTATTTCATTATTAACGTTGTTAATATTATTTTTTATTTAATTAATACCATTCTCAGTTTTTAGGTTTCCCTGCCCAAAGTATAAAAACGGGGCCCTATTATTAATAAGTCTTCGCTGTCTGTCCGTCGTACATCCGTATGTCACCACTCACCAGGCTGGATCTCGAGAACCGCAATAGATAGATAGTTGCGATTTTCACAAATTATGTATTTCTGGTGTATAAAAGCTAATAGTGTAATCAAAATAAAATAAATTATTAAAGGGGCGCCTCATACAACAAACACGATTTTTTTCCCTATTTTTGCTCTATGTCCATAATGGTAAGACTACGGGTTTTAAAAATTTCAGGAAACGCTCAATTTTACGTTACATTTAATAATTAATAATAAAAATTAAATAAACTTATTATTAAAGGGGGGCTCCCATACAAATTTACGGTACGGAACCCTATGCACGCAAGTCCGACTCGCACTTGGCCGGTTTCATAATTTTTCCTTTCATTGTGAATAAAGACCTATCCGGGTACCAAATTTCAAGGTTCTAAGTCTGCTAGAAGTACCATAGAATTTTGATGATCTGTCAGTCAGTGACAAAACGTAGTAACTTTGATCATCGATAACTACTAAACTATTTGTCGAAATTTCATGTAATTTGGAGGTTAAGCTAGTTTTAATACTTGCTCCTAGTGACCGAAATTTTAAATCCCTATCTTTCTTAACATCGAAGATAAAGGGGGTATGAAATAGCCGCGAACCGCTTCGAGATTTAAAGTATGGTACGGCCGTGCCCTTGCTAAAAAGCTTGGCTGGGGCACTGCCGTGCCCCCAGATATTCAAAGGCAACACTATTTGCATTAAATTATGGACTTTGTATAGGTAAGTACTTATACATACTTTCGGTAAAAATAATTAGAATACTTACAGCAAAATTATGTAATGAAAAATCTTTTTAGCCAAATGTTTTGTAAGGTACGTCACTTTTGGCGGTTCAAAGAAAAAAGGTAGGAAAGCTTATCACATTATCTTTGCGCGGTAAAAAATAATTATGACTTTTCTTAATTACGCACCAAAGGAAACCGGTCCACGGCAACAATAAAATTTATCTTTACAAGATACGTTTTACGAATAACGCGAATAACGTTTATCTTGATAAAATATTCATAAAACATTACCTACTCAACTTTGATACTTATCTGATTTGTCCCTAGCCCGCGAACACTCGCGCTTTGAGCATTTTGCTCACAGTAAATTTAAAACACGTGCCATTTTGTCATAATTATGTTTATGGCCATCGTTTCTTCAGTAGCTGAGTTTTGTTTCGTCCCCCACCCCTGGATACAGATAACTTCTCGCCAGGGTGCACTATTCTATTATAAGTACTTTTTTCCTTATGACTTCAAAGTAATGAAGACTGTAAGTATTATATGTATAGACATAGTTGATATTTAGACGAATTCTGAAAAAGGCGTGCTATTAAAGAGTAAGAGTTATTTAATACTTTTTAGTTCATATTACTATTGTTTTTACCTTGGAAGTCGGTTTTAATTTTTTGTTAAAAAATAATAATTTTACTCTTTTTAGTTAAGTATCTATAAAATTAGACTTTATGCGTAAAACCCCAATACTATTCACATTATGTTACTGTAAGCGAAATTGTGGTAAATGCTTGCAGTTATCTAAGCGATGCTGCAATTTCCAAAATTTTATCTTTAAAGGTTCAGGAGTTCTGTTCAGTGCCTTTGCACCAAGAGACACCTTCGTATGAAATTTCTCTTATTCGTAACATATGTTAAACTTACTAGAAACAACACTTTAACCACTATGAGAGTTTTGATAAATTTCAAGGATTTCGCTCGATTGCTCATAGATCCCATCATCAGCTTACAACTTTCGTAATTGTTATACAAAATTAGGATTACATCCTATACAACAACGCGAGAATTTTGAAAATCGGTCTACAAACAGCGAAATCATCATCAAAAACATCTGCTTCGAGGCAAAATATCACGAAAAGTACCAATAATTGGGTCATAGTGTGATGACTCATGGTATAATTATGGTTGTGATGATGACGATTAATCAATCATTGATGTATTAGCTTATGCTATCAGTTGTTTAAACAACACCGAAATCCCCGAACCTGTACCTATAAGCATTCAAAAGTTCTGTTCGGTACCTTCGGATCCAGGGTAGAACCTGGTGCGAAGTCTTACTTTTTGGTAGCATTTACATCGAATGCTTCAGAAAAATTCAAAATCACTATATGTTTCCATACAAATTTCAAGAAGTCCCCTCGATTCCTCAGGGATCCCATCATCAGATCACCACTTTTGTGAACATGGTACCAAATTCGAGTTAAACCCTATACAACACAAAAATATTTTTGAAAATAGGACCACAAACGGCTGAGTAATCGTTGAACATACAAAAAAAAAAGATACATACAGCCGAACATATTACCTCCCCCTTTTTGGAAGTCGGTCAAAAATGGTGGCCACGTTTGTCTCCAAAACCGGCCATATTGCGACTATTCCTCTTGAGGGACAAAGAACGGTTAATGCGGAATGGTATGCTAGCATTTGTTTGCCACAGGTCGTATCTGAACTCCGTAAAGAGAACCGCAACCGCCGCATCATCCTCCATCACGACAATGCGAGTTCTCACACCGCGCACAGAACAAAAGAGTTTTTAGAGCAAGAAAACATAGAATTATTAGACCATCAGCCGTTTTGCCCCGACTTAAGCCCTAATGATTTCTATACTTTCCCTAAAATAAAAAAATAAAAATAAGTCAAATTTCGCGGAAATACTTCAAAAAGCAATAAACACATTTTTAAATAGTACTGATGTGTCACCCCCTTGATTCCCGAAATCTTCAGTGCCGCCCTCGTAGATGGATCAGGATCGAAAAGATGCATTTTGGTGTGGTCATATCCAAAGTAAAGCGCCTTGCAACCCTTGTATATCATCTACTGAAACATCGTATTTTAACGTGATTAAATGTTTATTATTAGAATCTGAGTCACCAGGACAAGAAAAACCAAATAGAATCTAAGTGATTTGCCCAAGTCGCAAAAACTGGAAGACCAAAAAAGGCCTGCATTTACTGCTATTTTATTAATGTACCGGCGCGTATGCTGGCGGGCTAGATATAATATTAAAAATTCTTGGGTTCCGTACCTGAAAGGAAACATTCAAATTTTAAAGCTAAATGGTTAGAAAAATTAATTAAAGAGCTAAAAGTCTATTCGAGCAGATCACAGACATATATCAAGATTATATTTCTGTGGAGCAGATCCAAAAGATTCAATAGTAATAATTAATACGTACTTTGTTTTGTCCATGTAGTATGATACCTTAGTAAAGTTTTTTGAAAGACAGAGTTTAAAGCAGGTTTTCCAATCTTTTACTAGCAAAGGGGTTAGCTAAAGCTTTTCAATCTTTATAGTAGGTTAGACTTTAGACCAAGATTTTCCAACCTTTCTTTTAATAAAAACTTTAAAGCAGGGCTTAGCGACTTTCTTTATTGGTACGAAGAGCGTCTGTGGAAGAGGGTAGAGCTTTGTCCGCATTAGAGAGGGTGCAGGTTTCGTTCCCTGGCAAAGAGGATGTAAACTGTATACTTATACGTAACAAGAGGTCGGTCTTAGAAGAGAAAAAAAAAACATCCGTTATTTTTTTAATTTGAAACTGAAGTTAAAATTTTTAAGTGCAAAACCTTTCACTCTAAACATACAAAAAATTTAAAAAATTATAATAAAAAAGAAATGAGCTCAAATAAATGTTTTATTTCAATAAAAAATATTGTACACAGCCAAATAAATAGGCTAATAAGGTAAATTAAACAATAAAACAGATTTAATCCATAAGATTTTGTTGATTTCTATTATTCAATATTATAATATTACAGTACAGTTTTATGTATTTTATTTATAAATATGATAGAATAGCTGTCTATGCTACTCTACTAACTACTTGATTGGCTTATACAGTAAACTCCAGTCAGAATCGGGACGTACGGTGCGGACGGCGCGTCGTCGTGTCGTCATATATATTTTTAACCGACTTCCAAAAAACGAGGAGGTTATATGTTCGGCTGTGGATATATTTTTTTTTTGTATGTTCAACGATTGCTCCGCCGTTTGTGAACCGATTTTCGAATTTTTTGTTTTGTTGTATTAGGTTTCACTCAAATTTGGTACCATGTTCACAAAAGTGGTGACCTGATGATGAAATCCAGGAGTAATCGAAGGGACTCCTCGAAATTTATATGCAAACATATGGTGATTTTGGTTTTATGTGAAGTGTACTAAGAATATGCTACCAAAAAGTCAAATATTGGGTCAAGGTATACCATGGTTTCGAAGAATTATAGGCTGTTTAATATACACGGCGGTCGGCGCCGCAGAGGCAACGGCGTCGCCGCGCGCCGCCGCGCCGCGCGCCTCGCGGCGCGAGCGTGAACATCGTATTCAAGTTCTAACCGGAATGTCAAGGCATGCGGCATGCCGCGCTGCGAGCATTTTTCAGCACGTGTTCACTTAGATTTTTTAAAATGTATTGTTTAAATGTATCTACCTGATATTTGGGCCTTAGGGTATGCCGTATGACTCTTAATAGTCTTAACAAATTGTAATAAGATACGTAGAGTATACGCAGTACCACCGACGACCACTTATAAATTCGCGGACTATGACGGAGGTCAACTTAATAACAATTATACGAGATCAATTACCACTCAATATTATTTATGTTGTCAATTCAATGCTCACTGCTCACACCAAGCGGCAAGCTCACTGTTGAGTTATCAGTTGCTTACAAACTTTCAACAACACGACAGAAATCTGTTACAAGTTACAACTACCTATATAAACATTCTACGTACAAGCGATAGCGTGACACAGGAGCGCCTCAGTTACATCTAGTGAAGACAATATGAAACTATTTTTTATACAATTTGAATTGGCACTAACAGTTTACCTACTAGGTAACTAAAAAGAGTGAAATTATTATTTTTAACAAAAAATTAAAACCGACTTCCAAGGAAAAAACAATATTAATAGCATCCTTATAATATGAACGAAAAAGTATTAAATAATTTTTCCTATCTAATATGTAGTGCCTTTTCCCGAATTCGGCTAAACCTCTACTACTAACTAACTATTTCTGTACTCAATCTTCATAATTATGAAGTCGGTGCCAGAAACCTGTCAAAGAAATAAAGATTCAGCTACATCTGGTACCGACTTCAAAATTGTGAAGATTGAGTACAGAAATAGTTGAGGTTTAGCCGATGCTATTAATATTGTTTTTACCTTGGAAGTCGGTTTTAATTTTTTGTTAAAAATAATAATGTCAGGCGCAGAACGACGTTCCAGTACTTCTAGTGCAGTTCACAGTAGTCAGTATCATACATGAAAAGCAACAAATCCGTCCGCTGCGTACTTACGCAGTACGCTCCGATCCCGTATTGTTCCGATGTAATACACTTAAGTATCATTACTTTGTTTTGTTACACCCTGTATACGACAGCTGAAATCTATCGCGCGGGCTCAGGCCAGCTGCATACCACCTCACTTGATCAGAGGATTTTACCTTGGTGGCCGTACCACTCATAATTCCATACCTTCCTTCTCCTCCTAAAATCTCCCTATCAACTATTGCTTGCAGACTTAAATGTTGCATACTAGTATAGGGACCTAAAAATCTGAAATTAATGAAACATTTTTCATTTACTACATTTCCATACAGTTTATATAAATTAGTATAGTTAATAACCTGTATTATTACAATAAAACAATATACATATTTCAACATAAAATATTTTCTATGAAATAATAATCTATCTTTTTCATATTAATATTGTAGCTTATGCACGGATTTAAAAAAAAATACGGATGGAGCATTACACTATAAAGATATGAAGCATGCGAGGTACGACAATTTCGTCACAATTTCGTTTATTGTACACGTGACCGACACTCACACACGCAACTAAGTTCTACAACCCGCTGTCATTGTACATAGAGTGACGGCGCCAATGACACTCACACATCCTACACGGGCGGCCATTACTATGCTTCACTCGGGATTAGACAAGGTTACATCCGTATTTTTTTTTAAATCCGTGAGCTTATGTTGTAAATTATTGTATAAATATGCAAATAATACTACGACATATTATGTATTAGAACATGGTATGACATAGTTATTTTTTGCTTCAATTTATCAATTTACGGTTACATTTACATTTTACAATGGCTTACCTTTCGTTTCAATAATTAATCCACTTAATTTACAATTTTTGTATGAATTTATACAAAATAATTTTCGCAAAATGAAAATCAAACTTTGAGTTTTAAACTTCTTCTTCGTCTTTTTTCTCATGTAGTTTATATTCTCTATGGTCTTTTTTATCAGCCAATCACAGTCAACCGTGCTTAAAAATTGTACAGATTATGATTATATTTAGTAGCTACGTTTAAATTTGGAACCCAATTTTTTTTGTTTGGTAATTTCGTCCACCTGTTCCCTGGTGAAGGCGTGTACCAATGACACATTTTCAGATTTCAAATCTTTCAAATACATAATACGGACGCTCGTACGGCGGAGAAAATAAACATCGTGTTGAAACCCGCACATGGTTGGTCCTAGACCTTTACTATATACCTTTTTATGCCACTGGACTTGGCCGACTATGTTGATAGAATACCGTATGTGCTTGGAGAACCTTACAGACATTTAAAAATCTTGTCCCAGGCACTACAGTAATTGGCGGTTACTTAGCTCTGAAAATTCAAAATACTGTATTAGATCATCCACAATTGTTGCAAAGGCCTTGTTTTTTGTTTTATTAAATAGGTACACAGAGACGATAGATATATACGAAATCGAAGAGGGATCAGATGACGTGTAATAAATTTTAATCTCGTCATTTACACTTCAATATTAGTTCGCACGTTCTCAGTTCGTTTAACGGCGTTATTAAAAGCTTATATCGCGATCAATGAGACTCATCCCTTCATAATTGAGTGTTTTGCTATCGACGAATTGGATTTTGATTCCCTTTAAGTGAATGGTTATTGGTAATTGATTTTGGTGTACCTCTTTGATAACCTTGAAGACGACACGCACGAATGGCGTATAGACCGGGAAATGGTGACACAAAATGCCTTGGTCATTTGAATTTGAATTTTGAATTGAAATCGTTTGAAATACGAATAAAATCTTAGGATTTTGAAAAAATATTGTTCACATTCGCCACCTCCCACAAGTATGGCATTATAAGACTTCTATTTATGATAATACAGGGAACTGGTGAAAACTAGTATTTTTTCCAAATTAACAAATAAGGGATGTAATTAAAAACCAACATAATCTCACAACAATATTTATTCCCATATTCATTTCCAAAAGATTTACCTACAATAAGTTACATAATAACTACACATTAAGGTTAAATATTTAGACTATATAATTGGTTTGCTTAATTAACTTTTAACTTAAATAATTCTCATTGGAGACAAACAAAGGATTATTCTCTCAGGGTCGCGTTACCAGTTCGCGTATCTTGATCAAATTTACTATACCCATATTTTATTGTTTCAAGAGATTTTGAATATTTAGTTTTAAACAATCCGAGATGACTGTAGTAATCTATTTACGACAAGTCCTAGTGTTGATTTTGGTCGTCTTCTGTACGTTAGCGGCTCCGAGAGGAAACGAAGTTAACGGTCGGAGCGTCTACCGTATAGATTCCTAGCTCCTGACCTTGAGACACTGACCTGGATTGATGTGGAGTGAGGATCTGAGGATTGTACCTTATATCCTTCTATACAACATTTGCTCGGACCTCGGTATGAGTTTCATTGCACAAAACTGTGGCTTCTAAAATAGTCAAAGAAGCTTCTTCATTAGGAAACTGCTGGATTCATGTTGATACAATATATTCAAAAGTAGAAGAAAAGGAATGTAGTAAGATGTAAGAATTAATGACCCATCTGAAAAGACATGACATCTATGAGAAAACACATCTAACAACCACAATACCGAACAAATGGAAATTATGGGTTTTACATACTACGACGGCTGCTACAACATAATTATTTGAGTTTTCAAAGACTAAACCATTGCCAGCGTGATACTCCCTCCTCTGCCTGTGGACAACGAATGTTATCAAGCCATGTGCTAAGCCCTAGGGCTTTAGATTAAAAAAAAATATGGTATCAGCATCATAAGACACTTACCGCCGTTAATTATTTTTGGCCTATAAGCCATGAGATCTTTAAAATAGATGCTGATTATTATAGATTGAAACACAGCCAAATTCAGATAAACTCTGGAAAGCCAGCCCCAAAAATGATCCTCTGGAGAGATGACTGACAACTCCTCCAACGGCAAATGTCAATGTCCTCATGACATTGACGTAATGACAGATAATGACATTTCTTTTTTTTCATATTTTGGCAAGGCAATGACAATCAAAGTGTGTCGTGTTCGTTTGCCATAGAGAAAAAAACACGATACAAGTAAAAATTTAATGCAAGGAAATTGCAACGTTACACTGGTAAAAAAAGTTTCAGGGTGGTACAAATCGTTTGGCGAAAAAAAACATCACTCCTTTGTAGTGGTATGGCTGCCATTGGGACCTGTCGGAAAAGTATTGCAAGGTGATTTTCGTGAATGGCTACTCGACGATGATTAGCTATGCAAAAATTAGCCTGGTACAAATGGTTAAATTTTTTTATTTAAATTAATGTATTCGAGTCGGTATGGCGGGCTGTAAGCCACACGTATGGCATTACGCTACCGCCTTCTTATTTTTTTTCGACTATCTGAAAATACAACCATTTTTGTGGAACAAATCGTTCGACACTCGATATTTATCCGACGCGTTCGATTAACGCCCACGTGTTTGGGCCGCCAGTGCGAGCGCTATGACCATCATTTTCCTTTTTGCCTTTACGTAATTAGACCCCTGTAGAACTGCCAGCCTGGTACAAATGATCAAGAATTTTGTGTCACCATCTCCCGGTCTAGTAGCTTTACTAAGGCACAATCTATATTTTCAATTTTGTTAGTGACTAATTCCCTACCTACTCTACCTAGAAACCGATAAAATAAATAAATAAAATATGTTTATTTCAGGCTCGCAACAACCCATAAAATATTAATAAATGTGTTAATAACAATCCATATCTTAACCCATGTTAGTATTGTTAGTATTTGAGAGTAGGTATAATGTTTAATGTTGTATAATTCTAAATTCTAGGAACCAAAAATATAAATTCCCTTAAAAAATGACTTACCTACACCCCAGAGTCTAGAGTGCCGAAAGAAGTAAAATTGATACGCAGACAGGCATATATTTTCGTCGTGGAGTATAGAAAGATATATTATAATACATCGTAGTAGCCCCCTCGGTTATGACTTCTTCGCTGCAATGGTCTACTCTCCCTCAGCCTTACGAATTTTAGTATGCTAGCTGTCCCGACAAACGTTGTTTTGGCATATAAATATTTTTTGGTATGAAAAATAGATGTTGCCCGATTCTCAGGCCTACTCAATATGCTCATAAAATTTCATGAGAATCGGTCAAGCCGTTTCGGAGGAGTACGGGAACGAACATTGTGACACTTTTTTAAATAAGATTATCACGTGATTTTACTCTTGATGCGAGTTATAGGTTTTTTCTAATCCTTAATTCAATTTGCTATTGAATAGTCCAAAAAAGTCCACAATTATGGCGCTAAATAACTTTTTTTTTCACTTCAATACGTGTTACGGATACGGGCAGTTGTTTACCTGCGCGCGATAGTTGCAACTACCTTCTAGAAAAGTCCAACCTTTGTTTATGTGAATTGCGTGTTCACGTAAACAATCCAGGATGGAACGTTCCAGAAGGCGACGCGGGCCATATAAAAGGTAAACAAGTCGACAATCAGTTCAGTTTGATACAAGCGATCATCAAGGCGCCTTCGAAGTGAGAACAAGTGATCAATAGTGAGTGACAGTGACAGTGATAGTGCTCAGTGATTTGGATCTAGTGCTTAGTGTTTGGATTTAGTGATTTGTGTGAGCTAGTGTTTGTGAATAAAGTCTTCAAGAGAGTCACCAGGTCTTTCTCTCCGAATCCAACGAACCCTAAGCACGTAAGAATACAATCGTCTGCTAGCATACATTATAGAGCTAGCAATTACAACGTAGCTCTTAGCTCGACAGTTAAAAAAGGTGTAGAAATGTATAATTTAACTGTTGCATATTCCTCGTGGTATTGTTTTAATTTCCGTGCTGTGTTATGGCAACACGAAATTAAACGCTAGAATATACCTAACGTTAATTTGTTACGGTATAAATTATAACTAGGCGTTCGCGCGGTTCAATATTTGGCTAAAATTTCATTTCAGCTAACTTGGTAACTTGATTTAGTTTCAGTGTGAACTAGGGATCAGTTCACACCCCAATGATATGTGACGCGACAGTGCACAACAGACTAATTGATATTTTAATTTTGTATGGCTATCAAGTATCCCCAGGTTTCGATCGCACCGATTTTTAGAGTTACTTTGTCTACTAGTTAGCCATTTACTTTGTTTCCATTATAAAAAATGTTGGCCGATTCTGCGCATCACATACGGTGATGATACTATATATAATATTTTATCTTAAGATGCCCAACTATAAAATATTATAGTATCTTATGCTATCACACACGGCTAAGATACGACATTATTAAAAATCTGTTCATTTCCTTACGAGTCTGCGTTGGTGCCACACGTATTCCTTGTTAGAGTTCTATTTACAGAGTGATTGGCTATGAGTGATAACTGAATATACTACCTTACTTCTTGATTTGTTAGACAGCTCCTCAGACGATGATTCTGATATAGAATGTGAAAAACAGATTTCAGTAGTACATTCCAAAAGGAGAAACATTTGGATAGAGCCTCACATAAAAAAGAGAAAAACCCGCGGCGAATTTAACCTTTATCAAGATCTGTCGACGAAGAAGTTTCAATAGTATTTTAGAAATTCAAGAGAAACATTCATTTCGATTTATGATTGATTAGGGAAGATATAAAAAATCTGCCAAGTGCGAGTCGGACTCGCGCACGAAGGGCTCCGTACCGTTATTGAACGAAAGTTGGCAAAAAATGAGATTTTTTGCATGGGAGCCCCCCTTAAATATTTATTTTATTTTTATTTTATTAATAATTATTAAATTGCAAAATATATAATTAACAATATTGTGAATATTTCAACTGCGTGGCTGCAACAATTATTGATTACGAGCAAAAAAAGCCAAAAAATCAGGTTTGTTGTATGGGAGCCCCCCTTAAATATTAGCTTAATTTTCTGTTTAGTACTTTTTGTCATAGCGGCAACAGATATACATAATCTGTGAAAGTTTCAATTTTCTAGCTATTACCGTTCTTGAGTTACAGCCTGGAGACAGACAGACAGACGGACAGACAGACGGACAGACATCGAAGTCTCAGTAATAGGGTCCCGTTTTTACCCTTTGGGTACGGAACCCTAAAAACAAAATACAAACATGCGATAGAGCATTTCCACTGAAGATCCAATCCGATCACCGTTGAGCCCGCTGCCCGACACAAAAACACCCTGTATTCATAAAGATAAATTTCGAAATATATATTTCGCATCTTAAGATAACATACTACGATAGTGCGAGTCGGACTCGCGCACGAAGGGTTCCGTTCTGTTGTAGAGCAAAAATAGGCCAAAAATTGTGTTTTCTGTATGGGAGCCCCCCTTAATTTTTTATTTTATTTAAATATCATTATTAATTATTAAAGTATATTTAAGGCCTTCGTGAAAGTTTCAAGTGCCTACCTGTTATCATTATTGATTACGAGCAAAAAAGGCCAAAAAAATCACGTTTGTTGTATGGGAGCCCCCCTTAAATATTAATTTTATTTTTATTTTAGTATTTGTTGTTATAGCGGCACCGGAAATACACAATCTGTGAAAATTTCAGAACTCTAGCTATAGCGGTTCTTGAGATAAGGCCTGGAGACAGACAGACAGACGGACAGACAGACGGACAGACATCGAAGTCTCATGAATAGGGACCCTATTCATGTATTTTAAGATACAAAAGATAAAATATATATTAACTTCGTCGTGTGTGATGGTTCATAGGATTTATATGGTGAGCGATATCCTAAAATATGCTCTAAGATAATATATATTTTATATTATCTTCACCGTCTGTGATGCGCTGACCTACCGAAGAGCGCCAGCCTAATTGTACTTATGAGCGAGAGAAAGAAGAACGCTCGTATATTTTTAACTCAACATTATAGGTTTGAGGTCCTAAAGGCAAAGCGTAAACATTACGCGCGAGCTAACATGCGCTTTCTGAAGGTCTTTTAACTGGTAATTTGTAAAATGTTCACCCTTTGTCACGAGCAAATGTACCAGAAAATATTATGGAACGCAATTATTCACAGGCACATGCCACAAAGCTCAACTTAATTCAGTTTGCTGTTGAGTAGTCCTTTGGCTTTTAACTTTTTTTATTGTACTCTAGCCTTCGTTAAAGTGTACTACAAATACAGTATTCATTATGATCCACTTAAATAATGTATCGGTGGCTATAATGTTACTTGTGGTGATGAAAATTATTTGAAAAACATGACAGCCATGCAGGGTGCAATTAAACCTTCCTGCCAAATTTTTTCCAGGGCTTAGGTATCATTGGGGGAGTCCATTTAACCAAAAAAAAAATTGGGTGTTAATTTTTTTTCAATGACATATTTTATCCCATTAAAAATCGTTGCAGAATGGTCAATGGCAGCGCGGGGGAATGAGAGGGGATGACGCGAGATGAGGCGCGCGCGCGGGGGCACATCACGCGCGGCCGACGCATCATGTCCATTTAATTGTAGTGTTTTTTATGATAACTTCCGGAAGCTATTTCTCAACATTTTAGTACTGAGTGACTATAAAAGAAAAAATACGTGTATTATAACGTGTATAATTTTTTACAAGGATCAATAGATCAAAATTTTCCAGGAAGGTTTAATTGCACTCTGTATTATTTAAACCCCCTTAAACCAACCCAAAAAATCAAACATCGTCCTTTTTTGTGAGAAGCTACTACCTACATTTTGATAAGACGAACAACATTTTTATTTTCGAAAAATCTCGAAAGTGATAGCTAACAGAGATAGAAAAGATTTCATACTTTGACTTGATGGTCCTAAAATATGGATTATTTTATATGTAGGACAAGGTTACTCTCAAATTATATCCCACCAAAACATGAAATGTAAAAGGGGCCAAGCAAAATATTGCATAGTAGCTGATTATTTCTCTAGTGCTCATTGCCAAGCCACTATAATAATTATAAAATAAAGAAATCTATTGATACATTTACTGAATGTTGATTTATATTACCAAATAAGTTGAAGGCTTGGCTTGAATGTGATCTGAAAACATTTTACGACAGAAGTATTGAATAGCTATGCAATATTTTGCTTGGCTCCTTTTACATTTCATGTTTTGGTGGGATTTTATTTCTGTTTTGAAGGTTTTTTTCTTTTCTTTTCAGGTCACGTTATAACTTTTCTGTACTTAGCTTAGCACTCATTCCCTATCTCCTTTAATATATTTTTTCTTTGAGGCTTCGTTAGTTCTATAGGTGGACAACGTAACGTAAATACTTCTGAGTTCTGAGTCGATTATTATGTTCATAATATATAATTGACTCTTAAGCTAATACTTGAAGGTGGTAATTTTTAGCATTACCGTTGAATACATAGAGCAGCATTGTAATTGTAAGCGTCTCGACGTTCTTCGCAAGAAAGGAGCACACCTTATTTCATGCGATAACTTAAAACTCCCATATTATATCGAGCAAGTAAGGAGTGTATATCTCAGTACTGATTAGTGATTAGTGATTACATTTACAATATTTAAATCTAATTTAATTATTGTTTCAATATTAACGTTGTTAATATAATTTTTTATTTAATTAATACAATTTCATTAAGTTCATAACTAACTTAAAGCCTTTTAAGTACGTCAAACAAATATGCAGTTGAAACTCATACTGTTCTTGCAAAGTTACAAACATAAAAATCTTTTGTTTCATTTAATACTTAAAGTATTATATTATTATTTTTCAATTTCAGTTTTTAGGTTTCCCTGCCCAAAGGATGAAAACGGGCCACTATTATGAATAAGTCTTCGCTGTCTGTCCGTCGTACATCCGTATGTCACTAGGCTGGATCTCGAGAACCGCAATAACTAGAGAGTTGCAATTTTTACAAATTATGTATTTCTGGTGTCGTTATAAAAGCTAATAGTCTAATCAAAATAAAATTAATTATTAAACAACAACTACAACAACAAACAACAAATACGATTTTTTTCCCTATTTTTGCTCTATGTCCATAATGGTAAGATTAAGGTTTTTGAAAATTTCCGGAAACGCTCAGTTTTATGTTAACTTTAATAATTACTAATAAAAATTAAATAAACTTATTATGAGAGGGGAGCTCTGTTAGATTTTAATATATTACATCAAACTTTCTCCAAAGCATAGTTTTTTATGTCCTTGTCCTACAGTAGATTTGTGTCGCAGTTTCATATTAAACTTGGTGCTTACTTTTAATATGGCATAGTTGACATTGAAAAATTCAGTGCTGTAAGGGACAAATAAGCATTTTTTTTTTTTAAGTAAGGACATACTATTTTCTAAACGCGTAAATTTACGATTTTTTTTTTATAGTTATATAGCCGACAAAATTTTAAGAAACTTTGCCATAAACAACTTTAAGATCGGACTAAATGATAAAAAATTACAGACGAATTTGTAAAAAAAAATTGTTTTTTCGCTCTCCTGAAAAGTCGTGTTTTGTCCCTTACATTAAGTTATATTTCCGGTGCCGATATGCCAGGTGAAAAAGGACGATCATGCAGATTCATCGCCAAATTAGTTTTTTCTCAATAAGTAATTCGATAAATATACAACATTTCAAAAACCCGCTAGGTTGATTTCTCAATGGTAGAATTTTATACAATGTGTTAAAATATTAACTTAGTTCAATGCACGGTTATGGCAATAAAATATAAAAAATTCGTGAAAATTAGATGCATCTTTGTGATTTTTTTTTATAGAGAAAAAATTGATATCGTGTTTTTGCTCAGATTAAATATTTGGAAATGTAATGTAGTATCTAATTTTAGAACATGAAACAGTTCGGGGCTAGGTATAAAAATGAATTATAAAATCGAAAATTTTGGGTTAGGTTAGGTTAGGTTAGCCCCCTTAACAAGGCTACATTTTATAAAATTATTTGTGCTTTGACTGTTATTTACCTATTTAATTATTTAAATTCCCAGTATTTTTTCCAAAAAAAATGCGGCTCAAACCGCTGCGTTCATTTGAAAGACGTTACATAAAAACTAAGGTATTCTTATGAGTGTTTCGTTTTTCATCATTTAATTATTTTCTCGGAGCAATCCAATAGGGTTGTGCCGTCCTTGTTATTCGATTCTACGTACCGGGGACGCTAATTATTGTAATGACGTCATTTCAACGTACATTTTCTTAGCTTTTTTCTCTCGTCTTTATTTTTTATTTTTTACTAAATAAGGGGGCAAACGAGCAAACGGGTCACCTGATGGTAAGCAACTACCGTCGCCCATGGACACTTGCAACATCAGAAGAGCTGCAGGTGCGTGTGGCCTTTTAAGAGGGAATACGCTCTTTTCTTGAAGGTTTCCAGGTCGTATAGGTCCAGAAATACTGCTGGTGACAGTTCGTTCCAGAGTTTTACAGTGGCGTTCCAGAGTTTCGAGAATGAATAATGTAGTGATGTTATAATTTTTTTTATGCTCAACAGTACAAATGAGAACAAAAACAATAGATCCTTATTTAGTCAAAAAGTAATTTGGATCTCTCATACTCGTATATTATTCTTAATTATTTAAAGTACAACTTTTATATCATCTAACGTGTCCTGACTCCTGTCGTTTTAACATTTTTACACACCCAAAAAAGGGCTAAATTCCCAACAAAAACTATCTTGAACTAATTTTGAAATCGACACTTGATTTTATCTTGTAACGATGTATTAATCTATGCAGAAATCAAACTAATATATAATGAAGGAGATCAGATAGTTGAAATTCGTAGATCAAGGAAATATCTCACGTGCCGATCTCGTCTCGAAATGTGTGACTTTGTATGTTTGCTACTATTCAATAGAGAAGAAGTTTAATCTTGAATTCAATGTACTCAATTTGTTTGTACTTGTATCTATCCATACCTTCTTTAATCCTTCGATAGCGGATTCTTGGAAATCTATTGTTATTCTATAGGTATTGTTGTCGCGGTCACCGGTGTCCTTATGGGGCTTGATTTCTGTCCGTCTGTTACCTCTTCGCGCCCAAACCGCTGAACGAATTTTGCTAAAATTTGATATGGAGATACTTTGAGTCTCGGGAATGGAGATAGGATACTTTTTATCCCGAAAAAATGTACTACGGTTCCTACGGTTACCTACGGTAGGTAAGTAAAGGAAGATATTGAATATGTTGTTAGCTGGAAAATACTTGGCTGATTTTGATCAGGATATTTAGGGCCTGTTTGGCCACTTCCTGATAAGGTGCCCGATAGACTTATTTGACATATTCCCCATACTTTATCTGTCAAGTTAAGTGGTGGATAGCCTTATCAGGAAGTGGTGAAACAGCCCCTTAGTACAATAATTATTATTGTGTAGGTTGTCTAAACCCAATTCGCAAGGCTTAAAGAAAAATATCAATTAAGAAAAATTTTCATCACTGAGACATATTGTGTTTTTTCAGCTATCTACGTCCTGGTATTGAAATATTTGTAATTTTAGAAGTACAATCCAATTACTTCAGAAATATTCCGTATTGACATCGTTGATTCCAGCAGTGAATTAAAAAACATGAAACCTTGATAATAACGCCGAGAATTTAAAATTCAGTTTCTGTCGCGTGTAAAGCAATAACCGTTACGGCCTGAAAATTCTTGAATTTGGCGCTCAAAAAAGTTGACAGCGAATGGACAAAAGCGCGGGAAGGCTCGCTGAAAAAGAGAGACAAAATATAATAATCTCAGAACAGGAAAATAACATTACACGATGCTAGTTGCAGAGACATGGGTAGAAGGATAGATGACAAATTGAAATACTAATTTGAAGTCAAGTAATCGATCAGGCGTTTGCGATGCCCCATTTTTAGAAAAAAAAAAAGGTTTTGAAACTATCGAATGTGATGGGTATGAAGTAGCGCAATTTGAATACAGACAAAAAGGAAATTGCGGGCAATATGTAGCTACAAAATTACCTCTCAAGACCAACGCCAATATTGTTAAGCGGCAGAAAGGAACAATAAAGGTTACCCGAAAATTTTGCACAATCTAGCACAATCCAGGGCTTGATTAAGTAGTAAATCGCCAAATTGACGTCATAAGTAACCTTTAAAAGCGATTTTAAGCATCAAATCGTCATTACAGCACCCTTTGAGCATTACGAGAAAAGAGGCTTCTCTGTATTAAGGAAGCATCGAATTTCCTCATAATAATGAAAAGTTTACGAGTTAATTTATTTTACGACAGGTATTTTAACGGTTCAAAATGATTCCCTGGGTGAGTAAACCTTTATCTCTCTTTAAATCGATTAAATTTATTTAGGGTGCTGTTGCGTTCTGGACAGTTCTGGAAATATTACATAGGTACAGGTCGAATTTATAACCTCTTTTCTTATTGAAGTCGGTTGAAAACTAGCAAGCCGTGAGAACGTTTACCCGGTTTTTGCTACGTTTTGATGCTTGCCGAGCCACGGCAAGCCTCCACAAGCCCGAGCGTGAAAACAGGTGAAATGGCTTGGCTTGCGTGAGCTTGCGGACGCTTGTAGACGATCGGGAGTAGTGTCGGTTTTTGGACAGAGATCAAAGGGCATGTACGTAATACACTGACGCGTTCACGAGCGTGAAAACGACTTACAAATGCAAAGCGAGATTTGTGGAGGCTTGTGGCTAGTAGTACTTTACTATATTTTGAATAATGAGCAAAAAATAAAATCTATTTAAACATAATAAAATCGTAGAAAAGTCTTAACTGTTCATTGAATATTAAAAAAATACTTGGGGCGTAATCTACAATCGATATCGAAGCCAAAAATATAGTTTTTATAATGTTTGACTGTTTGTTTGTAGGCATAATAATTATGTACGTCCGAGCAAAACTTAAAAAATAATGCATGGATTTACTTCAAATTTTGCATGAATATTACTAAGAGGTCGAGTAACATATTATAGGCTACATGTTATCACTTTATCACCTACTTTTGATTTTGTAGAGCCTTCACGCAGACGAGGTCGCGGGTAGCAGCTAGTAAATAATAATTAGTTCGGTCTATACCTACTTTTGTAAGCCTTTCTAAATGAAAACTTCAAAATATTCTCTCGATATTGTTGTGTCTACATGAAGTTAATTTGATGTAAATGATCTCAACAGTCAACTCTGAATAAATCCCAATGATGCGAGTTGTGGAATTTCTCGCGCGTTCCTCTCCAAAACTTCCCCGTTCAAAATATAATCCGTGCTGAGGGATTGTTCTCACGTTACAGCAATTAAAGGAAAGTTAGGCTCGAGCTTGGTTTTCATACACACGTGCAAAGAACTTTTTCCCTGTTTTTATATATGAGGCCTGAATCCCGATTCATAAAGCAAAATGAGACTCGGATTCAATATTTTATACTTGCCAGCCAATACACACTCGCCGTGTGTTGCGTTGACCAATAATAACTGCGCGTTTTTCGAATGAAAATCGGCTGGTTATTGTGAAATCAGCTTTACAAAATCCATATTTTTGAAAACATATTTTTGTATTGAGCTGTTTTGTACCGCAATTAAATTCCTCTCTTGGCCAAGGTAACGGGATCCCACGCAAGGGTAAATAAAGGTTTCATTCCTTTACGTCAGACCTTCTGTTCGAACCCTAGGGACCTCTAACCCGACCCTACATGAGATACTGTAAATCCTTAATACATTAACTTACGTCTGATAATTAAGCCCTTTGATTATATTTCAGGAACAAAGTACCTCTAATAGATTCAATTATTTCGAACCTATGATATTTCTTTTGAAGGGAATTATAAAGGTTTGACCTCTGGAGCGTTTGAGCATAAAATAACCTTTCAGTGAATGCGATGCGGCCACCCTTTAGACAATAATATTGCCCGTTTTCTCCATTTATATTAGGTACAAGTTACGTGAGCAACGAAAACCTTTCAACTTTTAAGAAATTGTGTCCTCATTCTTAAGTTATTTCTATTATTACACGAAATTCGTTCCGATTAAATTAAAAATTGTAATTGAAATTCTTCAGAAGCGGTTAAGTAATATAATGTTTCAAATGTGATAAAAATTTTACTCGTAATAAAATACAATAATGAATCAATAAAGTCTTACATTAGTAGTAGCATCTAGATCAGCTATCCCCAACCCGCGGCCCGCGGGCCGCATGCGGCCTGCCGGGACTTTATCTGTGGCCCGCGTGATGTTAAACCATTTTGAAATTCACGCCCACCGACAAAATAGTGTACAGTCGTCGTGAAAGTCGTGAAATTTGATCCAATAACCGTCGTGAAATTTTAACCCAAAAAAGACGGGTTGCACTCCGGGAGTGCCGGCAGAAGTGAAAACTTGATTATTAACGTTGTGCATTTTTTAACCCATTTTTTATGAACACGATTATTAAAAAATCTATTTTTTAATTAATCGAAACCCTTACAATCGATTAAATTTTTAACCCATTTTTTATGAAAATCGATTTAATTAATCAAAACCCTTACAATCAATTCAAGTTCGAGTTCGAGTTCGACACAAAACACTACTCTTCAACCGTCTTACGGTTTTTTCAAGGTTTTTCGATCAGCACGAGAATCTGACGCGAGTTTCACAGTTTTTACCCATCAATGGATCAATGCCGCTAAAGAAGTTTTCACTTCAAAAAAATTTGTTGTAGCCCGCGACACCAAGACCAAAACATGTTTGTGGCCCGTTTGAAAAAAAGGTTGGGGACCACTGATCTAGATTCTAGAGGAATTATAAATTTATGTATATTTGGTCCATGGTAGTAGGTACTTTATTTCATAAAATAACTATTTATTGTTTGTACATTTTCTGTGTCTAGTACTCAGAACTATTCTAGAGTACTTATTGAAAGACAATTTCAATATTCCAATATTAGCTACGAACGTTTTGGTCGAAAGCACTTTCCGAGACGCTTCACAGACGGATAATCCGAATTTAGATTTCATATTAGATAGTTAGCACTCGAAAGCAACTCTAAATTCTCAATAAACCATTGAACGAATTTGATCCGTTTTAGTTCGATTCACTAACTCTCTCCAATTAACGGATCGTCCAATTTCATTCTTCACGGAACGGGAGCCTCCACGTCACATGCTCCAGTGGAACTGAACTTTTTGTTCCACTTCAGGATTGTATGCGAAAATCCTTTAATTCTTCGGACCTTGCGTGCATGCACGCTAAATTTTGGTAGCTCGTAGCATCAAAACTATTGCGAATTGACACGCGGGTTTTTACTCTCTTATTTATTTTACTAATGCCTTTTCAAAATTGAAGAAAATAGAAAATTTCCGATTTTTCGTCTCCTCCGTATTTCGTAGCGACTAAGGCACCTGTTCCTTCTCTGTACTAGAGCAAGACAGTCGAGGAGAAGGTGAATAGGTGTCTCGTTCTCCTCCTCGCAGAATCTGCAAGTCGTTATCCTACTTACTACTGCACATTCTGTTAAGGCATAATAATGAATAATGACCTTTATACTTTTATTTATGTCGTACTAACGTCGTAACATAAGGCTCTTTCGTCTTCCCAAATGGTCGAATGCAGCAATTTATAATGCTATTTTGGGTCAGGTAACACTGAAATGAAACACAACGAGGCGTGACTAGACGATGCTTAAAGCAATACAAAATTTAAATGCAACTTCGTCATTTAAATTTTTCCGACTAATTTCATACCTGAGTAATAATATTTTGGCGTTCAAAAACGCCAGTGAATTGTAATATTATACCTAATATTATCATAAATTCTTTTCAAAAAAAAATTATAAGCCTTAAATAGTATCTCTTGAGTAACAAACATCCTACCTGTTATTGAAAAGATTAAAAATTTGCATAATTTTATAAAATTAGAGGACAAAAAACTTCCTATTAAAAAACTTCAGAAACCGTATAGTAACATATTGTACATGTTACGCTCAAAGACTGAAAACACTCAATGAGAAAAAATTACTCACAACGCGTTGTGGTTATAGTGAATCGGCCACGACGCGTTCTGGTAATCGAGAAAAGCCACGACGCGTTCTGAGCATTTAAAAACAGCCACGACGCGAATTCGTGTTGTGGCCCTAATGAAAACGGCCACAGAAGTAATTTTATAGCGCCCAAGTGTGTGCGCAATACTCAAGAGCACTCTGGTTTCAATGAAACCAGGCCAGTTACGCAGGAGTCATTTTATAGTGCCCAAGTGTGTGCGCAATACACAAGAACACTCTGGTTTCAATGAAACCAGGCCAGTTACGCAGGAGTTATTTTATAGTGCCCAAGTGTGTGCGCAATATATAAAAGCACTCTGGTTTCAATGAAACCAGGCCAGTTAAGCAGGAGTTATTTTATAGTGCCCAAGTGTGTGCGCAATACACAAAAGCACTCTGGTTTCAATGAAACCAGGCCAGTTAAGCAGGATTAAATGCTCAGAACGCGTATGGCTTTTCTCGATTACCAGAACGCGTCGTGGCCGTTTTCATTAGGGCCACGACGCGAAATCAACGCGTTGTGAGCCATTTTTTCGCTCACTGAGCGTTTTCGGTCTTTGAGCGTAACATAATATACAATACTAGCGACCCGCCCCGGCGTCGCACGGGTATAAAATATACTTAATTATAGCCACTGAAAAAATGATCAAAATCGATAGCCTATGATCCTTCACGTGTTCTTGTCTGTGCCAAATAACATAAAAATTGCTCCAGTAGTTCGCGAGATCCCTTTCAAATAATTTCCCTCGTTTTTTCCACATTCTCCTATAATTAGTCTTAGCGTAATAAAATATAGCCTTTTGCAATTCCTCAATAAATGGGCTATCTAGCACTGAATGAATTTTTCAAACCGGACCAGTAGTTCCTGAGATAAGCGCGTTCAAGTTAGCCCTTTCAAATAATTTTCCCCGTTTTTTCCACATTTTCATCTATTTCTTCGCTCCTATTAGTCTTAGCGTAATAAAATATAGCCTATAACCTTCCTCGATAAATGGGCTATCTAACACTGAAAGAATCATCAAAGTCTGTTGCGTAGTTTTAAAGATTAAAGGGAATAAAGGGACATGAGGGGAAAAAAAGCGACTTCGTTTTATAATAAGTATAGTAAGAATAGATAATACTATTTTAGATTTTGAGTAACAAACAACCTACCCGTTATTCAAAAGATTTAGAGTTTGCCAAATTTTATAAGCGGAGCTTCAGACAATCAATATTTGATTAGGAGTATTGTCGACCAGCATTGGGAAAACCAAAATGGGAAATTGAATAAGAATTCAATAAGAGCTTTTTGGTGCCTCAAGTGGAGGACTCAACCACGTAGATAAAAATATACAGTGTTAGTACCTATAGTCAGGGAGCCCTAGAACAAATTTTTCTTTGATTACTATCAAGCTAATTTTTTAACCGACTTCCAAAAAACGAGGAGGTTATATGTTCGACTGTGGATATATATATTTTTTTTTTTTTTTTTTTTTGTATGTTCAACGATTACTCCGCCGTTTGTGAACCGATTTTCGAAATTTTTGTTTTGTTGTATTAGGTTTCACTCCAATTTGGTACCATGTTCACAAAAGTGGTGACCTGATGATGGGATCCATGAGTAATCGAGGGAACTCCTCGAAATTTATATGGAAACATATGGTGATTTTGGTTTTATGAGAAGCATCCTAAGCATATGCTACCAAAACGCAAGATTTTGCACCGAGGTATACCATGGTTCCGAAGATACTAAGAGTACTCCGGATTCCTTATAGATACAAGTTTGGGGGTTTAGGCGCTGTTTTAAGAACTGAAAGCATATGCTACTATGCAAATTACATTCATCATCATCATCATCATTACCACATTAGGGTCACCGATGTCACCAAAATTGAACAAAACAAATTCATCCTTAAGTCCAGAGCATAAGGCACACATTTGACATTACTTCTGAGAAGTAAGCTGCTTCGATAATTAATATAAATAACATGCATGTCTCACAACAACACATGAAACAACCTAATTTCAACCTTTTGCATTGCGCTTAGCGTTCATAGTACATTAACTGTCTGGCGTCTCGCTTGCTATAATCTGCTAGGGCTGTCAAGCGAGCGGCGCGGCGCGCGCGTTGCCAGGTACCAGACCGGGCGGCGTATTTACAAAGGCTTATACCGTTTGAGTCACGAGCCAGACTCTAATAGATGAGCTTTTGTTTATTTATCTAAGATAGTTTTATAATTATATTTTGTACTCTCAACAAGTGTGTAGTTATGTACGTACCTGTTTCTTACCTATTAATTAAAGTTTGTTAGTTAATTAAGTAGTATTTTTTGTCACTTAAGAGCCCGTATTCTCTTTTCTACTGCTCTCTTCACACTCACGCCCGTCTTTCATGTGCCAGGTGAAAAAGGACGATCGCCAAGTTAGCGGGCAGATAGAGGTTTTCTGTTTTTAAACGGTTTTTTATATTAAAGTGGTAAAAAGTAATTCCAACATTTTATAGACGACTTTCTTAACAGTGAATTGTATTTTTTTCATACCGTTAAGACGTCAATACAATTCATAAAAAGGTGATATTCTAAACCTTTTACAGCAAAAATCACAAAACTGTCGCGGGTTTGAGTTGGATTATTTAAAGATACTTAAAAAAAATAAAAAATCTAGCTCCAACACTATATTATAATTGAAATGATCTTACATGTTGTGCATTAAAACTTATAGAAATACTGTATTTTAACTGTTAAATCACGTCTGTAAAATCAGCGAAATCGACAAATTTCGTATACGGACCCTTAAATACAGAATAGAAACGAGTAAGTAATTTCATTACTGTAACATTAAAATAATAAGTAATAACAATTTTCATATAACTATCCACCTACATATTTTTAAAGTTAACAATGACGATGTATTTACCATATCGGTATCAAATTGAATAGCATAATATGTTGCTGCAACGTTAGAAACAATTTAGCTAATCTCTTTCTAGGCGATTTCGGTCATTTTCTGTACTAAAACAGATAAGTGTTTTGTCAAGTTTTTGTCTAACAAAAGCTAAGCCAGTTCAGTTTGCGCTTTCACTCTAATGATATAGCCTTTGTAAATTCGCGACCGGGCGCGCACTAGCGGCCGAGCCGCAGCGGCGCGCGGCGACGGCCATCGAGATAGATAATATATTAATATTATACCTTAGTATGCAACCGCTATAGACGGTAGACCTCGCGCACCTGGGATCCAATTCCCAGAACATGAGAAAAGTTCATCTTCGAATAAAATACCGAATAATGAGATTTTTACGAGCGTAACACAGTTTGTCTATTTTCAAAACTTCACACTCAAAATTTTTCGTGCAAAGATCGCTCGAGTCGAACGAGTGGGGCCGGTTATTAATAGATGTCCGAATTCGTATAACACCACAATGTGGCCGCTTGGGAGTTGAAGCGTTCGAGACCGGTCTCTGCACGATACTTATGATTTGTTGCTAATAGTTTGTATCCTTCGATCGTGGATTCTTGGAAATATATTGTTATTCTATTGTGTCTCGCTCACCGGTGAGCTTGTAATAAGATACGTAAAATAATATAATACAGGTGTATTATTCTACGTACCATCGAGGAAATTGATTCCTATGCAATAATTGATAGACCAACTTTATTTGGTCGAATATGTCAATTCAATGTTAATTGTGATCTGTCGGCTGGGTTTGACGTAACGCAACCAATCTGCTCCCCGATCTGCATAGGAATCAACTTCTTTGATAGTACATAGTACGCGATAGTTTACTACTTACTAGGTAACTAAAAACTAAAAAGAGTGAAATTATTATTTTTAACAAAAAATTAAAACCGACTTCCAAGGTAAAAACAATAACATCCTTAAAATATGAACTAAAAAGTATTAAATAATTTTTCCTATCGAATAGTGCCTTTTTCCGAATTCGGCAAAAACTCAACTATTTCTGTACTCAATCCTTCATAATTTTGAAGTCGGTGCCTGTTACAAATGTTTCAAATATTTTGGCAGACTGAAGATTCAGCTATATCTGGTACCGACTTCAAAATGATGAAGGATTGAGTACAGAAATAGTTGAGTTTTTGCCGAATTCGGAAAAAGGCACTATTCGATAGGAAAAATTATTTAATACTTTTTAGTTCATATTATAAGGATGTTATTGTTTTTACCTTGGAAGTCGGTTTTAATTTTTTGTTAAAAATAATAATTGTGAGTAGCTTTATTTTGATAAGACAAACAACATTTTATCTGCGAAAAATCTTGAAAGTGATAGCTAACAGGATAGAAAGAATTTCATACTTTGCTATTTTGATGGTCCTAATATATGGATTGTTCCATTTGTAGGACAATGATACTCTTAAATTATAATAACTATTAACCTACCAATTTAAAAAAAAATAGCTGGGTAGGGTTCCATTTAAGGGTGCTGTAGTCAACCAAGTCTTGTTGATTACAGAACCCTAACCAGCAGATTTTTTGTACATTGGTAGGTTAATAGTTATATAATTTAAGAGTAACATTGTCCTACAAATACAACAATCTATATTTTAGGACCATCAAATCAAGGTATGAAATCCTTTCTATCTCTGTTAGCTATCACTTTCAAGATTTTTTGCAGATACAAATGTTCTTTGTCTTATCAAAATGAAGCTCCCAATCCCCAAAAAAGGTGATCGCTCAAATCCTTCCAACTACAGACCAATCGCTATAACCTCTCTCTTCTCGAAGATAATGGTATCCATTATCAATAGCCAGCTTCTTCGATACTTGAACGGCCAGGGATTACTAAGCGACAAACAATACGGGTTCCGTAAGGGTCTCTCGGCTGGTGATCTCTTGGCGTAC
Source organism: Lysandra bellargus (assembly GCA_905333045.1). Taxonomy (NCBI): domain Eukaryota; kingdom Metazoa; phylum Arthropoda; class Insecta; order Lepidoptera; family Lycaenidae; genus Lysandra; species Lysandra bellargus. Next base: position 12,929,601 of record HG995319.1, on the reverse strand, counting down.
CTGACTCATCGTTGGGCTCAGGCAATTGAGTCGAAGGGAGAGGCATTGGCTGTTAGTTTGGACATTGCGAAGGCCTTTGATCGGGTTTGGCATAAAGCGCTGCTTTCAAAGCTTCCATCATACGGGCTGCCCGAGAAATTATGTAAGTGGGTCACTGGTTTCTTAGCAGACAGAAGCATAAAGGTCGTGGTTGACGGCGAATGCTCGGAAACTCAGTCTGTTGATGCTGGTGTCCCTCAGGGCTGTGTGCTTTCGCCTACTCTATTCTTACTGCATATCAATGACATGTTGCAGACCAACGGCATTCATTGCTGTATATACCGGCTCCCCCAATATTTCTCGGCAAAATGTCACTGAGAGTCGAAACCAACTTTTGTCTAAGGTGGAGAATTCATTAGAGAAGGTCTCTGAATGGGGTAGACTTATCTTGGTCCAATTCAACCCCGCCAAGACACAAGTCTGCGCTTTCACCACTAAAAAGTCACCAATGGTCGTATGTCCTCGTTTCAAGGGCACATCTTTAACCATCTCCCCTAGCATTGAGATACTTGGCGTCAACATATCGAGCGAAGTCCAGTTCCGATATCATCTAGAGGGTAAGGCCAAATTAGCCTCAAAGAAGCTTAGTGTTCTTGACAGAGCGAGACAATACTTCAGTCCGGACCAACGCCTACAACTCTACAAGGCGCAGGTTCGGCCTCATATGGAATATTGTTCTCATCTCTGGGCAGGGGCGCCAAAATACCAACTGCTCCCTCTGGATCGTATCCAACGAAGGGCCGCTCGAATTGTTGACTGCCATAGTGTTTCAAACAGCTTGTACCCCTTGGAATTACGCCGAGATGTAGCTTCACTCTGCATCCTCTAAAGGTTGTATCACGGGGAGTGCTCTGAGGAATTGTTCGGAATCATACCACCTGCAACTTTTCGCCATCGTCCCACGCGAAAAACATACCATCCTCATCACCTTGATGAGTGGCAGTCTTCCACAGTGCGTTTTTCGCGTAACTTTCTGCCGCGCACTGTAAAACTCTGGAACGAACTGTCACCAGCAGTTTTTCCGGACCTATACGAACTACAAACCTTCAAGAAAAGAGCGTATTCCCTCTTAAAAGGCCGGCAACGCACCTGCAGCTCTTCTGATGTTGCGAGTGTCCATGGGCGACGGTAGTAGACTTGCCATCAGGTGACCCGTTTGCTCGTTTGCCCCCCCTTATTTAATAAAAATAAAGCTACTCACAAAAAATTTGTTACAAAAAATTGATAGTAATAAAAAAAAATTCTAGGGCTCCCTGACTACTACCATAGTAGTAGTGCTTTGTAATACTAAAATGGTACCTAACTATCTAGGAATTATAAGAACATTTTTTTTTAATCAAAATATAATGAATTAGATGTTATTTTGGCAATTTTGGCACATTGTACACGGTGTTGTTTAATTCCATAGATAAGTGTTACTTTTAAGTCAGCTCATACCAAACCATACGTAACAAAAGATGACGCGGCCATGGATGACAGCTATACAAAATTGAATTTTAACCTGGCTATATTTTAAATACGACATTGGTGTTATCACCAAAACAAAAATATATCGCAAAGTCACTCCTTATTTTAGCTACGTTTCGGTGTGAGTCCTTATTTCAATAAAAACTCTAAACTACTCTAAAGATATATCCTGGGTCGGTTAAAAATGAACAACACAGTATCATTTAAAATCTAAAACTTGGATCATTATACACCGTTATCAGTTTAAACAAATTCTAAAAGTCTCGAGTTGTTCCGTTTCGAGTAAATTATAATTAAATTTTGTCGGGTTTTAAAACATTAAGGGGCCGGGCTACCCTCGAAATTCTCATACATACGTAATACCAAAATCATTTTGTCACACGAAAATATTTAACATGTTTGAGTTATTTTTCAGCTTAAAATAGTAATTACCTAGGTTCCTGAACATCAATTAACCTCAAAATATTTAAACACTAAAAAAAATTTTTGTATATATATTTTTTTTTCTAAATTTACTACTAAATATTTAAACACTAAAAAATAGAGCAAAACACTAAAAAATATATAAATAAATAGTAAATTTACTACAAAATAATTAAATACTAAAAAATATTTTTTATAGTTGAAATATTTTGTAATAAATTTAATATTTATTTATATATTTTTTAGTGTTTTACTCTATTTTTTAGTGTTTAAATATTTAGTAGTAAATTTAGTAAAAAAAAATTATACACAAAAAAATTTTTTTTAGTGTTTAAATATTTTGAAGTTAATTTTTGTACAGGAACCTAGGTAATTACTATTTTAAGCTGAAAAATAACTCAAACATGTTAAATATTTTCGTATGAGAAAATGATTTTGGTATTACGTATGTATGAGAATTTCGAGGGTAACCCGGGCTCTTAAGCACAGCGACACTCTCGCCTGCCCTCGCTTTTTATTTTAGTCAGGGTATAAAATGAAAGAAAAACACGTTTTACAAGAAATACATCTCTAACAAAATATTGTCATTTAATATCGGTTTATTATAACGCTCTATTCTACTGGTACATATTCAGGGTGGGTTGCACCAACTTACATAACTATAATTACCGTAACTTTAACAATAACTTTAACTATTACAACTACAGCACAAAATGTCAAATCTCCCGCTCATACTTAATATCGATTTTTTTTCGTGAAAATTTATAATGGCTCACAGTGTTATTGTAACAAATTTTGTTAACAGTTAATGGGGTTGTGAGTATAAAAAATTAATTATGCGTAAAAAAACGACAGGAAAAATATTTAATATTTTTCCTGACGATTTTTACGAAAAATTTCAGTTTATATAATATTATCTAAAATGTTATTTATTTTACATTTTAAATACGACTTCCAAGGTAAAAACAATAATAACATTCTTATAATATGAACTAAAAAGTATTAAAATATAATTTTTCCTATATCTAATAGTGCCTTTTTCCGGATTCGGCTAAAACTCAACTATTTCTGTACTCAATCTTCATCATTTTGAAGTCGGTACCAGATACAGCTGAATCTTCAGTTCTCTGACAGAATATTTGAAACTTTTGGAACTGGCACCAACTTCAAAATAATGAAGATTGAGTACAGAAATTGTTGAGTTTTAGCCGAATTCGGAAAAAGGCACTATTAGATATAGGAAAATTTGTTTAATACTTTTTTGTTCATATTATAAGGATGTTATTATTGTTTTTACCTTGAAAGTCGGTTTTAATTTTTTGTTAAAAATAATAATTTCCCTCTTTTTAGTTACCTAGTAAACCATCGCGTACTATACGTAGAATAATTATTATACACCTGTATATTATTCTAGGTATCTTATTACAGTCACACTTACAAAATATAATATCAGCTGCAGATAATTTTAAACAATACATTTAAAAAAATCGAAGTGAACACTTGCTAAGTCTCGATAGGCTGGCACTCGCTCGACTTGTCGCACACGCATCGCACATAGTACCCGGCCCGCGCTGCCGCCGCTCCGCTCGCTTGACAGCCCTGGCAGACAGTTATTGTACTATGAACGCTAAATGCAATGCAAAAGGTTGAAATTAGGTTGTTTTTCAGAATATCTCAGCGATTTCGCGCCGTTTGTTATGGAAGTGAGACAGGCCTGGATGTTACATAAATTATCGAAGCAACTTACTTCTCAGAAGTAATGTCAAACGTGTGCCTTACGTTCTGGAGATAAGATTGAATTTGTTATGTTCTATTTTGGTGACGAGTGATGATGATGATGATGAATGTAATTTGCATAGTAGCATATGCTTTCAGTTCTTAAAACAGCGCCTAAACCCCCAAACTTGTATCTATAAGGAATCCGGAGTTCTATCCTCGGAATCATAGTGTACCTTGGTGCAAAATCTTGCATTTTGGTAGCATATGCTTAGGATGCTTCTCATAAAACCAACATCACTATATGTTTCCATATAAATTTCGAGGAGTTCCATCGATTACTCATGGATCTCATCATCAGGTCACCACTTTTGTGAACATGGTACTAAATTGGAGTGAAACTTAATACAACAAAACAAAAATTTCGAAAATCGGTTCACAAACTGCGAAGTAATCGTTGAATATACAAAAATAAAAAATATCCACAGCCGAACATATTATAACCTCCTCGTTTTTTGGGAGTCCGTTAAAAACTGAAATAACTCAGAAAGTATATTATTTACGAGATTTTGTCAAAGAGTATTTAGTAATATTTTATTGTTTGTAAACAATTAGAATCAATAAAATATTACTTCTCTTTCGATTGGTGTATGTTTCATAGGTGTACACCAAAATACGAAAGGTATGCCAATAAGGTTCGTTGTATTGGTTCTATGGATCAAACGTACTTATCGTGAAATATATTCAAATCCGTTCAGCCGTTTGGAGAGCTTATCGGGAGATACCCAAATATATATAAATAAAACTTCGTACCGCCGCGTGAATTATACAGTATGTGCCATCGAGGAAATTGATTCCTATACGATTGATAGACCAACGTTATTTGGTCAAATATGTCAATTCAATCTTAATTGTGATCTGTCGGCTGGGTTTGACGTAACGCAACCAAACTACGTTGGTCCCCGATCTGCATAGGAATCAACTTCTCTGATAGTACTATATAAATAACTACATAATAATTAAAGAACCTAGAAACGGCAAAAGACAAAGAGGAAGACAAAACAAAAGATGGGCCGATGACTTTAAACTCATAGCGGGAGTTACTTGGAGTAGAGTAGCCAGGGACAGAGTTGAATGGAGGAGGTTGGAGGAGGCCTTTGCCAAATGGCATACAGAGCAACATGCCTAATAAACTATAATTATTATTTAGAAGTAAGATTAGATATAATATAGAAAATAATGTAATTGTATAGTAATGTGTTATGATCTGTAAGAATGGCTATAAATAAATAAATTAATAAAAAATTAAATACGTAGTAGCTGGGTGGTCCAGAGGTTAAGAGGGTGACTCTAACTCTGAGGTCTTGAGTTCGATTTAACTTGAGGCATAGGCATTATACATACAGTATAACTTAGCACGCAGGCTAAGGGCGTTTTCATATTATCCGATCCGATATCGGTGTCGCACGCCGATCTAATATCGGGGTAAGTAAGAGCGTTGAGAGTATCCAATACTGACGGTGAACAAATCTTTTTTTGCATAATATAAAACATACAGCAAATGAAGTTTTCTATTGAAGTACAGACTTCAATAGAAAACTTCATTTGCTTTTGGACCGATTTTTATAAAATGTCATGACAGCATGACATTTTATAAAAATCGGTCCAGCCGTTTCAGGGCTTGTACCACGAAACCGTTTTGAGACTCAAACAATCGAACGAGAATGCCGCATCCTACTCTAACAAAAGTGAAATGACGTTGTAACAGTCCGATTGTTTGAGTCTCAAAACAGTTTGGTAGTAGGCCTGCTGAGCCGTTTAGCAACAAAACTGTGACAGAAGAATTAGGTATACTATATATGTCGCAGGGAAAAGAGGATATCAGGGATTTCACGGTATCCCTAGCCTAGGGATATCACGAACTCCCGGTAGATGCCGAATATTCTTGTTTGTTACGTCTTCTTACTAAAAATATCTTGATATGTCATTTCACTAAACTAAATCTAGTGAAACGTCAGAAAAGCGGACACCGCCGAATAAAAATCAAGTCACGCATTTCTCTCGCTTGCTCTATAGTATACACACGGGTACTTTGATAGGATCATCTAACATCTGAATCTGACAAACAAGATGTTAGATGATCCATGCGTCGGATGGGTATGTAAAAAGTCGGTCCTGCGCCTGATCTCTCGCCGGTCGTGTCAGTCTTCCGTCCCACCGGGTATTGCGAGTAAAGGTAAATATTCGGCATCTACCGGGAGTTCGTGATATTCCTAGGGATATCGTGAAATCCCTGATATCCTCTTTTCCCTGCGACATATATAATAACGAATAGAAAGAATAAATAGTGTTATATACGATTTTACGACCTATAACTAAAATCCAATATCTCATCATCGTGAAATCCCTGATATCCTCTTTTCCCTGCGACATATATAATAACGAGTAGAAAGAATAAATAGTGTTATATATGATTTTACGACCCAAAACTAAAATCCAATATCTCATCAATGAAATCCGTTTGGAAGTAAAAATCAATTTTATAGCCCTTTGTACCACAAAGCCGACGGTGCCACATGTGAGGGAAAAGGATTTGCAGGACAAAGAATAATCATAAAAGTCACAGCGAAATATCTGACTTTCATTCGCATAAATCCGGAGTAGCGAGTGGAAAAAATATGCGCGTAGTACGTTGTAAGCACAATGTTCCAAGGGCTAGAGAAATGAAAAACAAGTAACTGTAAAATCTATTGCTGTCTTGATAGAGACAACTGCAGCTAGATCCAATATTATTTTAAACAAAAAATTAAAACCGACTTCCAAGGTAAAACAATAATAACATCCTTATAATATGAACTAAAAAGTATTAAATAATTACCTATCTAATAGTGCCTTTTTCCGAATTCGGCTAAAACTCGACTATTTCTGTACTCAATCTTCATCATTTTGAAGTCGGTACCAGATGAATCTTCTGTTCTCTGACAAAATATTTGAAACTTTTGGAACTGGCACCGACTTCAAAATTATGAAGATTGAGTACAGAAATAGTCGAGTTTTAGCCGAATTCGGAAAAAGGCACTATTAGATAGGAATAATTATTTAATACTTTTTAGTTCATATTATAAGGATGTTATAATTGTTTTACCTTGGAAGTCGGTTTTAATTTTTTGTTAAAAATAATTATTTCACTCTTTTTAGTTACCTAGTAAGCAAACGCGTACTATACGTAGAATAATACACCTGTATATTATTCTACGTATCTTATTACAGTCACACTTACAAAATATTATAATATCAGCTGCAGCCTGCAGATAATTTTAAACAATACATTAAAAAAAGTCGAAGTGAACACGTGTGACGTGCTAAGTAGCCGGTCACCGGACTAGTTTCAATAGGCTGGCACTCGCTCGACTTGTCGCACATGCAGCGCACATAGTGCCTCCGTGAGTAATTTGTATTCTGTGCATAGTACCCGGCCCGCGCCCGCGCCGCCGCGCCGCTTGCTTGACAGCTCTGGCAGATATGCGATGCGATGCGTTATTAATTATTATACTATGAACGCTAAACGCAATGCATAAGGTTGAAATTAGGTTGTTTTCCAGAATACCTCGGCGAAGTGAAACAGAATGTTACATCATCGAAGCAACTTTAACTTCTCAGAAGTAATGTCAAATGTGTGCCTTATGTTCTGGAGATAAGGTTGAATTTGGTGACATTGGTGACCCTGACGTGGTAATGATGATGATGATGATGATGATAATGAATGTAATTTGCATAGTAGCATATGCTTTCAGTTCTTAAAACAGCACCTAAACTCCCAAACTTGTATCTATAAGGAATCCGGAGTTCTCTTAGTAGCTTCAGAACCATAGTATACCTCGGTGCAAAATCTTACGTTTTGGTAGCATATGCTTAGGATGCTTCTCATAAAACCAAAATCACAATATGTTTCCATATAAATTTCGAGGAGTTCCCTCGATTACTCATGGATCTCATCATCAGGTTACCACGTTTGTGAGCATGGTACCAAATTGGAGTGAAACCTAATACAACAAAACAAAAATTTAGAAAATCGGTTCACAAACGTCGGAGTAATCGTTGAACAAGAAAAATAAAATAAAAAATATCCACAGCCGAACATATTATAACCGCCTCGTTTTTTGGAAGTCGGTTAAAAAGAACGAAAAACTTCCGTCTTAAGGGGCCGGGTTACCCTCGAAATTCTCATACATACGTAATACCAAAATCATTTTCTCATACGAAAATATTTAACATGTTTGAGTTATTTTTCAGTTTAAAATAGTAATTACCTAGGTTCCTATACAAAAATTAACTTCAAAATATTTAAATTTATTTTTTAGTGTTTTACTCTATTTTTTAGTGTTTAAATATTTAGTAGTAAATTTAGTAAAAAAAATTAATACACAATTTTTTTTTTGTGTTTAAATATTTTGAAGTTAATTTTTATACAGGAACCTAGGTAAATACTATTTTAAGCTGAAAAATAACTCAAACATGTTCAATATTTTCGTATGAGAAAATGATTTTGGTATTACGTATGTATGAGAATTTCGAGGGTAGCCCGGGCTCTAAGGCTGCAGTCTTGCAAAATTCACTCGCTGCGAATTATTTGCGCATTTTTTTTGACAAACTACCATTAACTTATAAAATAACACGAAATATTATTATTGCTTATAATATAAGTAATAGCTAGTTATTTTTTTAAGTTCATCTATGTGGATAATTTCGAGTTGTGTTTATGCGCTTTGTTTATGGCAATAAATAATTAATTTAAAAATCTGTTCAGCGCATAATGAGCTCAACATTCAAAATGCGCAGTTTAGTTTTTTCTGATTATCTTTCATTTTTTTAATTCTGAGGCCACAATTTCATCAAAATTCTCTGTTTTTATCTCATAATAAACAGGTTATTTCATAAAAACTATGCACCGTATGTAATAATTAGATTATTTTGATGCCCAGAGTTCAATAAAGTAATTTATACAAAAAAAAACACCAAAATCACCTTACTCCAACTATAATAATAATCTCAAAAGACCTACAAATAAACAAGAATTGCAAGGGAAATTTGCCATAAACAAAGCGCACAAACACAACTCAAAATGACATTGGGTACGAAAGAGCTGTTTTTACTCATTATCCACATAGATGAACTTAAAAAAAATAACTAGCTATTACTTATATTATACGCAATAATAATATTTCGTGTTATTTTATAAGTTAGTGTTAGTTTATAAAAAAAAATATACAAAGTTGCGCAAATAATTCGCAGCGAGTAAATTTTGCAAGACTGCAGCCTTAATATGGACGCGCGATAGACGAATTTCGGCGCAACGGAGTTGCGGGTACCAACTAGAATCTAGATATTGACCTGACCAGTTGAACCTGGTGCCTTCAGGTCAGGAAAATGTACATTTATTTTACTTATACAGGGTGCAATTGAACCTTCCTGCCAAATTTGGATATAGCTATATATAATAGCTATTAATCCTTGTTAAAAATAAAAATACACGTATTTTTTCTTTTATAATCACTCAGTACTAAAATGTTGAGAAATAGCTTCCGAAAGTTATCCTGCGAGTGACCGTTCTGCAACGATTTTAAATGGGATAAAATATGCCATTAAAAAATAACACCCAATTTTTTTTGGTTAAATTCACTCTCCTGTTAATATACCTAATACCCTGGAAAAATTTTGGCAGGAAGGTTTAATTGCACCCTGTATATATACATAATATTATTATATTAAAACCTTGTATATTTCTATCAAAACCGCAAATACCTTGGCTTTACGACAAAATATCATAATATTGTCATTATAATTTGATCGCCTCGGGGTATTTACAATATTATCTTTGTTTTTAACGACCAGATAAGTCTATCTGTTTTTCTTACTTTAGTTCTCAGTGATTTGTCAGTAGAAAACAACCTATTTCTCAAAGCATTTTCATTTAAAAAAAACGTGATAAGAAAACGCTTTTAAAAATACACTCCCTAATTACCTAATATCCGTTGAGTAGAGCCTAGTTTGAACAGGATTCGTTTTGTTTCAGATCCTCGAAATGTGGCGTCCGGCGCGACGCCCGGCGAGGAGGAAGAGGACGAGGACGAGGAGGTGTGCTGGACGCGCATGGTCAACCACTGTCCCGGCCCCGTCCGAGGGCTCTGTGACTCGCAGAGATTCGAGAACCTCCATGTAAGTACACACACACACACACACACACACACACACAGGCGCGGCGCCAGACGAGGAGGAAGAGGACGAGGACGAGGAGGTGTGCTGGACGCGCATTGTCAACCACTGTCCCGGCCCCGTCCGAGTGCTCTGTGACTCGCAGAGATTCGAGAACCTCCATGTGAGTACACACACTCACACGCACACACAGATGCGGCGCCCGGCGAGTAGGACGAGGACGAGGAGGTTCCGTAGTACCGCTAGTTTTTTTTTAAATTTGTGTATGGTCAATGAATGTACATTTATAACGTGTTCTACACTACTAACAACATCATCTCAGTTGCTTTCAAAGGAATTTGAACGAAAAGTTCATTTATACTTCGCCGAAAACATTTTTTTTAGTTGATCGACTATTACTCAATAACTTATGAAGTTTTCTAAGCCGTGATAGTTTTTCTTTTAAATTCACCATATTTCCTACTCCCGTGATTTTTTTTACATTTCCAGAGGCTACCGTTTAGCTGGTAGAAGGGGGGGACACTGGACTCTAATGATTTTTTCTTCTTTAAAACTTAATATTTCACAAACGGATTCCTAAATCGGAAAATGATCTATGAATACCCATAATATTTTTTTAAAACCTATCCAATGACACCTCACACGATGGGGCGGACGCGAAAAAAAAAATCATTCCCGCTTGATGTGTAGGGAATGTACCATAAAAAAATATTTTTTTTTTAAGATTTCATGTACCATTTTGTCGGCGTTATTAATATGTGCATTCATGTCAAATTACAGCTTTGTAGGTCCTATAGTCTGAGCAAAACCGCGGACAGACAGACAGACAGACGGACAGACGGACGGACAGACCGAAACTATAAGGGTTCCTTGTTGACTACGGAACCCTAAAAAGGGTTAATTCTGACCGCAACGTGACGCGTATTTTCTGCCGTATGATCAGCGATGTATTTCTACACTGAAATTGACAGATTTTGATTGCGTGAGACCTCATGCAGGTTACGTTTAAAGTCAATTCCATGTTTAAGTTAGAAATGCATTGCCGTGAAATTAATTATTTCTAAAGTATCGAATTGACAAGCTTCAATTGCATGAGACATCATGCAGGCTACTTTGAAATCTGTCAATTCCATAATATATTTATTTATAAGAAAGATGTGTTAAAGCGCGACCGCTTTAGGGCCAACCCACACGTACCACAACCACACGACAACCACACCACGTGGTCGGGCGTATATTTCGTATTGTAAATGAACTGGACCATTCACACGTACCACATTTTGCAGTCGTTGTCGACCACTTGTCAGGTAACTTGTCAGACGCAACCACGGCCGACCACATCGCAACCACATCGCAACCACGTCGCGACCACATCGCGTCCACAACGTTGCGTCTGTAGAAATGAGATAGTGGTAGGGAGCACTTAAACCACAGCACTTCTATTTAAAAGTTTATTTGAAGGAGAGGGACGGTTAAAGCACAGGCTAAAGCAAGCATACAATTTATGCGAAAGCCAGAAAAGCACAATACGTTCGCTATAATTACTGAGACAAGGAAGACTTAATTTTAAGTACAATTAGATCGAGAGCGTAAGGAGTCGGACGCGTATCGAGCGACACGCGTTCCGCGTCAAGAAGATATTTTTTGACTGGCGATCGGTGGCCGGTTGCGGCGGCCGATCCCCGTCCCTCGCGCCCTGCGCTCGCGCTAACCAGTACCCAGACCGGTTCGGGCGCGTCGCAGGAGACGCGGCGGAGGGGGGCCGTCCGGCCGCAACTATATATAATGAAATGTGATTGTCCGTCGCACGTCTAATAAATATACAAAATGAAATGTTTTACTTAAATTATTATTTAGTTGTAAGGTTTTAGATGTTAAGATAATTTTAGAATAATGTAATCTTAAAATATAACTTATGTAACAATATTTATGTACCTTATGTTATTCACTTATTTAAATGATTTTAACAATGTAAATACATATTTTATCAGCTGTTATTTATATTTAATGTATATTTAGCTATACAACTAATAATTTATTTTATAAGAAGTAGTTAGTAGTTGACTAGTTACACTACATCACCCCCCTCCAGAGACCGGGTTACGGGCGATAATAATCAGGGAATCTCACCCTACGACCTGATCGAGTAGTGAAAATAGGTTTCTGCGATCCAGGTAAGTTCTGGTTGTCTGTGTGAGTAGATGTTGGTTTTGTAAGTGTGAGTGTTCGTGTTGTATGTGTGGGATGTATGAGTGTTGATTGCGTGTATGGTGAATGTAATGGGGTATCCGGGTCGGACAGTATATAGGCCGGTTTAATACGGTCTACTGATACCGTCACCCTTTTCCCGTTTACCATAATGGTGAAGATCTTATCTCCTCGCTGAATAACTTCGTAAGGACCCGTGTAGGATGGCTTTAAAGAACCGCCGACAGTACAGTCACGCAAAAATACGTGACTGCAGGTGGCTAAATCTTTGAAAATGAAGATGGTCCTTTTATTGGTGTGTTGGGAGGTGGGCGCAGGCTGTAAGCTACGAACTATACTGCGCAGTCTTGACGAAAATTCAGTCAAGTCTGGAGTATAATCAGTCGTTGCTTTTGCGTCCAACAACTCTCCAGGTAGGCGAAGTGGTTCGCCATACACCAGCTCAGCGGTAGAGCATTGGAGATCCTCTTTGAAGGCACTCCGTATCCCGAGTAATACCAGGGGAAGAGTCTCGACCCAGTTGGTGGTCTCGTGGCAGGTTATGGCAGCTTTTAACTGCCGGTGGAATCTTTCCACGAGCCCGTTGCATGCTGGATGGTATGCTGTGGTACGGCGATGTTGGAATCCAGCAATTTGCGACAGACATTTAAACAAAGCGGACTCAAATTGTCTACCGCGGTCTGTCACTATGTCAGCTGGACATCCGAACCGAGAGATCCATCCACCCAGCAAGGCTTTTGCTACTGTTTCAGCAGTCATGTCCGGTATCGGTATCGCCTCTGGCCACCGTGTAAATCGGTCTACGGCTGTGAGGCAATACCGGTAACCTTGAGAGACTGGCAGCGGTCCAACGAGGTCGATGTGAATGAACCTGAACCTGGCTGCTGGAAGTTTGAAGGTGCCTAAGGGTGCACTGACGTGCCTTGTGGTTTTAGATCGCTGGCATGCCTGGCATGAGCGTGCCCATTCTCTGCAATCTCGTCTCACTCCCGGCCATACAAATCTGGCAGAAACTAGCTCTGCTGTAGCGTTGGTACCAGGGTGACTGTAGCAATGGAGACTGTCAAAGACCTTTTTTCGCAGACTCTTGGGAACAAAAGGTCTCAGACGGTTGTTGCTGTCATCGCAGAAGATATCATGCTGCGCTCCGGCAAATGGAACCTTCCTGATATGCAGTGAAGTTGTTCCCTTGATGAGTTGACTAAGCTCAGGATCAGACTGCTGGGCGACTGCCAGCTGGTCCAGATCGACGGGTTGCGCAATCTCGTCAACTCGGGAGAGGGTATCAGCCACCACGTTATCCTTACCAGAGATATGGCGGATGTCCGTGGTAAACTGCGAGATAAGGTCCAGATGCCGGAATTGCCTGGGGGAGCAGTTTTCCTTTCTGTTATGGAAGGCGAATGTTAGCGGCTTGTGATCTGTGAAGATCACGAAGTCGCGTGCCTCTATCATGTGCCGGAAGTACTTGACACTCTCATAAATCGCGAGTAGTTCTCTGTCATAAGGTGAGTACTTCCGCTGCGTGGGACTGAGTTTGTGGGAGTAAAACGCTAAAGGCTGCCACTCGTTCCCATCATGCTGCTGAAGCACTGCACCGATAGCAGAGTCCGACGCATCGGTGACGAGGGCGAGTTTGGCATCGCACTTCGGGTGAGCCAGTAAGGCAGCCTGACATAGACCATCCTTACAGGCTTGAAATGCCTGCAATGCCTCGCCTGAAATGTCAACAGGATGCGATCCTTTGACAGATCCGGTCAGTAGTGTGTTGAGGGGTCCCTGGTGCTGAGCTGCGTTGGGAATGAAACGCCTATAAAAATTGACCATTCCCAGGAACCGACGCAATTCCCTAACGGTTTTTGGGGTGGGAAAATTAGTTATGGCCTCGACTTTAGAAGGGAGCGGTGTGGTCCCTTTGGCCGAAATCTGGTACCCAAGGAAAGTGACCTGAGGGGCACCGAATACGCACTTGGCCGTGTTAATTACCATGCCGTACTCCTTCAGCCGGGTAAAAAGTTGATGCAGGTGTTCTTTGTGCGTCTGCTGGTCTTTTGAAAAGACCAAAAAGTCATCAACATATGCGTAAGTGAAGTCCAGACCCCGTAGCATCTCGTCGACGAACCGCTGAAATGACTGTCCGGCATTACGGAGCCCGAACGTCATAAAAGGGAACTCGTAAAGTCCGAACGGCGTTGTGATGGCGGTCTTCGCGACGTCGTCTGGATTAACGGGGATCTGGTTGTACGCTTTTACCAAGTCTATGGTCGAGAACACAGTGCAACCTGACAAGCTATGTGAAAAATCTTGGATGTGCCTGATTGGGTACCTGTCGGGGATCGTCCGGGCGTTTAGCATTCGGTAGTCGCCACAAGGTCGCCAGCCGTTATCCTTTTTCTGGGCGAGGTGTAGTGGTGATGACCAGGCTGATTCCGATGGACGGCAGGTACCAATCTGTAACATAGCTTCAAATTCCGCTTTTGCGATTTTCAGCTTTTCAGGCGCAAGCCTGCGTGGGCTGCACGATACCGGTGGTCCAGGTGTAGTACGGATGAAATGAACGGTATTGTGTGTGGGTGTGCGATGTAAGCCAGATGGGCGAGTAACCTCGGGAAACTGAGCGAGTATGTCGTGGTAAACAGTACTACCAGAAATCACCTTTATCGAAGAAACGTCTTTTTTACAGGTAAGTGAACCCGGGGCCGCGAGCATAGTGCTACCATCAATAAGGCGTCGGTGTCGGACGTCAACAATAAGATTATAGTGTGAAAGAAAATCCACACCTATAATCGCTTTTGTCACATCAGCCACAATAAACCGCCAAGCGAAGTCGCGGCGCAAACCTAGGTTAAGCACTATGTGCGCGTACCCGTACGTACTAATAACAGAACCGTTAGCTGCACACAATTCATAGTTAGTTTTTGTGCCGTGCACTTTTAGATAAGTTTTTGGAAACACACACAAATCACTACCCGTGTCCACTAAAAACTGCATTTTTGTCCGTCTATCCATCACAAACAAGCGACCGGGACTTGGACAGCCGTCGGCCGCGTCTACCGACTGCCCTTTGCTTTTCCCGAGTAGTCGCACGGCTGTACACACTTATGCGCCTTCGACCCGAACTTGTTGTGGTACCAGCAGTTGGGGAACTTTTTATAGCTGGACAGTGACCTGGTCGAAGCTGAGCGTCCACGGCGATGTGACGTTTGGCGTTGCCTAGGTCGTGACATTCGGTCCAGTTTGGCGGATAGTGCTTCGACTTGCCTTGTGAGTGCCGCTATCTGTGCCGACTCTGACGCACCTGGGTGTGATGACGCTGCTGCAACTTGTGGAGTGGACGTGACTACGTCCATTATCTGGTCCGCAAGCTCGGCTAACTCCTTGAGCGTTGACTTCGCCGCCTGGGAGGCAACTATTGTTTGCACGTTAGATGGCAGTCGGCTACTCCAAACGCTGCGTAGAAATTCGTCAGGGACTCCTGGGCCTGCCAAGTTCTTCAAGTGACGAAGAAACTGGGATGGCTTCCTTTCTCCCAGCTCCTCGTGATTCAGAAGCTGCTGCACTTGCTTCTCACGCGACGCTGTGAGTCGCTTTGTGAGCTCGGTCTTGAGCCGCTCGTACTTATCTGGAGCGGCTGGGGCTTCGATGATGTCTTCCACCAATTCAGCGATATGGGGCTCCAGATGAGATATCGCATAGTGATATTTGGTCGCGTCTTGAGTAATATTTGCGATCGCAAACTGGCTCTCCAATGTGGCGAACCACAGTGTCGGTTTTGTGGGGTAAAATGGAGGTACCCTTACTCCGACACGATCGACACTACCTCCAACTCCAGATTTTTCACCGTTTTCCATTGTGTTCCCACGGGGTCACCAGTGTAGAAATGAGATAGTGGTAGGGAGCACTTAAACCACAGCACTTCTATTTAAAAGTTTATTTGAAGGAGAGGGACGGTTAAAGCACAGGCTAAAGCAAGCATACAATTTATGCGAAAGCCAGAAAAGCACAATACGTTCGCTATAATTACTGAGACAAGGAAGACTTAATTTTAAGTACAATTAGATCGAGAGCGTAAGGAGTCGGACGCGTATCGAGCGACACGCGTTCCGCGTCAAGAAGATATTTTTTGACTGGCGATCGGTGGCCGGTTGCGGCGGCCGATCCCCGTCCCTCGCGCCCTGCGCTCGCGCTAACCAGTACCCAGACCGGTTCGGGCGCGTCGCAGGAGACGCGGCGGAGGGGGGCCGTCCGGCCGCAACTATATATAATGAAATGTGATTGTCCGTCGCACGTCTAATAAATATACAAAATGAAATGTTTTACTTAAATTATTATTTAGTTGTAAGGTTTTAGATGTTAAGATAATTTTAGAATAATGTAATCTTAAAATATAACTTATGTAACAATATTTATGTACCTTATGTTATTCACTTATTTAAATGATTTTAACAATGTAAATACATATTTTATCAGCTGTTATTTATATTTAATGTATATTTAGCTATACAACTAATAATTTATTTTATAAGAAGTAGTTAGTAGTTGACTAGTTACACTACACGTCGATACAACGACAGTGCGCGCACACCGCCCGCGCTCCTCCCTTCCTCCGTTTCATTGACTTTCGTACGTAACCACATCGCAACCACATCGCAACCACTGGCGACAACGCAACCACGTCGGCATTTTGTCGGTACCACAACGCAACTACAAAAAGTTGCAGCGACACCATTCACACGTAACCACTGCTCGACGACATTTTGTCGTTGCGATGTCGTGTGGTTGTGGTACGTGTGGGTTGGCCCTTAAGCGCGACTCTCGTAGCATACTCGTAGCATACATACATTTTGTATGCTACGAGTATGATACGAAAGTCGCGCTTAAAGCGGTCGTTTAGTTACACTATTAATTATAACTCAAGAACGGCTTTACCGATATGGCTGAAAATTGGTGAGGAGGTAGCTTAGAGCCAGGAGACGGACAAAGAATACATTTTGTCCCGAAAAATGTACGGTTCCCACACATTAAACTTTTATGATTTTTGCCTAAGCTATTCAGTCTATTTTGATGAAATTTGGTATGGAGATACTTTGAGTCTCGGGAAAGGACAAGGGATACTTTTTGTCCCGGAAAATGTACCGTTGCCGCACAATAAACTTTTATGATTTTTCGCCTAAGCTATTACTGAATAGTTTAGGCGAAAAATCATAAAATAGACTGCTATTTTTATGAAATTTGGCATGGAGATACTTTGAGTCTCGGGAAAGGAATAGGCATACTTTTTGTCCCGGAACAATAAACTTTTATGATTTTCGCTTAAACTATTTAATCTTTTTGATAAAATTTGGCATGGAGAATGGAGATACTAATTTTAATATATTGTTTTTTTAATTATACCAATTCGAATTAAATAATCATCGTTAAGACAGGACAACGCTGTCGGGTCAGCTAGTATTATAAATATAACTAGCTTTCCCAGCAAACGTTGTTTTGCCATTTAAAATATTTATACTTCATCAGTTGATACAAATTCTTACCCCCTCTTTTGTTTCCTAAGAGGGGTGGGGTGAAAAATTGCATACACCAGATGTTAAGTTGGAAAAAACAGTTAATAATATGTCAAAGTAAGTCCATTAAAGAAAAAAGTTTGATACAAAATCTGACCCCCTCTTTGGTTCCCTTAGAGGGGTGGGGTGGGGGGATTTTTAGTCACCAAATGTTGAGTCGGAAGAAGACAAATATATCTGTGAAAACCGTATGCAAATCGGATACGTAGTTTTCGTGTTAAAGCAAAAGTCTTATACAAAATTTGACACCCTCTTTCGTCCCTTTAGAGGAGTGGGGAATTTTTTTTTATACACCAGATGTTAAGTTGGAAGAAGGCAAATATATCGGCGCAAGCCGCATTCAAATCGGATCAGTAGTTTTCGTGTGATAGTGGAACAAACATACAGTCAGACAGACAGACAGACAGACAAAAAACTAACTACATTTTTGGCTTCTATAGCGATGTAGTACGACACCCCCGCTTATTATTTTTTGAATATCTTTAATGTACAGAATTTTCATTTATACAGTTTTATTATAATGTATAGATAGCGGTCGCCCGCGGCATCGCCCGCGTGGTTGTCGGTTACCGCTGCAAAAAGCCTACCCAGGAAAGACGCGGTCAGCAAAATGATTTCCAGGTCAATTCACAGAAACATCGACGACGCAGTCATTTTCCGCAGGCTGCACAGATTGTCTTTCTGTGGATGTTAAAGTTGTTAATGATGAGAATATTTAAATGTAATTAATAATAAGTTTTCACCTCTGACGGTAGTCCCGGAGTGCAACCCGTTGTTTTAGGATAAATAACTAAGGCGAATATTGTAGAGCTTTTCTATAAACAACATTAATTGACATTAAGTTATTTTCAGGTAACAAAATATACATTATTTTCATAAATCTATTCCTACTAATTTGAATGTTTGGCCCTGGGGTTTACATAATATTTATCGTTAGTGCAAAATATTTTTTACAGGAAATTGGAGCCTTTTGAAGGGTATAGGCAACCCAGTAGGGATCATTGGTATTCTTGGTATTATGAGCCAATTCACCAGCTGCAGGGCCGGTCATAATCTTTGCTACTGTGCACCCCCGCCTTGGTAGCGCCCACTTCGAAACGGGCGTAAATCGCAATTTTTAATTTCGCCTTAACTTTTAAACCAAACGTCCAATTTTAATCATTCAAAGACCAAATATCATCTAATTAAACTGTACTTAGTGATGAAATAATTCATTTTGATAAAGATTAATAGCATGAGTAAAATAAATGCGTTTAAATGTAGTCCAAAAAAATCAAGATTTTTAAATAAAATAATGGTTGTTGTACCTCACTTGACATAGGTATAGTGTGTCGCGGACATTTTTGTAAATATTTAAAAGATCTACATTTACTTAGAACATTGTATGGTTCTATCTCTTATAGTTTAGGCAGCGTACGCAAAATAAGTAAATTTTATGGTTGATTTTTTTCACCTTGTGTCAGAAAAATTCAAATATCTTACGGGACCCTACATTTTCCGAAATAAAATGTAGCCTATGTTACTCGTAAATAATGTAGCTTTCGAATGGTGAAAGAATTTTTTAAATCGGTCCAGTAGTTTTTGAGCCTATTCATTACAATTAAACAAACCAACAAATAAAGCTTACCTCTTTATATTATTAGTATAGATTTAGAAATGCATCTCACGTAGCCGTGGCAGCTAAGCGCACGGGCTACGCGTCACGTTGCGGACTCAATTGACCCTAAAGGCGGCTCTTCACAATAGTCCATGCTGGCGTACTACAAGCCATCGCCATGGTGTGGTGTATAATGGCCAGGCGTGACACAGAAGTCTAAAATTACAATTTTTGTTGCCCAAAATGTCAGCATCGTGGAACAATGAAAGAATACGTGGGAGAGCCATGCTTCGGCACGAATGGGCCGGCTCGACCGGAGAAATGCCACGTTCTCACAGAAAACCGGCGTGAAACAGCGCTTGGACTGTATTTCGCCGAGTGAGTTTACCGGAGGCCCAATTTCCTACCCTATTCCCTTCCCTTCCCTTCCCATCCCTACCCTCCCCTGTTACCCTATTCCCTCTTAAAAGGCCGGCAACGCACCTGCAACTCTTCTGATGCTGCGAGTGTCCATGGGCGACGGAAGTTGCTTTCCATCAGGTGACCCGTTTGCTCGTTTGCCCCCTATTTCATAAAAAAAATCAAGTTTATTGATTTACTAGGTAAACGTATACGTGTTTACAATAAGTATTATATATAATATTGTAAACACTAAGTGATCGTGGTTTTATAGTTGACGATGGTCTGCTGTTATAAGCCGTACGTGGGCCATTACTTAAGAGAGAAATACGACCATACGACATGTGCAGTTCTAATAAGTAAGAAAAGAAAAACACTGCAGTGATTAGTGGAGTCGCAGAACTTGTTCTGTAATTACGTCACGAAGATAAAGTTCCAGATCTAAATTACATTCGTATACTCGAGTATTCTCCGTGTAGAGCAGAGGTTCCCAAACCTTTTTTTCTCATAGACCACCTAAAACAAGTCACAACTCACAGTACAAGACAAGTAACCAATTTGCTTCCACTTCGGAGTGGTAAAAAGTAAACGCAAATATTTTCTTGTTTTGTAGCTATTTAACACAAAATTTACCACACTTTTACTTATTTTTTATTTATTTCTAAATCTCTTCGCTCTGTAATATTTAATCTGCTATTAATATAACATTGTCTGCCTATGTATTCATAGAAGTCAAGTCGGGTCACTTAATTTTTATAGACCCCTTTAACGACTCGTGGACCCCCATTTTTCTTCCACGCAAGCGTAGACCCCTGTCGGGATCCCGTGGACCCCTGGGGGTCCAACTGGACCACTTTGGGATTCAATGGTGTAGAGCAAAGCTATCACCTATTTACATTTTCTGCTTTGGATGCTTATTAAAGTTTGTCTCAGTTTGAAAGCCTTCACATACCTAATTGTTTGGTCTTATTGACTGAATACTAATAAAAATATTTATAAGCTTACATGAAATGTTACGAGATGCGACGAAATGCAGTAGCGATACAATATTAAAGAGTAGTATTTGACATTTTCATTTTGTATTACCAACTACCAAGTCGCCAGTCCCTCGTTTCGTCTTTTGAATGTTGACGACTCCTACGACCCCAAAATACAGGGAGGTAGATAGGAGGTAGATCGATCCCGGTTGTCGTGGTTGCAGGCCAACCCATAAAGTCCTTCGATTGTGGAAAAACGAGACACAATAGCCTTTCTATTGTTATCGCGAGCACCGGTGCTCGTGCGGGGCTTGATGGGGCCTCTATATTCGATCCTATACCTAGCGAAGTAGAGAAACAAAGGCCTGAGCAAGCGAGATGTCACTATCAGTAACACTGCGTAGTAAAAAGATACATGACAGCAGAGCCAGTTTTTTAAATTTTTTTTGACGTCCATTCGGCACTTATCGGCACGTTGACAATTTAATCTCTTAGATAGATGCTTGTGTAAGTGTATCATCATCATAATATCATCATCATCATATCAGCCTATATTTGTCTACTGCTGGACATAGGCCTTTCTCAATGAACGCCAAGATGGTCGATCACCTGCTACTCGCATCCATCATGGACCCGCAACTAAACGGAGATCGTCGTCCCACCTATTTGGGGGTCGACCTACACCCCGATTTCCCAGCCTTGGTCCTCATACCAGAGTAAGTTTACTCCAGCGATCATCTTTTGTTCGAGCTACATGACCAGCCCTTCAGCGTACTGATTCTCTGCACTATATCGGTGACTTTAGTTCTTTGACGAATTGTTTCATTTCGAAGCTTATCCGTCAAAGAAACTCCGAGCATAGCGCGCTCCATAGCACGCTGAGCAACGGAAAACTTACGAGCTAGCCCTGCTGTAAAAGGCCAGGTTTCCGCCCCATAGGTCATAACGGGAAGCACGCATTGATCGAACTCTGTCGTCTTCAAGCTCTGCGGATATACGTAAACAAATTTTTACACACAGACGTAAATCAATTTCGGTTTCGTTTGACAGCTCGAGATTGTTGCTCTATTCCGCAAGGTTACATATTAAATTTATGGGCCAACCAGACCGGATTAATTTTGTGCATTCCCGTGTGTGTGCACGAGTCCAGTCAGGTCGGCTTTTTTCTATCGCAATCGTGAAATGCTGTGACGGATTCGACGCAGGGGATGGGGACTCCCGCTGCGGATATGTGGGGCTCGCCGCGGCGAAGATGGTGAGTGCCACGGCCCTACCCACTAAAACAATGCGATGTTTCTGTCTCCTGCAGCTGGCGGATGCACGGGTCCCGATGAGCATTACTCCGTAGTAGTCAGGTCGGCCTGCGATCAGTGCAATCGGATCGATCAGCCTCACCGTACACGTCAACACACCTTTAGTTTCGAGCTGTAGCCCTTCTGAACGATTATTGTACATTTTCTACCGTATCATCAAGACAGAAGTCTGCCAACAGTAAGCACCATGCCGGCGCAAGCAGTCATTTACAAAATGAATTATCCAAGTGACTTGTCGGAAATGTCCTCGATGACAGGGCGAGTTTCGCGGCGTTTTGCATATTTTATCCGATCATGACATAGATATCAATTCAATCCCATTTGAGAAGAGAAAGTACGCTGGCAACAATTTAATGTGCTTTTTACACGTCTCACGATTTCTGAAGTATTTTGATCAGGATTTTATATTTTCTGTAGCGTTTTTGACCCGCTAATTTCAAAATACTAATTATTATTCACAGACACAGATTGTTTGTCTGTATATTATCTCAGTCTTTCCATCTTTCTATATGACTGCGTCGGAATGCGTGAAACCATTGAACCAATTTTGCTGAAATTTGGTATGTGGATACTTGGATTCCCGGGTAACAACATCATAGTTCGATACTTTTTATCGCCGAAAAATCTACAAAAACAATCTATAAACGAATTTGGACACAACTTAGTTGCGGGCGTCATCTTACTAGATCTAAATAATTACTGAGTAAACAAATAATACATAATAATTTCCAGTGCATTCAATACAAAAATTCAACTCATTTCCAGGCGGATTTCACACAAAGGGCCGCACAGCGGGGAATAGACTGTCTGGGTTTAGCAGGTTTTGTTCGCGTTGCGTTATTATAAGTTATAACAGTAGGTCGATTCTGGCAAATACATAATATACTAATCCACATCAAAAAAACCGGCCAAGTGCGAGTTGGACTCGCCCATGAAGGGTTTCGCAGCAGCAATAAGAATTATTTCTATGAAATTATAAGGTTTTTGATTTATTTTCATATTTCATTTTTGATATAATGAAAGTTAAATTAAGGTTTATCATTTATGACGTATAAAAAAAAAAGTAGTGGCTAGATCTCGTTCAAATCAATTTTCGTTGGTAGTTTTTATAGTAATGTACATCATATTTTTTTTTTAGAATTATCATGCCCCTACTTTAGAAGTTAGAGGGGGGGGGGGGGGGACACATTTTGCCACTTTGGAAGAGTCTCTCTCGCAAAATATTCAGGTTAGAAAAAAATGATATTAGAAACCTCAATATGATTTTTGAAGACCTATCTATAGATACCCCACACGCGTAGGCCAGATGAAAAAAAAATTTTTTGTTTCATTTGTACTTATGGGGACCCCTGAAATTTTTAATAATTTTTCCATTTTTGTATCAAAATCTCAGTGCGGTTCAGAGACTACATCTACTTACCAAGTATCAATAGTATAGCTCTTATAGTTTCAGAGAAAAGTGGCTGTGACATACGGACGGGCAGACAGACAGACAGACAGACAGACATGACGAATCTATAAGGGTTCCGTTTTTTTGCCATTTTGGCTACGGAACCCTAAAAAGGTATATTCGTCTACGGAAAATATGTCTTTAATAGGCTACTTGACCTATATTTAATTTCATTGAAAAAATGCATATTTCTAGTAGAACTTGGCCTAGGAAACCGTATTTCACCCTTATCATCAAATAAAAGCTTATGATTGATAAATAAAGTCGATTTGAAAATATGATTTTATGAAAATATGAATTGTACTGACGAAAACGCTTTTGCGGTACTTCCGATTTGGATGTGACGTCAACCATTTGTAATTTAATATCTTTTATTTATCGCGCTCGTCATATGTAAGTTTATTTGTACATAAATAATATGAATAAGCCTAGAAAGATTTATAAAATATATTTTCTTGAATAATTCAAATAAAACATCAGTTTTATATATTATCTCCATTTATTGTAGTTAGAAAATGAAATGGCCAAAACTTTTCTACAAAAGTGTTCAACATTACAAATTATTTCTAAATTCTTTTCTAATTTTTTGCCACTGTTAGATTCGTGCGCTTAGCGCATAAAACTTTTTTCAATAAAGAATGTATAAAATACGAAAAAGATGACGTCACACTATGGCGGTACAATGGCGGACAGTGTTTTCGGCGCCATTTAAGAGGCATGCTTTTCAATCAACATTTTTATGGGTTTCCACTGTGTAAAATATTAAAATATTAGTTTTTTTGGTGAAAATTAATGATTAAGAAGCGATTAGAATGAAGAAAAAAAATAGGTCAAGTAGCCTATTTGTAAACTGTTTCATTTTTATTTATTCTTTATTTTTAATGTCTCATAATTAACTGACCACCAGAAATATTACTACCCCAGGAAAATTAAACATTTGACCTCGGAATAATTCGCATAGAGCTGAAAATTGGTAGAGACGCAATACACCATTAGAAATAAAACCTGAAAAGTCTTCGGCGATCCTCCTTGTGCAAACAATTTTATTCAAAGCCGTATGTGAGATAAGCTCCATCAAATAATTTTCCCGTTTTTTTTTTCCCATTTCCTCTATTTTATTGCTCCTATTGGTGGCAACGTGATGTTATATAGCTCAAGTCTTCCTCGATAAATAAGACTATCCAACAAAAAACGAATTTTTCAATTCAAAGCAGTAGCTCCACAAATTCTTTAGCTTTTTAATATAAGTATAGATATGATTTTACCAACCTTTAAGCCCACCATTTATAAGGAATGTTAAGTTGTATAAAAAAAAGGGTGTGAATATTTTTTGTAGAGAATTCTATGATCTACACTCTTGTCCTACCTACTTTTATGATAAAATGTACAGTTTGGATAAAAAACGGGGAAATCCTCATTTTCATACCTTTGATCTTGAATAAAATTTTTAGCACAATACAAGGAGGAGCGCCGGGGACTTTTGAGGTTTTATTTGTAATGGTGTATTTAACGTCTGTACCAATTTTCAGCTCTATGCGAGTTATTCCGAGGTTACGATTTTTTTGCGTCTAATTAGACCGGGCTATATAGTAACATTTCACAGACAAAAATAGTAAACGACCACCAAAATACATACCACCATTTTAATGTAAAATGATAACCAAAGCTTTAACATCTCGATATCCTAACTACTTATGCAAAATGACTCCAATAAAACATTGTTATACCAAAAAGAGTAAATGATCACCAAAATTAGTAAATGATCAGTGATCACCAACATTATACTAGCATTTTAATGTAAAATCATAACCAAATATTAACAGCTCGCTATCCTATTTAAATGCAAAATGACTCCAAATAAATCATTGTTAAACCAAAAGTAGTAAATAATCACCAAAATTAGTAAATGATCACCAAAATTAGTAAATGACCACCAAAATTAGTAAATGATTTTGCGATAAACGGGCTATCTAAAACTGAAAGAATTTTTAAAATCGGACCAGTAGTTCCTGAGATTAGCGCGTTCAAACAAACAAACAAGCTCTTCCGCTGACAAGTTGAAAAGTTAATCTAAGAATGTAATATTATGTGACTGTTAAAATTTTTTGACACAAATTTAATTTAATTTTCTTATTAGGTTTATTGTATAAAATTGTTTAGCTATTCAGAATTCAGATCATCTCAAAATGGAATCTCTGATTTGTTCACTTAGCTATTTAGTCTGTAATTATCGATTTTCCTCGGTATTGAAGTTACAAAAACGGTCTGAAATATTATATTCTAATTTAGGCGCTCTCAAACGTTTCATAGTAATTAATATCTAAATTGAAATATTCGGACACAATAATAGAATTTCGTTTTTGGCGGACACATTTTAGGCGGTATTTTCGGAAAATATCGCACGGTTTTACATGCGGCTTACTGCGATAGGCTAAGCTTAGACTGGCACGAAATTAAAGCTTTGTTTTACTGAAATTGAATAGAGGAATAAAAAATGCACTTTAAAATAGAAAACGAGTTTTCGATACTCCGCAGGTTTCGTAGTTTAAATTTTAATTCCACATTTTCAGGAAAACACTATTCGGGTTGAACAATTTTTTTTTGTTTACTTAAGGCGCTCTTCCTACGGAGATGCTGTAGTTTACTTTTTTTAGAGCCTTATAACTATAATTTGAAAGCTACAAAATTATAATAAAAATACAGCAATAATCTTCAGTATAATATTATGAACATTCCTTTCCCCGTTATTAGTTTCCTATTTTTGTTTATTATACTCATGATATCAGCTTCCAAAGTATACCAATTTATTAAAATTCAAGCATACATTCAGTATCTCACTAGTATTTACAAATTAATTTTATTTGAAACACACGCCAAAGCCAAGATCGACAATTTCATTAGCTACAATATATTATATTATTACGCGTTTGATTTTTTAGCTCAATTTTAAACTACGATAAGTAAAAAAATAGGATTTAGGTGCGATCTCGGCAACGCAACGTTTGCTCGGGGGATGGCCTTATTAGCATTTTTATATATTGATGGTATTGTCGTATTTTTGTAAAGCCAAATCGGTTGCTGAAACAATAATTTTAATCACTGTAACAAAATCATATAAACAATACTTACTGCAACAGTCAGAGTGGAACATTAATAATTACTTAAAAGGACTTGATAAAATATGTCTGTGCTTAAAAGTGATGAATTCAAAATTTTGACATATGCCCCATTATCTGCGTATATTTTCATCCGTCAAATACCAGGTATTTTATGGGATTACAGAAAGTAAGGAACTTCAATCTCAATATAATCTTAAACTCCTTGATAATAACAATTTTCAATAAAAAACTTTTTGTATGAATTCATAAGGATTTATTAATTTATAAACTAAATCCTCTCAGCGCACGGGCTATAATACCTTGTTTGTAACTCGTCAGTTAAAAATAAAATTGTCCAATTGCGAGTTTGACTCGTGCACGAAGGGTTCTGTACCCATATAGAATATAGAGCAAAAACAAACGGAAATTGTGTTTTTTGTATGGGACCTGGGTTGTAACCCTTAATTATTAATTTTATTAATAATTATGAAAGTGTAAATACTACTAAGTATTTAGTGAATATTTCAAGTGCCTACCTGTTGCCATTGTTGATTACGAGCAAAAAAGGCCAAAAAAATCACGTCTGTTGTATAGGAAATCCCTTAATCCCTTAAAAATTAATTTTATTTTGGTTTTAGTGTTTCTTGTTATAGCGACAGCAGAAATACACAATTTCTGAAAATTCCAGAGGTCTACTTAGGTATAGCGGTAAGATACAGCCTGGAGACAGACAGACAGGCAGACAGACGGACGGACAAATGGACAGACATCGAAGTCTCAGTAATAGGGTCCCGTTTTTACTCTTTGGGTACTGAACCCCAAAACTACAGAGATCGATACACATATTTGGTATCACTCTTCAAAGACTACAAAAATAAAATATTTAAAATGAACTGACATTAAATGACTGGGTCATAATAATTATAATTTATTCTTACAAGTAGGGAGGGGTGATAAGTCGGTTAAATACCGTATTTATTACTTTGGCTAACTTCGACCAGCTATTATGAATAACATCGGGCTAAAGTGATTAATTAATCACATTGTCTAGTCAATATAGGTATTATTATATAATGACCAGTCATTATGTATAATAGCTATTTAATCACTATGACTGTAACATATATATTTCGCTGAATGGTCGCATGACGCAATACATTTAAAAATAGCATAGCAACAGTAAATAAAAGAGTTTAACAATAAATTATACCTTTTTATAAAGAAAATATACTATTCTTCACTTTTGTCATACATATCTTGGTGGTAGGTGTGGAATTATCGAAAAAAACTGAATAATTAGCAAATAAAATGGATAAATTATTAAAATCGTTCATATTTGGTGGCAGATTCCGCTGAAACTGTATGTAATATCGCTTTTGTATGTATGAGAGGCTTATAGTAAATTTATCAATGATTATTTCGGTCCTACATACTTTTTATGTATCAAGTACGGTTTCTTCATGAAGTAAAAAATACCACGTTTCGGGACATATTCAAGGGCGCGTGGGGGGGGGGGGGGGTGACGCACACCCCGGAGGGGAGGGGAGGGTAAATTAAATTTAACTTTACTCTGTAACCTACATATCATGATAGATAAAAGTCGTACTTTAATTTTGCCAAATTTTCAGCTAATTGTCCTAAACTACTATTCAAGGGACACATACCAATTAATTTTACCAACCAAAACCAAAAAAAGTATCAGTTTTTATTCTGTTGATGAGGTAAATAAGCCTGAGAGAAATAACAGTTGTGCGACAACGATTTATTTACACGGGCTCGTGTTCCGGGCGCTTTTGTGCGCTAGTTTTGGCACGGAATAACACATGTGTTTACAAGGGGCGTTTCAAATTTCAGCACAGGATCATGAGGGA
Organism: Lysandra bellargus; assembly: GCA_905333045.1. Classification (NCBI taxonomy): domain Eukaryota; kingdom Metazoa; phylum Arthropoda; class Insecta; order Lepidoptera; family Lycaenidae; genus Lysandra; species Lysandra bellargus. The sequence goes on along the minus strand of HG995319.1, from coordinate 12,901,266 downwards.
CATTACACTAATCTAAATTCAAGGGCTTGTTTTGGTGCAGAGGTTCGCCCTCTTCAAAAAAGCAAAAAATCAAACATCATCCTTCCGGGTTTGAAACATGTGTGGTATGAAACAGCGAACGACCCCTCTCTTCACACTCACGCCCGTCTTTCATAATTATTCATATTATATATGCCAGTTAAAAAAATCTTGAAAATCGGTTCACAAACGGCGAAGTGATCGTTGAACATACAAACAAAAAATATATATAAACAGACGAACACATAAACTCCTCCTTTTTGGAAGTCGGTTAAAAAGGACGACGCGGAATCAGCGCTTTGTTAGTTTTTTCATTATAACTCGATAAATAAAAGTTATTTAAAAAATCCGCTAGTACGGTTCCCTCGATAAGAGAAATTTATATTATTTAGAAGTAACAGAATGACAAACTATTTCGGATTTATAATATTAAATTAAATATTCAAGGTAAATGCAAAAAACTCACGTTAGCTAAATACCGTTGTGAGTACACTTTTGGATACTAGTCAATAGGCAAGCATACCTGACTCTAAAACTAATATCCATTACTATGATCTACTAAAAACTATTCGAAGCTACCGTATATTATGAAATATGTTATACCAAATGCGGCATTAGTTCAAGTAGAATATCTATGTCTATTCTCACAGCCATAGATCAAGATAGATACCGCATGTGTATGTACTTCACGTGCCATATTTGCTGAAATTTGGTATGGCGACACTTTGAGTCCCGAAAAGGGACATAGGATAAGTACTTTTTATCCTGGAAAAATGTACGGTTACCGCGCGATAAACCAATTTTGGCGCAACTGAGTTGCGGGCGTCATCTAGTATGTTACAATTAAGTATTCATTATTCACCCCCATAGATATCTGAAATTTCTGAAAGGGAGATGACTACTCGAAATTAAGCGAGAATTAAGTGAATTACTTCGATTCAATTAAACTGAGGAACAGTTAATTAGCTGTCTGTCTATTGACATGACAGAATCATTTTAGTCTTGAATCGTTCCTTCTATTCTAATCAAGTGCAGGTTCAAAATGAACAAGATCTCTCAGAAATAAAGATTCTAGCGAAATCTCAAATCTAGAATTGCGATTTTGCGTTTTGTTTTTAAATCTACACCTTTCAACTGTCAGTTTCATACAGCTTCAAAACAAAAACCTAATATGTTGTATAGTCTCTTACAAGTTACAACCCTCTTTTCTATTCTCATTTTATTTTATTCCTAATTGTATCTTTATACGTGGTATACTTGCCCGGTGCCCCACTGTTACCAACGATCAATCATAACAATATTTTATCGGATCCCCTCAACCATATTTTGACATCCTCCCAGGTTAAAGATGTAGATTAAAAAAACTAAAAAAACTCGTTTTTTATTTATTTATTACTAGCTGTCCCGGCAAACGTTGCTTTGCCATTTAAAGTATTTCTACTTCATCAGTTGATACAAAATCTTACCCCCTCTTTTGTCCCCTAAGAGCGGTAGGGGAAAAATTTTTATACACCAGATGTTAAGTTAGAAAAAAACAGCTATAAAGTAAGTCCATTAAAAAAAAAAGTTTGATGCAAAATCTGATCCCCTCTTTGCTCCCCTTAGAGGGTTGGGGGGGGGGGGAGGGGGTGATTTTTATACACCAGATTTTGAGTTGGAAGAAGACAAATATATCTTCGAAAACCGTATGCAAATCGGATCAGTAGTTTTCCTTTTAAAGCAAAAGTCTTATACAAAATCTGACCCCCTCTTTCGTCCCTTTAGAGGGGTGGGGAGAATTTGCGAAAACCGCATTCAAATACTGATCCAGTAGTTTTCGTGTGATAGTGGAACAAACATACAGACAGACAGACAGGCAGACAGACAGACAGACAAAAAACTAACCACATTTTTGGCTTCTATAACGATGTAGTAACACCCTCCGCTTATTATTTTTTGAATATCTTTAATGTACAGAATTTTCATTTCTACATTTTTATTATATGTATAGATTTCAAATATTTTAACAAAATATTATTGCATTGTCATTGGTTCTTAATACTTATGCAAAGTTTCGAATTAATTAGGCAACTGGAGGTAGGTAGAAATCGTGATGAAAGATACCGTTATATAATTGTATATAATATAAGTTGTATATAATTGTAAGTAACGTATAAATTGTATATAATTGTAAGTAAGTAACGATACTGTTATTGAACAGCCTAAGCCAGGGGTTCCCAATCTTTTTTAGCCTGCGGCGCACTTACAAGTCAATATTTTGTCACGGCCGCGGCGCCCTACTTTACCAAGCTATTACAAAAAGATACATAAATAAACACCTTTAATGATTATAGTTAGATTAATAGAAGCAAGTAAATAATAATAAACAAATATTAATTAATCATCTGCCTGCTTTGTATAATTTATATTATAATTTTAGTTAATAATATTTGTGGTTATGGATAATGATGGAGGATCGACTCACGGCGTGCGCCCCTCTTGCCTTTCCACGGCGCTCCAGGACGCCGCGGCACACAGTTTGGGAACCCTTGGCCTAAGCTAATAAAAGCGTGTTAAAAACTAAACCAAACTGAACATATCCCTTTCTTCCAGGTGGAGATGCTCTACCAGCGGTACTTTCTGCGCATGAACCAGACGAACATGACCCATCTGCTTGGTCTACTGCTCGGAGTGACAGCGGCGCTCCTCTGCGTGCAAGTGGGAACGCTGCTCATCACACAGAACTTTCTTACCGGACTCCTACCCTCTAATATGACTTACACCGAAGAAGACTTTTTAGACAAGTAAATACTATTGTTTTTGGTGTTAAAAGGTGTGAATTACGTTACCAAATTGTAGCGGCTGGGTCGCGGAAGACAAGACCTATTTCGAGTTGCAGAGGCGCACCAGGAAGAAAGCGTGGTCAGGTGGCCGGCGTCCGGAACTAGAATGTGTCACTAACGTCACTTGCACTTATGTCATTGTTCACAAGTGTCACTGTCACAAATGTCACTGTCACATGAAGGAACTTCTTCTCCTTCATTTGTAGATGGCACTGCTTTAACAACTATAATAATAACTAGTATTAGACAGTGTATATGAGATATTTAGCTATTAAGCTAAATATCTTATATACGGTACCTCAGATCTCTCAGTAATATTTCCGGTCCAATGCAACCTGCAAACCTTCAAGAAGAGAGCGCTTTCCCTGGGTCAATTCAGACCGCAACGCGACGCGTAAATGCATAATATCTGTATGGATTTGACAGACTTGCATTACGTCTCACACAATTGGAGTCTGTCAATTAAATACAAATTTAGAATTAATGCATCTAGGCGTCGCGTTGTACTGAATTGGCAGAATTCAATTGCGTGAGACGTCTTGTAAATCTGACAAATCCATATTATTTAGAAATGCATCTACGCGACGTGTTGCGGTCTGAATTGGCCCTTAGGGTAAATCCAGACCACAACGCGCAGGCGGATAGAGCGCGTCGCGTGTTTTTTTTTTCATACTAGGTACTATGCTAAAATTACATAAAGCTTATTTTCCTACATTTCCACAAATACCGCGTACGCGCAGAAAACGCGCCCGTCCGAACGCTTTTTAACGAACGGATTTTTAATTCCCCTTTGCAGCTACCGAAACAACGTGACGTCAGACATGGCGTCAGTGACGTCACCGTTCCACGACTACCAGGAGTATAACGCGACCGTGGTGAAGAGGCTGTACTATGAGAAGGAGAGGATGGCACACATCATCAACATCGTCATCCTGGGCATCACGGCCTTGATTTACACATGTAAGTTGTATGCTTGGTATCTTTTTAAAGCTTCCCGTGTAGGCTTTTCTAGGCCACCCCGCAGGAGGACCTAGAAAAGCCTGCATGTTTTGATGAGTCTGTAAGACGCGGACAACTGTTGGTAGAGTTGCGGTGGGTCGTGCCCGTAAATACTATAACATATTTACGGGCACGATCAACCCACCGCAATTTACATGACAACCATGAGGTTTTAGTGGGTAGTGCCTCTGAGAGTCCCACATACCCCGGCCGATGTCCTCAATCCGCCGGGGATGCGCAAAGCATTTCCACATGTAAAACAAAAAAAAAAAAGGTTTTCAAAGCTTCATTAATTTAGAGCTTCTCTAACTTAAAATGACGCGCCCCTCCCTCTTATTAATAGTATTTTTTTTTCATTTATAATATGTATATAATATAACTAGTGAAATGGTGGGGCGCTAATACAAATTTGGACACCTATTATCGCGCGGGGACCTATATATAGATTCTTCCATGATAAATCTCGAAGACTCAAATTATCTCCATACCAAATTTCAGCAAAATCGGTTCAGCGGTTTGTTCATGATGAGGTAATATCAAAGAGATGTCTGTCTGTTTGATATTACCTTTCGCATAACACTTTCGCATTTACAAGATTAAGTATGGATTACAAAGTTTTGTGCCTCAATTCGCTGTTTGAACTTTAGTACCAAAGTATCGTACCTAAGTATCTTTTACGAAGGTAGTTTATTATAAAACCTTAAAATTAATAGGTATCATTCAGATCGTAAGCTCATTAAAATAATATCAGGAAATAAATTACATCTGAAGATGCCTGTGGCGGGGCAAGACCTACATTTTATGTGGACAAGATGTATCTTGCGAGGCCCCCTGATGGATGATGCTAAAGAACGGATTTGTTGAGAGAAATAATTTTTGATACCAAAAGTTTAATTTAAGTATAAAACTTTTTATTTATGAATTTTTGAGTATTTCAACTCGTAAAACCTTTAAAAACCTCGTGGTCCACCGTCCAAGGGGCGCGAGGCCTCTTAGGCTGCGAGGCCGTGGACGGTCGCCCACACCGCCTACGCCTTGCGCCGCCTCTGGAAGATGCAAATTCAATGAGGGTACCATTTAGTAATTTGTTGCTGATAAAAAATAATCTTAATTATTCAAAACAAAGTGCCCCAAGTGAAATTAGGGAACTCGACGAGAATTATTTTATATCTATTGAGTATTACAGAATGGTTTTGCAGAGAATTTAATTCACCTTGAAACTTGAATATTTACAGGAAAGGGCTTTATTTAGTCGCTATTTAAAATATTTACTTTTCATCAGAATAAAAAAGAGTACATTTTTTTATTATAATAGATTTAAAGGAGACCAAATGCGGAGAAGGGCAGGTATTGTACTTAAAAGTAATCCCACCAAAACATGAAATGTAAAAGGAGCCAAGCAAAATATTGCATAGCATTTCAATACTTCTGTCGTAAAAAGTTTTCAGATCACATTCAAGCCAAGCCTTCAACTTATTTTGTAATTGAAATTAACATTCAGCAAATGTATCAATATATTTCTTTATTTTATAATTATTATAGCGGCTTGGCAATGAGCACTAGAGAAATATTCAGCTACTAATTGGATTTATTGGGTACCATCAGCCACATGCGTCATTAAATATTAAAACACACTACGCTTGCCGTCTGTGTAAGTGCTCCTCCCAATATGCAGTTTTTTTTTTTCTATTGTGCTTATTGCCAAGCCACTATAATAATTATAAAATAAAGAAATCTATTGACACATTTGCTGAATGTTGATTTAAATTACAAAATAATTTGAAGGCTTGGCTTGAATGTGATATGAAAACTTTTTACGACAGAAGTATTGAAAGGCTATGTAATATTTTGCTTGGCTTCTTTTACATTTCATGTTTTGGTGGGATTTCATTTCTTTTTTGAAGGTTTTTCTTTCTTTTCTTTTCGGGCCACATTACAACTTTTCTGTACTTAGCTTAGCATCCATACCCTATACCCTTTAATATATAATATTTTCTTTGAGGCTTCGTTAGTTCTATAGGTGGACAACGTAACGTAAATATACTTCTGAGTTCTGAGTCGATTATTATGTTCATAACAATATATAATTGACTCTTAAGCTAATACTTGAAGGTGGTCATTTTTAGCATTACCGTTGAATACATAGCAGCACTGTTGTAAGCATCTCGACGTTCTTCGCAGGAAAGGAGCACACCTTATTTCATGCGATAACTTAAAATTCCCATATTATTATATCGAGCAAGTAAGGAGTGTATATCTCAGTACTGATTAGTGATTACATTTATAATATTTAAATCGAATTTAATTATTGTTTCATTATTAACGTTGTTAATATTATTTTTTATTTAATTAATACCATTTTATTTAATTCATAACTAACTTAAAGCCTTTTGTACGTCAAACAAATATGCAGTCGAAACTCATACTGTTCTTGCAAAGTTACAAACATAAAAATCTTTTATTTTATTTAATAAGTACTTGAAGTATGATATTATTATTTTTCAATTTCAGTTTTATGGTTTCCCTGCCCAAAGGATGAAAACGGGGCCCTATTAATAACAAGTTTTCGCTGTCTGTCCGTCGTACATCCGTATGTCACTAGGCTGGATCTCGAGAACCGCAATAGCTAGATAGTTGCAATTTTCACAAATTATGTATATCTGGTGTCATTATAAAAGCTAATAGTCTAATCAAAATAAAATAAATTATTAAAGGAGGGCCTCATACAACAAACACGATTTTTTTCCTTATTTTTGCTCTATGTCCATAATGGTAAGACTAAGATTTTTGAAAATTTTATGTTAACTTTAATAATTAAAAATAAAAATTAAATAAACTTATTATCAAAGGGGGGCTCCCATACAAATTTACGGTACGGAACCCTATGTACGCCAGTCCGACTCGCACTTGACCGGTTTCATAATTTTTACTTTCATTGTGAATAAAGACCTATCTGGGTACCAAATTTCAAGGTTCTAAGTCTGCTAGAAGTACCTGAGAATTTTGATGATCTGTCAGTCAGTGACAAAATGTAGTAACTTTGACCATCCGTAACTACTAAGCTATTAATCGAAATTTCAAGTTCAAGTTCAAGTTAAGCTAGTTTTAATACTTGCTCCTAGTGACCGAAATTTTAAATCCCTAGCTTTGTTAACATCGAAGATAAAGGGGGTCTGAAATAGCCGCGAACCGCTTCGAGAAAAGTATGGTACGGCCGTGCCTTTGCTAAAAAGATTGGCTGGGGCACTGCCGTGCCCCCAGATACTAAATTGATATAAAGTTAAACCATTTTCCAAATTTACGGCCACCGGCAAAATTGTGAAAAGAACAAGAAAAACCGTTGTATAATATACAACAACGAAAATAATATTGTAATACTGGAAGAATAAACGTTAATATATTTCTGTAATATGTTGTAGCACTTTCATTCCAAGGGAAAACAAGGTATTTGCTAATTTCACATCAGCAGGCTTAGCTTGACCACAGTGGAAATGCAAAAGAATAGAAATAGTGACAAAATTTAGGTACAAAAAAAATTCTTTGTCAATCTGTCGCTTTGTCTATTCTTCCGTAGATCTTTTGAAAGTGGCAATGGGGTCAATTCAGACCGCGACGCGTTGATGCATTAGCAACGTTTTCGATAAATTATTTAACAAGCTAGGTCAGCTGATTTTGTGATGTGTCGTCATTCTTGCTCTTCTGGTTAGAGTACGGGTGGTCTGGCTACCGGTAGTGGTTGCGTTCATTAGTGCGCATTTCATTTATCCAGGTGATGTTATTAATATAAGGAGCGCCTGATAAAAAGAAATGGCAATCTCTCGCTTCTGGCTCTTGTCATGTTAAAGGCCAGGCTTTAACAATAATTATTATTACTAGCTATTTTACCGAGCTTTGCTCGGTATTCGATAAAACACGAATAAAATAGATCGATTTATCGCCCCCGAAACCCCCTATATACTAAATTTTATGAAAATGGTTGGAGCCGATTCTGAGATTCCAATTATACCTATATATATATATATATATATATATATACCTACATATTTAGCGGAACACAAAAAAAAGGTCCATAATTTAAAAAATATGGTTTTATTTTAAAATCTACTTACTACACTACCTTTGTTATTTAAAATTTCATTTGTTTTACTTAAAATTAGATCACATTATAAACAAAATTTGCGAGTAAAGGCTATTTGTGAAAAATGGTACATTTTTGAACTTTTCATGTAACCGGGAAAAGTGAAAATTATTATTAAAATAACAATTAATTAAAATAAAAACCGGCCAAGTGCGAGTCGGACTCGCGCACCGAGGGTTCCGTACAAACCTGCAAGGTTTACAAAGTTCGTCATAGAAGTTTGATTTTGTTACAGCTTAAAGGTATTATAGACCTGAGTATTTGGTATGAATTTCAATTTAATACCTCTACGCGTTTATGAGGAAATGGGTAGTAAGTTTAAAATTATTAAAAAAAAATATATTATGTGATGTAACTAAAAATTTATGGTTTTCGTAATTTTTCCTTTATCTATGCTATAAGACGTTGCTTCGTACCAAATTTCAAGATTCTGAGTTCACGGGAAGCACCCTGTAGGTTTTGATTCCCTTGCAAGTGTCGAAAATTTGCGGCATAAACGGCTGTATCTTTTGATTGCGTTGGCTTAGAAGTTTGATTTTTTCACAGCTTCAAGGGACAGTAGACCTGAGTAATTGATATAAATTTCAGCTTCATACCTCCACGCGTTCCTGAGAAAAAGGGTCTTGACAGACGGACGGATGGACAGACGGACAACAAAGTGATCCTATAAGGGTTCCGTTTTTTCCTTTTGAGGTACGGAACCCTAAAAATGGTGATTAATATCGCGTATTTCCTCCAGGTGCTCTTATTAAAGTTTCTAACCGTCTCGGCATACTGAGAATTATGTTATCGATGGTCTCCTGGGATAGTCTCCACCATTCCTCAACTACGGCGATTCGCAGTTCACCCACGTTGACAGGAGCTGGAATTCTTGACTTAACTTTTCTTTTCAGCAAGGCCCAAACGTGCTCTATTGGGTTCATATCCGGTGATCTCGCCGGCCACTCCATAACAGTGATATTCATATCATTAAGATAAGCTTGAGTTGCCCGAGCGGTATGCGGCCGAGCATTATCCTGCATTAAAACAAAATCGTCATCGATATATGGGGCAAACGGTACGACATTTTCTTCTAAAACTTCTCTGATATAGCGGTCCGCAGTCAGACTCCCTCTGTCAATCACTACCAAGTCTGTGCGAGCTCCCAAACAAATGCCCGCCCAAACCATTATTGATCCACCACTGTATGCAACTGTAGTTTCAAAATTTGTCTGAATGTAACGTTCTCCTTTGCGTCTGTATATTCTTTGCCTGCCGTCAATTTGATTTAAGAGAATTCTGCACTCATCACTAAACAATACCTTACTCCATTGGTCCGCATTCCAAAGTCGATGTTCCTGAGCAAAAGTTAACCTGTTTCTGCGATGATTTACCTCTAGCCTTGGAGCCTTGGCGGGCACAAATGAACCCAAATCAGATTCTTCTAACCTTCTTCGTACCGTACGCTCACTTACGGTTACTCCCCGCACTGCTTCTAACTCATGTCGGGCTTGGACGGCCGTCAAACGGGGGTTCCTACGTACACGAAGCCGAATGAAACGATCATCCCTACTCGAAGTGCGTCTTTTTCGGCCTTGTCCTGCTCTTCTCACATAAGTGCCAGTCTCCCTGAATCGTTTGACACTGCGATGGACCGTTGAAATCGATCGACGAAGATGTCTGGCTATTAATCTGTATGTTAGACCAAATCTTCGCATTTCGAGTGCCCTGGCAATCTCCGTTGGGGCTAAGTCAGGTATAATTCAGTCCTTAACTCCAAAAAGATACAAAATTATTTTTTTTTTACAAAAAAACAATATTTTAATGAAAAATTTAAATAAAATTCAGAAGGGAGAAATACTCGAAGTTCGCTCTACATAAGGTATATTCGAATAAAATTAAAACAATTGCATAAAATGTGATGTTCAATTGTTTTCCTAATTTGAAATTATTTTTTTTTTAATTAAATGACGTATAAACCAGCCAGCAACCTTATATGATACTTATATCAAACCTTTTTTTTTATGTTCCGCTAAATATGCCGGTGTGTGTATATATATAGGTAAAGATATATAAGATATTACTGGATATTATATATAAAATTACTGTCATAATTATTACGTTTGTGTTAAGCACTCCTTGCTCACTAAAATGATTTTAAATTCATTTCAAGTCACTTAAAATCATTTAAAATCATTTTAGTAACACAGTATGTATACTAAAATGATTTTAAAATCCAGGATTATAACCTTGACAAATAGGTTGCGCACTAATGAACGCAATCTCTACCGGCAGCCAGACCGCCCAGACTGTAACCAGAAGATCAAGAATGACGGCATAATAATATATCACAAAATCTGCCGACCTGAAATACTTTTTTTCAAACGTTGCTACCTCCCGTACCATTTGTATGTATTTGACTTCAATTGCGTGAGACGTCAATTCAATTAGGAATGCATCTACGCATCGCTTTGCGGTCTGAATTGACTCATGTACAGAGGACAGATGTTTTTTTTTTTTTGTACAGGTCTACTAGCCTGCCTGAGCCGACCAGCAATGAACGAGATCTACTTGCTGACAATATCATACGTCGTGCTAGCAACCTTCATTCTGATTGACCTGTCTCTTGCCGGAACATCAGTATTGAGGTAAATATTGTTCATTCTGACAATGCTGATGAGGATAGCAAAAAAATGGATTCGATAATTTCCTTGCGAAAATGCTTATCAGTCAATAAACTTAAAACATACATTATAACAATAAAAGTCGCCGCGCCTGGTGATGCCCACATCTAAACTGAATAAAGTATTAATGCCATTATATTTCAATTTGCATCTACTGAAATAAAAATATGTTGGTATGAAAAATATGACGTGATGTATACAGAGAGAAAACTAACTGTATCACACAATGATATTATATTATAAAGAAAGGGTTTAACAAAAGATATGAAGTAAAATACGAATGCTATAATAGGTTTAAGGAAAGGAAAAACTAGCAATATATGAAAAAAAATTATCGCATTAAATTATATTATATTCCACAGTAGCAGTTTAGTCTAATAAAATGAACACACTGCTCTTAAAGTTGTTGATTGAGATCAACAGAAAACACTAAAATAAAAGTTGAGTAAATATTAAAGTTTGCGAAGTTGTAAAAGGTCATTAAAATGGACCTGCGAAGTTAGCAGGGCTTTGAAAACTATTTGCAACGTCAGAAACAAACAAACAAGAATAAATGTTTAAAGGAGCGGAGAATTAACTCTAACAATTATGTACCTCTTTGTATGAAAGTTGAACTGACTACAATATTAATAGTTTCTGCTCAACTGCACAATAAACCGTTGTGCCCTTTTATTTCCCTCAGCTTCCATCCGTCAACTTACCTTAGCGTAGCCACATCGTAGTAGTTACTAGTTACCTAGTCTATATGTAGAGAAAATACTCATGGATTCTACAATATACTGATTTCTATTGACACCGAGTATTATCAGATGCTATATTTTACATAAAAGTATTATTTGTTTACGACAAACGCCTTTTTCGGACCATTTTCTCTTCAAATCTTTGTCTGCAGATCCCTGAACGTAAGCGCCGGCGCATGCGCACTCTTCACCTACGTGACTTACGCGACTCTACCTGTGAGGCTCCACGAGGCGACACTCGGGGGTCTGGCCCTAGCCGCCGTCAACATCGGTGCCAATCTAATGCTGAATAAGAACAATGATACAGAGGTAAAGAACAAATTGAACTAACTTGTTTATTAAAGGGGTCTGTTAACAAGTTTCGGAGAACATATTATTTAATCTTATATCTTTAAACGAGCGATTCTTGTATATATGTATAATTATAATTGGAATCTCGGAATCGACTCCAACGATTTTCATGAAAGGATCATGGGCATTTTGGTATATTGCTCAACAGAGATAAGATAAAATATTATAAATTATATGGCGCCCAGCCCACCCCCCTTTTTTTGTTTTTTTTGTGTTTTGAAAGGTTACGGATGTCTTGTCTTAGACAGTACACCTTAGATTTACGCTTACAGTAGTATTTTAACCCCTCCCGCATACTGCTCACCCTTGGACAGCGGAGCAGGTAACGATGACAGAACAGAAAATATAAATAGAAGATAAGAGTAGACATATAAGACTGTTTAAGTGTATAAATTATATTAATAACATAAATCCCTCAACTTAAAATCAGGGACAAGAGCATTATATTTAAAAAAAAACGCTTGATGTGTAGGGGAACTACCTTAAAAAATATATTTTAAAGATCTTATACACCATTTAGTCGGCATCAATAATATGTGCATTCGTGCCGAATTACAGCATCGTAGGTCCATTAATTTCCATCGTAGGTCCATCGTAGGTAATTCAGTCATCACAAATTACGTCAATTATCCTTCTCCTTTTTATTTTTATTTTTACTCACACAATATTGTATGTTCAGTAGATTATTATGAATAAGTATAGAATATTTATTAGTTTATAACATTTTAGTTATTATTTGTGTATTAGAATGTAAATGGCATATATATATTAGAATATATAAAATAGGTATTAAATATAAATTAGGTATAATATATTAGAATATAATTTACAGTCGGGGCATTTTAATAGGCCACATTTGACATATCTGTCAGATTAATCTCCATAGTGAGGTGAGCTGCGTAAAAACATCGACCAAAACGAATAAATCGATACGGACTTGAAATAAAATATTTGAATTTTATATGTTTGAAACAAACTCCTGTCCCATTATTACTTTTTCTTTTGCAAATTCAAGGAGCAAAATAAGACAAGTACATAATTTACAAAAAAAATGCATTTATTTGCTTGAATTATAAAAACTGTTAAATGTAGTATTGTCACTATTCATTTCACATAAATATGTGTTACTTTTCACAACGTGGTTATTAATTTATGGGGATATTTCGTTACAAGTAATCAATGCATCGATACTATTTATTCGCTTTCGATTTTTAGGGTAACTTCCCTAGAGTTTAAAAAGAAAAAAGGTCAGCTGACGTAACATTGTAACGACGTGCAATTATTAAGATCAGAATTTATTACGTTTAGAATTGTTTAGCAGTAAAATCAAATCGTTAAATAATTCGTATCGGTCATATTTACAATAAATATGTAATCGTAATTGAAAAAAAGTTAATCAATTGTGCAGTTATAACAAAACGAATATATTTATTTTTTATGTACGTCGCTATAAGGTTACCTGGTACAATTTTGATGAACTGTCAAATGTGGCCTATTAAAATGTCCCGACTATAGTTGTTAAGTTTCATTACTTTTAGATTTTAGTGCACAGTATACCCTACATTCATTGTTATTGTACTCCTATACCAAAGGTTGCTTGGTAGAAATTGCTCAATAGCAATAAAGCCGCCTTTGTGTTCATGTGCCCTGGTGAATGTATATTTAATTATTTGTTGTACTACAACTTTTTGAACGCAATAAAGTATATTCTATTCTATTCTATTCTATTCTAATCATGCTATAATGTAACGTGATGTTATCAGCATGAAATGTATGAGCACTGATGTCACTTTTAGGCCGCGTTTCCACTGAAGCGAAGCGGAGCGGAGAGGAGCTTAGCGGTGCCGAATTGACCAATCACCATGCTCGAAATCTTCGCTGTCATTCCGCTGGAATAGCACGATTGGTCAATTCGGGCACCGGTAAGCTCCTCTCCGCTCCGCTCCGCTTCAGTGGAAACGCGGCCTTAACATGGCTTTACTCAAAAAGTACAATCAAGTACAAGTACAACGAATCTTGACAAGCGCCCTATTGGTCAATAATGTACCATCGAGGAAATTGATTCCTATGCAGTTGATAGATCAACGTTATTTGGTCGATTATGTCAACTCAATGTTAATTGTGATCTGTCGGCTGGGTTTCACCGTTCACGTAACGCAACCAAACTACGTAGGTCCCCGATCTGCATAGGAATGAACTTCTCTGATAGTACATAGGTATACCTTCCTAAAAATATACAATCCATACCTGTTGAGCCCTATACCAGAGCCCATACATTTTTGCCCATCATCATTTAATATATGGGGCGATAAATCGATAGAAGAAGCAATAGCTAGGAATCATGTTTAGAAAATGTCATTTTATTCGTGTTTTATCCAAAGACTTCTATTTAAACTGAGGTAGACAGGCCATACGCACCGAATATTCCGCCGTTCCAGTAGAGCTAATTCACACCGTTGCAGTCAGTGTTCACTGGCGCGCTGTACGCGACGGTCGTATGCGAGTGTGTACGGTTAGCAAGGAAATTTTTATAACAAACTTTACTAAATGTAATCAAAGGGCAAAATGCTATCTTGTGTTATAAGATTTTGTAAAAATTATATCAAATAAATCTTCAGGGATTACCTTTCACAAACCGTAACTATCATAGTTGTTCACAATAGATGAATAATTTTTACCTGACTACAGCAAAGCAAAAAGTAAGGGTTATGTTTCTCACAGGCTATGTGTATGTATGTAACGTATGTATGTATTATGTTACCGTTATTTGCGTAATCCAGTTAGAGTGCAGATTAACGCGGTATTCTGCAGATTATCTGGGTGAGTCAGTTAATGTGCAAAAATTTGATTCTATTCTTACATTACTCCTCCTCCAGGTCACAAAAAATATCTCACCTGCTCTAAGAAAGTTTGCACTGGCATTAAACTTTTACTCTGTGGCAGCATTTAAAAGCGGACAGAGATTCCGGAAAACATTTAAAAGCGTATTGCCACATCCGCGCACACTGTCTAAGTGGTATCAAACAGTCAGTTCAGAACCTGGTTTCACAGCTCAGTCATTTAAAACATTGGGTCAAAGACACGATAATCTTAAGAAGAGATTAATTTGCTGTCTTGTAGAGGTCAGCTACGATAACATGGCGCGCCCCTACAAATGACTGTTTCAATGTGTGTAATCACATCCTTATGAAAGAGTTTGTGTCATGTATGTTATAGTAAGTATTCAACCAATCATAGCACACGTAATATTTCTGTTAATGTCACTTATTACCAAGATTTGTTAGTCAACTAATCATAACTAGCCTACCGCGCAAGACAACGCACTTCAAACGTTTTGACAACGCGCTTTAAACATTTTGAATTTTAGAGGGGCGTGCCATGTTATCGTAGTTTATCTCTAGTAGATATCATTAGTGTATTTGGAATGGACGCAAAACTGAGGGCTTAGTAAACCTTGGACCAGGTTCGGAAGACATAAATGAAGTAGCAACACAGGCATAATATTATGTGTTTATGGTAGTAAGCATGGAGGAAAGTTGGAAATTGCCAGTAGGATTTTTTTTGTAAATGAGCTTTCCGGAGAAGATCGAAAAAGATTGATTCACATGTGCTTATCGTAACTGTACTATGTTGGAGTAGATATAGTAGCTCTAACATTTGATGGGTGTTTGTCGAATATTACTGCAACTAATATAATGGGTTGCAGGTTGGATGATGTTTTTGGGCCTTTGCAAGAGCATTCTTTACAGCAACCAGCTACGTCAAATCACAGACTACATATTTTAATAGCAGTTATTGACAAGTATTTACTTGTAAAAACACACCTGCATGCCGCAAATTATAAAAAAAATAATACTAGCAAAGGCCAGAAGCTCACAAAGTTTATATTATTCGAGGGTAACTAAAGAAGCAATAATAAAATACACTTTATTCCATAGAAAAACTGTACAATTACAAAAATACCTTGAGCCTAATAACATTAAGCATAAGTTTATATTTTAAGTTTACTACATGATTAAAATTCCTGTCGGTATTCGTAAATTCATTTAGAAATAAATACCAGTTTTGTAATAGACTTTTTTGCAGTCAGTACTTGCGGGCGTTTGTTTACGATCTTTCGGGGAGTTACGCTTGCGTTCGGTATAACCGAACATCATAGGCCTGCTGCATCCTTGTCACTCTTGTTACAAAATAATATTGGCATCTCGCCCTTGACTACGTAGATACATTTTTGTTTGTGTGTGTGTAATGTTTTGAGTGTATTGTTTTAGGATTGCTTTTCAAACACTGACTTCTATAATAAGAGGTCAGTGTTTTCAAATGACATTTCGTAGAGTACGGCACGTCTACCTCAGTTTAATAGAAGTTTTTGGTTTTATCGAATACCGAGCAAAGCTCAGTCAAATAGCTAGTTATTATATTATCGTATATAATATTATAATGCCCGCAACTCCATTGCGACAAAATTCGTTTATCGCGCGGAAACCGTACCTTTTTCGAGATAAAAAGTACTTAACCTATCCTTTCCCGGGACTCAAGGCATCTATCTTAATATACCATCCATAACTTTCAGCAAAATCGGTTCAGTGGTTTGTACGTAAAGAGGTAGCAAACAGACAGACACACTTTCGCATTTGTAATATTAGTAGGTATAGCATAGCTATTATGCCTTTCGGATTTTATGGAAACTTTACTTCGATCCACGGATTGAGTAATATAGACAAAGCACGGTTACTTTAGTCCTGTGCAGTGGTCTGATAGACACGACGGTCAAAATTAAATGACCGTCGTCTCTCTCAGATACGAAATCGTTATGCACGTGAAAGTACTAAGTATAGGCACAGATTTACAGAATATACAGAATGTAAAAAAACTAAGTGATAATACCTTAAGGTGTGTATATGTTCCTTGTAGAGAGTTCACTGTGAAAGTAGTAGCGCTGAAAGATCAACATTTTTGTGATTTGTATGAGTAAGCGCCCCAGCTTCACGAGTTTCCTCATTCAAAAATAAAAAATATTGCTCTTTCAGCGCTGCTACTTTCACAGTAAACTCTATATAGGGGACACATAATATTATACACCCTAAAGTATTATCCTGTGTAGTGTAATGTCCTATTGGGTCAAATAAACTTTTATTTATTTATCACTTTCTTTTGTACTTGTATATCTAAATCCAGCCTTTTTTCCAGATCTACACCAGTCTTGTAACCCTCATCGCATGCAATATCGCTGGAATAATGACGCACTACCCTCGAGAGCTGGCTCAGCGCCGCGCCTTCCTTGAGACCAGGGACTGCGTGGAGGCACGACTGGTCACACAGCGAGAGAACCAGCAGCAGGTTGGCTTACCTATATTTCTTTCCAAAGGCCCAATGTATAAATATCCACAAGTCACCACCTAGGCTCGCCTTGTTGCTCACTTTCTAAAGGCCGAATGTATAAATCTCCACACTATTTTGCAGAGTGCGGAAGATGCGATATTTTTATTTTTGTGTTTATTTTAAAGAACTCCATGTAGAATAGACCACAAATATTAAAAAAATTAAAACACTGGAATGTACTGAAAAAAATGCGGTTTAAAATTGTCAGTTTAAATGTTGGCGCCAAAAGTTGGTGACGTCACTATAACTGTTTGATGATTATTGACAATGGCTCTACTTGATCGTACCTCTGTTATCCCTGCGTTCCGTTTAGCGTTATAAACGATCAAAGCGCTCAAAATAAGAGGCATTTTTAGCGTTTTGATTGTTTTTAACGCTAAATGGAACGCAGGGATAGCAGATGTGACGTCACTGAACGCTGATTGGTGGTTTGAAATCCGTTCCGTTTTAAGTTACTTTTAATTCGTAATTTTTGTAAAAAAGCAATAAGTATATATTTTTTTAAATAGGTATTAACCTTGCAGTAGCCCTTCTTTTATTTTTTTAAACATTTTAATAGCAAAATTGTCATAAATATTATATTTGCATGTTCCCTATTCATCACCTAGGTTGCTCTTGTTGCTCTCTTTCTAAAGCAAATAAAAAAAATCTTCACAACCAAGCATGATGAAAACAGTTGTTCTACAATCTAGCAAAGAATTTACTAAATTCAAAACTGTTTTAACGTTTGTTTTTTTTTCTTTTTCTACCCTGCAATTAAGAGCTTCATTTGAAGTAACGAGACGTTGAAAAAACAAATGAAATTTCCATGTGTCACAAAAGTTTGTGTGATATAGAATTTTCATCGCGGCTCGCAAGCACTTGACCGATTTTTTAACTGTGAAATATGCCGAGATAGATGACCCATTTATGAGCAAAAAATGAAGGTCGAAAGGGTAATAAAATAACTATTAACTAATAAGATAAGTTTTTATTTTCCGGCCGCCGGTCCCCCTGGGTCCACACTTTTAAGAGTGTTAGCCGTAAATATTAAAATGTAAGAATTAAATAAAAGCTTTTAAAATGGGAACCGAATCAAAACTGATTGCTTTGACTGCGGAATACCTGCACTGATAATAATTCGATAAAGATATGTTCTTAAACAATGGTGACCCAGACATCCTAGCGTCAGGATATTTTACAGAAGAATATTTTGCGCACATTTTGACGTGATAACGTCTTATAATTCGATATGGGGTGCGCGCCCGAAAAACATGACAGTTCATGCGTCGTTACCTCGCTCTGAGGCGTTCCATTTAAGAGCCCGGGTTACCCTCGAAATTCTCATACATACGTAATACCAAAATCATTTTTTCATACGAAAATATTTAACATATTTGAGTTATTTTTCAGCTTCAAATAGTAATTACCTAGGTTCCTGTACAAAAATTAACTTCAAAATATTTAAACACTAAAAAATAGAGTAAAACACTAAAAAATATATACATAAATATTAAATTTACTACAAAATATTTCAATTCTAAAAAATATTTTTTAGTATTTTGTTTTAATTTTTGTAGTAAATTTACTATTTATTTATATATTTTTTAGTGTTTTAGTCTATTTTTTAGTGTTTAAATATTTAGTAGTAAATTTAGTAAAAAAAAATTATACACAATTTTTTTTTGTGTTTAAATATTTTGAAGTTAATTTTTGTTCAGGAACCTAGGTAATTACTATTTTAAGCTGAAAAATAACTCAAACATGTTAAATATTTACGTATGACAAAATGATTTTGGTATTACGTATGTATGAGAATTTCGAGGGTAACCCGGGCTCTTAAGGCTTGAAGTGCAAGCGAGAGCGCGGAACGAGCGACAAGGAAGCACAATCGGCCTTTGCGTTCGGCAGCGTTCGACATCCATCTCTCTCCTAAGTCCTACTTGAATGAGCGATGCTTATATTTTAAAGAAAGCGAAAAGTAAGTATTGCCGCCGCGTGGACGCGATCCTGGAACTTGGCGCTGTGATATCTAGCTTGTCCCGCTGGGCAGGACGCTGACGTAAGTGCTGCAATTGTCGATATCTTCCTACTCGAAGTTGGTAGTGAGGTGACACTTGTAGTAACTATTGTTTTTACGTAACATTTTTAATTTTTTTAAAAAAATGTAGAGGTCCAATAGCAGTAAAAAATACAATAAAAGTACTTTGGTGATATATTCAAATAGAACTTTGTTCTTTGCATAGGTCGATTTCAAATAAATACATCGAAATAACTTTAGGTTACTGTCGAAAAAGTTTGTTTCTATTTATAGAGATTCGGAAGCGAGGGTGGGGTTAAGGATAGTTGAACGTGACAACGTCATACGTTGTCACGTTCAACTATCGTCAGTAAACCGACTTTACAGACAACCGATTTTTTTAACTTTACTAAAGATGTGTAAAAATAAGTAGTCGTGTCAAACCATGTAGTAGATACTTTAAATATTAAATCTATATTCTATAATATCATAATATCCATTTATCTATACCAATAAAAAAATTGTCTCACTAAAACTCAAAAAACGGCTCATCCGATTTGGCTGATTCTATTGATTGATATTTTTTTGTTCTGAAATATTTGTGGAAGGAAGGGAAGGTCTATATTGGGATAGAAGTGAGACAAAATCACCGGGTCATATTATAGTCTTCGATAATAATTTGGTATAAGTCCAAATTCGAAATCCAACAAAAATCCCTACATATTATGATATAAAGCACTTCTTTTGTGCTTCATTTAACTTTATAAGAATCCACGTGAATTGTGTAAAGTAAATAAGTAAAGAAATGAACGCAATAATCAAATTAATTAGGGAACACAATTAATTTTAACTAACGAAAAATTATAGGGAAACTCGAAAGCGTAAAGACCACAAATTTATATTAATTTTCCAGCTGCTTACCTTCCAGAAACCTCGTGTTGTTTAATATTAAAGATCAAACATAACTTTTCATAATGTTTTATGAGTATTGTTTAAGTATTAATTTTAATTCCATTAGCTTTGTCTGTATACGGTAAAATTAAATGCTTTTTAACATTCCGTATCTATTCTAGAACTTTATTTCTAAATGCATGGAATCAGTAATACTGATTCTTAAAGATTTAATCTTTAGATACGTAAAAAAAATTGCTAGCTGTTTTTCCGGTAAAGTATTCTGCCCATAAATAAAAATAATGATTTGAAGTAGCTTACCACCGTCTACTATTTTACAGCGGAGTATGGTCACTAGATAGTAAGCGAATATATTCTTCGCTAAAATACCAAAGTATATTCACCAATTGAGGATTCTTTTACCAAGATCATTACAACTTAGTACATTCGGTTGCTAAAGTTAATTAGGCTACAATCTGAACCGAAACATCTTTTGACATGAATGGTACCTTTGTAAAACTTGTTCAAAGTTTATCAATTTAATATATCAAGTTGAAGCTAATTTCAAAGTAGCTATTACGCTCATACAACAAGTTATGTTTGTGTAACTCGTCAAACAGCCGTAACCACCCGTAACTTGAGTTTGTTATGTAGATAAACTGAAAACCAATGTGAGATCGGATTCCTCATTATGGTTAAATGGATAAACTATTTTGACCTGTAACTTCTAAAATCTCTAGAGATCTCGAAGTTGGAAGTTGTAAGCTTGAACACGATTGTTACAAAATAATATTACTTGCTTTAATAAGTCGGCGCTAAAGTTGTGGTTTAATGAAATTCTGTTTCTTTTTAACCGACTTCCATAAAGGAACATCTCTCAATTCGACCGTATTTAAGTTAGGTTACTTTTTTATTACGATCCAAACAATCTCACTGCCAGCACGCATGCAGTCGCGCAGCAGTTGTGCAGCGTGCTGAAATCTATACCTGGGTTATACAAAAATGCCACACATAATTCGGAATTCCGAAATTAGTAGATGTACTTAATTAAGCTGCAGTGAATCACACGGCTGGTAATCGCAGGCGTGCCCATCCAACCGAACACGCGTTCTCTCATTAAATACGGGCACTATATCAAATACGCGCAATATATCAAATTCGACGTTTGCGATTTGATTTTGCATAAGCTTCACTGTATAGTTTAGGGCGTAAGAAACTCCGTGTGAAGGGCTGAATTTCGTTTGGCTGCCGCCAAAATTCTCTGCACGAAGTCTACAATTTGTGCTATCGCAGACTAAATTAATATTTGGTTGAGTTATGTAAATTTACCATAGTAGTCGTGATGTGTAAGTAGTAGGCTGGGTTTGGGACGCAACCAAATTACGTAGGTCCGCGTTCTGCTTATGAATCAACTACCTACTCTACTTACTACGATGGCTCAGCGATCCAAAGTGGATCTTGGCCTCCGACACGAGTTTGCGCCACTTGTCGCGGTCTTGCGCAGTTTCTTGCCACTCTGTGACTTGAACCACACCGGTACCGTGGACGGCAGACAGGTCGTCGCCCGATCGGACGCCCGACAGGTTGTCGCCCGATCGGACGCCCAAGGAACGCCTTTTTAGTGGCACGATCCTCTCCCATTCTTGCAACATGACCGAGCCATCGGAGTGACTGGGCTTTTGTTACGTCAATAATACTGGGCTCAGCCATGAGGTCTTCAACTTAGGCGTTGATTCGGATTCTAGTTCCTTCTTCTCTCTTCCCCATCTTCTGTCTTCACCGGGCCCAAGATCTTGCGGAGGATTTTTTTTTCGACTACCAGTAGTTTATTCTCTTCATCGAGTGTAAGCGTCCAGGTTTTGCATTACATTAGTATTGGTAACTAACCTACTCAGATAGTATATTTATTACATCAATTATTATTACTAGCTATATGACCGAGCTTCGCTCGGTATTAAAAAAACACACATAAAATGACATTTTATGAAAATTATTCCTAGCTAGATCGATTTATCGCCCCCGAAACCCCCTATATACAAAATTTCATGAAAATCGTTGGAGCCGATTCCGAGATTCGAGCAATTCTTGTATATATATATATATATATATATATATATATATATATATATACAAGAATTGCTCGTTTAAAGATATAAGATTGATATACATTATACAGTACTTATACATTGCAGAAGAATAAAGATAAACCCACCAAAAACATAAATTATGTAAAAAAGGTTGAAAAAAGGAGAGCCAAGTCCATTAAACTTGGTTCACCTTTTTTTTACATTATCTCCTTTTTTAATTATTTTATAGTAAAATACATACAAAAATGGAATTACAATGCTAAAAGCAGAGTTGTTAAACAATCTCAAATTTCTCCGCTCGAATTTGAACCCACGACATAGCGAGAAAGTTAATTTAGCAAGGCTTTAGAGGTTTACTTAGAACGAAAAGCACACGCCACTTCAATCTTCTGTTATTTTGATTTCTCTGTTACGAAATAAGTCTAAAGTACTTTTCCAGTAAACTATCATCATGTTCCATGGAACATGATGACCTACTTCGAGTTGAGTTCCAGGAAGGCAAAGAGGATGTAAACTGTATGCTACGTAACAAGAGGTCGGACTTAGAAGAAAAAAAATAAACATCCATTATTTTTTTAATTTGAAACTAAGCGAGAACATTTTAAGTGCAAAACCTTTCACTCTAAACATACCAAAAATTAAAAAAAATAAAATAAAAAAGAAATGAGCTCAAATAAATGTTTTATTTCAATAAAAAATATTGTACATAGTGTAAATAGGCTAATAAGGTAAATTAAACAATAAAACAGATTTAATCCACAAGCTTTTGTTGATTTCTATTAATAATATTACAGTACAGTTTTATGTATTTTATTTATAAATATAATAGAATAGCTGTCTATGCTACTCTACTAACTACTTGATTGGCTTATACAGTAAACTCTATATAGGGAGGGGATTAAAGCTGCGCGTCCACCAGGTCGGAATCGGGACGTACGGTGCGGACGGCGCGTCGTGTAGTCATATATTTGTCAGGCGCAGAATGACGTTCCAGTACTTCTAGTACAGTTCACAGTAGTCAATACCATAAATAATAAAGCAACAAATCCGTCCGCTGCGTACCTACGCTCTGGTTACGATCCAGTGGACGCGCACCTTTATACATACACACTTAAGTATCATTACTTTGTTTTGTTACACCCTGTATACGACAGCTGAAATCTATCGCGTGGTCTCAGGCCAGCTGCATACCACCTCACGTCTTGATCAGAGGATTTTTCCTTGGTGGCCGTACCACTCATAATCCCATACCTTCTTTCTCCTCCTAAAATCTCCATAACAGCTATTGCTTGCAGACTAAAAAGTTGCAAACTAGTACAGGGACCTAAAAATCTAAAATTAATTAAACATTTTTCATTTACTACATTTCCATAAAGTTTACATAAATTATTAAGTATACTTATCAACCTTATGTATTCTCACAATAAAACAATATACACATTTTAACATTTTCCAAATTAACTGCATACTGATATACATTATAATATTTTCTATGAAATAATAATCTATCTTTTATATTAATATAGTTTAAGTTGTAAATTATTGTACAAATATGCAAATAATACTACGACATACTTTGTATTAGAACATGGTATGACATAGTTATGTTTTGCTTCAATTTACGGTTACATTTACATTTTACAATGGCTTACCTTTCGTTTTTCATTAATTAATCCTCGTAATTTACAATTTTTGTATGAGTTGCTACAAAATAATTTTCACAAGATGAAAACCGAACTTTGAATTTTAAACTCCTTCTTTGTCTTTTTTCTGATGTAGTTTATATTCTCTATGGTCTTTTTTATCAGCCAATCACAGTCGACCTTGCACAGATTAGCTGATTTTTGGATGTCGTTTAGTAGCTACGTTTAAATTTGGTAGCCAAATTTTTTTTTGTTCGGGAATTTCGTCCACCTGGAAGGAAGCGTGGTCAGGTGGCCGGCGTCCGGAACTAGAATGTGTCACTAACGTCACTTGCACTTATGTCATTGTTCACAAGTGTCACTGTCACAAATGTCACTGTCACATGAAGGAACTTCTCCTTCATTTGTAGATGGCACTGCTTTAACACCTATTGAAAACTGTTTTCACTCTCCTGCCTCTGCCTAACTGGGGTCCGAGGCGCAAATTCATCTTCGTAATTAGTATTGTAATGTATGTTTGTCTTTCACTTAGGAACGCCTCCTACTATCGGTGCTGCCTCGCCATGTCGCCATGGAGATGAAAGCTGACATCGCGAGCCAACCGCGCCAGGAGCAGTTCCACAAGATCTACATACAGCGATACGAGAATGTCAGGTACCTAAATTAAATTAAAAAAGGTGTACTGCTTTTATTACACAATAATCAATATGGTTTTACTAAGGGTCGATCCACAACGGATGCTGGTATAGGTCTTCTTTATAGTATATTTGAAGCATGGGAGGACTCGCAGGATGCCCTAGGGGTTTTTTGCGACCTTTCCAAGGCTTTTGACTGTGTTGAGCATGCTACATTGATCAGGAAATTGCAGCACTATGGCATTAGGGACTCAGCATTCAACCTTTTGACATCTTACATAAAAAATAGAACTCAAAGGGTTGACATTAATAGTAAAAGGTCCAATGGGACCAAAATAGATTTAGGCGTCCCGCAGGGATCCATTTTAGGTACATTCCTTTTTCTCATCTATATAAACGACTTACCTTATCTTGTTAAGGATAATGATAATGAGATAGTACTTTTTGCTGATGACACTTCACTTATTTTTAAAGTGAAGCGACAGCAGTCAAATAACGACGATGTAAATAGTGCTTTCTCAAAAATAGTACATTGGTTTAACGTTAGTAACTTACTTCTAAATTCTAAGAAAACTAAATCAGTCTAAGTAAAACTAAGTCAGCTTTTGAATCTCTGAGAGAAAAGTTTAAAGAAACTGGTATTCTAACTGTTGCTTCTCAATACATCTTGGATAATGTATTATATGTTAGAAAGAATCTTAGTAAATTTACAACCAAAAGTGACAGTCACGGAAGAAACACTAGAAATAAGTACAAACTAGAGATACCGGTGACCAGACTTAGTAAAGTTAGTAAATCTTTTAAAGCCTATATACGCCTTTACAATAAAATCCCAGAAAACGTTCAAAATCTTTCCATTAATAAATTTAAAAAAGTAGTCAAAGAACGTTTGTGTTACAACATATGTGAACATAAACGATGGCACATCTTGGGAGTAGGATGGCTGCTTGCTAGGCTGCTTCTACATTATTTTAGTACTTACAATTATGTATGTATGTTGACATTGTATAATTTTAAGTTACAGCATTGTAAACATTATTTTAAAAGATTTTTTTCTCACTTTTTTTAGTAAATAAAGTGGCCCCCCTGCGAGTTTCTTACGCCGGTTCTTCTCGCCGGGTTAGTTCCCGAACCGGTGGTAGGCATCATGTAGACTTTCAGAAAATATTTGCAAAAATTTATTCTGAATAAAAAAATTTCAGTTTGAGTTTGAGTTTTGAGTTTGGATACAGCTCACACTCAAATTATTTCAGTTAATTAATATCACTGCCCGAAATCGCAAACCACGATCGACTCAAAATTCGAACCAGCGCGCGGCTAGAGGTATCTATGCATTTATCAGTGCAATCAATCAATCAAATTTGCTAGCCGTGCGGAGCTGAGGACGACTGTGGGTACATAAAAATACTGTGCTGCAATAAGTATTTGGGCTTAAGAAGTACTTAACTATCATTATAATTGTTGTAATTCAACAAGTTACTTGGGTTCATGTTTTGAATACGATTGTCTAACTACTTACTTTCTGCAGCATTCTGTTCGCGGATATCTGCGGATTCACCTCCCTCTCCGACCAGTGCACTGCCGAGGAGCTGGTTCGACTCCTCAATGAACTGTTTGCCAGGTAATAAATAAAGACATAAGTGGAAGAACTAGATAATTACATTTTATATTTTATATTTTATTTTACATAAGGACAACTAGCTATTTGACCGAGCTTTGCTCGGTATTCGATAAAACACAAATAAAATGACATTTTTAAAAAATGATTCCTAACTAAATCGATTTATCGCCCCTGAAAACCCCTATATATTAAATTTCATGAAAATCGTTGGAGCCGATTCCGAGATTCCAATTACATATATACACATATATTATATATATACAAGAATTGCTCATTTAAAGATATAAGGTTTTGAACAAACTTGCCTACTTCATCATCTGGATAATATATCTAGCTACACATAAAATCCACAGTTTTTTTATTTCAAATCTTTTGCACGGTCCTAAAGCCTCCACTTATGCAAAAAATGGCAATTTTTTTAACTGTTACTTACCTGCCTTTTCTACTTACGTCTTCAAATGCACTTTTAACTTATTTTTAATTTTCTTGTAGCTTTTTAGTACGAGTCATAAGTCATAACACATCGAGTTTTATCACATTTTTGAACAAAGAAAATATTAATATGACAGCGACACGTATTAGGCTTTAATTCTCTTTATAATATTTGTTATAATTAATAATTATGATCGAATTTCGCCCATTAGGCGGCCCCCAGTAATAATATAATGTAAGTCTAGTACAAGTTTTACTGTAAAACATTTCATTTCACCACTCCATTCTGTACAGGTAAAATACCTGAAATTTTATGTTTCACATCCTAATAAAACCGTATATTTTCAATCTGAGATAAATGAAACATCCATACATTATACATACTTACTTTATACTTTAACGATCTATTGCCCGCAGCTTCGCTCGCGTTTTGAAATAATACATAATATATAATATTTTGGGGGACGTCGTCGACAGACAGATAGACAGACGGACGCTCACTGGGGGAGACCTACATTCAGCAGTGGACGGCAATAGGCTGATGATGATATAATATTTTTAAGACCTGACTCTACTCTATTGTTGTGATTCTTGACTGCTAGATGCTGCTAGGTAATAATTAGTAAGCTGCCTTTGACATTGTGGGCAGTGGGACAAGGTGTGAGGATGCTGTGCAAGTACATAAAAATAAATATTATGCTTATCAAAGTAATTTATAAAGTTAAGTGTTTTTTGTCTCAATGGTTAGGTCATTTACGGTGTAATTCGTTGGAATTAATAATGTTTCCTTTAATCATCTGTCAAAATCACTGAAAAGCAGTCGAGTTCAATTAACTATTTTTGTACATTTCCCGCAAGGTATAACGTTCATTTCTGGCTACATTGTTGTTATAAACAATTCACAACTTGTAATAGCTTACCCTTGGGGAAAAAGTTCAGGTTACTTTAACAGGTTTGTTTTACAAATTGTTATTTTTCTCCTAAGCAAAGCTAACCGTTGTTTTTTAATTTCAGGTTTTCTGTTTTCTCACTTATAACTCCTTTTACAAAAAATATATTTTCACATGGATGATGATGACTAAAGATGACTCTCAAATATAAGCTAGCATAAAATTCAATTCTATCGAAAATTGAATTCCCGTAAAACAAATTTCACTGAGCATAGCCTATAATAGCAAATAAAAAGCCATTGACTATTATACCTATCAAGATGGTAGGTTGGATTATGGTTGATAAGAATAATAATAAATATAAATTATTGTTATTATCATTAGTTCGCGTCTTCGTTTCTTTGTAGAGAAAACGAAATAGGAGTGTAATAAATCTTAAATCTCGTTATTATTAAGTATTGAATGTCATCGGATTACATTTAGGAGACATTATAATTATTAGAGGCATTACGGGGAAAATCACCTTCCTCTATAATAATAAATCCAGCGCCTATTTTTCTAAGGCACTTAATTAACTGCCAGCATTAATTTTCATGCAGATGGATTCGAATTCTGAATAGCTACATAGATCGTTTTTACTGACAAAGTCTCTTCAAATCCACTAGAGAATATGGAAAAATCCGATTCATCTCAATCGAAGTATTGAGCACTAAAGTGATATTGAGTATTTGCGGCTATGCGATTGCACTACAGCTTTCGAAAAAGATTAATAAATCCAGTGAAATATTTTACAATTTATTTCAGTCAAAAGCTTGTTATTGCTTTTCCAATCATACAAGAATTAAAATTTAATATAGCCTCGATCGATCCTCGTATTTAAAACGTAAAATTTCATTAAAAATCGTTTTCAAATTAACACTAGAAAGACCGGAGCGGTCAAATGACCGCATTTTCGTTTTTTATTTGCGATATTTTTGTTACCGTTGCTTGAAATTCGTTTTCCTTAATGTGTTATCATCAAAACAATTTGTTTTTATGCTATAGGCACAGGATTTGACGTATTCTAAGTATATCTACATAATATTATATACTTGGTCCAAGGCCAAAGGTTTAGTTTTACTAAGCATTAACATTACTAGCATAGCTCAGCTTCCACTTCCCCTTTTTCCTTGTATTAGTAATTCCATCAAAACAATAAATATGTGAAATGAGAGCCAAGTTCAATATTAATACATGCTTTGGTTGTTGACTTCAACGACAAAAGAAGTGAGATCTAAATTACTTTTTTTACCAAGTTGTATGCATACAACTTTGTATCAAAATAGATGCTCAGCAACCCTCAATCTTTTTTATACTAAAGTAATGGACAAATAAATCTGAGTGTGAATATTCTTCAAACCTTTGTTATCTGATACCTCGTTGGATGCTCGTAAATTTTCAGTGACTTTATTGCACCATTCCAGTACATAATGTACACTGGTTTTACGTCCCAGTAATGAGGTCACCAACCCTACTTTGTTTTAGGGGCTACTGAATAGTGATAGTAAAAAAGATTCCAGAATAAATTGTATAGTAAAAAAACGTTAGCAAGTTCTGTAATTATTTCTGAGGCTTACGTCTGAATACTTTTCGTAATGTTTTAGACTTTAGACAGTTACGGATTTTTTTGCGGGGCACAATAAATTTATATTTGAACGGCTGCAGTCACGGGTGGACTGAGGTGACAGAGGTCCAATTTGTTAAAGTTGTTGAAACTACCCGAACATATTTGGCTTCTGAAAAATCCAAAACGAATAACATTACAATAGTTTGTAAAAAATTGGAAACAAAAGGGATCGTTCAATTAAATAACGAGGTACGAATAAAATATCGAAATACTTGTCAACAAAATTGATGGACACTGTGAAATTGATATTGCCTATAATTAATATTTAATTACCATTTACCAATTACCTGCAGGCTTTATTAACGAATATAATGAGTGTGGTCGCTTAAAATGGCACGTGTACAATGGACGACCTGTGTGGCCTAGTGGTTGAGCGTGTTGTATAGCTCAAGACGAGGGGTCGCGGACTCGAATCCCGTCGATTCGCTTATTTTCGGCGACCAAGCGACAACTTTTTGACACCTTTTAAAGAAGTACGCATTTGGTAGTATCTACATATTATTCTTTTTTTACTTGGTAATTTTTGGCTTTGCACGTTTTTTATTCAAACTACAGTAAGTAATTTTTGCCTTTCCACTGTTGGTATGAATTAGGTACTTGGGAAGTTTTACCTAAAATACATTTATTTATTTATGGTATTTCGGACTCTTTTTCAAACCCTTGAGAGATTTTTTTCTGTCCTTAAGTATTTTTTAAGAAACCGTGATCATATCAAAAATTCGATATAGTAAATTTTACTCGCCGAAACTAAAATAAAAGGTGGCGCTTGGTAACCTTTTACCTGCCATTTTATTTATAAATTTTGTTACTTGGATACCAATTGCTAAACAAATTATTATTTTTAAATGTGGTTAGCCTAAACAAACACTTGACGCGTTGTCGGTTATCCCGGCTGTAAATCATACCTAATATGGTGGATAGTAACGGTTTTTTCGATCAATCGTAGTTCCACTGTCGCTTAGGTAACCAGCGTGCGCACTCTCGCGCATTTCCTTACTACTGTTTTGAGCGACGCGACACTTAGTATGTATTAAAATTATTATTTTCAAACTAATTCTGTTTTATTGTCTGTTTTATTTTTAAAAATCTTCTAGTTTAACATGAATTGCAGTCGGCGAATATAAGAGAAGTAGATGATATAATTTGCCGAGCTTTATTAATTTCGGGTGTGGAAAGTAACGATTCGGCATTGGTAAGTTCTTAAGGCGTGAGAAGGGAACAGACAGGCAGACAAACGGACACATTTTCACATTTATAATATTAGTAAGTATTTTATAATCAACTCATATTTTACTGATTCCGCAGCAAAAGTTGATTATAAAATAAACGAATTTATGAACTGTGTGAGAGAACTGTCTTTTTATTTTGAACCGATTTCCAAAAAAGGGGGAGGGTTCTCTATTCGATAGTATGTTCTTCATTTATGTTTGTTCGCGGATAACTCCACTATTTGTGGACCGATTTTTAAAATTATTCTGTTGTTGTATAGGACATAGTTGAAATTGGGTACCACGTTTATAAAAGTTGTGATCTGATGATGAGATCCACGAGAAATCGACAGAATTCCTTAAAATATGTATGGAAACATGTGTCTGTCTGTTATCTCTTCACGCCCAAGCGGCTGAACTGATTTTGCTGAAATTTGACATGGAGATACTTTGAGTCCCGGGAAATAAATTATCTTCAAATAAAAATTTGAACTCTTGACTTCCTCGGCAAAAACAAAATTAATATTCTTATGAATAAACTAAAAACTTTCTAGGGTTCCGTTCCCAAGGGGTCAAAACGGGACCCTATTACTAAGACTTCGATGTCTGTCCATCTGTCTGTCTGTCTTCAGGTTATATCTCAAGAACGGCTACAGCCAGACTATAATTTGAGACTTATATATCCACGTATAAGTCCAGAAAAGGGCCCACTTTATAAGTAAACTTTTACTTATATCGTGTTTATAATAGACCGCTTCAATGCCGTTTACGCCTACATTTCTCCTATAATAGGTTTCAGTGAGTGCAATTAATTCTGCAAATGCCAATATAACTAAATTATAGGAAAAAGCGAGGTTAATATAAGCCTCACAATGCTTCTATAAGCTCACGTTTTGTGAACAGAACACAATTCCTTCTGTGAGTCCAGGAATTGTCAATACTTAAATTTTAATTTAATGTTATTAAATGTCAACCATTATAATCAGAAATATTATAATATAGTAGAAAATCAATAGCTTTTTGTTGTTAGTCTATTGTATATTCGAAGGGGAATGTGAATTTTCTGAAAAACTATATCATGATTTTAATTAAAAATTTAAATCGCCTCGTGTAATTTACTTATTTAAGTACATTTTAATTTTTAATTTTTTATCATGAAAATATCGTGGACAGTCGCCATTTTCTCGGCGAGCATTGCCAAGTGCGACTTAGGGCCATTATAAGTAATATTGGTTCTATATTGGCAAGTGTTAAAACCGAAGATTCTCAATATTGTTATCAATTAGCGTTCCACATTGCCCAGATAAAAACAAACTCTATTGATATTTATATATTTGCAAGTTAAAGGAATATTATAAGGTTTTATTCTGCGTCCTAGGTTAAAAATACAATAAAATTAAATAAATATATAACATTATAATAAAAATATATAAAATAACTTCTAAGGTAATGAAAAACCTGACAAGAAATATAATTGTTTTTCCGTACTTTAACTTGAATTTACTTATAATGGCCATAAAATAATATTATTAGCTTATATAAGGTTATAAGCATAAATATCTTGAGTGATTGCGCCTCAGTGTATATATTCCTGGTAAATGCTCCTCGAGGAGTATTAGGATTTAAATATTCCTAAGATGTTATCCTATAGGCATTCATTCATTGGAATACTGAATATTGTTGTTACCGAGGAACTCAGCTTCAATTATACTTTGTTTGAAAATAATTTATTCAAATTCAAAAAATTCAATATTTCAAATATTATTACATACATGTTTGGTTTCTCTTTAACAGGTATACTTCAGTTATTTTCGATTGCAGCATAACTACACTGAGCAAATTTCCTCACTGAATCTAAAAAGTAAAAACTTTTGAGTTCTAGGTCAAATTTATTTGGTAGCAGGTAAATAATTACTCACACTAACAGAATTTTATTTGTCGTATAGTAAACATTGCCTGTCATAATAATGGAATATTATGAAACTTAGACCCCTTTGCTTGTTCAATTAAAAAAATAATTCTTCACTTATCTCTTTTTGCTTCGAAGATTGAAAGATAAAACGTTTTTGTCGGTTGGTAACTTTTACCTGCTTCTAAATTTAGGTAAATTGTAACCAAACGCCACTTCTACGCATAATATACTGAAATACCTTTTTTTAATAAACCAATTAATAAAGGCATTATAATACTTTAAAAATCCGTTAGATTTTTTCAAATACCTTTAATAGCTAATTTCCTACGATTTTTTAAAGAAAAAATGAATCTTTAAACGGTAACGGTCTCTGCTGTAAAAATAGCTATATGGCGCTTGTTAACTTTTGCCTTTCCACCGTCGATATAAATAATTATGTGTACTTATAGTATATTTCCGTTGTCTGGTAGATTTCTGGTAGAAGTCCTTCAGGCAATATGCACGAGGCCAGACTGACGTGGTGTGATGCGTCCATAGATATTATATTGATATTATTATTATTACATATACAGACAGACAGACACCGAAGTCCTAAAACTTATTACTAATAGTTAATAAGGTATCGTTTTTACCTTTTAGGTAAGAAACCTTTCGTGCTAAAGGGTAGCCATACTGATATATCGTAAGCCTTTTCTTTACTGTTAAGGTGACGCCTCGTTAAAGTAAAAAACCATGTTGGATATGTTTTAGATTGCTTGTTTTAGAAAACAAGAAAACCAGAAATGGAATAGCAAGAAATGGAAAGGGCGTAAGCGGCAAAATGGTTTCTGTCGCGTAATTTAAAAACTATGGGCAAATTAAAATGTATGCTTGAACCAATCTATGTACAAATTTTGGAAGCTTAAATCACTCTCCTCTGTTGGCAAAATAAGAAACCCTTTTTTTACAGAGGTCTTTTTGATTGATTATTCTCTGTTATAAAAGTTGACCAATCGTGTTATGCTATGGGCAATTCAAAGACAAAGACATGATGAATACTGACAATGAATTTTAATTTCTTAGCTTTAGTCATTGCTGAGAAAAATCGATATCGCTACAGCCAAATTATCAAGGCGTCGCCTTAATAATCCCTATTATTAGTAATAAGTTTTAGAACTTCGTTATCTGTCCGTCTGTCTGTCTCCAGGCTGTATCTCAAGAACCGCTATAGCTAGACTTCTGAATTTCTCACAATTATCTTTATTAGTATCTATTAGTAAATAGTAAGTCTTCATGGTAAGGGGGTAATTTAATGCGGTTATTTTTATGCAGATTCGACCGACTGGCTGCCGAGCACCACTGCCTTCGCATCAAGCTGCTGGGCGACTGCTACTACTGCGTGTCTGGCCTGCCGGAAGCCCGCGATGATCATGCCAAGTGCTGCGTGGAGATGGGGCTTGACATGATCGACGCTATTGCGTAAGTATTTTATACTGTACACACGAATTCTATCAAGAACGAAGCCCACAATTTAACAACTTTATATATAATTACTAGCTGTCCCGGCAAACGTTGCTTTGCCATAATATATTTGCCATGTGTTTGCCATATTATTTTATTATTGATTTTATTGAAGTGACTAAATAAGTATGTCACCATGGCAACGTCGATCGCTATCCCGTCGCACAAACAATGGTCGCCGTCGGTCTCAGGTTGTAATAATTTACTATTACTAGCTGTCCCGGTGAACTTCGTGTCACTTCAAAACCTTCCCTGGACCTCTACGGATATTTTAAGACTAAAATCAGCCCAATCCGTTCAGCCGTTTTCGAGTTTTAGCGCGACTAACACATTTGAAAATCCATTTTTATATATAAGATTTATTCAACAATTATGCACTTATCAATATATAAAGTACCGAGTAGCCGATTCTCAGACCTACTGAATCTATACTAATATTATAAATGCGAAAGTATCTCTGTCTGTCTGTCTGTCTGTCTGTCTGTCTCGCTTTCACGCCAAAACTACTGAACCGATTGTAATTAAATTTTGTATACATATAGTCTAAAGCCTGAGAAAGGACATAGGCTACTTTTTAACTGGAAAAAGGGGTTGAAAGGGGGTGAAAATGCGTAAATTTGTTCAAAATAAGTTAGTTCCAAAAATTCATAACAGATGGCGCCAAGAGTCTCCTACATCGCGCTATCGCTTGCTCATGCGTCTTTCTGTAAGAGGTGGTACCATATAGAACCAAGTTCTCCGATTTTTTCGATTGTTATACACGTTCTAAAATAGCTCACTATTCAGTAGGTAGTAGGTACTTTATCTATGCAGTACGTAACCTATTGGTAACCTACCAATAATAAACTATAGTTTATGGGTAAAGCTAAAGTTGTGTAATGGGGGCTAAATAAGCTTTAAATTTGGTATAAATAAAGTTTAAATTTTAAAATGAAATATTATGTGCACACTGCACAGCTGTTTTTGGGTAGGTATTTTGACTTAAGTTTGTACCAGGGTTTTAATTTGACACCAATTTTGTTGACACCGCGCGCTATAAACTGAAGACCACGCGGACGAAGTCGCGGGCAACAGCTAGTATGCTTATAAAATTTGGTAAAAATCAGTAAAGCCGTTTCGGAGGAGTTCGTGGACTAACATTGTGACACGAGAATTTTATATACTTACTAGCTGTCCCGGCAAACGTTGCTTTGCCATAATAATATATTTGCCATATTATTTTATTGAAGTGACTAAATAAGTATGTCACCATGGCAACGTCGATCGCTATCCCGTCGCACAAACAATGGTCGCCGTCAGTCATTTGTTGAATAGATAATTTACTATTATTTATTCAACAAATGCACTTATCAATATAATTATAAAGTACCGAGTAGCCGATTCTTAGACCTACTGAATATGCATATAAAATTTGCTAAAAATCAGTAAAGCCGTTTCGGAGGAGTTCGTGGGCTAACATTGTGACACGAGAATTTTATATATAAAGAATATACAAAGTTTGTTTGAATATACAGAGTGTAACAAAACTAAGTGATAATACTTTAGGGTTTGTATGGGTACACATAATATGGTAGGTATATATTGAGTTCGCTGTGAAAGTAGCAGCGCTGAAAGACTTTTTTTCACCTTTGTATGGAAAAATTTATGACACGATGACGTTTGCCCATACTAATCACAAAAATATTTTTGCTCTTTCAGCGCTGCTACAGTGATCGTATAAGAGACACATACACATTCTAAAGCATTATCACTTAGTTTGGTTACACCTTGTATAATATACTAGACGTCCCGCGCGGCTTCGCCCGCGTAAATTAGATATTTCACAGACAAATTAGTCCACAAAAATAGCTTATGATCCTTCACGTGGTCTACTTCTTATCTGACCCGAATAACAGAAAATTTGCTCTAGTAGTTCGTGAGATAAGCCCTTTCAAATATTTTTCCCCGTTTTTTCCACATTTTCCTCTATTTCTTCGCTCCTATTAGTCTTAGCGTGATAAAATATAGCCTATAGCCTTTCTCGATAAATGAGCTATCTAATACTGAAAGAATTTTTCAAATCGGATTAGTAGTTCCTGAGATTAGCGCGTTCAAATAAGTCCTTTCAAGTAATTTCCCCCCGTTTTTTCCATATTTTCCTCTATTTATTAGCTCCTATTAGTCTTAGCGTGATAAAATATAACCTATAGCCTTTCTCGGTATATGGACTATCTAACACTGAAATAATTTTTTAAATAGGACCAGTATTTCCTGAGATTAGCGCGTTCAAACAAACAAACTAACAAACTCTTCCGCTTTATAATATTATACCTGTTGCCCGCGACTTCGTCTTACTTAGCATAGTAGATCGACTTCGTTAGCATAGTAGATCAAATGACGCATCCCAAGTATTATTTATTGTACAAAAATATTCAATGTACAGAATTGACATTCCTACGATTTTATTATATATAGATGTTCCGCGCGGCTTCGCTTGCGTAATTTAGGAATTTCACGCAACCGTACATTTTTCCGCAAAAAATAGCCTATGTCTCTTCACGTGATCTATTCTTCATGTTTGCCAAATAATATAAAAATTGCTCCAGCAGTTCTTAAGATATTATTATCTTTTTTTAGCAATTTCATATAATTTCCCCCGTTTTTTCCACATGTTTCTCTATTTCTTCGCTTCTATTAGTCTTAGCGTGATAAAATATAGCCTATAGCCTTTCTCGGTAAATGGACTATCTAACACTGAAAGAATTTTTTAAATCGGACCAGTAGTTCTTGAGATTAGCGCGTTCAAACAAACTAACTAACAAACGTTTTTTTTTTTAAATGAAATAAGGGGGCAAACGAGCAAACGGGTCACCTGATAGAAAGCAACTTCCGTCGCCCATGGACACTCGCAGCATCAGAAGAGCTGCAAGTGCGTTGCCGGCCTTTTAAGAGGGAACAGGGTAATAGGGGAGGGAAGGGAAGGGAATAGGGAAGGGAAGGGAATAGGGGAGGGAAGGGAAGGGAATAGGGGAGGGTAGAGAAGGGAATAGGATAGGGGATTGGGCCTCCGGTAAACTCACTCACTCGACGAAACACAGCGCAAGCGCTGTTTCACGCCGGCTTTCTGTGAGAACGTGGTATTTCTCCGGTCGAGCCGGCCCATTCGTGCCGAAGCATGACTCTCCCACGTATACTCAATGTTCCGCTTTATAATATTAAAGTATAGATGAAGTTTTGTGCCTTGATCCGCCGTTTGGGCTCATGGTTGACCCACATGTACCACAACCACACCAAAATGTGGTCATCTGTATAACTCGTACGCGGTTGATAACGACTGCAATATTATGTGGTACGTCATACGACTCATACGACGTCTATTCATTTCAATCATAGTCTATTCATTTTCAGTTCAAAGTATACAGTAAGGTTGTGGTCGAGGTGTTGTTTTGGTACGTTTGGAACAACCCTAAGATTTGTCAAGTTTACACACTGCTCACTTTGAATACTACCGCGTATATTATGGCAGACCGCAGACGTAATATTATTTATTGCAATTAATTAATACGTATACCTACACGACAAAAACTTAGAAGCATTATATTAGTAACTAGATGACGCCCGCAACTCCGTTGCGCCAAAATTCGTTTATCGCCCGGGAACCGTACATTTTTCCGGGATAAAAACTATCATATGTCCTTTCCCGGGACTCAAAGTATCTCCATACCAAATTTCAGCCAAATCGGTTCAGCGCTTCGGGCGTGAAGAGGTAACAGACAGACAGACAGACAGACATACACACTTTCGCATTTATAATATTAAAGTATAAAGTTAGTATGGATATTAGTATGGATGTTTCATTTATCTCAGATTGAAATATACGGTTTTTTCAGGATGTGAAACATAAAATTTCAGGTATTTTACCTGTATAGAATGGAGTGGTAATATTAAGTATGGATAGGTTTTGAGTACACCCCACATTGTTTTTACAGTCGGGGCATTAATTTAATAGGCCACATTTGACATCTGTCAGATTAATCTCCATAGTGAGGTGAGCTGCGTAAAAACATCGACCAAAACGAATAAATCGATACGGACTTGAAATAAAATATTTAAATTATATACGTTTTAAACAAACTCCTGTCCCATTATTCCTTTTTCTTTTGCAAATTCAAGGAGCAAAATAAGACAAGTACATGATTTACAAAAAAAAAATGCATTTATTCGCTTGAATTATAAAAGTTGTTAAATGTAGTATTATTCATTTCACATAAATATGTGTTATTTTTCACAACGTGGTTATTAATTTATGGGGATATTTCGTTACAAGTAATCAATGCATCGATACTATTTATTCGCTTCCAATTTTTAGGGTAGCTTCCCTAGAGTTTAAAAAGAAAAAAGGTCAGCTAACGTAACATTGTAACGACGTGCAATTATTAAGATCAGAATTTGTTTATTACGTTTAGAATTGTTTATCAGTAAAAGCAAATCGTTAAATAATTCGTATCGGTCATATTTACAATAAATATGTAATCGTCATTGAAAAAAGTTAGTCAATTGTGCAGTTATAACAAAACGAAAATATTTATTTTTTATGTACGTCGCTATAAGGTTACCTGGTACAATTTTGATTAACTGTCAAATGTGGCCTATTAAAATCTCCCGACTATAGAACTACATTGCTTATAATTAATTGATTAAGGCTCGCGGAGTATGTACCCATTATATACTCAATATTCAGAACAAAAATAATATAATATTTCCAATAATGCCGAAGTTTCAATAAAAACAACTAGAAAATTTAAGAATAAAAATAA
Source organism: Lysandra bellargus (assembly GCA_905333045.1). Classification (NCBI taxonomy): domain Eukaryota; kingdom Metazoa; phylum Arthropoda; class Insecta; order Lepidoptera; family Lycaenidae; genus Lysandra; species Lysandra bellargus. The sequence continues at coordinate 12,862,873 of HG995319.1, read as the reverse complement.
AATATACATTGGTTGACGAACCGAAAAGATATTTTAATTTACTTACTCTCATAAACATGTGCAACTGAAAATTGTTATTGAAACATAAAATTTTTACGAGACGTAAATCCATCGGGCGGGTAAATATTTCATGAAATGTCTGAATAAATTTTATGAAATATCCGAATAAGTAAGAATACGATGCAATAAATATTGAAATTTTGAACGATGTTTGTTTATTTACACCCCGATTTCGGCTCTCCGTTTGAAGTTGGGCAAGTTTGAACAGTTGCTGTATTTATTTACAGGAAATATTGAATATTGCTTAAGAGGAGACACTAGTATTGGGCTAGAACAATGAAAATCAAATATTTGTAAAATCTATTGCTGTCTCAAGCCTCCCATCGCAAAGCGCGATAGAGACAACCCTAAGTGCAGCTTGATCAAATAAAAGAACAGAAAATCAACGATTCGTTGTCCCTTGATTTCTTTTTTTTATGAAACAAGGGGGCAAACGAGCAAACGGGTCACCTGATGGAAAGCAACTTCTGTCGCCCATGGACACTCGCAGCATCAGAAGAGCTGCAGGTGCATTGCCGGCCTTTTGAGAGGGAATAGGGTAATAGGGGAGGGTAGGGATGGGAAGGGAAGGGAATAAGGGAGGGTAGGAAAGGGAATAGGGGATTGGGCTTCCGGTATACTCACTCACTCGGCGAAACACAGCGCAAGCGCTGTTTCACGCCGGTTTTCTGTGAGAACGTGGTATTTCTCCGGTCGAGCCGGCCCATTCATGCCGAAGCATGGAGCATGGAAGCATGGCTTGAGCTGCGTTCCTGTTTTTTTTTGTTTTTTTTTTTTTTGTATAATTTAGCCAAATTTGATCTCTATTTGTTTGAACACAGCGGAAAATCTGGCTGTTTCTTGGGTTTTTGAACGTTCATATCTTTTTAAATAATTAAATTATGAAAGAAAGAAAACGTAGGTCATAGGGATATGCTTGTGTCCATGGATATTCAGAAAAAAGATTATAACCGGCATTATCCAGGAAGGAAGCAGGGGACAATATTTGTATGGAAAAAAAAACCGGCCACGCGCATAATAGGGTTAATACTTACTGCTAGTTTTTTTATTTTTTATTTTTGTGTGGTCAATGAATGTACATTTATAACGTGTTATACACTACTAACAACATCATCTCAGTTACTTTCAAAGGAATTTGAACCAAAAGTTCCTTTATACTTCGCCGAATACATTTTTTTTAGTTGATCGACTATTACTCAATAACTTATGAAGTCTTCTTAACCTCGATAGTTTTCCTTTTAAATTCAGCATATTTCCTACTCCCGTGAATTTTTTTACATTTTCAGAAGCAACCGTTTAGCTGGTAGAAGGGGGGGACACTGGAATCTAAAGATTTTTCCACTTTAAAACTTAATATTTCACAAACGGATCCCTAAATCGGACAATGATCTATGAATACTCACAATAGTTTTAAAAACCTATCCAGCGACACCCCACAAGATGGGGTGGACGCGAAAAAAATTTTTCATCTCTGCTTGATGTGTATGGAAGGTACCATAAAAAAAATATTTTTTTAACATTTTATGTACCATTTTGTTCCCATTATTAATATGTGCATTCATGCCAAATTACAGCTTTGTAGGTCCTATAGTCTCTGAGCAAAACCGCGGACAGACAGACGCACGGATAGACCGAAACTATAAGGGTTCCTTGTTGACTACGGAACCCTAAAAACGGTCTTAGTGTCTCCTCTTAAGTGCTTTCGTTGTGTTGAAACAAATAACAATATCCACAAAACTTGAATATAGAATTAAAGAATCTGTGATGTGTCACTTCTTTGATATCGAAGCTGGCATCTCAATAATGATACAAAGGAGTAGTGGTAAGATTTGGGCGACTTTGTTTTCAATACAAATGTACCTTCTCTGGTCCATACTCCCTACCCCATTATCCTTTAGGGCATTCCATTCTAAATTACATTCATATGTAAACTGATATATTTTTATCCAAAACTGGGCTAAATTAATAATTTTTGCGATTTCAAAACAAGGACCGCTTTGCAATCTGTGACCTCAGATTGCAAAGTTGTTTTGACTTTGTGTTATTCACATCATTATTCATATTTCATTAAGGCCGTCCCCCGAGCAAACGACCTTGGCCATACATTTGCCGCGTTGCCGACATCGCACCAAAACCCTATTTTTTTACTTATCTTTCAAAATTGTCCTAAAAAAAATTAAAACGGGGAATATGTAGTTTATGATATTGCCGATCTATTGGCGTGTGTTTCAAATAAAAGTAATTTGTAAATCCTAAGGAAATGTATGCTTGAATTTTAATAAATTGGTTTTACTTTGGAAGCTGATATCATGAGTATAATAAACAAAAATAGAAAATTTAAAACGGGGAAAGGAATGTTGATATACTGAATATTATTGCTGTATTTTTATTATAACTTTGTAGCTTTCAAATTATGTGTTTATAAGGCTTGAAATACGGTAAATTACGGTATCTCCGTAGGGAACGCCCTTAATTCTATTATTGCTTAACGCGTAGTTATTTACTGAGAATTTCTGTTTGTAGAAAGTTTTGAAGAAACATAATATTATTGATCTCATTGGTCAATTTTATCGCGGCAAAAGTTCCTACGGTAAAACAAGGGAAACATATTATGATCTTTTATACTTATCAATTATTTTCGTTTTCTGCACATAATCCAATACTATCGTTTTCGAATTCAAACTTTGAGTTTGAATTCGAAACAAAAAAAAAATTTTTGTGTATAATTATATCGACGGGTGAAAGCGGAAGTGGCGTAACTTGTATTTTGGCCAAAATCACTTTTTAATTGATTGTTGTATAAAAAAAAATTCTGCGTCGAATGGTCTATATCTCGTCTTTCTACGATAAATTCTAGTAAAGATACGACCATGGATTTTTACCACCTTTTAGCACAGACCTTAAAAAAATTTGTCGTAACTAGACGAAAAACTGCATTTTTTGAATAAAAGATAGATATGACAATGCGTGAGAAATTAGAAAAAGATACGACACAGGTTTTTTAATTCTCTAGTTTGATTTAAATGAGTTACGACATTTTTGTCGCCTAAAATACAACATTTACAAAGATACGACAATTTATTTCATACTAATTTTATAGGTATGAGAAATTTATTACATTTCAAACACATAATTTTATTCTTAAACCTATACTTACAACCAATGAATATACTTAAGTAATGAGTACAGAGATAAGTAACGCCATATCATCTCCCTCCTGCCCCTGTATGACACCTTCAACGACGCACCATATACGCCGTTTTTAACGCCTTTTAGTAGATTGTTAGCGTCGATTTGAGAAAACGTGTTTGTGTGTATCAATGCACGTTTATTCTGAATGGAACTGAACACGCTTATTCTTAAATGAAGCTTAAAGACGTATAGTGAAATGTTGCATGTATGTGTCCACGTATATTTTTTCCCCTGAGCATTGCTCTGGACATCTACACACTTATTCTTGTATACATATTTTGTTGATTTTACATGTTTGTAAAGATAAAAGCCCGTATATTTTCTGTTAACAATAACGATTATCGACTCATTTTTTTATGTTTTGCTAATATTTTTTTTTTGTTGATGGTTCAATAAAAAATATTGTTGAGCTGTTAATTGTTGTTGTTAATAAATATTGAGCTCCTTCGGGTCTATGCGTGGACACACACATAATATAAAATGAAGTACAACCTTGCCTCTAGGTCCTTCAAGAGAGAGAGATGTCTCTGTCTGTAAGAGACTCGAGACTCCTTCCGGGAACCATGTACGGGACATGGTCTCTGGCCAAAGCTATTGAAGGCAATTTCATGCAAGCTACCATCCCTACAAGTAGAAAATGGATCGCTAGCCCACGATGCAAAATACAAAACCGATCTTCTGGGCAAGCTCTTTGCGTCAAGCTCGACCCTAGATGACGAGGGATAGAAAACGCCGACCATACCACGATGCACAAGCATCATGTCGGAGTTTCATCAGCGCTCAGTCCTGCGTTCCCTTGATATCCAAAAGCAGAGTCGGCCTGACGGAATCCCTCCTATTGTGTTAAAAAAGTGTGCTCCAGAGTTGGCTCCGGTCTTAACGCGTCTTTTTCAGTTCTCCTACTCTTCTGGCATTGTCCCGGCTTCTTAGAAGACAGCCTTGGTGTAATAAGGTGACCGCTTAAATCCTTCCAGCTACAGACCAATCGCTATAACCTCCGTCAGCTCGAAGATTATAGAATCCATAATCAATACCCAGCTCTATCGATACTTGGGTGGCCAGGGACAAACAGTACGGGTTCCGAAAGAGTCGCTTGGCTGGTGATCTCTTGGCGTACCTAACTCGTCGTTGGGCTCAGGCGATTGAGTCGAAGGGAGAGGCACTGGCTGTTAGTTTGCACATTGCAAAGGCCTTTGATCGGGTTTGGCAAAAAGCGCTGCATTCAAAGCTTCCATCATATGGGCTCCCCGAGAATTTATGTAAATGGGTCACAAGTTTCTTAGCAGATCATGTTACAGACCAACCGGCTCCCCTGATATTTTTCTAGATATAGAGTCGAAACAAACTTGTGTCTAAAATAGAGAATTCACAGGAGAAAGTCTCTGAATGGGGTAGACGTTACTTATTCCAATTCAACCCCGCCAATACATAAGTCTGCGCGTTCACCACTAAAAAGTCACCAATGGTCATATTCGTTCATATTCTCCTCGTTTTCAGGGCACCCCTTTAACATTCTCCCCCAGCATTGAAATACTTGGCGTAAACATATCAAGCGAAGTCCAGTTCTGATGTCATCTAGAGGGTGAGGCCAAGTTAGCCTCGAAAAAACTTGGTGTCCTTAACAGAGCGAGACAGTATTTCAGTCCGGACCAACGACTATACATAACTCTGCAAGGCGCAGGTTCGGCCTCATATGGAATACTCTTCTCATGCCCAGAGGCAGGGGCGCCAAATACCAACTACTCCCTTTGGATCGTATACAATGAAGGGCCGCTCGCATTGTTGACTGCCATAGTGTTTCAAACAGGCTGGACTCCTTGAAAAAACGCCAAGATGTAGCTTCACTCTGCATCCTCTATCGGCTTCATGATGTATCACGGGGAGTGCCCTGAGGGATTGTTCAGAACCATACCTCCTGCAATTTTTCGCCATCGTTCCACGCGAAAAATATACCATCCTCGTCACCTTGATGAGTGGCAGTCTTCCACCGTGCGTTTTTCACGTAACTTTCTGCCGCGTACTGTAAAATTGTGGAATGAACTGTCACCAGCAATATTTTCAGACCTATACGACCTGCAAACCTTTAAAAAGATAGCGTATTGGTACCGGGTAAGGCCGGCAACGCACCAGCAGCCCTTCTCATGTTGCTAGTATCCATGGGCAACGGTAGTTACTTTCAATCAGGTGACCCTTGTGCTCGTTTGCCCCCATATCTTATAAAATAAAAAGAAGAACTTTAAATTCATGAGCATGAATAAAATATTAGGGCTTAAACCTTTATAAAGTAGAAAAAACAAGAGAAATAAATGTTTTATTACATTAATTTTCATTTTATTATAATAATTTTATATTTCAATGTTGATTAATGATCAATGAAACAAATTTCCATTCCTTTATTTTCTTATGTTATAAACAAATAATAGTAAATAGTCATATTATTTCTTTTAATTTGTTATTATGACATTCTTTTAAAACAAACAATTAATTTAGTTTGAGATACAGCATTTCATTTTCACAACGTCTGTCGCCGATTTTGCACTTGAACCAAAAGTTGTAAGGCAATTTAATTAAGTAAACAAGATACGGCAAAATGAAATGTGTAGGGGCGTATTATATTTGAGATACGACAGATCCGTCGCTCAAAAAATTATGCTTTTTTAAGTTATCTATACATTTCCTCTCAAAGATACAACATTTCTGCTGCGTAAAATAGAAATATTTTTTGTCGTAACTTGTTAAAAATCAATGAAATATCAACTTTAGAAAAAATTTAATAAACTCATCGTATAGGTCTTAAATTAATTTAAATACGTTCCAATTTTTAAGTTTCTACCTTAATAAATATAGAAGTTATGAATTTTTTAAAAAGTTTTTTGGCTCTCCTGTAAAGTTGGATTTTTCAAGTTACGCCACTTCTGCTTTCACCCGTCGATATATAAATAAATATTAAATTTACTACAAAATATTTCAACTCTAAAAAATATTTTTTAATATTTAAATATTTTGTAGTAAATTTAGTAAAAAAAATTATACACAAAAAAATTTTTTTTAGTGTTTAAATATTTTGAAGTTAATTTTTGTTCAGGAACCTAGGTAACTACTATTTTAAGCTGAAAAATAACTCAAACATTTAAATATTTTCGTATGACAAAATGATTTCGGTATTACGTATGTATGAGAATTTCGAGGGTAACCCGGGCTCTTAAGCCGCCATAACTTACTTCAGGTTATTCGACAAAAATGGATGGGGAAGACGCAATCTGTTATTTGTTACATTTTAGGTCCACAGCAGGCTTAGCATGGCCACAGTCGAAATGCGAAAGAATAGAAACGCTGACAGTTTTTGCGGACAAACTGACAGATTTCCTTTGTTAATTATTTGTCTTCTTCACTTTTACTGTTCACTTTGTCTACTTTACGGTAAGAAATAAGAATAAACCTTTCTGCTGGTTAGTTTTGGTCTACTGTAAACTGTTGTATGTTATTGTTAGATGTATGTCAATAGCCGGTTTCGCCAAGCAATCTTAAAGTTGCGTGTGGCCTATAGTTAAAGGTTTTTCACTGTTTTCAGCCTGGTACGCGAGGTGATGGCAGTGAATGTGAACATGCGCGTTGGCATCCACACCGGGCGGGTCCACTGCGTCGTCCTCGGACTCAGAAAGTGGCAGTTCGATGTGTGGTCCAATGACGTCACCCTCGCCAACCATATGGAGAGCGGAGGCGTGGCTGGGTAAGCTAAGATCAGTGTTTTTCAACCTATTTCTAACCTTTTTTACTGTGTACCATCGAGGAAATTAATTCCTAGGCAGCTGATAGTACTAACAGAGAAGTTGTTTCATAGGCAGATGGCGAACCCACGTTCGAGTTATGTCAGGTCAATATTAGTCGTGATCTGACGGCTGGGTTTGACATTAAGCGACCAAAAATTATGTTGGTCCGCCATCTGCCTAGGAATCAACTTCTCTGATAGTACTATCATATAACGGTGCGTCCAAATTTGTATCATTTGCGCGATCAGATCACCGATCAGATCTCCGTCGCGATCATCGCGCCGTATCAAGTATGCGTATCATAGTGTGGACGCCTATTAGATCATTCTGCCGATCATGCGTGTATTTGATACGACACGTATCAGATACGCGGTTAATAGCGATCGGGGCGTATCATGATACGCGTATCATTTTGCGTCCACACTAGCGATCATGATACGGCGCGATGATCGCGACGGAGATCTGATCGGAGATCTGATAGCGCAAATGATACGAATGTGGACACACCGTAAGATGATTTATAGGCAGATGGCGAACCCACGTCATTCGGTCGCATTATGTCAAACCCATTCGATAGATCACAGCTAAAGCTAAAGCACGTAGACTTCAAGCAAAAACAAAAATATAAAATCATACAGCGCGGAGCTGGCACAAAAATGCTTGACTCAAGCACCAAGCAAACGTTGTAAATTCACTAAATGGTCAATATGTATGCTTGAAACAAGCAAAAAATCCATGTGCTTGCCGCCAAGCTGCTTGTACGTCTCGGAACCTCTTAGCATCTAATATATATAATCCGTAATAATATGTATAATCCGACCAATGTGGGTGTAGTACCTACATAATATTGTGTTATGTGTATGTTTATGAATATAATATCATAATTCATAAGCATTGCTAATTCATGCGTCTCGTTACGGTGCGGACTAAACGTACGTAGTACTTATATGTCAGTGGACAAGACCTTAATCTTCCTCATCATCTTCGCTACGTGTATAAGTTGATTTTCGTTCTCATTAAGTAGGTACACAAGTTTCAAGATGTTTTCAACGTTTTAGTTTGATTGAATTTAACATTGTTCAGTGCTCGAGTTGCAACTTAGCAAAGTGGGTTTTTAGAGAATCAATTCTGAGTTGTTTTTAACCCTCGATGCAGAAAGAGTTTGTGCAGGGGTAAAAAATAAAATAACTTAGACGTTTCTCTCTCTGTGTGTGTTTGTCTGTATGTGGGTGTGTTTATCGTTTAGCTACCGAAGTGAAGAGGTTTATTTTCTGTTATTTGATGATTAATTGAAGGTGACTAATACATATTATGTGCGAGTGTTTTGAGACAGTATATTTGCCTAAAAACGGTTAGGGTGTTAAAAATTGTGTTAATTTCAATTGAATTACTGAAAAGTTGGGAAGAAAAAATTTTGTCGGCATTTTTAAATGTTTTTTCTTTCGTAGACGTGTCCACATCACGAAGGAGACGCTGAATTGTCTGGGCGATGACTACAGGGTGGAGCCTGGCAATGGCGGCCAACGGAACGCGTATCTGAAGGACCACAATATCGAGACCTACCTGATTGTGCCCGATGATACTAGCCGAGTGGTGAGTATATTCACTATTCAGCGTGTTTTGGTACCAATAGAGATGATTTATAATTTGGTGGATATTATTTGGTCAGGTTACATCAAGTCGTGAGCTAGGGTTGACATAACTCAGCTCAATTACGTAAGTCTGTCTCAATTTCTCTCATTTTGAAATGCCATAATGGGAATAATAAAAAATATTTCCGGCCTCATGTTCTAGAATCTAGGCCATTAGAACCTAGTGTCTACTCTAGAAAAAAAGGTCGGAAATATTTTTCTACTTGTAGTTTTTATAGATACTGTAACAAAAAATAAGGTGATAAAGTCCCCTGTATCATCTAATATGTATTCTGTGTCTGTATAGAGTTCACTGAGAAAGTGGCAGCGGTGAAAGAGTAACTTTTTTTAAACTTATGTATGACCTATGGGCGAATTCATGTCGCTGGGACGCTTGTCCATACAAATCACAAAAATTGGTCCTTCAACGCTGCTTACTTTCATTGTAAGCTCTACTTGCACACCATAAAGAATTAACGCTTTTTTTGTTACACCCTGTAGATTTTAGTGATTTTTTTTCCACAAGCAGCCGTTTATATCAGTTTTTCGTTACTCATATAAAAATACCATTAAATTTAAGATTCTATAAAAACAATAAGCTATAACCACAGATAGTATCGTTGTTACTTTTACGTGTAAAGGAAATAGACTTTTAAAAAGCCGTAAAGTGTAATGAAATCGGAAAAGTATTATGGTCACGTAAAACAAAATTGTGAAGATAATAAAAATAAAATTTAACCGACAAAATATAATTGAATCATAAATATATGTAGTCTATCAAAAGGAGTCCAATCCTCGATACAGTTTATTTCGTAGTGCTATTAGTATTTAAAAAGTATTAACCCATCAAGCCCCGTAAGGCCCAAGTGGGCCGCGATAACAAAATATTTCCAAGAATTGGCGATCGAAGGATCACCCTTAAACAATAAGAAACCTATCTAGTTTAACTAATTTAAAGGTTTCACATTATGATTATACATAGATGTTTTCTCCTTGTTTGTCAAGCGAATTTTTCTAACGCGTCAAACAAGGAAAAACATTGAATAAGTATAAATGTATTGACATCATAATATTTGCGGTATTAAAGCTGTTATTATAGTGGAGTGCCTAGAGCGTAAGAATCATGCAAACCTCCGATTTCCGTAATAGTGGATGAAAATTGAAAAGAAAAAATCGGCCAAGTGCGAGTCGGACTCGCGCACGAAGGGTTCCGTACCGATACAGAGCAAATATAGGCTAAAATTTGTGTTTTTGTATGGGAGCCCCCCTTAATTTTTATTTTATTTTATTATTAAATATCAAAGTAAAAATATAACAAAAAAACGTGTGAAAAATTCAAGTGCCTACCTCTTGCCATTATTGATATAGAGCGAAAAAATCACGTTTGTTGTATGGGAGCCCCCTTAAATAATTATTTTATTTTGTTTACAGTATTTGTTGATATGTTGATATACACAATCTGTGAAAATTTAAGTTCTTGAGATACAGCCTGGAGACAGACAGACGGACAGACAACGAAGTCTTAGTAATAGGGTCCCGTTTTTACCCTTTCGGTACGGAACCCTAAAAAAGGAATGTGTAGCTGATAGTAGTATAGTAGATAGTAGCATAAATAAAAAAGTTACCTATTGAAAAGTTAAGCTTTTGATTTTTAAATTATTGTATACCACTTCAGTTACACTCATTTTTATTTTGAAGAAAATCCTTCAGTTCAGTTATGTAGCAAAATAATAAAATATAATTTATTATCATTTTTGTGATTCATATCGGTGCTTATATTCCAAAAAAAAGAAAATAAGTGGAAAACATAATATAATTATTTACATTTAATAATTATTATTTTTGTATCTAGATCGCGATCTAGATCAGAGAAGCACACAACAAACTTATTCGAAGGTATGCTCATTGCTCATACCTTCGAATAAGTTTGTTGTGTGCTTCGGCAGTAAGTACCTAATAATAATGGCGTTCCTATGTTTTTTTTTTTGTTTTAAATAGGAAGTTTAAAGTTATTTGTTAGGCTTGACAAAGCCTTCTATTTGTTAATAGGCAAAATTTTTTAGCTCTTACTTTATTAACTTTTCCGAAAATGTAGCACAAACTTTTCACGTATATTTTGATAAAAATCTGTATTTATAATTCTTTAGGTTAGGAACAACAGAATATATTTTTTTATTATTTTTTTTCATTAAAATTTACAATATTTGCTAAAACATACTTAAAAAAAAAATAAGTACTAACTAGGTGATATTTTTAAATTCAGGTAAGCATTTTCCAATCATCCAAGTCGCAACATGCGTCTTTAATATTATGTACGTGTCACGTGAGGTATGTAGCACCCAATAATTTCTTTTCTGGCTTCTCTAATAGGAAGCTTAAGTATATTTTAAACCTATATTACATTAAAATACATTTAAATTTTTAGCTCTTACTTCAGTAAATTCTCAACAAATGTAATTAGCAAAAAAAAAATTGGTCTATTTTACACATTTTTGGAGATATCAAAACGTTTTAAAGTACTTAAAACTCATAATTTCTCTAAAAATTAAATACGCACAATAAGTGCGTGTAACACTTTTTTCGTTACAACCCTGAAATCCGCCCAAACCCTTTTATCTTGGTTATGACGAGCGTTAATCTCTAAAAACTTTGCAAAAATCTTATAGTTTTATTTAGCTTAGCAAATCAAGCTGTCTTTTTTTAATTGTGTTTTTGGTTCATTTTCAATGTAAGCAATCGGATAAGAGTAATTAAATAACAGGAACAAGAAAAAATTTTTTTTCTTGAAATATTATTTTTAATACTTAATTAAAATAACTAAAAAAATTAAAAGCACAAAAAAATTTTTCGTAAACTTTGCAAGTCAAAGTGTAAAAAACTACGTATAATAAAACCTAAGGAAACGTAACTCCCATACTAATACAGTTTTAAATTTGGTTCCATTCGAACTGTCATGTAACGTCAGCCTTTATACCGCTCAAGGTCACCTAAATATTGCAAATGTATGAAAAGTGAACCTAAAGTACACTTTTTTGACAAGTATTTTGGAGCATGTTTTTTGACGGAGTTACCTTCCTTAGTTTTTATTATTTGTAGGTAAAAAAGAAAATGACACCTCAAAAATAAAAATCCATTCACTATTACAATGTTCGGAGTTTAAAACCTCTGGGCGCTCCACTATTAGCTAATTGGAACATTTTTTTTAATTACATTTCCGAAGTATAAGGGATCCTTAATCCTCATTTCCTACCCTGCATTTTAATGTATGCTTACCATACAAATGTTCCGTATTTTTTGTTAATTGCACGACATCCTAGCGTGTATTAAGCCTGTGGATTGTAGAATGTAGATGATCATACACTCGTATTAAGGCCTTTTCTACTTCGTACTGAGTTAGTCTTATAAGTATCGATGTATAAAAACCATCTGTTTCTAGTATAATTTTATAAGAACTAGCTATTGTCCGCATTTTCGTTCGCGTTAAGAAGTATCAAAGTCTCAGCCCAATTGGTTTAAAATTGACAAAGTTTCACAACAACTTTCATTCCCTATTTTATCCCCTTGGGGGTAGAATTGATCAAAATCATTAATATTTTCTTAGTGGATGCCTACGTCATAACATCTACCTACATGCCAAATTTCAGCCCGATCCGTCCAGTGGTTTGGGCTGTGCGTTGATAGATCACCATGACGTCAGTTAGTCACCTTTGAGTTTTATATATTACTAGCTGTTGCCCGCGACTTCGTCCGCGTTAACATTATATATTTTATAACGTTCCCTATACAAAGGTTAAAAACGGGACCCTATTTAAGCTAATGTCAAACGCAAACGTCTATAAACTTTCATGTTTCTAACTTTCTTGAGTTAGAAACATGAAAGTTTATTGACGGACTTTCATTGAAAATTTCAACCCCAATTTCACCCCCAATTTCACCTTGGGGGTAGAATTTCCAAAAACGCTTAAATACGTATCCATTCACTTTTAATCAGTAACCCAAAAATAAAGTTTCATGTTTCTAACTCAAGAAATGACGGATTTTCATACAAACTTTCAACCCCAATTTCACCCTCTTCGGACTTCAAAATGATGAAGATTGAGTACAGAAATAGTTGAGGTTTAGTCGAATTCGGGAAAAGGCACTACATATTAGATAGGAAAAAATATTTAATACTTTTTAGTTCATATTATAAGGATGCTATTAATATTGTTTTTACCTTGGAAGTCGGTTTTAATTTTTTGTTAAAAATAATAATTAATTCAGCATATTTCCTGCCACCGTGAATTTTTTCACATTTCCAAAAGCAACCGTTTAGCTGGTAGAACTGGACTCTAACGATTTTTTCCACTTTAAAACTTCATATTCACAAATGGATCTCTAAATCGGAGAGACCGAAACTATAGGGGTTCCTCGTTGACTACGGAACCCTAATAAAAATGGATTTAAAATTTGATTAGTCTCACGAAAACTCGAAAACGGCTGAACCAATTTGACTAATTTTTGTCTTGAAATTTTCGTGGAAGACCAGGGAAGGCTTATATTTGGAGAAAAGTGATACAAAGTCCTCCGGTTCGTCTAGTTACACAGACATAATATATCTTGATCTATTTCTGTGTCTAGTTATTAATAAATGAATCTTGTATTAGGTATGTTTTCTTCATGATTCAGGATAAGAAGCCCCAGCACAGTTTCTCTATCAACGGCAACGTGTCGAAGGAGATGCGCGTCATGGGGCACGGCTCGCAGCACGGCAAACATTCCTCCAAGTAAGTGTTCAGCTGCGCATACATTTTGTCGGGGCTCTGCGGGGCGGGCCGCATTTTTCTTATTAGTTTTATGGCCATAGCCCATAGCGCACTCGGTACTCGGTCTGAAACTTGTACGGAAATTGCGCCCCGCCCCGCTGCGCCCCGACCCCCGACACAATGTGCGCGAAGCCTTAATGTTGGTTAAGAAAAGGACGCTTACTAAAATCATTGTTATTCAAAGTGTCCAATTGCGAAAATAAACAAATGAATTCTTAACAAACAAAAACGTTCAAAGAGGTTCGTTTTGTATCATTAAAATAAAAATAAACGGTCACTTCCAACTGTTGATACTGGATTTACAAAGCGTTTAAGCGCGCTGTTAGACGCTCGTTAAATAACAGCAAACCATCAACAAATCAAGTAATCTGAAGTGCAAAGTATATTAAATAACTCGAAAAGGGGCTTATCACTTGTACAGTACTCGATTTCACTCCCTTCTTAAGGGCCCTCTGTCCCTAAATTAGCAGGTCGATTGTCTGTCAGTGCGAATATCGACGTAAATTACATTAAAATAACATTCATAACAGCGCGCCTTGTACGGTGGCGGTTACGACGCTCGCCGCGTCCATGATAGGGCGAAATAGGAGAAAAAACCTTTTTAAGGCATAATATAATACATATTTCAAAAAAGTAAAAAAACCAAATTATTAACTTATCTATTGCAAAGCAGTAGTATTTTTTATATAAGTATTCTTTTGATAAACAATGAAGGAATGAGTGGTTTCATTCAACGATTTGGAGGTGATTTGATTTTTTATTTCTTTATTATGTGATACCGATAGAAAAAATATGGCAAAACCAAATTACGTATCATATCATGTAGATTACTAATTATTTTTTTCAGATATACTTTCTCTGTTGATGCTGATGAAAAGTTGTTTCATCTGCACGCTTTTTTCGAAAGAGCAGCCTTAACCATAGTATAAATAAATATTATATTACTAACTGGCTGTCCCGGCAAACGTTCCTTTGCCATGATAATATAAAGTATTTCGAGCATATTATTATTTTATTGAAGTGACTAAATAAGTATGTTACCATGGTAACGTCCCATCCCGTCCCGTCGCACTTGCAAAAAATGGTCGCCGTCAGTCTCAAGTTGTAATAATTTATTATTATTTATTCAACAAATGCACTTATCAATATAAAAAGTACCCAGTAGCCGATTCTCAGACCCACTGAATATGCATATAAAATTTGGTTAAAATCAGTAAAGCCGTTTCGGAGGAGTACGCGGCTTATCATTGTGACACGAGAATTTTTTGTGCGTCGCGGTGCTACCCGCTAAAATTAGTATGATTTCCGTTAAGATGTTTTGCCGCAGTAAAATGTATCCTAGGTATGTGTTAATCCAGGATATCAGCCATAGTCCATACCAAGTTTCATCAAAATCACTTCAGCCGTTTAGGCGTGAAGAAGTAACAAACATATAAACTCACAAACTTTCGCATTTATAATAATAATAATAGTAGGATAGGATATATTTTAGTATGATAGTAGGACTGTAAAATATCTAGTTTGGTATTATCAAAAATCACAATAAAATTATTATGTTTTGTCATTCACATTTACTCTTAATTAAGTAACGATTATTGATCAATAGGAATCATATTTGGTATTCGATGTAATATGTACTTAATATTACGATATCAAATTGTTGAACCAATATTTGGGTAATGAATTTGATAAATGTAGTTTGCTTCGATTCATTTATTTCATCATTAATTAAACAATAATTATTATTATGTGGCGTCAGCAAATACATTTCAACATTTTCAACACATCGACACTGGAAATATCACCTAACGTAAGGGACATATTGGCGAAAATGAGTTATATATATATCATTGGATTCAGAATTTCGAGCTCTATCGTTTGGCATACCTGAAATTCTTCTATCGTTAAAAAATGTCCCTTACAGTACACATTTTTTAAAGTCAAGACAGGATTTTTCCTAAAAAAATTGATTTAACGGACGTAAATATTTTTACGTGTAAAAAAATAACGTAAATGCTTTTAAAATGAAATTCAGTCCCTTACGTTAACCTGTAGCTTAGTACAATTCTCTTAACATGTCCTTTACGTTAAGAATTGATACATAATAACTGTCATAGCTTCACTAAAATTTGTCCCTTACCTTAATCTTAAATATCATTTTTCAAGTAAGAAGATAATTTTTCTGGCACCTACTCAAAAAGTATTATCCGTGAAAGCTTAAAGTTTTCTATAAAGTTTTAGTGTTTTAGCTAAACCTTTAGCCTTTAGTACACATGTAATGCGGTCAATTGTATATAGCTAGCATTAAGGATGACAATACTCTCCTGGCTGCAAATGAAATCGAGATGCAAGAACTGTCTTAGAGAATGAAGCAAATGATCAATAACTTGGGCCTCTCAATTAATAAAGGGAAAACCAAAAACATGGTCATAGACAGAAGCAACACCCTGCCTTTGACTGGCGCGCTAAAATTGGAAGTGGTTAGCAAATTTTTCTTTGATCTTTACGAACAACGGCTCCTGTTAACCAAATACGTAGAAGAATTGAGATGACTAAGAGTGCCATGTCTCAAATGCATAAAACCTGGCTTGAAAGGAACATTTTGTTAAAAACCAGGAGGAAATTTGTGCACATGCTCATATTCTTCATCTCTCTTTAAGGAAACGAGACATGGACTCTGAAGTCTGCAGACCGCAGACGCATCGACGCCGTCAAGGGTGCTGGAGGAAAATGCTCTGAATTCCATAAACTGCTTTCAGAACCAACTCATCCATGCTGGCTAAACTAAACATAAAAACAAGGCTCTCTACCATCTGTCTAATAACGCATCTTAGAATATTTCAGACACATTACCGGAAAAAAGAAGGAAACCTTGAAACCATGGTATCTAAAAGTCATGATAATTAGCAAGATTGAGGAGAAAAAGACCGCCGAGCCGCTGTCTCGTGCGTTGGTCTGATCAAATCCATACCACACTTGAGTCGACTGTCTACGACGCTCCTCGAGTGGCCGATAATAGAAATAGCTGGCGTAACACCATAAAAAGGAAGGTCATAGAAGGGAAAGGTCATGACTGGGCACTGGCGAAGCAGTTGTGACAGGTGCGATCAAAGAGAGCAGTAGCTCCTGATAAGGTGAAATGAGAAGCTTGATGCCAGGTCAAGAACGAACATTTAGACTTGTGGTGTGCGATCGCTAGTTCAGGTTCACAGAAAGAGGCCGCAGAGCGAAACAGGGAGGAAGATCCATCTTCCATTTGGCTCAGGATACAGATTTTGGTAAGACAACAGAGCAGAGACGTGGTTTTGCAAAGTTCCACCTTGTCTAAAGGGGCTCTGGGTGTACATGGGATTTGGGAACAGTGCCAGGGAAATGTTTCAGTCTGCCGAAGTTCCCTTATTTTGCTGGAAATCCTATCCCTTATGTGGTAAACCAGCCAGTCGTGGTGGGCTTATTGTGTTAGATTTTAATATTATATTACATCAAACTTCCTCCAAAGCATAGTGTTTTATGTCCTTTACAGTAGATTTGTGTCGCAGTTTCATATTAAACTTGGCGCTTACTTTAATATGGCATAGTTGACATTGAAAAATTCAGTGCTGTAAGGTACATTAAGTGATATATTTTCCGGTGTCGACATAATAAAGTATAAACATACCTTACTTTAATATGTGTTGCGTTTTGTGAAAAATCGTAATTTGTGGTACCTAACGTTATAAAATTGCAAATAGTTAGTTTTTTATCGTAAAGGCAATAAAATGAAAAATAAAGAATATAAATAATTTTATGCAAGTTAAAGGAATATTTGAATCACAAGTATTCTTTGAAGTGAAAACTTCTTTAGCGGCGTTGAGCACTTTTGTGGGATGGGTAAAAACTGTGAAACTCGCGTCAGATTTTCCTGTTGATCGAAAAACCATAGAAAAAGCGTAAGACGGTTGGAGAGTAGTGTTTTGTGTCGAACTCGAACTCGAACGAAATGTACAGACGGGGAAATGAGTTGTTTAGCAGAAATGTACAGTCGGGGAAAATTGTGCTAAGCAGAAATGTACAGTCGGGGAAATGAGTTATTTAGCAGAAATGTACAGTCGGGGAAAATTGTGCTAAGCAGAAATGTGCAGTCGGGGAAAT
This sequence comes from Lysandra bellargus, assembly GCA_905333045.1. Classification (NCBI taxonomy): domain Eukaryota; kingdom Metazoa; phylum Arthropoda; class Insecta; order Lepidoptera; family Lycaenidae; genus Lysandra; species Lysandra bellargus. The sequence continues at coordinate 12,845,284 of HG995319.1, read as the reverse complement.
GAGTTGTTTAGCAGAAATGTACAGTCGGGGAAAATTGTGCTAAGCAGAAATGTACAGTCGGGGAAATGAGTTGTTTAGCAGAAATGTACAGTCGGAGAAATGAGTTGTTTAGCAGAAATGTACAGTCGGGGAAATTAGTTGTTTAGCAGAAATGTACAGTCGGGGAAATGAGTTCTTTAGCAGACGGGCCGCGTTTCCACCTGCAAGACAATTATCGCGAAAAGTATCTGACAGTCTGTCTGACAGCAGCTTTTTTTTTCGATTGTCGATATTTTTTAATCGATTGTAAGAGTTTCGATTAATTAATTAAAACGATCGTTTTCTTTTATTATTTTTTTTAATCAATATTCATAAAAAATGGGCTAAAAAAATAATGCACAGCGTTGATAATCAAGTTTTCACTTCTACCGGCACTCCCGGAGTGCAACCCGTCTTTTTTTTGGGAACAAATAAAGAATAGATTGGTACAATACCCGGCAATAAATATTGCACATCGACCTTTGGAAAGAGACATTCGGCTAATTTCGATTTCATAGAGCGTTATCTTTGTAGCACACACCTATTTGACATTATGTCAGTCGTTGTTCAATTTCAATAGAGTGCAGTCGCGTCCATTTCAAAATATATATCTAGAATTGTTAACACCCCTAAATTTGCTACAGCTGTAATTTTCCAAAAGAATTTTAAATGCGTAAACATAATTTGAACACCCTTTTTATTTTATTTTACCCGAATATAAAGCCATAACTTAAAGAAAATTTGTTGTATTTTATACAAAGAATAATAAAATTGTCAAAAGAAGCAAACCTTAATTGTTTTAACAGCTCCTAATATATACAGGACTTTTTGTATTTCGTGCGTAAGAGATAACGCTCTACAAAACCGAAATTAGCCGACTGTCACTTTCCAAAGGTCGATGTGCAATATTTATTGCCAGGTACTGTACAGATAATAATATGAGAAAAAGTTAAAATACTTTCATAAACTCTTATTTACGAAATCACAACATAATTCACGTCATGTCCTAATTGGGATCGGCGTGATTTATGTTTAGAAAATAAATCTGCTCACGTCTTGCCTAATTTAGAGAACACAAGGTATATCCAAAAATAATAATCATTTTATTCTCTGACTAATTTGTTAGGAGTTAAAGAAAGATATATTTTAAGTTTTTACGTAATAATGTTTTTTTTTTTGTAATTAAAGAAGAAAATGTAATATACCTACTCAATTAAAACATGAGGTAAGATTATTTATATTTAAAAATTTGTATGAAAAAATGTTGTTTCTAAATAAACAAAGCAAGCAATTTTCCGTCCGTCGAGAAAACCATAAGGAACACGTACAGCGTTTCAAAAAAGCACAGAAAAATAAAATTAAACTTCTCTTTGAGTAAACCAAGCGACACTTTAAACAATAATCATAAATCGGGAACGGAACCAAAGTTATCGCAACGACTCGCATTCTAGAAAAAGAAAATGAACGCTATAAGGTAAACACTTCACCTTATGAGTCTAAAGGCTTTGTAACGGTGTTTTTGAACTAAGCTCAGTAACACGCAATACAAACTTTCAAAAGAAAGAAAAATGTTGGGAGCACGGACTTAAAAAAAAATACGGACGTAACCTTGTCTTATCCCGAGTGAAGCATAGTTATGGCCGCCCGTGTAGGATGTGTGCGTGTCATTGACGCCGTCACTCAATGTACAATGACAGCGAGTTGTAGTACCTAGTTGCGTGTGTGTGTCGGTCACGTGTACAATAAACGAAATTGTCGTACCGTGCATGCTTCACCTCTTTATAGTGTAATGCTCCGACCGTATTTTTTTACGTCCGTGGTTGGGAGTAAGTAGATATTTTCTTGGTACGTAACAAAACAGTGATAAATGATAATATTTTAGGGTAGAGATCAACTACTATAACATGGCGCGCCCCTCCAAATGACTGTTTCAATGTGTGTAGTCACATCCTTATGAAAGAGTTTGTATGTAGTAAGTATTCAACCAATCACAGTACACGTAATATTTCACTTAATGTCACTTATTACCAAGATTTGTTGATCAACTAATCATATCTAGCCTACCGTGCAAGATAACGCACATCAAACGTTTTGACAACGCACTTCAAACGTTTTGAATTTTGGAGGGGCGCGACATGTTATCGTAGTTGATGTCTATATGTACATACAGATACTGTACTGTATAATATGTGTCTGTATACAGGGTGTAACAAAAATAAGTGTTAATACTTTAAGGCGTGTACGTGTTCCTTGTAGAGAGTTCACTGTGAAAGTAGCAGCGCTGAAAGACCAAATTTTTCTGAAAGACTAAAGGCTCTTCTTAAAGCCATGAATAGGGTTACACGATCAGTCTGGCATCAGTTCAGCCCATCAGCCTGATCCAGACTGACGAAAGAATGATCGTGTAATCGTGTGATCAACGGACTGATATTTTTAGTGTGTTCTTTCCGGCCATCATTCTGGCATCAGTCTGAGAGTGATAGACTGAACTAATGCCAGACTGATCGTGTAACACTAGTCTAAGTGAACTGATGCCAGACTGTCTGTGTAACCCTAGTCTGCCTGAACTGGTGCCAGACTGTCCGTGTAACCCTAGTCTGACTGAACTGATGTCAGACTGTCGGTGTAACCCTAGTCTGACTGAACTGATGCCAGACTGTCCGTGTAACCCTAGTCTGCCTGAACTGATTCCAACAGTAGGTGTAACCCTAGTCTGACTGAACTGATGCCAGACTGCCCGTGTAACCCTATCACCTACTTCCAGGGTCGGCTCAGACAACACCAATGAGAACAAGAAGCCCGAGGATGAAGTGAACGAATACCTGATGAAGGCGATCGACGCGCGCTCCATCGACCGCCTCCGAACTGAGCACTGCAGGCCCTTTACACTCACCTTCAGGGACACCAACTTGGAGCTCAAGGTGAGACTGATAAATTGAATAATAGTATTAAAAAATGTTTAAAAAAACTAAAAAAACACGCTTTTTGAAGTAAAACTTCTTTACGTGAGCGTTAGGAAAAGTTTGATCGGGTGAGGCGAACGGAGAGGTGCGCGCGCACATTTTCTCAAACTTCTGTACGCATGCTTGACTTGGGGAGTAAGCTGGAAAATGCGTGACGAGAACGTTACGAAAATTGTGATCGAACGAGGCGAACGGAGACGGGAGAGGTGCGCGCGCGCATCTTCTTCTTCCTCTTTCAATATACATACATATTGAAAGTACATACATATTGAAAGAATAGTTGGAGCTCAAGAAGATTTACTTTAGTCGTGTAGTCTAAGGCACACTCGTTTTATATTTTTTTTTTTTTCAAAAATTTTAACATTATTATTGCATTGTCATCGGCTCATAATAATTATATATGCAAAGTTTCGAATTGATTAGAATAATAATAATAGCTCCCACACCGGTTTCGGTGACGGTGGCCGGTCCCATTGAAACCAGGCCAGCTACGCAAGATCAATTTTATAGTGCCCAAGTGTCTGCGCAGTACACAAGAGCACACTCTATTCCTTTACTCTCATAACCCAGTGGGACGGAAGACCGACACGACCGGCGAGAGATCAGGCACAGGACCGACTTTTTACATGCCCATCCGACGCATGGATCATCTTACTTGTCAGACAATCAGCTAATCAGCCTGCACAGTCCTAACCAAACTTGGAAATAACATGTTTCCAACGTGGGAATCGAACCCACGACCTCCGAGTCAAGAGCCGCGCTCTATACCACTAGACCACGGAGGCGTTAATTAGACTACTGGAGATACATACATACAGGCCGAGCTAATAAAGACGTGTTAAAAAAGATAATACCAACTTCAAAATTGTAAGTAATTGAGAATTAAAATTTCCTATATCTGAAAAACTACTGAACCAATTTTGATGAAACTTGCAGTATTCCCTAAGTTAAACAAATATCTAGTACAACAAAAAAGATTTACTTCAATCGGATTTGTAGTTCTGGAGATATGCGAACAGAAGCATAAAAACATACATACATAGATACATACATACATACACTTTAGAAAATATGCATCTACTCGTTACGTTGCGGTTTGAATTGACCCTAACTCAGTTGGTTAACAATTAGGCCTATATATAATTCCTCCCACAGTTAAAACAGAAGCAACCATGAACAATCAAAGGGCAAAATAATAACGACCCGACTACGCAAACTACACCTGGCAAAACATAATGACTATTATAATATGTACGGTATTTATCCCCGGTCGGTTGAAATCACAGACATAGATCAAGATAGATACCGCGTATCGCTCCATTTGTATGAAAACGAGCGTGTCACTTTTTCCCACCACTATGACGTAACGATGATAAGAAACGTGTCCATTATCAAGGCCAACGGTTCTATTTGAATTTCTACAGCTCAATACGGCACTCTTAGGCATTTAGGCATTTTTAAAATTCCGATTGACGTCCGATTCCGATAGCAGACTAAAGAACAGATTTTCGAAAGACGAGCATTGCTCGTCGTTTGGGAACGCGATATGGCACGCGAAGTAAATACACATGTGGTGTATCTTGATCTATGTCTGTGGTTGAAATCTATTATTAACTACTTGCCTCACCAGTTTTATAATAACATGGTGAGAGTTACAAACTTCAGTATAATTTTTTTTTTCCTGTCTGTCTTAGCTCTTCACGCCCAATTTCCAATGGTTTGGGCGGCCTAAACCATTGGCTATAATAAGGTACCTAATACCTATACAAATACATTGAGTCCCGGGAAAGGAAATAGGATACTTTTTATCCCGGAAAATGTACAGTTCCCGCGCGATCAACGAATTTTGGCACTACAGAGTTGCGGGCGTCACCTAGTAACTCATAATTTCCTGTGATAAAACCAAGCTTGATCGTTTTTTTTTTCCAAAAAAACTTTAGTTCAAATTTTCATAGCAATATTGGAATTTTTTTTTGAAAACTCGTAGATTATAACGCAGGAATGCGTGGTTGCGATGCGATGTAACATCTAGAATAGTTTTTCCCAAAGTGGGCGATATTGCGCGCTTGTGGGCGCTAAAGGTCTATTTAAAGGGGGGCGGTGTGCGACCCAGAAAAAAATGGGGGCGTTGTGTAAACTTGTAGAGGCTTTGGGGTGATTTATTTCATCTGGATTCATTTTAAATTGAAACAATTATGGGGTCGCTACAACATAATTTGTTCCCAAAGTGGGCAGTAGACAAAATAAGCTTGGGAAACCCTGATCTAGAACAATAAAATCCATCCATCTATGTCTTCGTTAGCCTTTATTACATGTTTTGAGGGACTAACAAGACATTTCTAATAATTCAATAGTAGCAATAGTTTCTGCACGAGACAATCAGAGCGAAGTATTGTCAACACAATCAACCGGAACTAATAAAGTTTGAATTGTTCTAGTTCGAGCAATTTGAAATGTATCGCGCAGTACCTACCTAAAGTTATTAATTGAAAACCTAAAATATTTTGTAGGATATTTATCGATTACCGAGTGATTTGAATAACTATAGTGTTTTGAAGCATATTTTACAGAATGTAACAAAACTAAGTGATAATACTTTAGGGTGCGTTTTTTTTTTTAATATTTGAATAATAACTAATAAGTTACCAAACCTTGAATGACCGATGATAACACACCTACATATAAATAAAAATTACTATGTTAAAGCACAAATCAATAGGGGTGATAGTTTTTGCGTAAAGTGAACCTACCACAAAAGTTCTCAGGTTATGAATGTGGGATATATTAGGGCTCGCTTCGCTCGCCCTTATAATAATTACAGTTTTCGATAGTCATTCGCAGAATATGACCTCTTGATCACACTGTTAAATTCATATAGGTACTTAATCATGAGCATGGCAATCTATGCCATGCTAAATAGTTACTAGAGATCAACTACGATAATATGGCGCGCCCCTCCAAGTTTCAATGTGTGTAGTCACATCCTTATGAAAGAGTTTGTATGTAGTAAGTATTCAACTAATCACAGTACACGTAATATTTCAGTTAATGTCACTTATTACCAAGATTTGTTGATCAACTAATCATAACTAGCCTACCGCGCAAGACAACGCACTTCAAACGTTTTGACAACGCACTTCAAAGGTTTTGAATTTTGGAGGGGCGCGCCATGATATCGTAGTTGATCTCTACGTATCATGGCGGCCATCGTGGATACCCATCACGCCTAACGTAGACAGAAAGCGTCAACGTTCCTACTCTACACACTACACGCTACACGCTACGGTCTACAGACTACAGCATGAAATGTCATTTTCATAAGCTAGGATTTTTACACACGAAAGTCAGCATTGCGTCTATTTAACAAAGTTGTAAATCTTGATTTAGTTGCAAATTTATGTGCCCGAACTTCAAGCTTAGTAATTAGGTACTATGTTGCCCGTTCCTGCGTATGTTAGTTATAATTGTAGGGGTGCTTTTCAACCTTTTGCAATATACACTTTGGTATTATGAAATATTTTGAGCCTACTATTGCTTTATATTCACCCATGTCAGCTGTGAACTCTGCGAGGTCGCAACCTACAGGTTACAAAGTGTTATACAAAATATAGGTTTTGAACAGGAAAGAACTCCTCTGCATCTGCTTTGTACTCTACGCGACTACAAAGCAGTGGCAGCATGGGTTGCTAAACCAATGTCGGTAGAAAATCAAACCCATAGTCATAAAGTGGCATTTTATCAGGCCAAAATAATATTGTTCTCGGTGGACGGTTAAGGGGAAGTGTCCGCGCCAAACTCTAGCGCGACGTTGCCAACACTGCAGCGCGTGTCTTTACTATGCGCTGTCAGCTGTCATACGCGACACATGACACATTCCGCCTTGAACCGTCGCCGGCACGCGTTCGTTACATACGAAAATCTCGGTTAGCCGATCGGCCCAAACTTCGCGATTAATCCAATAATTATCCGTGATTTATCCTCATGAACTAAGCTCAGTGATAGTGATTATAGACCACGGTGACAGTGTGACTATCAGCTCGTCTCGTCTCAGCCCGGCCGCCAGCATATATCATCAACAGGTACCCATTTTGTCTTCCTTCATTATATCCTTTCTACAACGTCGTAGGGCTTTCGCCCCTACACTTTCTGGTCCTATCAACCCGTCCAGGGACCTCTCTGGTCATTTTAGAGCCATCCCCTGACTCGTAGGAATTTCACGTGCCCCACCCGGCGAAAATTGAAAATACAGTCCACTCTGCCCATATTTCTGCCTAAATCTAATTAGAATCCCATTTGAATAACAATATTCTGTCGAATTAAGTAACGCCCGCTAATTTTCTACCTCCACACGGCGATAGTTTTGCAAAAATTTGCCAAATACGTACTTCGTTCGCCCGCCATTATAGTTCACAAAGACAATTAAATCCATTTTTATCTTATTAAACAAGTGTCATCCAATTATTTTCAGCTCATATTTTAATTCTATATTGCATTTAAATTAAATTCCAGAATATATTTCTGCCCAAAATTCTGATATAATAATTTCTCCAACGTAATTCCGTCGTGTTATAGAACAAAGGAACTTATTCATACATCGCATAGTTTGTGCCTTATACCATTATAACATTAAGTGTTATTTTTGTTCGGCTCGTGTATAATATTTTAAGTTGTTTACGTTATAACTTAGCACGTCAAGTACTTGACTTAATTACCCGTCTCTTCTCGATCGTTCGATCGCCGCGCGCGCATACCTTCGTTCCGATAAGAAACATATGTTTATTGTTTTAACTATTACAATAACAAGCGACTTAGGCATTGCATTTAAAAGTGTTATGTTCGTTAATGTCGTTGACAACGAAGTCTCAAAACACAAACTCAATTTTTGCACTCGACCCGACTCGCACTTGGCCGATTATTACTATTGTTTGAACCGATGGTTAAGTACACTAACATGATGTACAGTAGTGTATTACAATAGTGATTACTATCCTCGTTAGACCCGTAATGTTACGCGCTAGCTCCCTTTCCCTCAACCTTCGATACTTTGCCATCTTTGACAGCCGGCACCCCTTATTTGCGGCCAGATTTAATTAGGCACACCTATATTGTAATAATAAGAGGAAAATTAGCTTCCATTTGTTATATAAAAGATCAATATACGTTATGGATGCAAAAATGTATCGGAATGGTACCTGTTCACACCTGGTTACAATAGGGTTGCAGCGGCCGGGTGTCCAACGGCACACCGGATTTTTCTAAATCTCTATACTCATTGCCGTGAAATGAACCATTTTTGCTTTCAATACCTGATGAAAACATTTTATCTCGCAAACTCAATTTTTTAATATATTTTTTTTTTTAATATTTGCGGCCTCATTTGAACCTAATCATAAATATTAGTAAAAAGGTGGTTTTAAGCGTGTACTCGCTACCTGCACAGTTCTGCAGTCGTATCTCGTACTATAATACTTTTCCTACATTATTTTTTCTAATTTTCAATAATATTACAATTTTTTCATACAAATAATCTGTTACGTTAAGTAATTCCTGTGGTTATAAATTTTTGTTTTTTATTTTTATATAATATAATAATATCTAATTATAAATCAAGTATTAAGTAAATGCCTTAAATGCCATAATTTATCACAGACCGGGCAAACTTATTAAATTAATGCCATTTCTCTCGCACATATTAAGCCTATTGTGCAAAATATTGCACTTTTTATGTAAGGTGGGCAAATAAGTAAAATGGGCGGGAACCCGCGCCGTTCGACTAGTTAAGACTTTGACCAATGATATTATATAAATACTTTAACAGTAATTAATGTTAGTACACTAAGTATGTACTTTAAATATATTATGACATTTAAGAATAGAATATAAATAGAGCAGTATTTATTTAAAACCCAATTCGAAGCAGTATGTTTAGGTAATAATAATATTAATTGAAATATACGGCTTAAGGTGAAAGTGTTCTATGTTTTAAATGTACAAAACAATATTATGGTTTAATGTATAACTGATTATTTTTGTGTCAACCCTACTTCAAAATTTCTTCCCGGAAAACAATGGATCATAAAAGCGGGACCAATCGCTAGATGAAAAAATGATAAAAATTCAAATCTGGTCATTGGTCCCAGTGGGCCCAAAAACTTTGGGACGAAACACCAGAGTACTCATAAAAAGTGTCTGCGTACCTTTGGACTTCATAATTTATCGTTTAAATGTTTTATTCCAGGTGTACTCGCCGTCGCGTAAAGTTACAGTTATTTGAAAAGAAAAATTGGGTTCCGAGGGAGGGTTGACAAAGTTGAAAAAGTAAATTAGACTCTTTATTCCCAAACAAGGAGATTGTGAATGTAATCTGTTTATGGAAACTTTGGGAAATTAACAATCGTGGAGAGCGGAAAATGGATAAAGTTATAAATCGATATTTGTTTTACTTTTTTCATCGAGTTGATGATCACTAATTAATCACAGTATGTACCTTGTCAGGGCCTAAAATCTAAATGTACAAGTATTTTACTTAAAAATCCCGCCCCCACCCTTTACTCCCAAAAAAACTAGCTCAATGACTTCCATGGTTTTCTGCATGTAGAGCGCCACGAAAATTATCTTTGCCCGGAGCGGCAAAATAGCTAGATCGGGCCCTGCTTCTGTACAGTCAGTAGATAGAAATAATAAAAAAAGGTTTAAATAGTAGGTAACTTTTTCTTAGGTCGACTAAATTGTAAGTGAATTTCAGTAAGTACAATTTTATTGTACAAAACTATTATTGTACAAAACAATTTTATTGTACTAAACTCAGTACAAAAAACAAAAACTTAGAACCATGAAAGTTTTCCGACTTTTATAACCCAAGGACAGACAGCTTGGCGTTAATCAATAAATGTATATAATATTTATAACTCTATCATAAGTTGCTCCAATTCGGTAAAATTGGGAAGCTTTATTAATATTTCAGGGTCTTCTCACGATTATTGCCCTAGGTCTGTAATTATTAAGTTGTTTTCGCCACATTTCCGTTTATATGATTGAATATTCGTATTATATTCGGTTGGGGAAAACATTCCTTCGCATTTTATATTGAAATTCAAAAGTTTATTTACAATTGACTTAAGTGCCATTTTGTTCGATAACTTTTTGCCATCTTGTTGGTAAGGACATGATCCCATTGATATAAAAATATTGGGGCTTCTGATGAAAAACTTCGACATGTGGTTTTAAGCAGTCCTCTTGTTATGTCAACCTGACAATGCCTAAGGAATTCTGCAGCGATCAAAACAGGTGGAAATTTGAAGGTGCAAGGTCAGGACTATATGGCGGATGCATTAACACCTCCCAGCCAAACTCCCGTATTTTTTGCTGAGTGGCTAAAGATGTGTGAGGTCTAGCGTTATCATGGTGAAAAACCACACCCCATCTGTTGATTAATTCCGGCCGCTTTCTCTCAACTACTTGCTTTAATCTTATCAATTGTTCGCAGTACAGTTCAGAATCGATGGTCCTGCCTGGCGGTAACAGCTCATAATGAATAATACCCTTCCAATCTTACCACACACACAGCATCACCTTGGTGCGAGTTAATCCGGGTTTCAGAGTGTGGCACTCTGTGAAGCCTGATCGGCCTTTGACATGCCTTTGACCACAATCTTTTTCGCACGTTCTCGTTGTACGTGATCCACTTTTCATCCACCAGTTATCAGCTTCTTCAAAAATGGTTCGGTTTCATTACGTCGTAATAAATAATCACAAATGAGTACACGGTTCATTAGGTTTCTTTCAGTGAGCAGGGGCAAAGTAACAGAGGAAAATGTAGAAAAACTGGGAAAATTATTTGAAAGAGCTAATCTCACAAACTGCTGAAGCATTTTTATGTGATTTGGCATATATTTATATATATGCCAAATCACATATATAGACCACGTGGAGGGACTTAGGCTATTTTGTTTTTCGGGAAAATGTACGGCTTCTGTGAAAAACATAATTAACAGGGCAGAGCGGAACTCTTTGTACTACAGCATACAAGGGCTTTTCACAGCCAAACATACTTCTGCGTGACTTATTACCGTTACCAAAATATCTTTTCTTTTCGAGTCGCGAAGAGCAACAGTACGCTTGCAAGGCACTCCGAAGTATGTCAGGCCGAGAACATGTCAAACAACCCTAGTAACAGTACCAGACGTTAAACGTGGCTCCACGCGCGTTTATTATAAGCTTCACGGAAACCGTAGATTTTCCTCGAAAACAAAATAGCCTACGTCTTTCCACGTGGCCTATTCTATAACTGTGCCAAATATTAGGCCAAATAACATAAAAATTGCTTTAGCAGTTCGTGAGATAAGGTCTTTCAAAATTGGCCTTGTGGTAAAATTACTTTCGATATTCCGTCACTGCAATTAAAACGTGGACGGACGACTGCGGCGGCGGCCGCCCGGGGCCCGGGCCCCGGCGCGTGAGAGTTGAGATTGAGACGGGCCCCCGCCGCCCGCGCGCCACCCCCGCTTTACCCCTGTAGCCGGTTTTTGCCGATTCCGCGCGACAGACTAGCGCCGTTGCCAGTATTACCAAGCTGTACTGAATTAGGTTGGGATAAAATATGTTATTGTAAAAAAACTAACACCGTATTTTTGTGGTTTAATGGACTCTCCTAATGACACCTTAGCCCCAAAAAAAAAAAAAAAAAATTTGGCAGGTAGGTTTAATTGCACCCTGTATTTCGATGGTTATAATTTTTGTGTTTGTCCACAGTACAATGCGGAGAGAGACCGAATGCTGAAGGTATACTTCATGTGTACCTTTGTCGTATACTTCCTGGTTGCCATCTTTCAACTACTAGTATTTACAATGTGAGTTCACTTTTTTATAATCACTACTTAACTATATTAGGCAAAGGCATTTTCTTTTTTCGGGCAAATCGCCAGCTGTTATCATGTTCCAGCTCGTATGACGGCGTAATCAGTCTACTTTCTTTTTTTTCTTTATTTGTTCTCGTATGTTCTCCTATTTCATATTCTTTATTTCGTGCGCGTCGTATGCGCGTCGTATGCGCGTCCACTGGATCGGAATCGGAGCGTACGCAGCGTACGGAACGTCGTCATTTACGAAATGGCAATTTAGTTATTCTTAGTCCGTTATAGCCTGCGTGCATTTGCATTATGGAGGATAGTGACGGGGATATTCTTGTAATTAGGTGTTTTTTTTTTCAGGAGAGGAAAAGAGAAATAAGAGGAAACGAAAGATATGGGTTCTTAATATAAACTCAAAAAGATTAATTTTCGGAGAATTTCATACGTTTTATTTATTAGTCATATTATTAGAAGATGAAAAAGATTTTTTGGGTACATTCATATGAGTCGAAAAAAGTTTTTTGATTAGATTGTAAAGTTCTTCATATTTTTGCACTAGAGTAATTAAAATGTCGTCATTCATCGTACCCCAGGAAAATTAAACATTCGACCTCGGAATAACTCGCATAGAGCTGAAAATTGGTACAGACGTTAAATACACCATTATAAATAAAACCTCAAAAGTCCCCGGTGATCCTCCTTGTGCAAAAAATTTTATTCAAGGTTAAAGGTATGAAAATGAGGTTTTTCCCGTTTTTTTCCCAAACTGTACATTTATCACAAAAATAGGTAGGACAAGAGTGTAGATCATAGAATTCTCTACAAAAAATATTCAGACACTTTTTCATACGTCTTACCATTCCTTATAAACGGCGGGCTTAATGTTTGGGAAAATCATATCTACGCTTATATTATAAAGCTAAAGAATTTGTGGAACTACTGCTTCGAATTGAAGAATTCGTTATTTGTTGGATAGTTTTATTAATCGAGGACGACTTGAGCTGTATAACATCACGTTGTCACCAATAGGAGCAAAGTAACAGAGGGAAATGGGGAAAAACGGGGAAAATTATTTGAAAGAGCTTATCTCACGAACTGCTGAAGCCATTTTTATGTTATTTGGCGCAGATATAGAATAAACCACGTGGAAGGACATAGGCTATTTTGTTTTTCAGGAAAATTCACGGTTTCCATGAAATTTATAATAAACGCGGGCGGAGCCACGCTTAACATCCAGTACTACATACTAGGGTTGTTTGAAATGTTCTCGACCTGACATACTTTTGAGTGACTTGCAAGTGTACTGTTGCACTTCACGACTCGAAAAATTTAGATTTGGTAAGTCACGTAGAACTCAGAAGTATGTTTGGCTGTGAACAGCCCTCGTAAGCTGTTATAGTACAAGAAGTTCCGCTCCGCCCTGTTAGTTATGTATTTCACGGAAACCGTACATTTTCTCGAGAAATAAAATAGCCTATGTCCTTCCACGTGGTCTACTTTATATCTGTGCCAAATAACATAAAAAATACTTCAGCCGTTTGTGAGATAAGCTCTTTCAAATAATTTTCCCCGTTTTTCCCCATTTTCCTTTGTTTCTTTGCTCCAATTGGTGCCAACGTGATGTCATGTAGCTCAAGTCTTCCTCGATGAATAAGACTATTCAACAAAAAACGAATTCTTCAATCCAAAGCAGTAGTTCCACAAATTCTTTAGCTTTATAATATAAGTATAGAAATGATGTTTCCCAAATTTCAAGCCCGCTATTTATAAGAATGTTAAGTCGGATGAAAAAAGTGTCTGAATATTTTTGTTTAGAATTCTGTGATCTACACTCTTGTCCTACCTATTTTTGTGATAAAATGTATAGTTTAGAAAAAAAAACGGGAAAAACCTCATTTTCATACCTTTGACCTTGAATATTTTTTTTAGCACAAGGAGGATCGCCGGGGACTTTTGAGGTTTTATTTATAATGGTGTATTTAACATCTGTACCAATTTTCAGCTCTATGAGAATTATTCCGAGGTTACGATTTTTTTTGCGTCTAATAAGACCTGGCGTCGCGTCGTCGCAAACACGTCAGTACTTGAAACCTTCGCAATCCGAATGACGCGTTCACTGCGGATGACGTCATCGGCATAAATTCCGGTCTCAGGCGCAGAAATGCCGATCCAGTGCACGTAGTACCATACAAATCAATACAAAGCAACAAATCCGTACGCTCCGCACGCTCCGATTCCGATCCAGTACACGCGCAGCTTAAAGGCTGATTTACATTGATACAGTAGCTGGCGCCAGCATCACTGGATTCCGTCGCTGGATCAGCACTGTATCAATATAAACATGTAATCTATGTAAATCAGCCTTTAATGCAACGTTTCTACGCTTGCCGAGGCTTGGCAATCGTCCACAAGCACAAGCGTGTAAAGAGAGTATCTGGCTTGGCTTACGTGACCTTGTGGACGCTTGCATCCGATCCGGAGTAGTGTCGGTTTTTGGACACAGATCAAAGGGCGCTGGCGGCAAGCGCTTGGGACGCGTTCACACGTTGTCGCGCGCTTAGTAGCCCACATAGTACTTTTTTATATGTAGTAGCCGCTGTGATCTCGCGACGAACGCACGTCTAGTTCTGACTCAAAAATGAGTAGCTGGTCGAACGAGGAGAGTTTATCAAATCAAATCAAATCATTTATTTCAGGCATCAGAGGCCCATATAACAAATACCTTAAAATCTAACATACATATTATAATTATATAATAAATACATTAAAACTAACATACATATTTTGTATATACTTAAAAAACTAACACTGTCATGTTTTGCCGGCGACGTGACTCGCTTCGTTCCGGAGTCTCCCCCGGAATCTCCGGTAGACTACATCCACCGGCCAGAACTCCGGCGCCTCGAAAGTCGTCAGAAGATTCGTCGGTACTCTCACCACAAAGGAGCTAAAATTGACTTTGTGGCGTGTGTTATCGTTTTTGGAATATTACCAGACGAAAAATGTAAACTATCTGGAGACTGGAACCCCAAAGATGTTAATAATAGCCGACACAAGTTCGGTGTCCGTCATGCTTGGATGTACGTAATTACACTGTCGCATTCACAAGCGTGAAAACGACTTCCAAATGCCAAGCGAGATTTGTGGACGGTTGTGCCTTGTGGACGCTTGCCAATCCTCGGCAAGCGTAGAAACGTAACATTTATTAGTTTATTTGATACTACTTCTCAAGTGGTTCTTATACACATTGATTTTATCTAATAAGAATATATTATAGGTGGTTGAAGTCCAATAATGTGTGTCGTTTTCATTTTGCAGCACACCATATACAGTGTCTACTATTGTTGTATGCGGCTTCATCATCTTCCTAGTGAGTTACCCGGTCATCTCAATCAACTTTAAGGTAAGTATAAATTAAATAAGTTAATTATTATCTGAGCTATCTTATAACACGCAGCTCAATAGTTATTTCGTTCTAAACAAAATATTAGCGGATGTTAAACTAATTTCTGCGTGTTGTATCTACATTTATTTTTCATTGTGTATTTTTTATGTTCTATTTTTAAATGCGAATATTTTAATTTAGCGCACTCGGCCAAGAATCAAGAGACTCGCTGCGTTCACTCACAACAACAGATCTCTGGCGCAACTCTTGTCTATCCTTGTAGTCGTTGCTGTGATTCTACAAATCGAAATTGTTATGGTGAGTTCTTTTTAGTGCTCTCAATCATGTAGTTTGTTTAGATCCATAGTTCTCAATACTAATTCTTCTTTCTACTACTAAAAACTTTATCGGGTATTAATTGGCTGCTGTTTAGCATTGGTGATCCATTCCACATAAAATCGGGTTTTGACTTAATAATGCAGTTTTATTCTTTAGAACATAAGGTTTGCGACAGTGAAATCCATTTTTTTGAAAACCCACTGTAGCATATTCTAGAGTACAAAAATGGTTAATGCTTATTCTTCTAAGTGAGGTTTTGTATATAGCATTTATGTACTATGTTTCTAAAATGATTTGCGCTTAAACCGCTGAACCGATTTTGATAAAATTTTGTATGCAGATGCTTTGAATCAGTTAAAATGACATTAGATACTTTTTGTCCCGGAAAATGTACGGTTTCCGCGCAGTCGACAAAAATGAATTTGGCTTATGATATCGATATCGAGTACATGTAGATATTACGTAAGGTTTTGGAAAAGGACATAGCATATTTTTTATCATGGGCAATGTTCGGTTTTTACGCAATAAACTTTATTAATATGCGTTTAAGCTGCTGAACTGATTTTGATTAAACTTAGTTAATGTAGAAATAATTAGTTTATCATGTGCAGAGTTGGGCAAAAAGTAATTAGTAATTTTAATCAGATTAAAAATTAATTTGCAGATTGATGAAGTAATTGTGCATCTTCAAATTACCCGTAAGTTGATTAATAATAATATTTATAAAATGTATTCTAATTTTAGTTTGCAATTAGATTAATAATTTAATTAAAATAACGAGTATTTCAATAATTATGTTCAACTAGATGATGCCCGCAACTCCGTTGTGCCAAAACTCTTTTATCGCGCTGGAACCGTACATTTTCCTGGGACAAAAAGTATCCTATGTCCTTTCCCGGGACTCAAAGTATCTCCATACCAAATTTCAGCAAAATCGGTTCAGCTGTTTGGGCGTGAAGAGGTAACAGACAGACAAACGGACAGACAGATGGACAGACAGACAGTTACACTTTCGCATTTATAATATTAGTATGGAAGTATGGATATCCAATGCTGGTAATTATAATAAATAAAATAAAATAAAAGACTGGTTGCACTCCGGGAGTGCCGGCAGAAGTGAAAACTTGATTATTAACGTTGTGCATTTTTTTAACCCATTTTTTATGAAAATCGATTTTTAAAAATCGTCATACAAGTTGTTTCGATCAAGGTTTCATCAAGTTTCGATCAAGTTTTGATCAAGTTTCGATCAAATTTCGATCAAGTTTCGATCAAGTTTCGATCAAGTTTCGATCAAGTTTCGATCAACGTTTCGATCAAGGTTTCGATCAAGTTTCGATCAAGTTTCGATCAAGTTTCGATCAAGTTTCGATCAAGGTTTCGATCAAGGTTTCGATCAAGTTTCGATCAAGTTTCGATCAGGTTTCAATCAAGGTTTCGATCAAGTTTCGATCAAGTTTCGATCAAGTTTTGATCAAGTTTCGATCAAATTTCGATCAAGTTTCGATCAAGTTTCGATCAAGGTTTCGATCAAGGTTTCGATCAAGTTTCGATCAAGTTTCGATCAAGTTTTGATCAAGTTTCGATCAAATTTCGATCAAGTTTCGATCAAGTTTTGATCAAGTTTCGATCAAGTTTCGATCAAGTTTCGATCAAGTTTCGATCAAGGTTTCGATCAAGTTTCGATCAAGTTTTGATCAAGTTTCGATCAAATTTCGATCAAATTTCGATCAAGTTTCGATCAAGGTTTCGATCAAGGTTTCGATCAAGTTTCGATCAAGTTTCGATCAGGTTTCAATCAAGGTTTCGATCAAGTTTCGATCAAGTTTCGATCAAGTTTTGATCAAGTTTCAATCAAGCTTCGATCAAGTTTCGATCAAGTTTCGATCAAGGTTTCGATCAAGTTTCGATCAAGTTTCGATCAAGTTTCGATCAAGTTTCGATCAAGTTTCGATCAAGTTTCGATCAAGTTTCGATCAAGGTTTCGATCAAGGTCTCGATCAACTTTCGATCAAGTTTCGATCAAGTTTCAAATTGAGTTCGAGTTCGAGTTCGACACAAAACACTACTCTCCAACCGTCTTACGCGTTTTGTATGGTTTTTCGACCAACACGAAAATCTATCGCGAGTTTCACAGTTTTTACCCATCCCACAAGTGCTCAACGCCGCTAAAGAAGTTTTCACTTCAAAAAGTCCCACATCGGTTTAGGTGGCGTTGGCCAGTTTCAATAAAACCAGGCCAGTTACGCAGGACTAATTTTATAGTGCCCAATAGTGCGCGCAATACACAAGAGCACTCTGGTTTTGAATGAAACCAGGCCAGTTAAGCAGGAGTATTTTTTATAGTGCCCAAGGTTGTGCGCAATACACAAGAGCACTCTGGGTTCAATGAAACTAGTCCAGTTACGCAAGAGTAATTTTATAGTACCCAAGTGTGTGCGCAATACACAAGAGCACTCTGGTTTCAATGAAACCAGGCCAGTTACGCAGGAGTAATTTTAAAGTGCCCAAGTGTGTGCGCAATACACAAGAGCACTCTGGTTTCAATGAAACCAGGCCAGTTACGCAGGAGTAATTTTATAGTGCCCAAGTGTGTGCGCAATACACAAGAGCACTCTGGTTTCAATGAAACCAGGCCAGTTACGCAGGAGTAATTTTATAGTGCCCAAGTGTGTGCGCAATACACAAAAGCACTCTGGTTTCAATGAAAACAGGCCAGTTAAGTAGAAGTAATTTTATAGTGCCCAAATGTGTGCGCAATACATAAGAGCACTCTGAGGGAAGCGCGGGAAGGGAAGAATAAGCGGGAACTCTCTGTCCTTTCCCGAGACATAACGTATCTGCATACCAAATATCATCAAAATCCATGTAGCGGTATAAGCAGAAATCATTTTATTTAACGACTGGGAACCATTCATTTTTCCGAGATAAAAAGTATCCTATGGCCTTTTCCGGGACTCAAAGTATCTCCATACCAAGTTTCATCAAAATCTGTTCAGCGGTTTAGGCGCAAAATAAGAAATTTTATAACGTGGTAACCGTACATTTTTCAAGACAATAATTATCTTATGTCCTTTCAGGAGATTCAAAGTATGTGCACACCAATTTTCATCAAAATCGGTTCAGCGGCTTAGGCGCAAATCATTTTTGTTTATTACACTGGTACCGTACCTTTTTCCCGGATGTAAAGTATCCAATTACCTGTTAGCCGTATTTTTCTTTAGTTAGTACAAGAAAAATAAATTTGTTTGTAACGCGATAAACATTTACGTTAATAAATAATGAGACTTGAGAGTAAATACTTTGGCGCTACTGTAAGGGACCGATCAGTGATGATATAAATAATTTGAGTATTGTGAACGACTGAATTCGTTTCCCAAAAGTCATTTTAAGGAGCCACTCCTAGCTGTTTTAAAAATACCATAAAAAGGTAACGCATGCAGAAAAATAGAACACAATAAATCACTATACCAACTACCAGATTGTCCTTAAAAGCGGTCCTCAACCCGACTTCAATCATAGATAAATCGGAGTAGGTAATATATTTTACCGTCTCTATACGGAGGACCAGTCACGCAGTGGGGCGCACAATATTGCGGCTCGAGTAAGCAGAGATTTTCGTATGACGTCACTGATTAACAGCTTATGATTAAGGCGATATAACAAAAATAAATTATACCGCAAAGGCAATTTTATACTTAATTTGTATGACTTTAAAGTCGTCAATACGCTGCGGCCAGAAGCTATCGGCTCGCTCGGAAAACATGCGACAAAACGTAATTTTCATTATTAAAAAAATAACTAGGAGCATTTAAGCAAAATGCTTCTATACGATTTTGAGATGCAAAGGACACCTTTAGTATTATTAATTAGACTAATTTCCTACAATACATCTATTTTCGTATAAAAATAATCTTCAAATTTCGTATTTTTAAGAGGTCATTTCGAAAATTAAATATGTCGAGGCAAAATACATTAATCGTGTTTCTAGTTCTTCTCAAACCTAGATAAGGCTATGAAGATATCTCATCACCAGATTTGTAATATTTCTGAGGGTCCTATAGTATTACGTCAAAAAGGACAGTTTTTTCAATATAGCGCCTTAAGTAAGCACGTCTCTATATTTTTATTTGCAATCATTGAAACTGTAAGTATGTAATTCCGACATACATTTGAATATTTTGTTATTTATTCACAACAGTATTAAATGGAAAAATAATAGATAATTTAATGTAATTATAGGTGTTTTTCTTCCTCCTAATTCAGAAGTCAATTCCCGGCTAGGGAAAATTATTTATCAAACCAATTAAGTAAGTTTTTTTATCAAAATAAAACCGATAATATCATCTTTTAGTATAATATTTTAGTATCTCTCATTGTTCATTAAAATCAATATGTATAAATAATATTATTTCATGGGGGAGTACAGGGGATGACTCGCTCATTAAGGCTGTCACAGACAGAGCAGGTAATGTAAAGATGTATATTATACCACGATACATATTTCTATAGAAATCGTACACAACAGCTATAATGTAAAAATATACATTACAGCTGTTGTGTGTGGTTTCCTGACGATCTCTATAGAAAGATGTATCGAGATGTATCGTGCTATAATATACATCTTTACATTACCTGCTCCGTCTGTGACAGCCTTTAGCCGCCGATTCCTCAGAGCTCTCGCGCGGTGCGGTTGTTTTCAGTCTTCATAGGTCAGAGGTCAGCAATAAGGGGGGGGGTTCGAGTCAAATCTCATCTAATCTCACGTTAGGGAGAGGGGGGTCTCGGAAAATCTCACGTAATTTTTTTCTCAACAAAATAATACTATATTGGTCCATTTCACCCAGATTGTACGTATGCTTAAGATTTAACCGCAAGCGTAGTCGTTATACGATTAAGCTCATTCACAAATTCGTTCGAAACAAAATCTACTGACTGTCAAACTAAACGTTTACGTAAGAAACCCACATTTTGAAAAATTTCACGAGGGGTTTTTTGCGGGGATTGAATAAAATCTCACGAAATCTCACCAGAGGGGGAGGGAGTCAAAAATTCAAAAAAACACTCGGTCAATACTCGATTGAATAGACCAGAGTCCATGATTCGTGACTAGCGTAACGAATTATTGCAAATTATATAAAAGTAAATATTATATTAGTCATTATTATGTAGGTGATCCGATAATTCAATCACTCTGACTCGGACTTCTTAATAATAATAATAATAATAATAATAATAATAATCATTTATTGCAGGCAATAAACCCATATAAAAATACATAAAATTAAATTATTAAATAGTACATATTAAAATATACACTGTGAATAAATTTAAACACAGGACAACTCGGCGTGCAAGCTGACACGTTTCGCTTGTCAGCAAAATCCGACGAATCAAGTTGTCTACACCGGCACCGGCACCGTCAAACCGCCGGGCAATGCCGGGGCTTAAATAAACTTCATACAAACAAAATTGCAACATTCAGAAGCCGCCGGGTTTGCCCGCCCGCGCCGGCACTAACCCGCCCGCGCCGGGTTCGTGCCCGGCGGCTTTGGTGTGTATATGTTACTGTAAAAGCTCGAACTGCAGTAAGTAAATCCTAAGATTTTCTAGTAAAACCTAAGATCTACCAATCCCTAATGGTAAATGTCCGAAAAGATTGACACTTAAATCTTAAGATTTACCGAAGTTCTTTTACAGTAACATATAGACAGCTTTAAAGACCGCCACCACTGCCCGCTCTCCGCCTCAGGCTGAGTCAAAGCCGAATCCAACTCAACAGAAAAACTTTGCAAATGTTGCGTCTTGCCCCGATTACTCTTTCCGTCACGATTACCAAAACTACAAATATTACAATGCCCCAAGCACGACTTCATAATTTCCAGAAAATCTTAAACTAACAAGGAATTGTTTTTAAAAAAATATTACGATTTATCTATTCCAGGGAATCTACCTACAATCGAATGATGCCAACGAGACCGTCGTTATCGGTGCTCTCTTCTGCCCACACGATATCAACGAGGTATGTTATTATTTTCCTATTGAAATAACCTCCAGTTAAATATATCTATGCTAGATTAGTCCAAATTAAACAATCAATTTACTGTTACAACACTAAGGGCCTGTTTCACCACTTCCTGATAAAGTGCCGAATCTAAGGCTATTCACAGCTTTTTTGACAGATTCACCTTAATTGATCTGTCAAGTTAAGCGGTGGATAGCCTATTTGGCACTTATCAGGAACAGGTCCTGAACCCGCGACCACGACTCAGGACGACCATGAAGGTCCACAACCGAAGGCACGAATAAGTTTCTAAGCCACTTGAGAAGTTACGTGTAAGGGTCAATTTAGACCGCAACGCGACGCTTATAATAATATGCATTTCTAAATTTGTATGGATTTGACAGATTTTCAAGAGGTCTCACGCTCACGAAATCTGTCAATTCAGTACAAAAGAAATGCCTCTACGCGTCGCGTTGCGGTTTACCTTCCTTCCCCTAACCTAACCTAAATCTAACTAGAACTAGCCACTTCCAAATACATTTGTGGAACATCTTTCCTATGTTATTTCGCGATATTTTTAAGGCCAATTTAATAACGACTACTCGGAAAATTTATTAACAATCCGCACCCCCCATACAAGAGTTTATGTGAAGTGGTCTCAAATAAATCTCGTTTTAAATCCAATTGATATGCGATACGCTCTGACAAAGATTTTAAAAGCATTTCAAGTACGACGAACTGAAGCTGATGAAAATTAAATTCGAGAAGTGAAATCGGCAAATGGCCATTGGCCGTGTATTTTTCGCAGATTTATTTTGCGTTAAACTCCCTATTATACGCACTTTACGAGTTCAAACTACAGAAAACTCTGTAAATGATTGGATTGGCTTGGGGACTACACTTACACAGGCAATAATATGTTAATAAAGTAGCAATAGATAATTACTATTATATACCTATGATTAGGTAAGATCTATAGAAACATGTAGACAATTTTTTTCTATAGGTATGCATGGGCGTACTAGGATTTTAGCTATGGGGGAGGGGGGGCAGCATGTAACCTGTTTCGAGAAGAAAGTCGGTCTGGTATATTGAAACAGAAAATCGTGAAAATTGACTTATTAATTTGACTGAAAATATATTTTGTTTCCAACACTTCATTTTGCGCAGAGTACGTAACACGTTTTTAATTTCCACTTGCCAGGAAAATTGACGTTAATTTTATCTTCTAGGGGGGAGCAGATGTCGATTTTGTACGATCAACAATCTATGTAATCTAAGGGCATGTTTCACCACTTTCTGATAAGTGCTGGATAGGCTATCCACCACTTAACTTGACAGCTATAAAGTAAGGAGAATTTTTCAAAAAGGTTGTGGTTAGCCTATCCGGCACTTTGTCAGGAAGCGGTGAAACAGGCCCTAAAACTTTTCCATTTTAACAGAGGGTTATAGTATTATTATGTGTTTCTTATTATAATGTGTTTCTGTCATCAGTACTACCTACAGCTGACTCTGATTGCAATGTGCCTGTGCGCGGTCCACCAAATTCTCATCACGATGCTCAAGACCATTATTTTCATCATCATCACTGCGACATACATCGCACTGACCGTACAGAAGCACCTGTTCTACCAAGGCCACTTTTACAGCTATCAGTAAGTCATTTAGCTATCAGTTAAAAAAAGTCATCGACGAAATCGAGAGCGAAGCATCTGTGTTAAAGGCGTTTTTACTACTATAATACAATTGACGAATATAAAAACTTCGTTATGGTCAGTCTCCATTGCAACTGACGAGGCGATGCGATGCTTTTTTTAAATGAGCTAGGTACGGTACATGACGTATTCGGAACAGGCAAGCCAACAAATACCGCGGGCGGGGTCAGTTTGCCAGGATAATGTGTATCTTTCTAGTTTTTTATAAGAAACTTATGTTTCTAAGAGCTCCTTTAAAAACGTATCACATCGACGCGTCACGTTAATACTTCAGTCGGAATTTCTAGGAATTGCTATTGTATTCTATTGTTGTCGCGATCACCGGTGCTCGCGCGGGGCCTGAAGGATTAAACTATAATATTTATTACAATATTGATGATTTTTTCTCTAAGCACGAATATGTAAATAATCGGCCAAGTGCGAGTCGGACTCGCGCACGAAGGGTTCCGTACCATTATAGAACAAAATTAGGCCAAAGATTGTGTTTTTGTATATGAGCCCCCGTTAATTTTTTATTTTATTTTAATATTATTATTAGTTAAATAATATTAAAGTACACATATAACTAATGACTTTGACAAAAATCCAAGTACCTGTTGCCATTATTGATATAGAGCAAAAAAGGCCAAAAAATCACGTTTGTTCGTATGGGAGCCCCCCTTAAATATTAATTTTATTTTGTTTTTAATATTTGTTGTTATAGCGACAACAGATATACATAATCAGCTGTAAAAATTTCAACTCTCTAGCTATTATCGTTCTTGAGCTACAGCCTGGAGACAGACAGACAGACGGGCGTACAGACAACGAAGTCTCAGTAATAGGGTCCCGTTTTTACCCTTTTGGTACGGAATCCTAAAAAACTAACTAGTATAAAAAATATGTAATGTGTAAGCATGAACGTAGAAAAAAAGGCGGATGGAGTCATAATACATATACCTACACAGAACTGTGTCTTCAGAGTCGGCCACGCACACATTCTTACGCCTGTCAAATGGTATGTATGGTATACGGACTAGCGTAAGAATGTGTGCGGGTGGACCGTGTACATGCAGTCAGCTAGCCGACTCTGAAGGACACAGTTTTGTTGGTTTTGTGTATGGTGGAACTCCGTCCGTCTTTTTTTATACGTCCATGTTTGTAAGAGCATTTTCTATTCATTTAAAATGTTTAAATATTTTTTGTGTGAAGTAAGTACTTACATATTTCATTTATATTTTTAACTTCTGTTCAGGCATCAATGCGAGGTGGACTGGAATCAACAATGGACGAACATCGTCATTGCCCTGGGTGCGCTGGTCGCTCTGATGCTGCACTCACAACAGACTGAGAGCACATACAGACTGGACTTCATCTGGAAACTCCAGGCGAATGGTAATTACTATTGTATATATTTGGGAACAGAAAAAGAAAATTTGGCGAGAATTTTTGGAGAGAAAAAAAATGACATTGACTTCACGGATTTTAAAAAACTACGGATGTAACCTTGTCTAATCCCGAGTGAAGCACAGTAATGGCTGCCCGTGTAGGATGTGTGCGTGTCATTGGCGCCGTCACTCTATGTACAATGACAGCGGGTTGTAGTACCTAGTTGCGTGTGTGAGTGTCGGTCACGTGTACAATAAAGGTGAACGCAGATTTGGCCGCACCGCACGCACCGCAGTCGCCGCATTTCGAATTCTTTATATGAAGTTATAGGCAAGCTCGCATACCTATCCGCGCCGCAGTCTTCGCAACTTCTACATTCTTTATATGAAGAATTCGAAATGCGGCGACTGCGGTGCGTGCGGTGCGGCCAAATCTGCGTTCACCTTTAACGAAATTGTGACGAAATTGTCGTACCTTGCATGCTTCACCTCTTTATAGTGTAATGCTCTATCCGTATTTTTTTTAAATCCGTGATTGACGTGATTGAGTCGGGTAAAAAAGAAACGTAACAGCTAGCTGCTTGCTTGCAAAAATAATAATTTTAGTAGGTAATTTGGGGACATCTCGGATCTTGTGGTAACAAAGTCCTAGGGCCTTGGGGTGAATTCAGCGAAAAGACGCGACGTGAAAGTTATTCAAAATTGAACTTATTTGCTCGACGAATGCACATAAATTATAATATTATCTTTCATTCATCCTTTCATATTATACGCAACTTGATACGTCGTGTTTCGTTGTAATCTGTCACTTACATAATATTACAGCTGATATTCTTAAATTATATAATAGGAAAATGATAATTCCAGACGAGAAGGAAGACATGGAACACCTGGAGGCGTACAACAGGAAACTGCTCGCCAACATCTTGCCCGAGCATGTCGCACAACACTTCCTCTGCAGCGACAAGAATATCGATGTAAATATTATAAATTAATTATAATATAATACTAGCTGACCCGGAAAATGTTATTTTTCTATTTAAATTATTTCTAGCATCAATATAAAAAGTAGATAAAACCCTATTCTCAGGCCTAACGAATGTACATGATACAACATTTCATTAAAATCGGTAGAGCCGTTTTGGAGGAGTTCGCGCACAAACACTGTGACACGAGAATTTTATATATTAGATTACTATTTCATTTTTTTGTTTAAAGGTTCACATTTTCTTTAAATTCTCTACAATTTCAATGTTTACCGGTCTTTACTTTCCCGATCAAACTACAACCGCTAAGAACGTGTTGCTAACGACATCTATCGGATATACATATAACATTGTATCAATAACTTTATGACCCCTTCAAAATCGCCGTTTCTTGTGTAAGTATTGAAATTGGCGTGAATTTAAATCTTGAATATTATTTTTCGTCTATAATTACTTCTTACTTTTTAGTTTTTTTAGTATAACCACAACCGCTTCGAACATGTTGATAACGTCATCTGTTGAAAATAACAGACAACAGTTTCTTTTGGAGCACTCGAAGCTACGAATAATAAAAACTACACTCGAAGCGATAATAATAATTAATCAACCGTCCTATAATAATTACCGTCGTATTCTATAATATTATGGCAAAATTTATTTATAATAGAATAGAAAAATCTTTATTTGTACAACTTAAAACCAAATTTGAACTTAAAAACACAATATAGGAAAACCATGTATATTCATTCAGAGAAGGGACCTACGTAGTTTGGTCGCGTTACGTCAAACCCAGCTTGACCATAGTATAATTACTATGGCTTGACCCAGCAGACAGATCACAATTAAGGGCTCCCAGACATAACTGCGAATTCGCATCGCAATGTCATAATTTGTATGAGTTTTTTCGCAGATATTTGCGACGCGATGCGAATTCGCAATTTTGTGTGGGAGCCCTAACATTGAATTGACATGATCCGACCAAATGACGTTGATCTGTCAACTGCCTAAGAATAAATTTCCTCTATGATACAAATAGGCGGTCTTAAGGCTGTCACAGACAGAGCAGGTAATGTAAAGATATATATTATAGCACGATACTTACATATTTCTATAGAAATCGTACACAACATCTGTAATGTAAAAATATACATTATATCTAGCTGTTGTGTGTGGTCTCCTGACGATTTCTATAGAAAGATATATCGAGATGTATCGTGCTATAATATACATCTTTACATTACCTGCTCTGTCTGTGACAGCCTTTACTGCTAAGAGCAATTTCTGCCAAACAACCTCAAACTAATTTATTGTTGTTCAACGAAATTTCTCAGGAGCTCTACCATGAGCAGTGCGACTCAGTGTGCGTGATGTTCGCATCGATCCCCAACTTCTCGGAGTTCTACGTGGAACTGGAAGCCAACAACGAGGGAGTGGAATGCCTGAGGTTGCTGAACGAGATCATTGCGGACTTCGATGAGATCCTCGCTGAGGAGGAGTTCAAGTATATTGAGAAGATCAAAAGCACCGGTGCAACGTATATGGCTGCGTCAGGTAAGAGCCCGTCCACATGGCGCGTTGCGTCAGCGTTGCGTCGACGCAGCGCTGCCGTTGCGTTGTTTTATGTACAAATAACCAAGGTGTTCACACGGCGCGCTGCGTCGTGACAGCAGCGCGCAACGTACACGTCATGACGAACAGCAGCCCCTGAGACGAAGCGGGAGGGGGTGTTGGCGTTAAGATTGCTTCGTAATAACGCTACGATGACGAAGCGCCCGTGTGGCCGGCTATGCGTCAAACGGCAGCGCTGTGTCGACGAAACACTGACGCAACGCCCGTGTGGACATGCTCTGATATTGTTCCAAAGCTATTTTTCGTCTGAGAAAAGGTGGCCTTTTGATATAAAGAACTGATCATGATACATAGTTGTAAAAACAAAAACAAGGTATTTGCATCAGTTGTGGAACTTGTGGATGATCTACACAGTATTTTTTGTATGAAACAATATTTTGGTCCTATTTGCAAGGTATGTAACCTGTAAAGAAAATCAGACCGAAATAGTCATCTTGTTTCTACCATTTTCAGGTCTCACGGCAGCAACTCGTGACCTCCGTGGGTACCGCCACGTCACAGCAATGGCGGACTACGCGCTGCGCCTGCGCCAGCAACTGTCATACGTAAACGAGCACTCATTCAACTGCTTTCGTATCAGAATAGGTAAGGCGTAGCGACGGGTGAAAAATTAACCACGTTCTACTGTCTTATTTGCTGGCAAATGTATAATTTTTCGTGCAAAGCGATTATGCGATTTGATTGCTAAGCGAACTCGCATCGCATACAATTTATTCATCGCATCCAATTTAATTCCAAATAAACTTATTGACGCCTCGAAACTTCTTCACCAACATGCACAAAAATATTTTCAGTCTCAATAATCTTTCGAGACGCTATGAAGTTTATCGAATATATCCAGAACAAAATTATTCCATTATCAGGAATCAACATTGGCCCCGTGGTTGCGGGAGTAATCGGTGCCCGTAAGCCCCAGTATGACATTTGGGGCAACGCCGTCAATGTTGCCTCCAGAATGGACTCCACTGGCGTCGTCGATCACATCCAGGTGAATATATCTTCTAAAGCAGGGGTTCCCAACCTGGGGGTAATTACCCCCGCGGGGGTAAAATAGCTATTCTAAAGGGGTAACAGAGGTGGTACCTAAAATAGATGAATGGCAGAATTTTTTTTATAAACTCTGCACATTTTGACAAAAACAGCTACAGAATACCCTATAATTGCAGATAGACAGAGATCTGAAAATGTTGGTACCGTGGGGGGGGTGGTAAATCAGTGTCTCTAACAGGCCATAGGGGTAACGGTAACAGCTCTAAAAAGGTTGGGAACCACTGTTCTAAAGTCTTGTATGTCATGTTTCATGCATTGCGAATCACTGGTGCCACAATAACATTGTTTGAATTTCTCATTGTAAATGGATTTTGACTTGTGTATGCGAAATGATTTGGTTATGATAAAGGCATTTTGATGCACCTTTGGATGAAACTGCTATGGATTAAATTACCAATACCTCAGCATTCATACAAGCATAAATTAAAGCACATAAAAGGAACTGAAAGACAGTATTAACTGGTTCATAAAAATGTTTCTATCATACTGTATTGCAAGCGTGTTTCTCACAACTCAAAGCTAGCGAACTGTCGATTCTGATTAGTCACTTATGGCTGTGGCGAATTCAGGTGACACAGGAGGTGTACGAAATTCTGGCGACGCGGGGGTACAAGTTGCGGTGCCGTGGAATGATCGATGTGAAGGGCAAGGGCAACATGCTGACCTTCTTCCTCGAGGGCATCGGAGTGTCCCCACCTCTACCGGAGAGAGACCCGTACCTTGTAAGTACTTACAAAAAACAATCAGCCAAGTGCGAGCCGAACTCGCGTACGAAGGGTTCCGTAGCATTGTAAGAACAAAAATAACCAAAAAATTGTGTTTTTGTATGGGAGCCCCCATAATTATTAAGTTTATTCTAATTTTACTATCAATTATTTAAAAAATACAATTGAGTATTTTGTGAACATTTCAACTGCGACATGGCTTTGTTAGAGCAGGACGCGGCATTTTCGTCCGATTGTTTGAGTCTCAAAACAATTTCATAGTCGGCCTACTGCATAGAAGTGCTCAACATTCCAGAATCCGCAGCCGTCAACATCGGGCACTGCACACAACCGTGACGGTGACGGCAACCACCGAACGCTGGAGACTCTCTCCGAGAGCCACACGGACGAGGACGCCGGTACCTCGCCAAGGCCGTCTATCTCCAAAGGTAGTTTTTGTAACGGGCTTTGGCCCACCACACATTCTCACCTCTGTATCTCCTGTGTCGCCAGGATCGACAGCGGTAACCAACCACGAAAACCCTTAATTGATATGATCAGGGAGCCCAAAGGACATGCTAAAGCTGTCTTGGAACCGGCAACGACTTTTTAACTTACTTAGTTTTTTTTTTTGGTTGTTTGGGTTATTTCTTTTTCTAAAATCTTAAAAACGATTGGAGTTAAAATAACACAGCTGCTTAACCAGCCCGTCACAAAAGAATATAACTGTTAGTAAATGGGATTAATATGGTAGCAGAATTTGGTACAGACCACTAACGAACCTTGTACAAGGCACAATAATAATTATGTACGAGTGAGAGGTTTGTGTCAGCAGTTTACATTCATTAACATTTTAATATTTTACTTAGTAAATCAGTGTACAACCACTCTTTGGGTTTGGTTGTATCATCCCATCCCTATCTGTAGAAACATTACAATCCTTATGATTTCAGTGAACAACGAGTGGATTAATAAGGTCACATTTGCGATATACAAGCAAGGTATAGAATAAAACAACACGATACCTAATGTTTTCAGGAAACCAACACGGATCGATGAGTCCGAAACTGAACGGCGGCGGGTCAACATCACGGGAGAGTCTGGCCAGCGCCGTGCGAGCTCGAGTACGGAGCCGACTCGAGCGACCCATCTCACTGACTGACCCGCCCAGCCTGCCCGCGTTCCTATCCCTGCTCTCGACGAGGGCGCATTCGACGGACCTCGACAATGTCTTCTCCGAATCCAAAAAGTTTGCTCTTCGTCGGCCGGTAGCGGAGTCTCGGAGCAGTGGAGAGATCGAAGCGCTGCTCGAGGGCGGAGGCCCGCGCCGAGCTACGAGCCTCGCTGACTTCTTGTTCAAGAGGAAGCAACCAAAGCTGGACACGACAGTCGTGAACATCATTGAGAATCCGATGAATGCAGTCTAAATCCTCAAGATGTTTCCAGACTTTTAAGATTTTGAAAGTTAAGTCTGGAAATTTTGTAATTTTGACACTGCCATTTGACTAAAAATTATCAACAATGCTCGGCAGTGGAAAAGGCCGGCCGAAAGCCGTAACCTGCATAAAGATTTGGACGTTCTTCAAAAAGGAGATAACGATAGGCCGACAGGAATAGAGTTATAGGAACCTCCAGTCGTTGGTGCCTGGAGTTGATACATTTTCAAAAGCAGCTACATAATTAGAAGCTAAAGACAAAAGCCAAGGCTTTTTTACCCGGAATGGACTTACTCGGCAACGACACTCACCGGATTAGACTCACAAGACTGATACAACGAAAACTGACTTCAATTTAATCCACAGACTAGAAACTGCAATTTACGAATTTATTGAAATAAGAAAAAACGCGAAGTGAATTGGTTAAAAACTTGTTAAGTGAAAAGTATGTAATTGAAGCGCGGTGAAATGTGGGCGCCAATTTTCAATTGGAAGCTTACAGTTACAGTGTTTGACTGTTTGCTAAAACACCGCCAAAAACAGGTAGCATTACGTATAATATAGTATTATTTTAAAAAATGTTTACGTACAGTAGAATAGTTACGAATGTATTATTGAATGTTTATTTAAAGGATATGTATCTCGAATATTATAATGATTGTCGTAATATCAAAATAAACTAACTTGGTTTTAAAGCAGAGTCTTAGCAAATACTCAGACAAAGAGAAGAGCTGATGTAACATGTTTTAAAACCATGTAGGTTTACAGTTTACTTCATGTTATTAGTATAAACATAATATTATCTAAGGTAATATAATAATTACGTATTACAGTATTTCTACGGATTATATCTCCAAGTAGTTTGATCCAGAGCTTCTTATTTTCGCTTTCGGGTAGTTTGTTGCAATATTTGGTCTGGAAAAGCAAGGGAGTTGATATGCCAGTAAGAAAATCCAATATCAGGTTAGGTTAGGGTTATTTATATGTGATGATAAAAAATATACTACGCTAATATTAACAAGCCAAAGATTTATAAAAATTGGTGCGATTTGGCACAATTAAAAAAGGATTTAGTCTCAGAACCAAGTGGTCATTAGTGAATGAACAAGGAGGGAAAACCGTTAAAAGTCAAAACCATATTATTATCTAGAAGGGAAAGGCTAAGGAAAAAGCCAGATAGTTGCCCCAAATTTTCAATAAGGTATGTTGCTGCAATGTTTTCACGCTAGTCGGCAGCACCAGCACAGGCAGTGAACAAAAAGTATTTTTCGATGTTTGACAACGTTTCTGTCAATATTCTGATATGACGTGTGCCTGATTTTGGTCGGATTGTTTACTGTATGTGCTAGTAGCGCCCTCTACTGTGCAATGGTGCAGGCTTCGGGGGATGGATTAATAGATGTTTTTATCACGACTGATCTTTATTGACTAACTTAAGAACTAATTACACTAACTTATATACTAGGAGAGAGGTAAGACACACACTGCAACTCCGAATTTTGCGTAATATTCCTTATATTAGCTATACGGTACACACTACAGGGTTGAGACTTACCTAAACAAACAAACTTAAATAATAAATTCTAATCAAAAAATTTAAGTGACATACCTCATACGTAAAATATATAACAAGCACAACCGCGGCAAACATCCCATCGATGTGATTATCTGGCTTTTACCCTAATATGAATGAGTATATTACTTTTAATTTGCCCCCCTCCCCCCAAGAAAAACATTAAAGTAAAAAAAAGTATAAAATAGCAAAAATTAACCGTTGAAAAAATATACATGTCGCTGTAACATACTGTATAACGTATACGCCAAATGAGCTTCGTAGTTGTTAGGTATATAAGTAGCTATAATATACTTACTACCTATATGATTTAAGAGTTAATATACAGCATTTTAATATTACAGCTTTATTGCTCTCTTGGTGTTCTGTATTAGAATTCAGATTCTCAAACTGTTTTATGCTAAAACATGTTAGGAAAGCAAATTTTAGCAAATTTTTGTTAGGAAGAAGCAAATTTTAAAAATTTTGGTTTATAACTTTGGCGTCAAAAACTAATACAATTTGTTTAATGTTACGTTAAACAAATTTAATTTTCTTTGGTATATATTGACTTCGGCTATGGCTTAACTAAAGTTAAACTGTTGTTAGATATAATATCTATGTGCGATAGATGAATCTTTATTACATTTTAGGTTAGGTAGAAAGGTATGCTCGCGGACAGAACCATTGTGCAAGTTCTTACCCCTCTGCAGTGAGGTTAAAAGTGGTTCCGGTAGCGACTTTACCTATTTCAAATTCAGTATTGCTTGTAAATATAGGTACAACGTGATGACATGTTATATTGTTATCGAAGGGTCAATCCCAATTTGATAATTCCATCTATGAGCATTGAATTCTGTAAATATTTAAGATGTATTTACTGTTAGAAGTAAGAACCTACATCTATATCAAGGTAAATATGGTAATATTATTCAGTGGAAATTTGAGAACGGAAAATAGAATTTTCTTGGACTTAAAGGCAAACAACCGAGAGTTAACAGGAGTCCGAGTGAGATAGAACTAGCTTCTGTTTCATCAACATGGATGGAAAAATAAAATTACTTAAGTATAAGTATCTGGTCCAATATATTTTACCCCTTCAAGGGACTGTCGTCATTATTAATATTAATTGATGTTAAATATTTAACATTTATTTACCTACGTATAACGTAAAATTTATTTATGTAGTTAATATTAAATAAATTATAGTGATAATCATTATATGATAAAAATTCGTTTCTGTGCCAGTCAGCTATACCTACACAAAATAAATGAGACTAAATATCGCTTTTCAAAAGTAAAAACAATTTTCTATAAATATATTTTTAATCTATATATCCGGTTATCTATAAGATCCGGTAAGCACTTTTGAACCGCGTTTGTTGAGGAAAAAATCGAAACTGGCACATACACTGGACGACCTCACGATAAGATAATATTATTATTTATCTCTATTATGAAATCCACATTTGTTTAATAAGTGACAAATTCTCAAAGGTCACCCACCGGTACCTACCTATATATAATATTTTCTTTCTCGTGGTTTAAGCCAAGGTTGTTAGGTACCATGCATTGATGCACACAGTCAGGTCAAATTTTGTCATGCTCCTACAAAAAATATTTTTTTTATTTTTCCGACAAAATTAAAATATTGGTTTGCCTACTTTATTGTATAGAAAATGTAAATAATTTCATCCTTTTTATATGAAACTTTCCGATTCATGATTCAGAATATTTATGCTGTTTTTATGTTGTTGATACGAGTTCAAAACTAGAAAACTCAAAAACGATTACTTGACAATTAAAATATTTTCTTTCATTCATTGCTAGGTTATAAAACAAAAGTTTTGTATAACCTCAGACAATGTTTTAATTAAAAATTATGAGTAAGGGGGCGACCATCCCAAAATTTTCGATTTTATAATTCATTTTTATACTTGAAAATAAGCCCCGAATTGTTTCATTTTCTAAACATAAATACTACATTATATTTCCATGAATCCGATCTGAGCATAAACACGATATCTTAAAATTTTCTCGATAGAAACAAATTACAAAGATGCATCTAATTTTCACGAATTTTTCATTTATTGCCATAATATCGGTTATTGCATGAACTTAGTTAATATTTAAATACATTGTATAAAATTCTATCATTGAGAATCTGACCTAGCGGAATTTTAAAATTGTGTATATTTATCGAGTTGTGGAGAAAAAAATAATTTGGCGATAAATCCGCGTCGTCCTTTTTCACCTGGCATAATAATATGAAAGACGGGCGTGAGTGTGAAGAGAGAAGGACGGATGTTTGATTTTTTGGGTTAGTCGCCCTCTTAATGCAAGTACCTAATAGAACTCGTAACATCATATTATTACATATATCTACATATTAAGTTCATATTAATATTATTTTTAACATAAGTACCAAATCATTTTCTTCGTACTGATTCATTAAGAATAATTTTAAATTTAATTAAACATTTTGTAGTTCCTACTTTGATAATATTAAGAACTACTCAAACTGTATTTTTTATCTAATAATTATATCAAATATTTTCTACTTTTATGACGTTAATTTTAGTAATTAATGTTGTACCTACTATTTTTTGATGTTCTTACAAAACTAGTAATATTTCTGTAAAGTTTTGTGCCAACATGTACCTACCTAAGCCTGATTCGAAACAGTATTAATTATTATTAACAGAGTTGTTGTTTTAATGTTCGTAGAGAAAATGGTTATTGAAATTCATATCAAACCAAATATTTTTAAAGAATTGTAATAGAACTATATAACTACCTAACTAACCTAACTTTTCAGGGAGTATTGCAAACTGAGAATACTATGCATAGATCAGAAGTCGCTTTGGAGAATCATATTTTTTTATCCCCCTAACGTTGTCAAGGCTTGGAGAATCATACTAGGTATGAATCATAATATTATGATTCATTTTTTTAAAAATCACATGATGGTCACTACTCACTCTGCTTGCAATTCATGTCTAGTAATTCGTACTAATTTGACATTCGTCAGTTTGACTGTTTGAATTGAGGAATTGCAAAATGCGACCATTTTAGCCCCCCTGATTCTAATCACAAAATGCATTAAACTCATAAGCCCTGCAGCACTTGTAACCACCACCGTAAATAGTTACGGTATTAATATAGCCCGTTGACAGAACACGTAAAAATTCGGTCATTCACCTTTAACGAGCGTAATTTGTGAGTTGCGAGTCGCAGAATTTCGGTTCGGCAGAATTCTGCTGCATTCAGTTTCATACAAAAGTCCTGTTTGATTCACACGAGCGTAATTTTGTGAGTCATGGTTTGTATGAAAATATATTTACGCGGCAGAAATTCTGCGACTCAAAACTCACAAATTACGCTCGTTTGGCTTCACCCTTACTAATCAGAGGCCGTAGCCAAAGTCGCTTTCGTTAAAAACGATGACGAAATTCACTATCAAAATGATTTGACATTAGTCTTCGAAAGCGAAATGTCATTTAGCGATGACTTATGTCAAACCGCATACATTTTGATAACGAATTTCGTCATCGTTTTTAACGAAAGATACTTTGTCTAAGGGGGCAGTAATCGCTATCACTTATCGCCTACTTTCGGTAACGAGTTGAAGTTGCGCCTATCCTCTCGTTGTAATGACGAATTTATACATGTTCTGTGGCCGCTATTGAAGGACCGCTACTATTTTCAACCTGTT
The DNA here is from genome assembly GCA_905333045.1 of Lysandra bellargus. NCBI lineage: Eukaryota > Metazoa > Arthropoda > Insecta > Lepidoptera > Lycaenidae > Lysandra > Lysandra bellargus. Next base: position 12,809,572 of record HG995319.1, on the reverse strand, counting down.
CTATCCCCGCTTATATTATTATTTAGTAAAAAAAGTCTAAAGCCTAAAAGTAAACGTTTAATAAATTATTATTATCTACAATTGTTAAGTATATTTTCATTTTATTTGAGGATGTATAAAAAGTTTTAAATAGTGCTTTAAATATCTGTGTCTACCATAATAACATTATTATAAGAGCTAGTATACAATAGCTTGACGTTTTTAATAGGTAGGTTGTATGACAATATTTTATCAGAGAGACAGAGATTCATAAAAAATGATTCTTATTTCTTTACGACATCCATTAAAGAAAATGTATTTATTATTATAGCTTGTCGAAAAGGAATAGACGCCGAACACAAATTTTTTATTAAGTACCTACATAAAATATTGAAAACCTTTATTAAACCAAACATAAAATGTGCCAGAAAGATAATATCTGAGTGTACAAAACGTTATTAGTGAAAATACGAGGCGAAAAAATACCATTCGATACTGATTACGATTAGAAAATTTAGTTCAGCGCACTGACCTCCATTATACAAGTAGGGGAGCCCAGCTCAAAGCGGCCATAGGAGGCAAAGCGGCCACCCTTAATATTTCGGTTATAAAGGCAGAGCAACTTGCTGCTCTGGCGCATAGTGAACATCCCGCCCAGCCCCGCTCCATGATGCGGTAGCGTTTGGGGTAGGCACGAGCTTGTAGCGCCAAAAATATTTGAATTGCACGTTTTATTAAAAAAATGCAAGGTAAATTCTTCCTGTTTTAATTATTTTCTTGTATATTTGAATGCTTCTATTTTCCCGGTGTCGTTGCTTATCTATTTAGCTTTATCTATATTGTTTTTATTCTGGAGTATGATAAAAACTGCGAAAGAAAATTATGTTTAAAACAGAACGGTTGCCAAAGGGTAAAGCGGACCGGGCAAAGCGGCTTATAGGCCGCTGAGCTAAATGATAGTTTTATATGATTAATACTTAAAACTATTTTTAGATGGTCAACAAACTATCAAAGGAAAACTATCCAGGGGTCATAGGAAGAGACTACGATGGCGCGAGCTATTAAAGATGTTCAAGAAAGTCGGGGTTCAGTCAAATTAGTAGCCAACAAACATGGTCTCCCTCGCAATACTTTAAGGAGACATTTAAAAACAGGAATGTATCGATAAAACAAAGTTTTATTGCTATATTTTGACTATTTTCATTTTAGAAGAGTTGATTATTTTTATAAAAAAATGTCGTGTTTGTGAAACTGGGCATAAGCGCTATGGGTAGCAGTTTATAGAATTGTTTTTAATAAATACCTATTTTTGAGCATTTTTAGCATTCATTTTATCAAAAAATATATTTATATATAAGAAAAAAAATACCATTTCGTGTGAAGATTTGGGCTGGTCAAGTTGCCCTTACCCCTATGGCCGCTTTAGGCGGGCCCTCGGGCAAAGCGGTTTTTTGACAGGTTGTCGTAATATGTGAATCATGAGCTAATTGTAAGATTTGGGTCAATATGAATCATACATAGCAGAAATATAATAAATGCACTATCTGGTAGCACATTTTTCATTTTTAAATATATAATATTTCGTCTTTTTTTTCAAATTGACAGTTAAGGTGGCCGCTTTGAGCTGACCTCCCCTACGCGTACTTGTATAATAGAGATCAGTGGTTCAGCGTCTACTCTTTTTTGACAGACTATACCTAACTAATAAACGCAGCTTACACATACCTACCTACAAGAGGAATACTTACAGTGTGCTAAGAATCCCAGCTCTGACTTTGATAAAATTTGGCAATTTGTTCACACTATACGTAGGTCGTAGAATATTATTAAGTACTTACATAATATTATTGTTGTAATTAATTAATGTTATGTAACCGCGTGGGCGCCGGCAGGGGTGCACTTGCACCCCTTGGGAACCTCGGGATAAAAAGCCGTATATTGGAAATCATTTTACCATGCCGTACAAAGATAGTTCATAATGTTTCAGTAATAAATGTATTCTGTTGACGTACCTAAATAGACAGTCACTGTTGTTCGTAAAAAAGGAAAAGATAAAGAAAACTAAAATCTGCACTCTTTCGAAATTATTTCTGCCGGCGCCCATGTGTAACCGCAGAATTTGTCTTCAAAATAAAATCCACTTTTCCTATACATAGTACAGCTGTTGCCAAACTACTTAATACTTTTATAGTTTATACTAAAGCTTATGATGTAACTAGTTAGATCATTAATGATAGATAAAGTTACATTATTTCCTTCAAAATATATATTTATTATTAAATCTCTCAATATGGACTGCTTATAATTCATAGTAGGTACTATTTGTAACTTACTATCACTGAATCCTAAATTACAATATTTTGACTAAAATTATTCAATGTTATACATAATAATTAAATTATTGTATTTAAGTACTTTTGTAATGGCCTAATGTATAGTCTAAAAAAGGTGCATTTTGCCTAATCTGTTCACTTGTCTAGGTTTCTTAAGTACTTATACTTTAATCTAGTAGACTAGGGGTGTGTATTGACGGTACGTCCATTTACCCACCTGGCTAGTCAAGACGCCCAAAATCACACGTAAAAATGTACGAACTCACCTCCGTTTGGAGAGAAGTCGACCATTTTTGTATTTTATTACATTGGAAACTTTTTTTAAAGGCTGTTCCGTCAATACACACCATAAGACCGCAACATTTAAATACAAGGCGTAACAAAACTAATTGATTTTAGGGTGTGCTCTGTATTATGTATCCCTTATAATATTATAGAGTTCACTGTATAACGTGTATAGTAACAGCGCTGAAAAAGCATTTTTCTGTGATTTGTATGGGCAAGGGCCTCATAGGGCCTCATAAGGGCGTCATAAATTTTTCCATACAAAAGTGAATAAAAAGTTGCCCTTTCAGCGCTGCTACTTTCACAGCGAACTCATACACCCTCTAAAGTATTATCACTTAGTTTTGTTACACTCTGTTGAAGTGTAGAACATCTACATTCTACAGTAATTATTATTATTACAGTTGATTTGTACCTACGTAGATAACATGTGTCACACATTTTCCGATAGATCCATTCTAATTGCGGCTCCCCACGATGGGCCAGCGTAGTGGCCCATCACGATGAGCCTGTGTGGGGAGGACGTAGTGGCGTAGGATGGCCGATGGCGCCAGCGATGGCCGTGGAATGGCGGCGGTGTCGGTTTTCCCGCCGCACATCAAAGGATGATGGCCCAGCGATGGCGGTACGCGTACGCCTCTACACGTTGACGATACGACAGTCGGTGCCTGACCGCGGTCGAGTGGGGACGTCGTAATTCTTATTACAATTTACGAATTTCATTCAAAATTACGAGTACTTGATCTCATAATGAATGAAAATATAATAATATTATGTTAAAGGCGAAAGTTTGCATGGATGTATGGATGTTTGTTACTCTTTTACTCAAAAACTACTGAACGGATTTTAATGAAACTTTACAATAAAGCTTTTACATTATAATATACATAACTCCTGACTTTTTAAAGATACAAGTTTGGGAGTTTCAGCGTTTTTTTAAGAACGGAAAGCATATTAATATGCTATTATTACATTCATCATTGTCATCATCATCACTACCATAAACGATTATTTTAATTTTAGTCCCGAAATAATTATTCCTAGAATTCAAGAGAAGGTTCATATTAGGAGGGAGGTGATACGAAGTTCACCGGGTCATCTGGTGAAGTCATAAAGTATTAAAAATGCACGTTTTGCATTGCCGCAATGGCTAATGCTTACACGTCCACCTTGAACGACGTTTAGATCGCAACTGAACACGGCCATCTTGTAGAGGCGACCATTGCATGGCCATCGCAGGCGCCATTCGATCGCCCAGCGCTGGCCACTCTTGTAGAGGGGCCATAAGACCGCGTGTCCGGTCACAGTCACGCTAGTGTGGACTCACCCATACGTTTGTTAAGTTAGAAGAGGCACCTTTATGATTTATTTTAAGTTGTAACAAAGTATTTAAGTACAATCAAAAAAGTATAATTTAACCTTTTAAGTTTTAAGTTACTTGTATTTTTAAGCAAACCTTACTGCCGTTTCTCATTATTTATTCAAACTTCTGTCAAGAAATGCTACGTATATTGTGTACTGTATGTCTACATTTACCCCTTATTGCAATAGTTAACTAGGTTTATATTTTTTATTAATTACAAGGTCAAGCTATCAAAATAAGTAGAATATGTAATCAATGCGGCCATATTTTGACCTAAGACTACTAGAATTTAGATACTAGCTGCTGATCTAGTGTTCCGCAAAAGGTGTTCCGTGGCCAGCTGCAGGCTGTAGGTAGTGTGCCTCAAAGAATGTCGTCGTGTACGGTGTATATTCCTAGTTCCTAAGAACCAAAAAAGGGAACATTTTAAGACGATCGACGAAGGGATGGGTCCTCAGAGCACCCCTGTAGACGCTGATTAATTTGTGGTGTACCTCCAAATAATTTCATTTTTATTCTAGATGTACTTTGAACACTTAAAGTTTGCGGAACACTGTACTAGATAATATATATATACTACATAGGTTGGCCACCAAATTGAACTGCTTTCTTAGAATATAATATAAGAAAGCCCATTGAAAAATATGCTACGGATCGACACCAATCGATCGAAGTGGTGGCTATCCTTAAAGAAAACCGAAGAAAGTCCAAACAAAACTACTAGAAAATATGGTTTACTCTACAGTAAAGGGAATTTGCACAGCACAGAGTATAAAGAATGTACCATCGAAGAAATTGATCCGTAGGCAGTTGACAGACTTACATTATTTGGTTGGATTATGTTAATTCAATGTAATTCGTGATCTGTCGGCTGGGTTTGACGTAAAGCGACCAATTAATAACGTTGGTCCGCCATCTGCATATGAATCAACTTCTCTAATAGTACAAGCACAGTAGATATACTGTGTCTGAACAAGCACTTAAAGTTATTCGCGGCCTATACACTCTATACCAGGGGCTCGCAAAATGTGTGCCGCGGCGCCCTGGTGCGCCGTGGAAAGGCAAGAGCGGCGCCGTGAGTCGATCCTCCATCGTTATCCATAGCCACAAATATTATAAAATAAAATGATAATATGAATTATTATACAAAGCAGGCAGATGATTAAATATTTGTTTATTATTATTTACTTGCTTATCCTAACTATAATTATTAAAGGTGTCTAATGTCTATTTATGTATATTTTTGTAATATGCAATAGCTAGGTAAAGTAGGGCGCCGTGCAAAATATTGACTTGTAAGAGCGCCGCAGGCTGAAAAAGATTGGGAACCCCTGCTCTATGCAGTCTTGAGAAAAGTTGTCTGATCTTGTACCTACCTCGATTCTACTATTGACTAATTCAATATTCAATGCTACATTAAGGCTGGCCGCATACACACGTTTTCCGCTTACGATTTCCGAATATGTTTTCCGTATTCGGAAATCCGAAAGCATAGATTTAGTAGAAAATACACTAACTGGCGCACACGTTCGCTTTTTTCCGAACGGAACGAATTCCGGACGTACGTTTCAAGTACATAAGCCGGCGCGATCTCGCGGTAAAAAACGATCGTTTGCGCTAGTCTCTCGGAATTTCGAATACGGAAAATGAATTCGGAAATCGAATACGGAAAATGTATTTATGCGGCCAGCTTTATGTACTATTAGAGAAGTTGATTCATAGTCAATTGGCGGGCCTACGTAAGCTGGTCAGGTGGCGTTATGTCAAACCTAGCCGACAGATCACGATTTATATTGAATTGACATAGCTCAACCAAATAACGGAGGCTCGTCAACTGGCAATGAATCAATTTCTTCGATGGTACCTTTGAGCATTGTTCCGTGTTCGTTCTAGTTCGCGTTGACTATCAAACAGCAAATTATATTAAGTTACCATTTACCAAGCTAAAGTTTTATACGTTGGCTTGGATATCTTATTATTATCATGAGAAAGAATTTTATTGTGGTTTAATAGGAAATTTAAAATTAGTCCCTTTGACTAGGTCTCGAGCAGTTGAGGTTTTGTATTGTATATTTTGTTAAGTTCTTAAAACTATTGCAATAAGGGGCATGTCTAAATAGAAACTGTATCCATAAGTTAATTAAAATGTGTGTCGCTCATTATCTGTAATAGCATATTCTGAATGTTTAATTAAATATTTGGTGTTAATCTGTGAATTTATTTTAATACCTTGTACGACGTAAACTTATTTAAATTTTGAGCACTGATATACTTTTTCCGTATCCCCGCTATTAAAACACATCGGACATCCTCGTCTCTAAAATTGTCTATAAAATCAAGGAACACGTAGATACCATGTAGATACCCTTAAGGACCTTCCTTCCGTAATTTACCGTATTTTTCTAAACTCAAACTCACTCAAACTCATAATTTGAAAGCTACAAAGTTATAATAAAAATACAGCAATAATCTTCAGTATATCAACATTCCTTTCCACGTTTTAAATGTTCTATTTTTGTTTATTATACTCATGATATCAGCATCCAAAGTGAAACCAATTTATTCAAATTCAAGCATACATCCAGCATCTCCTTAGTATTTACAAATTTATTTTATTTGAAACACACGCCAATAGATGGACAATATCATAAATCATAAACTACACATTCCACGTTTTAAGTTTTTTTAGGTCCAATTAGAAATAAGATAAGTAAAAAAATAGGGTTTTGGTGCGATCACGGCAACGCGGCAAATGTATGGTTGACCATTGACCTTGAGGTATATAAGTAGTGTACTAAACAAGGAAATTAGAATTTTGACTATTTTCTATTAAGTTAGCAGGCGGGGCTTGTCACTTTACACATTTCGGGCAGGCACTTCAAATAATTTAGTAATTTAGTTAAAATTTAGTTACTATAGGTCTACCAGAATCTGCCAGTGGCAAAGAAGACTGGTCACGGACCATACAAAATTTACCCATGGCCGACACGAAAGAAATGCATCCCATTGTTTTCGTTACATTATGGCCTATGGGTATCCAAGATATGTAAGTAATTTTTATTTTCAATACCTATCAGTGGCTAACATGTTATTTTATTGCTTTCTTTTTTGACGTGATAACGTCTTATAATTCGATATGGGGTGCGCGCACGAAAAAGCATGACAGTTCATTCGGCGTTACCTCGCTGATCGCTCTGAGGCGTTCCATTTACACTCTCAAGTCTCTCTCACAACCGTAAGGCCCACCTGGGCCGCGCTCTTTGTTTCGATTATATTACGTATTTCGATGACTTAGAGAATACTTTTGTATGAAGAAGTTTGGTTAGTTATGACCTTTGATACATTGACCACACTCTGAATGAAAAATAAATAAACGATCTGTGAGCTATTAGTATTATTTCGGCTATTCAAAATTGTGCTCTATTTCCTACTTGTTGTGCTAGTGCTTTTGTTCGAAGATTTTACTGGATTTCACGAATGTATGTAGCGTTTTGTATTGCGAACAGTTTATTTTACTCATTATAAATATTTTATTTAAAATGAGTAATTTATTCGTTTATTTCTTCTGAACAAGTCACTAATTATAGTTTCGAAAGTTTATAATTGAGAAACTAATATCACATCGGACTAAATACTATATTATGATGGCTTGATAGATAAAAAATTTAACATATATTATAATGTAGTTCACACAAACATAAAATATGGATTGTATGTAAGGATATTACATTAATTTTACAAAGAGGGTAGGCCGGGCGCCATTTTTTTTTTTGCACATTGACCTGCCAACTTTTTACATAGATTTTTCCCGGAACTGAGGGGTTAAGGCTATGACGTTGTCACGTTCAACCAAGAAGCTTTAGGGTATAAGCTTCTTGCGTTCAACTGTCGTCAGTAAGCCGACTTTACAGACAACCGATTTTTTTTCTTCTGGCGCCATATGGAAAGTGCAAATATTAAGCAATTTTATTCAATATCATTGGCTAACATGCAAATGCACTAATTAGATGTAAAATACAATCACACGTTTCTTCAAAAACGTAGTATTATAGTCAGGGAGCCCTAGAACAATTTTTTTTTTTGATTACTAACAAGCTAATTTTTTGTGAGTAGCTTCATTTTGATAAGACAAACAATATATTTTGTATCTGCGAAAAATCTTGAAAGTGGTAGCTAACAGAGACAGAAAGGATTTTGATTTTGATTTGATGGTCCTAAAATATGGGTTGTTCTATTTGTTGGACAATGTTACTCTTAAATTATATAAGTATTAACCTACCAATATACAAAAAAAGGTTAGGGTTCTGTAATCAACAAAACTTGGTTGACTACGGTACCCTAAAACAGAACCCTAACCAGCAGATTTTTTGCATATTGGTAGGTTAATAGTAGTGACCGACCGAACTTTCGGTTTCGGTTTCGGTTTCGGCCAGTTTCAGCCAAAAAATCCAGTTTCGGCCTTAGTTTCGGTTTCGTCCAAAATATAGCCGAAACTTTCGGCCCGGCCGAAACTCATGCGTCGTTCGGTAAACTTCGCAAAATTTAACTCGTGCTTGCTTGCCAGCAAGGCGTTAATCGTGTTTTGAGATAATGTTTTCCAGATTAGCCCCAAATCAAAAATTAGCACTTCATTTTATTTTAAATTGTCTAAACTTATTGTTATCGAAATTATATTATTGAATTTTATTTCTACGACACACGCAAGCTTATTTAATATACAACTGTTAGCAAATTACGTGCTACTTTAACAATGTTTCTCAAACAAACGATTTAGTAAATGCTATGACAAATTGATTAAATTGCGTATGAACTATTTACTTAAGAATTTTGTTTGACTGCGAGATTATAGGATATATTAGGATATATCTTGCAAGATTTATGTAGTAAATCATCTCGCCTCACACTTTTACTTTTACCGCGCGTTTTATTTAAATATTTAAAATTATCTTTTAATTATGGACACGCAATCTCTTGGGACTTAGACCGTTCCTACCCTGCTAGAATCTTATCTAGCCCACTTCCTCGTAAGCTTCACTCTTGCAGCCCTTACACCAATCACACGTAAAACTTCGTTTTATTAAACTAAGTTCTCAATTAACAATGAACGCGTTTATATGGCGACGTAAATCTCGTTTTGCTTCAAATAGATTTTACGTTCTTCTTTTAATCGCGATTAATAAATCTAAGTTTACGTTACGTCCCGCGATGTTTTTTTATGTTTTTATCATCTTGGAGCCTTGTCACGTTGTTTTATTAACAAAATAGCAAGAAACGATAAATAACCTAGCCAAACGCATCTGTGAAATCAGTTATCTTAACAATTTTTACGTCTATATTTTTCGATCTGTCATGACACTACACTCGCAGGACCAAATGTATTTTATGAAGTTAAAACTCGAATATTGGGCGTTCAAAAGATAAAAATCGGATTTGCTGTAAATGAGTTTAGTTTAAGTTGGTAAAATACAATTGAGAGTTATAAACGTGTTTATACGATTAAGAACCGGTTTAGTGTGCGCTAAGCGCGTTAATTTTTTTTGGTGAAACCGCACCTACTTGGAATCATTTAAAAAAGGGAATATAGTACAAAAAGTTTCTAGGAAACATACTCGAGTCTAAAATTAATAATATTTGTTTTAAGAACTGTCGCAAAAAGTAAAAAATTCAATGTGGTATTTTTTCTTTAGTTTAAAAAGTTGTAATATATGTTAAAAATCAATAAATTTCAGAAAATAATGGTAATTTTAAATGTTTTACCACGTTTCGGTTTCGGTTTCGGTTTCGGCCGAAACTGAGAGTAAGGCCGAAAGTTCGGTTTCGGTTTCGGTTTCGGCTGAAAAACAAGTTTCGGTCGGACACTAGTTAATAGTTATATAATTTAAGAGTAACATTGTCCTACAAATAGAACAATCCATTTTTTTGGACCATCAAATCAAAGTATGAAATCCTTTCTATCTCTGTTAGCTACCACTTTGTTTATTCTGGTTTTGTGTTTTTCTTTAGGCACAATATTAAAATAATACCTAGTCTTGCCATAAATACTGAAACAAAGAAAAACGTTTTTTTCTGTTGCAAATAAATTTTATTACTTTTACAGTGAATTAGTTTAATACATAAATAAAACAATTTAAAATATTAAAAGCTTATTCAAATTGGCCTTCATTGGCTACAATAACGTCCTTTAAACGGATGAATTTACCAACCGCTTTTTTTTTTCGCGGCTACTGTGAAATTGGGGGTGTGAAATGGCTTTTTAGGGTTAAATAAAATTTCATCGTATAGTTTGTATGATTATCCATATGAGGCAACATACACATTTTTAATTCGATAACTAGAACATAAAAATAAAAAATTCTAAAAGTGGAAATTAGGCCCCTCGGTGACTGTCCCAACGACCTTTTTAGTGCTAATTTCGTTAGCCGAGGAAAAAATATTAGTGGTACAAACAAACGGATTCTTTTATTGGATTCTTAAAGAATGGAGGTATAATCAATACAAATTTCATGATCTCAATCGTTATACTTTCAAAATAGCGGGAGAAATAAAACTGTCCCAACATTTTGTCTTGATTCGGTGAATAAAAAAGAAACATGAATTGTCGAGACCAGAAGTACTTTTGAACGTAATGCCGCTTCTTGAACTCAAGCGCCAGTCATGCTTGTGCCTTCGGAGCTAGAGGTGGTTTGCTGCGTCACTGCGTGTTCCCGCTAAAAACGTAAGTATATCGTCTCGGTGACACCCGACACTTTTCTCTACATTTCCGTGATTCAATTTATCATGTTAATTGAACCAGCTAGAAGTATTAATTTATTTTCTTACAAACACTTTTAATAATATGTATCAGTATGTAGTATAGATATCGGTACAATTATTATAGGTGTCAAAATAATCAACGATTTGTCGCAAATTTTCATATCGGTGATACCGTTTCGGTGAATTCGGTGACCTATTTGGTCACCGAATACTCAATTTTTACTTTAACTGTTTAACTTAAGTATATTTTTATAACGAAAATTTTTAACTAAGCACTAGAAGATACCTTTTCGTGAAGTTGGCGCGTGGTAATTTTTATTTAAAGCAAATGTGTCAATTATTTCCCAGTATTAATATATTTTGTTATTTGTAATTAACATCGTTTGTAACATGATTTTTTTAAATAAAATACATTGTTCTATCCACAGACATAGATCAAGATAGATAGCGCATGTCTATGTACTTCGCGTGAAATATCGCGTTCCCAAACGACGAGTAATGCTCGTCTTTCTAAGGTCTGTTCTTTAGTCTGCTATCGGAATCGGACGTGAATCGGAATTTTAAAAATGCGTACGTCACGGAGGCAAAAGAATTGTGCAATTATAGCTGATTTCGTGATGGATTTTTTGTGATGGATATAGGCTATGTTTTATTCTGAAAAATATTAGAGATAATTTCGAAAATTGCAAAAGTGTAACCCAAAGCGTCAAAATTTTTCCATAAAAATACATTATTTCGCTTGTTTTACAATCATGCTGTATACTATTTCGGTGAATTTACATTTCGGTGAATTTTGTTTTCATCTTTGTGACTGACTTTTTTATCTCGTTGACAGCCAAAATGTAAACGTATGTGCTACGTTTGTTTATTATTTAATTTTTATGTCATTAGTTTCGTAGTCATAAAACATTAAAATTGAGAGGAAACTTCGGTAAAAACTCAAAAAAACATAGAAACAAAAAAGTTCGCCGAAATGAAAAAAAATATGGACATGTTGAAATTCACCCAAACATTGTGGCCAGTTATCATTAGAAACACGGACTCTTTCCGTGGGAAAATTCTTCACTGCCAGTCGTATGGATTGTCGTAGAGACTCCAAATTATCACGGCATTTACAGCAAGCCAAACTCTCTAAAACTGACCAAAGATCATAATCCAGTGGATTAAGATCGGGACTAGACGACGACCAGTCTTCAGCTCTGATGAAGTTCGAAACGTTCGTTTCCAACCAAGACCAAACTATTAACCGACTGAGCTTTATGACCCGCGCCTAGCCTTGTTGGAAGGACCATTCTTGGTTATTGAACTTGATGTTGAACCTTAGAACTTCAAGCATAAATAAAACCATTTTGTTTGTTAAAATGTTGCTTAATTGTAAAATAAAATCTCATCCGTAAACAAACATTTTTTGTGACCTCCCTTTGCGTACCGCTTCAGTAGTTGTTTCAATTTATACACCCTTTCTTTTTTAAATTATCAGTTAGGAAATAACCAGTACGTCTCTTGTAGGTTGAAAGTCCTAAGTCATCATTTAAAATACGCGACATGGTTCTAGGTGCCATCTTTATCTCGTGAGATAAAATCTTTTACTTTCGAACCGATTTTTTTCAAATTCTTTCCCTTATTGCTTTAACCACCTTTTTCGTACGAACACTGCGTGGACGGCCAGATCTTTTTCTGCCACAAGCAGAGTAGGTCTCATTGTACTAATTAATGGCCCGGTACATAAACATTTTACTAATACCAAGCGTATGGAGAGTTTTAAAAATGATTTTGGACTCCATACCTACTTTGTGTGATGCAATCACAGCGATTTGGTTCTTTTGATCACCCCACTCCATTTCAGTATCGCAAAATATTGTAAAGTTTGGCGCAAAACATTGGCGCCAAAACTAGAAAAGACAATAAACAATCATATAAAAATTACAGAATACAAATTCAAATGTAATATTTTGTTTATTTTTACTAGTAACAGTATTTATGGCCAGACTAAGTATATTTCTATAAAAATAATATGTTAGCCACATATATTGTATATAAATTACATGCAAATAACGATTCTTATTCTTCGTATTAACACTTTTCATTCAATAAAATAACGTGTTAGCCACTGATTTTGAATATAAGAATTATATATTATCTTGGATATCCATATAACGAAAAAAATGGGATATGTCTCTTTTGTGTCGGGCCTGGGTCACAAATGACCCGTCGCCTTTCGACAGCAGATTTTCAAAAAATATCTTGAGGCATTTTCTTATCTTTTTAATTTGATTGTCAAACAGTTTCCATTTTAGTAACTATAGTTTGTGCCATGTTTGTGCGTTTTAAGATGATATGGGTGACACATTATAATTGACAATAGTAGGGAAGTTACCCAAAAATTTTTTATCAATAATTTAAAAATATCGAATCACTTTGTAAAGGAATTGCAAACGAAACCATCGATTTCGTACTGACGTTTCAGAGTGGCGCCTTCGATTTAAGATGGCCGCCCTTTTTATCGATTTGATTTCGATTCAACAGTGTCAATCTCTATCGGCATAAGTTCCGTTTCATGCATCTGACATTTTTCAAATATTTTCGTATCAATAATTTCATACTCCTATTTCAATGTTAATATTTATAATTTTATATTAATAAGTTAGCATTTAGCAACTTTTCATTTTTATTCATTTACAGTTATAGGAAACATTTGTTTTTGTAGATGGAATATAATTTATTACATTTTTTTGATTTTTGTTTTCTTGTAAAAAAATCCGTGGCAAGGAATATGAGAAGTGTCACCCATATCATCTTGTAACGCACTTCAACAACTTCATCAACTATAGATGCTGCGTGGGTAGACAACTATCGGTTAATACCAGGAAATTCCATCAATAATTGCTACAAAACCGGGCAAAAGAATGTAAAACGTCTTGATACATTTCAATTTGAAAAAGACGCAATAATGTTCCAATGACTATGATAACAAAGTTATTACAACGATGTTTTAGTTAAACTCACGGAAGAAATATCCTTATTTACCGATATTCACACCAAATGTCACAGGAATTATACATTTTGGTTTTGACAACATCTTACCTGCACTTGTGCAAGATAACGGATATTTCAAGGCTAATATTTTACCAATAATGAATATCAAAGACCCAAATTAGTACAATTTGGGAAAAAAATAATAAAAACCACACCTACAATAAGTAGAGGAAGTTTGAAAGTGACATGCCCGCCAAAACTCTTTCAGTTGTCAGCAATGGTTGTCAGTTTTCAGTTTGACAATTTGCGTGTTCCTAAACTGTTACCAGTATACTGGTCTAATCGCTTATGTCAATGATCGCTTAGGTTTAATATGATATGTCCATAGATAAAGTATTATATTATAGATGTAATCTTAGCCCGTCATCGCGTGGCCATTTTGTGCTTATTTTTATACAAGTAGTGCGCGTTTATTTTTTTGAATATTTCTATTTGTCGATCATTTCGAATCACATTATAATACAGAAAACACTGACCTCCATTATACAAGTACGCTGGACTAATGATACCCTTTGAAATGACAGCTATTTTTTGTGCCTATTTGAAGCGGAATCAGCTCCCCCATTATTCGGGGTAGGAACTAAATTTGACGTAAAAATGAAGTTTGAAATTTGCCATATTGGCGCTGATAGCAGTAGTGGGAGTATTTGGAACTAATACTAGTGATGTACAACTGTCTTTTCTATTATCGATGAAATGTTTCCAGATTCAGATAATGTCGACCATTAGGATAAAAATATTTAATTGAATAATACAAACGCTATATATTTGTATTAAAGATTACAGACTTCCTAAGTTCCTCTCCGTAATTTAGATAGGCGTAATAAATTAACAACGATTTCATACGTAGATAACGTGATGTAGCAGTACCTATCTATAATCCATTTATTTTTACCAGTTACCACTAAGTACAAAAAACTAAAAACAAAACTGAAGATGAGCTTCTAACAAAAACTTTGTTGTATTGTATTTTCTAAATTCATTTCTAATATTATCAAAGTAGTGCTAAAGTGTATCGAATTAAAGCTGAACAGAGCTGAATGTGCTGAAAGTTCTGTGTGATTAGACCCTAACTAATCTATACCATATAATATTACTAGCGACCCGCCCCGGCGTCGCACGGGTATAAAATATATAGCCACTGAAAAAATGATTGAAATCGATAGCCTATGATCACGTGGTCTACTTCTTATCTGTGCCAAATAATTTTTATGTTATTGCTCCAGTAGTTCGCGAGATAAGCCCTTTCAAATAATTTCCCCCGTTTTTACCACATTCTCCTATTAGTCTTAGCGTGATAAAATACAGCCTATAGCCTTCCTCAATAAATGGGCTATCTAACACTGAAAGAATTTTTCAAATCGGACATGTAGTTCCTGAGATTAGCGCGTTCAAGTTAGCCCTTTCAAATAATTTTCCCTGTTTTTTTCACATTTTCCTCTATTTCTTCGCTCCTATTAGTCTTAGCGTGATAAAATATAGCCTATAGCCTTCCTTGATAAATGGGCTATCTAACACTAAATGAATCATCAAAATCAGTTGCGTAGTTTTAAAGATTAAAGCGCTTATTTCATTTCACTAAATTTAGAAATTCTAAATGATTTAGTGACTAAATTTAGTCAAGTGGAATAACATTTAGTAACTTTTTAAATGTTATTCCACTTGACTAAATTTAGTCACTAAATCATTTAGAATTTCTAAATTTAGTGAAATGGAATAAGCGCTAAAACAAAGTGATCGCAACTGTGGCGAGTCCTGTAATGGGGAGTTTCTTTTTATCTCCACCAGACGGCGCTACGATAGACACTTCTAGATTTTCTATTGGTTCCCGACCGATCTGAAATTATCTGCAGGTTGGCATCACGGATACATATTGGTTGTGTTTCTAAAAAAATCAGTGTACTGTCAAGTGTGACATAAATCAAAATATTTTAAACCTAAGCGATCATTGGCCAAAGTGATTAGACCAGTATACTGGTAACAGCTTAGGAACATGCAAATTGTCAAACTGAAAACTGACAACTGAAAAAGTTTTGGCGGGCATGTCACTTTCAAACTTCTTCTACTTTTTATTGTTGGTGTGGTTTTTATTAATTTTTCCCAAATTGTGATATTTGGGTCTTTGATGTTCATTATTGGTAAAGTATTAGCCATGAAATATCTCTTATCTTGCACAAGTGCAGGTAAGATGTTGTCAAAACCAAAATGTATAATTCCTGTGAGATTTAGTGTGAATATCGGTAAATAGGGCTATTTCTTCCGTGAGTTTTAACTAAAATATCGTTGTAATAACTTTGTTAGCCTAGTCATTGGAATATTATTGCGTCTTTTTCAAATTGAAATGTGTCAAGTTTTACATTCTTTTGTCCGGTTTTGTAGCAATATTGATGGTATTCCCTGGTATTACCGATAGTTGTCTACCCATACGCCATCTAGTTACTGAAATGGAAACTGTTTGACAATCAAATTAAAAAGTTAAGAAAATGCCTCATTGAACGCTCCACAGATTCAGCGAAGTTACTAAAGACCTAAATTGTAATTAGGACGCTCCACACACGAGAGAATAACAGATTACGAATTATGAATATTGTTTTCCCGCCGTTTACTTGACACGTCTAGCTATGGATAGCGATTAGCGTAGCGACTAGCGTGTAGCGACTTAAGAAAAAAAATGTCAATTGCCGTTTGCCATTTGCCAATAATCAGAATTGCGAAGAAAAGGTGATTCACGCAGGTTATTTGCTTGAGAATTTGTGTATGAGTGAATTATTGTGTAGATCATAGTTTTATGGTATAGATCCTTTTTAATACGCTTTCAATACAAATTTAGATAAACTATACAATCGAGTACGGTATCCTTATAATCCGAGTACTATTCGTAATTATAATATTTCATACGACCCTAGTCGCTGCTTTCACATCGTCTTCTAAAGCTTTCGTGCTTTTTGGTAGTTCTACTAAGTTACTCCAATCTTCCCAAAAATGGAGTGGACGGCACCAGTAAATGACATTTTGTCTGATAAAATCACTAAGTTGAATTATACATTAATCCCACCCTCATTTCAAGGAGATGTGAGAAGCGTAAGGTAAGACCACTTTTTATACCGCAACAGTATCTTGAACATGAGGATGAAATCATCAAATTCATGGACTCGGCTTATTAACATTTCGTATTTAAAGTACTAGGTACATATTATATTCATATCCAATAATTAATTTCTATAATTAAAAATGCCTAGATATCATTTTAAATAAGACAAGAAACTTAAATGTTCTTTATTATGCTCACAATACACATTATTAGGTATAACAATTTAGAAGGAGAACCCCACCACCTTGCAAATGTAATTTAACTAAAATAAAGATTTTTAATTTTGATTTTAAAAATTTAAATTGTAAGTTATTTTTAAAACACAGGTATAATACAATGGCGACCTGTTTCCAATTGTTTATTTCCAATAAATTGAAAAAAAAAATGAAGTGAATATACCTAAATAGGTATAAATTATAGTATGCCAGCTTATCTTAAATTTTTTAAAGTAGATGAATTATATAAAACTAATATCAGTATAACTATGCCAAAAGTTGTCACTTTGTTTTTTGGGCAATTTTTGTCTTATGAAATCTTTGTTTCAAGTAAGTACCATATAACTGTAAAATCCAAATTAAATATGTAATATTAATCCCTCGATCATGGACTCTTGGAAATCTATTGTTTACGCGGTCGAATTCAACCTCTTGGGAGTTGAAGCATTAAATGAAACAGGATAATATATTGAATGGACTACTGTTTTATGTATTAAGAGTTCTATAAATGGTGTATAGCAAAACTCACTGTCCTTTTTTATTTTTGACTAGCTGTTGCCCGTGACTTCATCCACGTTAGAATAGTACATCACGTCCCAAGTATTATTTTTCAAAAATGTTGAATTTACAGAACATGTGTGTAAGTAAAAGTGCAAGATTTGAAGTAAATCCATTCAGTACTTTCTGAGCTCATCCTGGACATACATACAGACAAACAGAAAGCTCCCCGCATATATTAATGAAACTCGAAATCTGTATTGATTAGATAGATTCATAGCAAGGCAAGGAGTGAAGATAGATACAAAGCATAAAGGAAAAATATGTAGGAAATTTTATCAGCTTTCATTATGCACTGGACATTTTTTCTCTACAACACAGTTTTAGCAATATGAGCAAAAAATAAAAAAAATTGAAACTTGAGACCCTCCTCCCCATCCTAGGTGATATCGTTATAATATATAGCCTATGTGTTGACCCGACCTCTTAGTAATTTTTGTGCAAAATAAATCCATTCAATACTTTCTGAATTTATCCCGGACATACATACAGACAAACAGATAAAAATTCTAAAAACTATATTTTTGGCTTCCATTTTGATTGTAGATTACGTCCCAGGTATTATTTTTAAAAAATATTCAATGTACAGAATTGACCTTTCCTACGATTTTATTATATGTACCTATAAATGTAATAAGAATTTTGCAAAGTACAGTTGACTCTTGTTTACTTGCTTCAGTGCTGCAGCAGCTGCAGCTATTGGTTGCACTCAGAGACATTTAATCATGATTATACTTTAATTTAATGAAGAGTGACAAATAACGTATGGGACTTATGTCAAAATTTTCATTTAATTAGGCATCCATTACAAGCTCATGCAAGCGACAGTCAATTCCGTCAATCATGAATTATGTTTGACTGATGGTGACTGATAGACTGACGAATGGTATTTAGACAGTCACTCAATTCTCTTCAGTTTTATGTCAGTCAAAGCCAAAATTTTCAAAGGTTTCTAATTTTTTTCCATTTTTGTCAGATGTGACAACACTCACTCAAAATTCGTGACTGATGGTTGCATGAAGCAAAAATCAAAATATCCAGATTTTCATCAATCAGGTTCATGCAACTGTCTGTCACGCTCTTACACGGTAGGTTATCCATCAGTCACAGCCATGACTGTGGTAAAACTGACAGCAAAACCTACCGTGTAATGGATGCCTTACAATTTACATTATAATACTGGCACACTCAGAGACGAACATTAATATCTAAAATTAAAGTTAGTCTTCGAGTGCGGCTGTATGATACTGAAGGCACTGCACTTGATTTTATCAAGGATTACATAAAACAAAATGCAATTCCATTAAAACCTTACAGGTTTATGGTACACTCAAATTTATGTTACCATTTAACATCATTATCCTTAAACCATCAAATGAGCCCATCAAAATGAACAACTATTTCTATGAGAACGATAAAACTAAAAAAAATGCCATCTTTATACCCATACAAATTGCCCGGAATCTGGATCGTAAATTTGTAATATGGGTTCATACCCATTATTTTCAAATTTGTCTTCATAGACAAAGAAAGTAATAGAGAATGGTATTTGTACACCAATATGTACCACTAACCACGTCACATTCATCAGATTCAGATATATTTATAGTTTAATACAATAAGAATAAAATAGATAATAAAATAAAGAAGAAATTAATTTCGAGTCAACAGTTTGCTAAGTTTTATTATCCTATAGGTAGGTATATTTTGATATCAAAATTCAAAATTAAGGTATACTCAAAGAAAATGATTAATAATAACATTTTATTGAAAAAAAGCTGTGTTTTGCTTTTGTTTATGAATTTTTAATTTCATGGTTTGCCATCATATTTTTGACCCAGCTGCCTTGATATATTATAAGCTTTCAATATTTTCCTTTATCTTGATAAAATCATTCACCTTGTTATTCATTGTAGTTATCTAGATTTTTTGGGCAATATTCAATGTGAAACTTCAAAAA
Organism: Lysandra bellargus; assembly: GCA_905333045.1. NCBI lineage: Eukaryota > Metazoa > Arthropoda > Insecta > Lepidoptera > Lycaenidae > Lysandra > Lysandra bellargus. Next base: position 12,789,999 of record HG995319.1, on the reverse strand, counting down.
ATTTCATATTACAGCCTAAATTTTTATAGGCATTTATTTCCTGGACAATATCTTAATACTCAGCATAAATATTGTGCTGCCTAAAAACTGATACGTTTTTAAAGCCATGTCAGGCATATCGGTCCAAGGATTTGTATCACCTTTTAAAATTCTGTATCTCTAATTCTGTTTCAACATGAAAATTTACCTGTATTGGGAGCATTTACCTACATTTTTATATATTGCAAAAAAATGTGATTTAATGAACATTAAAATAATGTTTTAAATAACGAGATGCTTATTTACTTATTTAGTGTTGAAAATTACATAGAAAAGAAAACTAATTATCTAATACATACTTATAAAAACTTAAATATGTTCAATGTTCTTATTTGTAGACACCAAAACTAATCTACTTCTAAAAAATGGACATTAAGAAGTGTTTCTGTGTGCCCAAGTAAATTATACAGGTTGTTAGGTTTAATACCATTATCCTTAAAACCATCAAATGAGCCCATCAAGTACGCCTGTTATTCTCATAGAAAAAGTTGTTCATTTTGACGGGCTCATTTGACGGTTTTAAGGATAACGGTGTTAAACCTAACAACCTGTATAATATTATTTAGAGTACCTAATTGATAATATTACAAATAAGTGTCATGAGAAAATATAAATCTACCCAAATCTGCTAATATTATTATGTTTAAATGAGTAATGCATAGTGTATCCAACACAACTTTGCTCCAAATTAAATTTCTTACAGGGTTATGCAAGAGAGTCTGTCAAAAGTGATAGATGCTCTCGGCGAACAGTCTACAGCTGCCCAAGGGTTGAGTAAAGTTATCACCACAGCAGACAAGCTGCGGAACACACCAACCCATATCCTGTATTTAATGAAAGATCCCTCGGCAAATGGGTGAGTAAATTCATTAAATAAATCTTATATCCTTAAACAAGCAATTCTAGTATATATTATATATATAATTGGAATCTCGGAATCGGCTCCAACGATATACATGAAATTTAGTATATAGGGAGTTTCGGGAGCGATAAATCGATCTAGCTAGGAATCATTTTTAGAAAATGTCATTTTATTCGTGTTTTATCGAATACCGAGCAAAGCTCGGTCAAATAGCTAGTGAGTCATTAAATGTCAAAAAGAAACATCCTTTCTAATAAAAAGGGTGCAGGTACATATTTTTAATTTTTAACCGACTTCCAAAAAACGAGGAGGTTATATGTTCGGCTGTGGATATTTTTTTTTTTTTTTTTTTTTATTTTTGTATGTTCAACGATTACTCCGCCGTTTGTGAACCGATTTTCGAAATTTTTGTTTTGTTGTATTAGGTTTCACTCCAATTTGGTACCATGTTCACAAAAGTGGTGACCTGATGATGGGATCCATGAGTAATCGAGGGAACTCCTCGAAATTTATATGGAAACATATGGTGATTTTGGTTTTATGTGAAGTGTACTAAGAATATGCTACCAAAAAGTCAAATATTGGGTCAAGGTATACCATGGTTTCGAAGATGCTGAGAGAACTCCTGACTCCTTATAGATACACGTTTGGGAGTTTCGGCGTTGTTTTAAGAACAGAAGGCATATGCTACTATGCAATTTATATTCATCATCATAATCATCATCATCATCATCGTCATCATCATCATTACCACGTCGTGTTAAGGTCACCAATGTCTCATGGCACAGACTAGATAATAGTACAAGGCATAGGTATGGATATACTAATAATAATAATTATGTACTGTATAACAACACCTGTTTATTTAATACATGACGGCGGTCGGCGCCGTAGAGGCGACGGCGTCGCCGCCGCGCGGCGCATGGCGGCAGACGACAGATCGAATCCTTACTAACTACTTTATATACAGATCGAATACTTTATTAACTACTTTATAAAATTTAAATAGACAAATAGAATTGAAATAAAGTTATTGTAAAAAGAGCATTTAAACAAAACAAAGTCATTAAGAGTCTTTTTAATTAGTTATACTTATTAATCGATAGATGGCGCACTAAGTATCGATTTGAATTCTTTATTACAAGAACAGCTGTCAATAATTATGATAATATTAAATATTATGAGTAGCTACGCTACATCCTATGCAAGTTTATACAATTTTTTATCTGATAGATCCTTCGATCGTGGAAAAACGAGACACAATAGCCTTTCTATTGTTATCGCAATCGCCGGTGACCGCTTGGGGCTTGAAGCATTAAAATTGTTAAATTACTTAGCACAATATGTTCACTTCACTGATAATAGGTATATTATTTTGTGAGTGTGAGTTGTGACTCTTAACAAATTGTAATAAGATACTTAGGTAAAATATACGCGAAGGTTTATCTACTAGTGTAACTAAAAAGAGTGAAATTATTATTATTTTTAACAAAAAATTAAAACCGACTTCCAAGGTAAAAACAATAATAACATTAATATGAACTAAAAAGTATTAAATAATTTCTACTATCTAATAGTGCCTTTTTCCGAATTCGGCTAAACCTCAACTATTTCTGTACTCAATCTTCATAATTTTGAAGTCGGTGCCAGTTCCAAAAGTTTCAAATATTCTGTCAGAGGACTGAAGTTTCAGCTATCTGGTACCGACTTCAAAATTATGAAGATTGAGTACAGAAATAGTTGAGGTTTAGCCGAATTCGGAAAAAGGCACTATTAGATAGTAGAAATTATTTAATACTTTTTAGTTCATATTAATGTTATTATTGTTTTTACCTTGGAAGTCGGTTTTAATTTTTTGTTAAAAATAATAATAATTGTAATTGTACCTCAGTATTCCTAGGATATTGCTGTTTTTCTAAGTCTTAATTATATGCCTAGGTAAATTTAAAATAACGCTGTAGTGAAAAAAAATAGACGTTGCTGGATTTTAATCTATATTATGCCTTGAATGTTTGTAGTATATTTTGGGCGTACTTAACAGTGCAGTGTTGAGTGTACACAATATACCAATGTATCTAGTTGAATAGTATGACACATCAAACAATACCAAAACAAATGAGGTGCAAAAGTAAGGGCTCCCACACATAACTGCGAATTCGCATCCTTCGCAAATATCTGCGACACAACTCATAATAAAAATGACATTGCGATGCGAATTCGCGCGAATTCGTAGTTTTGTGGCGGAGCCCTGAGGGTAACACGTTGGTAGGTAGTCGCTATCGTGATTGTGAAATAACGATTAAGGCAACTTCGTGTTGTTTACAACTGCGGGCGTGTATATCAACCCCAAACATCTTAAATAGTACAATCAATACCCAACGCTAAATGCAAATGGCGCTTTAACGTAGATAGGTGTAAACTTGTTGGTTCGCAGCATTAAATTTATAGACATAGGCCGCGTTCAGCAAAAAGTATAAATTTTAAATAGTTTTCAAATGGTATTTTATTTGATTTTATGTCGGTCGCGTTTATACACGGTAAAGATCGGAACGGATGTCCTCGTCCACCTAAAGACCTACACGTCTGTTCCTACACGAGGTGCGTACAGGGGTCAGGGACACGCTATTGGTAGATCAGCAATAATCAGACTAATAAGATTAGTAGGTATATTTGAAACAGAGAAGGATACTTATATTGTTACGGTAATAATATTATTATTATTTATTATCATATTATAGCTGTGCTCAACCCACTAGTTTTGCCGAGCCAAAAGCATGAAAGTTGTGGGCCTATTCTTACTTATTTATCACTAGCTGTTGCCCGCGACTTCGTCCGCGTTAGCATATATAATAACGGAGATGGGTTTCATGTTCCTAACTTAAGAAATGACGGACTTTCATTCAATTTTCAACCCCTACTTCACCCCCTTCGGGGTAAAATTTTCAAATTTTTTTATACTGGAAAATAAGCCCCAAATTGTTTCATTTTCTAAAATTGGATAAAATTCTATCATTGAGAGATCGACCTAGCGGATTTTTAAAATGTTGTATATTTATCGAGTTGTTGAGAAAAAACTAGGGTTGCTGAGGATTCCTCTTCCGCTTCCTCATAATGAGGAAGTTCCGCAATATTTTGGGTTCCTCAACCGTTACCGCATCCTCATAAATAAAAAAAAAACCTCTTCCGCTATCGCTTCCTCAACATTTAAGAGGAATTTATGAGGAATTTCACTACGCATGCGCGTCGCGTATCCAATCATGGCGTGGCAACGCACACGCCAGAACGCGAGAATTGTATCATTCACTCATATTTTTTTGTGTGCTCGACATCTTTTGTTTGGTATGTATTAGTGTTTTTTTAATGCAATAAGGGGGTAAACGAGCAAACGGGTCACCTGATGAAAAGCAACTTCCGTCGCCCATGGACACTCACAGCATCAGAAGAGCTGCAGGTGCGTTGCCGGCCTTTTAAGGGGTAATAGGGGAGGGTAGGGAAGGAAATAGGGAAGGGTAGGGAAGGGAAAAGGGTAGGGGATTGGGCCTCCGGTAAACTCACTCACTCGGCGAAACAGCGCAAGCGCTGTTTCACGCCGGTTTTCTGTGAGGACGTGGTATTTCTCCGGTCGAGCCGGCCCATTCGTGCCGAAGCATGGCTCTCCCACGTCAAAACTCGCATTCGATCGTGAACTTCACATTCGATCGTGAACGCGTTTGTAGTTTACTAAGATTTTGTATGGGATTACTTTCTGGCTGAGCTCACTCCCGTGAGCAGGTGGCGCTGTACAATTCCCATACAAAATCTTAGTAAACGCCAAACGTGTTCACGATCGAATGTGAAACAAAAAATTCACACTAGGTACACGAACTCCTTAAGAGCCCGGGTAACCCTCGAAATTCTCATACATTCGTAATACCAAAATCATTTTGTCATACGAAAATATTTAACATGTTTGAGTTATTTTTCAGTATAAAATAGTAATTACCTAGGTTCCTGAACAAAAATTAACTTCAAAATATTTAAACACTAAAAAATTTTTTTTTGTGTATAATTTTTTTTTACTAAATTTAGTACTAAATATTTAAACACTAAAAAATAGAGTAAAACACTCAAAAATTTATAAATAATTAGTAAATTTACTACAAAATATTTTAATACTAAAAAATATTTTTTAGAGTTGAAATATTTTGTAGTAAATTTACTATTTATTTATATATTTTTTAGTGTTTTACACTATTTTTTAGTGTTTAAATATTTAGTACTAAATTTAGTAAAAAAAATTTATACACAAAAAAAAATTTTTTTGTGTTTAAATATTTTGAAGTTAATTTTTGTTCAGGAACCTAGGTAATTACTATTTTATACTGAAAAATAACTCAAACATGTTAAATATTTTCGTATGACAAAATGATTTTGGTATTACGAATGTATGAGAATTTCGAGGGTTACCCGGGCTCTTAACTGCTGGACCGACTTTGATGATTCTTTATTGTGTGTGTTTCGAGAATGGTTTAGATTCATAGTTTGGTCCACTAGAAAATGCCCTTTTAATTATTTTTTGTGTATTGTTATGTACAGACAGGACAAAAGTTTTTGGGTTGGGTCTGCTAGTATTTATAATCCTATCATCCTATTCCTCATCCGCTTCCTCATCCGCATCCTCTTCCTCAAAAAATATCCTCTTCCTCATCCGCATCCTCTAAATTTTCGCGTGACAATTCTTCTTCCTCCTCCTCTTCCTCATAATCACTTCCTCAACAACCCTAGAAAAAACTAATTTGGCGATGAATCTGCGTCGTTCTTTTTCGCCTGGCATATGAAAGACGGGCGTGAGTGTAAAGAGAGAAGGACGATGTTTGCTTTTTTTGCATTAGTCGCCCTCTTAATAGTTTTTGCACAGCGATGATGAATCAGTCAGTCAGGACATGTAATTTTATAAGTATAGATAAACTAGATGACGCCTGCTACTCCGTTGCGACTTGCGCCAAATCGTTTATGGCCTTTCTCGGGACTCAAAATATTTCCATGTCTTTCAACAAAATCGGTTCAGCGGTTTCGGCGTGAAGAGGTATGATACTTTGAGATATGGGAAATTGATAAATTACATAGGATAGTTTTCATTATGGATCAAATGTAATGTTCCCGATTAGCTTTGCCCACACTGTGCCTTTTTTTGTTCATCAAGGGCATGCATTATAGCGCAGTCAACAGTGAACGTGAGGCATGCCTGCAACACATGCCCTCTGACCGTATCCAAAACTTTCGTTTTGTTCTTTAATGACAATTTTTTTTATGAAATAAGGGGGCAAACGAGCAAACGGGTCACCTGATGGAAAGCAACTTCCGTCACCCATGGACACTCGCAGCATCAGAAGAGCTGCAGGTGCGTTGCCGGCTTTTTAAGAGGGAATAGGATAATAGGGGAGGGTAGGGATGGGAAAGGAAGGGAATAGGGGAGGGTAGGGAAGGGAATAGGGTAGGGGATTGGGCCTCCGGTAAACTAACTCACTCGGCGAAACACAGCGCAAGCGCTGTTTCACGCCGGTTTCCTGTGAGAACGTGGTATTTCTCCGGTCGAGCCGGCCCATTCGTGCCGAAGCATGGCTTTCCCACTATGTTGGCGTTGCGTTCGTTGACGCATTCAATTATTGCGCCAATACGAAAGTTGAATGAAAGAAGATGACGAAAATTGAAGACGAAAGTGCACAGTGTGGACATAGATAGCTATTGGTAAATTTCGGCGCAGCCCGCGCAGGTGAGTTGCGACTTACGGTCGCCTAGTAATTTTATAATTGAATTAAGTTTTACTCCATGGTGATATCCGCAATGCGGATAATTAAGAAAGATTGCATGTTACGCTTCGAATTTCGGCAGCCTATTAGCTGCTCTTTTGGGGTAATAAAGTTATTTCGATTGGGTAAATAAGTATTAGACGGAATCGACGTCTACTATATAGTTCTTTTGTCGAACGTTCAGGGCTACAGCGTAACATTAAGGTCACGACTCACGATGGAAAGAATTTTATCAACAGAATGCCAAATTTATTATCAGTTTATTATAAGTACAATACTTTCTTTGCAAATTGCGCTCACTAATAGAAACACAAAAAGTTTCTCTTAGTCTGATAGTTTATAATTTATATTCTAAATCAAAAGTATCATAATTAAAGTGCTCTCTAACACATTGATAGCTTCTAGATATAAATTTTACACATTTTCTGTCTATTTCTGACTACGGAACCCTGAAAACCATGTTCTCATCTTATTTTCAAGTCTCGTCCACATCCCATAAACAATGCTAACGTCATAGCCTCTTAGACAATATTGTTGTGTATGGTATTACATTACCTATTGTAGGCGGTAGCCATCTTGGCAAAGGCTTTTGTTCCTGTCTGATGTCTCGTTGATTATAATATTATATTATAGGGAGATAAGTATAGTATTTGCCTTTCTGTAATTGTTGTCTAGATTAAATAAGCTACCTTCTTCCCTTTACTAATAAACAAGTTACACGTGCTTTATTTTAAGTTAAGCTTGTCTTAAGACAGTACATTAATACTATAATAAAAATGAATTTTTAATTTTGTTAGTCTCGTTAAAACTCGAGAACGGCTTAACAGATTTGCTAATTTTAGTCTTGAAATATTCTTGGAAATCCAGGGTTTACATTAGGAGGAAAGTGATAACTGATACCAAGGTCACCGGGCTATCTAGTACAAAACATATAGTACGGAAGCCCTAGAAGATTTTGATAAGACAAACAACATTACATTTTTATTTTCGAAAAATCTCGAAAGTGGTAGCTAACAGAGATAGAAAGGATTTCATACTTTGACTTGATGGTGATAAAATATGGATATAACTATTAACCTACAAATATACAAAAAATCAGCTGGTTAGGGTTCCGTTTTAGGGCACAGTAGTCAACCAAGTTTTGTTGATTACAGAACCCTAAAGTTACTCACAAAAGATTAGCTTGTTAGTAATCACAAAAAAATTTGTTCTAGGGCTCCCACACTAATAGTATATTATGTGTTTAGCTGTAGCCTATCTCAAATGAGAGCTAGCCCAAAGACACCGATAACGTTTACTTCAATCAGATAATATAATATGGCGCAAATGGGGCATTCTAGATGCTCCCTCGGCTGTGACGCACTGTGGTTTTTTTTACACCCAAACCAACCACTGTGACGCTTTGATGGCGATTGTATTTTATATTGTATTGTGTTACTTGCTGGCGAAATTCATGCTATTGTCAGAAAAGGTCAATCACACCGCGACGGAACGAAACGTGAGGGACATTGTATTTGTAACCATTGGGTATTCTACACAAAAATGTACATTTTTCTTCAGACATTAGTCACATATTCTACATGTATAATATTGTGTAGCGCAATTTCAACTCCTTCAATGAAAAATTAGTCATCTTGTGCAGTGAATAAAGTTCAATTTTGAATGGCTATTAAATTGCATCACCTCGTAACATTTCGTCTCGTTACTGTGTGATCTGGCACTTATTAAATGTTTATAATAATATGAATTATGATATTTTCTGGCCATGATTTTATGAGGGATTTTTTTTTGCTTACATTGAACACGTTCCGAAAATACTAGACCGACTTTCTATAGAAAGGTCGTCTTTTATACACGGAAAAATTCCTTTGCACAAAGTCGCAGAGAAAATCTACTTTAATTAAGTATTATTTATAAATTATAATCTAATCAGTCGTTTTACTGTTTGTTGTTTTTATTATATGGATATTATTCGAAATTTCATATTTTATGATAATTTTATTCCAATGCTTACGTGATTTTTTATTATCTAAGCGTTTGCTATGCGAAATTGCTAATTTGTCTAGATAATAATGATAATTTTTGTTGTTATATCTGTAACGAGCGTATGAATATTCAAAACGAAACTATCCGTGTAATTATAATTAGACTTTATAATATAATCTCGATACTAATTTAAAAGTGCGACAGTGTATCTATCTGCTGTTACATAAATGCAAAAATGTTTTCGTTTTCGCTTCGTTATAGAATCGTCGATGAAAATGTATGGAATTGACATAATATCACAATAAGCGTTCGTTAGTATGACGTTGACGTTCGACTCGTCTTTAAATGTCAATTCCATACATTTTGATCAGCGATCAGTGGCGGGGCAAGACCAAAATTTTATGTGGGCGAGATACATTTTGCGAGGCCAGCCCAAATGGATTATTTTTACACAATATTTTTTTTATAAATAAAATTTGAGTCTCAAAACGCGTAAATTCCCAAAAAAAATCCTCGGGGTCCAAGAGGCGCGAGGCCCCTTGGACCGCGAGGTCGTGGGCGGTCGCCCACACCGCCCACGCCTTGCGCCGCCTCTGTCAGCGATTCTATAACGAAGCGTAAACGAAAAAGTTTCGGCTAAATGTCCAGGAGAATTTTGTCTGGCTAAACGTCCGGTGCCCCGTGGCCCCGTGGGCCGTGATTAACGAACTTCGACGCCATGAAGTCGTGACTCGTGATATCAACATCTGGCCATTTAGCCGAAACTTTTTCGTTTTCGCTTCGTTATAGAATGGCCGATCAAAATGTATGGAATAAGAATATGGCATAAGACTAGTCGAACGCCATCGTCATATTAACGAACGCTAATGTCAATTCCATACAGTTTTCATCGGCGATTCTATAACGAAGCGAAAACGAAAACAGTTTGGCACACCCCCGTGGTTTGGTATACTTATCAACTAAAAATATGATTTTAAAGAGACCCCTATACAGGATGTAACAAAACTAAGTGCATACTTTAGGGCAGTGGTTCTTAACCTTTTAGTCATGAGGGACCATTTCACCAAATGTTTGTCTAGTCGGGGACCAGCCGGTTGGTTTACCTAAACTAAGGGTTTAAGAAAACAAAGACAATTTATTTTTATAATTAAAACTTTTTTTTTATTCGGCAAAAATCTAAAAGTTACAGATTTTAATTATTTTTATACTGTATAGTCCATAGTCCATACTCTTTACTAACTTCTGAATTCTCACATATTATTAGGATGGCTTCGTGGACCACTTGGAATACCTCCACTCTCCAGGGACCACTAGCGGTCCGCGGACCACCGGTTAAGAACCACTGCTTTAGGGTGTGAATGGGTTCCCTATAAAGACTTCGCTGTGAAAGTAGCAGCGCTGAAATAGTCACTTTTAAAATTTTGTATGGAAAAACTCAAGACCCTGGGGCGCCTACCCATACAAATAACAAAAAAAAAAATGCTCTTCCAACGCTGATACTTCATAGTGAGCTCAATATAAGGGACACTTATATTGAGCTCACTATGGATGGATATTCTGATTTCTGAATCGGGTCACGAGCTGCCAGACGATAAAAGCTATGAAATTGGATGAGACTGGCTCTGGCATAAATGGAGGCCTATTGCTATGACACCGACTGTAATGGTTAGACTAGATACATACTATATTAGTGATTTTGAGTCTCAAGACGACTACGTAACCCGCTACACAGGGTGTACCAAAAAAACTTAATTTGCCTATACAAATGTTAAAAATACTCTTTCAGCGCTGCTACTTTCACAGTGAACTCTTTATAGGGGTGAGGTTTGTTTTGTTACACCCTGTATTTACTTGGCCATTATTACGTAAGAATACATTACCGTAATGAAACCGTTAAAGATACCTGTGCTAAAATTTGCCTCCATACAAAACCGCCAATTATGGTAAAAGCTGTGCGTCTAATAGTGATTGGTAACTTTACGACACTCGTGTCAGCCACTGTTTCATTGCCTTAGTAGGGGAGCCCAGGGTGCTATTCGTGTAGTTACTCGAGCGTGGTGGAGACCTAGTAGATTTTGTAGATTATGTTAAACGGAGAAAAAATTTGTATAAGCGTTTTTTTATTTTACCTGTGGTTAAGGTCAGGAGCAACAGCAATTTTAAAGTTATGAAATAGAAAATACATTTAAAAATTGATTACAGAAGTAATTTATTACAAGTTTTTTATATATATTTAGTCGACTGCGACATAAAATATCTGGAAAGCTTACTTAAGAAAATATAAAACCTTAATTTTTGAAATTTTATAATGTTTCTGCTTAACGCACCTTTATGTCATCAGTGTTGTATGTGTAAGCTTCTTTGGGGTATTTCCTAACCCACCAATTTAGAAAACTCTTTTTTTATACCATGACAACAAGATACATGTGGAAAGCCTATACAAACTTAATAAAAATATTTAAACACTAAAAAATTTTTTTCGTGTATAATTTTTTTTACTAAATTAACTACTAAATATTTAAACAGTAGAAAATAGAGTAAAATATTAAAAAATATATACATAAATATTAAATTTACTGCAAAATATTTCAACTCTAAAAAATATTTTTTAGTATTTAAATATTTTGTTGTAAATTTACTATTTATTTATATATTTTTTAGTGTTTTATTCTATTTTTTAGTGTTTAAATATTTAGTAGTAAATTTAGTAAAAAAAAATTATACACAATTTTTTTTTGTGTTAAAATATTTTGAAGTTTATTTTTGTTCAGGAACCTAGGTAATTACTATTTTAAGCTGAAAAATAACTCAAACATGTTTTACGTATGTATGAGAATTTCGAGGGTAACCCGGGCTCTTAATCTGACTAGCTCGATAATGTCGCGAAATCCCCTCTTAGGCTCCCCTACTATGTTTAACCCTGGCGAAGCAAGGTTATAATAGGGGAAGTTTTATGAGACTTGTATCAGTATTACAGATGCTTGCGAAGTAACACCATATTTTGGCGAATAGAGGTTAAATAATCAAATGTTGTACTTAATTTGTTATTTTGTTATTAACTGACTCCAAAAAAGTTTTTTGTTCGCCTGCGAATTTTTTTTTTGTGAAACATATAAGGAAAAAAAATTGTTCAGTCGATAAAAACCGCGAATTATTATCTGTGTTCCTAATAAGTTAATAGCATTAGGACACTTGATACCCAAAGCCTGTATTATATTTCAATTTTAATATACGATCTCTCCACGATTAACCAGATTTAGGTCGTCCTCAAGGATGTGGAAAGTGGATCGTTTTTAGTGTCCTAAGTATGTTATCCTGTAAATGCTGTTGTTATAGTTTCTCTACACATTCCGAACCACTGGGCATGTCACTAAGAAAAACTCTTATACGTTTTTAGGGTTCCGTAGTCAACAAGGAACCCTTATAGTTTCGGTCTGTCCGTCCGTCTGTCTGTCTGTCTATCCGCAGTTTTGCTCAGAGACTATAGGACCTACAAAGTTGTAATTTGTCATGAATGCACATATTAATGTTGGCGACAACATGGTACATGAAAATATAAAAAAAAATATATTTTTTATGGTACCTTCCATACACATCAAGCGGGGATGAAAATTTTTTTCGCGTCCACCCCATCGTGTGGACACCCCACACGATAGGGTAGATAGTTTAAAAAAAATTATGAGTATTTATAGATCATTTTCCGATTTAGGGATCCGTTTGTGAAATATTAAGTTTTAAAGTGGAAAAAATCGTTAGAGTCCAGTGTCCCCTTCTACCAGCTAAACGGCTGCTTCTGGAAATGTGAAAAAATTCACGGGAGTAGGAAATATGCTATATTTAAAAGGAAAACTATCACGGCTAAGAAGAATTCACAAGTTATTGAGTAATCGTCGATCAAATGAAAAAAATGTATTCGGCAAAGTATAAAGGAATTTTTCGTTCAAATTCCTTTGAAAGTAACTGAGATGATGTTGTTAGTCCTTAGTAGTGTAAAACGCATTATAAATGTACATTCATTGACCATACAAAAATTAAAAAAAAACTAGCGGTATTACGAACCCTAGATATTGCGCGTGGCCCGACACGCACTTGGCCGGTTTTTCGTGTTATACGTTACTGTTTTTGGATCATGTCTAAATTATAAAATATTATGTATTAATTATGTACTACTGGCTCGAGCGATACATAATTAAGTGTCATACTATCAATTTCCTGAATCGCATTTTTCATTAAGGTCCTAAAACCAATATTAAATAACTAACAATATGTTTTCAAATTGTAGCAAGACTAACAAAATTTAAGAATCATTTTTATTTATATAGATTGATATACTGATGGCAGAATTGGACAATTTTAATGTCTGAACTAGAAAATCTGAAAAGAATAGTGCATATTCTACCAAATTCCCTATTCCTCTTTCACCCGCATTCGCATGTGATGGTAACCAGATACAAAATTTCGCGCACTACAAATGAATGGACGAATTTCTGGAAAAACTGTAGTGGTACTTTATATTGTATAAAATGTATGTTTTTTTTTTCTAAATTCCAGAGGCAAAGGCGAAGTGATAGGTCTGTTGAAGGTGGGCCGCAAACACCTCTTTCTCTTCGACGAACAAGACAAGGTGAGGGAGGTGGAACCCCTCTGCGTGTTGGACTTCTACATACAGCAGGACCGCCAGCGGCACGGCTTCGGGAAGATCCTGTTCGATTACATGTTGCAGGTACATACACCTTTAGGAGCCAATGACAATGCAATTGAAAAAAAACGGGGAATGGTAAAGCTATTGCATAGCATTTTTTATCAACTTGTGCAAATATAATTCGCATGCGTCGCACGTGCATAAACAACGTGCCGAAGTCTAGCTATGCCGGTCGGAGTAAGGGGGTTAGGTTTTTTTCGTTACATAATTTCTTGAATCAGTCGCCGCGCAGAGAGACAATACCTAGTACTTATTTAGGACCGCCGAAGAAATTGATTCTTCTGCAAGTGGCAGAGTCTACGTCATTTATTATTTTGTTCTTCTATAGTCTATATCTATGTCACAGCCAACTGGTTTAAATAGCCGTTCAACCAAACAGCTAGCTTGCGTAATAATAGCACTAAACTAATAGTCACCTTAGTTAATTTACCATAAATTTTAACCAGTTGGGTAAGCGTTGTCTAGCTGTAGTATTGAACGTTGCAGTCAACAAGTCGGCTAAACGACGTATAGCCGTGTGATTGAATGGCGTTGTTCAGTCAAAGGGCTAGCTGTTTGATTGAATGGCTTTTTTAAATTGTTAAATTACCTAGCACGTGTTCACTTCGATTTATTTAATGTAATGTTTAAAATTATCTACCTACTTGATGTTTGTGAGTATGACTCTTAACAAATTCTAATAAGATACGTAGAATATACGCGATGGTTTACTAGAAAACTAAAAAGAGTGAAATTATTATTTTTAACAAAAAATTAAAACCGACTTCCAAGGTAAAAACAATAATAACATCCTTATAATAATATATGAACTAAAAAGTATTAAATAATTTTTCCTATTTAATAGGTAGTGCCTTTTTCCGAATTCGGCTAAACCTTAACTATTTCTGTACTTAATCTTCATCATTTTGAAGTCGGTACCAGATATAGAGCCTGAATCTTCAGTTCTTTGACAGAATATTTGAAACTGGCACCGACTTCAAAATTATGAAGATTGAGTACAGAAATAGTTGAGGTTTAGCCGAATTCGGAAAAAGGCACTATTAGATAGGAAAAAATATTTAATACTTTTTAGTTCATATTATAAGGATGTTATTGTTTTTATCTTGGAAGTCGGTTTTAATTTTTTGTTAGTTACTAAAATAGTTGGTAGTAAGATACTTTGAGTTCCGTGAAAGGAGTAGGTATATCCGTCGCAGTCGACTGGCGCTTCAACTCCGAAGCGGCCACATGTGGCCGCCAGAACAATAGATTTCCAAGAATCCGTGATCGAAGGATGAGCCAAATCGCACCCAGCAGCGCGGCGAGCATTTTCAGTGTCGTATAATTTTAAATTTTATCTTAATCATTGTTATACATAGTATCGCTTGAGAAACTTTGAAAGGAAGAACTTGGAAAACGTGGAAGACTATGTCTTACAATAATATTATGAAGATAAAGCTTAAAATCATATGACACTGAAAATGCTCGCCGCGCCCTGCATGCCGGCGGCCGGCCTGCCTTCCGGTGTGATTCGGCCCTTAAGGCGCTATATTGAAAGTCATTTTACCACAAGGGCAATTTTATACTTAATTTGTATGACTATAAAGTCGTGAATACTCTGCGGCCAGAAGCTATCGGCTCGCTCGGAAAACATGCGAAAAACGTAATTTTAATTATTTAAAAAATAACTAGGAGCATTTAAGCAAAATGCTTCTATACGATTTTGAGTTGCAAAGGTGTCTATCAATTAAACTAATTTCCTACAATACATCTATTTTCGTTTAAAAATAATCTTCAAATTTCGTATTTTTAAGAGGTCGTTTCGATCGAGAAATGTATCGAAACAAAATACATTAATCGTGTTTCTGGTTCTTCCCAAACCTAGATAAGACTATGAAGATATGTATATCTCATTACCAGATTTGTAACATTTCTGAGGGTCCTATAGTATTACGTCAAAAAGGACAGTTTTTTCAATAAAGCGCCTTAATCTATCAGATAAAAATTGTATAAACTTGCACAGGAATTCGATCTGTATATGTACGGAAATAAAGAGCAAAATCGTGTAAATAAATAAAAATACATTAAAGTACGAAGTTAGAAGTAAGTATTTTTTTACTCATAAATGCGATTGTGTTTCATATTCCTATTACGATGTAGATTGTTTTCCTATGTTAGTTTTTTCATACTAAGAGTACAATTTATACTAGTGTAGTACTAGTATCGAATCAACTTACGAACTAGGGCCCGTACCACGAAACGGTTTTGAGACTCAAACAATCGTACGAGAATGTTGCGTCCTACTCAAACAAACGTGAAATGACGTTGTTATTAGAGCTGGACTCAGCATTCTCGTCCTATTGTTTGAGTCTCAAAACGGTTTCGTAGTAGACCTATAGTATCGAATCTCAGAAGTAATGTCAAATATTGTGTGCCTTACGCTCTGGAGTTAAGGTTGAATTTGTTATGTTCAATTTTGTGGTACATAAGTCGCTTAGAACTTGAATCATTTATTTTAAAACAACATAATTTTTTTTATTAAAATCGCTATGAAAAGTACCATTATATAATAAGAACATAACGTGATGATAGAATTGTGGTGTTGTGGGGGCATCTTGTATCCATATACACTAAAAAACCATGTGACAATGTGACAAATGGCCGTTTTCCCAGCATATTTGCATGCATATTTCGGCACTTTGATGGTCCATATAATCCGATATCTCTTGATCAGTATAACATATTTTACATTAACTATTGAAGTAGTTGAGCGCGAGCGCCGAGCTGATGAATAAAGATCAAGAAAATAATTATTTAAAGGAGTTTGTCGCATGTATATTTTATATAAAAATTACCCTTTTGTTTCCTACATTTTTCCGGGGTAAAAAGTATCCTATGTCCTTTCCCGGGACTCAAAATATCTCCATACCAAATTTTAGCAAAATCGGTTCAGCGGTTTAGGCGTGATTAGGTAACAGACAGACAGACACACATTCGCATTCATAATACAATACTACTTTAGTCAAGAGATTTCTCATTCCTCAAGGAGTTCATTGCCAGCTCCTAATTTAGAAACGTTTGAGTCCGCGTTGGTAGTTTAAAGTGGCTTGTTCAATTTCAATCCCTGCTTAGGCTACTAATAAGATTGGCTATTCTATAAAATTAGTCAGACTATAATTAAACATAAATTACATTCCTATAACCTTATAAGAGATTTCTGTATGTGCTGCGAATGACCTTGTTTTAATGTTTTAATGAAGTTAGGAGCTTCTGTACAAGCAACTATCACCTATGCCTAGGGAATGCAATCCCGCAAGAGCATTTCAATCCCGGTATTTGCGGGATTGAACCATCACAATCCCGCTGGATCCCGGTATTTACGGGATCCCGCAGGGTGGACTTAAAATTTTAAAACAAATCGTTATAATGACTTTACTTGATAGACCCCGTTTTATTATTAGAAACTCAAATAAAACAAACTACGTCGGACATTTTTTTACAAGGGTTTATTAATACTTCAGCGTTATTTAGACATAAAAATAAAAGAAAAACTGAACATTTTGTTTGGAAATGGCTACATAATAATAATAGTCACAAAAAAACTAAAAAACACGCTTATAATTATTTTCATCTTTTATTAGTAATATTCATTTAATTGTGTCTGCCAAACGGCTCCTGATATTCGACACAAGGTAGCTGAAAAAGTTCGCTCAGCTGCCACGCTGGTTGGTACAATTGTCATTTAAAGTGAATTCTATAATTCACCTATGTGAATTGAAGGTAAATTGTTTAGCGGGCTACATGTATCCAGTTCACGCACCCCCGCGTGCAGAGTTACCAGTATGAATCACGCTTCTTTATAGTCCCGCCAGTCCCGCGGGATCCCGCTAATTTTTCGACCGGGATTAGTCCCACAAAATGCATGCGGGATCCCGGTATTTCGGGATCCCGCTATCCCGGTATTGCATTTCCTACCTATGCCCTATGGCCTATGCCACCATATATTTATTTAGATTGTTTCATCTCAAAGAATAATAATATCCCATATAATGATATTCAGTTATAATTGAGTAACTAGATGATGCCCACAATTCTGTTGCGCCAAAATTCGTTTATCGCGCGGGCACCGTACATTTTTCCGGAAGAAAAAGTACCCTATGTGCTTTCCCGGAACTCAAAGTATCTCTATACCAAATTTCATCAAAATCAGTTCAGTGGTTTGGAAGTGAAGAGGTAACAGATAGACAGACACACTTTAGCATTTATAATATTAGTATGGATTAAAGTTCTTACAGAAATAAAACGCTACTTGGCAATGTATAAAAGCAATACAAAACTAAAATATCAATTTGCATCATCACATCACAGCTTCCCGTTTCGTCTCGTTTCGCCCAACTGACCCTTAAAACAGGTGACGTCGAACATCTCAGGATGACTTGTCGGAGTGAGGGGTGTTAGGTTTATTTTCGTTACGGAATTTCCAGATTCGGTCGCCGCGCGCAAAACCAGTGATAAAAGCTATACAATAGTTTAAAATTCTTACAACTTGTAACCGATCTAATAGTTAATACCGTAGTCAGTAAGTAGAAGAGTACGGTAGGAGAGTAGGTACTAGGTAGATACACTAAGGCCTAACCAGTATAATCTAAATCCTAAGTTTGAATTTCACATAATAATTTTAATATTTTCTAGGGTGGCACGACATCGCTCATTAAAATCTTCTGCGTTGGTGAATGTGAACGCCATGCATGCGTTAAGTGGAGGACTGGTGTGGAGACTACTTTTACCGACATTTTATATCGTTACATATTTGCTTAACCTCTCGTCTGTCAAGCGCTCAAAATGGGCGTCTTACCATTCAAAAGTAGCTATTTCTACTTTGACCACCGATTTAGTATTTTGTTTCAAATATAAAACTATGTATATTTACGCCACTATAAATAGTTTATTTATTAATTATTTTTAACAAAAAATTAAAACCGACTTCCAGAGTAAAAAACACTAATAATTATTATATAATGGACAAAAAAGTATGAAATAATTCTTACTCTTAATAGTACCTTATGCAGAATACTCCTAAACCTCTACTATTTCTTTTGTCCCAATAATGAGTTTCCTATATACGGACATACCTCATAATTCATAGATCTCATGATCAAATTGCTAACTTGGTAACCTGATCACCAAGTTTGCATCATTTACTTTGATATAACAATATAATTTTTGAAATCGTTCGACAAATTAAGTGATTTAATGATTCATGGTGTGGTGACTGGTTGTAGTGGTGATGATGATGATGAATGTAACTTGCATAGTAGCATATGCTTTGAGTTCTTAAACCAAAGCCGAAACCCTCAAACTTGCATCTCTTAGCACCTTCGGAACCAAGGTATATCTTAGTGCAAATTTTTGCTTTTTGGTAGCATATGCTTAGGATACTTGTCATAAAATCGAAATCACCATAAATGTTTCCATATAAAATTTGAGGAGTTCCCACTTCCCTCGATCACTCATGGATCTTATCATTAGGTCGAAATAATAAAATAATTTTCAAAATAGCTTAACTTTTTATAGAACAATGTTTAAAGACATCCGTGATCCGTTTTAATCTAAAATACTATGAAAAATACCTACCAATTATAATAGGGTCATAATATGAAGGTGTAGTATAGTGGAATGGTGGTGATGATGATGATGATGATGATTAATGTAGTAGTATATGCTTTCAGTTCTTAAAACAACGCCGAAACCCCCAAACATGTATCTATAAGGAGTAAGGAGTTCTGTTCACCACCTTCGAACCATGGTATATCCTGGTACAAAATCTTACTTTTTGGTAACATATGAAACCAAAAAAAACATATGTTTCCATTTGAATTTTGAGGAGTTCCTTCGATTACTCATGGATCCCATCATCAGGTCACCACTTTTGTGAACATGGAACCAAATTGGAGTGAAACCTAATACAACGAAACAAAAATTTTGAAAATCCGTTCACAAACGGCGGAGTAATCGTTGAATATACATACATGAAAAAAATATATATCCACAGCCGAACGTATAACCTCTTCGTTTTTTTGGAAGTCGGTTAAAAACTACATCTAGTTTACTACGCCCGCAACTCCGTTGCGCCAAAACTCGTTTATCGCGCGGGAACCGTTAATTTTTCCGGTATAAAAAGTATCCTATGTCCTTCAAAGTATTTCCATGCCAAATTTCGACAAAATCGGCTTAGCGGTTTGAGCGTGAAGAGGTAACAGTCAGACAGACAGACAGATGGACATACAGACAGACACACTTTAACATATTTTATAATATTAGTATGGATTCTATATAATAGCCAATGATAATAGCTTTCATGGCAATTTCTTTAGATAATATATTCAGTTCAATGAGAGTAATTATTGGAAATTGAAAAATTATCAAATTTTCGAAAATGGTTTGACAGTTCGTGACAGATCAAATAATAACGTTGAAGTTATTTACTGATATCTATATCTATATCTTTGTAATTTTTACTGCTTATTGACTCTTCAACACAACTATTAAAATACTTAGGTGATGCCCGCAACTCCGTTGCGCTAAAATTCGTTTATCGCGCGGAAATCGTACATTTTTTCAGGAAAAAAAGTGTCTTATGTCCTTTCCCGGAACTTAAAGTATCTCCATACCAAATTTCAGCAAAATCAGTTCAGCGGTTTGGGCGTGAAGAGGTAACAGACAGACACTCTGTAATTTTTTATACTATGTATTTTAATATGTAGAG
Source organism: Lysandra bellargus (assembly GCA_905333045.1). Classification (NCBI taxonomy): domain Eukaryota; kingdom Metazoa; phylum Arthropoda; class Insecta; order Lepidoptera; family Lycaenidae; genus Lysandra; species Lysandra bellargus. Next base: position 12,769,876 of record HG995319.1, on the reverse strand, counting down.
TATAACTAGATGATGCCCGCAACTTTGTTGCGCCAAAATTCGTTTATCGTGCGGGAACCGTACATTTTTTCGGGATAAAAAATATCCTATGTCCTTTCTCGGGAATCAAAGTATCTCCATGCCAAATTTCAGCGAAATCGGTTCAGCGGTTTGAGCGTGAAGAGGTAACAGACAGACAGACAGACACACTTTTCCATTTATAATATTAGTATGGATATGGATTGAGCTACTAAAAAACTTTCTCATTCTACACCGAAACGAGACAAGACAAGGCGCGACACGGCGATGCATAAAGCATAATACAATCATGGACGTATAAAAAAAGGCGGACGGAGTCCCACCATACACAAAACTGTGTCCTTCAGAGTCGGCCAGCTGACTGCATGTACACGGTCCGCACGCACACATTGTTACGCTAGTCCATACGATTTGACAGGCGTTAGTGTCTAAACACACTAGGCTGAATTACGCCGGCGTAATTTCCGCCGCGTTTACGCCGCGTTTAAATTGCATACAAAATACGGGCCGAATACTAGAGGTGATACACTATTACGTCGCGTTTTGCATACGTTTGACATTTGCGGCGGAAATTACGCCGGCGTTCAGCCTAGTGTGTTTAGACACTAAGAATGTGTGCGTGGCCGACTCTGAAGACACAGTTCTGTGTATAATAAGACTCCGTCTGCTTTTTTTTCTACGTTCATGAATACAAAATTATCATGGACTACTTTTGGGCTCCCACACATAACTGTGAATACGCATCGCAAATATCTGCGACAAAATTCATAATAAAAACGACATTACGATGCGATGCGAATTCGCAGTTTTGTGTAGGAGCCCTTTATGCGTCGCCAGGTTACGTCCTTTTCGTCGCGTTGGCGTGAACTGACCCTTATCTTAAAGTTAAAACAATCAATGTATGTAATAAGCTCGTAAAGCAGCCATAAACACCTTGAACGCAAGGCCAGTCGCCCACACTCAGGCGTGCTAACTCAGTCGTCATGTGCTAGTAAGTACTTGTGCACGTTTTGTACAATACCTCTTAAAAATCGATACAGCTACTTTAGAAATCTAAGTAAAATGTCTCAAATGTATATATTTTGTTTTCTAACTATTTTCTGGGTATATTTATTACTAGATGATGCCTGCAACTTTGTGCAGAATTTTTTTTATCGCGCGGGAACCGTACTTTTTTCGGGAAAAAAGTATCCTAGGCCTATGGGCTATATCCTTTCCCGGGAGTCTAAAATATGTCCATATCAAATTTCAGCAAAATCGCAATTTCAGCAAATTGATCGAAGCATCAGCTGTTTTAGGACTCGTATGACGTATCTATTAGACCGCGCTTTGTACAATTTGCCAATCATTGTTGTTCAGAATAAATCATGCAAAAACAGTTTTTAATTCATATTCTAATTAAGTAATTAAACAAAAAGTACCGATTGAAGAATTATTTGTCGTCAACAAAAGTAATACTTAAAACAGTGCCGTACCTCTCTTTAAAATTTCTTGTTACAAGGCTTATAAGTTACTACTTACTAGATGATGCCCGCAACTCCGTTGCGCCAAAATTCGTTTATCGCGCGGGAACCTTAAATTTTTCCGGGATAAATCGTATCCTATGTCCTTTCCCAGGACTCAAAGTATCTCAATGCCAAATTTCAACAAAATCGGTTCACGCTCAAAGCGTGAAGAGGTAACAGACAGACAGACAGACAAACAGACAGATAGATAGACAGACAGACACACTTTCGCATTTATAATATTAGTATGGATATTTACTATTATAATTTTATTTATTGCATTTAATATACTTTTTAAGCTATTGCATAGATTTAATCACAAGCTTTGAGCGTGGCGACCGAATCAAGAAATTCATAACGAAAATAAACCTAACACCCCCCAACTCCGACCGGCATAGCGGTGCGGCGTTGAAGGCCGCCTGACATCGTTTCAGTAGTCGGCACGGTGCAGTGTTGTGCGTGCGACTAGATGTATGAGTAGACTAGCTGCTAACTGCATTAACTTTGCCACGGCACACGTATTTTTATTTAAAAAAGCTAAGAGTTCTCGCTAACTCTCTATAATAATAATATATTGTTTATTTCTCCCAAAAATTACATATTACGCAATTTGTGGGAGACAAATTGCGTAATATGTAATTGCCAGTCCACACGATGCGTTGCGTTGACGCAGCGTTTGCCGTTGGACGCATAGCCGGCCACACGGGCGCTGCGTCATTGCAGCGTTATTACGAAGCAGTATTAACGTCAACACCCCCTCCCACTTCTCGGAGGCTGCTGTCTGTCTAGTGTGAACACCTTGGTTATTTGTATCTAAAACAACGCAACGGCAGTGTTGCGTCGACGCAACGCGCTGTGAGACTGGCTCTAAGCCAAGGCCTGTATATGTATATTGGTACCCCCAGGTCCTCACTCCTCTATTAATAAACTATCCTTTAATTTCCAGGATAACAATGCTGCAGCAAAGGATCTAGCCATCGATGGTCCTTCGCAGAAGATGGAGCAGTTTTTGCGGAAGAGCTACGGTATAGAACGTCTCATCCGTCAGAACAACAACTTCGCTGTGGCACCAGAGTTCTTCAGCACCAATACCAATATGAGGTAAGATATGACAGCGGTTATGCTTATTGAGTTACTATAATAAAAAATCGACCAAGTGCGAGTTGGACTCGCGCACGAAGGGTTCCGTACCGCTATAGAGCAAAAACTGTGATGTAAATATGCAAGCTGATCATTCATACAAAATTATTCCTTTTCGAGTAAAACCTTCATATAACCAGATTAATTGACTTCATATATTTTATAAAAGGCCTGTTTGCGCCTGTCTTGATTATACAGAGTCTAAAAAAACAAAGTGATACAATATATAATAATTGATACAAATAAAGTCCCATACAGAAAACACATTTTTTGCCTATTTTTGCTCTATAATGTTACGGAACCCTTCATGCGCGAGTCCAACTCGCACTTGGCCGATTATTTAACTAAATTATTCACTGTGTAACCAAGACTAAATTGTGTAAGAAAAAAAATCATTATCAATTTAAATTTTTACTTGCAGCCAAATTCGTAGACGACCTCGACGTACATATTATTAAAATATTAATTTCGCTATTCACCATCAGTGCAAACCATAAATGTAATATGCGATAGGTATATTAACTTTATCGTGCAAACATTTGCATAATTTAATAAATATAGATTTCATATAATACGAAATTCAAAACACCTGCTAAGTAAACACATTCTTACTTAAGAGCCCGGGTAACCCTCGAAATTCTCATACATACGTAATACCAAAATCATTTTGTCATACGAAAATATTTAACATGTTTGAGTTATTTTTCATCATAAAATAGTAATTACCTAGGTTCCTGAACAAAAATTAACTTAAAAATATTTAAACACTAAAATTTTTTTTTTGTATAAAACTTTTTTTTTACTAAATTTACTACTAAATATTTAAACACTAAAAAATAGAGTAAAACACTAAAAAATATATAAATAAATAGTAAATTTACTACAAAATATTTCAAATCTAAAAAATATTTTTTAGTATTAAAATATTTTGTAGTAAATTTACTAATTATTTATAAATTTTTGAGTGTTTTACTCTATTTTTTAGTGTTTAAATATTTAGTAGTAAATTTAGTAAAAAAAAATTATACACAAAAAAAATTTTTTTAGTGTTTAAATATTTTGAAGTTAATTTTTGTTCAGGAACCTAGGTAATTACTATTTTATGCTGAAAAATAACTCAAACATGTTAAATATTTTCGTATGACAAAATGATTTTGGTATTACGTATGTATGAGAATTTCGAGGGTTACCCGGGCTCTTAAGGCGGTGCACTGAGCGCAAAAAAGGGCCTATTTTTAAATTGATTTTATCATTTATTAAACTAGCAAATAAAATAAAATAAAAACAATATACCCAAATAATATTATATTGCTAAGAAATTGCATTGGTAAAATTGTTGCGTATTAAGAAATTATAAAGGTTTAATTAATTTTACTCAATTTCAAAAATTCTAAAACACATCTCGAAATTCAAAAATAAAAGTCAAGTCCAATAATAATATACTTGATGCTAACTCCATAATTTCATAAGATTTAATTTTGCTATATACTTAATAATAATGTAACAAACTTTTACATGTAAGCTTATTGAACTATCAAAGTGCCTTCTCGGTATGTTATTTTACTTTGATTTATATTAGACAATGTAATTTAGAGCGCTTACAGACGAATACGATAAGATTCCAGAAAAAAATCAATAAAAAAATCCAGCGACTGCCGTCTTAAGTTTTGACGTTAAAATCAATACATTTATAACGCCCATAACAACTGAAGGTTAGATGCAACATAAAGTTTGTCACGCCTAAAGAGGGGGAGGGGGTCGACGAAATGTAACATGGTGTGACAAGGAGCCCCCCTCCTTGTTTTGTCCCGGGGTCCTAAGTTTTGTGACATCACATTTTAAATTTAGTTAATTTATTAGTATTGGGTGGATTTAATTTTTAGATGTAAAAATTTGTGACGTCACACTAGGGTCTCACAATGTGACCACCTGTGACAAGAGGGGAGGGGGAGTCTAAAAATCATGAAAATCGTGTGACGTACTTTATGGATTTGTCATAGTGCTTAAAGTCGTTAAACAGTACCCTTACCGCAGTCACATTTAATCATTTCTCAACTTTAATTAATGGCTTTTAATTTAAATTGACAGAAAATGTATAGAGCTTATGTAAAAACTTTGAATTATTGTTGAATAAGTTTAAGGTAGGTCGACAAAGTTGCAAATTATTAATTAACTAGCTGCGCCCCGCGGTTTCACCCGCGTAAGCTCCGATCCCATGGGAATTTAGGGACTAAAAGTAGCTTATATGTTATATTATTCCTGGTCACCCCTACCTACTCACCAAGTTTCGTCGCAATCGGTTCAGTAGTTTTTGCATGAAAGAGTAACAAACATACATACAAACTTTTCATATTTATAATATTAGTAGGATATTTTTTATATTAATTATTAATAAGTTATTAATTAATATTATGATGGTCATCATGAAATGAGTGGCTACTCTTTTAGTTCTTTCAATCCCAAGCAGTTTAAAAATCAAAGGTCAACAATGTTGAATGTTAACACTACCGAAGAAAACATTTAACGAGTCGTTAATGCTTTATTCTACTTAAAATAACGAAATAATACATCATTATGTTTTACGATTGAGATTGTTTAAGTCCTCACGACATTCGTGATTTCATTATACACGTAAGTGAAATGTTATGAATATTATTTAAATAACATTTAACAATATTTAAGTTGCTCACGAATTTTAATTATTTGTGGGAAATTATGAGAAATTTAAAACTATTTTTTCATTAAAATATGTATTGTATGTATTAATGGAAGTGTTCTTTTTTTTGGTATCGTGATTGTAGTTTTGTGACGAGAAGTATACCCTGTATTCGCGTTATAAGCTTATAGTAAATCATCAGTATACAACTCTTAACGTGTCCGTGGTCACAATAACCAGTTACAATGAGTCATTTTAACATTTCCACTGATATCTTACTACTAAACGCGAATATACTGTAAGAGCCAGTTCACACGGGGCGTCGACGCAACGCGTCGTGTGGACTGGCTCTCACGTCGCATCTCATTGCGATTATTAACTAAGTTTCATGTAATGCTTATAGTATTGACCTACCACATCTAGCTGGACATGATGTCCAGGATATCCTATATTAAATCTTATATCTTTAAACGAGCAATTCTTGTATATAAATATATAATTGGAATCTCGGAATCGGCTCCAACGATTTTCATGAAATTTAGTATAAGATAGGGGGTTTCGGGGGCGATAAATTGGTCTAGCTAGGAATCATTTTTAGAAAATGTCATTTTATTCGTGTTTTATCGAATACTGAGCAAAGCTCGGTCAAATAGCTACTATTATATAATAAGGTGTAACAAAACTAAGTGATACTACTTTAGGGTGTGTATGGGTTACCTATATAGAGTTCCCTGTGAAAGTAGCAGCGCTGAAAGAGTAACTTTTTTTCATCTTTATATGGAAAAGTTCATGACGCCCAAACAAATCGTAAAAAAGACATTTCAGCTCTGCTACTATCACAGTTAACTATACTTACAGCATGACTGGTGAGACATGACCGATACATAAGGAGAGTATTCGGTACTCGATTCTCATTATAATTATGTAATAAAATTAGGTACTTAATTTTTGACCAAATTTCCCTTTAAAAGTTTAAACAAACGAATAATGGACACTTAGTAAATTGCTATGGGTCAGGCGCGGCGGCATGCGTCCCGCGCCGCGAGTTTAAGCTACATTTACTCAATGATCAATTTATATAATTTTTTTTTTCAACTAATATAAAAGCCAGATCACGTCCTCGAGTATAGAACATGTCTCACGAGCCATGCTGTATAAGGAACACAAATACATACTAAAGTATTATTATTAATTTTTGTTACACCTTGAATACAACAAAATCCTAGAAAATGACACCAAAGTATTTCTTCATGTCTTGTACAATGTCCCTGCATGTGGTATGTCAGTGCGTGTCATCAATGTACTAATGTGTCGCGGTGGTGACAGTTCGGGTCGGTCCACACCGGCGGTGACACCTGCAGCCGTCGGCCGCTTCGCCGCGCCGAAACCACACTCTTCCATTGCCACGGTACGTATACCTCCTGCTAATAATTTAAAATAAACCAAGAGCCAGGGGCAACCAGACCTTCGTCATTTTATAAAAGCTGAAAATTTATCTGTACATTTCCTCTATACATGGTGTAACAAAAGTAAGTGATAATACAACACACCCTAAAGTATTATCACTTAGTTTTGTTACACCCTGTATAGAGGAAATGTACAGATAAATTTTCATTCTTAATTACGTACAATTTTGAAGTCAGTTTTATCTATTTAAAAACTATTATTATTAGTAGGGCATAACTAGTAATAATTATGTAACTTTAGCTTTTATTTTAACCTTAGAACTAATTCTAACGATATTTTTAGGTCATTCACGGAGGTACTAAACCAAATATAGGAATTTTCAAAAATACACCCAACGGGTAAGGATTTCTAATTTTAATTTCCTACATTTTTTTCTTTGTTTTTTTTTTTGTTTAATTTTTTTTGCTTGTTTTCAGCTGCGGCCGTAGGCTAATGTATTTTGAATAATGTTATACTTTTGCCTGAAATTGTAAAATACACAAATTCACAAACATTTATGTAATTGCAAGACTTTTTTGTTTTTAAAATATAATTTATTGATTCTTTTATAATTATTTAAATAGACAAAGTTATTTGGTTGTAAATTCTATTTGATGAAATGAATAACTAAGTCGAAAGATTTGGTGATTATGATATTATGTAAATTAAGGAAACTATTTGGTATTATAAGAGCCCCTAACACTATTAAAATTATTTATACATTGAAAAATATACGTCTGCTTCCATTGTTTGCTGCCATCGTCTACAACATGTATTTTCTCATGTACAGCCGGCCTAAGATGCGCAAACGAGAAAATCTCGCGATATTTCACTCTCATGTGTAGTTATATTGTCGATAACGACTTAATGTCAAAATCATTTTTTGACATTGTGTCGATAGATTTTGACGACAGATCTATACGAGAAAAAAATTATGTCATGTTAGGGTCAATAGAGATGAAGAGAAACGCCATCAAACATCGAGAAAACGCGTAGACAAAATTTTCTCTTTGGCGTATGCTAGATGGGCTGGAGTCAGGACAGACCACCTAGCTGCATCATGATAATCAAACATTTTAAACACAAAAAAACTTTAGAAGGGCGATTTGTCCTTATCAAGCATATTAAAGACAGCGGACCTTGAATAGTTATAAATTATAATATTATTAATTTTATTATGTTGTGTTAGTATTTTATTAGTAAGGGTATATGCCGTATCAATTATACGGGGCCCCAAATTGAGAAAAAATTAATAGTAACCGTCCATTAATAGGTAACAAGGCTTTACTTTTTTTAGCCAAACAAATTTTCATACGGGGCCACGCCAATTTTTGTCTATAATACTAATCATAAAATATTAGGTATTATTCAAGAAACTACTTAGGTCTTAGAACATAGAACACTGAAATATTTTCAAATGTCGGTGTCACCTACGATTCGTTTTACGTATTTCATGTTCCTTGCATATTATTATGTATGTTGTTGAATCATGTATTTTCTAATAGGTAGGTATATATAAGTGAAATTATGAAACTATTGTACTTTCCATTATAAGGCTGGCTTAAAATGGAACGTACGACGGAAATTGCGACATTGCCACTCCGACTGTCATATAAGGTTAGAAATAATTATCTGGCGCTTAATTTAACAGAGACGTACGTGGTGGAACCAAAAAAATACATCAGGCGGATATATATGGCAGATAGTTTTATGTGGTAAATAGATAATGGGAGCTTTATCAGGAAGCGGTGAGACAGGCCCGTATATTATTTGTTGTATAAATAATTTTATTGATAAGGGGGCTATTATTAGGGCAGCATATTATTTTGGCACCTTTTTACATTAAATTAGCACAATTTTGTTTTTGCTTGTTTGGCAGACCTAGTTAACTTTATATGTTTATATATTGTGATTTGTGACTATTAGGATGTATGTTTTGACCAATGTTTTATATCATTGATTATTTTCTTTTATATATCCCATCAAGCCCCGTAAGGCCCATATGGGCCGCGATAACAAAAGATTTCCAGGAATTGATGATCGACGGTTTAAAAGACCAATGTAGTAATAAAAATTGATCAATGTAGTAAGCATGAAGCTATAACAGAGAGGAGCTGTCATATTCAAGTTTCCTTATGAAACGACGCGTGACAATTTGCGGGGTGAGGGGCACTGAGGGGGTGTCAAGCTCCGCCCACTTTTTAATATTTCATCTATCGGCTAAAAGCAAAACTACTAGCTTAGGTCGATGTTGATGTTACTCTACGTAGTTCAGCTATCTTACACTAGATGACATTTTGTCTTGAATATTATGGGACGTACTCAGAACTTTAAAAAATGTATATGAATTAGGTCATCAATAAAATTAGGGTTAGCATTTTGACTGATTTTTAATCCATACTTCCTACTAATATTATAAATGCGAAAGTGTGTCTGTCTGTCCGTCCGTCCGTCCGTCTGTCTGTCTGTCTAATCCCGGAAAAATGTACGGTTCCCGCGCGATAAACTAATTTTGACGCAACGGAGTTGCGGGCGTCATCTAGTGTAAAATAAACGAATAAACGGGTCACCTGGTGGAAAGCAACTCGCCCATGGACACTCGCAAGTCGCACCATCCGAAGAGCTGCAGGCGCGTTGCCGGCCTTTTATGAGGTAATAGGGTAACTAGAGGGTATAGGTACTCGGTATTATTTAGGAATAGGTATAAGTACCATTTTTCAAAATTTTCATGAAATTTTTCATAGATCAATTACCTACGGCTGCACTGGCCATCCGGCCTAAGATGCGCAAACGAGAAAATCTCGAGATATCTCACTCTCGTGTGTAGTTATATTGTCGATAACGACATAATGTCAAAATCATTTTTTGACATTATGTCGATAGATTTTGACGACAGATCTACACGAGAAAAAATGTATGACATGTTAGGGTCAATAGAGATGAAGAGAAAAGCAATCAAACATCGATAAACGTGTAGACAAATTTTCTCGTTGGCGTATGCTAGAGGGGCTTATGTCAGAGCGCGTCAACATTAGCAAACAAAACTGATAATGTGATACTTAAGGTGGGTTGTACCAACTTTAACTGCAGTGCAAAATGTCAAATCTCTGTTTAAGACCCAGTTTCATCAAGCAATGTTAAATAAAGAATGGCTTGTTAGATCAGTAATTAATGGCCTGTTAGAGCTATCGAGCGTTCCACCATGCCCTAAAGTCATGTCAAATCACCTAACATGGTGTTAATTTTTTTCCTGAAAATTTACTGTGTTGTTAGGGGGCGTCCACATATTACGTGAGGTGTTTTTTATTTATTTATTGACCCCCCCCCCCCCCCCCCTCCCCCTCTGGTGAGATTCCGTGAGATTTTATTCAACCCCCCCTCCAACAAATCTCACGTGAGATTTTTCAAAATGTGGGTTTCTGACGAAAACGTTTCGTTTGACAGTCAGTACATTTTATTTCGAACGAATTTGTGAATTATCTTCATCGTATAATGATTACGCTTATTATGATTAAATCTTAAGCATACATACAATCTGGATGAAATGGATTAAAATAGTATTATTTTGTTGAGAAAAAATTACGTGAGATTTGCCGAGACCCCCCCTCTCCCCAACGTGAGATTAGATGAGATTTGACTCGACCGCCTCCCCCCCAAACACCTCACGTAATTTGTGGACGTCCCTTAAAATAAATATTTTTTTCTGACGATTTTTATGGATAATATTTTTTTATACTCTCAATCTCGTTACCTGAAGCTTGAATAAAAAAATAAACGCAACAGACATCTGTCAATTTCGCCGGTCAAAGTAAAGGTTAAAGTTAAAGCTAAATTTAGCCTTAACTATAACTTTAACCTTAACTTTGACCACGCCTCTGGTGCAACCCACCCTTAAAAAATAATTTAATTCTAAATATGGCCCTGGACATATTGTTACGTTTCAAATAGTTATCCTAGATGTCGACAGATGGCGCTTTATAAGTACTATGATAATAAAAAGCTATATAAGTACCGTTTTAGCTATTAAATGTATTGAAGACAAAGTGTATAACAATTTAAAAAGTATTCAAGTATGATAATTGCAATAAACTTATGCAAAATTAAACGCATTTACGTCTGTATTATCTTTCAAAGGTTTGGCCATCTAGTGTCAAGTAGTATAATTAACGCTGAAAGATGAAATGTTCTAGAACTTTTGTATTTAAATTACATTTAAAATTATTTACGGATGAAATGTGATGTTATTTATATTATTTGAACGTCTGTCTGAGTAACTTTGACATTGTAAAACACAATACTTCATTCTTTCCTTGTTAAAAACGCAGAAAACACCAATTTATTGGGATTCTCGTGACGTGTGCACCTGAGAAACGCCGAAAGTGTACTGACTTAAGCCCCGCCCACAATGATGACATCAGGACCTAGTTGAAAATCACAGTGCACAGTTGCTTAGGCCAGCTCCTCTCTATTATAGCTTCATGGTAGTAAGTAATTACGACGACGAAACTTGATGTGAATAGTAATAAGTGAGATTTGAAATTGGTCTTTTAAATTTCTTATCTCTAGTTTGCTTGAAATTTTCACTGTTTATTACATATTAAAAACAAATTATAATATTGAATTGTATTTTTAAAAGACACATTATATTTTAGCGATGCACTGTGATAGTTATTATTTGCTGCTTTAAATGATTTGCATATACTTACTTAGATGTTTTTTAGCTTTAAGAATATTAATTGTACCAAATTAAAATCTTTCTAATATGAGTATTGTCTTCAAAGTTATTTGTAACATAAACTATGTACCTCATGATGGTATCACATACGAATAAATAATTTAACTAACTAGTGACAAAATACTAATACCAAAAAGTTTACATTATTATCTGTATAAGGCACGCGTCTCACGCGGCTTCGCCCGAGCACGAACGTCGGCATGTGCCTCGACGTGAGCCGGAACCGGAAGTTCCGGAGCCCGAGTCGGAAGTTCCAGAACCCGAGCCAGAGGAAGCTCATGAGGGAGAGGAGCCGGAGAAGATCAGCCCAGAGCGGCCGTCGACCCTGTCGGTGGAGCCGATAGCCGATGCCGACCCCGGCGCTCCATCCCCCGCCGGCTCCACCATGTCCCGTCGCGACTCCCAACTCACCGACCGCGGGTACTTCGACGTCAAGTTCTACCACAACAAACTCTGGTAAAGTCCTAACAAAACATACAAACTACGGCTCTGCCACGAGCTTCGGTAGATGTCTACTAAAAGCTTTGGTGCATTTTACCAAAATTAACTAATGGTAAATTTCTACCAAAATTAACTTTGGCAAATTTCTGCCAAAATTAACTAAATGGTAAATTTCTACCAAAATGAACTTTGGTAGATTCTACCGTAATGCTTTGGTAGACACTTTACTCTCGTTTATTATTCGATCCGCTTCTCTGATTTTTCATCTGTATTTAAACGATGGCATTTTAAAGTGATTAAGTAGCGCCTAGTATTCATTATGTAACAGCAGCATTTTTACTTAGTACAGGGCGTAAAAGTTGGATTTTCTAAGTATGTACGAGCAAAACATGTAGAGAATCCCTTTTATCGCTTTTTTGTAGAATATTGTTATTTATTTTAGAAGGCAGCGTACCAAACAAGAATGTGGCGAAGTTAGGTACCGTGTAGCATATTTTGTAACTTTACACTCTTTTAAAAGCTTTCAGATAAGGATAACGAGATATTTACCTTTATACTGTATACACTCTTGTTTGGTCGAAAAGGTATTTTTAAATATCTTCTAAAAATAGGAACTGTGTAAGATCTAATGTTTTAATGTTATAGCGAGGAAGGTGGGGAGAAAAGCGATTTAATATCCAGATTCTGAGCTTCTTAAAAAAAAAACAACATTGAACATATTTTCTGATTAATCGTCAAAACATGGACTAATAATAATAGGTGTTGAATAAACTCGAAACTAAGCATAATACCATATATTATTATCCTTTCATCCTCATTAAATCGTAAATCGTAATGACAAAGATGAGATTCAGTCAGTTTTGGGGCTAAGGAAAAAATAGTAGTGAGCTGAGACATGACTGTGTGGTTTTTAGGATTTCGAACCCAAAGGGCAAAAATACGGTGCCTATTACTGAGACTTCGATGTCTGTCCGTCTGTCTGTATGTCTCCAGGCTGTATCTCAAAAACCGCTATAACTAGTCTTCTGAAATTTTCACGGATTGTGCATTTCTGATGTCGGTTTAACAACAAAATATACTAAAAACATAATAAATTAATCCTTCAGGTCCCGCGCGAGCACCGGTGATCGCGACAACAATAGAATACAATAGCAATTCCTGGAAATTCCGACTGAAGTATTAAATTGTGTGATTTTTTTTCTATTTTTTCCTCGATATCAATAAAGACAACACATATGCACAATATTCACGAAATACCTAATCAGTTGTATTTGTACTTTAAAAATTAATATAATTATGTACTCTATTAACGTATTATGTATATTAAGCTAGTTTTAAAAAACTGTAAATAAAGAATAAATAAATAAATAATTATTATGGAGAGCTACCCATACAAAAATTGAACACAATTTTCAGCCTCTTTTTGCTCTACTGTGGTACGGAACCCTTCGTGCGCGAGTCTAACTCGCACTTGGCCGATTTTAATCCTTCAAGCCCCATAAGGTCACCGTAACCGCGACAACAATAGAATACAATAGCATTTCCAAGAATCCGCGATCGAAGGATATTATTACATTAATTTGACTATCACGGACTACGAATAACATAGTTTTGTTATTCGTAGTCTATCACGGACCATAAAAATGGATTATCAAATATTAAAAAAGCGATAAAATTATATAATAAGCGATAAAATATGTTTTATTTTGTTTTTTATCCTTAAGAGCCCGGGTTACCCTCGAAATTCTCATACATACGTAATACCAAAATCATTTTCTCATACGAAAAGTACAAAGTAAACATGTTTGAGTTATTTTTAGCTTAAAATAGTAATTACCTAGGTTCCTGTATAAAAATTAACTTCAAAATATTTAAACACTAAAAAATAGAGTAAAACACTAAAAAATATATACATAAATATTAAATTTACTACAAAATATTTCAACTCTAAAGATATTTTTTAGTATTTAAATATTTTGTAGTAAATTTACTATTTATTTATATATTTTTTAGTGTTTTACTCTACTTTTTAGTGTTTAAATATTTAGTATTAAATTTAGTAAAAAAAATTTATACACAAAAAAAAAATTTTTAGTGTTTAAATATTTTGAAGTTAATTTTTGTTCAGGAACCTAGGTAATTACTATATTAAGCTGAAAAATAACTCAAACATGTTAAATACTTTCGTATGACAAAATGATTTTGGTATTGCGTATGTATGAGAATTTCGAGGGTAACCCGGGCTCTTAAGCTCCTACTATTACTCCTACAGTCCTAACTTCTGGCAGCTAATCATAGTATTACTAATATTATTTCTTAGTATTAGCGACGATGAAATATGTAAAATAATAATATGATTCTCTGTCACCACCTTCCGCTCTAAAAAGTAAACTTATTATTATAATTGTGGTTTCTCGATTAAACATAATTTATATACTTAAATTATAGAATTAGAGTTTAGATCCTTCCAGAACAACATTCCCATTGCTAACATTTTTGCACTATCTCTAGAAATTTTGTAAAATTGAATGTGTTTAATGTGTCGTGTAATATTTAATTGAAAAATGTAATAATTTATTGTAAAAGTAAGCGACAGTATTCTTACTCTACTTACTTCTACTTATTATTGTAAAGCATTGTTAATTTATCTCAAACATGTTGGTGAATTCCAGTTGTGAAAGTTGTTTTGTTGCTAAGTTTGAAATAGTCTTTTAAAAGGCCTTTTTATTTGTACTGACTAGATCGTTGATATAAGTGTAACACATAAAAGCGTAGGTTCGACATTGTTTGTGAACGTAAAGCTTCTCCTTGATATTACGAGGTCGAAGCGGAGAATATTACTCAAACGTATTGTGATTTTGTTTTATTAATAAATGATTCGCTATTCTTAATTTGTTTTATTTCCTGGCTGAGTGAGCTCCGAGTATTGACACTTGAGAGGGATTGCAATCCGGATAATTCGAAATTCGAAAAGGCCGGATTTTATACATAGCGACACGCTCAGTCTGGCATCAGTTTAGTCCATCGATCTGCGAGTTGAGACTGACGGCGGAATGATGGCTGAAAAGTGCATACCTACCTAATAAAGAAATGATCATTCCGTCAATCACCAAGTCACACGATCATTCTCCCGTCATTCTGACCAAATTTGACTGAACTGAAGCTAGACTGACCTTGTAATGATGGGTTGCACCAGAGGCGTAGTTAAAGTTATGGTTATTTATAATTAAGGCAAACTTAGCTTTAACCATAACTTTGACTACAGAAATTGACAGATGTCTGTTGCGTTTATTTTTAAAGCTACAGGTAATGGGATTGAGAGTATAAAAAATTTAATTATCCGTAAAAATCGTCAGGAAAAACATAACACTGAAACATATTAAATTTTTACGAAAAAATTTTGATACAAGTATGAGCGGCTATGTTATGTATTGCGAAATGGCGTAATATGTTGTGCGAAATTTTAAAAGTGTATGTCATAGAGTTAATATGTACTACGTACTGGAGCCGCCATTGCAAACAAAAAACATGTCGCACTTGGGGTGAGAGGCGGGGCGGTTGATGACTATAGATCAGTACCGCAGAAGTGACAAAGTTTTGTGCCTACACTGAGTGTAGGCACAAAACTATTACTCAATAACTTATGAAGTCTTCTTAGCCGTGATAGTTTTCCTTTTAAATTCGGCATATTTGCTACTCCCGTGAATTTTTTCACATTTCCAGAAGCAACCGTTTAGCTGGTAGAAGTGGGGGACACTGGACTCTAACGAATTTTTCCACTTTAAAACTTAATAAATCAGAAAACTATATATGAATACTCATACTATTTTAAAAAAAAACCTATCCAACGACACCCCACACGATGGGGTGAACGCGAAAAAAAAATCATCCCCGCTTGATGTGCAGGTAGGTACCACGAAAAAATATTTTTCATGTACCATTTTGTTGTCATCATTAATATGTACATTCATGATAAATTACAGCTTTGCAGGTCCTATAGTCTCTGAGCAAAACTCCGGACAGACAGACAGACAGACGGACGGACAGACCGAAACTATAAGGGTTTCCTTGTTGGCCACGGAACCCTAAAAACCAGGATTTGAAGTAGAGGCGTGCGAATTTTAAAATTTAAAAACCCCGGACATCCCAGGACGCTGCTTAAAAACTATTCAGGACGTCCCAGGACACTACAAAAACTGGGACATGTCCTGGGAAAACAGGACGGTGGGCAACCGTAAGTTATATAAACCTTCCCAGGTGTTTACAGCACACACCTGCGTTTGCACGTGCAATCCTACTAAGTTTTAAAATGAAGTAAATTGTATAAAAATAATAATGAAATCTCTTACACTAAATTCATTATTTGTGTCCGAAGATATCTTTAGGTTACTATCTATAATTCGCAAATAATTCGTCCATGTGGTTATTATTAGCTTTCAAAATATGATGTATTTTGTTAGTAACTGTATTTCAGCAAGAATCTTATAACTTATCACAAGTGACAAGATAACGCCTAGTCTAGGGGACAGAATATGTCCAGACGTTAGTTACGGTCTACTACTGGCTACGTCTTCTCTTATTGATAAATTATTATAACATGCTATTGTGGCGAGAATGAAGATAAATAAAATAATAAAACACGATGAATCCATAAAGAAAACATTTTATTTGTATTACAGTTGTACATCTGCATGTAACCAATCTTTGGATTCTATTAGTTTACAACCACAAGGGGACAGGGCGATTGGGTACAGGTTGAAAACAAAATGGCGGAACCCAAGCGAGGTAAATGTGGGGTTACAAGATATTACACTGAACGTTACCACTATTACAAAATAAGCTACGATATGACCGAGTTTAAACATGAATACCTATACTGTTGCTGCATACATTCATATTATAATAGACATATAACACTAATTGTTTGTGACACTCTGAATGCAGTTCAAATATTCCAAACTAATCCACTCAAATGCGTGACTAGAATGTAAAGCGTTTTCATAAAAAATATAATTTCAATTTTGAATTACCATTATTTTACAGTTGCAAGCTTATTGGGAAGTTATGGTGTTGTATGAAATAATGTTGCACGGGAACAAAATAGTACGCGAATCATAACATCATAGCATTGATTTTATCCAGTACACAAAGTCCTCCATAGTGAAATAAACGCCTTACAAATCCCCCGTCGCGCCCAACGCAGCCCCTAAATTCGATGATACTTGAGCATCAGTATAACAGTCCAACAACTGTTTTCAGAGTGATATAGACGACTAAAACACGCAAAATTTTAAAATCGGTTATAATCCTCGCAGTAGCGAGGCGGCTTCTAAACGGTAAGCGATATCTACATAATGTATCGGAATAGTGCTAAAGAGGAATTAGGGATTGCCCCTTTACAAGAAACATATTCAACCCCTCCATCCGCTAATATAAAATACTTATGAATACAAGTAATCGCTAAGATAGTGTGAAGGATAGTACGCGAATCTATTTTAGAGAACTTACGTATATATTTTTTTATTCTTATAACGAAATACTTTTATAATAATGGAGACTAGCATACATCAGTGTTCTTAAATAACTTTAAATATAAATTGTCTGTTAACTATACGACCGAGGTCGATGTAACTACTTAATATATATGTATATAATATATAGAATTTAAATATATCCCTAAGTTTTTGATCACTAAATACATAATCAAATTATAGAAAAGAATTGTTGAGCACAATCATACCAATTTCTAAAAGCCGTATCACAGTACGCTAACTTAAAAAATAATGCCACGAGAATTATTCGCTCAACGTTTGGTACCTTATTCGACCGTAGTGAAGTTTGCCAGTCTGCGACGTATCACTAAATTGCCTTTACACGTCATTTTTAAAGACCAAAATATAGTTGTTTGAAGAATAAGGCGTTCATATTTTCAATGCACACAAGTAATTTTATAATTTTGTGATTTTACCTCATTCCTGCGCAAACTACAGACGGCTACGTATCAGTACTTGAAACATCACAATTCACAATACACGTGACACATAATATCTCGCTCGCGACACAAGTATACATTATATAAAATACTTCGTAATAATAGGCCTGAAACGAAACGATCTCAACTTCAGTCTTAAGTGCGATAGTACGCGGCCACAGGAGTAGGCAACGGCCGATCGCAAAGTAAAATGCATATTGGTCCAAGTTGGAAATAAAAAATGTGCTGACGCTTCCACAATAAATTATACCATCAAGTTCAGTTCATTTTCCAATACTAAATGTGCTCTTAAACGGGCAACCAAAAGTTGTATGTACTATCAGTGAAATCGATTCATAAGCAGGTGGCGGACCTAAGTTACGTTACGGTGCGTCCACATTTGTATCATTTGCGCGATCAGATCTCCGTCGCGATCATCGCGCCGTATCAAGTATGCGTATCATAGTGTGGACGCCTATTAGATCATTCTGCCGATCATGCGCGTATTTGATACGACACGTATCAGATACGCGGTTAATAGCGATCGGGGCGTATCATGATACGCATATCATTTTGATACGCGACGGAGATCTGATCGCGCAAATGATACAAATGTGGACGCACCCTTAGGCTTCGTCCACATTTGTATCATCTGCGCGATCAGATCTCCGTCGCGTATCATCGAAGCGTGTCAGCCCCGATCGTGTCGTATCAAATACGCGCATGATCGGCGGAATGATCTAATAGGCGTCCACACTATGATACGCATACTTAAATCTTGATACGGCGCGATGATCGCGACGGAGATCTGATCGCGCAAATGATACAAATGTGGACGAGTCTTTATTTGGTTGGATTGTGTCAAGCCTAGTTGACAAATTACCTGATCAAATGACGTGGCTCCGCTATTTGCACATGAATCAAATTCTCTGATAGTACGTTCCGGTTAATAATTGGTCCATAATAATAATATGAAAAAGTATAAATTAGTAATTTACCACAACGGAAGCATCAATTTTCGAAAAGGTTTTGCGACTACAATATATCCTGGTATAGTAGCACTCATTCCTGAATATTGTTCTTCCCTACTTTACCAGCACATATAAAAACATGCCAGTTTAAGCGCACATTTACTTCTTACTATTACAATGATTTATACGACATGGATATATCTGCTATTTTTGTCTGTCAATTTACTTTTCTCATATTAAACATGGTCAGCAGACATAATTTAGCTATCCGCTGTATAAATTATTTTCAATAGCAAAGCGGAAGTAATTCTTTATATATTTTTAAATAACATCTTCAATAGACAAATAAATAATCATACAGACCAAAATCATAGCACACAAAATGTTGAACCATAATTTTAGCTTACATAATAGTCAAAATACAATCAAGTAAACACAAATACATTTTGGCACTGAAAAGCAAATACACATTATCAGATATTACATACATAAATAATATTAAAATTTTGCATTTAAGATTATACCGCGATTGAGTTTATATTTAGCTGCAAGTAAAGTTCCTTGCAAATGAGGGACACTTTACCGCTAAAAAACTATGCCGCGATATAATGCTGTAAAAGGCCACACACAATAAGATCGCTTGAAAAACTGTAAGGAGGCGTATTCGACTTAAGTGGGGCGAGGAGCAAGCTATTAGTAGATCAGTTGTCAGATGAGTCGTTATAGGTAGAATGCGGTCAGACGGTATTGGTACATATTGTATACAGCGTTGATTGCTCCCTCCAGGTTCGTCGAGCGATATTAAACTTGTGCAAAGCCTTCTGTCGAAATCATCATCGTCAAAAATACTTTTTTCATTCGTCAAACACTCACTGGGAATAATAATCATAATAATAATATAGATCAACTTGGAATGAAACTGTCATGTAAATACAACATTAATTTTTATAACTTGCGCCGTCTATCTAAATTCAAAGTTTTATATGAAATTATTTACATTATTATCTTGGACCTGAAGACACATCGATTTTATCTAAACTACGATACGCGTATTAAGTGGGAAAATGAGAGGCAGTGAAAAACTTAATTATTATATCGAAGAGTTTAGAAGTTTAAAATAATATTTACTTGGTATTATACTTTACAATCAAAATTATATACAACGAAAATAAGAAAAAATAAACATTCATTTATAGTGTAAGAAGAAAAAATATCAATAAGAAATACCTTTGATCTTAGTAAATAAAACAAAATGCAGACAATACTAACACCAGCAGAAAAGTGTCAAAGTTTTCGTCATTTTAAAATAAAGTGGTACTTCACTTTATTCATAAACATAATCAACACTACACACGTTATTTTAAAGCTTCTAAAAGCTTATTATATTTTAAGTCATGAGTCCCTTATAATAAAAGCTTTTTGAGTCACGTTAGAGACTTTTAAGAAATTTTATATTTCGTAATTATAATTAATAGCATTTACATAGGCTTACAATTTATTTAAAATTATTGATTGATTCATTAAATTTAACCTTAATGAACGCAAATGTTTCGTCCTCGATTTTAAGTATCAAATATAGAATTACCGATATAATTAATGTCAGTCTTAATATATAGTAGAATCCATGAGTAGTATACTGACGAAATATTAGTAGCATTAGTTAAAATAATAATAGCAAATACACAGTTAAGTCTTCAATAAGACCCAGTCAAAAAACCCATTACTAATAGTCAAACATTTTAAGTTATAAAATGATAAAAAAATACTCCAATAATAATACTTTAATTAAAACGAAACTAATGCAATATCTACGGGCAGTTATAAATGATTACACCAGATGTCGCCCGCATCCTTGTTCACGAAAAATTTAGTTTATTAGAATACGTAGTAGCCTTAAGTTTTGACGCGTTAAAAATATCCTGCATTATTTAGTCAGGTTATATCCATGTCGCAGTCATCTGGTTCAATCTGCGATTCGATTGAATGACTAGCGCATTCATTGAATGACACCATTCAATTGAACGACTCGGCCGAACGTCGATTGAACGATCGTCCCTCAACGTTCAACAAGTTAACGATTTGTAGCATAGCGTTTTGAAGATAGTGGACATGAAATCAGTCAGGTAGTTAAACGTCTTTCATTTTCTTCCTACTGCGGCGCTACTAGTCACTAAAACAAATATGGCGTCAAACAGCTCGCACGGCTATCAGCCCTGTGTTGATATTTTATCGATTACATTTACATTAAAGTGCTTTATTTGTAATAACTAATAAAATAATTATGAAAGCGTGGATTTGTCTAAACTAAAACTACCCCGTCGTACATAAAAAAAATATAGCATCCCATTTAACGACTTCGCTATATGACTTTTAGTCAAGACGTTAAACGTTACAGTCAACGTCTTGACGAGTTGTCCTTTAGTCATTCAATTGAATGGTGTCATTCAATGAATGCGCTAATCATTCGATCGAATCGCAGATTAAACCAGATGACTGCGACATCCACACCAAACGTACCTATTAAACGGCTCCGCGGTTTACGTGTGAAGAGGCAACAGACAGAGATACACTTTCGTATTTATTATGGATTAGAAACATTAGAAATTGAATATCATATGGTTAGTCTTCTTATTTTCTGTCGTTGGATACAACTCATGAATTCATATTTACTACAGCGAGTATATGTACAGGTATCTGAGAACGGTCTAAAGTTAGGCATTAATCGAGGCAGATAGAGAAAAAAAATTTTTTTCGAGCAGTGTTCATATTGTTGGATTTTTTTGCATTTGTTTTGACAAGACATGTGCGGTCTTATTTAATAGTTCTTATGAGACTCACTGACCACTGTCGAACTGTTTTGAAAATCCATAAATTTTCTGCCAAAGTCATGAAAATTATTATTTAAGCAATCATTAAAATATATGAGTACCGTAAGTAGTAGTTGAAAAATGTCGAGTTGGTTTGAGCAATCAGAGAAATTGATTTGTTGTCTGACTAGATGACGCCCGCAACTCCGTTGTGCCAAAACTCGGGACAAAAAGTATCCTATATCCTTTCCCGGGATTCAAAGTGTCTCCATGCCAAATTTCAGCAAATTCGGTTCAGCGGCTTGGACGTGAAGAGGTAACAGACTGACAAACAGACAGACAGACGGACAGACAGAAAAACGGACAGACAGACAGACATACTTTCGTATTTATAATATAATATTTCGCATAAATAATATTAGTATGGATGGCGGGCCTTCGTAATTAGGCCGGATGACTAACATTGACTTGACATGCCCCGGCTAAATAACGTTGATCCGTTATTTATAAAATAATTTCTCAATACCAGTTTTTAGAAGATACAAATGTATTCAATTGTGCCTAACTTTAGTTACTTCGATACCTGAACTCTAACCAAATACGTGTAGCAAGCGTGTATTATTTGAAAGTTTTTACATCGAAAGAAGTTGTACTCGTCACTTCTTACTTTGACAATAAACATTTGTACTAATTCTGAAATAAATACATACCCTATAATGCAATTCGGAATATATTATGTAACTATATCTAAAGGAGTATTTGTTGGTAATATAAAGTTATATCCAGACATAATAATATGCTCTTTGGCGTACATTAAACAAGGTTATGCCATTAGGGTCCCCGCTCATTGGACACATCATGACTCGTGAGTCAAAAGAAATCCTCCATTGAACGTCGGCCCTTAGAACAACTCAACTGCGTATTAAAATGTATGCGGCACTTAATATACCTACCACAAAATATGTTTTCATTTACAAAGACACGTCATCATGAATATCGTTACTATATTGGTATTTCGGAGCGTCAATCGTGGTGTAATCTGGCGCTCAAATCGAATCCTTGTATTGTTAGTATTGTCCTAAAGTTGCGCAGTCGCGCGACCGAATGTTGCTTGTTGCTTGTAGGAGGCCGAAAATCTTCAGTTTTATTTACCTGCAATACAAAATAGTTGATTAATTTGGTTATCTTAGTATAATATTATGACGATATATTACAATGTTAACAAAATATATCATACTTTATAAGATACATTATTTATTAAGGGCTGATTTTTCAATCCAGAGATAAAAGGTCGGATAGTTAACTGAAGAATAAAGTTATTCGGTGGTTTAACCGTCGAATAAGTCATAGTCGATTTTTCAAACGTCATTTTTTCCATAGATAACTATCTGTCTACGCGCAACGCGAGACATCACTAGCGCGGCTATCCCATCACTAGCGCAGGGCCGCGCCGCGCCACCATCTTGTTAACTCAATGATTGTCAATCACAAAGGAAAATTATTTTATCGAAAATCTCAAGAATAAACAGATATTATTTCAACCGTAGTTATTTCAATAATAAACACTATCTGACCGAATTTTTGAACTCTGGAAACTCGCACTTTACACAGGTGAAACAAATATATTTAATACTCTATTGTTAGAGCAAGACAGACTATTTCCTGTCTGCCAAACACGTGTCTCATTGTTTTTTTTTTTAGGTAATTTGTCTGTTTTGTTCGAATTGAAGCCTATGCAGTGTGCACATTTATGTTTATTCATTTAGTTTTTGTCATCGAAATGGATGCTCCAAAAAGAGAGCGTTCGGCAAACTTAACGCTGCTAAGGTTATCTACCGAGCCATAACCATTCTCAAAGTTATATTTTGCTGCTGAATTAGCAAATATCATGCTATCATGAGATGAGCCCGGCCATCGTGCAACTATGTCTTGAAATATCAATGTAGCTGAACACAGTGCCTACACATTAAATGAGAAAAATATTTGTGATTTTCTGATTTCTTCTTCGCTTCTTGGTAATTTGACAAAGGTTTGCCTCAAAGGTGCGATGGCATCGACGCATTTATTTATAATACGGCATGCAGTTGAATTGTGAATCCCTCAAAAATTAAAGTTAACACAAAACACGAAAACTAACCTCAAGCTGAGTAACTTCAATTTACCGAATTAGTAGTTTAACCTAAAGAATAAGAGTTTATCTGGCCATCAAAGAGACAAATATATTCATTCCCCGGATAAGGGAGTTATTCGTCGAATAAAGCTTATGTGACTATTGAACAACTGCTTTTTTTCGCTATCAATGGATTAAATCTTATCTGTCTGTTTATGTGAGGTTTAAACAATCGGCCCTAAGACAAGAAATATAATTAAGAAAAGAAATCATTTGAATCATTTGAAATGTTTTTAAATACCATGAGCTACTACTGAGTCTGCAGATGAAAGGGTATCTAAAGTGCTAAATATTATAAGTAAAGAAGTTTTAAATCCTCACACATACAAAACATTCTTAATCAACTCAGCTATTCTGCTCTCTTTTTAATTTTTGCATGGACAAAGAAAGGTTGTTTCTCATAGAGTTATGAAGTAAAAAAATAGCTCTATCAGCGCTGCCACTTTCACAGTGACCTCTATGTGTACCTCTGCTTTATTTTGTTACACCCAGTAATAATAATATCTATGGACGCTTCACACCACGTCAGTCTAGCCCCATGGTAAGTACCTGAAGGACTTGTGTTACAGGTACCAGACAACGGAAATATATTTAATACTTTTATACTATACATATATTTAAGATTTTTATTATATGATACACATATTTATTACACATCCATGACCCAGGAACTTTATAAACTTTTTTTTGTTCCGTCGGCGGGACTCGAACCCGCGACCTCCGGCTACCACTGCGCCACAGAGGCCGTACATCTAAAGTTATCATTCTAACCTTCGCAAGACGGAACCGACAAAAATTAAAATGAAATGCCACTTTATGAACTAAACTTAGGTTTCGACTTTCGGGTCTAGGCCCTGAATTACAAATCAGTGGCGATTTCAGACGGTAGACCAAAATGAAACATAATTTAGCCTAGCTCATAGTCGCATGCTGCGAAAATCGGAAAGCTGCCTAACGGTCAATTTAGACCGCAACGCGACGCGTAGATGCTTTTCAACGGTGAGTGGTCGCTCTCGTGAGACGTCATGCAATTCTCTCAAATCCATACTAATTCAGAAATGTATCTACGTGTCGCGTTGCGGTCTGAATTGACCCGTAAGGCACATTTATCAGCACGCACGTCGCACGCGCCGCATTTTAGAATTCGTTGCATGAAATTATGTGAAACCTCGCACATTCGTCCGCATCGCATTTTGGCTATGCAGTGCGTTCGGCGCGTACGGTGCTGAATGCTGATAAATGTGCGATCAGCTTAAAAGTGCTCAAGAGCCCGGGTTACCCTCGAAATTCTCATACATACGTAATACCAAAATCATTTTGTCATACGAAAGTATTTAACATGTTTGAGTTATTTTTCAGCTTAAAATAGTAATTACCTAGGTTCCTGAACAAAAATTAACTTCAAAATATTTAAACACTAAAAAAAATTTTGTGTATAAATTTTTTTTACTAAATTTACTACTAAATATTTAAACACTAAAAAATAGAGTAAAACACTAAAAAATATATAAATAAATAGTAAATTTACTACAAAATATTTCAACTCTAAAAAATATTTTTTAGTATTTAAATATTTAGTAGTAAATTTACTATTTATTTATATATTTTTTAGTGTTTTACTCTATTTTTTAGTGTTTAAATATTTAGTAGTAAATTTAGTAAAAAAAATTTATACACAAATTTTTTTTTAGTGTTTAAATATTTTGAAGTTAATTTTTGTTCAGGAACTTAGGTAATTACCATTTTAAGCTGAAAAATAACTCAAACGTGTTAAATACTTTCGTATGACAAAATGATTTTGGTAGTACGTATGTATGAGAATTTCGAGGGTAACCCGGGCTCTTAAGAGCTAGTCCACACGGCGCGTTGCATCGACGCAGCGCTGCCGTTATTGTCGCATAGCCGGCCACACGGGCGCTGCACCATCGCAGCGCGCAACGTTATTACGAAGCAGTCTTAACGTCAACACCCCCTCCCGCTTCGTCTCGGGGGCTGCTGTCCGTCATGTGTGCGTTTTTTATTTGTATGTAAAAAAACAACGCAACGGGAGCGCTGTGTTAACGTAACGTTGACGTAACGCGTCGTGTGTACTGGCTTATGGCTATTTACCTATGAACAATAGCAGCGAGGTCCCTCAACGCCTGTTCAACGCCGTCTGCGAGGTGATGGTGAGTGGTCGCGCTCTGATGGTGGCTGGCTAGGGCGTGCGCTTCCGCGTCGAGTCGCGCCGCAGCGGTACGCAGCTGTATTATAATATATCCTTTATTTTCACATCAATATAAAAACAAAAAATACATACAATGTGACAAACAAAATAAAATAACAAGCAAGAAAAAATCTAATTAGAATTGTCAAAGGGCACTGACAGGACGGTTGGAAGAAATTTCTTTAGAGATAAGCAGTACCTGTTGTGTCATTTTTCTTCTTAGGATCAAATCAAACAGCAACGCGACGCGTAGATACATTTCTAAATTTGTACTGAATTGACAGATTTGCAAGACGTGACGTCTTGTAAATCTGTCAATTCAACGCAACGCACTTGAATTCTGTCAATTTTTTCTATAGGAGCCCCCCTTAAATATTTATTATATTTTTATTATTGATTACTTATTACTAATTTAGTATTTTGTGAATATTTCAACGTGTAGCCATTATTGATATAAAGAAAAAATTCCAAAAAATCCCGTTTGTTATATGAGAGCTTTTGACCTTTAAATCCTTCAATATTTAATTTATTTTGTTTTTAGTATTTGTTGTTATAGAGGCAACAGAAATACATAATCTGTGAAAATTTCAACGCTCTAGCTGTCACTGTTCTTGAGATACAGCCTGGGGACAGACAGAGGGACATACAGACATCGAAGTCTTAGTAATAGGGTCCCGTTTTTACCCTTTGGGTACGGAACTCTAAAATGAGTGACATAGAGGGTGGGGGTGGCGAAATTTAGTGTGAAGTAAGATGTAGATGGCTCCTAGACAGACATACATCTAATATATGAAATTCTCGTGTCACTGTGTGCGTAATTAAACTCCTCTGAACCAGCTCGACCGATTTTCGTGAATCTTAGCGAGCATAGAGGCTAGGGTAGGTGGTAGGTAGGTAGGGTAGGTGAATAAATAATAGTAAATTATTACAACACGAGACTGACGGTGACCATTATTTGTGCGACGGAATAGCGATGGACGTTGCCATGGTGACATACTAATTATTTCGTCACTACAATAAAATAATATGGGCGAAATACTTTATATTATGTCAAAACAACGTTTGTCGGGCGAGCTAGTACCTGTATACGCAGGTGCGGCGCGCAGCGGGGCGCGGTCGCGGCGCTCGCGCACTCCGCCCCCAGCCGCGCGAGACGCTCCGACGTCTGCAGACGCCACAGCGAGCCACGCCCCCCGCCGCCGCCGCAGCCGCGACGCACCTGAAACATCATTACAAAACTTTATAATATTTGTTAAGTATAGAATTTTATTTAAAGTATAATTTATTGTCTACTAATGTCTTAATTTAATAATGAAAAAATAATTGAAAAAATGTAATAATAATCCTTTTCCAATTTTATAGTATTTTTACCGCTGTAAGCGTGTTTATTGAGAGTCGAGCGCACGCGTACCGTGAATAAATAAATTATCATCAGTAAAAATTTATTATATTAATAACCTGAAAAAAAAACTTTATATTTTATTTAATATTTATTAAGGCTACGATTATAAAGAATGAAAATTACCTCATTAGTGCACCATTCCAAAGAGGCCCGGAGCGAGGTGAGGGCGTCGCTCTCTTCGGAGTCGAAGGAGGCGGGAGGAGTGAGGGGCGTGGCATAGATTCCGCCCTTGCCCAGCGGCCTGGCGCGAACTGTGGGCTTGCTGGCCACAGCCGGCTTGTCGTCCCCGCGACGAACTTGCACGCTGCTACTTCGACCCAAGCCCCCACTCCTCTCCTCCGGCGACCCCTCCTCGCTATCATCGCCTTTCGGCCGCAGCTTCGGGCTCAATCTCTCGTCGCTCTCCTTGTTCTCCCACAACTTCTTCAAGCTACTGATGCTGCCGGTACTCCGGCGCTTGTCGTCCTCGTCCCCGCCGCTTGTGTCCAGCGATCCACTCTCGGATCGCTTCTTATCGGAGTCGTCGCTCTTCGAGGACACGTCCTTCCTCGAATCCTCCGGGGAACTCTGCTCCGCCTTTTTGACGCTCCCGTTCGTCGCGGGATTCGAGCTGTCCACTTTTCGCAACCGGGACTTAAAATCGATTATCGACCGACCCGACTCCTCGTTGTCTCTGTTGGTGCTGCTGAATTTGTTAGTTTCGACTTTCTTCAGCTGCGACTTGAAGTCTGTGCTAGCCTTTCCCTCGTTTTCGATTTTCCTATCGACGTTGCTGGTGAACGAGGTCTTTCGGAGGCTCGCCTTGAGATCGATAGGGGATATGGTGTCCTTGCCGTTGTCGACCGGCTTCTGCACCTCCAGCTTTTTGTCGGATTTCCGGAGAGCTTCTATATTCAAGCTCTCGGATAGCTCGGAGACCAGGCGCGTGACGGGGTCCCCGAAGGTCGCGTGTTTCTCGACCACCTCGTGGGGAGGGGAGTCTTTGAGCTTCTGCTTCTTTTTGTCCGCTCTCTCCTTGATCTCGGCCACCAGTTTCAGCTCGAGCATTTCCTTCATGATCTGCTTGGCGGGTTTCTCCTCCTCCTGGTAGACGGGCGCGATTGGGCTGTCGTCGAAGGTGGTGTCGGTGCCGGCGTCGCGGCAGCAGTCGGGGGGTGGAGGCGGCGGGGGCGGGTGAGGGTCCTCCGGCGGGGGCGGCAGGTCGGGCGGGGGCGGGGGGAACTCGAGCTCGGCCAGGCGGGGGCGGGGCTTGGCGGGGCTGTTGGCGAACGAGCGCAGGGGCGGGGCGGCGCGGGTCGCTCGCGGGGAGGCGGGCGCGGGGGCGGTGACGCCACCGGACGAGTTGGAGCGGATCATGTGAGGCTGGGCTCGGGCCGTCCGGGGCGAGAGAGACCTCGCCTCCTCGGAGCGGGGCTCGCGCGGCACGTTGCAGGGGGCGTTGGAGCCGTCGCTTTGCCGTAGGGACTCCAGGAACGCGCCGATACGAGCGCCCTTGGGGAGAGTGCCGTATCTGTTGATAGCGCGCTTCACGTTCTGCACTTCTAGAGCGGCGACCTGCACCCCTTGCTGTAATGTTACGAATTCACAATTAAAGATTTTCGGTCTTACCACAAAAAACTAAACATCTGTTGAACAGTTGTTTTGAGACCATTTTGTACTAAATTTTTCTCTAATCAACTGTTCAACTGGTGTTTGAATCTTTTGTGGTAAGACCGTTTAAGTTTTGATAAAGTTAAATTCTAAACAACGCCCTCAGTCGCAAAAACTAATTAGATGAAAAACTTTCTTTACTTTTCTAATTGTATCATAATCGGATCATATTCTTTAGAGTAGTGAAATGCATGTGATTAGGGGAAGATCAGATACATAGCAATCCAGAAAATACAGGTAACGGTAACGGAAATCAGTGAGTATTTTGACTCGCGACGACCATGTATCTGAGCTTACCATGATTAAAAATCATCGCACATTACACCAACTCGACACCAATCGCCAACACAACACAGTATGACATTGAATTCGCAACTTTATGTAGAGTGGAGTTAATTTACTAACTTGCGAAACTAGTCGCCAACTGCCTGTATTCGCGGGGTGAGTTGAATAAAGCTTACATATCCATACCATGCTGTTGGGTTGGAGTGGAGTCGGAGTAATGTCCGACTTTAACTCTATGTCAAAAAGGGTTTCAATTATACTCTATGTCAAACCTTAGGTTTCAATTATCCTTGGTGCGTAAAACATAATATATAAAAAGATAGCAAAAAAAGGTTATTCGCGAATAGCCCATAGACGGTCCCAAATTACACAATAATAAAAAAACCTTAGGCAGGAGATCGTGGCCGGCGTGCTGGTGCGCGTGGGCGTGATGTCTCCGCTTCGCCCGGTGGCGGTGTTCGGCCACACCGATCACTCCGGCGCCGGACTCGTCCGTGTCCGGCGTCGCCTCGGCCAGCGAACCCTCAGACGACGCCTCTCGACCCCCCGCGCGAGCGCCCCCTTTGTGAAAAAATTCAAATTCAGAATAGTACATTGAAATAAAGAGTGCGTTCCTTTACTAGCCTCAGTATACTCGTCAGTGCGATTTGACATCTCGGTAGCCAAACTTGTGAAGTCGTCCTGGCGGCCTAAGATGCGCAAACGAGAAAATCTCGAGACATCTCACTCTCGTATGTAGTTATATTGTCGATAACGACATAATGTCAAAATCATTTTTTGACATTATGTCGATAGATTTTGACGACAGATCTACACGAGAAAAAAATTATGTCATGTTAGGGTCAATAGAGACGAAGAGAAACGCCATCAAACATCGAGAAAACGTGTAGACAAAATTTTCTCGTTGGCGTATGCTAGATGGGCTGGCTAGCATAGTGTTAGTTTCGGAACACACCCACGATTATAAAGGTTGAGTAAAATTCAAACATGGAATTGACAGATATTGCTTTAAACGGTCCATTCACTATCCTGCCGGCGACTAAGCCGGCGGACTGCACGCAGGATAGTGAATGGTGTTGCAGGCCTGCACGGCGGACTGCAGCAGGCCTGCAATGCAGGATAGTGAATGGGCCTTTTTAGGTGAAAACACGGAGGCCGGAGAACATTGCATAGGCCAGCTCCTCTTTGTATTAGCTCCGTGGGTGAAAAGTCCATATTCGAATTTTGAATAGATAATATATTTTGTATTATTCATTTTATCCAACGTCGTGGAAATTTGAAACTACCTTTTACTATAAAATTAAAAGATCTATCGTATTAAATTATACCGTTACTGTTTTAAAAGAAAAGAACACTATTTATTTGTGTCTAATATTAGTGAGAAAGATAAGTAAAAAAGTTTTTCATAAATTCTCTAAGAATGAAAAGTAAACAGCTACTCTAACATAACTAATGACAACACATTCAGTGTATGACTACAATAAATCTAAAGAGTTATGTGAAAACTTAACTAAAACGATAATGTATTTCTATAATGAATAAAGTTTACCTATTGGCTCGACTAAACGCAATTAAAATATTAATTTTAAGAGTTCATTAGTAAGAGGTATTTTGTTCTTGAGTTTTAGTTACATAATATTATACAGTTCTTTGACTTTAGTAATCAAGCTAAAGTTTATAATTGTTTACAAAATATTGATAAATATTGAAAACATAATCTATATTTTATTGAAATTTTTACTAAAACAAAATGTGACATGTCGAATAATGATGCGTTTAGAAGCAAAGCTTATATGCAATAGATACTACAAAAGTAATAAGTAACATTTTATAGGATGATCCTTGATTTGATAAGAAAATGATAAGAATAACTAGCTTTAATTTAATTAATTTTTTATTTTACAAAAACGCTCGTTGCTCTAGGTTCCTTTGTGAATAAATTTGTATAAATTACACAATGTATAGAAACTTTGCTTCCGTTTAAGATAAACACCAAGAATATTCAAAGTTTAATCGATAAAAACACCCAATCGCTAATGACACCAAAGTACAAGATGCAGAAAAACAAATTAACAAGCTCCCGCTATGGAGGCGAAGCGAAATCCAATTCACACAAGACTTAGGAAAATAAGGTACCCTTACATCGATCTTACATTGAAATTCAAAGGTGCCTCTTCACATTAATGGACCATACTGGCCCACCACAAGCCATCGCCATTGTGAAGACGGGATAAAGGTGTATGATGACGGACGACTTCCAGGCGTGGCACGCATGCCGTGGCCTGCAGTGGGCCATCGTGGGCCATTCTGTACTGGCTACTTAAGGTACGGTTTAGAAAAATGACAGTATGTTGACCAGGAAGATTTGACATATATGCCAGTCATCTAGCACTATAGAAGCCGTTCATGTTGGGGTGGATAACCATGAATGTCGCCATGATTCGCAACTGTCTATAGCTTGTACAATCGATGTCGATTCTGGGCAATAAGTGTATTTATTCATCTTGCACGTGAAAATGGCGGCCTCTCAATGATTTCGTTTAGGAAGCTGGTCGCGAATAATCTGACTAAGCATCTATCGCATCTAATCTCACTGGTCAGCAATAATGGTACAGTTCAGGAACACATACTGGCGTAAGCTTTGAAGAGTGCCCATTTGACATTCTGGATTGAGTTAAAGTATTTGGTTAGTCATACTTTGGAGAGTCTTACAAGGTGCCAGTCGTATATATCTTTTCAAATGTTATGAATCGACTCGAATCAAATTATTTTTGATGGAGCAACCGTATTTAAAGCGTTTCCTAAGTCTTGTGTTAATATATTTTCTATACGGTTCTGTCAAAATGAGTGATGCGATTTAAAATGCCAAATGTTTTGATATGATAATGCACTCACTTGCACCATTTGGTGTCGTAAAGAGAAATAAAATATTTTGTATTTGGCAGATGAGAGAGATTGATGGAGGAAACCGATTTTGTTTCACCAATAACCCTATATCATCTGCAAAATTAAAAAAAAAGGTGTAAGATCAATCTTCATAAACTTATAAACTAGTCGATACATAAGATATTTTAAGGAAACAAAAAAGTTAAAATGAAATAACTTGGTGCAAGTGAGTTTCGGACAGTGAAACTGTGGTGACTGTGCACATTGGTATAGTATGCTAAAGTAAACTTTAGCCCGCCTATTGACTTAGACGCAACTCATTTCGCATCCTAAGCGCTATTTATCGGAACCGCATCTTTAGTCTAGTTTACGTTAAACAATTTTGATTTAGAAAAAAATATCAAGTATCTAATATTCGAAGATAATTAAAATTCATAATCAAGGCAGATTCAGATCTACCATAGTGACATACTTACAAAATCTTTGACCCTATCGCTATACACCTGACGGCAGACAAACAGACAAAAAAGTCTAGTTTAAAACGATGCATACATTAAACATAGCTTATAATATAGCAATTGAGTTCGATATTCGCTTGGAAAAATAAAACTTATCACACTAATTATATGCAACGTCAATGCCAAAAACGCGTAACACACAGCCAACAGCAAAGCCTAAAATCCAAAATAAAATCTATCACGAAAATACATTTCATATTATACAACGTGTAACAAAAACAAGTGATAATACTTTAGGGTGTGTAATGTGTATGTATCCTATGTTTAGAGCTGGTACACATTGGGCGTTTTGAAGCGCGCGCTTTGCTGACGCACGTTTCGAGAACCCCAGAAAACGCGCCAGTAACGCGCGCTTGCATGTGTACGCTTCAATAGAATCCGGGGTTCTCGAAACGCGCGTTAGCAAAGCGCGGGCTTCAAAACGCCCAATGTGTACCTGCCCTTAGAGTTCACTGTGCAAGTAGCAGAAAGGCATTTTTTTTTACTTTTGTATGGGCAAACCCATGACGCTGGGGCGCTTGCCCCTTCAAATCACTAACAAATTTGCCTCCTCCAGCGCATTTCCAAATGCGCTGCCACTTTTACAGTGACCTGCATACAAAGGACACACACACCCAAAGGTATTACCAATTTGTTTTGTTACAGTGTGGATAAGTGAGATATATTATATATAGGCTAGTCACAAACTTCATACAAATACAGTACTCCCAAATTAATAATGCGCATGTAAATCTTCGCTATTTGTTGTAGAGATCAACTACGATAATATGGCGCGCCCCTCCAAAATTCAAAACGTTTGAAGTGCGTTGTCAAAACTTTTGAAGTGCGTTGTCTTGCGCGGTAGGCTAGTTATGATTAGTTGACCAACAACTCTTAATAATAAGTGACATTAAGTGAAATGTTACGTGTACTGCGATTGGTTGAATACTTACTACATACAAACTCTTTCATAAGGATGTGACTACACACATTGAAACAGTAATTTGGAAGGGCGCGCCATGTTATCGTAGTTGATCTCTAATCACGAAAAGACCCGAATGTATGAAACGTAAGAGCCCCAAACAATGCACTTGCATTTTGCACCTTGTTCAAAGGAAATAGAAGTAAATATTATATAGCCAGTGACTGTCCGCTGTCGCCGGTCCGTCAATAATTGCTATACTCACCGCTGCTATATTATAATAATTGCTCACCGGGCGGCCATCGCGGCGTTACCATGGTAACGTCCAAGCAACGTCAAGCACCTCTACGTCGCTGCAAAGCGCTGTTTTTCTTAAAGTTAAGTTTAAAACAGAGCTTTCAGCGACGCCTTCAGACGCTCGGGAAATACGACCGTTGCCGAAAAATTACGAAAATTTCTATGCGCATTATCATTTTGGGAGCACTGTACATAAGTATTATGAAGTTTTGTATGCCCAATAACAATAAATAGTATTTGAGTCTGCAATGTAAAGTTACTAACGAAATATCAAAAATTTTGGTCCTAGTAGCCAACGTCAGAATTTAAACAGAAGAGTACCTTCATTTTAATAAGATCTGTTAAAAAAATATGTTTAATAATATTATGTTACTTCTAGAGTGACATACAAAGTGAAAGAGTGACATAATATAAAGGATTTTAAGGTAGTGTTGATTATTTCATAGCAGTGTAGTGAATTATTGAACCATGCCTGATTACAATAATTTGTTGGATATAACTAAATGTGGGTTCGATTGCATACTAGTAATGTATTATTTAAAGGCAAAGCACGGAATTTCCAATATATCTACTTTCAAACGTGTTTACAATGCAATATGTGTTTTTAAAATACAGTTGAATGTTTATGATAAACACTAAGACGCATATTATGGTTACTAATGCGTTATAATATTATGAGTTTTTTATAAATCATTTATTCGCATATTAAAACAGAAAATAAAATACTGTTCTGTGCAAAATCATGGTTACAGTTTTCTCCAGACAACTATTGAATCACCGAAAAACACATCATTAAACTTTCCCATCACTTCGATTTATGAATATGATTTTTTAAACCAATAACTTTATTTCGCAAATCATGATTATTCTAAAAACAGCGACATCAAACGATATTTCAAGCGACATCGTACTACGGGGCAAATTACTAGTATCCAGCTTTCGATGAAAAAAACAAACAAATGTCAGATTCGAAAATGGAATGTCACTTACCATTCAATGACGCTAGCCCGTCGTCGTGGCCGGCGTGCTCCTCGGCTGCGTATTGCGACTCGCGGAAAGAACTGCACGATGACAGCAGGCTGGAAATTGACCAATAAAACGATAAAATTAAGAGCTAGCGACTCCTGTCTAGGTTAACCGTAGACTCCATGTCTCTCTTCCTGCTACCCTAGCATACCGTCAGTGGACAGACGAAAGAAACTAAATTTTGACAGTTTTATCGGAAAAACACTGGAGAAAAAGTTTCTTTCGTATCTCGATTCCTTCCGCTTTTAAAACTCTATGTCAAGCATGACGACCTTTTTTATACGCTTTTGACATTTAGTTTCTTGATTCTTTTTTTTTATTATGGTACTTCGGCTATAAAACCATGGCGAGTAAATGGCGGCAAATTAAAAAAAATCGCTGTATAGCAACCCTGTCTATAGCCTTAATTATAGTTTTGATCTACGAACTACGCATAATAAAGTTCCTTAGTTTTTGTTATTCGTATTTTGTAGATCAAAACTATAATTCCGGCTATAGACAAGGTTGCTACACGTCGATTTTTTTTTGTTGCCGTTGCTCTAATGGTTGATATGGAAAGACTCGTCTTTGTCCACTGAAACTCGAGTCGATGGATAGAGCCATGCTCGGGAAAAAGATATGTAGACATGGGAAAGAAACTGCCATTACTTTCTTCCGAAGAATCGACTGGACAACGCCGTGCTAACTATGCAGCTACTTAAAGGAGTTGAAGGTATGACGATGCGATGAACCATTAGAATGAGCTATTGCTGATGCTTCATCGCACGTCATACCTTACAAATGGTCTCAGGGCAGAAATAGCACGAGGCAAGTCACGGTCGGGTGCCCTGCGCTGCCATTTCGGTGCAATTTGAGCCTTCGTCACCGAGACGAGATGGAGCGCAACGCGCGGAATTATTCCTGCGTCGCGCCTCGTCGTTTCGGTGCGCGTACTGACCCGAGACCACTTGTAAGGTATGACATGCGATGAAACATCAGCAGCTTAATAATATCTATGGACGCTTCTATGGACGCTTCACACCACGTCAGTCTGGCACCGTGGTAAGTACCTGAAGGACTTGTGTTACAGGTACCAGACAACGGAAATATATTTCATACTTTTATACTATACATATATTTAAGATTTTTATTATATGATACACATATTTAATACACATCCATGACCCAGGAACTTTATAAATTTTTTGCTCCGTCGGCGGGACTCGAACCCGCGACCTCCGGCTTGAGCTACCAACGCGCTCACCACTGCGCCACGGAGGTCGTCAGCTTATACTAATGGTTCATCGCATCGGCTCATACCTACAACTCCTTTAAGTACTTAGGAAGAACAAGGGAAATAGTACAGGTTCCTCAAAACATTTGTTTGACTTGATTACTATCAAGCTAATTTTTCGTGAGTAGCGTCATTTTGATAAGACGAACTACAATTTCCTCTGCGAAAATTGTCGAAAGTGGTAGCTAACAGGGATAGAAAGGATTAAATATTTCAATTTGATGATTTTTGTATATTGATAAGTTATTATTTATGTAATTTAACAGTTACATTGTCCTACAAATAGAACCGTTCATATTTTAGAACCATCAAATCGAAATATTTAATCCTTTCTATCTCTGTTAGCTACCACTTTCGACAATTTTCGCAGCGGAATTTGTTGTTCGTCTTAATGACGCTACTCACGAAAAGTTAGCTTGATAGTTATCAAGTCAAAAAAATGTTCTAGGGAACCTGTACTAAACCATGAACTAGATCTACCTGGTGCGTTTGGGCGGCGTCGGCGCTTGTTTGCCGCGGCGGTTGGTAGGACGCCGCATCTGGACACCACGGTCCACGTTACTGGACCCGGCTATGTTAGACTTCTTCAGTGACATCTGCGGAGTGCCCGAGCAGACACCCTCCAGGAGTTGCTTCTCTACTTCTGTGGACAGAACAGAAATTATTAGTGAAAGTACATGAGCCCTTTTCTACAGCTTATGCAGTGTTAGGTAATGATAAGAACTTAATTCGACAGTACAACGTTTTCAGTAAAACCAAAATTTAAAAGTTGTCAATGTTTATGACATTGCAAGCTGATTAAGCTTAGTCGCATATTATAAGAATTTCTGATCAGAAAAATTCGGACGCCCCGCCGGGTACCACATCGCACACGGTCTATTAGAAACCTTCCGGCGAGCACGAGTTTAGTTAGCGGTTGGCCGGCGATAGTTTAGCTGGAATACTAGGCCTCTAGGGTTTACAAAAGTAATAAAGTAAATAGTATGGACGACGATAAATTACTTTAGCGTTATTGTTCTACATGATTAAAAAAAAGGAAAATAAAAGGTCGATATTGAGTTCATTCAGTCAATTGCAGAATATTGCAAGACAGCGAATTATATGAAACGCTCGAAACTTGCAGTCTATATTCAGGAGTGAACGCGTGCGTGCCCCACTGCGTTCGCTTGACATCTGATGAAAATTTTTAATAGGTGTGCGGGGTCTATAGTTGAGTGTGTACGGTAAATTATACGGTTATTGCTGAACCAAAGATTTCCTTTGTTAGGATTGGTCCTTATGACCCAAGGATGGATTTAAGATGTGGAGCCACCGCGATTTTTGATGTTAGTTTTTTTAAATTTTAAAGCTTCTGCTCTGGAGAAAAATAGAGTCTCAATCTGTATAGAGGCGTTAATTATGGTACTATTCCAAGTTCGGTACCATATTCGGATGACTTAAGAATGCTAAATTCATTCGGATTGCGGACTCATATTTGCACGATTAAGATGTTAAACAACGTAAAAAGAAGAAGAAGAAGCGTTATTTAAACGCGCTAATCTTTGTATGAGTCAGTAATTACTGGTCTGATTTGAAAAATTCTTTCAGTGCTAGATAGCCCATTTATTGAGGAAGGCTATAGGCTAAATTTTATTACGCTAAAACTAATATAAGCGAAGAAATAGAGGAAATTGTGAAAAAACGGAGGAAATTATTTGAAAGGGCTTATTTCACGATTTTTTCAGCAATTTTTCTGTAATTTGGCACAAATAAAAAGTAGGAACGTGAAGAATCATAGGCTATTTATTGTGGACTAATTTGCCTTTGAAATATCTAATTTACGCGGGCGAAGCAGCGCGGAACGTCTAGTCTGTACTAATATTATAATTGGGAAGAGTTTGTTTGTTTGTTTGTTTGAACGCGCTAATCTCAGGAACTACTGGTCCGATTTGAAAAATTATTTTACTGTTGGATAACCCATTTATCGAGGAAGGCTATATTTTATCACGCTAAGACTAATAGGAGCGAAGAAATAGAGGAAAATGTGGAAAAAACGGGAAGAAATAATTTGAAAGGGCTTATTCAAATAAGCCCTAATCTCAGGAACTACAGGTCCGATTTGAAAAGTTCTTTCAGTGTTAGATAGCCCGTTTATTGAGGAAGGCTATAGGCTATATTTTATCACGCTAAGACTAATATAAGCGAAAAAATATAGGAAAATGTGGAAAAAACGGGGGAAATTATATGAATGGGCTTATTTGAACGCGCTAATCTCAAGAACTACTGGACCGATTTGAAAAATTCTTTCAGTGTTAGATAGCTTATTTATCGAGGAAGGCTATAGGTTATATTTTATCACGTTAAAACTAATTGGAGCGAAGAAATAGAGAAAAATGTGGAAAAAACGGGGGAAATTATATGAAATTGCTTATTTTCTTAAGAATTACTGGAGCAATTTTTATGTTGTTTGGCAAACATGAAGAATAGACCACGTGAAGGGACATAGGTTATTTGTTGCGAAAAAATGTACGTTTGCGTGAAATTCCTAAATTACGCAAGAAAGGCGCGCGGAACATCTATATATAATAAAATCGTAGGAAAGTCAATTCTGTACATAGAATATTTTTGTACAAAAATACTTAGGGTGTGATCTACTACGCTAACGCGGACGAAGTCGCGGGCAACAGCTAATAATATTATAAAGCTGAAGAGTTTGTTTATTTGAACGCACTAATCTCAGGAGCTACTCATCCGATTTGAAGGAATCTTTCAGTGTTTGAAAGCCTATTTATCGAAAAAGGCTATAGTTTATATTTTATCACGCTAAGGCCAATAAGAGCAAAGATACAGAGGAAAATGTGAAAATAAAGCTGAAGAGTTTGTTGGTTAGTTTGTTTGTTTGAACGCGCTAATCTCAAGAAATACTGGCCCGATTTGAAAAAATCTTTCAGGGTTTGATAGCCTATTTATCGAGGAAGGCTATAAGCTATATTTTATCACGCTAAGACCAATAAGAGCAAAGATACAGAGAAAAATGTAAAAAACGGGGAAAATAATTTGAAAGGGCTAATATCTCATAGACTACTGGAGCAATTTTTATGTTATTTGACACGAATATAATATAGTGGACTACGTGAGACATGGGTTATTAATTTGTGTAAAATATACGATTTCCGTGAAATCTCAGATTTACGCGGACGAAGCCGCGCGGAACGTCTAGTAATATTAATATGTTTATTGCTCCATTCATCACCATGTCTTTGGCATGCAGAATAATGCGGCTATCAGCCTCCTTATATTAATTAAGCCCTGTTAACAGCGTTTTCGTTGGTTGAAAATCATATACTCCAAATTTTTTATTTTATTTTATTTTTACTATCTTTTATCTAAATATTATTCCAAAACTGGCATTTAAACATTTGATGCAATCGAAAATGATACCAAACTCGACTTTATACCTAAATCCCACGCAGTTATTGACCTCATACCTTTGTAAAGCTAAAAAAAAACCCCTCCCCCACCTGCATGAAATATTCCGGTGGCTCCACATCGTAAACTCATCTTATGGATATAAAGATGAATCCCACCAAAGGAAATCTTTGGTTCTCGTTTTTTTGTCTTGTACGCACACGACTACTAGTACAAAATGTATAGAGAATGCGCGGTTCGAATTTCTGATCAGAAAAAATTCTGCCATCCGATCGACGGCATCTGAGACTAATCAGAAGTGGACGTTAGACACGTCAGAATAATTCTGATAGAAGCTATGCGGGGTTCACAACAAAACGTATGAGCAGAGTGCTTTCCGGCGGGGATTTCGAATTTTTCTGATCAGATTCTTATAATATGTGGCCGGGCTAAATGTTTTGTTTTATCTGACAAGAGAAAGATAATAATTAGACAATAAACAAATTACAATTCCTGCGTAGCTATTTAATTATTTTTTGAAATTGGAATCGTCTCCCAAATATTAAAGCAAAATGTGTCAACATACTTTTGAAATTAATTTTTATGTTCAAGACAATAATTGCTTGTTACGAAACATTTAGAATAATAAAGCATTAAACGCCCAAAGTACGAACAACGAACTGAGCTAGGTGTAACACAACACGACCTAGTAGACTCTACGTAGGTGCCTAGTAAACACCTGTTTACGAGCAAACACAAGTAAAAGGGCGACATTAGAGACGTCGGCATTAAATCCCTTTCAACAACTACTCAACTAATGTGAATTTCAAAGCGTTCACTCGTATTACTTAATGTTAACGTGAAAACTTAAGGTGCGTCCAGACTCATGAAGTATTTGCAATAATTTACTTCGCGACCTTTGATTAATTATACAGATGACTTTGGCTCTCCAGCAGAAGTAATTCGCAACCTGTGAATAATATATAATATTAGATGAAGAGACACTCCCAACGAAAAGAGCATCTAAGGGAGTAGGGACCTATCAGACAGAGAGCGGTCACGCGTCCAAGCGTTCTCATTCTGCGTTCAAGCGGTCGGTCCCACAGTGTAGGAATTCTGACGCGGTCAGAACGCCCCCAATATGGGTATCTTTATATAGAGTAATACAACACAAAGAACGCAAAACTGACCGCTTGAACGCTTGACCGCGTGACCGCTCTCTGTCTGATAGGTCCCTAAGTTGTAACTAGACCAGATAAGCCAACACTATTGGGAATCAAAAGGCTCCAGACAGTTCTTTTAAAAAACTTTAAAATTTTCACTAGAGTACCGCTAAAAATGGACGCAAATAAAAAGTCTTAAATGAAGGCTTTTATTTCGCGGGACGATCTAGATTCTAGGTCTTAGAAGACGTGACCTATATTACAAACAATCGCCCGTCCATATTCAGGGTTGGAGGAGCTTAGGAGCTTACAAAATATTACCTGTGCGGAGGGACCTTTACTTTACTTCTCAGGTGTTACACAATAGATCCACAACATTTGTACCGAACTTAACAGAAATGTAACAATGTTTATTAAACAAGCTTTTGAATTGGGAAACTCGGGGTAAGTATATAAAATTCTCAGTAAATAAATATTCATTTAACACCGGCCACCGGCCTCACGGGTTCGCTGGTACGGAATTAAAATGTTTAAACATTCTTTTGAGTGCGAAACATCCTTTCTTAGTACCCGCCCACAGCTACGTTATAAATTACAATGGAATATTATGAAAAATAGCGACTCTGTAATACCTGAAGTCTTTCCTACATAAAATACTCCCGTTTGCTTTGAGAAAGCTTGCTTATGGAAGCAAGCTCTTAAGTTATATTATGCCATAATTTGAGTAGTATATATACTTAATTTATGTGCGAAACACAAATATCGTTACAGATTATCACTAGCTCTAAAGTGCCTGAAACTGATTTTGATTCACGAGTCTGATTAGTTCTAAATTGAGCCGCAGCACGATCGTGCGCTAGTAAACCTGTCAGGAGTGGAAAAAGCCGCTGAGATCGAATTAGTTTCAAATTGAGCCCCAGCCCGATTTTGCGCTAGTATATATAATATTACGTCGGAAGTAACAAAAGCTTAGAGATCGAGCTCATTCGATTCTCGATTAGATTCTGATTCAGTCGGGAGTATGGCAGATGTTCTTATAGCGAACAGTAGGACTATGTAATAATTTCTTTTGCCATGCTCAATTCACATAGACAAAAGTCGGACCACTACCAGTTTAAGCACGGATAACAAGGATCACAAAATATGATGTCAGCACTCACCAGTATTATTGGTACACAGTCAGCATTATTGTTGAACATGGTATTATGTCAGATTTGAACAAGATTTGAAGTAATTATAGTTATTGAGAAATACTAGAGCTGTGTAATAAGTTCCCGGCTTTAAGAATTTTTCCAATGAAATGATTTAAGACAATTGTTTCAATTTTAAAATCAGACTTTAACTAGAAGTTATGGCTTTCAAAATTCAAATTACAATAACATTTAATGACTAAAAAAATTGATTTAAAAACATCTTACAAAATGATTACTGAGATTGACTACGTCTCTTTGCAATAATTGCACAACTGCTTGAATACGCGCGCCTCCAAACTGTTGACCTGGCGCAGATGGTTGTTCAAAAATTTTTTTTCCAACGAAGCAATTTACAAAAGGCGCGAGTTTTAAACTAGTTAAAAATGGTCCTACACATGGTATAATTTGTACGCTTGTAAGTCAAGCAGAAGTATGTTAGGCCGAGAACTTTTCAAACAGCCTTCGTATGTGAAGAACTCTGTAGGGCTCCGTGTAATGTAATGAGCGATATTAAGTTCGTGACACAAATTACACGAAATACCCTTTTGCTACGTAGTTCCACCTGGTTGCAAAGGAAAGGTTTGTAAATTGAAGACGTGAGTGGAGGGTCTGGAGGTAAGTAACATTGCAAAAAATTGCCGTCTTTTTGGCATAAATGGAGGCTTTCGTGCCGGAAAATGTTTTGAAATTGTGGCGTGACATAATAATTCAGTCCGCCACGCTTGTAGGTGCTGCCGCACCGTCGCCCGCGCGGGCGACGGTGCGGCAGCGCCTACGCCACACACGCCGACTTGTTTCGAGGCGCGGCATAAGCCATAAGCGGAGCGATTTTGCAAGCGTGGCGGACTGAATTATTATGTCACGCCACAAAATAAAAAAAGCTAGTCGGGAAATTGCCTAGAGCGGCAAAAAGAGGGGTGGAAAAATTCACTTATTCCAATCTTCCAACCTAGCCTTTAGCTATCCATCACCCAAGTTTGAAAATTTATGTTTTGAAATAAAAAAAAGCTTGTCGGACAATTGCCTAGAGTGGCAAAAAACGAGGGGTGGCAAAATTTACTTATTCCTATCTTCCAACCTAGCCTTTAGCTATCCATCACCCAAG
Organism: Lysandra bellargus; assembly: GCA_905333045.1. Lineage (NCBI taxonomy): Eukaryota > Metazoa > Arthropoda > Insecta > Lepidoptera > Lycaenidae > Lysandra > Lysandra bellargus. The sequence goes on along the minus strand of HG995319.1, from coordinate 12,726,724 downwards.
TTTGAAAATTTTACCTTCCAAACTACTTCAGGTTGGATAGTGGAAATATATTTTAATTAGTTTACTTAAAATAACCCCCTATAATACCCCAATAAAACTGGATAATGACTTATATATGGTATTTTGTGTGTAAAGGGCGGCAAAAATGGTTTTTGCCCGGAGCGTCTAAATAGCTATATCGGGCCCTGGAGGCCTACCACGAAACTCAAACGAGAATGCCGCGTCCTACTCTAACAAACATATAATCACGGTTGTTAGAGTAGGACGCGGCATTCTCGTTCGATTGAGTCTCAAAACGGTTTTGTGGTAGGCCTCCTGAGTCCTTTTGGTGTGACGTACCTTCGGTGATGGAGTTGTCCTGGAACATGTGCTCCAGCGCGTGGTGTATCTCGCGGAAGGTGGGGCGGTCCGCGGGGTTCCACTGCCAGCAGCCGCGCATCAGCTCGTACACTGCCGCCGGGCAGCCGGGCGGGCACTCCATGCGGTAGCCCTGCAAAATTCAAGGATATAGAACATGTTTTGTTACAGCTACAGGGGTACAAGGATCTTTTACCTTTTACATTTTATTTAAAAAGAAAAAAACCTTCTTCTTCTTGGTATAACGTGCGAGTTTCTTTAGCCAGTTCTTCTCGCCGGGCTAGTTCCCGAACCGGTGGTAGGCATCGTAGTCCCAACGTTCGAAAAGTGTATTTATAATACCTACTTTGAATTAAAATATATTTTATTTATTTTTATTTTATTATTTATTTTGTACTTTTACGTTAAAAGCGAGGAAAGTTCTGATGGCACACAGCGACAGTGCCACAAGGATCTTTTGGCAAAACGCCGCCATTATGAAGTATTTAAACTAGATTCGAGAAGCATGTTTTGTACACAGCCAGGCTGCCGGGAGGGTGCACTCCATGCGGTAGCCCTGCAAAGTGGATGGTTGTAGAGGAATGCTGATGGCAAACAGTTACAGAGGAACTAGGAGAGAAAGAAAGCTGGAGAAACCCACGCGATAGCCCTGCAAATGGCAAAGGATTTTTTTAAATTTAGTTTGTTATTATTTTTAGCAATATTCCGCGAAAAACTTCCAACTTTAAGTAAATGAGTGAGTGCACGCATAGACATGCGTACAGCACCTCCCTCCTCCCACACTGCCTATGCGTACACTCGCATGCAAGAACTTGCAAACACCACTACCACACAAGCAATAATGTTGGCAAATCCGTGCAAGGCCCCTCACCACCATGCAAGTTGAAAACCTCGACGCGCGTTTCGCTCCAACACCGGAGCATCCTCAGGATGTGGACTCTACGAACAACGTCCGTCAAGTGCCGCCACCGGCCAAAACACCGCCTTTTTATATCCTATCGAGCCCCGCTACTATCCCCACTACCCCCACTACCCTCACCAGTACCCCCGAACATATTAATAAGCGGTGACGTAGTCAAGCAAGTTTGGTCATTCAACAATGCAAATCTGTTATTTTTCTTTTCTTTTATGATCTCTAATTGTTCCAACACGCTCAGCCGAAAGCCTTTATCGCATTTATGTAAAACTTTATAGGAATGGCCATCGGGCACGGTATGGTTACTATCTAAAAGATGTTTAGCAAAATGTGACTTATCAGGATGACCATTCCTATAAGCCGCGATATGTTCTTTATACCGAGTCTCAAAGCTGCGTCCATTTTTTAGTAAAAAACCGTCATCTTGTAGTAACAGACAACTGCTCTGCACCGAATATTCTTATCCCACCTTGATCAGATTAGTTTATATAATACTAGCTATTTGTCCGAGCTTTGCTCGGTATTCAATAAAACACGAATAAAATGACATTTTCTAAAAATGATTCCTAGCTAGATCGATTTATCGCCCCCGAAACCCCCTATATACTAAATTTCATGAAAATCGTTGAAGCCGATTCCGAAATTCCAATTATATAATATTATATATGTATACAAGAATTGCTCGTTTAAAGATATAAAATAAGATGTAGAAAATCATTATATCACTGTAAAAGAAATAGTGATCCGTATATTATTTTACTCAGGTAATTTATTGCTATTTAGAGCGACCAAAGTTGTATGGCTTAAGTCACCCGTGTATAGTCCGTGCAATCCACGAAGACGCGCCCCACTATTCCTCCTAATCGTTTATATAGTACGTGTGCAAGCTTTCGCTAATGTTTGAGTGTTATCGGTACACACTAATTACCTATGAGTACACGTGCACACTACGATAATAGACCAATTAAGAAAAAGCGTCACGGTCATAGGGAAAGATGCACCCAAAAGTTGGTGGGGCGCGTCTTCGTGGATTGCACGGACTATAAACACCGCTTTAAGCAATAGAGCGAAAAATGTTATAAAACGCTCCCCGAAATCGTAAGCGAATGTGAAAAAGGCCTTTACATTGGAAATCCCGTAGAGCACATTCCGCATTCGGCAAATTTCAACTGAATACATTTTCAGATATTAAATACAGTGGCGTTGTCGGCTCCGAAACTACCGGAATACAAGCAAACAGCGAGTCTAAAAGCCAGAATATTTTTACAAGAATTTGACCGTTCAAATAAAATGTAAGAGCAGTTTTCACGGGGATAAAACTCGAACGTGAAAATTTTTCTCGGAAGTCGGAGCGAGCACGATGTTATATAAAAATTCTAGTAGTTCAAATCAAGAGGCATTGAAACGAGAGAATTTATTTTTTTATTACATAAGGGGGCAAACGAGCAAACGGGTCACCTGATGGTAAGCAACTACCGTCGCCCATGTACACTCGCAACATCAGAAGAGCTGCAGGCGCGTTGCCGGCCTTTAAATTATATTATATTCGGAACATAATGTTTTATAGTCTCACTCACTAAAATATGCACGTTTTCATATTTATGCATATTTTGGTCGTTATAAGGAACACAACATTATTTCATAAGAAAAATGTAACATAAAAATTGGGACGGAGCCTTATTTTTCACCGTTATGTTCTTGGATTAAAGGAGTTCATAACATTACTTACCTAACCCAAATTAGGTAATATAAAACATTCATGAATGAGGGCAGAATATAATTTCTTTTGCGTGCTCCAAATGTATTTAAATTTGTATATATAGAGGCTAGAGCGTAGTGGGTTATTTATTAAATTGTTACAATTCATTAATAATGTAAATCTACGATAAAAAATGGTTCTAGAGGCTAGAGCTAAGATAATTATTTATTAACAATAATTATTGATTAGTAACACAGAAACAAGTTTCTCAAACTTCACAAAATACCAAAGACTTATACTTAACAAAACCAATAATCGGCCAAGTGCGAGTCGGACTCGCGCACGAAGGGTTCCGTACCGTTATAGAGCGGAAACACGACAAACATTGTTTTTTGTATGGGAGCACACTGCCCGCCTTAAATTTTATTTTAATACTAGCTGTCCCGACAAACGTTGCTTTGCCATAATATAAAGTACCTATTTCGCCCATATTACTTTTTGAAGTGACTAATTAAGTATGTCACCATGGCAACGTCGATCGCTATCCCGTCGCACCAACAATGGTCGCCGTCAGTCTCAGGTTGTAATAATCTACTACTATTTATTCAACAAATGCACTTATCAATATATAAAGAAAGACCTACTGAATATGCATATAAAATTTGGTAAAAATCAGTAAAGCCGTTTCGGAGGAGTTCGTGGACTAACATTGTGACACGAGAATTTTATATATAAGAGATTATTATTAATTATTGAAGAAGACATATCATTAAAGCTTTTGTGAAAATATCAAGTGCCTAGCTGTTGCCATTATTGATATCGAGCAAAAAAGGCCAAAAAAATCACGTTTGTTGTATGGGAGCCCCCCTTAAATATTATTTTTATTTTGTTTTTAGTATTTGTTGTTATAGCGGCAACAAATATGACACAATCTGTGAAAATCTCAACTTTTTGGCTATTACCGTTCTTGAGATACAGCCTGGAGACGGACGGACAGACAGACGGACAGACAACGGAGTCTTAGTAATAGGGTCCTGTTTTTACCCTTTGGGTATGGGACCCTAAAAAAGGCTCATTCAAAGTATTTTAAAAATACAGACGTGTTCTAGGTAAGTAGTATTTACTTTAAGTCACTAAGTACCTATAAGTAACTTCTACTTTCTTAGTAAGAAACAAAACAAAGGATGTATAATGTTCTCGGATCTGGATAGGAATTATTGTAATAAACAAAATGTTTGTACGTTAATGTTAAAGATATTTAATATACATGTTGCTCTTTAAATGAGGCGAGGCAATTTCATTTCTGACAAATATTAAATAAATAAAAATCTGTACCCCCTAGAATGCGACCTTTGACATGACATGACATGACACCTTTGACATGGTTTCGGCACAGTTTCGGTGCTGTCTTGTTATGGGTAAACTACAGAATGGTATTAAAAAAAAACAACCAACATTAGATGTAAGTATTCTGATTGGTTGCGGCCGTTGATACTATTGGAACGAACCAACTAACTGTACCTAAATCAAGTCGGATATGTCCACAGGATCTTGTAGGTCGCCGTAACTAAATTACGTCAATATATCAAAGACCTCACCACCAGATTAGCCACTTCCCGTTCAAGGCTTTGTCACAAGTTAAATACACGTTACCGCCTGTGTTTTTTGAATGGCTTATTTAAAAACACCTTTGCCATGTGAACTGACCGATACAATTTAAATACACGTTATGAGAAAAGAAACCCGACCCTTTAATTGAATCTTACTCTCCATATTGTAAAATTTTATTCTCACTGTCTTGTAAACATTAATTCTCAAACACCATGTATATGTTGTGACGTAACCAAAACACTCGTTATTGTTTTCGAATGGATTATAAACTTGACCGGTGCGGAAATCCACCAGTTGTGTTGCAGCGTTGGAAACGCGTTCTGTGGCCATCTTAAAAATGCTGTTCAGTTTTAAAAGCACGGTGCTGACGACTCTCTGTCTTTTATGTATCTGCATTGCCGTAAATGGTAAGTTTATTTCGAGCGATAAAAGCAAATGTTGGAACGTGAATGAAATTTTTCCGTGTAGTTTTAGATTCGCCGAATCATAAAAGCAAACGTAACCTGACTAAAACAAACATTTGAATTGTGAATTCGTTTGCATATAGAAAAGTTTTCGGTAGTGAGCTCTGGTAGTATTTATGATTTTATGAACTTTGTGATGTCATATTAATTTACTAAAGTGGTGTTTGAATGTGAGCTACAGGCACCGCGGACGCCATTTCGTATAAATGCCGCATGATATTATTCCGTGCCACTATTTACAAAACAACCTGTATAATATGAACATTTCGACTGAAATGAAATATTAATATGTCGAGTATTACCACCGCAACAAGCCGTTTTTGCTAACATTTCTGTCTAGACAAAAAGCTAGACAGAATTATTACATTACGCTTTATTTATGTTTGACTAGTTTTAGTCTACTCATTATTTTTTATTCGTTATAATTAACGAGAAATGAAAATTATTTTCATTTAAGGCGCGAAAGCAAAGAAACCCAAGATGAAAAAAACTGCAAAAGGAATACAGTGCTACAACTGTATGTCTTTCGATCATCCGGGCTGCTGGGACCCCGATCATCCGGACTACGCCAATATAACAGTAAGTAAATATATACGGAACTGCTGTTGGTCGGGTTATGTCAAGTTGAAGTTAGACGTGGTCTATCGGCTGGGCATGATATAACTATAAGATATGCGTGAACCATAAAGGCTTTCAGGCCTAAGTTCTACAGAATGTAAAATAACTAAGTTATAATAGGGTGTGTATTATAAGGGGGGTATCAATACAAGGGGTATTGAGTTAACCAGGAAAGGGGTAGGGCAGAAAGAGTAACTTTTTTAAAACCTTTGTATGGGAAAATTGGTGACGCTCGAGTGTTTGCCCATACAAATCACGAAAAAATTTTGCTCTTTCAGCGATGTTGCTTTCACAGTAAAGTGTAAACTATTATATAAGGGGCACATACACACCCTAAAGTATTATTTTATTTTATTATTTTATATTTTTATTATATTATATTGTTATTACTTTATATTTACGGATACAGACTAATTTCTCTGCCCAGTTCTTAACCCCCGACGAAAACAGAGTGGTGTTATAATCTGCCTGTTTCTCTGTCCGTGTATCTGCCCATGGCATTATAATTGAAGGATGTATCGACAATCGACATGTCGGCACCAGGCGCGGTCGCAGCCTGACATTTTGAAGAGGGTCACTCACTAAATCACTATATTTACTAATTGGCAAAAAATTCCTTTTATTATTTGGCAAAATTTTGAGATTTTTCAATTTGAGCTTAGATTTGGGGGGGGGGGTCTGTTATGTCCCCTGTGACCCCCCCTTCGGACCGCGCCTGGTAGGCACGTAAGGCGATAGGAATAGTTAGTTTGATCAATATAAACGATTTTACACTCAGCTAACTTTATCAGCAACATTCCGCTGGAGGCGAGACCGGCTTCAAAGGCAGAGATCCTATTGATGCAATTTCCTCAACTTAGTAACTAATAGTGCAAAGCTTAACTAAGTTAGGTTCTGCGTCCTGTTTGATTTTCCCTCGAGCTATGTGCTTGAGTTGTAAGTAACATGATATATCGATATATTTTATTAAGGTATCTATTTTAAAATCTACAACATGTAGACAGAGGTAAAGCAACGTCGGTACAATATTTTTTCATCCCCTCGCATCATAAAAATTGTCAAGTGCGAGTTGGACTCGCGCACGAGAGGTTCCGTACCATTACAGAGCAAATTATAGAGCATAGGCCAAACATTGTGTTTTTTGTATGGGAGCCCCCCCCTTAAATATTTATTTCATTTTAATGTTATTATTAATTATTATTAAAGTGAACATTTCAAGTGCCTACCTGCGGGGCTAAAATGGTCACATTTAGCAATTCCTCTCAATCAATTCAGCAAATGAATTGTCAAAACTGTCAAACTGACAAATGTCAAATCAGTACAAAAATACAGAAATGAATTGCAAGCAGAGTTGCATTTCGCGGTTTTAAAGAATTGAATCATATTATGATTCTTATCATGATTCAACAAAGCGACCATTTTAGCCCCGCTGTTGCCATTATTGATATCGAGCAAAAATGCCGAAAAAATCACATTCGTTGTTTTGTATGGGAACCCTTAAATATAAATTTTATTTTGATTTCAGTATTTGTTGTTATAGCGGCAACAGAAATAAAAAATTCAGTATTATCCGTAAATTTTTCTAGCTATAGGGGTTCTTGGATAGAGCCTGGAGACAGACAAACAGACAGACGTACAGACGTCGAAATCTTAGTAATATGGTCCGTTTTTACCCTTTGGGTACGGAATCCTAAAAAGATGAAAAACAATTTTTGATTAACGATCCCACGTGTTGGCTGTTGCCCTAATATTTAATTCACTTGACGATTACTTAAAACAGCCACGATCGATATTCGAAACACGATACGCCTGGTATCAGTGCATTATTAATTAACTATAGTTAATTAAATAAACCATAGTAACTATTAATTAATTATGTAGAGCTAACCAGACTTAATTAACTTTGACCGCAGATACCAAATATCGATTGTTACATCCCAGGAATGGACTTTATTTGCATCGTGGTCACTGCGGAGTCGGCTAAACTGGGTATGTAAATTACGGTATTTTTAGTAAAAATTTGGGTCAGGTCACACCTAAACGGGGCGCGATATCTAAGCGAAAGAAAATTCTAATATCAAAAAGTTTGACCACCGCATGGCGTTTTCTATTGCTTTTGCCTTTGTCTCTTCCTCTCGTTTTAGTTTGAACTGAGTGCATGCAATAGTATTCGTTTAATGGACCTTCAGTACATCAATGCCTTTATGCAGGCAACTTTGAATAGACATGTAGGTAGTCTGAATAAAAGAGAGTCGAGAAGGAAGGAAGGAAAGGAAGAAAGGAGGAAGGAATATTAAAAAGATAAAAGAAATAATTTAGATTATTTTTGACATAAGAATTTCATAAACATCTATAGTAATGAATGAATGAATGAATATTCTTTATTGCATTTACACATACACATATAGAAATTCAAATTTCAAACTTAGTACTAAGAACTAAATAAACACAAATGGCGGCTTTATTGCTATGCAGCAATTTCTTCCAAGCAACCGAAAAGCAGGAAATTATTTTATATAAAAAACAAATAGGCAATGTGCAAAAACAAACTACAACTAATTACATAACGTAGAAAACTACAAAAAAACAAAACACCTAACATGACAATTATAATTTATAAACCTATCTAAACAAATAAATTCTATATATTATAATAAATATTATACCAATAATAATATACTACACATAATACAAAAATACAAATACATACAATATAATGTATTAAGTATTATACCAAATATAATATATTAATATATAAAATTATATATATTAATAGATAATACATAAAATTTACTAATTATTATTAAGATAATAGTCTTTGACAAGTTTTTTAAATACGTCTACACTTTTAGCTTGCCTGATATTAACAGGCAGAGAATTCCATAGCCGAATCGATTTTATTGTAAAAGAGGACCCAAAGAAGTTTGTTTTGAATGATGGTATATCCAACAATAATCTAGAAGACGAGCGTAAATCCTTATCGTTAGATGTACGGAAGACGAAATTATTTTTTAGGTAAGAAGGTGTTCTGGGATCATGTAGCAGGGAGTATAGAAAAGAGAGAACTCGATAATTACGTCTTAAGCGTATAGGCAACCAAGAGAGCTTAGAACGATATTCCGACACGTGATCATATTTCCTTAAACCGAACACAAAACGAAAGGCCAAGTTTTGCAGACGCTCAAGCTTATTAAGTTTATCCTCGGTAAGATCTACGAAGCACGTATCGGCATAATCCAGCATCGGCAAAAACAAGGACTCGGCAAGTAAGACTTTGGTCTTAATCGGTAGCAAATTCATCCACCTTCCCAGGGAATGCCATACCGCGTGTACTCTCTTACTGACCGCCGTTACATGATCTGACCAAGATAAGTGCTCATCCATGTGAACACCCAAGTTTCGAACACTTTTCGAATAAGGCACGTGTGTACCACAAACGAGCACAGGGGGAAGATTTACCAAGTCAATCCTGGAAATTAAACCGGAACTACCTATAATAATGACTTGAGATTTATTGGGATTAATAAATATGCCATTGCGCTTACTCCACTCAAAAATAATATTGAGGTCATTATTAATCTCACCAATTCTTCTAATGAGATCTTCCAAGGTTGACTGAATATAGATTTGGAGATCATCTGCATACAAGTGAAAAAGAGACGAGACGCCTTCACAGATCGTGTTTATAAATAACGCGAAAAGGAGGGGAGATAACACACCACCCTGCGGAACGCCGACAGTGTTGCTTGACCACGACGAGAACTCGTCATCCACACGAACACGTTGCCGGCGCCCCGAGAGATAGTCTGTAAGCCAATCAATTACTGAAGGCGATAAATTAAGTGACCTAAGCCTGCCAATAAGAATGTCATGGTCAATAGTATTAAAAGCATTGCTAAAATCCGACAAGACCAAAATAGTTAGCAACTTACTGTCCATAGCACGGCGTATATCATCTGTAACTTTTACTAGAGCTGTAGTTGTGCTATGTCCAGGTCGGAAGCCTGATTGGAATGAGGTTAAAAGGTTGTGTTTGTTAACAAATGAGGACAACTGTTGATGTATCAATTTTTCAAGAACCTTTGACAGGAATGGCAAAACTGATATGGGTCGAAAATCAGCAGGTGAATTAGGTTTGTTAGATTTCGGCAGGGGAACTATATGAGCACTTTTCCAAACTGACGGGACTTTACCATTTGTAAGAGAGAAATTAAAAATATAAGTCAGTATTGGAGCAATTGCGTCTATAATTAAAATTATCATCTTACGACTTATATTATCTTCGCCAACAGCATTCGATGATATGGAAATGACACTCTTTTTAATATCGCCAACAGTAATCGGGCTAAAAAGAAATGGAGGGAAATCAGGTGTCGATGTAGATGCAAGATTGCTAATTGTTTATAATTGGGAATATTATAATATTATAATTGGGAAGAGTTTGTTTGTTTGAACGCGCTAATCTCAGGAACTACTGGTCCGATTTGAAAAATTATTTCAGTGTTAGATAGCCCATTTATCGAGGAAGTCTAGGCTATATTTTATCACGCTAATACTAATAGGAGCTAAGAAATAGAGGAAAGTTTGGAAAAAACGGGGGGAAATTATTTGAAATGGCTTATTTGAATACGCTAATCTCAGGAACTAGTGGTCCGATTTGAAAAATTATTTCAGTGTTAGATAGCCTATTTATCGAGGAAGGCTATAGCCTATAGGCTATATTTTATCACGTTAAGACTAATAGGAGCGAAGAAATAGAGGAAAGTGTGGAAACAACGGGGGAAATTATTTGAAAGGGCTTATTTGAACGTACTGGAACAATTTTTATGTTATTTGACACACATGAAGAATAGACCACGTGAAAGAACATAGGTTTCTTTTTTTGCGAAAAAATGTACGGTTTCCGTGACATTCCTAAATTACGCGGGCGTAGCCGGGCGGAACATCTAGTACACGATAAAAAGCACAGGATGGGGGGTCGCGAAACATTTTTTTACACCAAGAGCGTCGCATCATAAAAAAAGGTTGAAGAACACTGGTAAAAACAAATAAACATTGTCGATATTTACAGAATGAACGTACAAATATCCACATGAGTTCGTGGATGTCAATACTCAATAGTTGTACTGGAAAATGCCGTGCGATCCCGAGCTTTTAGTTGCAATGTTCTTTGGTACATTGGGCAAATGGATCGACAATTACAGTGTTAAGTGAAACGTGGAAACAATTTCCATTAATGTGGGTACTACAGACATATTTTATTAATGGGGGAAACAATTATTTTTAGACTAGCCAAAATTCGTTTATCGCGGCGGAATCGTACATTTTTTCGGGATTTAAAAATATCCAATTTCTCGGGACTCAAAGTATGTCCATACCAACTTTCATATAAATTGAACGATTCAGCGGTTGAGAATGTTACAGGTAATAAGCAGGTAGACAATATTTATTAGCATTATTAATATTACTATGAAAATATAATTTGGCACTGAATAGGAGTAATTTAAATACCTACTTGGAAAGATTTAAGCTGAAAGTCACGTAGAGAAACTCTTTCAGTAAGCTTAAATTGATCTCCAACTTTAACATAACTTTATTCCGTTACCAAAATCCTAAACAGCCTTTAAACGATATAATATTTTTTCGCCATTACTAAACTTCTATCATATAAAGTTTTCTGACGTTTCCTACAATCCTCATACCTTAACGCAATCCTTTACATATTTCTAGGGAATGTTATTATTAGACAAATTTACTATTCGAATAATTCGAATATTGTACAAAAGTTTTCGAATAACTCGAATATTATTCGAATAATTCAAACATTTTAAAAAATGCTGAAAACTCTGAATAAAAGTAGCAAAAAGCTTCGTACAACCTATTTTGTTAATAATATGAAGCAATTCTTATTTTTACTTTTATCGACATAAATCTTTGTAAATGACATGGTAAATTTTTATTGTAATAGTACATTACGCCCCAAGGGAAGAAAGTATGACATTTCAACCCGCGCGATATTGTGACAAAAGCGTCGGTTGAAGTGTCATACTATCCTCCCGTGGCGCGTATAGAACTTTTCATCAAACAAGGGACCGAAAGTTTAATGACATCGTATAAAAGAAAACCGAATGTGGTCCAAATTAGTCGCAGACGGGGCCCGGGGCGTAGGCAAAGCCCCCCCCCCCCCCACGAAAAAAAACAACAATTTAATAGATTTAATTGATGTTGTTTTGATAAAATACTATTTTGTAATGTTGTAGTGCTTTATATTTTGTAAAGATGTATTTTATTGAAGTGACTTAACAAGTATGTCATCATGGCAAAGTCCATCGCTGTCCCGACTCAAAGATAAAGTATAATATTATATTATCAGCTCTCCCCCGCTTTTCCTGACTGCTGGCCTATATCTATATAAAATAGCTGATTTGGTAGCCGCCTGGCGCCTCCTCAACTCAACAACAGCTATAACACAACTAACAACTATTTTAATAACTATAATTAAATTTTCGCGTGTATTAATAATATATGGGTTTGAAATAACAACTGCACGGTTGCCATGGTAACGAGTTATTTCAAATAGGTAGTGGGAAGAAAATTTTAAACTGTCGCTAATTGTGAGCAGTCTGAAGGAAATATGCAACTTTCTTCCCGCAAACAAGGGAAGGAAATCAAACTTTCGGTCCTGGTATGATGAAAAATACTTTAAAGATGTATATTTTAAGGCTACAGCTGGACAATAAAAGAAAGGCTGTAAAGTGTAAACCGTTTTCGACCGTAGCACCTTTTACCTTTTACATGTGATTATGCTTAGTCTTGCTAGGCAGCAGTTGAGATTAAATAATAATATGATATTCGACGTTATGATATATTATGTTCATTAATACTAAGCCAGCTCACCCGTCTTTTTGATATTTTCGATCCACGTTCACCTAGTACACCTAGTCGGCTTCAGCTGTGTCAACATGGCTCGAAATTGTTGTCGGGGAGGTTGAAACAATCCTAGAGCTGGTGACTTTAGTAACTTCAAGTTTGATAACGCCAATAACATGATATTAAGGAGCCATCGACATTTTTTAATACTGTACTATTTCAATTATCAGTCGAGGATTGCCGCAATAAAGCTATTAAATAGCAAATTTTTATCAACTTGTCGAATCATAGATATCACATATCGTGAGCTTCAAGCTAGAAGGGCATATAAAAAATAATATTAACATAATAACATTAACTACATATTTTAAAACTCTCAATATTGCACTTACATCTATTATCTTCTTAAAAAACGAGTTTGTTTTATATACACCCTTATGGCGTAAAGCCCACGATATATAGTTATCACGGTAGACAAAACAAGCTTGAAAGAAGTCAATGGATACAGACCGTGAGCGACCATTATTGACGATACTGAAATCCATGACTAAAAGCAGTTTATATCTTCATTTGCATGTCTTTAGGCAAAATAACGTCTAAAACATGGTCAACAGCGACGATGAATGGTCGTATGCTCATTAGTTAGACTAAGAACAGATTTTTATATATATTTAAAGATGTAGAATATTCATAAATAATGTTATTTTTCTGAAATAAACTTAATTATGTCCTTATTCCATGTTAATTTTATGTTTGATAGCATTTAAAAAAAAAATTTTACTATTCGAATTATTCGAAAAATAATTTGGCGAATATTCGAATACTAAAATCGTCGAATATTCGAATAAAACGAGTATTCGAATATTCGAATAACATACCCTATATATTACCTTGTTCAGAAAGCCTAAAGTTTGCTCATTAAATTTGTTGGCAAGTTGTTGGAAGTAATTTTGTTTGTATACAAGGTGTAACAAAACTAAGTGATAATACTTTCGGATTTGCATGTGTCCCTTATTCACTGTAAAAGTAGCAGCGCTGAAATTACATTTTTTTGTGATTTGTATGGGCGGGTTATAGATTTTCCCATACAAAAGTTAAAAATTCACACATACGGTAAAGTATTACCACTTAGTTTTGTTACACCCTGTATAAACATATCTTAGCCTATTTGGGGCTAAGATATGTTTACACAGGGTGTACTGCTATTTAGCTAGTCAAAATAGCAATTACTGTGATGTTACATTAGGGATGATTGGGGACTTAGATCATATAATTTGACTGAGGTTTGCAAAGAGTCGTAAGTCGTAACAGTCCAAAACGTAAACGTTCTATTTTTCTTCTGTTTGTTTAGACTTGTCTTTTCGCTAAACCATAATAACATACAATATCTTATATCTCCTCTACAATTATAAAAGTCCAACAACATACAAATACAGCGAAACTTTAACATTTATAAGCTGCGAAAATTAAATGATTATACACTTTAAATGCCAATGGTTATTATCAGCTTTAAACAATATTAACGTTTAAAACCAAGACTATAATATTTTAAGGCAATATATCAAAAATAAATTATACCGCAAGGGCAATTTTATACTTAATTTGTATGACTATAAAGTCGTGAATACGCTGCGGCCAGAAGCTATCGGCTCGCTCGGAAAACATGCGATAAAACGTAATTATAATTATTTAAAAAATAACTAGAAGCATTTAAGTAAAATGCTTCTATACGATTTTGAGTTGCAAAGGTGTATATTAATTAATTAGAATAATTTCCTACATCTATTTTCGTTTAAAAATAATCTTCAAATTTCGTATTTTTAAGAGGTCATTTCAAAAATTAAATGTATCGAGGCAAAATACATTAATCGTGTTTCTAGTTCTTCTCAAACCTAGATAAGGCTATGAAGATATGTATATTCATTACCAGATTTGTAACATTTCTGAGGGTCCTATAGTATTACGTCAAAAAGGACAGTTCTTTCAATATAGCGCATTAATATCGAAAACCTGGCACCCACCGCTAAACTTTTATGACCAAAAAAACCTTCACCTTACTTTGTATTCAAGCGAATTCTTTGAAATTTCAGTGGAAACCGGCCAAGAGATCGGTCCAGTGCGCGCTCGCACGTGTGTCCCAGCCAAGGACTTCCCCAAGAAGACAGTGTCCTATTCGATGTGCGGCAAACTGAGCAAGGAACTTTATACGTCAGAGATTTTCTCGAAGATAGCTGTCACTAGGCCACAATGCACGTTATGTCGGTCTCATCTGTGTTCTGACGCTGAGAAATGCTAGACCGAAGTTAGGCAAAAACTGCCTTAGAGCCTGTTTCACCACTTCCTGATAAAGTGCCGGATATAGGCTATCCACGATTTATATATTAGACACATTCTCTATATGTCAAGTTATGTGGTGGATAGCCTATCCGGAAATTACCAGGAAGTGGTGAAACAGCCCCTTTAAGTGTCACGTAGATTCGCTTATGCACGCGGGATTAGACCAGCATAAAGTATTGTCGCATCTATATTTTGACAATTTTTTATTCAAATTCAGGTGCGTATTAGCAAATCTGCATGAACCTAAAATATTATTAAGATGATCAAAACATTTATTGTACAATGTGGTTCTTAAAATTTCTTTCTTTGTCTGGAATTAATTGAAGGTAGGCAAGTATTTAAAATATGCAAATCGTGTAAAACCTTTTAGTATGGAAAATTAAATTGTGATTTTTTTAATAGAATAATATTATACTGTTGTCTTTATTATAAATTTCGTCTTTTCAAAATATAATTTGGTACAAGGTGAGTTATATTTCAATATACCCTAATAAGACTGTGCGACAATGAGGATTATGTTTTTAGAGTCAACTTGTATGTATATAATATTATTATATCTGTATACCATCGAGGAAATTGATTCCTAGGCAGTTAACGGACCTACGTCATGCGATCGGCTTATAGCTGTGATCGGTCGCGGGTCGGTTGGGTTTGACTTAACGCGACCAAATTATTACTTAGGTCCGCCATCTGCCTTGTCAACTTCTCTGATAGTATCAGGTACCTACATCTTTGGCTGGCAACAGAGCTAAAGTGGTTGCATTTGAGCTTGAAAGGTTTCGTGTTATTGGTCTTCCGATTGCGTTAAGTACATCGCTTTTTTAATTATTACACAGGGTGTAACAAAACAAAGTGTTTACTTTGGATATGCAAGTGTCTCTTCTCTTGTAAAGAGTTCACTGTCAAAATAGTAGCGCTGACAATTTGGATGAAATAGAGTACCTACATGTTTTGTGAATTTTGTGAGTCGTTTAAATGTAATGGAGCCCTAACTTATCCGGTCGCAGATTACGACAAAGCATCAAGCAATTACATAATGTTTAAAAAACAATGTACGCGATTTTCACACGTTAAACTTTTAACTACTCACTTGTTTTGAAACGCGACGCGTGAAATTAACTTGTTTACAGAAAGTAGAAACATTCATACAATTCCTTTGCTTCGAATTGTTAAGCTTTAAATAGTTGAGTTTTACATGTCGTCACTACGTTTGCCTATTATGGATATTACAAGCGATTACAAACGTATAAGGGTCAATTCAGACCGCAACGCGACGCGTAGATATGCATTTCTATTTTCTGTATTGAATTGACAGACTTGCATGACATCTCACGCAATTGAAGTATCTCAAATCCATACTTTGGCAATGCATCTACGCGTTTCGTTGCTGTCTGAATTCACCCTAAACGGTCGTAATCTTATCTTATATATAAAATTCTCGTGTCACAATGTTAGTCCACGAACTCCTCCGAAACGGCTTTACTGATTTTTACCAAATTTTATATTGCATATTCAGTAGGTCTGAGAATCGGCTACTGGGTACTTTATATATTGATAAGTGCATTTGTTGAATAAATAATAGTAAATTATTACAACCTGAGACTGACGGCGACCATTGTTTGTGCGACGGGATAGCGATCGACGTTGCCATGGCGACATACTTATTTAGTCACTTCAATAAAATAATATGGGCGAAGTACCTACTTTATATTATGGAAAAGCAACGTTTGCCGGGACAGCTAGTCTTATATATAAAATTCTCGTGTCACAATGTTAGTCCACGAACTCCTCCGAAACGGCTTTACTGATTTTTATCAAATTTTATATGCATATTCAGTAGGTCTGAGAATCGGCTACTGGGTACTTTATATATTGATAAGTGCATTTGTTTAATAAATAATAATAAATTATTACAACCTGAGACTGACGGCGACCATTGTTTGTGCGACGGGATAGCGATCGACGTTGCCATGGTGACATAGTAAAATAATATGGCAAAACAACGTTTGCCGGGACAGCTAGTATTCATCTATAATTGCCCATCAAATTCGATTGTGCTTGCAATAGAAAGCTTAAAATGAAGGAAAAGAAAAACACGATCATCCATCATGGCCCAACAGCTGATCAAAGAAACCATTACAGGCATTGAATATTATCTTGTCTAATGATATTGAGAATTGAGATGTTATGTTTATTTGTCTGGGACCAATACAAGCGATCGACGACGATTCTGCAAGCGTCTCGCTTCGTATTTTTTTCCCTAATTTGCTGTAAATTTTCCAAGTAAAATAAAAATAAATAAATAATATAAGGTCAACGAAGAGGCGGGCCATTACATTGTATTTATTGTCTAATGATGTTTTGTCTACAAAATACACCCACGTTTCGGACTCAGCAAAATGTTTAGTATTTTTATCTTAGAGGACAAAAATACTTCTTGAGCGTAATTAGAAAAAACGAAAATAAACAAACAATACCTTCGATTCCCTAATTAATAAGAGGCGTTTTTCTTAGCTTCGGATTTTTAGATAATAATAAATTAAGTTTTTTTTAGAACTTCTTTTTATAAAAAGAATCAGGAAAAGCATACGCATTATCATATCAGCTTCGGACGCTCGCATTCCTGCACCACACGGTGTATCTTTCCCTAGTGTTGCAAATAGCGTTCCTAGTTCTTTAAATCCGCAATCCTTTGAGAATTTGATATCCTCACCACCATAATAAGCTTTAAAACTTATGGTAGTCGGTAGACTAGATGAAGCCCGCAAATTCCGAGACAAAAAGTATCCTATGTCCTTTCCCGCGACTCAATGTCTCTCCATACCAAACGGCAGAATCGGTTCAGCGATTTGGGCGTGAAGAGGTAACAGACAGACAGAGAGAATTTTACATTTAAATATTAGTATGGATATATTGAAGTTTATACCTCAGGCGGCATCTATATTTTGTCGGGGCTTACTCGGACATACGAACTTACCTTCTCAAGCCTATGATAGACGTCCGCCAAGTCCATGTCGCGGCGTGGACTTGGCGGACGTCGGCGACAGCGCGCCTGGGTAAGGAGAGAGGCCGTAAGTTGCGATCTCCCACAGTAAAATCCCGAAGGCCCAGACATCGAACTTGGTACTGAAGGTTTTGTACGCTAAGCCCTCGGGCGCCGTCCACTTCATAACTTGGCACCGTGTAAAAAAAACTCACCTTCTCTAGCCGATGATAGACGTCCGCCAAATCCACGCCGGGGTAGGGAGAGAGGCCGTACGTAGCGATCTCCCAAAGCAGGATCCCAAACGCCCAGACATCGGACTTGGTGCTGAAGGTGTTGTACGCCAAGCCCTCGGGTGCCGTCCACTTGATGGGGAACTTGGCACCCGCGTGAGCGGTGTACGTGTCGTCGCGCATCAACCGCGCCAGACCAAAGTCAGCAACTTTGACGAGATGGTTCTCTCCTACCAAGCAGTTGCGAGCCGCTAGATCCCTGTTAAAAAAAAAAAAACATTTATAAAAATGCAGTGATAAAAACTGTTTTTATCGATTATCCATATTAGTGCATGCGACTAGGATTATTGAAGTGAAAACTTCTTTAGCGGCGTTGAGCACTTTTGTGGGATGGGTAAAAACTGTGAAACTCGGGTCAGATTCTCGTGCTGATCGAAAAACCATAGAAAAAGCGTAAGACGGTTGGAGAGTAGTGTTTTGTGTCGAACTCGAACTCGATTTGAAATTTGATCGAAACTTGATCGAAACAACTTAATTAACAAAAAAAAAATTGTGTGTATAATTTTTTTTTTACTAAATTTACTACTAAATATTTAAACACTAAAAAGTAGAGTAAAACACTAAAAATATATAAATAAATAGTAAATTGACTACTAAATATTTCAACTCTAAAAAATATTTTTTAGTATTTAAATATTTAGTAGTAAACTTACTATTTATTTATATATTTTTAGTGTTTTACTCTACTTTTTAGTGTTTAAATATTTAGTAGTAAATTTACTAAAAAAAATTTATACATAAAAAAAATTGTGTTTAAATATTTTTAAGTTAATTTTTGTACAGGAACCTAGGTAATTACTATTTTAAGCTGAAAAATAACTCAAACATGTTAAATATTTTCGTATGAGAAAATGATTTTGGTATTACGTATGATGTATGAGAATTTCGAGGGTAACCCGGCCCCTTAAATATATTTTAAATCTAATAATTAATATATATTTTTTTAAGTCTAATATGTGGAAGAAACCTAATAATATTTCTGTAGCGAACCTTTGCAATTTCGGCAAAATCGGCAAATTTTCGTATACGGACTCTTAAACCCATAATATCAAACTTTATAAAAATCGGTTCATTGTTTTATGAGTGTAGTGACAGATAGAGTGACACATGCACTTTCGCATTGACAGTCGGAACAATTATTATTGCTGGTAGGACAATAATTACTGTCCTACCAGTTCTGAAAGGAGCCCAGCGAAAACAAAAGGGAATGGTACAAAATATGGAATAGCGAATGTTAAAGATATTCGTCATCGCCTAAACATTATCCTGCAAAAGTAGAGGAAAACTCAGCATAAGTATAATAATTAATTGCACGACGAAAACTTTCATTACTCTAAAGCGGTGACTAATTAGCTTAATTTGTCCCACAATGCTGCTAATTTTCCGCTTGCATTGCAAGAAAAAATCTGAGAAATTACCGCATAAAACTGCTGCAATAATTCGTATTGTCTTAAGGGCTCGGGTGACGCGCTCGAAAAAATGAAATTCGATACCGCGCCAGTACAAGTTTTATATGTTGCTGTCTCGCTATTGCGCGCGGGGTACGGGGTACCCCCGCGCCCCGCGCGCCTCCGGCAGCGTATTATATTTGTGCGTGCGTCGTCATTCATTATTTTACTCTGATCAAGTTATTCAAGCCGTGCGTTTGTTGCGATTTGCGAAGTATTATATTTTATTGTTTCATGAATCATTAACAATATTGTTTTTGTGGTTGTTTTATATATTGGAATAGTAGGAATACGGGCGCGGGCGTAGTGTCGTCGATCTTGTCACTGAACTGAACAGAATACAGATTCTACATAATATATTAAAATAATATACTTACTATAATATCTACATTGGACTCTTCACAAATCACACCACGTCAGCCTGGCCCCGTGCTAAGTACACTAAGGACTTGTGTTACAACTTACAAGTACCAGACATATAATACCGAATATATTATAATTTATACTAGCGACCCGCCCCGGCGTCGCACGGGTATAAAATATATAGCCACTGAAAAAATGATTAAAATCAATGATCTATCCTATGATCTACTTCTTAGCCTATGATCTACTTCTTATCTGTGCCAAATAACATAAAAATTGCTCAGTAATTCGCGAGATAATTTTCCCCCGTTTCAAATAATTTCCAACGTTTTATCCACATACTCCTATTAGTCTTAGCGTGATAAAATATAGCCTATACTCTATAGCCTTCCTCAATAAATAGGCTATCTAACACTGAAAGAATTTTTCAAATCAGACCAGTGTTCCTGAGATTAGCGCGTTCAAGTTAGCCCTTTCAAATAATTTCCCCCGTTTTTTTCCACATTTTCCTCTATTTCTTCGCTCCTATTAGTCTTAGCGTGATAAAATATAGCCTATAGCCTTCCTCGATAAATGGGCTATCTAACACTGAAAGAATCATCAAAATCCGTTGCGTAGTTTTAAAGATTAAAGGGAACAAAGGGACATGAGGGAAAAAAGGGACTTTGTTTTATAATAAGTACCTATAATATTACTTCAGTCGGAATTTCCAGGAATTGCTATTGTATTCTATTGTTGTCGCGATCACCGGTGCTCGCGCGGGGCCTGAAGGATTATTTAGATATAGATTTCCTTTTTATTATACTCAACTTATTTAAGATCCATACTTCCATACTAATTGTAAAAAATTAATAAAAAAGTGTGTCTGTTTGTCTGTCTGTTAATAGCTTATTACCTCTTCACGCCCAAACCGCTGAACCGCTTTTGCTGAAATTTGGCATGGAGATACTTTGAGGCGGTCCCGAGTCTTTGTCCTTTGACATATAATACTTTTTATCCCGAAAAAAATGCACGGTTTCCGCGCGATAAACTAGTTTTGGCGCAACAGAGTTGCGGGCGTCATCTAGTTTTTACAATATTATTATACACATATTTAATACACATACATGAGTCATGACTCATGAGTCATGAGTCATGACCCAGGAAAACGTTTTGTTCCGTCGGTGGGATTCGAATTTCGAACCAGCGACCCCTGGCTTGAGCTACCATGCGCTCAACCACTGCGCCACAGAGGTCGACGCTTTTATTTAAAAATTATTAAAAGACAGTACGTAACAATAAAGTTTCAAAAACAGAAAAAAGGCTACTCCAAATATTCCTCACATTGTTATCATTCAAAATAATAAAATCGGACAAGTGCGAGTTGGACTCGCCCATAAATGGTTCCGCAATCCGCAGCAACAATAAGGTTTATTTTTATGAAATTATAAGGTATTTTTTTATAGTTTCGGAGAAAAGTGGCTGTGACATACGGACAGACAGACACACAGACATGACGAATCTATTAGGGTTCTGTTTTTTGCCATTTGGCTACGGAAGCCTAAAAATCAAAAGAGTATTATTAATTACTAGCTGTTGCTGTTCAGTGTTAGATAGCCCATTTATCGAGGAAGGCTATAGGCTATATTTTATAACGCTAAAATTAATTGGAGTGAAGAAATAGAGAAAAATGTGGAAAAACGGGGGAAGTTATATGAAATTGCTTATTATCTTAAGATCTACTGGAGCAATTTTTATGTTATTTGGCAAACATAAAGAATAGATCACTTGAAGGGACATAGGCTATTTTTTGCGGAAAAATGTACGGTTGCGTGAAATTCCTAAATTACGCAAGCGAAGCCGAATAATAAAATCGTAGGAAAGTCAATTCTGTACATTGAATATTTTTGTACAAAAAATAATACTTGGGATGTGATCTACTATGATAATGCGAACTAAGTCGCGGGCAACAGCTATATTATAATAAAGTCATAGGAAAGTCAATTCTGTACATTGAATATTTTTGTACAATAAATATTAATACCTACTTGGGATGTGAACTACTATGCTAACGCGGACGAAGTCGCGGGCAACAGCTAGTATGGAATATCTATTTCTTCGCTTCTATTAATCGTAGCGTGATAAAATATAGCCTGTAGCCTTTCTCGATAAATGGACTAACACTGAAATAATTTTTCAAATCGGACCAGTAGTTCCTGAGATTAGTGCGTTCAAACAAACAAACAAACTCTTCCGCTTTATAATAATATTATTTAATTATTAAAGTATTTATATTATTTAATTGAATAAAACTGACATCAGGAAATAATTACTAAAAATACAAACTAAAATAAAATATACAAACATAGGTATACAAACTTAGAATACAAGTTCACTTTTATATTTTATTTTATTTCAAGACAGAAATTAGCAAGTCTGTTCAGGAGTTCTCGAGTTTTAGCGAGACTAACGAAATTAATTATACATAATATCAATGTATATTGTATAATCATATTATAATATTATGACTATCGCTAATATTCCTAAACGTTATTTACAAAATACAGTATATAAGAAAATAATAATATTATGATTTATGATATTCATAATTATTATTTATTTTAAACTACTGTGTGATACATCATACATCCCACCTTTCGGTATCCATTATTAATTATTATCAAAAGTTTAAGCAATAAAAGCAAGTTGTTCAAGCAATTGTCTTCAAGTATCACATAAAAATTTTCAAAATCAACATTCAACAACAATAACATTCTCTCGATCGCGGATTCTTGGAAATCTACTGTTATCGCGCGCGCGGTCGCATGCGACCGCTTGGAGCTTGAGGGAATATTGTACTTGAATAATGAATGCCTTGAATGAATTATTGTCACGTGCACCGGTTACAACACTCCGCCACCCTGAACGCGCCTCCCGCCCGTTGCCGCGCTCTGTCGTGTGAGCGGATCGGCACGATACCATGTTGGAAATTATAGAGAAATTTCGTTGCGTTTACGAATACCAAAAATGATGAATGAAAATTTATTATATTGCCATTCTTTTGAAGACATTCTGTAACTACACAATATAAGCTGTGTTCCCAGGAAAAATACATTACGATTCGATGAGTTTTTAATATAAAACAAGTGTGCGAAAAGTATGTCGACAATGGCGTAAAAATTTATGAAATGTAATCGCTTATATTTTTTAGTGTGTAAATATTTTGAAGTTAATTTTTGTTCAGGAACCTAGGTAATTACTATTTTAAGCTGAAAAATAACTCAAACATGTTAAATATTTTCGTATGACAAAATGATTTTGGTATTACGTTTGTATGAGAATTTCGAGGGTAACCCGGCCCCTTAAGAGCACGCTGGACAACATTGAGCAAAGGCGTTACATATTTTTTATTATTTAACCCTACATCTGGTAAAAAAATATTAGCTATAAAAAAGAAAAGACAATAATTTTATCAGATAAAACACAAAAAATGGGGTCTACAATTTAACAAAATAATAAACTCACCAGTCTTTGTATTAAGTTGTGTTGTATTGATTCGACTAGTGTACTATTAATTCGTAACAGATTAGTACGCTTAAGCATTTCCCAAGCTGGTTTTTGTATTGTGGATTTTCCGACTTGCATAATAAGCGCCTTGAAATCTAATTTAGTTTAAAAATCATAAGATTGAGGATTATATATGGCGTTTTTTTTTTTTGTTATATCACTCTTTGTTTAAAAATTGCATTTCTTTCAAGTCTATCATTTTAAGCTTAGAGCTCAGACTTTATGTAGCAGTCATTAATCTTTGTTTTTAAGATCCACCTACATATTTTGAAGAATATAATCTATATATAAGTTATATTAATGATTCAAGTTCAGTATAGGTTAGCTCAAAGATTGTGGGACTTATGATATATTGTGCACTGTTTCTATAATCCTAAACCCTAGGATTTCCATTTTACTATCTTAGAACTTAGAGCATTAATTACTACTTAGATTCCAATACTTACTATTTATTATTGTTGTATTAAAGCTTTAACAGCATCAACAACGGAATATTGATGGTTATAAAAAGTTTATATTAAAAATACGAACAATCCATCAATCCGTGGGTTAGACGATCAAATTTTCGTCAATCTTTACCGGATTGATGGGTCAGATTGATGAAAATTTGACCGAGTAACCTGTGACTATCATATAATAAAAATCTTAAATATAATATGGCCAGACTGACGTGGTGTCAAGCGTCCATAGATGTTATTATTATTACTCCTATCTTTACTTCTAAGACAGTTTTAGCTTGTCCCCGTGGTTGGTTACCACTGTTGATCCTGGTGACACAGGAGTTGCAGTGGTGGGAACATGTGGTGGGTCAATTGCCCGTTTATTATATCATAAAATATACCTGTGTATAAACGACCGGCTCTCCAGGTAGCTCATGCCGGACGCGATCTGTGTGGCCATGTACATCAGCACCACTGCGTCTATGCTGTCCCGGTTGCCGGTCCGCAGGTAGTCCAGTAGGTTGCCTCGACTCATGAACTCCGTTATGATGTA
This sequence comes from Lysandra bellargus, assembly GCA_905333045.1. Classification (NCBI taxonomy): domain Eukaryota; kingdom Metazoa; phylum Arthropoda; class Insecta; order Lepidoptera; family Lycaenidae; genus Lysandra; species Lysandra bellargus. The sequence goes on along the minus strand of HG995319.1, from coordinate 12,702,226 downwards.
GAATGGCGGCTCGCGGGTGCACACACCTGGGAGAATTATCGAGTCAGTAACTTTTGTCCAGTTTCCAAGGCTTTTGAGAGGAATTTATCCGGTGGCGTTATTGATTAGCTAATATTTAGCCAATAAAAATCGCCAGTGTATAGATAAACATCAGTCGAAAAACCTCAGAAATTAGGCTTTAATGCACAAAAACAATGGAAAATTTAGAACCTAAAAATCTGAAGGTCATAATAAACACACAAAGCGAGCAATCACTTCGTTGCGTAGAGGTATGTCGCCCAACTTTGCGTTGTTTAGACGGAATCCGTCTAAACAACGCAACGGAAGATGAATATAAAGTGGAAAAGTGAATAACTTGATGTTACCGTCTTGTATTGTGTAATCGCGTGTTTCTGCAACGGAGATGTGGCATACAATGCGTTATTCCATTCTGACGGCACAGCGCACCGCAACGGAGCAATGTGGCTCCGCACTAACGCCGGTAGCATTTATATAATGAAATATACATTTAATTTGAATTTAATATAAAATGCAATACATTACCTAACAGCTGCACAAGATTCGGATGTCGCATCTCCTTCATGATGGCAGCTTCTTCTAGGAAGTCTTTAAGCGCCATTGTGTCGTCTTTGAGTGTCTTCACTGCCACCTTCGGAAATAAGTACAAATTAGTACCGATCACTAAAATATAATTTTGCCGTCGCGTCGTTTCGAGCATTAGATTTTTCTTTGCAGTAGCATAGCAAACGAATGATTCTGGTTGGAAATGTCGAAAGCAGAAATTATGACTACGCCACTTTGTTTGGACTAGTTAGGAGATAAACATACTAAAAGTCCTGACCCCTCCGAGGTGCGCCGGAGGGGAGGGGGGGGGGGGGGGGGAGAGAAGGACCCATTTTTTGTTTTTTAGACTAATTTACGAAAACGGTGCTTCGTACGAAATTTTATTGTACTACATAAGAAAAGCTAATAAAATTCTCTACAACTTTGTCCTTTACACTTTGTATCTATCTCCAATCGTTGCCTTGCTACGAGCTTCTAAAATTGGTCAATTTTCAAATACACACATCAATACGACCTAAGGATATTTGTATTTTCTGAAATATCAGGAATTTTTTAAGACAGTAAATAGATAAATAATAGCTTATTTTATGGTCTTTAATAAAACATAAAAAACTTTTCTGGATTTTTTGTCTTTATGAAAAATCATTGATTTTTCAATGGCCACAGAACTTTCGTAAGTAACCAACAAACCATTGCTTCGTTTTATAAAACTGAAAATTTTATTCTAATGAGAAAAAATCTTCAACATTTTTATTGCCAATGGTAAGGTTAATAATAATGAATCCTAATCTATGGTTGGTGCAGACTATTTTTACCTAAAAATACATTTTTTGAGTCTTTCTGCGGTATGAGGCTCAAAATTCTTTGTAATTGCAAGTAATCATTTTTCCTGCTATATAAGTTACTAAAAAATCTTTTAAATGCCTGTTCCAGTCACAATAGACCGAATTTATGCCAGAACAGCCTGTAGACCAGTTCAAAACCAGAATAATGTGGTTAAATGAGCCAAAAATTAAGCCGATGCGATCAGTAAAAAGGCTCCAGGAGAGCAACGAGTCTCTATAAACCGACCAAACCGTGCTGAAGGGTTCCCACTAAGATGGTCCATATGATATCAAAACATTTTGTTTTTCAGCATCCCGATCTGGAAAATGCGGAAGGTTGCTTTTTCATGAGTTTTCCCTCTCTCCCCCTCCCCTCCGGCGCACCTAGGAGGGGTCAGGACTTTTAGTATGTATATCTCCTAACTAGTCCAAACAAAGTGGCGTAGTCATAATTTCTGCTTTCGACTTTTCCAAGCACACCCCCATTTCGAGCATTCGTTTACTAGGCTACAGTGGCCAGCAGTTGCTTATGACACGACTGTATTATTACAAGCTACTAATCCTACTTTACTGGGTGATCAAATTCAATGTGAGTCGTAATCTGTCGTCTGGAATTGTCTGGACATAAGTAGGCAGGCGTGAGTAATATGGTCGGACCATGGACCGGATTACGTACTCCTTAGACAGGTGAAGTAACTCCTACGAAGGTTGACATAACCTGACCAAATTGCATAGGCCTTCCTATTAATCAACTCTCACATTCTTACCGTCATGTTAGACCTCTTCCACGCCGCCTCATAAACATCACCATACTGTCCTCCACCCAACTTGTGCTTCATGACGATATCAGTTCGGTCAATCTCCCACTCGTCAGGCGGCGCCAGGGGGAAGACAGTCGGTTTGTTCCTCTTCGGCGCCGGGTATAGAAGCTGGGTGATCAGGCCGTCACCCAACACGGAGTGATGATGAACCAACTCGGCTAGGGTGCCGAATTTGGACTCCGATGTTACGTACACCTGTAAGAAGAGAGGTTATTACTTTTGTGCCAAGCAGTTTGTATTAACGCAGCTTGTCAGGATAAAGTGAAGGAATTTCACATTGGTGAAGGCCTTTGTTCAGCACAGTTTAGGCTTGGGAAAAAAATAATTAAAAACCTACGAATAATAAAAACTAAGGAAGAGTAACTCCGTCAAAAAACATGCTCCAAAATACTTGTCAAAAAAGTGTACCTTAGGTTCAATTTTCATACATTTGCAATATTTAGGTGACCTTGAGCGGTATAAAGGATTGCACAAACCTACGCGACCAAAGCGACTGCCAAGCGGTAACGTCTACCGCGCGGCGGACGCTGCCCATGTAATCTTATGGCGCTGTGCACACCTGCACGACCGCGACGCGGGATGTTCGCGTCGGCAAGCGGAACGTGCGCGTCAAGTTGTCAGACGCGTGTTTTGAAGTGTACATAATTAGACTTCTTTTTTAAAACCTTTTTTTATATTATTTTCTACAACTCTTTAGTTTATGATTTTTTGATTTGTATACGTTTTGATACATTGTGTCATGATATTAACGTTTGACGGTTCGCACCGTAGTCGCGCAGGAGTGCACGGCCAGTTTCGCGTTGCAGACGCTCCCGTATCGCGTACCGCGTCCCCGTCACTGACGCTTAGGTTTGTTTTAAGCTTAAAGGCTGACGTTACATGACAGTTCGAATGGAACCAAATTTAAACTGTATTAGTATGGGAGTTAGTAGTTTCCTTAGGTTTTATTATTCGTAGTTAAAAACACATTTTTTCAAAAATTTTAACAAATTATTGCCTTGGCTCTTTATACACGTTACGCAAAGTTTCGAAATAATTAGACTACTGGAGATATGTAAAAATCATGCTCAAATATTCCGTTACATATATACAGCCCAAGCCACAGACATAGATCAAGATCTATGTCTGTGGCCCAAGCTAATAAAAGCGTGTTAAAAACTGCATAGCAACAGTGTGAAGAACCTCTTAGCTCCTCTTGCACTTATGAGTTCTGGGTAGGTAGTAACTATTTAGTTATATCTGTGCTTCTGGGTTAAGGTTAGTCCTGGAGATGTTATCTTTTATATTCTTAATATTTACAGAAGATGAGACATCAGTTCAGTAAACTATAACTTAGTAAAAACCCAGACTAGAATTGTATGAAATCAAAATTTTGTTTTAAAAATATTTGCACCATACACTTATTATTTTGTTTTTTTTTTGATATTTTTTAATGTGGTATTTCGTATCAACAAAAAAAACCGTCATATTGTTAGCGTCTATTTCTAGTTTCGCTAAAAACTTCGTTTCTGAACAGCGCGGCTTCAGGGCTAAGCTCTCTCACTGACACTCGTGTCGGCTTATCTCTGGAGCTCTATCGGTGGCATTGGTTCTGACTTCTGAGGCGAATTATTACAATGTTGGAAACTATAATATATTATGGACTTTTAACCCCCGACTCAATAAATCCTTGTTATAAGTTCGACGTGTCTGTCTGTTTGCCTCTTTGTCTATCTGTACGTCTGACTGTCTTTCTGTGGCATCATAGATCCTAAACGGATGAACCGGTTTCAATTTTTGTTACCAAGTAGGTGGTAGGTGGTACAACCAAATTTTTCATTAAAGTGAAGCAATAAATTCAGCACATGGTTTAATTTGGTTAAAATAGAATATGCACTTTTAGTTAGTTAGTTGAAAGTTAATACAAGACAAATTTTCACTCATCGTAGTCTGGGTTTGCTTTTCATTTGTCAAAATATCATGCTTTCTCTTTTATAAACAGTAATAACAATAGAGAAACATATAATCTTAGACTATCCTTACCCAGGCTGTGGTACATGAAACAATTCTTTAAGTTTAACCCATTTGAAATTTTGAATCGCTATTTACACTGAACACGGAGCGATTCACGCAAATAGCAGGTTGGAAAAAACTTCGCAATTAGCAACAGAACAATTGCATTTGACGTTGCGTTTAATAGTCTGAAATAAACATAAGCGGCCGCGAGTATATGTATTGTATTTCGAAAAGAAGATTCGCGGAAATACCAGGTTGGAAAAAACTTCGCAATTAGCAACGGAACATTTGACGTTGCGTTTAATAGTCTGAAATAAACTTAACAGTTAACGGGCCTCAATCCACAGAATTTCGGAAAGATTCGCGAAAATATCAGACATAATAAAAAAATAGAACAATTGCATTTGACGTTCCGTTTAATAGTCTGAAATATGAGAGTGATCTTAGCTATAGTTCATCATCATCAGTCTGCTCAGTGCTGGAAAATCGCGGTTTATCTGGTTCATGAAAGGCCGTTAGCAACTTGCAGTCGTTGATGAGTTTTATATTTTGCATTCTGGTTCATGATATTTATGAATTACATACACATTAATGGAAAGTTGACCTGGTGCTGCAGCATCACCTGGTAATCTATAGGATACCCAACTTAGAGCAGAGGTTTCGTGTTTAGGCTCATTTTAATTGCGACAATCACTATGACGTACATAAACAGTAAATATTTGCATGCTGCTGCTGCACCTGGATTCTATAGGAGCCGAGCTCCGCATGAACCCAAACTGGAGGTTTCATGTTTGGGCTCATACGCGACTCGCTCATCCAAGAGGACTTGCATTGACGGTATTCTTTGCATATTATTCTGCACCTTTCTACCTTTGGGAACAACAACCATCATTCTTATAAAAAATAGCAAATTTAACTTTGCTATTTTATGAAGACCACCCCCTACCCTACCCTAGGACCCTAGGTCTGATGTGACCGGAACAAAATTCAAAGTTCTTGGGCATTTTCCGGGGAATATGCGTGTCCCCCATTAGCGGAGAGAGATCGATAGTTTGAGAGGTGAATACTTATCGCAGACGACTATTGTGCTTTTGAAAGCTCGTATGAGTTAACGTAGCGCCTTATTGTCACATATACAGGGTGTAACAATACAAAGTGATAATACTTTAGGGTGTAGGTTATTAATTTCACTGTAAAAGTAGCAACGCTGAAAGAGTTACTTGACTTCTTATGTTTCTATGAGAAATGAGCTGACAACATGAATTCCAAATCACTTCACTTCATTTAAAAAAATAGTATTTCAGTGCTGCTACTTTCACAGTACCTAAACTCTAATAATAATAATTTATTTTACTTTTCAACATGTAGATACTAAATTATTTTGAAGACCTACCTTCTTGATTAGCGTTTGCATTGCTTTGGAGTACCTTCCAATTTTCAAGCCTTTAGACTTTAGTAATTAATTATATAATCAAGGTCACTCAATAGAATAAATAATATTATTTGGTTTAGTGATGTGACTATATTTAACAATAAGAAAACTCAAATACTATAAGTTAATACTTATAGAGACGAGAAGAAAAGAGGCACAACGCAGCAAAACAAATTTAAAATATCAAGCGGCGCCATATTATAACATTTTAATCTTGTTTCTTTTTGCATCGCCAAGACAAGACGCGCCTCGTTTCGGTAAGACCAATTTGTGACGTCACACTTTTGGGTCTCATGAGCACCTGTGACAAGGGGGTCTAAAATCATGAAAATCGTGTGACGCCCTGGATATGGATGGTCCCTTACCAGTTTTACATTGATTTACATAGTTCCAGCAGCCTTAGCCAGTAATGGATGCAATATGTTCACAACCGCAGAATGGACATCAAATAAAGCGTTGATCCAGAGCCAAAATACTTTCCAGCCACTGTATCCATGTAAATCCGCTCTTAATCTAGAAATATGAGACTATACCTTTCCGTCGGTGTCCTCATTAATGCGGTAATGATATACGCGACCCTCGTAACGCAGCGAGATACTTCTTTGGCCAGGACTAGACTCGGACTCGCGTACCTGTAGAAAAAAAGCGTTAGAGTATTTACAGCGGTTTTCCTTAACGAAGTAGTGCGGCAGTTAAGACGGTTCAACAATTTTTTCTTAACCATCTACTTTAAAGTTTCATCTGAAAAGTGCCTAGGATTTAATCCTTCGATCGCGGATGCTTGGAAATATATTGTTATTCTATTGTTGTCGCGATCACCGGTGATCTTATAGAGCTTGACAGGTTAAAATAAGCACCATTTTATTTGTGACAAAGTAAGTTAATCTTCATAAATCAATACACCATTACTTTTAAATTTTGATCACCATCATGATACTGTAGAAGAAAAAAGGGTTTAAGCTATGCATTTCCGCAAAGTAACGCCAGATTTTTTAAACTATTTTTAGAAGAACTTAAATGATGTCAATAATTAAAACTTTAAACGACATTAAACTTTTCAAGGAACCTCATTAAACTTATATCAATATTCGAGAGGTTTCTCGACTTCTCCGAGTCTCTTTAGAGTTGTCATATTACTATCACACTATTACTATCCTACCGACTGCACTAAAGCGACAGAACGTACGAGTTACGACATACATATATCTAGGGACTAGGGAAGATACAGAGAGAGAGAGTATATAATTTAAACTAGCGACCCGCCCCGGCGTCGCACGGGTATAAAATATATAGCCACTGAAAAAATTATTAAAATCAATAGCCTATGATTCTTCACGTGGTCTACTTCTTATATGTGTCAAATAACATAAAAATTGCTCCAGTAGTTCGCGAGATAAGCCCTTTCAAATAATTTCCCCCGTTTTTTCCACATTCTCATATTAGTCTTAGCGTGATAAAATATAGCCTATAGCTTTCCTTAATAAATGGGCTATCTAACACTGAAAGAATTTTGTAAATCGGACCAGTAGTTCCTGAGATTAGCGCGTTCAAGTTAGCCCTTTCAAATAATTTTCCCCGTTTTTCCACATTTTCCTCTATATCTTCGCTCCTATTAGTCTCAGCGTGATAAAATATAGCCTATAGCCTTCCTCGATAAATGGGCTATCTAACACTGAAAGAATCATCAAAATCCGTTGCGTAGTTTTAAAGATTAAAGGGAACAAAGGGACAAAGGGGAATAAAAAGCGACTTTGTTTTATAATATGTATAGATAATTCTAATACGGAGAGTAATTACTCGTAAGCTACCTGCAATGATTAAGTATAATTGAAAACACATTCCACTTCGTTAGATATGCTAGAAATGCGAGGAATTGGGGGAAGTAGCGTTTCTTGGACGGGTTTTATGCGTAGCTTTCGATTTTAAGAAAACCTTACTAATATGAATTTACTACCAATACGAAAGTGTGTGTAGCAGACAGACTTCAGGCTTATACAGTTGAATAGGTTCAGATGAAATCTGGTATGGATTATACATTATACAGACTAGATGAGAGACCAGAATTGACATAGGATACTTTTTATTGCGAAAACGTGTACGGTTCTTTCGCCGCAACGAAGTAGCGAGCATTCTGGTTCTTCATAAACATAGTCAAAAGTAGTGACATGAGTCTTCAGACCAACAATACAACCATTATGATCTCATTACAATACAAAACGGTACTGAACAATGAGAAGTTTGCTCATGCACATACGACCACCAGAAACCCGTACGAGAGAAATACAAAATATAAAATTGTCATATACTTCAGATTCTAAAGTATATGATAATTTTATATTTTGTATGTAAATTCTCTAAAGTTAGAGTTTAGAAAATATCAATACTGTTATCGGCATATCGACAAACATTATTATCGTTAATTATTGGCATACGAATATACGCTTCCAAGAGATTTTCCATACAAACCTAACGCGATGAAAGAACTCCATCAAAGTGAAAACGTGGACAAAAATGATAACTATAAAATACAACTTTTCGTGCTGGCGACGTTGTGATAAAGTTATAAATAATATTGTGGAGCTGCAACCCCTTTAGTGAAGTATCACCGCGTCAGACAGGTGATTAAGGTTCGACGCAAACGGGATACAAGCTATCGCGAACAGTCGCTACGTTTACACAGTTTACACAGTACAAGTCTATGGGTTTTCTCATACTAGCGGTTGGCGAGCGGCTTCGGTAGGGACGGGTATGAAGCGAATACGTCGCGGAAGTGCAGCGAACTCGAAGCGAATGCGTCGCGGTTGCGTACCCAGGTAGCAGCATTTTGTGTTTTGTAAGCTCACTCAAGCACGTGATGAAAACGTTGCGAAATCGAAGTCGTCGCGGACACGTGGCTGAAACCGAAGTCGTCGCAGACACGTTGTGGATAGCCACGATTCCGCGACGACTTCGGTTTCGCAACGGCTCGATGTCCGGGGGTGCGCATCCGCGGCTTGTTCGCGATGTATTCGCTGCGCGCCCGCTCCGCCATAAATCAACTTGCCAAGCGCTAGTGTGATGACTATGAGTTGATGACGGTTTAATAAACGGCATTACGTTGGTCGGAGAAGAAACCCCTCGCGCAAATTCAAAACGTATAAAACTTGTACAGCGAAGCCTAACAATATTCAGTAGCCCGTTTGCATCAAGCCAAACTATTACGATGCTTTACAATTTTTAATTCAATTAACGAATTGAATAACACGACACGTTGCAAAATTATTTTTATATTTCCAAGTTTTAATTGAATATCGAGTACCTAAAACAAAATTTTCAACCCGAAAACCTTTACATCTAAATTCCTTAGGAAAGGGTCAAAGACGGAAAAGTTCCGTTTCAGGATATAACTTCCATCTCATTATCAATTTCTAAGTCAAATGTAAATTAATTATTTAACAACTCTGTAGAGCAATATCGCAATCTTGGACCGAAAACCGTCCATTCATCCATTAATTTGAATCAGTTCTGTCTAGGTCAATTATGTGCACAAGATGGAGGGGGAAGTCTGAGGCAACCTGCGCCCTGAAATAATTAGTCTGCATCTAGCGAATGCAACGTCATTACTGTTTCGTAATGCAACGAGAAAATTAAGAGTGGAAAACGGATAGTTTTTGGGGATGTAATTACCATCCTCGTCATAATATTATAATTTATAACATTTTGATTTTTGAAAAAACTTTTTCATATTATGTTCCGGCTTTTCTTAAGGAAAATAAGGAAACAATAATTCTTGCTTGTACTGTTTTGAAATATTGGACGTAGAAATAACAATAACTTTCTTTGAAGAAACTTACCTGATTGTTCTCAAGTTTGTCAATGACATAAAAAGCTTTAAGCACTTTTATATTGTGTTTTCTTTCATGTGCATACAATAGAACCAAACTAGACTGACTGACCTCATTAATTGTATTGTTGAGACCAATATAAGAATATTCGAAATACAAAATTACAGCATTCCTATGTTTTCTTGTATAAAACTGACGACAGAAAATAAACGTATAAGCTACGAGTTGGTTTGAAATCAATACGAGAAGTAGTCGCAAGTCGGGGTAAATAGAAATATGGCTTTGAATTTTTCGCTTATAGTTTTTAAAGCATCCTATTACTTTTGTGTTATAGTTGCAAACTCGACCTTATAATATTCGTTTAGGGCTGAATCTCGTTTACATGTAGCCGTAGACAGGTATAATCTATATCCAGTTTAAAGTTCCATAAGTCCCAAGGGGTTCTATGGTTCTCTTTCGACAGTTGTGGCGGTATCGTACATCGTATAATGTTCCTGTGACGTTCGCAGATGCGTGTACACGGTATTATATTCTACGGATGCATTTGTCATTTTAATCATTAACAGCCCGCATTTCGGCTCACGGAAACTTTTAAATGACATTGGTTAGGGACAGGATTTTATACGGTCCAAACCAAAAGGTTAGTCACAAAATTCATTAAATTGAAATTCAAATGGGCGATGGGTGATGAGCGATGGCTAATTGTTTGAATCCAGCAATCTGAATAATATCAAGATCGAGACGCGATCCAAAACTACATCATCAATAATATTCATCATTGACCATTTCCCGTAAAGTTTTTTCATATATCTATCTGATCCTCGTTAAACATACTATACGTATTCTACAAGTGAAGGACTCTAACATATTATGACTGCGAACTCGCATCTAAAATACCTTTTTTTTTATTAAAGGGGCAAACGAGCAAACGGGTCACCTGATGGAAAGCAACTTCCGTCGCCCATAGAGACTCGCAGCATCAGAAGAGCTGCAGGTGCGTTACCGGCGTTTCAAGAGGGAATAGGGTAATAAGGGAGGGTAGGGAAGGGAAAAGGGTAGAGGATTGGGTATAATTTTTACTAATGTGTAATAGAGTAAGAGCCTGCGACGGCCAGGCAGACACTCCTCATCCTCTGTAAAAGTCACAAACTGGTGAAAGTTTACCAGCTTTTCTAAGCTGAAGAAAGTCTGGCCGTCGCAGGGCCCGTACTACGAAACGGTTTTGAGACTCATACGAAAATGTTGCGTCCTTTTCTAACAAACGTGAAATGACGTTGTTAGAGCAGAACGCGGCATTCTCGTCCGATTGTTTGAGTCTCAAAACGGTTTCGTAGTAGGCCTACAGGCTCTTGTTCCATAAGAGCCTAAACTTCACGATAATACTTACGAGGAAACTGCCATTGATCCCCGAGGAGAGTAGGTATTCGGCGGCGTTCCGCGATATAGGTCCGTGGTACCACGAGTGTTTCTCCAGGGAGTTGACCGGGGTCACGTAGTTGCTGGGCACCCAGCCCACGCCGCCGCCCAGGGTATGCGCCTCACACCACTCGCCGCTCTTGTTGTAGCTCATTATACGCACTTGCTCCCCTGCGGCAAAGGAATTCGCACGTTTATTTGTGTATAGGAAAATATGATTGTACACATCATATTTTATATGTAATAGTGATCGTTAATAATTCGTAGGTGATGCGAGAGTCAAAGAAACGTGCAGAAAATAAGTCATTTTGGATAAAAAGGTGACCCTATTGGTGGCCTTAAAATTATAATCCATAATAATTATTGTTGTAGAATTAATTCATAATAAGAAAGTACTTATATCTATCTGTTTGTAAGTCTGCCAGTCGGTCTATCTGTGCGTCTTCACGGTTAATTCGTAAAACCGATTGTCATTAATTTGGTATAGAGATATTTTAAGTCCCGGAGATGGACATCAGCCTGCCTAACATACGCCAACGAGATATCTCACTCTACATGTTTCTCGATGTTTGATAGTTTGTATCTTCATCTCTATTGAAACTAGCATGACAAACATTTTTTCTCGCGTAGATCTATCATCGAAATAACACATTTTTATAGAGTTTTGTCGAGATATTGTCGAGATTTTGACATTATAAGACGAGTAGTTTTTAATTAGAGATCAACTACGATAATATGGCGCGCCCCCCCAAATGACTGTTTCAATGTGTCCAGTCACATCCTTATGAAAGAGTTTGTATGTAGTAATTATTCAACCAATCACAGTACACGTAATATTTCAGTTAATGTCACTTATTACCAAGATTTGTTGGTCGACTAATCATAACTAGCCTACCGCGCAAGACAACGCACATCAAACGTTTTGACAACGCACTTCAAACGTTTTGAATTTTGGAGGGGCACGCCAAGTTTTCGTAGTCGATCTCTATCTCGAGAGTGAGATATCTCGTTGGCGTATGCTAGGCAGGATGATAGTTATAAAGCCGAAAAAATTAACAATTCCCACACAATATGTCAATTTTGGCGCAAAAGTTGCTAGCAACAATCTAGTTACAGCATAATATATCTGTCGCAATGAAAAGAGGATATCAGGGATTTCACGATATCCCTAGGGATACCACGAACTCCCGGTAGATGCCGAATATTCTTGTTTGTTACGTCTTCTTACTAAAAATATCTAGTAATATGTCATTTCACTAAACTAAATCTAGTGAAATGTCAGAAACGCGGATAACGCCGAATAAAAATCGAGCCACTCATTTTTCTCGATCGCTCTAGTTCCCACACGTGACACGGGCACTAGTGGGAGTGAAACAAATGCGTCGCTCGAGCTGGCGCGGCTCGTCTAGCCTGGAGACAGACAGACAGACTAACCCTTTGGGTACGGAACCGTAAAAACTAGGATAACCGAAGAGCTGGAGTACCTGGTACCTGTGCCTGTACAAGAGCCTAACCAAACTAGAGATCGACATGCCACCTTTACAAAAAAAAATATGGTCGGCCATTTCATTTGACATCAAAAATCAAAGGTCTGAAGAAAATTCCGTGTAGTGCACAAACGCACTTAGAGATGTTTTCACGGAATGTTACCGTTATTGTATAAGTTGTAGTTTTTGAATGAAATATCTGAATTCAACAAATCAATCAAAAAGGAAATGATGTATTCTACAAATAATAAAAACTAAGGAAGAGTACCTGTGTCAAAACATTTGTTCCGCGAGCTACAAAAAGAGACCCGAATACATGCATATAATAAACGAGTTCAAAGAATGTTTAATTTATCACAAAAAAAAATATATACATAGCTTAATAAGGTTTAAACAATAAAATAGATTTAATTCACAAGCTTTTGTTGATTTCTATAATATTCAATATTATATTGCATTATACTTTTATTTTATTTATAGTGTAGCTGTCTATGCTACGTTACTCGATATTATACGAATTTTCTTTTTTTTTTTAATAACACCATGCGATAACAAGAAAGTATGTATGGAGTGTTTGTGTGTGTGTATGTATCATGTGAGTAAAAAAACTTTAGAAATGTTTATTTCATACCCGTGCGAAGCAGGGGCGGGCTGCTAGTTAATTATAAGAATAAATTATGTAGATGTGATATTTTGCTGGTGTTAGCGTTATATATTTATAAAATAATTCGGTGGCCATATTAATTACCAATTGAAAATGTTTAAGACCCCTGAAGTGTGAGTTTTTATGCAATATCCTAAAACTAACACTGTACACGTAAAGTACGTGACGAATAAAGCCACTTTCATTAAGGGGAACCTCTGAAAAATGTAATTGTATCGTAGTTTTACAGGTAAACATTTTGGCTCCTCTCGGGCGCCACACGCCATACAGAAAAGATATCCATGGCGCCTCTGCGGCGCCATCCGCACGGAATCGGTTAATGATAAGAATAAAACAAAGCAATTATTTATACTTAGTCGTGTCTTGTTAAAAATATTAAATAAATGACGTACTGTAATAATTATGTGTTAAATCTTTAGGAAGTGCTTATTGAACAATAAATATTTTTAATTTATAAATGCAGTATTTGTATTTATATTTGGTACTTATAGTTTTAGAAATACATAAGTATAATATTTTTTAAATTTTGTATTAATCCTTCGACCGGGGATTCTTGGAAATGCTATTGTATTCTATTGTTGTCGCGGCGGCGCGTCGCTCTTTTTCCTCGGCGGCGGCGCGTCGTAAGATTTCGCAGCGACAACGGCGCGTCGTCGGCGCGGCGCTCATATCTAATTGGGGCTAATCAGAAAAGGTCTACTTAGAAAACAATATATTTTACAAAATATAAAATCTGGTATAAAATCTAAAAATATTTTTTTGTAAATTTAAAAAGAAATCAGTATCCGAGTATTACATTTTTACAGTAATAATATACACTTTTCATGCACTTGTTCCACTTTTATTAATTTATTTTATTGCAATTATGTTTCACACGACTGGTTTCGATAAAATCATCATCAGGTGTATGTTTTTCCACATTTTTACTTCAACTTGTTAACCCATCTCGATTGAAATATTCCTTATTATCTTAATTATATATAAATAGATCATTATTTACAATTAAGCGAAACGAGAGGAGACAACTGGTAACGAGACGAGACCGAGACTTGAACGAGACACTATTTTTTTGAGGATTGACGAGACCGAGACGAGATTTTTGTTACTCTCGCTTACTTTCGTCTCGTGTGAAGCCCTAACTTTTTTGCCTAGTTAATTCCCATAATTATATTTTTGGTTTAACAATTATAAACCTTGGGAATAATCCCATTGAGACTATATATGGTCCTAAGAAAATAATTTTATGCTTTAAATATTTAAAACCTATTTATTAACCACATGACCTAGGACCTACATCTAAGGGTCTGTATTCACTTTGATTAGTGCGAGTGCAAGTGATTAGTTCAAGAGATTAGTGATTAGTAGAAATCAAAGGAATTGCACTAATCAGTCGCTGTCCACACGTACTTTTACCAGATTATTAATCACCTGCACTAATCACTTGCACTTATTACTAATCAAAGTGAATACGGGGCATTACACAGTTTGACATAGACATTTTTTTAATTTAATACTGTAGGTACCTCTTGTCACTTGTCACACATAGCGACTTGATCAATTTGTAAACCTCTTTTATTACACCTAGTGGACTTAACATCAAAATATTCATAAAATGGCACTGCCAAATTAATGAGCTAATTAAAAACCACAGTCATAATAATAATTGTAATTAATAAGTAATAATTGATTAGCTCATATGAAATGGATAGTATTAGATATAATATTAACTAAGTAGACTCATGTAGGGAAATATAGGAATTAAATCCATTAGTCCACATGGTTCAAAATATAAGTAGTTTTTGTTATAATATTATGATTCAAATCACGACAGGAGCCATCCGACATTTAGGATGTTTTGCTTCTTGGTTCGGACCATCGTTAGAGCCAAACGTTCTTACATGTTTACAATGCGTCTGCTATGGAATTATCTGCCCAAAGCAGACCACACCAATTAACAAAGCATGGTGCCAGCGAGCGGGCCAAATACGACCCAGGCGGCCTTTGTTGTCAAAAACAGATTGCAGGCGTCTGGCAGGTTACGTCTGCCAGCTCCAATATTGACCAAGTTCGTACAATATTTTGTTCCATCGATTCAAAGCTAAAATAGACCTAACCTAGATATCTACATTTTAACAAGGAACCGTCTTGAATAAATAAGAGGCCGTCGTGTATTTCGATACCAGAAATAAAGTTACACAAGAAATGTGGGGAAGTTTATCAGTATCTACAGGGGTAAGGAATTGCTAGCAGAGTGCGTCTACATTTTAGAAGATAGCACGAATGAGGCAATGAATTAATAAAGACATTTTTTGATACAGATCTTCGTTCATTCAGAACGGGGGATACTCTTTCCTACTTTCTTCAAGGCTTTTACGTATCACTGAAGGAAGTTAGCCAGTCACAGCCAACTTTGTTATTAATTCAAGAATTTTCGGTACATTGCAAGAGAAATTGGTAAATCCCTTCGAAGTTACGGTATGCGGTATCAACAATGTAACCGATGCAGGGGTGCAACAATAAACACTAGCTCGAATGCTCTGAGGCCAGCAAACCACAAATCCGACATAATCGAAGTGGAAATTAGATCCGATACATGAAGCTCTGTTGCTATAAATACATTGTGGCAGATGTGTTACGTATTCACACTGTGGGCTGCACTCGTAAACCAACTTATGATTACATGTCGACTGCATTTTGCAGTTTCAAAACTATTGATGAAATTGGAGAATTCTGTCCCTTAGGTAACAGGAATGATTTCGGGTTGGATCCCTCCAAGACAGGTATTAAAGAGCAGGATTTTGGAAGAGGAAGCGAGATCACCTCGCTCTTACACCGACGACCCCTGTGGCTTAGTGGTTGAGCGCGTGATCAGCGCTCAAGCCGGGGATCGCGGGTTCGAATCCCACCGACGGAAAAATAGTTTTCAATATTCCTGGGTCATAGATGTGTATTATAATTATATACGTGGTCTAAAGAGTCCCTAGATATTAATATTAGTGTTGGAATTTTCATCGATAAAAGGTATCGCGAAATATAAAGAGAGTTTTGCTACTCAATTGAGACACTTTACCGGCTGTGCGTCAATTAAGCATCAATTTAATGGGCGGGACATGTACGAGTTGTACGACCCACGTAACAACGGAAAAAGTTGCTAATTGGCGATATCAGTTCTACAAAATGCTAACAAATTATTCGCAATGTTGTTGTACTAATTCAGAAGCAAATATACATCCCTGTATTTTTTTTAAACATGGCAAATTCATGATTATTGTACTCATAGTGATATAGATTATTACTATAAGTACCTACTCTTCTGAAGGATCCTTCTATGGCTCTTTAAAAATTTTTCGTAAATAGTGTTGGTAGATTAATAAGTTATTTATTGTTGAAAGCAATGTATCTACTTAGTTAGTTGATAATAATATAACTGATTCGCAGTCGAATACTTGAAACACTCTTAGTTATACCCAACCTAAACATAGCCTCTTTAAACATTGTAGAAATACGATAGTAAATTAAAATAATCGGCCGAGTGCGAGTCAGACTCGCGCGCGAAGTGTTGCGTACCATTATAGGGCAAAATCAGGCCAAAAATTGTGTTTTTTTGTATGGGAGCCGCCCTTAATTTTTTTTTATTTTATTTTAATATTATTATTAAATAGTAAAGAAGACATAACTAAGGACTTCGAGAAAAAATCAAGTACCTACCTGTTGCCATTATTGATATAGAGCAAAAAAAAAGGCAAAAAATCACGTTTCTTGTATGGGAGCCCCCCTTAAATATTAATTTTCTTTTGTTTTTAGTATTTGTTGTTATAGCGGCAACAGATATGGGTCATTTTCATTGTGTCAAATTTTATAAGTTTTATGGTTAGAATATGGTTAATTTGAAGTATTTATGTATGAGTAGTCAAGCTTAGAAGTGCATACTTTGCTAGAAAATTTAATTAAAAAAATGTAGTACCCACGTCTGGGATAATTATATCCATGTTTGTGACATTTTCTATACAACTACTGTAGTAAATGTAGATAAAATTAAACAAATGTATATTATTATATAATATTATGAAACTTTTATTTAAAAAATCGGCCAAGTACGAGTCGGACTCGCGCACAAAGGGTTCCGTACCATAATAGAGCGAAAATAAGCTAAAAATTGTTTTTTGTATGAGAGCCCCGCTTAAAATCTCATTTTATTTTAATAATATTATTAATTATTAAAGTGTACATATAATTGAGGACTTTGTGAAAATTTCATGTGCCTACCTGTTGCCATTTTTGATATCGAACATTTTTTGTTCGATATCAAAAATGAAAACAGGTAGGCCGAAAAATCATTTTGTCGTATTGGAGCCCCACTAAAATAATAATTTTATTTTGTTTTTAGTATTTGTTGTTATAGCGGCAACAGAAATACAAAATCTGTAAAAATTTCAGAAGTCTAGCTACAGCAGTTCTTGAGATAAAACCTGGAGACAGACAGACCGAGCCACGTTTAGGAACACCACGTCTGTGACATTATTTGAACATGTCTAGCAAAACATTACCTAAAATATCCATGACTGTTGATATCTATAAAGAGCCATATTGATTACTATACCAAACTTTATATTAAAAATCGAGATCGATATCGTACACCATCACTTCATGATTATAAGCACGTCGTTGACGCGTTATGCTTTACAAAGTTGAAGCAGACACAGAAATTAAATAATCTTAGCTTCATGCAAAAACGTTAGCTCCAACGAAAAAGGCCGATTATAAATAGCAGTCAAGTGACGCTCAGAGAAGTGCTGCTAATAGAAAAAAAAATTAAATTTACTAAAGTTATGGGGGAAACAAAAACGGCCACGTTTGTGACCCCCAAAGTCAATCACAAAATTTGCAAGTCCATCATAAAATAAAAATATTTGTTTTGAAATTGATATGATACTTTTTTTTAGACAAAATAAGTATCTAAGAAGATGAAAAAAGTAACAAAAGTACCCGTAAACCGTATGTTACAAAGATACAGGGTCGAAAATGTGTAAATCTGGGTTTTGCACACACCACGTTGCGTGACATTTGGTTACATAAACCTTAAAAAAAAATGTGCTGATTAAATAATAATGTGAAACATGCTTGCTGGGGTAAATTTAGTCGAATACCATCGTACAGTAATATTTACTGACATTAAATTATAACGAAAAAAAAATATATCATGCTATCACACTTTTACATGTCGCACATGAAACCCAATAGTGTATTATCTCAAAAAAGTGGCAAATTCACTTTAATCAAGAAAAAATACAAGCATCTTTTTCTCTACGAGATGATCTATTCAATGTTTTTGTAACTGCAATATTTCTGAATTTTTTTCGTTTTACCACTGCGTCTTTTCTCCCTTTTGCCCTCCCTGCAACAGGCAACAGCGGCGTTTTTGAGATACAACCTGTTTAGGTGTATCAAGGCGGAAAGGTTAGACAGTCAACACAGTATTATTTTGAGATATTACTCTTTTGCCTACTCGTACATACCTAAAAATCTTTTTTTTTATTTTGACATAATACCCTTTTGCCTGGTTAAAACTTTTGTATTTTGCTATCGTCGTTGTATTATTTAAAGATACTACTGTATGGCACTGTACGGCAGCTTGTAATTTTGATATATTACCCTTTAGACTTTTTATTTGCAATTTGAATGTGTTAAATGAGTTAATTATACTGTATTGAGAATAAAACAAATGCGTATAAGCTAAATAGGCGTGTATTAGTACCTGTAATTTTCATTTTAGACTTATACCAGTATGGAAAAGGACTCAGAAAAGTCCTTTCCATAGTAATCAGCCTCCTTCAGGATCTCTTTATTCAGACCTGGTAATGACCACCTAGGCGTTTGAGGATACACGACTACGATTGTCAGGGACACGTGCTTCGGCACCATCAGCATCATCAGACATCTTAACGAACTGTCTGCATTTGATAACAACAAACTAGGTCTACATACACCTAGTTTGTTGTTATCAAATACAGACAGTTCGTTAAGATGTCTGATGATGCTGATGGTGCCGAAGCACGTGTCCCTGACAATCGTAGTCGTGTATCCTCAAACGCCTAGGTGGTCATTACCAGGTCTGAATAAAGAGATCCTGAAGGAGGCTGTGATAATAGCATCCTGGGTACTACTGCCTACGGTTGGGGGGCCGAAGAGGGCGCAGAGTGGCTAAACAATACCATGCAGGCAATTTGCGATGTGTGTATGCCGATGGTGCGGCCCCTTGGACTCCATGTGGAGCGCATTGGTGGCGCCCGAAGATAAAACAGCTGCGAATTGCACGCATGGCTGCTGGGCGCCAAAATGTCTGATATAGAGGGAGGGGCTATCGAAGCCAAGATGAGAAAGAAAGGCTCCGGCTCCGATAGGTACCGTGCGACATGTCATGCCTTGAGACAGCATCCGAGGACCGAGATCCGAGCCGAGATCAAAGCCTGGGAGGAGTGGCTTCCCACTCTGGAGCGGGATGCTTGAGGGAGGCCCTATAAATGGGTAAGGCATAAGTTTCGCCCTGCCGGCCCACCACTCACCAAAAGTCTCGAATCTCGATCCAGAGCTGCCCGAAAATGTCGTTTCTGCCCTTTTTCAATCCAGAGCTGACTGATCACCACTGATAATGGCCCAGTCATTGGATGACTCTGATAAGGAGGAGGTTCCACCTGTGACCAGAAGTCAACCATGACGTACCTACCTTTATCTGGTTCTTGACAGTCTCTGGACGTTTAAGAACCACTTCAAGCAGCTGTCTGAAAAGGTGAAAAAGACTGCTGGAGCATCGGCATGGCTCCTCCCGAATCTCGAGGGTCGGAACCTTATTTGCCGCCGCCTTTACCTTGGCGTCAAGTAGATGGCATTAGTTACTATCTAAAAAACTTCCTGAAGTCGTTATTAAAAAACGGGCAAGAGGGTATTAAACCAAAATCATTTTTTTAAATCCCGGGCAACACCGTAGTATCTTCAACCATTTTTTTTAAAGTTCGGTTTTGTACACCTCATCCTCATTTTTATAGCTATTTTCTCATCAAAATTAATAGTCAGATAACTGATGAACAAAACTGTGTTTATAGACTTCTAATCAGATACGTAGTATTAATTCTATGATTTTTTGAAACTTTCAAAACGCGTTTTCTCGAAACTCACTTTTTTGAAATAATACGGTATTTGGTTTCATGCGCGATGTGTAAATGAAAATGACCCATATACATTACACTCTAGCTATTACCGTTATTGAGTTACAGCCTGGAGACAGACGGACGGACAGATAGACAGACAGACAGACGGACAGACAACGAAGTCTTAGTAATAGGGTCCCGTTTTTACCCTTTGGGTAAGGAACCCTAAAATCAACACATTAATATAGTAGGTTTAATGTGGTTGAATTAATTAAACACCACTATAACTATAGTAGCTGTTATTATGAGGATACACGCAATAAAGGTATTTTATTTGAAATGGATTCGTGTAAATTATATCATAATTACTTAATTTGAACACGGTCAGACGAGGCAAATATATGAACGCTTAACAATAATTATAAAATGCCTTTAGCCCTCTATTGCATGAATTATGATAGAATGAAGGAAAAAAATGTTTTGCTGGTTAATTTTGCTTCATAATGGTTAATTAAGAATATTATTAGGAAAAAAAAAATTTAGTACCTTATTTTAGAAATGCATAACAGTACAGAATTTAGCTTTGTAAAAGTATTTTAAGCAGTTTCTTTTCTCGTTTAGGTATAAGAAAACGTAACAATTTTTACATTTTATATGCGATCGAAACATAATTATTAATTTTGATGTTATAGGAGTATTTTTGTCGAGGGTTACTTATGTGGTCATATGGTGGAGGCCACCAAGGAAGACCTTCCGACTGGTCAAAGGTGTATTTTCGGTCAAGCCGAAGTGGTATATATTATGTAAGAATATAATATTATCCGACACGTTTAGAAATCTTCGATAGTGCGATGCAGAATTGTAGTAGGTACTAGTTGGACCTCCACATATTGCCACAATAACCATGCTTTTATTGTATTTGAATTAGAGAAAGTTAGGAAACGGTAATTTATCCTCATTCAAGTCAGATTCTAACTTATCACTAATGAAATCATCGCCAGGGATAGTTCTTGAGAACTTATTGGTACCATAAAAACGTGCAAGTGAGATCAGTGAATGCATACGAAGCCACAAGTGGCTTCCGCGGAAAATTCAGAAAATATAGCAGAAAAACCAAATCTATAATAAAACAAATATTACGGAAAGTAAAAAGAGCCTTTTTATAATCAGATTTTTTAACACACGAATATCTTACTTTTTTTTCAATATTATATATCGTCAAAGTCACATAAAATTTTACTTCGTCTGTTTAATGCGCACGCGCCGCTAAAAAGTGAAATTACACTCGCAGATGACATTTTGCCATTAGCAAAAAAATACGTTTCGATCCACGGAGAAGTAGTTGATATAAGAGTGCAAATATATAATCCATTCTCATTATAGTAAAGGCAGAAAAAAATGTTTAATCTGAAGAACCAGAAATGGCTTCATATGCAGTAAAGGGTTAGGCTCTTGTAAGTATTTACTAGCTATTTGATCGAGCTTTACTCGGTATTCAATAAAACACAAATAAAATGACATTTTCTAAAAATGATTCAACGATTTATCGCCCCGAAACCCCCTATATATCATGAAAATCGTTGGAGCCGATTCCGAGATTCCAATTATATATATATATATATATATATATATATATATATATATATATATATATATATATATATATATATATATATATTATAATCTATATATTATTATAATCTACCGAATAATAATACGTTAAATTGTAAGCAGTATGTTGCGGTTCACAATATTCGACTGTTCACAATCCCGTGAGATAGATTATAATCTAACGGTATTTACAAAGTTACGGTGACATATACAAGAATTGCTCGTTTAAAGATATAAGATAAGATGATAATATTATTTTGTTTTACAACAATAACTAGACGTTATATTAATATTTTAAGATACCTACTGATAAAAATATATCTGATAACAACAACCTTGTAGATAGTCATATCACAAAATGAAAGAGAAATGCTGAATAAGAAAGTAGAACCTGACCTCGATGCAATCAAAAACATAATCTTTAAAAATAATATCAAACAAATTTCATAGATACAGAAGTGAAATTAAAAGTACTGAAATAAATAAACTACATTTTTAGCTCGGAATAACAAAGCTCGCCGTCAGGAACCCTAAAAACGCTGCCTCGTTAATGATTTCTAGTCGTTGACTAGCTGATTGTGAAGGTGCTAGACCTAGTCGCTACTCGCTAGGTTCAAGTAGGGGTAACTGCGTAAATGGGGTAACGATGAGAGGCAGTCTAGTGACTAGTACTCAGACGCCAAAATCGACCGGGGTTAACGCGTCATTAACGCCGAAACTGGCAAAAACCGCCAATGCGCAGCCTCGTTATAATCGACGATCGGTTTTATTTAATCTTATTCCCATCGTTAATTAATTCGATGAATCGCGCTGCAATCAACAATTAATGAATCGATTTTTAAATTTCATTTCTTCCCGGTATCGCTAATACGATTCAGTATTTCGTTTTAAAACAGGCCAGCCAATTTTAATAGCTGAGAAGACTATCCGGCATTAAAATCGTCGTCACACTGTATGCCTCTTTTTAAAACGAAATATTTTAGAATATTTTTCTAAATATAAAATATAGATGCGATTCTAAAGGATTACTTTTATTTTGTACTAGTGTCTTATAATCCGGATATTACCAGTAGGTAATATCCGGATTATAAGAAAACTTAGATTTAAAGCTAACTTGGAAAGCTAGCTAGGAACTTGTCTTATTAAAAGTCTAGTATCGCAGCGAAAAAAATAAATGCCCCTCCTTCGCTTTGAATTATGAGTTGAAAGGAAGTTTTAATTTTCCTAGTTGCTGGCTCCGATTATACCTTGATAAGATAAAAGCAAAGCAGGTAAAGAGTAAAAGTTGGTAATCCCATCGCAAAAGAGCAGAATATTACAGATACCACTTATGTTATTATTCCAGCACACAATTAATGTTCGCCCGCACTTTTCAGCTGCAGGTCGGCGAAAAATAAAGCAAAATACCTATAAAGCTAAAGAAAAAAATCATGCAAAAGCTACATGCTGCTTACAGACAATTCCACTGTAGGTGATGGAAAGTGAATTTAAGAGAAAATGCTATGAACTAACTATGAATATACATAATTATATAACCACAGAACTTAGTAAAGTTGTAGTTACGAGTATGTGTACATTTTCTTCGCGACTTATTAGATAAAATATGACAATATTATTATTATTAGACGTGATAATTTCTGTGACGTTTAAAAAAATATCCTAAGTTTTTTAAATCTCATGTGAAGTTTGATTCAATCATTTTACCCCAGGAAAATTACACATTCGACCTCGGAATAATTCGCATAGAGCTGAAAATTGGTAGAGACGTTAAACACATCGTTACAAATAAAACCTCAAAAGTCCCCGACGATCCTCCTTGTGCAAAAAATTTTATTCAAGGTCAAAGGTATGAAAATGAGGTTTTTGCTGTTTTTTTCCAAACTGTACATTTTATCACAAAAATAGGTAGGGCAAAGGTGTAGATCATAGAATTCTCTACAAAAATATTCATACACTTTTTTCACACGACTTACCATTCCTTATAAATGGCGGGCTTAAAATTTGGGAAAATCATATCTATGCTTATATTATAAAGCTAAAGAATTTGTGGAACTACTGCTTTGAATTGAAGAATTCGTTTTTATTGGATAGTCTTAATTATCGAGGAAGACTTGAGCTATATAACATCACGTTGCCACCAATTGGAGCAAAGAAACAGAGGAAAATAAGGAAAAACGGGGAAAATTATTTGAAGGAGCTTATCTCACAAACGGCTGAAACAATTTTTATGTTATTTGGCACAGATATAGAATAAGGCCACGTGGAGGGCCATAGGCTATTTTATTTTTCAGGAAAATTTACGGTTTCCGTGAAATTTATAATAAACGCGGGCGGAGCCACGCTTAACAATCTAGTACTACATACTAGGGTTGTTTGATAAAATTGAAATGTTCTCAGCCTGACACACTTTTGAGTGACTTGCAAGCGTACTGTTGCTCTTCGAGACTCGAAAAGTTTAGATTTGGTAACGGTAATAAGTCACACAGAAGTATGTTTGGCTGTGAACAGCCCTCGTATGCTGTAGTACAAGAAGTTCCGTTCCACCCTGTTCATTATATATTTCACGGAAACCGTACATTTTCCCGAGAAACAAAATAGCCTATGTCCTTCCTCGTGATCTACTTTATATATGTGCCAAATAACATGAAATATTTATTTTGCTACCTTCATTCACAAAAAATATTAAATTTTTTAATTCGGGTTCATTCAATAAGGAATGGTAAGTCGTGTGAAATAAGTGTCTGAATATTTTTTGTAGAGAATTCTATGATCTACACCTTTGCCCTACCTATTTTGTGATAAAATTTACAGTTTGGAAAAAAACAGGAAAAACCTCAATTTCATACCTTTAACCTTGAATAAAATTGTTTGCACAAGGAGGATCACCGGGGACTTTTGAGGTTTTATTTGTAATGGTGTATTTAACGTCTGTACCAATTTTCAGCTCTATGCGAATTATTGGAGATTTCGATTTTTTTGCGTCTAATTAGACCGGGCTATTGCTTGGAATAAGACGTATTATGTATTTAATTAATAACGATTTAAAGCGTACTAGAATGCATGTTTTTATTCATTTGTCTTCCCCTTTATCATTGTTTTGTTGTTGTTTTAGATACCTACTTATTTTTTACTTTCTGTCTGTCTACTATACTGTCTGATGCAGGGTGAGTCGTTTCCTGGTTTAGGAATTAATTTGAATACTATTAAGCTCTAAAATGTAAATCGTTGTTAGTTTGTCCTCGGTCCCGCCTCCGTCGAGGAAACATTTTGCCTTCATAAATGAAAATTCTGAGTCCGAACAATATGTACGAGCAAGTATGTACTTAATTCACAAATACAATTATTATAAAACAGTAATGTTCTTTGAATGTCTCGTGTGCCCTAACTTTTTATGGATGGCCACTCGATTTGGATCGTTTTGATCTTATTGGAATTTTCGGGGATTCTTGCATTCGCTTTCTACAAAAAAACAAAAAACGTTTTTTGCGATTGATCGAAACGATTCATCGCGAATGAGTGGCCGCCCCTAACAGACAGAATTTTATGAAAGGGTTGGGGAAATTGTTTAATCAATCACGCATTTCATTGATCCGGCAAAAATGTAAGTATACTCTGTGTAGTTTACTGTGATTCCTACACGTTCATTGTCAAAGATACTAGCAAAATAACATGTAATTTATAAATCTAGCTGAATCTATAGTTCCTGAAATACCGAAAACTTCATAGACATAATTATTTTTTAAATAGTAATTGATGCCTTTATCAGAATCTTAATCACTCAAAGTTCAAACTATTGGTCACCTATAATTCGCGCTAAACTTTGAGCAACAACCGCGCTTTTTGAATCCGAGTCGAAAGGGAATTATTGCGAATACTGCTGATGGTACGGGAGGTAGCAACATTTGAAAAAAAAGTATTTCAGGTCGGCTGATTTTGTGCTATGTCGTCATTCTTGCTCTTCTGGTTACAGTCTAGGCGGTCTGGCTGGCAGTAGTCGTTGCGTTCATTAGTGCGCAACTTTTTTGTCCAGGTTATAATCCTAGATTTTAAAATCATTTTATAATGTATACTCAAATGATTTTAAGTGATTTTAAATGATTTTAAAATCATTTTTGTGAGCAAGGAGTGCTTAACACAAACGTAATTATCACGACAATAACGATAATAATTGTTAATTCCTGGCCTTTAACACGACAAAAGCCATAAGCGAGAGATTGCCATTTCTTTTTATCAGGCGCTTCTTATATTAATAGCATCACCTGGATAAATGAAATGCGCACTAATGAACGCAACGACTACCGGCAACCAGACCGCCCGGACTCTAACCAGAAGAGCAAGAATGACGACATATCACAAAATCAGCCGACCTGAAATACTTTCCCGAAAACGTTGCTACCTCCTATACTATGATTCTATTAAACTATTATTCTAATAGGTTTAAAACATAACGACCGATATAATACATTTCAATACAAAGAGTAAGAATCGCAACAGGGACGTCACACACAGCGTGCGCGGCATAAACTTTCCATTGTTAAACTTGTACAGGATTGTATACCTTTCTTTAAACTAAGCTGGTTCTCTCCGCCCGCTTGGAAATCGTACAGCGCCACAAAGAGCTGAGGGTCATCTTCTTCGTTGTGCGCTAACAAATTCTCCTTTGAAGTCCATCTGAACAGGGTTTAATTCATAGATCAATCGTATATTCAAAAGGGTTGAAATAAAAAAAAATACTTCTAAATTTTGCATTGGACTTAATTATTGTGTAACTAGTGCACTCGGAGACATTTGGTTACTTAACTTCAATTTGATGAAGATTTTGACGTAAGCCATGCATCTGTCAAACTCTACAATAAATTAGAGTTAAGTGATCATTAAATGTCACCGAGTGCGGGCGTTAATATGATATATAGATAGGTAGAATTAATGATGATCAAGAGACCTGTTAGCGGTGTCGAGAGGTTGTGGCGTGGCCGGTACGCCGGAACCGTCCCCGTCGGGCAAATCTGGGATATGTGGCAAAGGGCGACTTTGCAATAGAGCCTCTGTAACAATATACAAGTTGGGTTTATAATTAAATGCTTTTATTTGCACGTAATATATTATACAATAAAAAACGAAGCATATAATTACGTGTAACCGTTTTGTATATTATAACATAGATAGCTGTCTTACTCATATGTATTGAAAAACCAAAATATTTGTATATTTTTTTAATGTTTTCACCGGTGAAAAATATAAAACATTCGAGTGAAAGTCGTATGTATGTGCAGACAAATTGAATCATATGGAAAAATACACAAAATGGCTCACAAGTCACAGTCGAATATAAAATAGAATAGTGCGAATTAATATTCAATATAAGTTGTAGAACCGTAGTCCTATTGGACCAATTCAATAGGCTTTGTAATTAATTGATAGTGCTACACGTCATCATTCTAGATACGTCATAGCGCTATATCAGAAGTGGGATCGGAATATAGGAGCAGCTCCTATTCACACATAACCTAGCCTGCCAATCTTGTATTATATAGAATCGACGTAAACGGATATGTTCATACTGTGAGTGTGGTGGCTGCAAAGTGCAATCATGTTATACTCCTCTATGATGTTAACAGTTTGTTTCATTGAAATGAAAAGTATCAATTTAAAGTTATCGTGGAATGATATTAACCAACTCAGAAGATTTATATTTTATATATTAATAAATAAAATTTGCTGTAATATTAATGATACGGTTTTTTTAAATCATAGTTACAGAGTCAGTACACAATATTATAAACACAAGATTGCAGTCGCAAGAAAATCTTACTGAATTAATAACGAACATAAAAAACGCAATAAAAATATTTATAGACAGCGCACTTGCACTGTAGTACGAGGGCGGCACTGAAAATTTCGGGAATCAAGGAGGTGACACAACAGTACTATTTAAAAATGTGTTTACACAGAGCCAGTACTGGCTGCCAATAAGACTGGCAGCCAGTATTGGCTTGGCATATGCCGCATGTGAACAGTTTGGCCTGGCTTTAAAAACTTGAAAACATGCAGAAATCATCCGATCAACACACTGTTTTTGTGTTAAACCACTTCGAAAGTCATAATAAATCATCGCTCTAGAATTTTCTCGAGTCAATTCCATTTTCTCAACGACTAAACAAGTTTGACAAGACTTTGTGACAAGACCGAGAATCTTTTTTTAAATAAGTAAATAAATGGTATTCGATTTTTAAAACCAAGGAGTTTTCAATTAAAAAGATTTTAATAGGACAGAAATAGTGGAAGTATTCCATTCCTGATATTTTAGTGCAGCCTATGTAAAGTAAAGCTTGAACTCGAACAAGAAGATTAAGAATAGGTCTTGGATTCAAAAGTAAACTAATAAGTTTAAGGATCATAAGTCATATTAGTAACTTTTCTTTGTGGCGTAGGAGTTGAAAACTTACGTTCTAACTTCTAATTATAATATTATAAATGCGGAAGTGTGTCTGTCTGTCTGTTACCTCTTCACACTCAAACCGCTGAACCGATTTTCTGTTTGGCATGTAGATACTTTGAGTCCCGGGAAAGGACATAGGATACTTTTTATCCCGCAAAAATGTACGGTTCCCCCGCAATAAACGAACTTTGGCGCAACGGAGTTGCGGGCGTCATCTAGTATAAAATAATTCTAATATTAAAAATCTGTTAGGATATATTATACTGTGTTATAAACTTTATAGTCTTCGCTCCTGCGATTAATTAAAAAAAAAAACAATTTCCTTCACCGAAACAAACGAACTGAGAAGCTTTAAAAGGTTCGTGGCTAGTGCTGCAAATCAATACAATTACAATGTGACAAACTCCCCTGTGTACCCATGTTCATAATTCACAGATGTCGTGACTTCCGGTATACAGTATACTGTAATATCCAATCAATAAATCATCGTTTATCAATATGCATCAATTATCCGACATTAGCTTAGTAGTAATCACCCCGTAATGCCCGTTAAAGCTATGTGAGTAAGCGTGTATTTAAAGATTAGTAACTGAAAGCTCTGGGTTTAAAAAAGCTATGGTATCAAATGGCAATGATTCATAAGATCGATCGTTAACAGATGTCGGGAATTGGAATACAAAAGTTGGTAGACTATTTATCCTGTCTGGTCTAATCTCGGTTCTTTCAGGGAGGTGACTAATGCCCTTTTTAAAATTAATATTTAAGGGGGGCCTCCCATACAACAAACGTGATTTTTTCTTCCTTTTTCGCTCTATATTAATAACGGCAGGAGGTAGGCACTTGAATTTTTCAAACATTCTTTTGTTTTATGTGCACTTTAATATATTTTAATAATAATATAAAATAAAATAAAAATTTAAGGGGGGCTCCCATACAAAAAACACAATTTTAGCCTATTTTTGCTCTGTTGGTAGTCGGTACGGAACCCTTCGTGCGTGAGTCCGACTCGCACTTGGCCGATTATTTATTCACATTGTCCCGAGAAGGTGCCTAGTCATACGCGATCCTAGGGCGAAAGGGTCACATAATTTGGTGGGGGTAATGTATCCATTATGATCCTCCACAATATTTTACTTTAACAATAATTTGATTAGGTTAGGTTAGGTAGGTGATTACGTATAATGAATGGTTACTATATTATATTGTGAGTCTTTTAGTTCCACAAGAGTAATTTAAGTATGCTAACCGAGACGAGCCCCTCTCAAATTTAAGCGTTAGTTTAGTTTTTGCATTATATTATTTAAATCGACTTAATAAGGAACGGCTATCTTCCTATCTTCGTAAAAACAGAATACTGTTCCAAATAAAAACATTTTTGCAGTTATTCGCACCCAGCACTTACGTATACCGGCGCAAACGTTAAGCCTGTCGTGATTTTAATACGAGTAGCGGCGCTTTTTGCCTCCCTCGGCAACGACTTAATGATATCAAATGATCTTGAATTTCCGCCACCGACCGAGTTTCGTGTTTATCCATCAACGTGAATAATAAGTAAGACGATACTGACGAAAGGTAAAATAAGTCAGATCGGTACTGAAATTCACTGTCCGTCGTTATAGATCTAGTACGATACTGACGAAAGGTAAAATAAGTCAGATCGGTACTGAAATTCACTGTCCGTCGTTATAGATCTAGTACGATACTGACGAAAGGTGAAATTTGTTAGCAACTGAAATTCACTGACGTATTTAATGAAAGTAAAACATGCCCAAAATGGCGCAAATTAATTTCTGAAATTTCTTTTCTTTCGATAAGTATTTCAACTTATATCCATTTTCTTAACCTCCAAGGATTAGCATATAATTATTTCTAACAGTCTTCGATAATAATTCAGAAGTGGGAGTCGCTTTTTCATCTTTCGCATAGATACGCATTTCGCAGTCGGCAGTATTCCCTTTGAATAGCCTAAAGCACCAATATCAACTTACTATTTAGTTCTTATCCTAAATCCCTAGGGATTGCCATTTAAATCGCCTGTAAATCAATAGCGTTTAGCCTTTTAGGTCTGTATTTGTTTGGAGTTTATAGCCTAGCAAACGAATGATTCTGGTTGGAATTGTCGAAAGCAGAAATTATGACTACGCCACTTTGTTTCTACATAAGAAAAGCTAATAAAATTCTCTACAACTTTGTCCTTTACACTTTGTATCTATCTCCAATCGTTGCCTTGCTATGAGCTTCTAAAATTGGTCGATTTTCAAATATACACATCAATACGACCTAAGGATATTTGTATTTTCTGAAATATCAGGAATTTTTGAAAACATGATAATAAGATAATAGCTTATTTTATGGTCTTTAATAAAACAAAAAAACTTTTCTGGATTTTTTGTCTTTATGAAAAATCATTGATTTTTCAATGGCTCTAGAACTTTCGTATGTAACCAACAAATCATTACTTCGTTTTATAAAACTGAAAATTTCATTCTAATGAGAAAAAATCTTCGACATTTTTATTGCCAATGGTCAAGTTAATAATAATGAATCCTAATCTATGGTTAGTGCAGACTATTTTTACCTAAAAATACATTTTTTGAGTCATTCTGCGGTATGAGGCTCAAAATTCTTTGTAATTGCAAGTAATCATTTTTCCTGCTATCTAAGTTACTAAAAAATCTTTTAAATACCTGTTCTAGTCACAATAGACCGAATTTATGTCAGAACAGACTGTAGACCAGATCAAAACCAGAATAATGTGGTTAAATCAGCCAAAAATTAAACCGATGCGATCAGTAAAAAGGCTCCAGGAGAGCAACGAGTCTCTAGAAACCGACCAAACCGTGCTGAAGGGTTTCCACTAAGATGGTCCATATGATATCAAAACATTTTGTTTTACAGCATCCCGATCTGGAAAATGCGGATGGTTGCTTTTTCATGAGTTTGGGAGATTGGCCATGGTAACACCTTATGACACGAATTATGACTCTCTAGACCCGGCTGACGATAGTAGCACACCACAGAATTATTTGAACACGTGAATGTAGTAAATCCAGATGAAATTCAAGCCAGTATTTCTACCAGCACCAGCATCAGAGACAATTTCTTGTGATACCATGGTCAATCTCCCAAACTCATGAAAAACCAACCTTCCGCATTTTCCAGATCGGGATGCTGGAAAACAAAATGTTTTGATATCATATGGACCGTCTAAGTGGGAACCCTTCAGCACGGTTTGGTCGGTTTCTAGAGACTGGTTGCTCTCCTGGAGCCTTTTTACTGATCGCATCGGCTTAATTTTTGGCTGATTTAACCACATTATTCTGGTTTTGAACTGGTCTACAGACTGTTCTGGCATAAATTCGGTCTATTGTGACTAGAACAGGCATTTAAAAGATTTTTTAGTAACTTATATAGCAGAAAAATGATTACTTGCAATTACAAAGAATTTTGAGCCTCATACCGCAGAAAGACTCAAAAAATGTATTTTTAGGTAAAAATAGTCTGCACTAACCATAGATTAGGATTCATTATTATTAACTTGACCATTGGCAATAAAAATGTTGAACATTTTTTTCTTATTAGAATGAAATTTTCAGTTTTATAAAACGAAGTAATGATTTGTTGGTTACATACGAAAGTTCTATGGCCATTGAAAAATCAATGATTTTTCATAAAGACAAAAAATCCAGAAAAGCTTTTTATGTTTTATTAAAGACCATAAAAGAAGCTATTATTTATCTATTTACTGTCTTCAAAAATTTCTGATATTTCAGAAAATACAAATATCCTTAGGTCGTATTGCTGTGTGTATTTGAAAATCGACCAATTTTAGAAGCTCATAGCTAGGCAACGATTGGCGATAGATACTGATAGTCAATTAAAACAGAATGTCCGTTAGCACGATTTATTCATATATTCATTCACACTGAAATAAACAATAATAATATACAAAACTAAAAGCGTCGTACTGCCATTTTGTTACAATCCCGTCGCAGCACCCCCTAGGGATGCGCGTGAGCCGACGCGTCTAGTGTTGCCCGCGCACGATTAAAATAATCGATTTAACAGTTCGGCCATCCTGTGTGTTCCTTCGTCCTCGAAGGATTCTTCGAGATGGTACGCTGCCGTTCAGCAGCTGCGAAGGCTCGGAGCAGCCTCCGACAATAGCAGACCTCGTAGGAGATAGTAGCAGGTACACGGCAGGCAATAGCCCCGTAGGCAAAGGGGGCCCCGTAGGCAAAACAAAGCCCCATAGGCAAGATATAGCCCCGTAGGCAAAATATAGCCCCATAGGCAAGATATAGCCCCGTAGGCAAAATATAGCCCCATAGGCAAGATATAGCCCCGTAGGCAAAACATAGCCCCGTAGGCAAAATATAGCCCCGTAGGCAAAATATAGCCCCGTAGGCAAAACATAGCCCCGTAGGCAAAACATAGCCCCGTAGGCAAAATATAGCCCCGTAGGCAGATCAAATCCCCGTAGGAAAAACAAGGCCAACTCAACGCAGCGTAAGCCCCACAGGCAAGCGTTATTAAATTAATGAGGTGACAGACAGCTATGCAAATAAGAGCGCAGTTGAGGCCCCTAAGGCAAGCGCCCCACCATCAATCCATGCCTTGCTCTTCGCCAGACGAAGAGCTTTCACGCCTGGAATGCCATATCTTAATTTTATCTCGGGCAACTATATTTTTATACGCCCGTTTCCCTTTAACCAAAGAAGTCACCTCAAAACGGTCATTCGGTAGGGCAGCTGTAACTTTATAGGGCCCAGCATATTTGCGTACTAGCTTCCCACTAGAAAGTCCTGGCCTTAAGATTTTCCGCTCAACCATCACCAACTGACCGACTGGAATGGTAACACCAACTCGTCGGCTCCGATCATATCGGGTTTTCATAATGTGAGCCTTCTTTTCGATTGCACTGGCTGCTTCTTCCCGCAGCGTGCCAACTTCTCCTACGACTACTCCCCCGGTTAAATCATTAGCTAGTCGGGGTCTTAGAGCACACAAAAGCTCAAGCGGGGATTTATTAGTCCCTTGGCTTACTGTGGAGTTGATACCCAACTGTACCCTAGGCAAATACTTTTCCCAGCCTTTTTGCTCATCACCCATGTAGGCTGTCAAGGAATTTAAAATGGTTCTATTGAGCCTCTCGACTTGGCCATTTGCTCTCGGTGAGGCCACGGCATTCATTATGTGTTTGATCCCTCTCTTACTGCAAAATTCATCAAATTCTTTGCTAGTGAACGCCGTGCCGCGATCGCTTATTATGCGTGCAGGGTAACCAAAGACCATACACAACTTTTCAAGTGCACTAGTGGCTCCTTTGGCATTCGCACTGGCTACTGCATCTAGCCACACGAATTTCGTGAACCCATCTATTATTGCGAAAACGTAGCTCTTACCGTTGCTTTTGCAGAATGGACCCAAATGGTCAACGTGCAACGTGTGAAAAGGTATTGGCTCCCTTGGGATTGGGTGTAGGAGGCCTGGCTGTTTGCCGGTAGGCTTCTTTGTGAACTGGCACCCTATGCAGCTGGCTACATACTTCTCCACGTATTTCCTCATTTTTGGGAACCAATACTTGGACCGTATGGCCTCTAAGCATTTCTCAGACCCCATGTGACCATACTCGTCATGATATATTTTCAAGATATGAAATCTTGCACCCTTAGGTAAAACTAGCTTATAGTCATCATCTACCAGACGACACAATTTTCTATTGATAATTTTGTATTCTTTCGCTAGTCCGTTTTTCTTTTTCTTATTAGCATCTAGCTCCAATTTTAAATTTGTGATAAGCCTCTGAATTTCTTCATCTTCTTCTTGCAGCGCATCTATCAAATCCTTCTCTTCTATATGTTTTACAAATTCGGGGTTCCGGCTAAGGGCGTCAACGTGCGCCATACTACAACCGGGTCTGTGGTCGACTTCGAAGTCATACTCTTGAAGGTCGAGCCACCATCGAGCTATGCGAGGAGATAAGTCCCTTTTCAACCAAGCCATTCGCAAGGCAGAACAATCAGTGACAACACGGAACTTGACACCGGATAGATACACCTTGAAGCGTTGAATAGCAAACACTACCGCTAGTGCCTCTAATTCGAAGCTGTGGTACTTCTCTTCGGTTGCTGTGGTCTGCCTGCTCGCATATGCGACAGCCTTCAACAGTCCGTTAGACTGCTGTTGAAGCAATACAGCACCAAGGCCTATCTGCGACGCATCTGTATGGACCTGGGTTTCCTTTTCAGGATTATAAATCGCAAGTACTGGATCAGCGGTAAGTATATCCTTGAGCTTTTGTGCAGCATGTTCCTGGTCCGGTCCCCATTTCCATTCTACAGTCTTCTTCGTAAGCAATGTGAGGGGTCGGGCTATAGTCGCAAAACCCTGAATGAATTTGCGGAAGTAGCTGGCAAGACCAAGGAATTGACGTAGCTCATGTACATTGGTTGGTGTTTTAAAGTTAGCTACCGCCGTTATCTTATGAGCTGATGGTCGAATCTCGCCTCTGGATATCTCGTGTCCCAAATACTCGACACATTCGGTGAGAAAGGAACATTTGTTTCTTTTTAATTTTACACCTGCGTTGGTAATTAATTCGAGGACTCTTCGCAGGTTAGATAGACAATCCTCTACATTATCGCCCCAGACAATCACATCGTCAATGTACACCTCGGCGCATTTATGTATCACGGGAGCAAGGATTTGGTTCATTGCCCTCTGAAAAACAGCAGGTGCATTACAGAGCCCGAAACTCATCATTCGGTACTGGTAGTGACCGTCCGGAGTGACAAAGGCGGTGAGTGGTCTTGAGTCTGGTGTTATCCTAATTTGGTGGTATCCGTTTGCCAGATCTAAACTGCAGAACACTGTTTTGTTGACCAGTCTGTCTAGAAGATCCTGTATCAGTGGAAGAGGATACCTTTCTTTTTCTGTTATTTTATTTAGAGCTCGGTAGTCGACACACAAGCGGGATCCACCGTCCTTCTTTTTGACCAAGATGATAGGGCTAGCATAGGGTGAGGTCGACTCTTCTATTATTTTGGCCTCTAGTAGTTCAGTAATGATTTTTCGGACCAACTCTCTATCATGGTAGGACAAACGATATGATTTGTAATTGATGACTTTATTTTCTGTCAATTTGATCGTCATTTCAATAGCACAACTTCCTAACTCCATGCTTTTTCCGGAGAAACAACCATCAAACTCGTTCAGGAGAGAGGTAAGTGCGTCTCTTTGGTCCTTGGTCAATTGACTTCCTATTTTGGCTTTCGTAGTCTCCGATTCTAGAAGTTCAGCTCTAGCAATACAGTTAACACTGTTTAGTTTAACAGACTCATTGCTCTTACTAATAAGTCTTATCACTGTGGTACCTTCGCAACTCTCTACTTCTTCACTCATCACATCTCTTTCAAATCTTGGGTCTCTTTGCTCACTGTGTTTCACTTTTATGACACCACTAGTAATAGGTTCGGTTCTGACAACAACTTTGTTAAGTCCAGGTCTTAATATTGTGTCTTCATTGGGGTAAAGTCGAATTTTCTCTAAATGTTCGTACAGCTGTGCAATGTTCAGTAGATTGTCCTTATCATATACATTGAGACTTGTTGATGTTTTAAAAACTAGTATACGAGGTGCCTCGGTAAACGACTGGCCCACTAAGATGTCAAAGTTCTGCATCTCATCTGGTACTATATAAAAGTTTGCATCCATCTCTACTCCATCAACAGTGAGAGAAGCTGTAGTTAGCCCAAGTGGCTGTACCAACCCATCCCCATAGCCTTTAATTATATTAGTGCAAGGTTCAAAATCAATATGAAGTTTTTCAAACAGGCTTTTTCTCATTGTGTTACATGTGCTTCCAAAATCTATGAAAGCTTTGGCTGGAGAGGTATTTATTAATACTGTCTTTATGTATTTCGAATCTGTAGTATAAGAGCTATTTGTTTGAATCTTCTTAATATGCTCTTGACTATGTTTCTTTTTCCTGCATTCTTCAATTGTATGACCTTTAATACTACAGAAGGAGCAATGTTTTTTCTGGTTTTGCTTTTTATAGCAGTTTTCTTCGATGTGACCAGACCTATTACAATAATTACATTTTCGCTCATCAAACTTCTTTGGCCTTGTCTTGCCACAAAATTTTGCCTTATGACCAATCTTGCCACAAGTGAAACATTGGATAACGCTATTGGGTTTGTTGCCTTGTGTAATTGACATTGATAAAGGCCTTATTTCGCTACTGCTCGAGGAAGTCTTCATGCTTGCCAAATATTTTAGCAGGGACTTTGTATCGTGACACCCAGCTGCCAAGGCCCCTACTTCCAGAAGTTTGTTCCCCAGCGTGCCCACAATAGCTTGAGCTATCACGTCATCGCTCATATTACATGACATACCTATTCCTACTTTCTCATAATAAAATTTAATTGGGTCTTCCTCCTTGGCCTTGACTCTATTGACCAGTTCTCTTATCTGGCAGAGTTTATTTTTAGTGAACGGAAAAGCTGCAATCAATTTTTCCTTCCACTCCGGCCAGCTAATGTCATAGCTAGCTTGGTGCTCGTACCAATTCTTGGCATAGCCACCTAATTTGGACGTGCAATTGCAAATTAGAGTGCGTTCGTCCCAGCCATGCATGCCTGCCACACCTTCTAAATTTCTGATCCAATGTTCGACCGACACTGCGGATGTCTGCGGGTCGAACTCAGGGATAAATTCGTTTCTGCCCACATATCGTACCACAGATTGTGTGTTTGAGGTAGAAGCATCATTATTATAGTCCGTTTTCTTTCTGAGTTCACATATTAATCCTTCCAATGCTTCAATCCTGCTATTCTTCCTCTTTAGTTCCTTCTTGTGCCGCTTGCTTGATGAGTGTTTATCACCACTGCTATTTGAGCTCGAGGAGGAGGAACTAGAAGATCTTTGTCTTCTCTTATGACGACCCATGTTTATTTTCAAATAAATATACAATAATTATTATAACTACAATGTGGTAAATGCAATTATCACACAGTCAGTCCTTAATAATAGTAAAAGTTGTAGGTAAAAATAATAGAATAAAAGTTAGGAAAATAAAAGTTCAATTCTAAATTTAAGAAATTATCCGAGTCACTAAACTTAACACTGAGTAAAGTTCAAAAATGTTTATTTATAATGGAGTTCACCACATTAATTAAAATTAAGTTTCACCAAAGTTCTATCACTTTTCAATGTGTAATGTTAGAAACATGGACTTTTCATTGCCTTTAATTATTAAAGACAACACTTAATTTGTCCAATATTGTCCAGTGTCCACTTATATTTATTTAAGATAAAGAAAATGTCTTTTAAAAGAAAGAAAAACAGTCTGTACTATAGCAATAAAGGAACAATCTCACCCAGTAGCCGGAAACTTGTTCAATAGGCAGCTTATATTAGCTGACAGGCAACAGCAAGGTTTTTGTCAGTCAAGCACCACAACCCACACACAATATTATGCCAGCCAAATGCAGGAAGAAAGTTACCACGATTTCACAGTGTTCAATGTCACCAATAAAGTTATTTCACAACACAAGAAAGTACAGTTCACAGGAGTTAGTAAAGAAAGTCATTACTTGTTAAGTATTAAAATAAGTTTCCAGCACCAAGACATAAAATTATTGTAGCGTATAAACACAAACACATTCAGGGTCCAAAGTTCAAAGCAAATTTTCTTTCTTTACAGTTTGTCACAAAATTACGCGAATCCACTCGTGAGCGTTAATTCGTGCCACTTCTGATTCTGATAGTCAATTAAAACAGAATGTCCGTTAGCACGATTTATTCATATATTCATTCACACTGAAATAAACAATAATAATATACAAAACTAAAAGCGTCGTACTGCCATTTTGTTACAATCCCGTCGCAGCACCCCCTAGGGATGCGCGTGAGCCGACGCGTCTAGTGTTGCCCGCGCACGATTAAAATAATCGATTTAACAATACAAAGTGTAAAGGACAAAGTTGTAGAGAATTTTATTAGCTTTTCTTATGTAAGTACAATAAAATTTCGTACGAAGCACCGTTTTCGTAAATTAGTCTAAAAACCAAAAAATGGGTCCTTCTTTACCCCTCTCCCCTCCGGCGCACCTCGGAGGGGTCAGGACTTTTAGTATGTTTATCTCCTAACTAGTCCAAACAAAGTAGCGTAGTCATAATTTCTGCTTTCGACTTTTCAAAGCACACCCCCATTTCGAGCATTCGTTTACTAGGCTATTAGTGGCTATTTTTAACCGACTCCCAAAAAACGAGGAGGTTATATGTTCGGCTTTGGATATATATATATTTTTTTGTATGTTCAACTATTACTCCGCCGTTTGTGAACCAATTTTCGAAATTTTTGTTTTGTTGTACTAGGTTTCACTCCAATTTGGTGGTACCATGTTCACAAAAGTGGTGACCTGATGATGGGATCCATGAGTAATCGAGGGAACTCCTCGAAATTTATATGGAAACATATGGTGATTTTGGTTTTATGAGAAGCATCCTAAGCATATGCTATCAAAACGCAAGATTTTGCACCGAGGTATACTATGGTTCCAAAGCTACTAAGAGAACTCCGGATTCCTTATAGATACAAGTTTGGGAGTTTAGGCGCTGTTTTAAGAACTGAAAGCATATGCTACTATGCAAATTGCATTCAACATCATCATCATCATCATCATCATTACCACGTCAGGGTCACTAATGTCACCAAATTCAACCTTATCTCCAGAGCATAA
The DNA here is from genome assembly GCA_905333045.1 of Lysandra bellargus. Lineage (NCBI taxonomy): Eukaryota > Metazoa > Arthropoda > Insecta > Lepidoptera > Lycaenidae > Lysandra > Lysandra bellargus. The sequence goes on along the minus strand of HG995319.1, from coordinate 12,663,257 downwards.
AGCACACATTTGACATTACTCCTGAGAAGTTAAAGTTGCTTCGATAATGTAACATTCTGTTTCACTTCGCCGAGATATTCTGGAAAACAACCTAATTTCAACCTTTTGCATTGCGTTTAGCGTTCATAGTATAATAAGGCATCGCATCGCATATCTGCCAGGGCTGTCAAGCAAGCGGCGGGCGCGGGTCTGGTACTATGCACAGAATACAAATTACTCACGGAGGTACTATGTGCGCTGCGTGTGCGACAAGTTGCGCGAGTGCCAGCCTATTGAAACTAGTCCGGTGACCGGCTACTTAGCACGTCACACGTGTTCACTTCGATTTTTTTAATGTGTTGTTTAAAATTATCTGCAGGTTGCAGCTGATATTATAATATTTTGTAAGTGTGAATGTAATAAGATACGTAGAATATTATACAAGTGTATTATTCTACGTATAGTACGCGTTTGCTTACTAGGTAACTAAAAAGACTGAAATTATTATTTTTAACAAAAAATTAAAACCGACTTCCAAGGTAAAACAATAATAACATCCTTATAACATGAACTAAAAAGTATTAAATAATTATTCCTATCTAATAGTGCCTTTATCCGAATTCGGCTAAAACTCAACTATTTCTGTATTCAATCTTCATAATTTTGAAGTCGGTGCCAGTTCCAAAAGTTTCAAATATTCTGTCAGAGAACAGAAGATTCATCTGGTACCGACTTCAAAATGATAAAGATTGAGTACAGAAATAGTTGAGTTTTTAGCCGAATTCGGAAAAAGGCACTATTTAGGAATAACTATTCAATACTTTTTAGTTCATATTATAAGGATGTTATTATTGTTTTACCTTGGAAGTCGGTTTTAATTTTTTGTTAAAAATAATGTTGACATAAGTTCTAAGGGTTGCAAGGTCAACTAAATACAAACTTTGCGAGCAATAGCTCGCGGAGTTTGTATTTAGATTTTTGACGTCTGATTTCGATGATGACTGATTAAAAAAGTTAAAATAAGAATTTCATTTTGCATATAAGGGTCAATTCACATTACATCGTCTCGACTCTCGAGGCTTGTATTTCTAAATGAATTTTCTTTGCAACAGGCAGCCCAACAACGCAGGCGATAAGTCTGTCAATTCAATATCTAGTGAATTTTATTAAGTACGGTTATAAATGGCTCATTTAAAAATGCATCGTAACACCTTGTCGCGGTTGTAAATTGCAATATAAACTATTTAGCGGGCTCTAAGCGTTCATAGAACTAGTAATTTTATAGACTAAAGTCAAATAATAAGAAGATTTTAACAGGCTACGGACAAAAAATGTTGCGATTTAGCACACAAATTCAGCGAAGCGGATTGTATGCGGTCCTACTAATTAAAGTCAAGTCACACACGGTGTAAGCCGGTATGCCCGCCGCATATGGAGTCCGAAAGAGTCGCGATGATTCACGACATGACGCCGGTGTAGACGACTACTAAATTACAATGCTTTAGTGCTTGTTTGATTTTTTGTCGGAGATTCGTAAAATTTATCATCTTAACGATATAAGACAAGTAAATTATTGTTAATTACAGATTCACGTTGCGTCACGAGTTTTTGGGAGCATTAATGGAAGAATTGAAATTTCCCTAGATCTGGCTAGGTGGAACCTAGAATCTACAATCTACATCAGGGACCCTTTGAAGTCTTCCGGCAAACGTTAATTGTTTGCCGAAAGAATTTTATTTATAGCTTCGGTCAACATACAGGGTGTAACACAAAGTGATAATACTTAAGTGTGTGGGTCCTCTGTATAGAGTACACAATGAAAGTAGCAGCGCTGAAAAAGTAATTTTACATCCTGTTGAAGTCTTGATGATTCGAAAGACTATATACAAGATGTAAATGTAAACACCGTTAATACGGATTTTTTTGAGTTCCCATCATTGTTCTCATAGAAATAGTTGTTCATTTTGTCGGGCTCATTTGATGGTTTCAAGGATAATGGTGTTTAAAGTAACACACTGTATATCGAATTCGTATATTGCCGGCCTAGTAATTAGTATAGTTTGTGAAACAAGGCTTTATTTCACCTAGTATACCGATATCCGATGTCTATTCGCGGCTCAGTAATGTAGAGATCAAAGCAAGAACGAGGGCTTCCCGGAAACGACGCGACATTTTCACCTGCCACGGCCGCGCCGTCTCGTTTCATTGTATGCGGTAGCAGTTTTATACTGTGTTCCACTGGAGAGTTTGCTAAGAATATATTGGGTATTTTTAGTTTGCTAAGTATGTATTAGGTCGGTACAGAAGTATTGTATGGGTCAGTCCAACGTCTATGCGATGCATTTTAAAATGGCATTAAAACTTAACTTTATTTATGGCAAAATAAGATACAAATTGAATTACAGACTTGCCGTTCGCGGTGTAGGCAGCCTTTTCCAATGTTTAATGGCTCATTTAAAATGTAGGTCCGCATCGGGGCTTCACTTTGCAATGCGCGCTGACCTTTAGACTTTAATGTACGAATTCTTTTAACGTAGACACACGGCACACCTTCTCATTTGACAATCTGTGAGCATAATAATCAGATTGGAATGTTGGAAGGTTCAAACTATAAAAAGCGTTTAAAATCGACCGAAATAAAACACTGAAACCGAATGTCTCGTCTCCATTTTAAGGCTCACAGTGTTTTAGAAATCCCCAAAATTGGACATTACTAAGTTAATTCAATGAGTCGATGGCGTCTTATATTTCAAATGAAAGAGTAGAACTCCCGTGTGCGCATTTCACTTCGTTTTTGAGAAAATCAATTTTTAAATTGGTCATTTTTGACTCCCTAAAAACGAAATTATTTTATTTAAATTAATTACGAGAGTTTGTTAACTTGCTACCCAGCTGATTAGATTAATCATTAAGAGACACAAATTTTGTACTTTATTTCATTCCTACAATTCAAGTAGTTCCTGAGATTTTAATGTTTTTAAATATTTAGACTTTTTTTTTTTTTCTGCTTTCCTATGTGATTTCCGCACCTTCTGTCCATACTGAAAAATATTAACTATAAGAATGAAATGTTTTATTATTTGACTGATTTATTATTTCACTGATTATTATTTGACTCGTTATTAAAATTGTAAATCTTTTATTATTTAACTGATTATTATTTAAAAAATATTTTTGATGTAACTTTGCTATTATTTTTTAAGGCGCGAATAAAAATTAGGAATTCGTAAGTCTCTGGTATGAAAAATAAAAATATTGTAGTGTAAATAGTATACCCGAAGTATTTTTCAGTATTGACAGAAGGTGCGGAAATCACATAGGAAAGCAGAAAAAAAATAAAGTCAAAATATTTAAAAACATTAAAATCTCAGGAACTATTTGAATTGTAGGAATGAAATAAAGTACATAGTGTCTCTTAATGATTAATCTAATCAGCTGGGTAGCAAGTTAACAAACCCTCGTAATTAATTTAAATAAAATAATTTCGTTTTTAGGGAGTCAAAAAATGACCAATTTAAAATTTGATTTTCTCAAAAACGAAGTGAAATGCGCACACGGGCGTTCTACTCTTGCATTTGAAATATAAGACGCCATCGACTCATTGCATTAACTTAGTCATGTCCGATTTTGGGGATTTCTAAAACACTGTGGGCTCTGAACATAAACTATTTGTTTTCGAAACATTTCTACGTAAACGTCGAATTACCATACTATGGAAGAGTAGACGAAATGAAAACCAAGGCGTACTTCAATTTGGTTGGCGTACTTGGGTCGGTCAAACAATTTCAATTTCGTTTTCCTTATTTATGACAGTACCTGGAGCTATATGCGGTACGATATAATATGAGAATAATCGTTCCATACTGTTTTATATTTTGATGTGTAAAATGTACATGTATACAGAGACCTGAAGTTTACTGCGGAGAATTACGCCTATCTTTTAGTGGATTTAATATCCTTATGTACATATTATATACCAAATAATGGATAGAGAACAGATTTGATAAATCAGTGTTTCGCATTTATAAAATCAATATCGTTATCATTTAATTTAAATAACATCTATTTTAGAAAGTTCCGCGCACCACACGTGTCGAACAAAGAATTACACATGAGGAGTCGTGCTAAATATTGCTTTTAATTATTGTTATGTAAATGGGTCATAATATATTTAGCGACGTGTCGCCTCACGGGAGATATTTTAACTAAAATATAACGCGATACAAATGTGTTATAATACGACTACAACGCCAATAACTGTCGAGCATCGTAACCAATATGGCAAATGAAAAATGGCTGGACAGATTGTGCAAATTGTAGGGAAATTGCTGATACAATTTCTCTAAAATTCAGGGAAGATTTAAGCAGTGTCAAATTTAAAAACAAAAGTTTAGGGGGGGGAGGAATATTAACAATTTATTCATCACTAATAACTTAAAAAAGTTGATAATACAGATATTAATACACTGGATAATACATATAAATTACAAATCTTTTCTAATAACACGGTATGCTTTTCAATGGATAGGTAAACGATAAATTCATCTCGCGAAAGACAGCAAAAATTGTCCTCCAATATTGAGAAACTAGGATGCGAAAAATTTAATTTCTTCATGGTGTAGACGTTCTGCATAAGATGCGAAAAATGCTTTGAGAGACATTTCTACGTGAACACGTTGGATGCAATTTTATTATATTAAGGAGACGAATGGCATTTATCTGACATTGAATATTATGCCGCCTCTACACGTTGGCCAATGATGGAGCAACGCAAACGACTGCAAATATGCAGTATTTGCCTATAGCCTATAGGGGAGGCACGTTTCATATTGGCCACGGCAGATAACCTTGATTCCCTGAAATCCTCGTCGATTGTCGAAATCAGCACGAGTAGAACACCAATTTCCAGAGCGAAGTTAGATGTCAAAAAATGAGATTTGATATATCGCATCGCTGTGTCATATCGCTTACAGACGAACGGCACGTGTTGGAGGCACGCGTCGGCGGCAGTCGACGGCAGACGACGGCACGTGTCGGCGGCAGTTGACGGCAGTCGGCGGCATGTGTCGGCGGCAGTCGAGGGCAGCCGTCGACAGTTTGTCACGCTTACAGTTGTGACGTAGCGCGTAAAGGTAAGCGTTCACAGGTCGGTATAGTACGCAGCGGACGTCTCGCATCAAATGGATATATTTTTTTACAGTTTGTCCACTGTATCGGCAGCCAGTATGTTCATCTTCAAATTAGTCCAAACAAAGTTCCAAAGTCAAAATTTCTGCTTTCGACTTTTCCATCCACATCCCTCTTTTGAGCATTCATTTACTAGGCTAATCGGTAATCCGTACGCGGCTGCTGATTCAGCTAATGTTCTGTAAAAAAAATATCCGTTTGATACAAGACGTCCGTACTTCGTTGCGTATGATACCGACCTGTGGACGCTTACATTTAGGCGGTACGTCACAATTGGGGGCCTACCACCACCTCTACTAAGCGACACCGTTTGACAGATAAGAATTTATTACTTTAACGTCAAGCTAGCGATCTTAAAAAAGTTGATATTTCACAGCGGATTTAACATTGTTTTGCATTTTTTACTGTTTTTTAGTAAAATTATATTTAAAAAGTAATTACGGTAATGTTATTGTAATCTTACAACAAAGTGCTCTGGAAACATGATAGTTTTAGGAAAGGTCGTGATAGGCCCTGCAAGCGTCATAATTCACAAACTGTCAAAGGCTGCCGTCGACTGCCGCCGACACGTACCGCCGACTGCCGTCGACTGCCGCCGACACGTGCCACCGACACGTGCCGTTCCTCTGTAAGAAGCCTAAACCGGGAGTATTTATTTGTGATGTAATATTATAAAGTCCAGCTTTTACATCAGTCAGGGAGGAGAACCGAGCATTACAAATTACAATTTACAATGCGCACCTTGTAATGTAATGATACAAATGACAATGTGTAATATCTTGATACAACTTGTAACGTCAATTCTACGTAACAGTGAAGCCAACTAACTTGCTATGCGCTCAAAGTCGAATCTATAATGTTACATTACACGCGAAAGCACTCGGTGAGAAAGCACCTTTACATTTTTGTCATCTAATTTCGCTATGGAAATTAGACTGAGCATTATGTCACGCTATATAATAACATGGCATGACACGGTTTCTCAATCATTGTGTCAATCATGGTTACCCAACATTGTCCAACGTGAGGACACGTAAATCTGGGGGCACGGCAGTGCCCCAGCCAAGTCTAGAGCAAAGGCACGGCCGTACCATGCTTTCTCGAAGCGGTGACTAGGAGCAAGTATTAAGACTAGCTTCATTTCTAAATTACATGACATTTTGACAAATAGTTTACTAGTTACGGACCATCAAAGTTACTAAATTTTGTAACTCACTGACTGACAGATCATCAAAATTCTAATCGTGAACGCGTGACGTGGTGTGAAGCGTCCATAGATATATAATCAAAATTCTAAGGTATATCTAGCAGACTTAGAACGCTGCTAAAAATAAACACCTCAACCACCAAAGTATTAAACTGCAGCTCAAGGGTCTAATATAGCTAAATATAACCGTACTCAGAAGTATTTACCGGCAAAACTTGTCCACCACAGAAGTAACGAAGCCTCAAAGAAAAAAAAATAAACAAGAGCTAGAGACACAGAATCTGCTCTAAGGAAAGCATCAGGTGAAGTTAAGAAAATTTTAACGTCATCTAAAAAATATAAAATAAATTAACCTTAAAAAAATTAATGAAATCCCAACAAAAACATGAAATGTAAAAAATGAAAGCCAAGTCTATGCAATTTTTCTATCGCTAAGTCGCTATAATACTTAATTATAATTTAAAAAAAACCATTGATACAGTCACCTGTTGATTAAAAATTACAAAATAAGTTGATCACAAAGTGATCAACTTATTTTGTAATGTGATCTGAAAACTTTTTACGATACAAAAATCACACAGACTTGGCTTTTCCTTTTTACATTTCATGTTTTTGTTGTGATGTCATGTCATGTCGCTGACTTCGTCCACGTGAATAATCTTATTTCTCCATGACTGACTGGACTAAGGGTCTCCCGCCTACGTCTCACTGGAGATCAACTTTTTACCGCCAAAATGAATCATACAGTACCGATGCCACACACGAAGTGACTTTATTTCGGCCACAATTGCGCCATCTGAATGCCAATTATAATATTTAACTTACGAATTCTTGAACTTGATATGTTTAGTAATTGAAATCTTATACGTTTTTTTTTTTTGAGTTTGATAGAGTTTGATATTAGTTTGAGACACACAGAACAATAAACAATACACTTTTTGTAGTTTTAATCGATACAGTATCGAAACTATTATTTTAAGATTCATTTGACGACCTCTGTGGCTCTGTGGGTGGGCTGTCGGTAGCTCAAGCCGGGCGGGGGTAGCGGGTTCGAATGCCACCGACGACGGAACAAAAAGTTTTTCAAAGTTCCCGGGTCTGGATGTTTATTAAATATATTGTGTATGATATAATAAAAATCTTAAATATATGTATAGTATAAAAGTATTATTAATATATTTCCGTGGTCTGGTACCCGTAACACAAATCCTTCAGGTACTTACCACGGGACCAGACTGACGTGGTGTAAAGCGTCCATAGATATTATTATTATTATTTAAGATTGTTTTGCAGAATCAAGCCTTCTATTATAGGTATATGCTTTCAGTACAATCAGTACATTGAAAAATATACCTAAATAACATTTCTGTTACAGTCTGTTATTGAATAATTTTATTATTTTGTCACACAGTAGTTTACAAGTTACAACTGACCTGATTGGCTCGTTGCCTGAGTCATTTTCATTTAAGGACTTTTTCTTATTGAGTACCCATTGCATTTCCTTCCTTTATTACATACAAATAAGAATTGTGTACGCACAATTTATCGAATGATATTAGTGTTAGTTAACATTGGAACAAGAAACGAGACGCAACTTGGCGATGCACAAAAGCAACAAAAAATGCAAATGTCAAAACACCCCTTTTTATTTAAAGTTGAATGATATTAATTATTATGTAACATCACCGCGTCACGACTCACGCCTCATCTTGTTTCACTGTGGACCAACCCTTAATTATTGAAAGATGATAAATAAAATATTAAGCTGTTAAAGCAAAAGAACAACTTTATTCCTGCTACTAGTTTTATCCTAGCAACCAGAAAATAGAGCGGCTAGTCTATGGAGCGGCAGATAGCTTCGCGTCCGCGTGGAAAAAAATGTTTTGTAAGTTTTTTTTTCACGTTCCCTTTGTTTCGTAGAAAAATCGGAATCAGACTCCGTTGTTTAACAACCGGGAAAATCTGATTCCATTTTTTACATTTTCAACTACGTTTATACATAATTATTCGCGTCTGAGTTTTGTTACATTTAGGTTCGAAATGAATATAAATATAACGGATTGTGATAAAATGTAATATTTAAATATAATCATTAATCATAGTTCGTGAAATATACAAAAAGTGCGAACTATAAAGCTACGTACTTTCAGCTACATTTTTTGTATAACATTTTTCATCAAGTAGAGATAAACTACGATAACATGGCGCGCCTCTATAAAATTCAAAACGTTTGAAAGTAAACTGTATATTTTCTGAAAATATTATGTACATAGCGCCACTATTAAGTGAAATATGACGAGTACTGGTTGATTGGTTGAATAGTTACTGGTTACAACTACATACAAACTCTTTCATAAGGAAGTGATTACACACATTGAAACATTAATTTGGAGGGTCGCGCCATGTTATCGTAGTTTATCTCTACTAGTCTAGAGAATCTGTCAAGAAAGTTGTAAATAGCCTATTCGACACTTTATCAGAAAGTGGTGAAACAGGCCCTAAATGAAGATGGAAATAATTGTCAATAGAAACAATGTCTGCCACCATGATTGCCGCGGTTGTCTACCGCACTTGGCTAGACCTAGACGAATGTCATGGAGGCCGTAAAAATTATAACAAACTATCTAACCCGGCAAGCGTTTTATAGGCAAAAATAGGTTTTGGGCGATTCTCAAATCCACCGGATATCCTAAAATTCCATCAAAATCGAAACCGTAAAGATCGTGTTTGGCAACGAGCACCGTGACACAAGAATTTTATGAGATTTCATCTTGTCATCGGATATTGAGTGAGCGACTGAACTGCACAAAACTCGACTATTTTCGTATGAGGAAAGGAAAATGAGAAATTCGTATCAGAAATTGCGGTTACAGGCCACAGCCTACAAGTCGTAACAAAATTGTAAATATTATTAGATCGTAATACACCAGGATAACTCGCTAATAGGTCGCTGTTTTGTGATTTTAAATTGAATTCTCTTTTAATATCGAACAGTTTTACGCTTAATTTATAACATAACCATTAATCATGAATCTGTAACTGCATTTCTTCGGTCACATTCGGTCTTGAAAGATCTTGTAAGTACCTACTTATATGGCCTAAAATCTAACCCTAACATCCACGTCACGACAACTGCTCATCAGACAGATTGTCAGACACTTCTCGCGACAGTTGTCTTGCAGGTGGAAACACGTCCTTACTCTCAAAAAGCACTTTCATTTAATATCCATATTGTAGAACTGCATAGAAAATAACTATTCCGCCATATTGGATAGATAGTCGACCATACAGAATTTAGAGTGATGTCACATACCATATCGTGCATTGTCATCAACTAAACGTGTATAAAAAATTTCAGCTCAATCGGTTAGGTAAATATAATATCTACTTCAAAATTGAGTTCAAAAATTCTACCCGAACTAATCGACGTAGAGCTGGCGACCAAATCGGTCATGTAGCTTCAGCTGTATTAAAACTCGGTTAGCTACTTCTCTGAACAACCTTTTCTGATAATCAGCGTGCTGGCAGGCCGTGGGTGGTGAGTGCGGGTGTAGTGGGGTGGGGAAAAAATGGAAAAAATGCAGGTTCAGCGACTTTAATTTTTTTCCAAACAGTTGCTCTGTACTTCCTGTGCACCCACAAAAAAAATCGGTCGGGTGGTGGGAAGGGGTTGCCAGCGTTAGTTAAAAGTAGGAAAATTATTATTATTTTCATGTGGGTTCCCGGTTCAGCTGTGTTAGATTTTTTCCGACGCGCAACGCGAGATTAGTTACTATGTAAACCCAAAATAATATAGACAAAAATATCGGTGGGAAGGTACCGATAACAATTCTTGAAAACGTTGCATTATCTACTTTTAATTAACGCTGGCAACCATTCCCACCACCCGATCGATCTAATTATTTTTTTTGGTGCACAGGAAGTACATAGCAACTGTTTTGAATCTACATTTTTTCATTTTTTCCCGCACCCCACGGAGTTTTAATACAGCTGAAGCTACATGACCGATTTGGTCGTCAGCTCTTGGTCGATAAGAGCCTGTATTCATTTTGATTACTGCGAGTGCAGGTGATTAGTGATTAGAAGAAAATAAAGGACTTGCATTAATCAGTCGCTGTCCACACTTGACGTCGAGAAAGTTGCGAGAAAGTCTCCTGATTACTGATCACCTGCAATAATCACCTGTGACCTGCACTTATCACAAATCACTTAATTCAGGCCATATTGCCTACATAAATACAGAAGAAGTTAAACAAAAGCTTTTAATTACCGACATATCATTTACAACCGCTGACTGCTGAGCAATATTACAATCTAGCGGCATTTATAATATCACGGTGATACACATAGAGCTCCTGTAATATTTATTATTCTATTCACATGTTGGCTACGTGTCCATATGGCGTAACTTTCACTGGCCAAAGTAAAAGGTGCAGAGCTCATGTTTCGTGTGTTATATTCATACATATATAAGTACTCAGTTACAAATCAATTTTGTATATAAATGTAAAATAATCGGCCAAGTGTGAGTCGGACTCGCGCACGAAGGGTTCCGTACCGTTATAGAGCAAACATAGACTAAAAATTGTGTTTTTTGTATGGGAGCCCCCCTTAATTTTTTATTATATTAAATATTATTATAAATTATTAAATAACACATATATGTAAGGCCTTCGTGAAAGTTTCAAGTGCCTACCTCTTATCATTATTGATTACGAGCAAAAAAGGCCAAAAAAATCACGTTTGTTGTATGGGAGCCTCCCTTAAATATAAATTTTATTTTTATTTTAGTATTTGTTGTTATAGCGGCACCGGAAATACACAATCTGTGTAAATTTCAGAACTCTAGCTATAGCGGTTCTTGAGATACAGCCTGGAGACATACAGACAGACGGACAGACAGAAGGACAGACAGACGGACAGACAGACGGACAGACATCAAAGTCTCATGAATAGGGTCCCGTTTTTACCCTTTGGGTACGAAACCCTAAAAAGATAAGCATGGGTTATAAGTTATAAGTTAAAACTTATAATAAAATACTAATTTTCCACGCTGCAATATTAATTGTAACTCTGAAAGTCAGTTCAGTTTTTGACAGTTAATTTATTAGTGTGAAATCTACCTACAATAGTTTTTATTTCGATATTAATATTTGCTATGATAGTTGAAGAAAACAAACAAACTTAATACAAATATCATATTAAAATTAATTATATAATATATGTAGCATGTACCAACATCCTAGGTAGAAAAAAGTCTTGAGGCGTGATGGACTCGAGTCAGATCGCACATTTGTCAGCATCGTACGCGCCGTATTCTACGCGCCGAACGCACCGTATTCTACGTGCCGAACGCACCGTATTCTACGTGCCGAACGCACCGTATTCTACGAGCCGAACGCACCGTACACGAAATGCGGCGCGTACGGTGCGGATGCGCACGAATGTGCGAGGTTCCACAATATTATCATTTCATACAACGAATTCTAGAATGAGTCGCGTTCGGCGCGTGCGTGCTGATAAATGTGCGATCACCGATATACTGTAGAGTGTAGACCTTGGTACTTGACTACAAGCAAAATGTCGCGAAAAGCAAAAAATCATCATTTATACCTTTGGGAATTTTAATGTAGTTTTTAGAAACTAGCTGCATTTTCCCCAGACAATTTCCACCAGAAAATAGTAATTAGAGTATTGATTGGATATAGCGTGGGAGCCTCCGTCGAACCGGTTTCCGCCCAAAAGACGTTCCGTTTGTCTATTGTCGTTAACCCATCATTAGAATTTAATATTTCTAATTTCATCTATCCAGGGCATCTATTCTAGTGCCTCGAATGCCGCTTCGATTTCGCGCGATTGAAACAGTCTGCTCGAAGCGATACATCGGAACGAAACTCCAACGATAAATCGGACTTATAGTTCCGGAGAAATGCGAACACAAACATAAAAACATACATATGTATACATACATACATACATACATACATGGGCGAGGCCGCCAATTTTTGCTGATTTTGCAATTATTTTTCTCCGCCCTTTGTATTTTAAAAAGTATTGTGTTTATCTTATGCTCGAAAACTGATTCTAACGAAGAAAACAAAGTGCTCAAGCATGCATTAGAATTATTTGAGTTCCAATAATAGTTTAAAAATATATTTACAATTAAACATAAAAAAAGGTAAGAAAATAGCTTAAAATATACAATCCGCCGTGGAAGAGGTGCACTTTATCTGTCGCTGTAGCAGTAAGTATGACAGATTTGAAGATAAATCTGATATGTTATGAATACTTATATAAATGGCTATTACCTCATCTAATTCTTATAGTATTTTAAGATAGCTTTGTTTATAAACTTTTTCAAATCAAATGAATCGTTAGAAACATCAATTCTACCCCACATTTTAAACGTCATCAATAATACCGATTTATTGTTATCGTTGGGTGTTAGGGAAGGTAAAATCGGGAAGTGGCAACGCTGACTTTACTCAGCGTTGCCACTTCCCGTTTTCCATAGAATACGTAAAAACGTATTCTATGGAAAATCTCGTAATATTCACATTTGAACCTCAGTCGGGCTGTGTACACAGTTTTTTCAAAGGAAGTTTTTTGTGACACAAATGTAAGTATTACTGTTTCACATAAAACTATGAATGCATCATGTGAGTAGTCAAAAGGGCCATGTTTGGGGCTATAATACAAACCGCATTGTGTATTATTTACAGAGATAAGTTTGATTTTCTCTACGCTATGATAGCCTCTACGCTATCATTTTGGTGCTCCAACGGCATATTTCTCAATGCTATGATAGCGAGGAGAAATAAATTCCCTACAATTTAGGTGCTGCAACGTCACAAGCAGCGTAGATTTTCTTTCTCTCGCAGAATTTTTCTGCGTCATAATATCAGCAAAAATTGGCGGCCTCACCCACATATTACTTGGCGAAATTAGGCACATTAATTGTTCAGACACTGATTTACACTAACATGTTATACACAAAAACTAGGCAGTTCTAGAAATATTACATACATACGCGTCGAATTGATAACCTCATTTTTTGAAGTCGGTTATAAAAATTAATCATATTATTATGATTCTCCAAATCGACCATTTTAGCCCCGCTGATGCAAGCCGACAATTTAAAAAGTAAAAACAAAACAAGCAATTTTGACATTCGCGCTGATGATACAACTGATATAAGTTCCTAAGTCCTAACTCATACAGATGATAGATCCTAACCTAATGTTATGGCCGTTATCTAGTCCAATCAGTATAGTAATTTCACCTCGGAATTCGAGATACCCAGCTGTAAGTCTGTAAATATTTGTATATTGGCACCCTAAATGTTGTTACAAAACCTACATATGGTAGGGTGTGCGCAACTATTAAATTTCAAGGTCAAAAGGTCACAAAAATTCGTTTCGGTCGCTTTTTTGTAAATATTTCATTTCCTATGGGTTTTTTGCTACTTGTATTTATTACCATAATGTAGAATACAAAAATCTCTACAACTTTTGATCAAAAAATTTTTTTATACGGTGAACCGTTATCTATATAGAGGGCGGAGAGCGCGCGGTCACAGCAGGTTAACCGGTGCCTCCGCTTGAAAACGCGCCATATTCAATGTATCGTGACACCGGTGTCCGATCCTTTAATGTCGTGATGTATGGCATATTTCATCAATAAATTGGCTCTCAAATTTTTTCTCTCTCTCACGGTTGTAAAATGGCGGCCATTTTAGTTTTTCTCGGGCTTTCACACTAATCTGACCAATACTTCTCATGTAAATATCCTATGAATATAAAAAAGGTCTTATTTAATAGCTAAACTTATGGACTACGCTTACATAGGCAACACGTTATGAATTTCGAAAATTAAACATAGAAAAACCATAGAAAAACCAAAATTTAAGGAATTTTTTTGTGTATTTTTTAATTAACGGCTTTTTTTGAAAAACATAGCGCATTAAACTGGTTCTTTTTTAATTTAAAAAGATATAGGAGTTTTTCATCTTAAAAAAAATCATTTGCATCTATGCTCCAACTCAGATAATTAAGAAGTTATAACGACTTTATTAAGAAGTATTGGTCAGATTTGTATGAGAGCCAGAGAAAAACATTTTTTCAAAAGGAAGAGAATTTTTTTTGAGAGCCAATTTGTCAGTAACACATGCCATACATTATAACATTAAGGGATCGGACATGGTTTAAGGGCATGTTTTGGAACCCCAGGTGTGGAGTTTAGCAATGCGAAACGATTCTCTGCAGCCTATCATGACTTTCTTTTTTCCTCAAATTTTGGTTTTTCTATGTTTAATTCCATGAAATTTATAACGTATTGGCTATGAAAGCGTAGTCCACAAGTTAAGCTATTAAATAAGACCTTTTTTACATTCATAGGATATTTACATGAGAAGTATTGGTCAGATTAGTGGGAAAGCCCGAGAAAAACTAAAATGGCTGCCATTTTACAACCGTGAGAGAGAGAAAAAATTTGAGCCAATTTATTGATGAAATATGCCATACATCACGACATTAAAGGATCGGACACCGGTGTCACGACACATTGAATATGGCGCGATTTCGACCGGAGGCACCGGTTAACCTGAAGTGATACTGTGACCGCGCGCTCTCCACCCTCTATATCGAAAGCGGTTCACCGTATAAAAAAATTTTTGGACAAAAGTTGCAGAGAATTTTGAATTCTACATTATGGTAATAAATACAAACAGTAAAAAACCCATAGGAAATAAAATATTTCCAAAAAAAGCGACCGAAACAAATTTTTGAGACCTTTTGACCTTGAAATTTAATAGTTGCGCACACCCTACCATATGTAGGTTTTGAGACAACACTTAGGGTGCCAATATACAAATATTTACAGACAGCTGGGTATCTCGAATTCCTAGGTTCTTACCTAATTTAAGCCTAATTTGACTGGACCATCATAATATTTTACTTTTATGCGTTTGGCGAGCGGATTTAAGACAGACTGGGCACTGCGCATCGAAGATGTCGCGAACACGTGGCGGATATACAGCGTTTTTAGTGTTTATAGCAATTTTACAATGCACAGATGACAGAACGCTGCTATCTCGTTGCGAGTTCGCGACGTATTCACGACGCATCCGCAGCGGGTTCGTTGCGCGTCCGTGTACCGTGACGTATTCGCTGCGTGTCTGTCCGAAGCCGCTCGCCAACCGCTAGTATGATAAGGCCCTAATAGTGGAGGCAGTGAAGGTTTTCACCTCCGATTTCGTTGAACCTCACTCGATTTTCATGAAAATTGGTAAGTAGGTGGGGGATACCCTAAGAAACAAAAGTGACATAGTGCCAACTTGCGCTTTTGCCCGGGGGGTGGCTGCCAAACCTTCTCGGGGGGTGAATTTTTTTTAAATAAAAATAACCTCAGGAATAATAGACACAAATTCTAAGCAAAATTTGTTATAAAAAGTTTTTTGAATAAATCAATACTTTCGGAGTTATTAAAGATCAAAGATCATGTTTTTGCATAAGAAAAATACATGTCTTAAAGCAGTTTTTTATAATTAAATAAGAAACTATAGGTTTTTACAAAAAATGTGTAATTACCAAAATTAAAGCCAATAAAAAAAGAAGCTAATTTCTACCCTGAAATACCTTCCTATATTCATCCAAAGTGAGCTATAGGTGATTGTATATATATTTTCTTTCGACGAGTACCTAAGTCTAAGCATTCAAACTTAAATAACGGTAAACCGATGCATTTTATGACATGTACTTCCTTAAGACCTTTTAAAGTGCTTAAAATTTCCTTTTTAATAAGCATTTTAAAAAGTTAATAACAACAAAATTGAACAAGTTATGATAAAAATAAGATGACCCTTACAATTTTTTTTTGAAAAATTGAAAAATAAAATGTTGACCATTTCTACAATAATTCAAATTTATGGTTATCCCCAAATACTTTTCTTTATTTTAGCATAAGTAATGAGTTAATGACCCCAACAATTTTTCTTGGTTTAGAATGCTTAGTTTTGAAAAAAAAAGAATGATTTAGTAAAATCGAAATTATTAATTTTATTCTAAATATCATTTTGTTTTGAACATAACTTCAAAAATATTGAACCTTCGTAAAAATTATATAGAGCGAAATTTGTGTCCATTTTTTAAGAAATCTTTTGATTTTCTCATGACTTTCATAGGATGAAAAATAACGAAGATAGAGACGTTTAAAGCCTAACTTTTACCGCGAGAACCATGATACCAGGACCGTTTAATCCTATTTTTTTTAAAACCAAGGGCTTTAAAAAGTATTTTTCAAATTGATCTTAAAGCTTTTTAAATCACCTTTAAAATGGTCTATAAATGAACTCGATAACTTAAAAATTAACAGAGCTATTGTGATATTAACGAAAAAAATTTTTTTAAAACAATTTTGAAGCAGAGATTTGGGATGCAAATTGCAAATATTGTAGGAAACCCTGTCAATAGGTACATCTATACTAATATTATAAATGCTAAAGTGTTTTTGTCTACCTGTTACCTCTTAACACCCAAACGGTTCAACCGATTTTGCTGAAATTTAGTATGAAAATACTTTGAGTCTCGGGACTGGATATGGACATAGGATACTTTTTATCCCGAAAAAATGTACGGTTCCAGCGCGATTGCAGGCGTCATCTAATCCATACTAAATATACATTAATCTTTTCAAGTCTTTGAATATTCAGAAAGTAAGGGAAACTGTAAAATATGTCTATTAGATAAGAGAGGTGCTTTTTATAATGATGTGCATCTATTAAATATTTCAGTCTAGCAGATTCAGCCTTTGCGCCAATTTTGCCATTTTTGTTTGAATATTTTGGACTAAATAATATCAATGTTTAAAATAAATTACTAAAATTTATCTTAACTATGAAAAAATATTCGAACTATTAAAGCTGATAAAAAACTTAAAATAAAAACTTAAAGCTTTTTATTCAAAAATTGGGTAGTTTACAGGAGTGAAAAAATTTCGCAAAAAAAACTTAATAAGAAATTAATACTAAGTAAATAAACTGAAAAAATTGGGTTCAAAAACTTAAACCTAACAAGTTTTTGAACCCAATTTTTACCGTTATCTATACTAATATTATAAAGAGGTAAACTTTGTTTGTATAATTGTAATGAATAGGCTCAAAAACTACTGGACCGATTTTAAAAATTCTTTCACCATTCGAAAGCTACATTATCCACGAGTAACATAGGCTATAATTTATTTTGGAAAAAATAGGTTTCCGTAAGATATTTGGGTTTTTCGGACACAAGGTGCAAAAAATCAACCAGAAAAGTTACTTATTTTGCGTACTCTGCCTAAACTATAAAATATAGAACCATATAATGTTCCAATTAATTGTAGATCTAATAAATATCTACAAAAAAGTCCGCGACACACTATACCTATCTATGTCGAATGAGGCACAACAACCATTTTTTTATTTAAAAAATCTTGATTTTTTTGGACTACATTTAAACGTGTTTATTTTACTCATGCTATTAATCCTTATCAAAATAAATTATTTCATCACTAAGTACAGTTTATGTAGATAATATTTGGTCTTTGAATGACTAAACTTGGACGTTTGGTTTTGAAGTTATGCCGAAATTAAAATATTACGATTTCAATTGCACGGCCCGTTACGATTGCGAAATGGGCGTCATCAAACGGGGGTGCGCGTGCGAGAGTTTTTCTCAGGGCTAACCAACAGTTCTTTTCAGAGCTAGAATATTACACGCTATTATAATAATAATAATAAAGCCTTTATTTACTGATACCACTTTTTACATAGAATAATAATATTTCAGATTATGATTAGACATTGGTGTCAGTTTGGTCTTTGGCAAAGGCCTCCCCTAGACTTCGCCACGTTTGTTGACGCTATTAACATTTTCTTAAATAATTGAAAATGCCTAAGAGAGCCAGGTCGGACGACCATGGCGCCATACTTATATTTTAGTCACTTCAATAAAATAATACGGGCAAAACAACGTTTGCCGGGACAGCTAGTTCCGCAATAAAGGGATACTTTTACGGGTTTTTATTTCAGTCTTATCGAAAAATTATATCATAAATATTAAACAAACTCTTTATGTAATGTAAATATACGATTTTAAAGCAAAGAAATACAAAAAATGTTTTCTTCACGATTAAAGGGATGGTTGCTAAAAGGATTGAAAACTTAATTTTAATATAATCATAAATCATGAATAAAACATAAAATACGTTTATTTCATCAAATTAAACACAATTAGTTAAGCCAGAATGGTTTAATCTGCATTTTTATATTATCAACAAAAGGGGTGGATTTCACCCCTAAAATAAAAAAGCGCGATACGAGAGTATGTCACTTTTAAAGTAGAGGGCTTAACGTACTTAATCCCAAATTTTCATCCAAATCGATGGAGGTTCAACGAAATCGGAGGTTGCACCTGATTTTTGCCTTCAATGACTACTATTTAAGACAAATTCCGAAAATATCACAGCTAATTATAAATGTCACATTAGATTATACGTTTCCGATTCAGTTTTCTAATCAACTGAACGGCAAGGCCAACGAAATCAACAATTTGAGATAATGAGTGCAATTAGCAAAATTACAACAGCAGAGTCATTATTGTAATACTTACTTACGCAAAAAAAATATTTATAGCAGAAGAAATATAATAATATTCGACTAATGGCCCACTGTTCACAATAAAGGAAAACCTTACTAGGTATACCCCGGTCCCCGGCCGATGTCCCCAATCCGCCGGGGATGCGTAATGCATTTCCCCATGGAAAAAAATAAGGTACATTAGGTACATACGTATGACTTTTGATTATTGTTTTTCGAGTAAATAAATGCATTTTTTTAGTTGCATTTACGCAACGTTTCTAATTTAAAAAGTAATAACTTAACGTTGGAAAATTTATTCTTTTCTAGAATTAACATAGAATTAGGTGGTTAAAAAATTATAGGTATGTTACGACTTACGACTTTATGACATGATAAAAGCTTAGCGGGCCCCTAGACTATCAATTTTATTGCGCAAGTCGCAACTTCGTGTCACTTATAAACCTTCCCTGGACTTCCACGATCACTTTAAAATTAGCCAAATCGGTCCAGCCGTTATCGAGTTATAGCGTTACTAACACAATTGAAAATCCATTTTTATACATATAGGATATCACGTTAATTGTACAATTTTATTGACCGTCTAACTCTAGAGTTAAAACTGAACGAGTCCGCCTTTCAATCTTATTGTCAAAAAAAATGGTCAATAATATTGCAGTTATCGACTAAATAAGTATCCGAATACGAATGAACATTATGTAGAGACGAATACTCTTGCTTGAATATTTGAGGGGGACTCTTTCAAAATATAGTGTACATCTTTTCTACCCTCTATGTGGGACCAATGCGGAAGGATGAGCCTTGACGCATCGGCGTCCTTTACTAGGCCAAGAGCGCAACCGCATTTATTTTATAACCTGTACTATTGTATAACGGTTTGTGGTTCAATACCAGTACACAAATACATACAGTAGCATAACTCCGACGTGTTCATGAAATTTGTGCCACACAGTGCCACACATTTTATACGTGGGAGAGCCATGCTTCGGCACGAATGGGCCGGCTCGACCGGAGAAATACCACGTTCTCACAGAAAACCGGCGTGAAACAGCGCTTGCGCTGTGTTTCGCCGAGTGAGTGAGTTTACCGGAGGCCTACCCTTCCCTACCCTCCCCTATTCCCTTCCCTTCCCATCCCTACCCTCCCCTATTACCCTATTCCGTCTTAAAAAGCCGGCAACGCACCTGCAGCTCTTCTGATGCTGCGAGTGTCCATGGGCGACACAAGTTGCTTTCCATCAGGTGACCCGTTTGATCGTTTGCCCCCTTATTTCATAAAAAAAACAGACAAGTTTGTTTTAACGTAATACTGCACCGCTCTCTTAGGCATCCATTAGACGGTAGGTTTTGCTGTCAGTTTTACCAGTCATGACTGTGACTGATGGGTAACCTACCGTGTAAGAGCATGACTGACGGTGATTGACGAAAATCTGGATACATTCGTCAGTCCATCAGTCAAACATAATTCATGATTGATGGAATTGACTGACGAGGAACCTACCGTGTAATGGATGCCTTAGGCATCCATTACAAGCTCATGCAAGCGACAATCAATTCCGTCAATCATGGATTATGTTTGATTGACGGATTGACGAATGGTCACTCAATTCTCTTCGGTTTTATGTCAGTCAAAGTCAACATTTTCAAAGGTATACGTTTCTAAAGGTAAGGTATACGGTTGCATGAACTTGATTGAGGAAAATCTGGATATTTTGATTTTTGCTTCATGCGACCATCAGTCACGAATTTTGAGTGAGTTTTGTCACGTCTGACAAAATTGGAAAATTTTTTGAAACGTATACCTTTGAAAATTTTGGCTACACTCACTCAAAATTCGTGACTGATGGTTGCATGAAGCAAAAATCTAAATATCCAGATTTTCGTCAATCAGCTTCATGCAACCGTCTGTCACGGTCTTATACGGTAGGTTATCCATCAGTCACATCTATGACTGTGGTAAAACTGACAGCAAACCTACCATATAATGGATGCCTTAAGGGTAAAGGTGTGTCCCGAATTATTGTTTATATAAATATAGGAGTCCTAGGAGGGGAAAGATATTTTCTTCAAGCTGGTCTAAGTTGACGCCCGTTAAATGCCTCCTCAACTCCGATTTGTTAGGACTCATAAGTTTTTAATTTGTTGCCGAGAATTAATGCCGTTTCACTGTTGTTTCCGCGGAGGAAACGGAGCTTCCACGAATATCTAGGACTCACTGGGCCCACAGAGATGGTTTAACGCAGCTCTGCTCACTAAAAGTCGGCGTGCTTCAGCAGACCCATGCCAAAACCAAGTACCACGGCAAGAAAATCCCGTAAAAATAAACCACGATGACATTAGTATGCACGTTGGGCAAAATGAGGTGGACCTTGGTCTCTCGTCTATCTGTATACAATTTATACTGTGTTAATAGCGAACATCAATTACCTACATCGTAAACAAGGGCGTTGGTGCACGATATACTTGGCGTGAGTTCATGCTCACCCTCACATTCTTAATGCCATTTGGGAAGAGCCTTAATGACTGAAGCAAAACTAATTGTAATTTCTGTTACTCTAGTACATTTTATATTAGGTTTAACAAGCACTAACTACTTTTGCTACCTGTCTATACTCTATAGCAGTGGTTCCCAACCTTTTTAGAGCTGTTACCCCTATGGCCTGTTAGAGAAACTGATTTTACCCCCCCCGCCCCTCGCATTTACAAGTGGTAGCTAACGGTACCAACATTTTCAGATCTCTGTATGCAATTATAGGGTATTCTGTAGCTGTTTTTGTCCGAAATACAAGTTTATAAAAAATTTCTGTCAATTCATCTATTTTAGGTACCACCTCTGTTACCCCTTTAGAATAGCTATTTTACCCCCGCGGGGGTAATAAATCCCAGGTTGGGAACCCCTGCTCTATAGTATAATATCTAGTCTCTACCATGAAATTTCATAGTTTCGGAGTGTACTGGATCCTGTCAGCACTCAGCAGTAATGCCATGATCACTCCTACCGAGTAGAGTGGTGAAACAATGCCCTCGGCCGAGTACGTGGTTGTTTGTACTCGGCCGAGGGAACTGTCTCGCCACTCAGCAAGGTAGGTAATCAGGCCCTAAAGACCTAAGCGCCGCATTCAGAAACATTTTAATGGTAACTGAATTTAAATTAATTCACCCATCAACTGTATACGTTTTCTCTAAACTCTATCGTAAATTATAGTCAGTCTTTATATTGTCCAGTAACAGATGCAGATTTTACCAATCAGATCTCGTTTAATTGAAAATACAATTTTGTACATTAAATTACACCGAGATTACATTGCAACCATATCGAAAACGTTTTATAACAATACTAGCTGTTGCCCGCGACTTCGTCCGCGTTAGCATAGTAGATCACATTATACATATTATTTATTGTACAAAAATATTCAATGTACAAAATTAACTTTCCTACGATTATATTATATTATATTTAGGAATTTCACGCAACTGTACATTTTTCCGCAAAGAATAGCTTATGTCCTGGTGGACGTGGAGGGGGGGTACGTGGTCTATTCTTCAATCTTCATGTTTGCCAAATAACATAAAAATTGCTTCAGTAGTTCTTAAGAAATAAGCAATTTCATATAATTTCCCCCGTTTTTCCACATTTTTCTCAATTTTTTCGCTTCAATTAGTTTTAGCGTGATAAAATATAACCTATAGCCCTCCTCGATAAATAGGCTATCTAATACTGAAATATTTCTTTCATATAATTAACCCCTTTTTCTCCACATTTTCCTCTATTTCTTCGCTCGTATTAGTCATAGCGTGATAAAATATAACTTATAGCCTTTTTCAATAAATGGGCTGTCTAAGACTGAAATAATTTTTCAAACTGGACCAGTAGTTCCTGAGATTAGCGCGTTCAAGTATGTTTCATATAATTTCCCCCGTTTTTTTCCACATTTTCCTCTATTTCTTCGCTCCTATTAGTCTTAGCTTGATAAAATATAGCCTATAGCCTTTCTCGATCAATGGGCTATATAACACTGAAAGAATTTTCTAAATCGGACCAGTAGTTTTTTTCCACATTTTCCTCTATTTCTTCGCTCCATTTAGTCTTAGCGTGATAAAATATAGCCTATAGCCTTCCTCGATAAATGGGCTATCCAACAGTAAAAGAATTTTCCAGTAGTTTCTGAGATTATCGCGTTCAAACAAACAAACTCTTCCCAATTATAATATTAGTATAGATTATTATTTCTCGATATGTAGCTTACATATCTGCTTAGCAACTAACGAGCGAGTACCGAAACAATGTTCGACAGTAAAAACTTACAATCCTAATTATGGACTCGAAACTGGAAGACTCGTTGAGAGGAGTCGTTAAATTAACGAACAAATATTGAAACAATCGGATAAAAAGGGAAAGAGAATCATTAAATTGGCTTAAAAAAACCTAATACTAGCCTAGTGCTCGTGAGACGAAGAATTTTGGGATTATTTTAGTAAATTCAGGTCAAACTCTTTTCGTTTTTATTTAAAGATCTGCACTACGATGGGCTATGGGGGATAACCATTTCCAACATGACCAATCAGACGAATAGCGATCGCTTTGATTAGGTCCATCTTGAGCCAACATGGAGAGACCCTATTATTGTAAATTCAGACCGAAACGCGACTCGTAGATGCATTTTGAATGTGTATGAATTTGACAGACTTGAATTGCGCGAGACGTCCCTCAATTTAAATAGAAGTCTTTGGAGACGTCATGCAAACCTCTCACTTCAATACAAATTTAGAAATGCATCTACGCGTCGCGTTGCGGTCTGACCCTTACAGCCTTACAGGTTTAGCTACCACGGACGGTCGATAAAGAACGTAACTAAACTGATAAAGAGCGTTAAAAGTAAATAGCAATTTCTTTTCAGTATCTTTTTACGTCCACGTTAAATACACACTCGATTTCACGGTCCGGCTCGTGGGGAGATGCCAGAGCTCTGAACGGGATGTAATTGTGTAGGATCAGCTCATTCATACAACCCCATTTCCTTCACTACCGTCCACAATCATACAAGCAGATTCAGCCCTTATTGCCTTTAGTAGGCCTCGAGTCTGCCATTTTATCGTGAAAAAGGATTCCGTTTTGCTAATATTCTGTTTATGCGTGCAGCTTGCCATCGTTAATTATGACAAGTTTCGAGGACATAGATGTTAGGTAGTCTGACCATGTTAGCATTTAATGGAAATGGACTTGAAAACCAGGGGATCACAAGAGTGTAGAGGCCCATATTATCCATACTAATATTATACGAAAGTGTGCCTGTCTGTCTGTTACCGCTTTACATTGGTATGGAGATACTTCGAGACCCGGGAAAGGACATCTAAGGATACTTTTTGCTCACAAAAATGTAAAGTTTCCGCGCTATATCCTAAATTTGGCGCAACGGAGTTGCGGGCGTCATCTAGTTCAGAATGACTGCAAATGATGGTCTATCTTGGTAATCCTTCATGGGCTCACACGAATAGCCGCATAATTTACTTAGTGTCCATGATTCATTTATTTAAAAAGGGAAATTCGGACAAAAATTATGTACCTAATTTTATTACATAATACATATTTATAATGAGAATCGAGTACAGAGTACTCTCCTTAAATAATTGAACATCTCTCACAAGTCATGTTGTTATGACTTATGGTTATGACTGTTTGATGCCAAAATAATTGAAAAAATATATCGCACATGAAACCCAATAGTGTATTATCTCAAAAAAGTGGCAAATTCACTTTAATCAAGAAAAAATACAAGCATCTTTTTCTCTACGAGATGATCTATTCCATGTTTTTGTAACTGCAATATTTCTGAAATTTTTTCGTTTTACCACTGCGTCTTTTCTCCGTTTTGCCCTCCCTGCAACAGGCAACAGCGGCGTTTTTGAGATACAACCTGTTTAGGTGTATCAAGGCGGAAAGGTTAGACAGTCAACACAGTATTATTTTGAGATATTACTCTTTTGCCTACTCGTACATACCTAAAAATCTTGTTTTATTTTGACATAACACCCTGTTGCCTGGTTAAAACTTTTGTATTTTGCTATCGTCTTTGTATTATTTTAAGATACTACTGTATGGCACTGTACGGCAGCTTGTAATTTTGATATATTACCCTTTAGACTTTTTTTATTTGCAATTTTAATGTGTTAAATGAGTTAATTATACTGTATTGAGAATAAACTGCGTATAAGCTAAATAGGCGTGTATTAGTACCTGTAATTTTCATTTTAGACTTATACCAGTATGGAAAAGGACTCAGAAAAGTTCTTTCCATAGTAATTGTATCTAGACCTAGTTTGTTGTTATCAAATACAGACAGTTCCTTATGATGTCTGATGATGCTGATGGTGCTGAAGTACGTGTCCCTGACAATCGTAGTCGTGTATCCTCAAACGCCTAGGTGGTCATTACCAGGTCTGAATAAAGAGATCCTGAAGGAGACTGTGATAATAGCATCCTGGGTACTAACTGCCTACGGTTGGGGGGCCGAAGAAGGCGCAGAGTGGCTAAACAATACCATGCAGGCAATTTGCGATGTGTGTATGCCGATGGTGCGACCCCTTGGCCTCCATGCGGAGCACATCGGTGGCGCCCGGAGATAAAACAGCTGCGAATTGCACGCATGGCTGCTGGGCGCCAAAATGTCAGATATAGAGAGAGGGGTTTTGAAGCCAAGATGAGAAAGAAAGGCTCCGGCTCCGATAGGTACCGTGCGACATGTCATGCCTTGAGACAGCATCCGAGGACCGAGATCCGAGCCGAGATCAAAGCCTGGGAGGAGTGGCTTCCCACTCTGGAGCGGGGTGCTTGAGGGAGGCCCTATAAATGGGTAAGGCATAAGTTTCGCCCTGCCGGCCCACCACTCACCAAGAGTCTCGAATCTCGATCCAGAGCTGCCCGAAAATGTCGTTTCTGCCCTTTTTCAATCCAGAGCTGACTGATCACCACTGATAATGGCCCAGTCATTAGATGACTCTGATAAGGAGGAGGTTCCACCTGTGACCAGAAGTCAACCATGACATTGACAACCTTTATCTGGTTCTTGACAGTCTCTGGACGTTTAAGAACCACTTCAAGCAGCTGTCTGAAAATGTGAAAAAGACTGCTGGAGCATTGGCATGGCTCCTCCCGAATCTCGAGGGTCCGAACCTTATTTGCCGCCGCCTTTACCTTGGCGTCAAGTAGATGGCATTAGTTACTACCTAAAAAACTTTCTGAAGTCGTTATTAAAAAACGGGCAATAGGGTATTAAAACAAAAACATTTTTTTTTAATCTCGGGCCATAGTATCTTCAACCATTTTAAACACCATAGTATCTTCAACCATTTTTTTGTTGGGTTTTGTACACCTCATCCACGTTTTTATAGCTATTTTCTCATCAAAATTAATAGTCAGATAACTGATGAACAAAACTGTATTTATAGATTTCTAATCAGATACGTAGTATTAATTCTATGATTTTTTAAAACTTTCAAAACGCGTTTTCTCGAAACTCACTTTTTTGAGATAATACGGTATTTGGTTTCATGTGCGATATAAAGGCGTTAGCCGCTGAATGCAATACCGGGATACCGGGATCCCAAAATACCAAGATCCCGCATGCATTTTGCGGGACTAATTCCGGTAAAAAAGTCGGATCCCTTAGGACTGGCGGGATTACAAAGAAGCGTGATTCATACGTGTAACTTTGCGCAAAGGGGTGACGACTACTGGCTACAGGCAGCTCGCTAAACAATTTACATTCAATTTGCCAATTGAAATGACAATTATTGTACCATCCAGCGTGGAAGATGACGAACTTTTTTCAGCTGTTGGCTACCTTGTGTCGAATATCAGAAGCAGACGACCCAATTAATACCTTAACTTTTTTAACATACTTTTATAAGCTTGGGCTGGATACTATGTAACGGAATCTTTGAGCACGATTTCGAAAAAATGAATAATTTTAATAAAAGATGAAAATAAATAAGCATGTTATTAGTTATTACCATTAAGAGTCCGTATACGAAATTTGCCGATTTCGCTGATTTTACAGACGTGATTTAACAGTTAAAATACAGTATTTCTATAAGTTTAATGCACAACATGTAAGACCATTTCAATTATAATCTAATGTTGGAGCTAGATTTTTTATTTTTTTAAGTATTTTTAAATAATCCAACTCAAACACGCGACAGTTTTGTGATTTTTGCTGTAAAAGGTTTATAATATCACCTGTTTATGGATTGTATTGACGTCTTAACGGTATGAAAAAAATACAATGTACTGTTGAGAAAGTCGTCTATAAAATGTTGGAATTACTTTTTACCACTTTAATATGAAATAGTTGAGTAAAAAAATATGTAACTCGGCAAAATTTTAGAGAAAATGAGCAAAGAATTGCTGTTAATTTCGGCAACTTGGAGCTGTAATTCATAAAAAGAAAACGACAGAAATAATCTATAGATAAAATTCTATCCAATTCGAGAAAAAACAAAAAAAAAACAAATTGTGCCAAAAAAACACGATTCAAAACAACCTAAATCTCACATTACATTACTCGCCGCAAGTTCGAGTCGGCTTTCCGCGCTTAAATATATTTTAAATCTAATAATTAATATATATTTTTTTAAGTCTATTAAGGGGAAAAAACCTAATAATATTTCTGTAGCGAACCTTTGCAATTTCGGCAAAATCGGCAAAATTTCGTAAACGGACTCTTAAGTGCGTATAAAAAAATAGTTTTTCTTTAATTTTTAATTTTTATTATATCTAAACTCTAAAGACCGAAGTATTAAATAAACCCTTGTAAAAAAAAAGTGTCCGACAAAGTTTGTTTTACTAGAGTTTCTAAGAATAAAATGGGGTAGGTATATCAAATCAAGTCATTATAACGATTTATTTTAAAAGTTTAAGTCCATCTTGCGGGATACCGGGATTAAAATTATCTTGCGGGATTGCATTCCCTATTAGTTACCAACTTTCTCATAATTAAATAGACAGGCTTAGATAAAATAGTCTAAATTCTAAAAGATTGACATTACTGGACTCAGATAAAGCCCGGAATATCTCCCTGTTATAAATTATAATTAAATCAGTACTGAGCATTTTATAATTGCATTTATAATACTCTGTTACATTATCAATTTGTCAATTTGTCAAAACCTGCCAAAGTGAATCTACAAAGTTTTAATTGAGAACAGATGTGCAAAATTAATTCTATATGAGAATAGTTCGAGCACAGAAAATCTCATGTAGCATTGCATTATGCTTATAATGCAAACATATGAATTTCTGAATTTTGCTATGTAAAAAGCTAAAGTATTTCGCAAAATTTGAAAAGGTTTATTTACATTAGGGTTGCCAACCATCCTGTTTTTCCAGGACATGTCCTGGTTTTTGTAGTGTCCTGGGACGTCCTGAATAGTTTTTAAGCAGCGTCCTGGGTTGTCCTGGGTTCTCTCGCGCTCGTTTGTTTTATATTTTAATAAATGGTTTTCAACTCGAATATTTTTATTAAAATGTTTTTAATAAAAAATGTGATCATTTTAATTACTTGAATTCCATTTCATCGGTTTTCACTAGAATCTAGATATTTATTTAACTATTGCAACTCCATTAATGCGTTAGTCGCCCTCGACTAACGCAAAAAATCAAACATCGTCCTTCTCTCTTCACTCACGCCTGTTTTTCATACGCCAAGTGAAAAAGGACGACGCGGAATCATCGCCAAGTTAGTTTTTTCTTAATAATAGTGATCGAAGTAATAACTCGATAAATATACAACACTAGATGACGCCCGCAACTCCGTTGCGCCAAAACTCGTTTATCGCGCGGGAACCGTACATTTCCCCGGGACAAAATGTATCCTATGTCCTTTCCCGGGACTCAAAGTATCTCCATGCCAAATTTCAACAAAATCGGTTCAGCGGTTTGGGCGTGGAGAGGTAACAGACAGACAGACACACTTTCGCATTTATAATATTAGTATGGATATGGAAGTATGGATTTTAAAAATCCGCCAGGTCAGTGTCTCAATGATAGAATTTTATACAATGTGTTAAAATATGAACTTGGTCTTATGCACAGTTACGGCAATACTATATGAAAAATTCGTGAAAATTAGATGCATCTTTGTGATTTTTTTGATTTTTTCTATCGAGAAAATTTTAAGATATCGTGTTTTCGCTCAAATCAAATTCTTGGAAATATAATGTAGTATCTATGTTTAGAAAATGATACAATTCGGGGCTTATTTTCAAGTATGAAAATGAATTATAAAATCGACAATTTTGGGTTACTTGCCCCCTTAATGTGTCCTGTTTTTATACTGAATTGTCCTGGTTTTTCCAACTTCAAATCCTGGTTTTTTAAATTTGAAGTTGGCAACCCTAATTTATATAAATGAATGAAAGTTGAGTAATATGATTTTTTTTTAATTAAAATATATAAATACAAATAATTATTTTGTTACATCTTCAGTGTGTACCTTTAATGTTTTAGAATTATTTCGCAAAATTTGAAAAGGTTTATTTAGATAAATGAATGAAAATTGAGTAATATGATTTTTTTTAAATTAAAATATATAAATACAAATAATTATTTTGTTACACCTTCAGTGTGTACCTTTCATGTTTTAGAATATAGTGATAAAAGCCTGTTGCTATAACTTCTTTTTTTTTCTTTTTATTTATTTCATAGCAATGTTGGTATAAAATACAAATTATTTAAGTCAGACATAGAAAATTTTCGAGGCTGTAAATTATGATATTTCATCTAAACACAAGGTAGTATAAAACATTATTTCTATCAAAAAATCTATTATTTTCAGATTAATCACCATAACCTAAAACATATCTATTCAGCTACTCTAAGACATGGCTAGTGATTGTTCAAACTAATAAAATGTAAAATATTAATGACTATGATGTTGCAATATGTGTGGGTTGGCACTGATGAAAGAAAAATTACTATTCATTATATAATAATATGGATTTTGTTTAAATTCGCTGATGCAGGAGTTTTTTCCTTATTGATTATATTTTCGCAAATGTTAAATACTACTTTACTGGTACATTTCTTTAAAAAAATACCAACTACTCTTTGAGTATAGATGTTTGTCAATATATTTCCCATTGACGATTGTATGTTCGAGTTACTTTTTACTTCTATCCATAGGCTTTTCTCTTTTATAATAAGCAGTTAGTTTTAAAAAGGCATATTACGCTTATTAAGCTCTTACATTTTATTTACAATGAAGACAATACATAGTAACTTAAAATTAATTTCGCAAGCATTATATTATTTTTGTATTTGACATGTACTTGACTAACATAGTCATAAAATACCTTTTAGTAAAAGGCTTGAAAATTATCTATGGAAAAGTTCAATTGAAGTTTATGTGATTGTGTTATAATTTTAAAACTTAAAATTGAGGAGCTGGCGAACAAACCCGATCAAGTCCACCAGAGTACTAATATTTTCCCTAATAATATTTTCAATCAAAACCCATTAAAAATGCTTTAAAAAGTCCATTACAAACAAAACCGGACAAGTTCAGTAGTAGTACTTAGTAGTCATTTGATACTAGTTTTTAACCACTGTGTGAATTTTTTCCTCGTGAATGAATCCGGTTCTGTTCTCCAGCTCCTCAGATAAGCAAACTGTTTTGGGCAACATGAAAAATAGACAATATCATGATAGTGAATTCACTCTATGACATCTCTGTTTTATGGTAAACTTTCTATGGTTTAGGCTATACTTAAATTAATTTATTCAATGTATTTCGCAAAGCAGCATACTAACTTAAACTAAAAATAAATTGTGACTGAGCTGGTGAAAAATCTAGAAATTATCAATATAATAACATTTAAATGTTTCTTTCTCTTATTCAATAAAAATATTTGAATAAGTTACTTATTTTTAGTAATTTACAAATCTGTAGAATAAAAAGTGTCTCTTGTTGTAAAAGATAAAGACAACGGAAATTTTTAAGGTAATTGTTAATCTCCTATTGCAAAAGCAGGTCCTGGAAATTGTTTGCTTACAGTATCGCCAAGCATGTAAAAATATGTAGATGGATGATAAAAATTATACTCTATATCAGGGGCTCCCAAACTATGCGCCGCGGCGCCCCAAAGGCAAGAGGGGCGCCCGCGCCGTGAGTAGATCCTTCATCATTATCCGAAACCACAAATATAATAAAATTAAATTATAATATTAATTATGTAAAGCTATTAGATGATTGTTTATTACTATTTACCTGCTTAACCTAACTATAATCATTAAAGGTATTTATTTATGCATCTTTTTGTAATAGTTTGTTACCTAGAGTAGGGCACCGTGACAAAATATTTTACGTGTAACTGCACCGCAGGCTGAAAAAGATTGGGAACCCCTGCTCTATATGATGATAAGAAATTTGATTCAAATGTAAAAAGAAACATTTACACATATTCACATCAGGCTTGTAAAAGTTTATTGATCCTGTTTTTTAATAAAATTCCTAAAATCTTTGACTAATATAATTTTAGATGCATTTGCAATTTTTATTTTACTGTAGTACTAAGAATAAATTTACACTTTATTTTATAGATGTCTGTGCTTTTCTATTATAACTTAAAATCTATTAAAGATTTAGAGCACAGAATACAAATTATTCGATTTAGAGCCAATAATATTGGCTATTATGATATTATCATAATCATTTGGCAAAATACCATGCCATCTCTTTCATGTCACACAGAACATGAGAGTGACAAGATAGTCAACCATTTACATTTTACTATTATAAATGGTTGTGAAATTGACACAATAATAATAATTTGTGTATCATTATAAATTATTATTGTAGTTTAATATTTCTGGTTAATGGGATATTTTAATTTTCAGTTTCCTACTAAATGTACAATGTAATATGATTCCTCGATTATGTTTATCATGCAAAATCATGCAGTGGTAGAAGTACTTATTAATTTCCTAAGGTGTTATACCTAGGTTCTCAAACTGTATGATTTTATTACCTTTATTATAATTCGTTTATTAAAGGATCATTATGGGCTGAAGTTAAAGCAGGTGTAAAATATGCTAGAAGAAAGTTAAAATTGTATACTCTAATAAGAGTAATTATGTGATTTGACTGTGATACCCAGATGTTCAACAGAAGAGAAGTTGTAACAACTTATTTTAGCAAATAAGAAATAAGTGACAGCATACAATAGATGTGTTATTGTATGTTACATTGAACTCCACATCTGATAGATAGTGCCAAGTTAAAAATATAATAAATAGTGCATTGTAAAATAATGATCACATTCTACATCAAGTACATACAAATAAAATAATTAAATACAATGAAAATAGGTTACATATTATTGAATAATTTCGGCAAATCAAGAATAATGAGATAAACACTAAGAAACTGAAAAAGTACATAAATAAAAGAGTGACTCACCATTGTGTTCTGTGAAAATATTCGAGCCGAGCATGCGGGGGTCTTTTGGCACCCGCGGCTTGTTTCTTGCCGAGCGCATGGACGCTCCGCTAGGCGTACCCCGCTCCTTGGCCTGCTGAGCCCCCATCTTGCCAACGATGCTGCCACCCTCGCAAACCTAACCCGGCAAACGACCCCTTATACTGACACTAATTCAATAAAAGTACCGATAGTGAGTACACTAACTTCATTTTGAATTAAAGTCGACTATTTACAAACTATCAAAGAACCGAAACATAAAATCGAACAGAATTATAAGATCTTAACTCCATTTACAAACATTTCAGTGGAAGATCACTAGGATCGGACATTTACTCAAAAACACAACCTCCGCCATTATGTGGCCTGACATGTTTGGTTTGACGTCGATTTTTTAGTTTCCAAACTTGAGCGGTGGCAGCAGCACTGTCGACGCCATTGTCATTCAAGCTCCGTCTACTTTTAGTATTTTTGATAATAGCAATACTGAATAAAATGTATTACATTTTGATAAAATTAAAATGATCGTTCTTTGGTTTTATAAAATGGATGTAGTGCGAATCGTAAAATAAATTAATTTGGTTTTTAAGATTAGCTGTTAATAACATTCTCACAGATGGCGCTCAATAGTTGTATTAAAACCACCAACGTCAAATAGATGGCGCTCAATAGTTAAATTTAAGCCGTCAACATTCACATAGATGGCGCTGTTCTAAGACTTTTAGCTTTCTAACACTAGATGGCTCTGTATAGGTTTTGTTTTGTTGTTAATTTCTGCTATCTCTCAATAGATGCCAGTTTGAAAATATATACAATAGACGGACGATTCTATTGGTTCAAAAACACATTCCGCGCAACACATCTCTGGTGGAAACGCAGCCTTTGTGACAAAAACACCCAGCAGTGCGTTGAGCGCACGATATTATTGCTGAAGCACGCAGGCAGACATTATTAATTGTATTATGAAGTAGAATCTAGAAGACCCGGTGAATAATTTCCACCTAAAATAGATAATTGGACTCCCACGAATATATTTTCAACTGGCGTAAAACAGCGCTTGCGCTGTATATTTCGCCGAGTGAGTGAGTTTACCGGAGGCCTAATCCCCTACCCTATTCCCTTCCCTTCCCATCCCTACCCTTCCCTATTACCCTATTCCCTCTTAAAAGGCCGGCAACGCACCTGCAGCTCTTCCGATGCTACGAATGTCCATGAGCGACGGAAGTTGCTTTCCATTAGGTGACCCGTTTGCTCGATTGCACTTTGTCCCCTTTTTTCATTAAAAAAAAAGACGGGTTGCACTCCGGGAGTGCCGGCAGAAGTGAAAACTTGATTATTAACGTTGTGCATTATTTTTTTAACCCATTTTTTATGAATTATTTTATATATATTATTTTTAATTAATCGAAACCCTTACAATTTTTTAGCCCATTTTTATGAAAATCGATTTTGAAAAATTCGATTTTTTTAATTAATCGAAACAATCGATTAAATTTTTAACCCATTTTTTATGAAAATCGATTTTTAATCATCGTTCTTTTTAATTACTTGATCGAAACCCTTACAATCGATTAAAAAATATCGACAATCGAAAAAAACAATCGATTGTTTGATTAATCGATTTCGATGTTACAACACTACTCTCCAACCGTCTTACGGTTTTTCGATCAGCACGAGAATCTGACGCGAGTTTCACAGTTTTTACCCATCCCACAAAAGTGCTCAACGCCGCTAAAGAAGTTTTCACTTCAAAAAGTTTCAAATTAGCCCAATTGGTTCAGCCGTTCTCAAGTTTTAGCGAAACTAACAAAATTTACAGCTAAGGGTGAGTAAATAAACAGTCACATCTTAGAATAGGATAGTTTATTCCACATATACTTTAAGTTGGTACCATATAAGAAATAGGCCGTTACAAATCAATAAATCTTTGAAGATATTTTGAAAAGAACATTAGGATAGTTACTACGATTACAATAATAATTATTAATTAATCATTATTAATGAATCCCAGAGAAATTATTGATTCACAGGCAGATGGCGGATCTAGGTACGTTTTTTATCGTCGGGTATTATCAAGGTTTTTTGCTCGTTATCTGTCTGCTAAGCTTGATCATAACTAGACAACGGATTATATGCATTTGCATACTTGCATATGCAAATGCATATGATGGCACTTTTTAGGCGTTAGTGCATATTTTTTAGTTGATAGTGCATATTTCGGTAGTTTTATGCCCTCGTAGTCTGCAAACTAGCTATCATGACACACACTGAGACCACAAAACGGATGTAGGATAGATTAAAAACACTGCAAATAATGTGGCTACATCCCATTAAAAGAATGCACTACACCCGATAGGTGCGACCTTTCTACAAACAAAATTTTTCTTTGTAGCTGTTGGCAACATAAGTAAAAAAACAGGAAAACTCTTAAAAAATGATAAATTTTAATAATAAGTGACTTTTGATTGTGCATATTTTGTGCATATTTCGGCCATTTATCGTGCATACTTGCATGCATATTTCGGCACTTTGATCGTGTATATAATCCGATGTCTAATCATAACATAACCCGAAAAAGTTACATTCCGCTTTTAGCCTATAAATTCATTCAGATAGTATTTACGTAGATGTTCGTTTATTTTGCACGGAATGTGATGTAATAGTCTATGAGATGCGTAAATTATATGACTTACTCAACCTACCTAATAAGTAACAATAAAATCATTAAACTTAAATAATAATTAACATAAATATTTTGCAAATAACGAGGCCATTAATATGAGGCCAAATTGACTTAATTTTGTACCAGATGGTTTACGTATCAAACTGTTAGTGCCAGTATAGTAAAAAGTTATAGCATTTTTAAACGTAAAAAGTTAACCTTTTTCGATCGTTAGGCCTTCGTGTATTTTGATATTGTCGCGTGGCTAAGAATTAATAAAGCGTTGATATAGTTACCATTGTAAGCCGCTAGGGGCGCTGTTTAGATTCCATACAAATAGGTAATCCTCAGGACAGATAGGCAAGATAGTATGACTAAAATTCATACTGAGCCCCAGGTCTCGAGTATCAGACGTTTCACGTTTGGTACTAACAGTTCGACATTATCGAAAAGATCCTTCCACTTAAAACTATCAATTAAATAATAAGTACTAAGACGCAAATTAAAAATTTAACACTTTTAAATACAATAACAATAATACTGCTACTAGTTTTGCCACAATAGAAATATATACAGGAGACCTCCGACAAGACGACACGAAAGATAAGTACGCACACATACCTAAACGTGAATTCAGATAACAAAACAATGTAGCATCACAGTAAAAATTCATAATATTTTTACCGTTAAATCATCGCGCGCTCACGCAAAAGTTGCCTGTATTCAGCTAATTTAATTCAAGGACAAGTACTTGAGAGCTAGTCCAGTCAGAGCTACTCCATTGTATGATATTTATATTGTGCAACTGCCTTTTCACAATCGTTCCAATATTTGCCATTTAAATACATTAAGTATCTCTTTGGCACCCATACTTTGGCTCTAAAACTACAATACTTTTAAAACAATAGGTTATTATTAATGAAACAATAATTCTAAACGGTACCATAGACCAATAATTATTTATTACTCTATGACGGTACCTAATAATACTTCTCGCGTTTTTAGATGAGTTCAAAACGTTTTAATGGCACATCACTTTAAAATAATAAATAAGTAGCTTTTTACACAATACTTAAGTATATTTTCTAACATTAAATAGATACTTATGTATGTAAACAACACTTTGCAATAATAATTTGACGACTTTATAATAATAATTTGACGAATATGAGCATAAAGAATACGAACCACAAAAGGAATAGACCTACCCTTTTTCCTTTTACCGATTTCAGATATTTTATACGTTATAACATAAATTAAAATCAATTACTTTTATAACATAAATAGTTAATACATATTATTATACTTAGTAATATTATAATTTTTTATTGATTATTGAATATTAAACCCTTTTTTCATATGCTTAGCTCACACAGCTCACCATACCTAAGAAGTCTTTAGTTGACCATAATTTTGATGAGATTGATCTCTCGTCTGTCAAGCGCCCAAAATGGGCGTCTTACTCTAAAACTATTCAAAGGTAGCTATTACACTTTGACCACCGATTTTGTATTTTGTTTTCAAATATAAAAATTATGCTTTGACAGATGAACGGATAAGTACTGTATTTAGTATTATGATTCAGTTAGTAACAGACTTCTGCGAACAAGGATATTGTAAGAAAGGTAGGTATTTAATTTATTGTGTGAGTCATATAATCATATTTTAAAACATGTCTACCAATCACGAACAAAAGTTAACAAAGTAGCATAGTTTATACATGTGTGTGCGTAGGCGCGTGTAAAAAAATTGAGTTAGATACATTGGTTACACTGTCCAGAGAATATGCGGCTAGCTTTTTATTTCAATCTGAGATTTTAAAAGGAATTTATGAGGTGTTTATAGGTACGATACAATAATAAATGGACTTTTTATGTTCCTTTTTGATATAAGTTCTTCCTACGAATCTTAACACTCATTTTACGTAACTAAGAAACGCTAAATAAGCGTTTCTATAATAGACACAAGTAGTTCATCTAATGAATAATGATATGATCTAAATATAGACACCGCATTCGTTCATAACATCAATGGGCAATGATACCCGACATGAAAATCTTATTTATAAACAAGAAATATTACGTTTTTTCAAACCCCTTTTCTTATAAGATAACAGATATCTAACAGTTAACTCCGAGATATATTATGCCATTTGGCGGAAATTATAGGAGGGCAAATATAGGACGAATATTCACACTTTGTAAAAGTAAGTTTTCAAAACTGGTGCTTTATCAATTGGCTACTTGACAATCAACATTTTAATAATATATTTTCTACTAACTATTAGATACCATATTCCTGAGTGATTTTGTCAGTAATTCATCTTTTCAATTGCGTCCAAAGACGCTATACAACAGACAAGTAAAGACAACTCAGGCCACAAAATATGTAAATAAGTAAGCGTGCGTCCACATTTGTATCATTTGCGCGATCAGATCTCCGTCGCGATCATCGCGCCGTATCAAAATGATACGCGTATCATGATACAAAACGATCATGATACGGCGCGATGATCGCGATGGAGATCTGATCGGAGATCTGATCGCGCAAATGATACAAATGTGGACGCACCGTAAGATTATGAAAATAAATACATTGCTCGTATTATTGTGTAGTTAAGATTAACCCTAAGCACCATAATGTTAAGAAGCCAATGTCTGTACTTGCAAACAACAGCGAAGAAACATTAGATCACCTAGATTCTAAACTACCTAGATAGATAATAGTTTAACGGCACTTCCTATATCACACAGATATTGTCACAGCTCTCGCCCCCACGTCCGCTTACATCATATTATATACATAGATATCTTTTATATCAAATATCACAAATACATTACTCATTGAGCAAACATGTTCAAAGTAATGAACTGTTAAAATTAAGTGTGCGGGACTAAAATGTGTACGGTAAATGAAATCTGCAGAATTTATCGTAAGTATATTGCGAACAAACATTTCTGCAAGACTGCCGCTTTCGAATAAACTTTTCCAATTTGAAAATATTGATTGGCTGTCAATTCTAAAATAATTGAATGCTTTAGTGGATGAACCACGTAAAATGTAAATGGACATCAAGACCAGGAAAATGATTTGAAATCAAAAATTACAGTGGCGGGGCAAGACCTAAATTTGATGTGGGCAAGATATATCTTGCGAGGCCCCCTGAAATATATTTTGCGAGGCCCCCTGATAGATGACGCGAGAAAACGGATTTCTGGAGAGAAATAATTTTTCGATAAGTACTCAAACTTTTACTTATAAAACTTTTTTTATGAATATTTGAGTATCAAAACTGTAAATCCTTTAAAAAAACCTCGTGGTCCAAGGGGCGGGAGGCCCCCTAGACCGCGAGTCCGTGGGCGGTCGCCCACGCCTTGCGCCGCCTCTGTCATAAAAGTGTGGATTCTATGTAATATTTAAGCTGGATGATAAAGTACGTAAGTTACAAGGTTTATGGCCTGTTTCACCGCTTCCTGATAAGGCTATTCACCACTTAACTTGACAGATGGAGTATGGAGAATCTGTCAAATAAGCCGATCCGGCACCTTATCAGGAAGCGGTGAAACAGGCCCTTAATCAAATTATAAGGGAGAAATGAGCAATTATTGTTCTTTTGTAGTGAAAATATGTTAGTTACCGGCTTCCTTCAGTGACTCATATCTTTAATTATCGAGACAGACTTTAAGCACGTTTTAAGACGCAATAGTATAAACTATACAGGAATGTTTCATAACAATCCTAAATTAAAGTTAATAAATAAGTATACAAATTAAGTAGACATAACTAAGTAGGTACATTAAATAAAATCTAACCAAAATTTAAGTTAACTGGTGCCTAAAGGGTAATTTATTATTAAGTATCGTCTTTAACTAACCATAAAATTCACTTCTTCGTAGACGTATTCAGAAATGTTTCCACTAAAAATATATAGGTATTTCCTTTTATTTATAGTCACAAAAATAAGTTTTCCGTACTAAATCTTTCAGATATACAAGCGAGTATGTTACTCACAAAATAAATATTTTAACAATAACATTTAAGTTAGACAACTTGATATGGATATTTTTTTACTTCGATCGAGTGAGACATACAATTTGACTTAAAGTAACAAAATAAAATTTCTTCTCTCTTACTTCTACGATTCAAAGCTCTATCATTTCTCGTTTTGTTCCCCATAGGCCAAAATGCCGCTAAATTGTTTTAGGAAGATACATCATATTTAGTGAGAGTACTACCCGGAAGCCAAGGTTTCAGACACACATAAGTCATAACACTTCTAACATCAATAAGAACTCTTACAAATGAGCCCTTATTTGAAACCCTTGATTGATTAACATAGTAGCAGAAAGTAGCACTCGAATCAAGAAGAATCTACTGGATACACATACAAATATTGTATACCTCTCAACTTAGCTACCACCATTTTGATTCACCATTTATATGGTGTGGTGCGGAAACATCGGTCAAGGCAATGGTGCCTCCTCATAGAAGTCGGGTTCATCCTCCTTGTCTATGTCCTTCTGTACGCCATCCAACTGAAAAAAATATTAAATAACTGTTAAAAATAACGCTTAAATACAGTAATCTAAAAACAGCGGTGTAAAAAAAGACTACACTTTTTATTCTAAGGTAGAAGGAATAATTAACAAATAGTATAAATCTTATGTCTGTTGTGATAAGAATTTAATTCTTTGATTTGTAAAGCATTAAATAAATAATAATAATCAATATATATGACGCATAACGGAAAATTTGTAGACAGATATTTTTCGTATTTAGTCGAACCCTCGTTTTACCGACGTTTATGTATTTACATATACAGAGTGTAACAAAACTAAATGATAATACTTAAGGGTGTGTACGTGTTCCTTGTAGAGAGTTTAGTGTGAAAGTAGCAGCGCTGAAAGACCAATCTTTTTTACACTTTAGTAGGTACTAGGTATGGGTAAGCGCTCCAGTGTCGCGAGTTATCGCATACAAAAATGGAAAAAAAAATTGATCTTTCAGCGCTGCTACTTTTGCACTGAATTCTCTACGAGGAACACGTACACACCCTTAAGTATTATCACTTTATTTTGTTACACCTTGTATAGAGAAGAATACTGTAGATTTTCATTTTGCAATTACTTTTCTATTTTTAACCAACGCGACGTTGACAGCGAACAATTGCGTAAGAAAACACGTTTTCTGGTAAAAATACATTTGCACTTGACTTGGAACAAAAACGTAGTTTTGGCAAGGAGACTCGTTCGAAAA
The DNA here is from genome assembly GCA_905333045.1 of Lysandra bellargus. NCBI lineage: Eukaryota > Metazoa > Arthropoda > Insecta > Lepidoptera > Lycaenidae > Lysandra > Lysandra bellargus. Next base: position 12,622,864 of record HG995319.1, on the reverse strand, counting down.
AACATCTTCAACTAATCTGCCAAAATATCTTAATTATTTCAATGTAAAAAGCTTGCTTTTTTTAATTCTTATAGCTTCGTGCCAATATTATTTTTGGGGTGTCTTCGGTGATGTACTATAACTTTAAATTTAGCTTTTGTCCTAGGAAAAAGGCAATAGGCATAAAGTTGGATTGTGACATTACGCCAACAACATCCTAAAATACTAAACCACCAAACTAAAATTTAATTTGTCATTAACTAATTGTTATATATAGCCCTAGAACATTTTTTTTATTACTATCAAGCTAATTTTTGTGAGTAGCTTCATTTTAATAGGACGAACAACATTTTTATTTGCGAAAAATCTCGAAAGTGGTAGCTAACAGAAATAGAAAGGATTTTATACTTTGACTTGATGGTCCTAAAGTATGGATTGTTCTATTTGTAGGACATTATAAGTATAACTTTTAACGTAGCTTTTAACCTATCAATATACAAAAATCAGCTTGTTAGGGTTCCGTTTTAGGGTTCAGTAGTCAACAAAGTTTTGTTGATTGCTATCACTAATAGAAAGGACGTTATAGGGTACCATGTAATTACAGTACGTTTCTGTCAGCTACTACTTTCGAGATTTTTCGCAAATAAAAATGTTGTTCGTTTTATCAAAATGAAGCTACTCACAAAAAATTACCTTGATAGTAATAAAAAAAAATGTTACCGAACTATTAACTATCAGGTTGGAAAAAAAATAGATAGTTGCAGTCGCCCTTGTCAACATCAGCTATCAGTAGCTGTAGCACGGCGACCAGTAGAAATACGAAAGTATAGACAAACTGCGGAGATAAACTTAAGATGCGGTTCCGATCTTTTTTCGTTCCGAAAAATTCAATTAAAATGCCACTTTATGACAGACTATAGTCCTGTCTATACTTTCGCATTTCTACTGGTCGCCGTGCTACGGCTACAGATTAAGAAAAAAAACTATTTTTCTTTTGTTTACCATCCGTTGTCGTACCATCGTCAAGTTGCAATCTTGACGATGGTACGGCCGGGCCATAAGATGTTCTCTTTTCATCATCATAATCGATGAACATCATTTCAATAAGTTCAACCATGTCATCGCCTCATCACGTTGCAACGTAAACTGACCCGTCGCGGCACCACAATCCTGCATCGCAAAAGCGAAATAACGTATAGATAGCATCTAAGGGCGTTCCACATGACGTTTTTTTTTTTTGCACACTACTAACGACGCGCGTTTCTAATGCGCTCGTCTTCTGCGCGTTTTCATTGCGTTTTGGCAGATATCATTTAAAACTTTAGGCTTCCTTGCGTTAGCTGAGCGTTCAACTTGCGTTTGTATCGATACAAACGAGCGTAAAAAACGTCGTGTGGTCACAGTGCCGTAAATAGCCTTTTTGCGCCCTGTGCGAGCTTCTGTAACTGCGCCCTTGTTTTTTTAGATATTATAGGTACCCAGAGCAATGCTTCCAGGCCCACAGGCCTCCCTGGTCTGGCTATTCTTGCGCCCCCCTCATAGTCGGCGCAATGTGCCTGGGCACCGATGGCCTATTTGGCCACCTATTTACGGCACTGCGTGTGGAAGGGCCCTTACTATTCGTCGGGGATAGCTCTTTAATCGTAGATACGTAAGTGCGTTTTCTTAAGTTTTCTCACTTACCGCTCTCAACTGCAACGGCGTGAAGAGATACGCGAGCGCCATCCGCAGCGGTATCATCATGACCAGGAAGAAGGGCAGAGCCAGCGAGAACCGTGACGACTTCACGGCGTACAGGATGCAAATACCGGCGATCTGCACCAGCGTGAACAGATGCATCTTCAGCGTTGGCACCTGGAAATACGGAAGACATTTTTAGATGTAAAAAAAATCTGCCAAGTGCGAGTCGGACCCGCGTACGATGAGTTCCAGCAAAATTAGGCCAAAATTGTGTTTTTTTGTATAGTCCTCCGTTATATATTAAAAACATTTTTTATGATCAAGGATTCTGTGTGAATATTTCAAGTGCCTACCGTTTTAGTTTTTACCTATTGATTACGAGCAAAAAAGGCAAAATAAATCACGTTTGTTGTATGGGAGCCCCCCTCAAATATTAATTTCATTTTGTTTTCAACAAAAATACATAGTCTGTGAAAATTTCAGAAGTCTAGCTACAGCGGTTCTTGAGATACAACCTGGCAACGGACAGACGGACAGACCGACAGACGGACAGATATCGCGAAGTCATAGTAATAGGGTCCCGTCCGACTGACGGCGCGCTTAAAGAGATTTAATAAATACTTATCTTCAGTTTATTATGAAGAGTTTGATTACTTTGAAAGGAACAATGAATCAAGTTTGAGTAATCTTCATTATAGTTTAGGTACTTATGAAGGAGTAAGATACTACGGGCCGCACTTCGAGAGATTTAATGAAAAATATTTAATGAAATAAATTTAATTTATTATTAAATTATAATTAAGTTATCATTAAATGTCTCTGATTGCAGCATTTACTAGTCCGTATTCATGAATAAGAAACCATTAGCTATGAACGAGGAAGAATCTTATTTACTGTACCGCTTAGGGACAGAACTTAGAATTCTAGGAATTAGTGTGCTTGTTAACTATCTCGAAAATTAGAAATTCTTGGATCTTATTTGTATTTGCTATAAATAAATAAGGATAATGATAAGGAAATATAAATATTATGTAATGCGAAAGGATATGGTTCAATTATAGCTAAATCAATTTTTAAATATTTTAAAAAGATAAAACCGACTTCAAAACTTCACGTAAGTAATTAAGAATTGAAATTCCTTATCACAAAAACTACTAAGCCGATTTTGATGAAGCTTGCAGTATTCCCTAAGTTAAACAATACCTAGTACAACAAAAAAAGAATCACACAAATTGGACTTGTAGTTCCGGAGATGTCTTCGGAGATGATTCCGGGCAATAATGAATGTAAATCAAAACTACTGGATCGATTTAATATTTTTTTCAGTGGCACATAGGCTATTTATTTTGTACCCGTGCGAAGCCGGGGTAAATCAGGAATTTCCTGGAAACCGTACATTTTCTCGTAAATCGTAGTCTATGTCCTTCCACGTGGTCTACTGTATATTTGTGCCAAATAACATAAAAATTGTTTTAGTAGTTCGTGAGATAAGCACTTTCAAATAATTTTCCTCATTTTTTCTACGTTTTCCTCTGTTTCTTCCCTCCTAGTGGTCGCAGCGTGATGTTTATAGCATTTCTCGATAAATGGGCTATCTAACACTGAAAGTTTTTTTTTTAAATCGGACCAGCAGTTCCTGAGATTAGCGCATTGAAAGAAATAAACTCTTCAGCTTTATAATTTTAGTATAAGTATACTTAGACATGTATTATAGCAATGTAGTGATATTACTTACCCGTCTCACGTACGGCACTTGTGGATGGTGTTTCACCGGCTTGAGAAGGAGTATGCATCGGTCCCAGAACTGGATTCCGCCCAGGGCCGATATGCCCATGTACAAGAAGACACCGAACAGAACAGCCATGGGCACCAGCCGCAGCCAGCCAGCAGCCAATACCGAAATACCGCATAGTAGTGCCACCAGCAGTCCCGTTAGACGTTGCTCTGGAATGGTAATTTAAAAATTCGTTCGTTTGCCTTTATGTTTCTATTTAGACATATACTTTAGAATTTAGATAATGTATGGTACGGTACCTATATGAGCAATGGTAGTTTTTTATACAAATAAATGAGTAATAACATCATGATAATCTTTGAAATCTAAATAAAAATCGGCCAAGCGCGAGTTGGACTCGCGCACGAAGGGTTCCGTACACCCCTTAAGAATTTTGCCGATTTCGCTCATTTAACAGACGTGATTTAACAGTTAAAATACAGTATTTCTAAGTTTTAATGCACAACATGTAAGATCATTTCAATTATAATATAGTGTTGGAGCTAGATTTTCTATTTTTTTTTAAGTATCTTTAAATAATCCAACTGAAACCCGCGACAGTTTTGTGATTTTTGCTGTAAAAGGTTTAGAATATCACCTTTTTGTGGATTGTATTGACGTCTTAACGGTATGAAAAAAATACAATGTACTGTTGAGAAAGTCGTCTATAAAGTGTTGCAATTACTTTTTACCACTTCAATATAAAAAACCCTTTAAAAACAGAAAACCTCTATCTGCCCGCTAACTTGGCGATCGTCCTTTTTCACCTGGCATATGAAAGACGGGCGCGAGTGTGAAGAGAGCAGTAGAAAAGAGAGGACGGGCTCTTAAATATTTAATTTATTTTGTTTTTAGTATTTGTTGTTATAGCGGCTACAGAAATTGTTTACAATATTAGTTATCAAAATATGTATGTATTATGTTTACACATGAGTTTTGAAATCTTTGGTAACATAATTTAATACATTTAGGTCTGTAAATAGCATTTTCATGAACGGGCTAGTCATTTCATTTATCGGCGAATTGTGTATCACAGCTTGTTATGCAATGCTCTTATATTTGGCACTAGCTGAGAAGACGACTTGTGTTGTCTCAAGGTCAGACATGTGCCTATCCAATACAAGCCATAGACCAAAGCACACAATTTCCTTCCAATTAAAGTAAAAAAAAATTATAATATACAATGTGTCCCGACACCGGTGTCCGATCCTTTAATGTCATGATCTATGGCATATTTTATCGACAAGTTGGCCCTCAATTTTTTTTTCTATCTCACGGTTGTAAAATGGCAGCCATTTTAGTTTTTCTCGGGCTTTCACACTAATCTGACCAGTGCTTCTCATGTAAATGTCCTATGAAGATAAAAAAGGTCTCATTTGATAGCTAAATTTGTGGACTACGCTTACATAGGCAATATGTTATAAATTTCGTGGAATTAAACATAGAAAAACCCAAGTTTATGAAAAAAAAATTGTGTATTTTTTATTAATGGCTTTTTGTGAAAAATTTAGCACATTAAACTGGTTCTTTTTTATTTTAAGAAGATAGAGAAGATTTTCATCTTCTAAAATTTTTTTACTTCAATGCTCTAAGTCAGATAGTTTAGAAGTTATAACGATTTTTTTATGATGAGATGACTTTTTTATCATCATTATCATCATCACTACCATATTATTATACCATGCATCGTCCCATGATTATGATTTATGACCCTATTATTGGTACGTTTCCATAGTCTTTTAGATCGAGACTCGAGTTTGTCAAGCGATTTTCGTAAAATTCCTAATTTACGCAGGCGAAGCCGCGCGGGACATCTAGTAATTAATAATATTATAATAATGCACTGTATAACATAAATTAAACATATGTCCAGTAGCCTATTTATTAGATATAGATATTTAAGTATTTACTTTTTTCAGCAATTACTAATGAATGATAATTAACAATCTAGTTTGATAGCAACTTTTGTAGTCATTACTTAGTAGCTTAATAAGACTGCAACAGGATGGGAGTTTGACAATCTGAAACCCTGAGTTGGCAACATTATTTTTTTGCACACAAGCGCACGCTTAGCGTATTTATGCTAGGCGTGACGCACACATTGATCGACAGCGACTTCACCCCATTACCTGTAAATTCTCCGTCTTTCTTTTTTTATTGGTCTGAGTCTGAGAAATCTGAGAAAGAAGAAGTCTGAGAAATCGAAAATTAAAAGTATAATAAAATAGTAAACGAACATATAAAATAATTTTATAATTTCCATTAGCATTTATGTAAAATTTTCTTGAAAAACCCGAGCCTCTGGCATAGCAATCAACGATTGTAATCGACAACGTTGTAGAGTGTCGCCTGAAATCATAGAATGAAAATCTAAGTTTTCTTAATTCTACCAGCAGGGCTAGCATAACAACAGTGACAGATTTTATCGACAAAATGGCGGATTTCCATTGTCTAACTGCCATTTTGTCTATTATTTGGTAGAAAGAAACCGTTTCAATGCTGACCATGTCTGCAGGTGTAGACTTGCTAAAAATACGGTTTTCATTAAAGGTACAAGCCGGCTACCTGAAGTTGCAGCAGACGACGTGTCGTCGCAACACTACTGGTTTCTGTGTATTTTATTTATTACACTGTGGTATTTCTATGAATAAGTGTCGCTAGCTTCATGTCGCTAGCTGCGGAGGACTATTTCATAGAAATACATCATACAAACCAGTAGTGTCGCGAGTCGCGACGGCACGTCGTCTGCGGTTGCTTCATGTCGCCCGCTGCAAACCGGCACATTAACTGTATAGTGTAACATCATGAACGTAGAAAAAAAGGCGGACGGAGTCTAATTATACACAGAACTGTGTCTTCAGAGTCGGCCACGCCTGTCAAATGGTATGGACTAGCGTAACAATGTGTGCGTGCGGACCGTGTACATGCAGTCAGCTGGCCGACTCTGAAGGACACAATTTTGTGTATGGTGGGACTCCGTCCGCCTTTTTTATACGTCCATGTGTAACATATCTACTGTTTTCTACATCTATATTAAAATTTCTCATTATATGTGGGAAAATCATAAGCGTTTTAAGAACTGGCATGTTGTCAATTTTAATAGTCGCTTGTAATGACACCGTTCATTCTTCAAGTACAGACGTTATAATAACTCTTTATTTATTTTTGTTTCACTATCGATCACAAGCAAATGTATGTAACGACAGGCCAGTTCGAAAAGACTGATTTTTAAACTTCCAGTCTTTCTTTATTCCAGAATTCTCTTACACCAAAATTAATGTGGACTCAAAAAGGAACAAAGTAAAAAAATAACCGAAAATATTGAAAAATGGCATGGTAATTCTGTAAAAAATTTTGAGTATCACTATAAAAATACACTTCAAATTCGAACATCCCGTAATTTTCATGACAATGACATGATTTTTTTACAAAAAGGATAGCTTTTTTATAGATTTAAGAATATAACCGAATAGTTTTTTAATAAATGATTCGGTCATTACAAAAATAAAATAAAATGTATAATTTTCTCTTATTTCGCCCTATCACGGACGCGGCGAGCATCGTAACCGCCATTATACAAGGCGTGATAACTGATAATATGAATGTTATTTTTAACCGACTTCCAAAAAACGAGGAGGTTATATGTTCGGCTGTGGATATTTTTTTTTTTTGTATGTTCAACGATTACTCCGCCGTTTGTGAACCGATTTTCGAAATTTTTGTTGTGTTGTATTAGGTTTCACTCCAATTTGGTACCATGTTCACAAAAGTGGTGACCTGATGATGGGATCCATGAGTAATCGAGGGAACTCCTCGAAATTTATATGGAAACATATGGTGATTTTGGTTTTATAAGAAGTATCCTAAGCATATGCTACCAAAACGCAAGATTTTGCACCGAGGTATACTATGGTTCCGAAGCTACTAAGAGAACTCTGGATTCCTTATAGATACAAGTTTGGGAGTTTAGGCGCTGTTTTAAGAACTGAAAGCATATGCTACTATGCAAATTACTATGGTTCCGAAGCTACTAAGAGAACTCTGGATTCCTTATAGATATAAGTTTGGGAGTTTAGGCGCTGTTTTAAGAACTGAAAGCATATGCTACTATGCAAATTATATTCATCATCATCATCATCATCATTACCATGTCAGGGTCACCAATGTCACCAAATTCAACCTTATCTCCAGAGCATAAGGCACACATTTGACATTACTTCTAAGAAGTTAAAGCTGCTTCGATAATGTAACATTCTGTCTCACTTCGCCGAGATATTCTGGAAAACAACCTAATTTCAACCTTTTGCATTGCGTTTAGCGTTCATAATACAATAACACTCTCTGCAGTCTCACTTCAATCTGCCAGGGCCGCAGGGCCGCAGGGCCGCAGGGTAGGGACTATGTGCGCTGCGTCCGCGTCACGTGCGACAAGTCGAGCGAGTGCCAGTACTATTGAAAGTTGAAACTAGTCCGGTGACCGGCTACTTAGCACGTCACGTCACGTGTTCACTTCGATTTTTTTTAAATGTATTGTTTAAAATTATCTGCAGGCTGCAGCTGATATTATATTTTGTAAGTGTGACTGTAATAAGATACGCAGAATAATATTATACAGGTGTATTATTCTACTTATAGTACGCGATGGTTTACTCTGGTAACTAAAAAGAGTGAAATTATTATTTTTAACAAAAAATTAAAACCGACTTCCAAGGTAAAACAATAATAACATCCTTATAATATGAACTAAAAAGTATTAAATAATTATTCCTATCTAATAGTGCCTTTTTCCGAATTCGGCTAAAACTCAACTATTTCTGTACTCAATCTTCATAATTTTGAAGTCGGTGCCAGTTCCAAAAGTTTCAAATATTCTGTCAGAGAACAGAAGATTCATCTGGTACCGACTTCAAAATGATGAAGATTGAGTACAGAAATAGTTGAGTTTTAGCCGAATTCGGAAAAAGGCACTATTAGATAGGAATAATTATTTAATACTTTTTAGTTCATATTATAAGGATGTTATTATTGTTTTACCTTGGAAGTCGGTTTTAATTTTTTGTTAAAAATAATAATAATGTCCTTTATGTCGATATTTGCACTGACAGACACTGACCTGCTAATTTTAGGGACAGCTTTGCCTTAACGCGGTCGCGCTGTCATTTACATACTTTGCTTGTCATCTCGCGGTGTAGCCGCCAAACCGCGCGTACGGGCGGACGCAAATAAATCCAGATTCCAGTCTAATGTCTTCACGTTCATATACATTACTAGCTGTCCCGGCGAACTTCGTGTCACTTTAAAACTTTGCCTAGACTTCAAGGATTATTTTAAGAATAAAATTAGCTAAATCGGTTCAGCCGTTATAGAGCTATAGCGTTACTAACACACTTGTAAATCCATTTTTATATATATGTTACAGTCAAAACTCTTAACCAGTCAAAAGTACTGTTTCTTTGCCCGAGTGAACTCTGTCTTGAAGGATCTAGAGGCAAGGATTGGAAGTCAGCAGAAGGTCTAACAGGGAAAGATTCTGACTGTCCACATCTGGATTATGTGTAGGCGTAGCAATCAGTTGTGTTAGGTCGTTTGCAAGGGCAAAATCGCAGACAGATCTCGCAGATCAGTTTTATTGGAATTGATCCAGTCGGCGTGGTGGGCGATAAAGTCGCCGAGTAGTATGATCTCTGTGAATGGGTTCTGCTGCTGCACTCGATCTGAAGTAGCTTGTGGGTTTCCGGAGTCGTCGAAAGAGTCCGTCCGTCTCAGGCCCACCACTATGGGACCTATAGGGCACGCACAGACGCGAGGGTGGTGGTCGCAATGAATTGAGAGCCATAATTGAGAGGTCCCTGACTTCAGGATTGCTCAAGTGGCGAGAGCTGATATCATCTCTGATACACACACACACACACACACACCAGCTTTGGACAGGAAGAAGTGCTCGATATCTGCGTCTCGGTTATAAAGAGATAAGCAGGCTTTGCTGTCTCAAGGCTAAAATGGACGTGATAAAGGCAGGAGTGCATGTTTACGCAGTTGAAAACCAAATTCTTCTTTTTTCCTGGGGTCACAAATTGGACTTGAACTGCGGCATTTCTAGGGGGTAGGTGATTGGGCCATCGGTAAACCCACTCACTTGTCGAAACATAGCGCAAGCGCTGTTTCACCGCGGTTTTCTGAGTCAATGGTATTGCTCCAGTCGAGCCGGCTCATTCGTGCCAAAGTGGCTCTTACACGGAATAATTTTGGAATAAAACGGTTGTTCATATTTCTTTTCTAACGAAGCAACTTACAAAAGACGTTAAGTTCTAAGCTACTGTATAGGACATGTCATAATTTATACGCTTAAACCACACAGAAAATATATGTTACGCCGAGAACTTTTCAAACAGCCCCAGTAAGAATGAAATGACCAAACAAGTACACTTATGTTACAAATAGTGCTTTTGATTAATTCTTTAATTGCAATTAAAACTACTTTTGACTAAGAGCGTCAGTCAAAAGTACTTTTAACCGCAAATTTTCAGTTAAAAGTACTAATGACCAATAATTTTCAGTCAAAATCACTTTTGACCAACATGTTTAGTCAAAAGTAGTTTCGACTGATTTTGTAAGTCAATAGTACTTTTGACTACTTAAGAGTTTTTACTGTAACATATATAGATACAGGGTGTCTAAAATGTGGAGTCAAGGTGAAGTCATAAATATAGCTCAACCCCTGGAGGCTTCGAAGTTCGAACAAAAGCTTTATGAGATTCTTAAAGATTTTAAAAGAACACTTAATTGAAATATTCTATCGTCCACGCAAGGGCTTATAGAATTTGTATAAAAAATATAATATTACGCCACATACCATAATCATTACAGTTGTTACCAGTACAAACATATCAATATAAATTTATAATATTATATCAGCTTTGTTCATTAAACTCACATAAAACGATCATTCATTAGTATGACTACTCGTTTTCAGTGGTCCGAATCTTTTTAACTGAGTGGTGGTTTAAAAAGTTTCGCGAAAAATTAAGCAACTACTTATGAGCGCGAAAACTAAGTAAGTAGTTCTTTTTATAGAGCACTTAGTCGTTTTAACTTTTAATTTAACCACTACGTTGCTATATTGTTCGTAATTACAGACGCGACGCGAGAGGTCTAATATTCTTTTCATAATTTTTAATTTGTATGAGATACTGGCTGTCTTCATTTAGATAACTTGGGTTATGATGGGATAAAGAACTCTTTTTATATTTACTAACGAGATATATACAAAAGTTCTATAGTCGGCATAGGATAATACCTGAGTATTAGCTGATAGAGTAGGGCCAAATATCGTTATCGAATAGATATTGAATCATCTATTAGCTTTACAAACAGAACTAAAATTTGGCACGCGATTAGTAATTATGACGTTCGTATCCACATGAGAGCGAGTTTACTGCAGTTCACGCCACTATAGGTAGTACTATGTTACGAGTATCTAAGATTTTTCATGAAAGTTATATAATAACATGAAAAATGCTGATACCCGAAGCATTTCAACACGTGTGTGTTAAAATGGATTCATAGGCCATTGACGGACTCACGTGATTTGGTCGCGTTACGTCGAGCCAATGTAAGGGTCATGCCAATCTGCAATTTAATACAAAATTAGAAATGTATCTACGCGTCGCGTTGCGGTAGAATTGACCCTTAGTCGTGAATAATGGTCTATGCTTAACGTATCCCGACCAAAATAGCAATACTATCCCATCTGCCAATTAATCGATTTGTCTACAAAGTACCTACCTTTAACTTCAACAATGTGTGGTTTGTCGCCGGGCGCGTGGGTCGTCGACATCACAGTCAGCGCTGACACGTGGCTGACAGACCGCACCGTGGCGACGCACTGCCACGGCGCCCCGAAGATGCCACAGACAGCGTTCACCAACGACATCACCACTATGTCCATGTGGAACCCGCTGCCCTTCTTCAGACCACGCTCTGGCTTATCTATAATCAACCTAAGACAAAAATATAATTTTAAGCATGGCGAACATTATAGTTTATAGTCAACAAAAGGTACATACAAAAACATCCACCATAATTCGCAGTCAATAACATGCAAAGAAACAAATAATGTACCCAGTGTGTATATATGTACCCAGGGTTAGATACTTGTACGACCAAGTCCTTGATACCTCTCAAGGTCTAATCCGACAGGTAATTTAATTATTATTTGTTCATGGCAAAGATTTATACACCCATACATTTGAAAAATACTAAACCTTTTCTGCGCCAGCTAAAATCTTTTATGGGCAGCAAAAAGAAAGAGAATTATGCATGGCATCAGCTTGAAATGAAAACTAAAAATGAAGTGTGAAGTGTGAAAATACAGTTGCTATTTCCATAAAAGTCATAGTCGCAAAGCAAAATACTAGACAAATAAAATATTGTTTGTAAAAGATTCGCATATGTAATAAGGGTTTTTGCTGCAACACGACGCCAATCATCTTACATGCCTTCGCAATTGCATATAAACAGGTTAACGACAGCTTATTTCAAAACAATTGTTACATAAGTAAATATATACACAAGTAGGTCACAACGCAGAAAATATAGTTGCAGAAAAAATACTACCTACACTTGGCAAGTATATAAACTGGGAATATTTTTTTAAACATAAATTGGGCATCCTAAGTAGCACAAAAGTCAGAAACATACCAAAGTAAAAAAAGATATAAAAATCACACAAAAACTCAAATAAGATAAAATTTAAAACACCATAAATTCTTACTCGGCGATATGGGTTTCCATGAAGACAATGATGTAGACCATCAGAGCTGGTAGCACCATCGCGAAGGCAGCCCACAGCGGTATCGTCTCCAATCCAGGGTTGAGTGGCACCAGCCATGAGCGGTTGGACGTTGGGCTCAGACCGTCAGGTACCTTCAGCTTCTCAGTCCAAACTGGCACCAGGACAGAGACTCCGACCATCAGGACAATAGCGATTGGAACTCCAAAATCACCGAGGGCACGACGCGCCTGTTATAAATAAGAATAAGGTAAAATGATTAGAGCATCCAACTGCGATCTTCAGGCTAAAAAGACGACGCAAAACCACTTTGAGTATAATTTAAGATCAATTGATAATTATATTACATTTGGGGATTCATCATGAGACAAACGATATAATCAATTTCAAATCGGTCGCAAGGTTAATTAATAGCCCCAGTGCCTAGTGCGAAGGATGTTTGAATTCAAGAATCAAGAGTTGCATATTTAAAATTACTTACACTGCGTCCCAAGAATTTGCCGTTACGGAAAATACGCAGATAGTAGGCGATGATGAAAGTGCTGAGTGTTAGCATCGTGCAGAATAGCGCCGTGTTCGGTTGTGGTGGTACCACTGTCGGTGGGGCAGGAAGAGTGATGACGGTGTTATTATCTGTAGAGAAAAATTGGGTATAAAATAACGAAGACTTTCTAAAAAAATATATCAAGGTCGTAAGAGATAGTCATAAGAGTCATGAAGAGTCGTGTTTGAAGTAATTTCATAAATCCCAAACAAATACGCGGAATAAATCCAATTTATAGGGACTATAAGCAAACATCACGATGTGAATTGTGATGCTCGAACAACGGTGTACTTAGTACCTAATTAGTAATTACAAATTACCAATTACAGCTGGCTAATTAGCGGCTAATCGATTAATAGTTGATACGTATAATAACTGAAATTATGTGGTAATGGTAATATTAACGTGATAGATCATAGAGCATTATGCTTCAGCGTTAATAGCCTGGGCTGGTAAGACTAAAATACTTTCAAAAATGGCCTCTTGCGTTGCAGATGATTAGGCAGTCCTAAAGCCTTCCCTAAAATACTTGTAAACTATCATTAAAGAAAGAAAAAAAGTCCCTAAAAGACCTACCAACAGCAGTCGCGTTATTCGGCGAAATCACGGTGGAGTTATCAATGGCTGGATGCTGACAGTAGTCGTAGCCGAGGGGATGCGCTCTGTATAGATTGATGATATTCGTGATCGGCTCCGATATGAAGATCAATGATATCAGGAAGGCGAAAATATCCTCGGTGAACCTGAAAAATCGACATTATAGTTCCAGTTTTTTAAGCTGTATGTTTTTAACTGAATTTTTAAGCACGGATTTTACCTATCTACAGTATTTTAATTAATTCGAAACTTTGCATACGTATAAAGAGCCAATGACAATGCAACAATTTGTTATTTTTTTTTTAATAAAAAACGTATTTTTTTTTATTTTATATATTATTATTATTATCCAAGAAAACTCAAAATATGTTTAAGTGTGATATATGATGGTGTTCTATTTTCGGTAGACATAAGGCTGTAAAAACCTTTAAAAGACAGGTTTGTTTTATAATTTTTTACTTTCATATTGTAATTTATACTGATTAACAGAACTAAGCCTAAAAATAGGGTCTCAAATATATCTGTGTCAAATAATAAACTACTTAGACACAATTTGACCATTTATAGCCAGTTATGTTTGCTGTAAGTTATGACCTACTCTAACTTTTTCTGATTGTACCTAATACAATAAAGAAAATGTAGCGTTACAATTTTCTTACTCGACATAAGCGGATAACAATTGAACATTTCTCGATGTTTGATAATATCGTACATGCGTTTATTGTGTAAATAACCGACGCATTTGTAGATACATGCATAGATTGCTTTCTGAATTTTTTCAGGTTACAAACTTACAACTGAGTTGCGATTTTATCGTACCACATTTCAATATGTCACACTTAGGTTTTACGTCCTATTTTTGTATCTTTGATAATATCTACAGTTTTGAATAGGTATAACTGAATAAAACTATCTTGATTTGACGGAAAATGATTAAATACAATGCATAATAATATGTGCGCGGGCGCCCGATTCAACGGTGATATTAAGTGTTTTCATCATAAGCTTGGTCAAGCGACAATTTGCCGATAGCACATCCAACATTGACGTTTAAACATACCTTGTGATTTTCTTAACAGCAACGCTTCCCTCGATGGAGGCGACACATAGCGCTATTACTATCATCCAAAGTCCACAGTACATTCGTGCTGCGAGAAAATCGAATCCATAGGAGTGACAAAATGCGAAGAGCGATTCGTCGAGAAGCAGCAGAGGCCCCGTGGCTCCTGTTATCATCATGGGCTGTCCCGCTACCAGCGCGAAAAACAATCCGCCGACACACGTGAATACCTAAAGCATTTAATTCAACATTATACTCTGAAAAAACCTTAACTTAGCCCAAGTGGTGGATGCTATAAATATGTACCGTTAAGGAAATTGATTCCTAGGCAGTTGACGGACCTACATCATGTGATCGGCTTATAGCTGTGATCGGTCGGCTGGGTTTGACTTAACGCGACCAAATTACTTGGGTCCGCCATCTGCCTAGGAATAAACTTCTCTAATAAAGTATATTATATACTTACTAGATGACGCCCGCAACTCCGTTGCGCCTAAATTCGTTTATCGTCCGGGAACCGTAAATTTTTCCGGGATATAAAGTATCCTATGTTCCTTCCCGGGACTAAAGTATCTCCAGGAAAAATTTCAGCAAAATCGGTTCAGCGGTTTGAGCGTGAAGAGCAAACAGACAAACAGACAGACATACAGACGGACAGACAGACATACTTACACACTTTATGGATAATATGGTCCTTTTTTTTAAGAAAAAAAGAACCATATTTAACCAAAACTTGGCGACGCATGCCATACCATGCCATGTAGAGCGGCGATAGAGCCTACACTTTCTAGGCTATACTTTCATACTCAATTTTACATGGCTATTATGCATCACGGCACTTCGTGTAGTTCGGTTTCCGTGCGATCAGATCCTAAGCGTCGGATACCGTTTGCATTATCGTTTTGAGTACCGTTCATCCGATTACAGCATAATGCACTTCTTGCACCAATGCGATAAGTAGATAACTTAAAGTCTTAAGCCAAAAAAGTACCTATAATATGCGCTTATATTTGCAACAAAGCGAAAAACCTGCTTCTCCCATCTTAAACGGTGAATCGAGGCACAAAACATCTTAATGTAAAATTTGTCAAAGTTAATTTGCAATTCTGTTTCTCGTTATTATGCTTATTCCCCGTTGTTGCCATCGCTATCGGTAATCACTTTCCGTAAGGCGATCTGCTGGCTTGTTCGCCCTACCTTTATAAACATAAACGCAAAGAAAGTCGTACTAAACTCACCAAAGTCTCCGAAATACCAATCTCCCTGTTGGTCTTCTCAGCTAAGAGACCACCGAAGGTGATTGCTGAGGACAAGGCGGCGAAGTACATGAAGATAGTGGCGGCAGCACATTGTCCGTTCAGAGCATCTCGGAAGTCGGAAACATAGTGAGGGTATCGTCTCTTCATATCCCGGATTACACCTATTAAAAAAATTAAGTAAGTATTTAAAATCACTAAAAAATAATAAGGAACATCATCAACACAACACCTCGAAATTTAAAATTTAACCGGAACAGATTTTACTATAAGACAATGGCTCTTGGTAAAAGCAAATCGGGAAAAGGCATCGTTATGTATATGTATTTGTCATTAACGAGTAGCATTGAAAATTATAACAAATAATATATAGCAATAATAAATAAAATAAATATAAAATATGAGCAGTATAATATCAAGGGCATCTCCGCTAAGTTGTACGTCAAAGGGAACACAAATTACAAATTGATCTCTAGAGTCTAGAGAAACTCGCTCTAATGCTCTCGGCATTTGTGATGAGATATTAATGTCTTTTTATGGACTTTATGGCACATTTAATTCAATATAGGTAGTCATAAATTTCACCGTAAAATATACTGAAATTGTTAGAGTCATTTTAGAATTATTTAGAATTTTGATCTTAGAATTGGAATGTAAATCAGTCCAAACACATTTACTATGTTCAAATGTACTGTAAATTATTTTCAATACAATACATTCTAGGTTACTGATAATCATTGTAACACTATAATCAATATTATAATACTGTAATATTTTTAATTTAAAACAGCGTATATCAAAAGACCATTGTATTTGATACCTAATAGGTAGGCACTTAAAATTATAAAATATTACTTCAAATGATAAAATTATTCGCTCTATTAATTAAATGCTGTTGCTATAACTCATGTTTTCATTTTCATTTATTTAAAACAAAATTCAGAGAATTAATTTATTATGTCCTATAAATTGTGACCTATATTTTAAATACTCCCATATTGCGGAAGATATTTCAATGGTAATGGACATAATATTCTACACAGTACGGATAATAACACTAATTGGGTATTTTCTGTCAATTCTACCTGCTATTAAAACGAGATTTACTTTTGTTATTTTGAATATTGATAAATGCTTTGACGGTCTTAAGAGCTTTTACCTCCAAACAGTCTGCCAGATTTTGACAGGGGATCGTCAGGTTCCTTTTCGGGAATGCCACCAGTTTCTGCTGCAAGAAGAGCTTTCTTCTCGTCTAGCGGTGGTGCGGCCGCCTTTTCAGTCGCCTTCTTCCGCTCGAGGGCATCTCGTTTGCGCCGCCTGATCATTTCACTCTTAGCTCGTAGTTCCTCAAACGGCAGGAGCGCCTGCCTCTCCCAATCTCCAGGTGGGAGTACAATGGAATCGTCCAAGAACTCGTTGATAGCTGACAACAGCTCTCGTCTATCATCGGCTTTGTATGCGATGGAGTGGAACGACGGGTTAGACATCAGGGTGGAAATAGAGCGACCGACCTCATGGTAGTCGAGGTCGGCTTCAGTGGGCCCCAGAAGGATGAACATGAAACGCACCGGAATCGGAACTTCCGTGATGGACGGCATTTGAATGCCCTGAGCGAGACGCACGAAGGCAATGGTCGGTTGGTCGAGGAAGCCGACGGCTCCGACGAGGACGGTGGTAGCCTCGGCATCGTCGGGTATCCTCTTCAAGATGGAGTCATTGTGGCCTCGTCGCAGCTCGTCCTGTGAGCCGACTGTTCCGGTCGCCAGATATTCCACTTCACGCGCGTCTATTGCGGCTCCCGAAGACTTTTTGCGTGCTTCTGCCCTGTCCATTGGCACAGCTTGGGAGCTCCGCCGCCGTTGTTGCGCTAAGTTCTGTATTGAAAAATACACGCTTAGTAATGATTCTTTACGCAATTTAATAAAAAAAAAATACAAAAGTTACTGCATAAATTGCAAATCAATAAAAAAAAAACTTTACGGTTCAATTGCAAATGAAAATAATAAGTATTATGATATTTCATAAAATATGAGAACTGATCAAACAATTAAGTAACTGTATGATTTGTAAATAATTTTCACACCAAAATTGAATTGAAAATATGATAGCACACATTAAATAAAAAAATAGGTAATTTTCGGTTTGTTATTAACATTCTATCTCTAGTTTTCACAAGTTGTTTTAACCACGACACAAAAAAAACTAAAATTGTAAAAATACCAGAAAAAAATGTTTAAAATACATGCTATCTAAGAAGATGTTTATAACAACTAATCTAACGAAAATGTTGAAACAAAGTCTCCTGTCTAATGGAGACGGTTTGAACCAAAGACGCGCGGATGTCTTTACTGGTGGAACGTCTTCTACATGAAATGAATGAGGAACCAAAATGGAGTCAACTTTAATTCAAACTACCTACATGATGAACGTACTACTCAACGGTGCGTTGGTACGAAATACAAGCCAATCAGGATGATGACAGGTCGAGACAGTCAAGAATATATTTTGTTGGTAGAGGTTGTTGAAAGTTCGTCAAAATATTCTCCAACCAGCTTCGGTAAGAAGGAAGAAAATGTAGCTATTATTCTTCCCTATTTTTAATTGAAACTACTATTTTGGATTTGCCAAATGCAAGAATTTGCATCGAGTAAAAAAAATCACGTAATTTTCAGAGTAAGTTTCTTACGCCGATTATTCTGGGAGGGTTAGATCCTGCAGTGGTGCTAGGCATCTTGGAGTACAATTTTGAATGTGTTATAAAAATCAAATAGTCATCATCCCTTTGGCATCGTGCAGGGTAAAGCCGGTTCCAGACGAGTGTAACGTGTAATGTAATTTTTCCGTGTAATGTAACACGAATTCTACGTGTGGACGGCACTACGAGCATTACATGTAACGCTCGGGGTTTATCCATCGGCTGTCGGTTTTCGCGCGAGCACAAAGGCTCGTTTGGACAATTCGCTTTGAGTTCGTATGCCGTCCACACTGTTGACGCTAAATTACACGTAATCTTACATTACACGTTACACTCGTCTGGACTCGGCTTGAGGTAAACACGCGAACATAGGTCTCGTACTATTAGTTGGACACTGTGACGGTGGCAC
This sequence comes from Lysandra bellargus, assembly GCA_905333045.1. Taxonomy (NCBI): domain Eukaryota; kingdom Metazoa; phylum Arthropoda; class Insecta; order Lepidoptera; family Lycaenidae; genus Lysandra; species Lysandra bellargus. The sequence continues at coordinate 12,604,079 of HG995319.1, read as the reverse complement.
ATGTTCGGCGCGGTCGAGCATTGCGCGCAGACAGCTCGCACGCCGGCTTGCTCCAACAGCGCGTCCTCCACCCACAGCGACTGTACATTATACCACGTCATACTACTAGAGTATCACTTGTCTATAGAAGTACAGCTGACCCGGCAAATGTTGTTTTGCCATATAAATTATTTCTAGTATCAATATAAAACGTAGATAAAAACCTATTCACAGGCCCGAATGTACATACAATATTTCGTTATGAAGTCATTTTAAACGTTGCATTATAATTAAAACTTATTAATCGGGACTTAACGCGACTTATTTACATACTAATGCTACTACGAGTACATACTTTTTCTCGACGTTTCTGTGTTGCAACGGCCGTGGTCACGAGGGGACTGCTCAGGAGCGCAACGTCTTCGTTTTGCACCGGGCCGTCTGATCTTCGACTACCCTCAAAGACAAATTAAATCCGTCCTCACGATTGAAATTCTTGTACTTTTAAATTTCAACGGCTTTACGTATTACTCTCGTGTGGTAATGACGATCCGTAGAGAGGATTTTGGGGTCGTGTAGCTCCATCCAGTGATTAGTCCCCATACCAAGCAGATGTTCTGCTACCGCGGATTTATTTGTCTGACGATTTTTCACTGCGGCTATGTGTTCTTTCACTCTTTCGCCAATAGTCCGTTTCGTTTGGCCAATGTAAGAACTACCACAGCTACAATCTATTTTATAAACCCCAGGAGTTTGGAAATGTAAGGAATCCTTTGGTGACCGCAGTACTTGTGATATTTTACGTAACGGAGTATACACAGTCTTAATGGAGTATTTTCTCAGTTCTGTTCCAATTTTGTCTGTTACGCCTTTGACGTATGGTAAAAATGCTGCTTGACGGCTCACCTCCGGATACCTCGTTCTCTCCTTCCGCCTTCTTAATCCCCTCGACACGTTATATCCGTTCCGTCTAAGTACCTCCTGAACATGTGTTAGCTCCTTAGGTAAATGTTCAGGGTCACAAAGGTTATGAGCTCTGTTTATTAATGATGATATAACAGATTGAAGATGCCGAGGATGATGGTGAGAGGATGCGTGTAGATATCTGTCAGTGTGTGTAGGTTTTCTGTACACAAGTACCATCCTCCTTCACTTTAATCTCCAAATCCAAAAATGCGAGGCATCTGTTTTTATCCATCTCGTAGGTGAACTTTATTTTTGGATGGATTGAGTTAAGGTAATTAACACACTGTTCTATTTCCAGTTGACCTCCAATAATGATGCAGAAAACATCATCAACGTACCTCTTCCAAAGCTTCATGCCGTACGACGTCGTGCCGTGTTTTTGTGTCCCGGCCCTGAGTAAATAAGCCGCGTTAAGTCCCGATTAATAAGTTTTAATTCGTTATGAAGTCGTTTTGAAGGAGTTCGCGCACAAACACTGTGACACGAGAATTTTATATATTAGAGATTTAGAGATAGTCTGTCTATGATTGTAGTCATAAATTTTTTATGGAGTCCAAATTGAATGTTTCATGGGTAATATAATAAATAATAATATTAGTATTTAGTTTAGCTGCTACAACAAAACGGCAGTTCTTGTAGATTCTACAAGATCTACAACTTCTACAACGTAGAGTATTGAGGCTGAGTACTTAGTATGGAGGCAGATTATGAGAATGTTCGTACCGAATCAACCTACCAAATTATATCCCTAAACTCCTTAAACCTATAGTCTATAGACAGTTAATTTAGTCCGTAAATTGCGATTCATATTTTAATAGCATTCTGGCAATCTGGCTCTGATGTCTAAGTAAAATCCAGTAGATGAATTATTATAAGTTCTATTAAATCCATTTCCCGACGTCTCTATTAATTCTCTGACTTAATATTATTCTAACTTAAAATGATATAATAATTTTACTATAATTATTAAATTCAGTTTGTGAAAATGGAACTGTTACAGTGGAACTGTATTCATCTATAATTATGTTTCTTCGCTTCATTCTTCGATATATTAATTAACCAAGTAGTCCTTTGTTTATTTGCTAGGCAATCGCGTTTTTTTTAAATACGTATGTGGGTACAAAAAAATATCGTTCCGCTTGATGGTCACTCGGTCGTCAGCGCGCTTCATTTCCTTGTTAACGCGAGGCAACGCGAGCACGTATACTTAGTAATGAGAAAGATCATGCCAAAGCGCAGCGCTCAGAAGAAAATTGGTTATTATTATTAAGATGATTGAGTCAGTGTTGTAAGTAACTAAAGTCAGTGTTATTTTATTGTGTAACAAGAAAATACATGTAACTACGAATAATAAGAACTAAGGAAACTAGCTCCCATACTATTACCGTTTATAATTTGGCTCCTTTCGAACTGTCATGTAATGTCAGCTTTTATACCGCTCAAGGCCACCTAAATATTGCAAATGTATTGAAATGTGTACCTAAGGTACACTTTTTTGACAAGTATTTTGGAGCATGTTTTTTGACGGAGTTACTCTTCCTTAGTTTTTATTATTCGTAGACATGTAAGTACTTATTAAATATTTCGGCTGGCACTACCGAGGCCAAGACGAGCCAATTATTATATGCAATACTAACCGGCATGTACTGTGACCGCGAGTCAATAAACGTACAATGTGTTTGGAATGTGTTTGCTTTATCTGTTCTATAAATATAATTATAGAACTATATGTTTGCCGGATTGGGGGAAACAACTGCAGGTGATTACTGCATTTATTTAATTAACCGGCATGTACTGCGACTGTGAGTCAATAAGTACAGTTAGTGGGGTAGGTAGTGCTAGCGTTTGCTAAGTCATTTCATACCGATCAAATTTTTGTTGTGGAATGTTAACTGAGAGTATTTCAAAGCTGTAAAAAAAGAGCTGAGAAAAGTGATTTTATACCGAATGAAACTTTGATGGATGATTATTGAGGTCATGTTTAACCAAAAAATCACCGTCAGCCGTATTGCAGACGGGGGATTCAACGTCAGTCGCGTTACTACTCATGTAAAAATTTTTTTGGAAATATAAAGTCATTTTACGCCGTACAAAATTTATACAGGTGAATGTTTCTACTTTGTTAATAATAAAGAAAACCGTCAGTCGCTAATACGATGGTGGAAAAACCGTCAGCCAGCTATGATCAATATAGCCCTACTTCGCGCTCAATGTATCCTAGGGCGTCGTGTAGACGACATTTCCACCTGCAAACATTCAGCTGACGGCAATTTTCGTTTGAATTAACCATAAAATTATCTCATATGGCAATTTTAAGTAATTAATTCGATAGTCAATATTTGTGAAGAAGAATTATATACATTTTACTTTAAAAGCGCCATCTATTGTTATATACTAAAACTAAAATAACACCTACCGAACCTAAACGTGTATTATCTAGATATGAACCTTTATTGGGTGCGAATTGGGACTTTTTAATGTCAATTCAATACGATTCCCAACAACAACTTTGAGATGCTCTCAATTTTTATTCCATCCATTATGAAGTGGCTGACGATCAAAGCTGTTATATTGTATTAGTGGAATACTATTATTGTAATGATTTTCGCTCGGTATAAAATGACTTTTTAAACTGAGCGCGACCTCCCCTACTAAGTGTGTTTGGACCACGAGTCCTTTTACACAATCTATCTAAATTCTAAATATATAAAACTCAAAGGTGACTGACTGACATGGTGATCTATCAACGCACAGCCCAAACCACTGGACGGATCGGGCTGAAATTTGGCATGCAGGTAGATGATATGACGTAGGCATCTGCTAAGAAAGGATTTTGATCAATTCCACCCCCAAAGGGTTAAAATAAGGGATGAAACCATCAAGCGGAACGATATTTTTTGTACCCACATACGTCTTTAAAAAAACGCGAATGCCTAGCAAATAAACAAAGGACTACTTGGTTAATTAATATATCGAAGAATAAAGCGAAGAAATATAATTATAGACGAATACAATTCGGTTATTATAGACACAATTATAGACGAATACCGTACAGAAGCGATTCATATAATAATGATCGAACTTCACTTGGTAAGTTCGTTTGTAATAGGCTACTATTACATATTTATAATAGGCTACTAATTGACCTATATTCAATTTCATTGAACAAATACATAATATTTCTAGTAGAACTTAGCCTAGGAAACCGTATTTCACCCTTATCATCAAATAAAAGCTTATGATCGATAAATCAAGTCGATTTGAAAATATGATTTTATATTTTTTTATTTGTTCTGACGAAAACGCTTTTGCGTACTTCCGATTTGGATGTGACGTGATCACGCCAGTAATTTAACATCTTTTATTTATCGAGCTCATTATATGTAAGTTTATTTGTACACAAATAATAAGAATAAGCCTAGAAAGATTTGTAAAATATATTTTCTTGAATAATTCAAATAAAACATCAGTTTTATATATTATCTTCATTTATTGTAGTTGAAAATATGGCCAAAACTTTTCTCCAAAAGTTTTCAACATTATACGATTAATGATTTCTAAATTATTTTCTAATTTTTTGGAACTGTTAGACTGTACGTTTAGCACTTAAAAAATGTTTCAATAAAGGAAGTATAAAAAACAAAAAAAAACATGACCTCACACTATGGCGGACAGTGTTTTCGGCGCCATTTAAAAGGCATATTTTTCAATCAACATTTTTATGAGTTTCTACTGTTTAAAATATTAGGTTCTTTTTGGTGAAAACGAATGATTAAGAAGCGATTAGCATGAAGAAAAAAAGTAGGTCAAATAGCCTATTGCCTCTGATCAATGTGTATGTTATGTGCGTTCTATAGGCAGTCGCGCTATCATTCTAGCAATTATGGTTGTGGTGGTAATGAACCAGCGTACAGAGGGGCCGTTTAAGGCCGTTCAACCTTCAAAATCTTGAGTTGTGCCTGGTCAAAAATAATAATCTCTGGCAAAAAACCAATTAAAACGAGTGTTTATATTGCTTCGACTTTTTACCGGTACATATTGAATTGATTTGAAGTATCAGAATGAGGAAAAACTAAAAAGTGACGTTGATTGATGTAAAGGATAGTTTTTGCGTTATTCACCGATAAGATCTCAGATAAAGATTTAAACAAATCATATTATAGTCCAGCGACGCGATAAATATTATTGTCCTTGGGAATTTTTTTCACGTTTCATTACAAACACATGCCAAAAAATTATCGTAATCTGCGATAAACGTGACTGCGAACGAATGGTTATGTGCCAACATACTGTACACGCAAAAATTATGTACATAATACCTGTTAGAAGACAATGTATAGGTGCTCCCTCACCGCGAGCATTCACTTGTAATGTAACATTATAGATTCGTTTTTGAGCATTACATTACAAAAATACCTCTTTGACCGACGAGCATTCACGTGTAATATAACATTAAAGATTCGACTATAATCATTACATTACATACTGACGAACATGCGCGTGTAATGTAACATTCGACTTTGAGATTTTCCATAGCTAGTTGATGTTACAAGTTGTATCAAGATATTACACACTGTATCATTACAAGGTGCACATTGTAATGCTCGGTTCTGTATCTGCTCGTCTCTCCTCCCTCACTGATGTAGGTAATGCTCGACTTTGTAACGTTACATTACAAGCGAATGCTCCCGGTGAGGGAGCACCTTAACAGATACGTCTTTCTACTCGTATAGTTTTACGAACTTCAGAATAACTTCAGAAACTATAAAATAATATTAGAATGTGTTATTTTTAAGCACAATTGGCCTATAATCGCAAAATACAATGTAAGAATTTTTGAAACTCCAAAAACCTACTTTGGCACCCGACGATTGTGGTATCTTTTAGCACTAAGTACCAACAAAGTACAAACTATAATACCGAAATACTATCCTTCGGATTAAGTAGCTATAATATCTATTAGCAACCAAAACGTTCCCAATTATCCCAAATTATCTGATCCATTACATCCAATACAATTATAATGCCGTCACATTATTTAATATACAATGGTGTATAAGAATATACAATTGAATTTTCCCGTAGCAGCCCAATCAAATGTTGTGTTCCTAACGAGCTCGGGACGCACAATTTACTATAACTTCCGGCCTTTTAATAACTAACAGTTCATAGTCACAGTTACTTGTTTCAATAACTATAAAACATTGCTGTATCCGACTGATACAATGTAAATTGTAGCTTCAGTACAAGTTTCTTTTTACAAATTCACTGGAAAATACTTCAAAGGAAGCGATCGGTGAAGAGAACTTTAGAATTAATCGAACGCTCACAAAGGATTTCTATATAGATAATTGATATTACTGCTTTTATAATTTCACCAGTAAAGGTGAGACCACACTATTCCGTCGCGTTGCAGCGCGTCGTCGCGCCGTAGCGTTTTCGCACCGACGTTTTGTATTGTTTGTGGCCTCGACATAAAAAACAGGAGATGAAGTGGAACATAGCGAAACTCATTTCTGTCACGGGTCACCATCTTGTAAAGTATTAACGTGCGTCGCCGCAATGAAGCTATGCAATGCGTTATTCCAACGACTCAACGCACCGCAACGCACCGAAGCAATGTGGCCTCACTCCAACTGACATCATTACGGGGAGTTATCCAGACCATCATTACGCAATTAGAACTAGGCCTGAATAAATTTCCGTATTTTCCGAACGCAACTATTAGAGAGTCCATGAATTTCACTTATTACCTGTAAGCTGGTGTATGACTGCTTCCTTCCCCCGCTGATAGAGAAGCGGAATTTGTCTTCGTGGACATGTTTGTGCCGAAGCAGCAGCGATCTCATCACCACCGGTTTGTCGTCCTCCTCAATGAGACCTTCTTTCACCATACTCTCCACGACCCTGGTTTAAATAAACGTTTGTAATTTCAATATGTTTGTGAAAAAGTTAAAATATTTTCAAGGACAAACGGTATGGCAAAGAAAAGTAGTCTGTTGACCTCCTTGTTATTTGGAATAAAATGTATTTATTTATATATTTATTTAATTAATTTATGTACACAAAAACAGTTAACAAATGTCACACAATTACATGGATTAATGAAAATTTTCTGCCGATTTAAAATTTTGTAGCAATCCCGGGCATAAAAAAATAGGTCACAAAGACCAGCTTCCTCACACAATATTGGGGATCGGTAAAACCATTGACCCGAAAGAGTTAATAAAGTCCACTCTAGCGTCGACCCATATACGTTAACGTTAAATACCTGTATGCAACCCCCGGTAGATCCTTTTCATCGAGGTCGAGAAGAACCACGCCAGTTTCCAGGCATCTTCGGAGGTTCAGGAGGGAGTGGAATGAGAGGGAAGCTACATGGGGTTTGCCCCATCTCGCTGACCCTTCCTCCACATCTTCCTCGTATTTGATCCATCTCGCCGTCTCCTTCCATTCAGCATCCCCATCTTCCGTCGCCAGCAACTCATCCAATTGTACAAACACCTTCATAGGTGACATCCCGGATGAAAATGTGAAAAATTATCAAAAATTGATATTTATACGACGGCGCCATATCTTAAAGCTTAAGAATTATCAATGATGGGATAACACATAAATTGTTTTGTATCGGTCAATGTTGAATCTTATCGGATTAGGAAAATAACAGTGCGAAATTTTTTAAATGTTATAAAATATACGGAATAGTGAGGGGAGCTCCCTAGAACAATTTTTTTTAATTACTAACAAGCTAATTGTTGTGAGTAGCTTCATTTTGATATGACAAACCATTTTTTTACCTGCGAAAAATCTTGAAAGTGGTAGCTAACAGAGATAGAAATAATTTCATACTTTGATTTGATGGTCCTAAATTCTAAAATATGGATTGTTCAATTTGTAGAATAATGTTACATTTAAATTATATAACTATTAACCTACCAATATGCAAAAAATCAGCTGGTTAGGGTTCCGTTTTAGGGTTCTGTAATCAACAAAACTTGGTTGACTACGGTACCCTAAAATGGCATCCTAACCAGCTGATTTTTTTGTATATTGGTAGGTTAATAGTTATATAATTTAAGAGTAGCATTGTCCTACAAATAGAACAATCCATATTATTTTAGGACCATCTAATCAAAGTATGAAATCCTTTCTATCTCTGTTAGCTACCACTTTCAAGATTTTTCGCAAATAAAAAAATGGTTCGTCTCACCAAAATGAAGCTACTCAAAAAAAATTAGCTTGTTAGTACTTAATCAAAAAAAATAATTGTTCCAGGGCTAAAAACAACTGTATAAAAATTAGGGGATGTGAAAATTTGGAAGTGTGATAACCAAAATTAATGAGAGTTTAAAAATATACATACCTAATAGAAATATCAGGGATCACTCACAACATAAACGAGTGATAATACTGTTATACTAATATTCGTCCACAGCCGAAGTAGCAGACTAACTTTTTAAGGTTCCGTACCCGGGTAAAAACTATGACTAAGATTTCGTTGTATGTCCGTCTGTCTGTCTGTCTCCAAAAAATTAAAAACGACTTCCAAGGTAAAAACAATAGTAATATGAACTAAAAAGTATTAAATAACTCTTACTCTTTAATAGTGCCTTTTTCAGAATTCGTCTAAATCTCAATTTCTGTACTGTATACTACAATCTTCATTACTTTGAAGTCGGTACCAGTCTCAAAAGTTTCAGATAATCTGACATAACTGAACTCACGATTAAATTAGCTGGTACCGACTTCAAAATAATGAAGATTGTAGTATACAGTACAGAAATAGTTGAGATTTAGACGAATTCTGAAAAAGGCACTATTAAAGAGTAAGAGTTATTTAATACTTCAGTCGGAATTTCCAGGAATTGCTATTGTATTCTATTGTTGTCGCGGTCACCGGTGCTCGCGCGGGGCCTGAAGGATTAATACTTTTTAGTTCATATTACTATTGTTTTTACCTTGGAAGTCGGTTTTAATTTTTTGTTAAAAATAATAATTATACTCTATTAATCCTTCGATCGGGGATTCTTGGAAATGCTATTGTATTCTATTGTTGTCGCGATCACCGGTGACCGGTGCTCTTATGGGGCTTGAAGGATTAATATTATCTTATCTAATTACGAAGGAACTATCAATGCTTACCGAGTGTGGACTACGATCGAACATCTTCTTGTACGCTGCATCCATGATGACGTTTTGGATCTTTTCTCCACCCTCCTTCCGACTCAGGTGTAGAGTCGAACCCTAGAAGCAATTAAACATTTCAGGACTACTGCTAAAGCACAAAATTTAATAAGAAAGGAGGGGGAAAATTAAGATAATAATATATAATGATAACGTTGGAAATAACTACACTGAAGTAAAAAGTCTTGACTAATGTGTGAAAATCTATTATAGACTACATTATAGAGAACGACGATCGACACCCACTGTAAGACGGTTTATTTGAAATTGTACATCTTGTTAATTGCGTTGAGCTTATTAGCGACATTAATACCGGTGATAATTACTTAGGAGGATATAAGTGAAACATTCCAAGATATGTTTCTATAAATATATATCTATTTCCTAGCACAATTATACCCGCATCGCTAGCTGTTATATTATGGCAGTGTGCCGTTGTCTTTAGGATACGGGTCATCAAGGCAATAGGAAAAACACTAGCATCGTGACAATTTTTAACCGACTTCCAAAAAACGAGGAGGTTATATGTTCGGCTGTGGATATTTTTTTTTGTATGTTCAACGATTACTCCGCCGCTTGTGAACCGATTTTCGAAATTTTTATTTTGTTGTATTAGGTTTCACTCCAATTTGGTACCATGTTCACAAAAGTGGTGACCTGATGATGGGATCCATGAGTAATCGAGGGAACTCCTCGAAATTTATGTGGAAACATATAGTGATTTTGGTTTTATGAGAAACATCCTAAGCATGTGCTACCAAAACGTAAGATTTTACACCGAGGTATACTATGATTCCGAAGATACTAAGAGAACTCCGGATTTCTTATAGATACAAGTTTGGGGGTTTAGGCGCTGTTTTAAGAACTGAAAGCATATGCTACTATGCAAATTACATTCATCATCATCATCATCATTACCACATTAGGGTCACCGATGTCACCAAAATTGAACATAACAAATTTATCCTTAAGTCCAGAGCATAAGGCATACATTTGACATTACTTCTGAGAAGTAAGCTGCTTCGATAATTAATACAAGTAACATGCATGTCTCACAACAACAAATGAAAACAACCTAATTTCAACCTTTTGCATTGCGCTTAGCGTTCACAGTACAATAACTGTCTGGCGTCTCGCTTGCTATAAACTGCTAGGGCTGTCAAGGGAGCGGCGCGGCGGCGCGGCGCGGGGCCGTGTGCCAGACCGGGAGGCGTATTACCAAAGCTATACCGTTTGAGTCACGAGCCAGGCTCTAATAGATGAGCTTTTGTTTATGCATATTACTCGACAATACCTATTCTATCTCAGTAAAAAAATTGACTCAAATGGATTAGCTTTTTGCCTTGATATTTTCAAATAAAAATGCACTCACAAAACCTAGTCGAGTAGAGGCTCACCGCCATAATATTTGTTTATTGCGAGCGTGCCATACTCGTACAGCATACTTTTAAATAAGACTGACTGTTACCTGACCGTTTAAATTGTAAAAAATACTAAACCAATCGTGATAAAAATGATTATCTGCGTTTTGTATTTTACATTAGAGGTACCTAACTACGCTAGAAAAAATATTATAGTTTTCTTAGCTATAAATTATCAGACAGATTAAAGACCAATCATTTATCTAAGATAGTTTTATAATTATATTTTGTACTCTCAACAAGTGTGTAGTTATGTACATACCTGTTTCTTACCTATTAATTAAAGTTGTTAGTTAATTAAGTAGTATTTTGTTAGTTAATTAAGTAGTATTTTTTGTCACTTAAATGCAGAATAGAAACGAGTAAGTAATTTCATTACAGTAACATTAAAATAATAAGTAATAACAATTTTCATGTAACTATCCACCTACATATTTTTAAAGCTAACAATGACGATGTATTTACCATATCGGTATCAAATTGAATAGCATAATATGTTGCTGCAATGTTAGAAAAAATTTAGCTAATCTCTTTCTAGGCGATTTCGGTCATTTTCTGTACTAAAATAGATAAGGGTTTTGTCAAGTTTTTGTCTAACAAAAGCTAAGCCAGTTCAGTTTGCGTTGTCACTATATTCTCTAATGAAATTAAATTTGCGAATTTTGCCTTTGCCTTTGTAAATTTGCGACCGGGCGCGCACTAGCGGCCGAGCCGCAGCGGCGCGCGGCGACGGCCATCGAGATAGATATATTAATATTATACCTTAGTATGCAACCGCCATAGACGGTAGACCTCGCGCACCTGGGACCCAATTCCCAGAACATGAGAAAAGTTCATCTTCGAATAAAATACCGAATAATGAGATTTTTACGAGCGTAACACAGTTTGTCTATTTTCAAAACTTCACACCCAAAATATTTCGTGCAAAGATCGCTCGAGTCGAACGAGTGGGGCCGGTTATTAGTAGATGTCCGAATTCGTATAACACCACAATGTGGCCGCTTGGGAGTTCAAGCGTTCGAGACCGGTCTCTGCACGATACTTATGATTTGTTGCTAATCTGTTGTTAATAGTTTGTATCCTTCGATCGTGGATTATTGGAAATATATTGTTATTCTATTGTGTCTCGCTCACCGGTGAGGTTGTAATAAGATACGTAGAATAATATAATACAGGTGTATTATTCTACGAGGAAATTGATTCCTATGCAATAATTGATAGACCAACGTTATTTGGTCCAATATGTCAATTCAATGATAATTGTGATCTGTCGGCTGAGTTTGACGTAACGCAACCAAACTGCTTAGGTCCCCCATGTGCATAGGAATCAACTTCTTTGATAGTACATAGTACGCGATACTTACTAGGTAACTAAAAACTAAAAAGAGTGAAATTATTATTTTTAACAAAAAATTAAAACCGACTTCCAAGGTAAAACAATAATAACATCCTTATAATATGAACTAAAAAGTATTAAATAATTTTTCCTATCGAATAGTGCCTTTTTCCGAATTCGGCTAAAACTCAACTATTTCTGTACTCAATCTATACTAATATTATAAAGCGGAAGAGTTTATTTGTTTGTTTGTTTGAACGCGCTAATCTCAGGAACTACTGGTCCGATTTGAAAAATTATTTCAGTGTTAGATAGTCCATTTATCGAGGAAGGCTATAGGCTATATTTTATCACACTAAGACTAATAAAAGCGAAGAAATAGAGGAAAATGTGAAAAAAAACGGTGGAAAATATTTGAAAGAGCTTATCTTACGAACTACTAGAGCAATGTTTTTGTTATTTGGGTCAGATAGGAAGTAGAGCACCTGAAGGATCATAGGCTATTTTTGTGGACTAATTTGTCTGTGAAATATATAATTTACGCGGGCGAAGCCGCGCGGAACGTATATTAATAATAAAAATGAATCCAAATACTTCCCTTGGTTAAAACATCACGCGTAAACAGCTGGACCGATTTTGCTGAAATTTGGTATAGATATGCCTAATATGTACTTTGAGTCTCGGGAAGGACAAGGGATACATTTTGTCCCAGAAAATGTACGGTTCCCGCACAATAAACTTTTATGATTTTCGTCTAAGCTATTCAATCTATTTTGCTGAAATTTGGTATAGAGATACTTTGAGTCCCGGGAAAGAACATAGGATATATTTTGTCGCAGAAAAACGTACGGTTCCTACAAAATGTAACTTTGTGATTTGCGCGTAAACTATTCAATCGATGTACGGGAACAACTATAAACTGAAGTCCACGCGGACGAAGTCGCGGGCAACAGCTTGTCCTTCATAATTTTGAAGTCGGTGCCAGTTACAAATGTTTCAAATATTTTGGCAGACTGAAGATTCAGCTATATCTGGTACCGACTTCAAAATGATGAAGTATTGAGTACAGAAATAGTTGAGTTTTAGCCGAATTCGTAAAAAGGCACTATTCGATAGGAAAAATTATTTAATACTTTTTAGTTCATATTATAAGGATGTTATTATTGTTTTTACCTTGGAAGTCGGTTTTAATTTTTTGTTAAAAATAATTAGGGTTCCGTAGTCTTCAGTCTCTCTTGCCGACTTCAAAAGAAAGGCTGATTATTATGATAAATTGTTACGGCTGTGGATATTAAAAGTCTGGCTGTGGAATGTTTTGTAACCACTGCCACAGACCACTGCACTGCTTACTCTCTCATAATTCGTACATTGATAGCTATACTTTAAAGTTTAAGATAGCTCTCAGTTAATATATTTTTTAATCGACTTCAAAAAATAAGGTTATTATCTAATCGTTACGAGTGTAATATTATTATGTGTTAATTTAATATATAAAATCCTCGACAAAATAGATACCAAGAAAGATAATATCGATAGTTCCATAGTTTTTGGAGTTTAAAATCTGGTGGATCTCAAAAAATACGCCTTAAGTGATTTTGTTTTGTTTTCTGTACCTCTTAATATAGGAAAATTTATTAACTTTCACTTATATTCAGAGGCGGCGCGAGGCGTGGGCGGTGTGGGCGACCGCCCACGGCCTCGCGGTCTAAGGGGCCTGGAGCCCCTCGGACCACAAGATTTTTAAAGGTTTTACGAGTTGTGAATTGTGATACTCAAATATTCATAAATAAAAAGTTTTATGAATAAAACTTTGAGTATAACAAAATTAGTTCTCTCAACAAATCCGTCATTTAGCGTCATCCATCAGAGGGCCTCGCAAAATATATTTTAGGGGGCCTCGCAAGATATATCTTGCCCACATAAAATTTAGGTCTTGCCCCGCCACTGCTCATTATTTTCGCTCTTTTCCAGTAAACATTCAAATAAATTCTTGTCCTATTTACCCAGTTCGCGGGATTGAAGCGCGATAATAAAATCGGGAAAATTACTGGAAATTAATTCGTAGAGCTTATTTTTCCGACAGATCTAAATAAAACAATCTAGCAGGACCGTGCATTTTTGCCGAAATAAGTAAGTTAAATATTATACCTACTAAGTACTAAAAGTGTGGGACCCAGAAAGAAATGGAGGCATTGTGTAGAGGCTAGGGGGTGATTTATTTCATCAGGATGCATTTTAAATTGAAACAATGGGGGCGCTAAAACATAATTTGCTCTCAAAGTGGGCACTGGGGAGTAGACAAAATAAGTTTGGGAACCCCTGGTCTAGAACCATAGTCACGATTTACTTCAAAAGGTCTTTGTTTCAAAGTGACCAGGGTCCTGATTCACAATGCCGATTTCGACTCGGATTCAGGAACTTCATCGCGCGACATCCAATAAACGCTCGCCGCGCTCGGCATTGGCCAGACCGCACGGTAAGGTTTCCGAATCCGTGTCGAACGGGATATGTGAATCGCCCTGCAGTCTCGTTTCGATCATGCAAATACATGGCAATACTAGCTGACCCGGCAACGTTGTTTTGCCATATAAATTATTTCTGGTATCAATATAAAAAGTAGATAAAAATCTTTTCTCAGACCTAACGAATGTACATACAAATTCAAATCGGTTGAGTCGTTTTGGAGGAGTTCGCGCATGAACACTGTGGTCTGTGACACGAGAATTGTATATACTTATCAGTAATACCTTCTGCTGGATCTTATGACGCCGCAGCGCCCTGGGGTCCCCGCTGCGGTGGCTCCGCAGCTCATCCTGGTCAGACTCGAGCAGGGGTTCATCAGTGAGAGCCGACACGTGGCGTTCATCCCTCCCGCCGCCGCCCCGCGCGCCCTCCTGCAGCGAATACTTGCGCGCCTTGTACGGGTGTAAGTGCCGCCTGTGGAAGAGTTCCATTTTTAATTGTGTTCCTTTTTCAAAAAGAACTTTGATAGTAACATTCCTCATAAAATTGTGTTATATCAAAACTACTGAAAGTTTATTTTTAATTGCGTTCTTTAGTATTCCACAAAGGAGTAGAACTTTGGATATATATGTATAAGCGTAAGTACTATATACTATGTATTTAAAATTACATAGGTACCTATTATCCTGGTTAATAATGGTTGGTATTTTAAAATATTGCAGAATAAAATAATACCTACTTGTTTATATTTAAAAGTTTCAAATTCAATATAGTATTATTATAATTACTTCTTCTTCTTATTATTATGGCTCCTTTGTGAATCGCCAATGTCAGAGTGTATTGACACAGACTCTGCCTTAAAAGTTGGTTTGATGAACAAACAAGGGTATGTACGGTGAATTTATGATAATGTACGGTGTCTGTTGATTTTTTTATTCCTTAGGTAAATACAGACTTCAATTGCGTGAGAGTTGAGACGTCATTAGGGATGATGACAAGGTCAAAGATTAGCAAATTGTGTTAATAAAATAAATAAATCACGGTAAAAAATAAGTGTTCCCAAAATTTCAGCTTGATAGCTTTGTATTTTTTTTGTTATGCGCCTTCAAAGTTGGACAATCAAGTCGAATTTTTTTTCAATTAAATTTCTTAATATCTGTATACCATTCGATAACATATGCAATTAAAAGCAGCTTTTGTTAAGAAACCATTTTATTAATAAATTAATAAAACCATTAATATACCTATCGAACAAAGTTCTCTCCCGATCCGTACAAACTACGAGAGAGTGACGTCAGTCTTTCGTAGCACTTTGTATGGAGCGTTTCGGGCAGATCTATTTTATGAGATGTTTGAATTGTCATATCTTGGTGATTTTTTAAGCTATGAGAGTCATTCTTTCAGCGATGTTTATATTTTTAAGGGTCTTTCAATAACCAATAAGAAAAAAATAATAGTCATCAAGCTTATTCAATACAAATTTAGGTGGTGCGCGCACGGGCAACTTAGTTGCTCGGCGATTTATTTGTCTCTCGATCAAGTCTTTGGGTATGCTCTAAATTTCATATACATAGTATGAAATTTCCCGAGAATCAGCCGATCGCTCCATAATGGATGCATCCAAATCCCAATATTCTATTTTTCGAGTTTTTTATTTATTTTTCGTAAGAGAAAAATAAATCGCCGAGCAACTAAGTTGCCCGTGCGCGCATAGGCTTAGAAAATGCATCTACGCGTCGCGCTGCGCTCTGAATTGACCTTTAGACAGTGTCAAATTGTTCTATCCTTCAAATTCCGTGCTACAAAGTTTTGAATCGATATGAAAGTTAAAGTTTAAAGTAGGTTAAGACCGTCAAAGAAACTTTCGATTGAACCTAAGTCGTCTAAGTACCTAGCACAAATTAGTGACCTAATAAAGCAGAGCCTTCGAGTTAGTAATTCTAACTTTAGAATATTATTATTATTGAATTTGTAATAAGTCTAATAAGTACATAAAATTCCCGTGTCGCGTTTGCTGAAGCTTTTCTGAGACGGCTGGACCAATTTTGATCAAATTGTATGTGCATACTGCATAATGGTCAACATCTGTTTTGTATGGCTGATATTATATTATAGAGTTATAATATTAACATTTATGACAAAACAATGTCTACCGGGCCAGCTTGTTATCATAATGTTTTACTCTCTTGGGTTACTAATATTATTATTAGTATTGATAGACAATAATGGTTAAATTTTCTACATGTGGTGTAGAGTGAAACTAATTGTGATAGTACACAAGGAAATCATTTATCTAGAGGAAAGGCGTTTGTCAGTTGTCAGGCCATAAATTAGGTGCTTACAATAATAATTTATCGTACGATTGAAGTTCTTTTTTTTCCAAATAATTTATTTTAGGACGCTCAAACAACACGGTCATTACTCATTAGCGACCACTTTAGGCTTACAATTTTAAATTAAATCATAATAATTAATTAACTTTAGGAATGGTAGCGGGACTAAGGGCCAACCTACACGTACAACAACCACACGACAACTACAACCACACCACAACCACACCACGTGGTCGGGCGAATATTTCGTATTGTAAATGAACTGCGCGGCTAAAATGGTCGCTTTGTTGAATCATGATATGAATCATAATATGATTCAATTCTTTGAAATCGCAAAATGCAACTTTGCTTGCAATTCATTTCTGTATTTTTGTACTGATTTGACATTTGTCAGTTTGACAGTTTTGACAATTCATTTGCTGAATTGATTGAGAGGAATTGCTAAATGTTACCATTTTAGCCCCGCTGGACCATTCACACGTACCACATTTTGCAGTCGTTGTCGACCACTTGTCAGATAACTTGTCAGACGCAACCACGGCCGACCACATCGCAACCACATCCCAACCACGTCGCAACCACATCGCAACCACAACGTTGCGTCGATGCAACGACAGTGCGCGCACACCGCCCGCGCTCTTCCCCCCCTCCGTTTCATTGACTTTCGTACGTAACTACATCGCAACCACATCGCAACCACTGGCGATAACGCAACCACGTCGGCATTTTGTCGGTACCACAACGCAACTGCAAAAAGCTGCAGCGACACCATTCACACGTAGCCACTGCTCGACGACATTTTGTCGATGTCGTGTCAGTTGTCACGTGTGGTTGTGGTACGTGTGGGTTGGCCCTAAGCACGCATCCCTTACGATTATTATTGTCGCGGTGGACACATGCTTATGATTTATATTTTATTTAAGGCTGGATTTATATGCGCCCGCCTGAACGCGCGGTTTCGCAGCTACACCGCGAGATAACAAGCGAATGGATGTAAAGCCGCCATTCCACCGCGGCGCACGTTTTTATTACTTTGACTACGTCAATTCGTGCGTACTGCGTAGCGTGTCCGTGGGTTGCAGTGGACACAGTCACATAATTATTTTCTTGCAAAGCGAAGCTTGACGCACGTGCGTAGTCTCTCCGTGCGCTGCGGTGGACTGGCGGCACGCTGTCTGCTGTCATTTACATACATTTGCTTATCGTTTCACGATGTAGCCGCCAAGCCGCGCGTTCGCGCGGCTGCATATAAATCCAATCCATTAAAACTAGATGAAGTCTGCAACTCCGTTGCGCCAAAATTCGTTTATCGCGCGGGAACCATATATTTTTTCCGGGATAGAAAGTATCCTAAGTATGTCCTTTCCCGGGGCTCAAAGTATATCCATACCAAATTTCAGCAAAGTCGGTTTAGCGGTTTGATCGTGCAGAGATAACAAACAGACAGACGGACACATTTCGCATTTATAATATTAGTATGGATTGTTCTCATTTTTAGGGTTCAACAAGGAACCTTTATAGTTTCGGTCTGTCCGTCCGTCTGTCCGTCTACTTGTCCCCGGTTTTGCTCAGAGGCTATACTATAGAGATATAGAGGCTATAGGGTCTACAAAGCTGTAATTCGGCATGAATGCACATACATATTAATGATGCCGACAAAATGATATAAAAAATCTTTAAAAAATTTTGGTACCTTCCAAATTCCAATACACACTAAGCGGGGATGATTATTTTTTTCGCATTCACCCCACCGTGTAGGGTATAATAGTTAGAAAGATTTTTTAAAATAATTACCGGAATTCAAAGATCATTTTCCTATATTTTAGGGATCTATTTGTGAAATATAAAGTTTTAAAGTGGAAAAAATCGTTGGAGTCCGGTGTCCCCCGTTCTACCTGCCAAACGGTTGCTTCTGGAAATGTGAACAAATTCACGGGAGTAGGAAATATGCTGTATTTAAAAGGAAAACTATCACGGCCAAAAAGACTTCATAAGTTATTGAGTAGAGATCAACTACGATAACTTGGCGCGCCCCACCAAATGACTGTTTCAATGTGTGTAGTCATATCCTTATGAAAGAGTCACAGTACACGTAATATTTCAGTAAATGTCACTTATTACCAAGATTTGTTGATCAACTAATCATAACCAGCCTACCGCGCAAGACAACGCACTTCAAACGTTTTGACAACGCACTTTAAAGGTTTTGAATTTTGGAGGGGCGCGCCATATATCGTAGTTGATCTCTAATACTCGATCAACTAAAAAAAATGTAGGTATACGAAGAAGTATGAAGAAACTTTTCGTTCAAATTCCTTTGAACGTAGCTGAGATGATGTTGTTAGTAGTGTAAAACACGTTATAAATGTACATTCACTGACCATACAAAAATTATCAAAAATTAGCGGTACTACGGAACCCCATATAGCGCGTGGCCCGACACGCACTTTTTCACGGTTTTCTTATTTTAAATACACAGGCCCACGATCCGCTTATGAATCAATTTCTCTGATGTACGTTCTCAAAGCTGATGAAATTTTTATTTCCTTTTTTGAAAGCTTTTATTTCATGAATTCAATACAAACTATGTTTTCGATGCAGTTAGTATAGTAATAGTATTACAAGTTACAAAGTTGTATAGAAATTATAGAATTTACTGTCTAAGGCCTAAGCAGCAGCTCTAAAAGCGTTATTTTTTCAGGTTGCACAGAAATTCGCGCGAGGAAAGTAAATTTTTCCAGGATAAAAAGTATCCTGTGTCATTTTCCAAGACTCAAACGATTTCCATACCAAGCATAAAATCGTGAAGCGGAAATCGTGGGCATTTCTAATAGGAACACAGTCACTAACTCTTTCAGCGCTGCTACTTTCACAGTTAACTTCATACAAAAGCCACACCACCCTAAAGGATTATCACTTAATTTTGTTACTGTATAAGTGAATAATATTGACAAATGACTATAGTTTTTTATTATAATTAGAAACAAAGTAAACAAGGACAGTGGGAGCAGTGAGCGCAAAGCCTTAGCTAGTGGCCGTAACGTAGGTTCGTATCAATGGACCGAAACGTAAAAAACGTTTTGCTGAATAGTTCCATGGCATTTTCCCTAATTTCATTCACGGATTATTAAAACAGACTTTATATTATGTAATTATGTTCTACTATATGTTGACCGAACTTTTTCCACGAGGAAATTCGTTTATTGCACGGGACTCGTAGGTTTTTTAATGACAAAAACTAAAACCGGACTACTAAAACGCGCTCTAAAAAGTACGAAACAAGAAAACCGTTTATAGGGATATGGAATTAATGTTTAAAGGATAGCCGTGGTCGTATGTATGCCCATTTATTATCTACTAGCGACCCGCCCCGGCGTCGCACGGGTATTAAATATATAGCCACTGATAAAATTATGCATATAGCCTTCCTCAATATATGGGCTATCTAACACTGAAATAATTTTTCAAATCGGACCAGTAGTTCCTGAGATTTGCGCATTCAAGTTAGCCCTTTCAAATAATTTTCCCCGTTTTTTCCACAGTTTCTTCTATTTATTCGCTCCTATTAGTCTTAGCGTGATAAAATATAGCCTATAACCTTCCTCGATAAATGGCCTATCTAACACTGAAAGAATCATCAAAATACGTTGCGTAGTTTTAAAGATTAAAGGGAACAAAGGGACATGAGGGAAAAAAAAGTGACTTTGTTTTATATTTATAATATGTATAGATAATGAATCTGTTTTGCTATAAGAGTAGGTGGCATACGACCACGGCTATCCTTTAAACATTAATTCCATATCCCCATAAACTGTTTTCTTGTTTCATACCTTTTAGAGCGCGTTTTAGTAGTCGGGTTTTAGTTTTTTAAACGTTATTTTTATTTCAATTATTTTGGGGCTAAGATTCGCTCGATACATTTTTTAACCTTCCCAACTCCTCAAATGATCGACGACCATAAGGATTTATTTACAATTTATTTGATACTAGTGAGCAAATGAATAGTTATTTATTGTTTCACCAGCTGTTGCCCGCGATTTCGTCTGCGTTAGCATAGCATAATAACGGAGATGGTTAATTTTCTCCTTTTTATGGTCCCTTAGTCAAAGGGTAAAAACGGGACCCGATCACAAAGATAAAATATCAGCCTGTCCGTTCCAGCCGAGAGTGCAGGTATCACATGGTAATCAAATGATACTCAAAAAGTATATGTTTAGTTTAGGGTACAATAATTTCACTTTCATTTTATAGCTTTGTTCCTAAAACAGGCGAATTAAAAGTCAACACTAACGATGCGATTTCGATTTTCAGGAGGGGGGGGGGGGGGAGGTAGGGGGGGCTTCATGCAATAATCAGGTGATTGCAAGCAAACCCGTGGGAAATAGCTAATAAAATTTATATATTTGAAATGTGCTAACAAAGTTCTTTCATGGGGTACCACACAACATAGTCAGGTAAACTTCTTTTTGTTCTATACTTTAAGTGCCCTAGATGGCGCTATAGTCAATTTTACGTACCTAAAGTCATGTAGCCTATAACCAGCAGACAATTAAGACGCTTACAATAACACCTCATTTGTCTAAATAGGTTAAGTAGTTTTAAAGTTACGAGGGAACAGACAAACATCCATACCCACATACATTCATACAGTTCAAAATCATAACCCTCCTTTTTGCTTCGCCGTAGTCGGGTAAAAACTATCTTATGTCTTTTCCCGGAACTCAAAGTATCTCCATACCAAAGTTCTTCAAAATCGGTTCAGCAATTTAGGCGTGAAGAGGTAACAGATAGATTCATGACGTTGGGGTATTTCTCATAGAAACTGATACGATCACATACCTCTTTATAATGCTAAGTACTCACATACGGTTTTGCTCGATCGAGCAATAACATCGAGCAAAACGAGCCGCGGCTCGGAATTTCGTCCACGCATTGAACATTGCTCGATAGTTTTATTCTAAATCGATATAATTAATAACATGTACCTATGTACTTATCAAATGGCTGCCAAGCTGCAAAAAGTGAGAGAGAGTGAAAAAATGTTAGAACCAATTTGACGATAAAATATGACATACATGATACATCATGACATTAAACGATCGGACACCGGTGTTGGGACACATTACAAGTAATTGCATTTAAAGCAATTTCTTCCAGATAACCTAGGTCCTAGACCATAAAATATTATAGGTTTATTGAATATATATATTTTTTAATTTTCATGGATACCCTAGCGCCTAGCCTAAAGGGATATACATTACCCTTTAGGCTAGGGTCGAAGGGGTAAAACAAAGTGGTTTTCCGTTGTCTCTCACTTAAGCTAAGAACATACTACCCAGTGGATTTTGATACCGCTTTTAATAGATCAACGGTCCCTACGTTTATACGTACGTTAAGCGACATGTCAAGAGTGGTGGTTTTCAGGAGAGCGTTTTTAAGATTCAAACTGTTACTGTAGATTACCATAAAACATAAACACAATTATTTTTGTTGATCTGTAAAGCTTAATGTAGGCCGTTTGTCATGATATAACACAATTTAAAATATTTACTGTATTTTCCTCAAAATTGCAAGATGACCGTTTTTACGGCGACAATTCAAGACTGCCCATAACGGTTAAGTCGTACATGTCCGTTTTTTACTTTGGAAGAATTAAAATATTATATTAGGTCCTAAATTCAGTCAGCACTATATAAAATGATTCGTATTGTCATAAATTATAAGTTTATAATATATAAGTAATACAAATTCTGGCTCTTCAGTGAGAAAAACTAAAAAACATATACATATCTTTTTATACGCTGCTAATTTAAGTAGTTTTTTCTATGTTATAATGAACGAATAAAAGGACATGTCATCAATTACTTTAGGTCCATAATGAAAAATTGTAATAAAATGTGATTATTTGATAAATTAAACTGTTTAGTTTTATAAAGTCTACAAAGTTTATTATCAATGTATTAATTAATTCTGTTTTACTAAAGGGTAAAGCATAAACATAATAATGTTGAAGATGAAGAAGACTGACTTAATTAGTAACAAAGTCCATCGTTGCTATGATTTAGATTTTTTATATAATATTTTTGAAAATTTGTCAATGATACTTGTATACGGATATCATGTAGAAAAAAAAACTTTTAACATATTTTACATGTTGTTGAAGATAACGAATGCCCAGATACTTTGCTTTTTTCTTCTTCTTGGTCATTTCGGATACTTGAACAAGGTCAATTCCTTTTTCAATTTTGAGACCTAGGTGACCATTCACGACCTTAGACTTTTATTGTATCTTACATGAACAAATTATTTGAGGCTTCATTATAACTTCTACGGTGGACAAGTCTGGACAGTAAAATATATTTCTGAGTCGATTATTATAGCTTTAACTGACTCTTGAGCTTTTCTGATGGTCGTAATTTTTAGTTTTACCATTGAATACAGCGCTGCATTGATGTAATCGTCTTACACGTTCTTCGCAGGAAGAAAATAGTATTTCATCCCAATTTGCGACTGCCAAATTGACTACAGAACACCTTATCAATTCTATACTAATATTATACAGCTAAAATTTGTTTGTCTGAACGCCCTAATCTCAGGAACTACTTATCCGATTTGGAAATTCTTTCAGTGTCAGACAGCTCATTTATCGAGGAAGGCTATATACGTTATAAATTATAGCGCTATGATTAATACGAGCAAAGAAACAGGAGAAAATGTGAAAAAAAACGGGGGAAATAATTTGAAAAGGCACAACACAACAAACTCTATTGGAGCAAAAAAAATATCCTATAAACTTTTTAATTTCTAGGTTAATCATGCACCGATGTCACTTTAGATTTTTAATATGAACTTTTCCGGAATTTTTTTAAGCCCTTCTCAACCCTACAACCGCGACAGCGATACCGCGTTGTAGAGGGAGTCCATCTATCAAGTGAACAAGGAGTGTTCTTAATAGTTTTTAAATAATTTTATATAATTTATTAGCGTTTTTAATACTGTTTTATATAAAATAAATAACATTAATATTCATAATTAAATAAATACATATCAGACTTCGCTTTCCATCTGTCGTCCGTTCGTCTATCACCAAGCTTTATCTCAAGAATCGCAATAGTAGAAATTTTCACAAATTACGTTTTTTTGTTGGCGATATTTAAAGAAATACAGTAAAATTAAAATAAAATAAATGATTATTGTGGGGGCTTCGTACAACAAACGCGATTTTTTGCCCTATATCGATAACGGTAAGGTCCAGATGGTTGTTCATCATGAAAAGAAGTGTCAGCCTCCGTTGCAACTATTATTTCACGTTGCTGATTATTTATAACATTCAGATGCTCATATTGGTTTCAAATTAATTGAATTTGTGCCACGAGTTCCACTGAAAAAGAACTAAAGTCTCATAATAACTGAACGTAAATGGTAACAAGTACATAAATAATTCGCTACCTTAGAGGTAGAAACGGACATGTATGACATGACGCGGAATGGCGCGTAATTTCCAACGCGGTACAAGACGGTAAGTATAGATGTCCGTATATAAAACAGTAAAATCTAATACAACGCCCAACTTGTCCTCATTTACGTCTTTTTATCTTTGGAATTACTTGTGATAGAAAAATAATAATAATGTAGGAATATGCGTCTCATTGTACGGAAATGCATGATGCAATAAAATTTTTTTGCTATTTTGGACATGACCTTTTATACGTAGGGACTGTCGAGATAGTGATCCAAGTAAAAAAAATACGCGTGGCACTCGGGGACTGCCGGGAATGCATTGCATGGATTTTATCGACATGCAATTATTATTCGCATTCGCCTAGTCGCACGCACACAAACACCGTGCCGTTAGACGATGCCGGTCGGGGGGGGGGTGTTAGGTTTATTTTCGTTACGGAATATCTTGATTGGATGAAAAAGCTTGAGAAAGATTTTATGAAATAAAAAAAAGTACTTACATAATAAGATGAATATTGGCTTTACCACTTTGCTTTAAGTAAGTATAAAAGAAGCAAATTGTTTTATAGCTATTTTTATTCTAGACAGTAACTGTAAAATAATAATTAACTGTAATATACTTTGTAGTTAAAGTTACATTTTTATTTGCTACCATTAAATATATTATCCGTAACGAAACTGACAATAGTTCAAGAACACTTTGTCGTTGCAAAATTATAAATTGTTCACAATGCATGCTAGTCCGGGTTCCTTAGAACAATTTTTTTTTTATTACTATCAAGCAAATTTTTAGCTTCATTTTGATAAGACGAACAACAATTTCCTTTCCGAAAATTCTCGAAAGTGGTTGTCAACATGAGAGATAGAAGGGATTGAATATTTCGATGTGACGGTCCTAAAATATGGATTGTTCTATTTGTAGGGCAATATTACTCAATATTGTATTACAATTTACAACTTAATATTGTTTAACTGTAATTAACCTATCAATATAAAAAGTCAGCTAGTTAGGGTTCCGTTTTAGGGTTCTGTAATCAACAAAACTTGGTTGACTACGGAACCCTAAAGGCTAAAACGGAACCCTAATCTTTTATACAGGGTGTAACAAAACTAAGTGTTAATTACTTAAGGCTGTGTATATGTTGTGTAGCGCTGAAAAACCCAATATTTTTAGGATTCCGTAGCCAAAATGGCAAAAAACGGAACCCATATATATTCGTCCTGTCTGTCTGTCTGTCTGTCTGTCTGTCTGTCCGTCTGTCCGTCCGTCCGTCCGTCCGTCCGTCCGTCCGTCCGTCCCAACATATTCCAAAAATAAAATTGCGTCCTCTAATAAATGCAAAGCAAATGTAACATTTCAATGGACTACGAGCTTAGCTCGGTATTCGATAGAACACGAATAAAGGTGAACGCAGATTTGGCCGCACCGCACGCACCGCAGTCGCCGCATTCGGAATTTTTTATATAAAGTTATAGGCAAGCTCGCATACCTACCCGCGCCGCAGTCTTCGCAACTTCTACATTCTTTATATGAAGAATTCCGAATGCGGCGACTGCGGTGCGTGCGGTGCGGCGAAATCTGCGTTCACCTATAAATGACATTTTATAAAAATGATTCTTAGCTAGATTGATTTATCGCCCCCGAAACCCCCTATATACTAAATTTCATGAAAATCGTTGGAGCCGATTCCGAGATTCCAATTATATATATTAATATGACATATTAAATACAATAATTGCTCGTTTAAAGATATAAGATAAGATAACAAACTAAGGGTCAGTTCATAGCTGAAACAAGATGACAAAACGCGACGCAACAATGTATAGTCTGTAAAGAAAGTGAAGAACTTAAAAAGTGGCAACATCGTAGTGTCATCCCTTTCAAATCATTCTAAGAAAAAAGGGGATGACACTACGATGTTGCCACTTTATCATTTCTTTATTTTCTTGACAGACCATACAGAAAATTTTGTCATCATTCTATACAGAGTGTAACAAAACAAAGTGCTGATACAATTTATTTTTTGTCGCTAGCTATACATCAGTAATCAGTATATCTAAGTCTCGTCTCGTTTCGGTGTGTTCTGACCCTAAATGGAAATAAAAAAATGTATCTAGACGTCAAGTTGTCTACATCAGCTCGCCTGTAGACAACAATTTTATAACATTTTCAAGCAACTTACATCCGCTATTTAACAGTTTCTAGCACCGTGCCAAACGCCTTGGCATTCATCAAAGTCCATTTGATTATTCGAAAAAGGCCAAAATTTTGATTGTGATTTGTGTTGATTGCATTTCAAAACAACTGCATAACGGTGTTGATAACGTTAGTTAAATCTTGCAGTTATTGTAATCTATACTTTAATATTATAAAGCTAAAGAGTTTATTCGTTTAAACGTAGTAATCACAGTAATGACTTGTTCGATTTTATGTAATTTGCCACAGATATAGAGTAACTAGAATACTTTTCGCGGGAAAGTGTACGGTTTCCGCATTTTGCTTATTTACGCGGTCGGAGCCACGCGAAACATCTATTATTAACGTGACGTCTCCATTAATTAATTAAATAATACAAACGGCCTCATCTCTGAAAGATGAAAGGTCTCTCATGAAAGTGACTCTCACCGCTTGGACGGTACGTCAGAGGCTCGGGCGAATGTGACAGGCATTTTTCAAACTCGTCCCACTGGTCCCACTAGCCCGTCCCAAGAGCGCTCGACGCCGCATCACTCCGCGACTTCTATGATAGCTGAACTGATACAATGCCAATGCCACTCGTCCCAATACTATTTTTGTTCTATCCGCACAGGTGGTGGTGATATTGAAGTCTCCGATTGTTGCTAGCCACTGTTCTCGCCAGAACTCGTGGCATCATTGACAAGTATAGGAAGTTGAGTTGCGCGGATCTCGGAAATCATTTTTCTAGATGCTGCAAGTGCTAATTTCGTACGCGTGAAATTTTGATAGTCGTGCGGGAAAAGTTTTTCCGTGATGAAAACTATGTCCTTATCCGAGACTTGTGAGTTTTTTTTCTCATAGACCACTTGAAACATTTTGCTGGATCCGGTCTAAACCGTTCAAGCCCGGTCTAAAAAGCGTATAGCGTATTCACCCAACGGTTGGACCTTTACTTTTTTAACCGACTTCAAAAAAAGGAGGTTATCAATTCGACGCGTATGTATGTAATATTTCCAGAACTGCCCAGTTTTTGTATATGTTAATCTATGACAGCTTCTGAACAAATGTGCCAAATTTCAAAAGTGTATGTATGTATGTATGTTTTTATGTTTGTGCACGCATATATCCGGAACCACAAGTCTGATTTTAGTGATTCTTTTTTTATTGTACTAAATATTGTGGAACTCAGGGAATACTGCAAGTTTAATCAAAATCGGTTCAGTAGTTTTTGAGATAGGGAATTTTAATTCTTAATTACATACAAAAAAAATATATATTTTTAAAATACTATTATTGTAATCTAAATTTGACTCACAATTCACAGTACAAGGAACCAATAACCTTCGCTTCGGGATGGTAAAACCCGAAATTAAATATAAAATAAAGTAAACGCAAAATATATTTTCTTGTTTTGTAGCTATTTAACACAAAAATTACCACACTTTTACTTATTTCTGAATCTCCTCGCTCTGTAATATTTAATCTGCTATTAATATTATATTGTCTGCCTATATTCATAGGAGAAGTCAAATCGGGTCACCTAATTTCTATAGACCCCCGTTAACGACTCGTGGACACCCATTTTTTTTCCACGCAAGCTATCCCTATCGTGCTCCTGTGAACCCCATAGGGTCCACCGACCACTTTGGGAATCAATGTTATATACCTTTGACATAATATTTATTATACGCCATTGGTACGTGAATGTATTAATGAACGCTGATCAATCTGCGACCGTGCAAAATAGTGTAAAAAAACTGTAAAAAATCATGATGTGGTGATCTGTGCATAAATTTATTAAAATATCTCAACATTAGTTACTAATTGGACCTATTTATGCATACCGGACTCAACTCACACGATGACAGTTCTGAGAAAAAGCCGTTTTTATTAAAATTGTGTATTCTTTAAAACTGATTGTTATTTTAAGTAAAGTTAATTTACAATAGTATATTTGGTACTTTATTCTATGCGTACAAACATAAATCTTTTAAAAATTACTACTATTTCCAACAAAAATTAAACAAAAACAGGAGGGTTCCTTTTAGAAAAACTATATTAGTGTGGGATACATATAATCCAAAGCGAATCATCTCTTTAGATTTATTACACAAGTCAACAGGATTTTCGTGCATGAGATCTGTGCACCCGATTTGGATGTCTAACATCTAATTAGTTATAGAAACAACGATTTTAACTTATAAAATTTGCTTTTAAATAAACTGAGGCCTCATGAACTTTCAAATTTTGAAGAAAACCGGCATTTTTTTCTTTCGGTTATGTAGTAATAGAATGAAATATATATTCATTATTTTTTAGTTTATATGCTTATATTCCCAAAAAAAAGATTGAAATGAAAAAAATATGTAATTTAGATTCAAAACTTAATATTTTTTTGTATCTAGGTGAGCATAGCCTAAATATATCTTGTTGTATGCTTCGGCAGTAAGTACCTACCTGATATAATGTGGCGTTCCTACTTTTTTCTGGTTTTTACAAGGACGTTTAAAACTAAATGATGCCTGCAACTCCGTTTCGCCAAACTCGTTTATCGTGCGGGAACCGTACATTTTCCGGGATGAATTGTCCTTTTCCGGTACTCAAAGTATCTGCATACCAAATTTCAGCAAAATCGGTTCAGTGGTTTGGGCGTGAAGAGATATCAAACAGACAGACAGATAGACAGACAGACGGACAGACAGACAGACAGACAGACACACTTTCGCATTAGTAGTTCAAGCAATGTTGCAAAAATCTTAATGTAAAAAATAATAATAATATAACAAAAAAAATAGTAATGGAGTATCTTACATTGCCATTTTACAAAATAATGAGCCACAATCGAACCTTCATTAAATAATGTGTAATGTAAAATTTGTCCATTACATTACTGTAATAGACAAATTTTACATTATTCATTTAAAAGTATTGTAAGTATAGTAGAAGATTCGTCCTTGAAGTTTTGATGTCTCCGATTTAGTCCAGATTCGGGGAGGGGGTAGCCGAGGTATTGCCTTTGAGGTTGGAAGAAACCCCGTTCCTCTAGGCCTATTGGGAGCGGAGTTATGGCTACTTTTGTAAGACATTTGACAGTTGCCGAGCTGTCAATGTCAAAGTTTGAATGCTTGTAACTCGGCAACTATTTGTCCTGGATATGGGGTTCTTCGGCTTGTTCTTCCTGGATTTTTCTCCTCTATTCGATCCTGGCTTCAGAATTGAGACAAAATTTGATGTCTCCGATTTAGTTCAAATTCAGGGAGGGGGTAGCCGAAGTGTTACCTTTCATGTTAGAAGAAACCCCGTTTCTCTAGGCCTATTGGGAGCGGAGTTATGGCCGCTTTTGTTCGACGTTTGACAGTTACCGAGCTGTCAATGTCAAACTTTGGGTGCTTATAACTCGGCAACTGTTTGTCCTGGATATGGGGTTCTCCAGCTTGTTCTTCCTGGATTTTCCCCCTCTATACGATCGTGTCGTAACGGTCGTGTGTGCGCAATACACACAACTCTGGTTTCAATGAAACCAGGCCAGTTACGCAGGAGTAATTTTATAGTGCCCAAGTGTGTGCGCAATACACAAGAGCACTTTGGTTTTTTTTTTTAATGAAATAAGGGGGCATACGAGCAAACGGGTCACCTGATGGAAAGCAACTTCCGTCGCCCATGGACACTCGCAGCATCAGAAGAGCTGCAGGTGCGTTGCCGGCCTTTTAAGATGGAATAGGGTAATAGGAGAGGGTAGGGATGGGAAGGGAAGGGAATAGGGGAGGAAAGGGAATAGGGTAGGGGATTGGGCCTCCGGTTTCACGCCGGTTTTCTGTGAGAACGTGATATTTCTCCGGTCGAGCAGGCCCATTCGTGCCGAAGCTCTCCCACGTATGAGTTTCAATAAAACCGGGCCAGTTAAGCAGAAGTAATTTTATAGTGCCCAAGTGTATGCGCAATACACAAGAGCATTATTCTTTACTCTCGTAACCTAACGGAGCGGAAGACCGACATGACTGGTGAGAGATCAGGTGCACGACCGACTTTTTACACGGGCACACACTTGGGCACTATAAAACTTTTTACTTCTTATTAATTTTGCTCTATAATGGTATGGAACCCATCGTGCGCGAGTTCAACTCACACTTGACCGATTTCTTTTTAAATGTACCTAAGTAAACAAAATATATTTTTTTTTGGTTTTGTGTTTTTCTTTAGGCACGGTATGAAAATAATAATTTCTAAGTGTTAGCCACTGATATTGAATATCTAGTTCTATTACTTTAAAAAAGGCAGTTTTTGAAACAAACTTTATAATAATATTGCGTTTTTGTGTTTTGTCCAATAACTGGTACTGTCCAATCACTAGTCGTTTTACCCTTACTTGGATAACCATAACATAACGAAAAAAAGGGATATGTCCCTTTTGTGTCGGGCCTGTGTCACAATGAGTCTTTGTAAAATATTAAGAATTAAGCCTTTTTTAATATGCAAACAGCAACCAAGTCGCATGCTTCTACTTGCTTAATTAAAAAAAAAATCGAGAGACCATGTACCTAGTTTGGATCTATGTAAAAAAAACAATACTCATTAATTTGTTAGTTGGTAACTTTGTTGTGAAAATGTTTTGTTCTGAAAAAATTGTTAGATTAGTACGATCTTCATAGGGTCGATAAAAGGGCCATTTTGGAATACTTCTGCATTATTAACTCAATTTTGGCAATGGTGTGGATTGGACTCAATTTGCATAAATAGGGTCAATTATGTATGGCTGGTATAAATACTCCAAATTTTGACAGCCAACCAATCACAGAGCCTGAACCGTGTCTTGAGACCAAGATGCATCTTGAGTACTGACTATTTATACCAGCCTAGGTATATTTCCCTAACTATCTATGTACCTGTCTTTCCTCTGCAATAACTAACACTAAATTGCCATGAATATGTCCATGTCTTTAAACGTTTGTGATCAAACAATCTAACACAGATACAGATATGTTTCAGTGTTTTATATTGGTATCGAATGACCTATATTACGCTTCATTGATGTCTGGAGAGTCTGTCACATCCAATACCATTTTATTTGCACTAAAAACTGCAACACTAGGCTGCATATTGAAAACTTTTTTACTAGATAGTTCCCCGCAACTCGTATCTTTGTTTACTGCGGTAACAGTGGATTTGCCCGGGACAAAAAATATTTACAACGAAATATAGAAACTCTTCTTTTGAAATTCGGTTTAAAAATTATCTTTAAGGCGCTATATTAAAAGTAATTTTACCGCAAGGGCAATTTTATACTTAATTTGTATGACTATAAAGTTGTAAATACGCTGCGGCCAGAAGCTATCGGCTTGCTCTGAAAACATGCGAAAAACATTTTAATTATTTAAAAAATAAGTAGGAGCATTTAAGCAAAGTGCTTCTATACGATTTTGAGTTGCAAAGGTGTCTATCAATTAGACTAATTTCCTACAATACATCTATTTTCTTTTAGAAATAATCTTCAAATTTTGTATTTATAAGAGGTCATTTCGATCGATTAATGTATCGGGGCAAAATAGATTAATCGGGTTCTTCTCAAACCTAGATAAGGCTATGAAGATATGTATATCTCATTACCAGATTTGTAACATTTCTGAGGGTCCTATAGTATTACGTCAAAAAGGACAGTTTTTTCAACATAGCGCCTTAAGAGGAGGGGAGGGTGCTATTTTTGTAGTCACTCGAGCGTCACGAAGACCTAGTAGATTTTTTACATTAGGTAAAACTGATAAAAAAAATAATTAGGGCGTTTTTTATTTTCGCGGTGGGTTCAGAAACTGCAGCCATTTTAAAATTTTGAAACAGAAAATATATCCAGAAAATCGCTTATAGTAAATTATAAATATATTTTAGACAACAATGACTTGAACATTTCCTTTAGTGCAAAATAAAATATCTGCGAAGCTTTATTTTTTTATATTTTAAAATGTCCCTACAGGCTTACCTAACCTTTGAGTCGTCAGTGCTTTATATGGAAGCTTCTTTGGGGTATACTAAACATTAATATTACCCTATCTTAATCTGACAGATCCGATGACTTTGCAATATTAAAAAAAAATAATAATAACCCACCACATCTGATTTCTATACCATGATAACAGACACATGTCGGAAGCCTATACAAGCTTAATCTGACACGCTCGAGTTACTCCAGAAATCCCCTCTTCCTCTCCCGAATTAAAAGAAAATATAATCACTACGTTTGCTATCAATGTAAGCTGTCACTTCATAGACACCTGTTTTACCCATACCTTCCTGTCAAGTATAATTTTACACCAAATTATGAATTATCGCTGACATCTTTTTTAATGTCAGTACATCCACGCCCTATGTCAACATCCAAAGGAAAAAACATCCTGTAACGCCGCACTCGGAGACAATAATAATTATTACTGATAAAAAAAAGACGGGTTGCACTCCGGAAGTGCCGGCAGAAGTGAAAACTTGATTATTAACGTTGTGCATTTTTTAACCCATTTTTTAATGAAAATCGATTTTTTAAAAATCGTTTTTTTTAATTAAGTAATCGAAACCCTTACAATCAATATTTCAATTAAATTTCAATTAAATTTCAATCAAGTTTCAATCAAGTTTCAATCAAGTTTCGATCAAATTCAAATCGAGTTCGAGTTCGATACAAAACACTACTAACTCTACAACCGTCTTACGGTTTTTCCAAGGTTTTTCGATCAGCACGCTTGAATCGCCTCACAAGTCACAACACACGCGTAAAATTACAATGCATTTTTTAATATGTTGTTTCATTTACGCATTGACTTAAGAAACAAGCATTTACGTCTCACGCAAGTTTGAAATTCTATCTGCCACCAGGTGCCGCTATGTATGTGTCAAATAGTCAAATTATCGTTTGACACGATAGACGAAGGACCCTACATGGTTAGAGTTTAGACCAGCACGAGTCGGCGCATGAGTACCGAAAACTATTCCACCTCAATTTTTTTATGCGATCCTCTTAAAATTGCCCTCCTGATGATATAAATGCATGTTGCCATGGTGCAACCTGGTGCCATATTGTTTAAACAAACATTGTTTAAACAATTGCAAGGAATTGTTATTTTTCAACCGGACAATTTTTTTTTATCTGGGGGCACGGCAGTGCCCCAGCCAAGCTTTTTAGCAAAGGCACGGCCGTACCATACTTTTCTCAAAGCGTTTCGTGGCTATTTCACACCACCTTTATCTTCGATGTTAACAAAGCTAGAGATTTAGGATTTCGGTCACTAGGAGCAAGTATTAAAACTAGCTTAACCTCTAAATTACATGAAATTTCGATAAGTAGTTTAATAGTTACGGATGGTCAAAGTTACTACATTTTGTCACTGACTGACAGATCATCAAAATTCTAAGGTACTTCTAGCAGACTTAGAACCTTGAAATTTGGTACCCGGATAGGTATTTATTCACAATGAAAGGAAAAATTATAAAACCGGCGAAGTGCGAGTCGGACTGGCGTATATAGGGTTCCGTACCGTAAATTTGTATGGGAGCTACCCTTAAATAATAAGTTTATTTAATTTTTATTATTAATTATTAAAGTTAAAATACAATTGAGTATTTTTTTAAATTTTCAAAAACCTTACTGTTACCCTTAGTTGGTTTGGTTGGTTTGGTATTTGACGAAGTTTAGAGATCTTTGTTTGACGTCCATATGTGGAAGGCCGTATTTGCCTTTATTTGCATAAACAAGCAAATAAAGGCAGATATTACAAACGTATAAAACGCAACAAATAGCCAATAGCAAAGTATACAAATAGCCATGTGAAGTGCCTCCAATCTAGGGTTGCCAGCCTCAAATTTAAAAAACCAGGATTTGAAGTTGGAAAAACCAGGACAATTCAGTAAAAAAACAGGACACATTAAGGGGGCGACTAACCGAAAATTGTCGATTTTATAATTCATTTTCATACTTGAAAATAAGCCCCAAATTGTTTCATTTTCTAAACATAGATAACATTGTGGATATAGAGCAAAAAAGGGGAAAAAATCGTGTCTTGTTGTATGAGGCCCCTCATTAATAATTTATTTTATTTTATTTGGACTATTAGCTTTTATAACGACACCAGAAATACATAATTTGTAAAAATTGCAACTATCTAGCTATTGCGGTTCTCGAGATCCAGCCTGGTGACATGCGGATGGGCTACAGACAGACAGCGAAGACTTATTAATAATAGGGTCCCGGTTTCATCTTTTGGACATGGAAATCTAAAAACTGTAAAATAATAATATTATACTTTATTAAGTAAATCAAAGTAAAGATTTTTATGTTTGTATCTTTGCAAGAACAGTAGCTGTAGGTACCGTATGAGTTTTGACTGTATATTTATTTTACGTATTAAAATTCTATTTAAATATAAATACAATCAGTACTGCGTTATGCACTCCTTACTCGCTCGATATATTATAATAATATGGGAGTTTTAAGTTATCACATGAAATAAGTCGTGCTCCTTTCCTGCGAGGAACGTCAAGACGCTAACATCAGTGCTACTATGTATTCAACGGTAATTCTATAAATGACCACCTTCAAGTATTCAAGCTTAAGAGTAAATAATATATAAATATAATAATCAACTCAGAACTCAGGAGTATTTACGTTACGTTGTCCAGTGTCCACCTATAGAACTAAGCCTCAAAGAAAAAATATAAAGGAGGTAGAGAATGCGCGCTAAGCTAAGTACAGAAAAGTTATAACGTGACCTAAAAAGAAAAGAAAATAACCTTAAAAAAAGAAATGAAATCCCATAAAAAACATGAAATGTAAAAGGAGCCAAGCAAAATATTGCATAGCTATTCAATACTTCTGTCGTAAAAAAAATTCAGATCACATTCAAGCCAAGCCTTAAACTTATTTTGTAATTTAAATCAACATTCAGTAAATGTATCAATAGATTTCTTTATTTTATAATTATTATTGTGGCTTGGCAATGAGCATTAGAGAAATAATCAGCGACTAATTGGATTTGTTGGGTACCATCGGTCACATACTAAAACACTTTAACGCTTGCCATCTGTGTAAGTCCTAATAAACTCCTAATAATAATATTCATTTTTATATGACGTATTTGTTTCTCTTGTGCTCATTGCCAAGCCACTATAATAATTATGAAATAAAGAAATCTATTGATACATTTACTGAATGTTGATTTAAATTAAAAAATAAGTTTAAGGCTTGGCTTGAATGTGATCTCTTTCTACGACAGAAGTATTGAATAGCTATGCAATATTTTGCTTGGCCCCTTTTACATTTCATGTTTTTGATGGGATATTCTTTATTGAAACACCAATAAAAAAGGTCCTATGACTTTTTACGATAAAGTTAATATTTTTAAAGATATGAATTTTTAAAGGTTTGAAAAATCTCAAATTTGGGTACATTCGACTCATGAAAAATATATTAAAAAAAATAATAATGTATAAGTAATATACATTTTAAAATTCTCTATACAATAATTAATAATATCGTTAGTAAAGGTTTAAAAAAATTTAATTGTTTATATACTTTTTATCTTAGCAAAAGTATACAAAAAATTGTGTTTTTTTGTATGGGAGCACCCCCTTAAACATTTACTTTATTTTGATTTTATTATTAATTATTAAAGTACAAATATAACTAAGGATTTTGTGAAATTTTCAAGTGCCTAGCTGTTACTATTATTGATTACGAGCAAAAAAGGCCAAAAAAAAATTACGTTTCTTGTATGGGAGCCCCCCTTAAATATTATACTTTATTTTATTTTTAGTATTTGATGTTATAGCGGCAACAGATATACACAATCTGTGAAAATTTCAGAAGTCTAGCTATAGCGGTTTTTGAGATACTGTCTGTCCGTTTGTCTGTATATCTCCAGGCTGTATCTCAAAAAACGCTATAGCTAGCTACTTCTGAAATTTTCACAGATTGTGTATATCTGTTGCCGCTATAATAGTAGGGGAGGTAGTGCTAGCGTTCGCTAAGTCATTTCATACCGACCAAATTTTTGTCCAGCGGTAGCTTAATATTTATCAATCAATATAATCAGCGTCAGTCGCCGCACCCGTGCAGTGGTGGAATGTTAACTGAGAGTATTTCAAAGTTGTAAAAAAAATAGTTGTGAAAAGTGATTTTATACCGAATGAAACATTGATGGATGATTATTGAGGTCATGTTTAACCAAAAAATCACCGTCAGCCGTATTGCAGACGGGGTATTCAACGTCAGTCGCGCTACTGAACATGTAAATTTTTTTTAATATAAAGTCATTTTATACCGTACAAAATTTATATTATTATAGGTGAATGTTTCTACTTTGTAAATAATAAAGAAATCCGTCAGTCGCTAATACGATGGTGGAAAAACCGTCAGCCAGCGATATAAGTTATGATATTTGTGAAGAAGAATTATATACATTTTACTTTAAAAGCGCCATCTGTTGTTATATACTAAAACTAAAATAACACCTACCGAACCTAAACGTGTATAATCTAGATATGAACCTTTATTACGTGCGAATTGGGATCTTTTTAATGTCAATTCAATACGATTCCCAACAACAACTTTGAGATGCTCTCAATTTTTATTTCACCCATTATGAAGTGGCTGACGATCAAAGCTGTTATGTATTAATGGAATACTATTATTGTACGATTTTCGCTCGGTATGAAATGACTTTTTAAACTGAGCGCGACCTCCCCTACCATAAGGACAAATACTATAAATAAAATAAAGTTATTATTTAAGGGGGGCTACCGTACAAGAAACGTGATTTTTTTGGCCGTTTTAGCTCGTAATCAATAATGGTAACAGCTAGGCACTTGAAAATTTCACAAAATTCTTAATTATATTTGTATTTTAATAATTAAAATAAAGTAAATGTTTAAGGGGGGCTGCCATACAAAAAAACAATTTTTTGTCTACTTTTGCTAAGATAAAAAAAATATATAAACAATGAATTTATTTTAAATCTCTATTAACGATATTATTAACTATTGTATAGAGAATAAAAAAAACTATATAACTTAGACATTATTACTTTTTTAAATATACTTTTCATGGGTCCAAAGTACCCAAATTTGAGATTTTTCGAACTTTTAAAAATTCATATCTTTAAAAATATTAACTTTATCGTGAAAAGTCATAGCACCTTTTTTATTGGTATTTTAATAAAGAATATAAAAAAAAATTGTCCGGTTAAAAAATAAAAATTCCTTGCAATTGTTTAAACAATGTTTGTTTAAACAATATGGCACCGGGTTGCACCATGGCAACATGCATTTATATCATCAGGAGGGCAATTTGAAGAGAATCGCATAAAAAAATTGAGGTGGAATAGTTTCCGGTACTCATGCGCCGACTCGTGCTGGTCTAGGTGGCAAACTACGTGGCAAATATAATTTCAAACTCCCTAATTGAAGTCTGTCAATATAATACAAATTTAAAAAATGCATCTAAGCGTCGCGTTGCGGTCTGAATTGACCCTTAGATGTCTTTGCTTGGGGTCATGTAGACCTTAGTATATTGTCTAATGTCAATGTCAATCAATAAGAGAGTTGTTAGGTGAAACGAAGCCTCAAATCGATTTAACTGCGTCATTTAACTATCTCAAGTAGAGATGTTCCAATCATGACTTCGGTCGACTAGCCGACTATCCGATTAGTCGGTTGCAAAGATGCCGACTAGTCGGCTGATTAGTCGGCCAAGCCGATCACGGTTTCAGTTGTTTATGCTGATTCGCGGGTAAGACACACACCGCGCCTACGAACGTGTCGGATTGTGTTCTGTTTACTTCGCGTATTGTTTTTTTATATTGTTGATGGTTTTTCAGTATATATTTTATTATTGTTCATCATGTGCACGCTATCTTGATTTAATAATGCTTAATTTGTAATAAAAGATATATAAAGCTAGTAATTTCAGAAGCTGAGACTGCCTTTACACTAGCGTTTGTCCAGCGTAGGCGTTCGATGAACGTATGCGCAGCGCAGACGCCGTGACAACGCAGCGCGTGCGTCGCGTTGTCGTCGCTTCTTATACTGGAACAATCAGTTCGCGCACTAGCACCGCCTACTGAAGAAACTGTGTAGTGTCTAGCGTCTGCGCCGCGCTAAAGCAGCGTTTAATTAATTCTGCGCTGCGCATACGTTCATCGAACGCCCACGCTGGACAAACGCTAGTGTGAAGGCAGCCTTAATAAGTTATCAAGGTTTTTCTTTAATGTAATTCTAATAATAGTAAAATAGTATAGTATAGTAATAGTATAGTATAGTATAGTAAAGTCGGATAGTCAGCGCTTTTTGCCGAATAGTCGTCGACTACGATAGTGGCCGGATAGTCGGCTTTACCAACTAGTCGGTGACTAGTCGTCACATCTCTAAACTCCAGGTATTAAACTTTGTTACATAAGATCAAGAAAGTTCAGCCTCTCAATGTTAAGTTAGCTGTGTAATGAATATATAGCTTTAGGGGTGTATGATGTATCCGACATTAGTTAGTGCCCCGACAATATTGTATCTTGAGCTGAATTACGAGAATAGATATACTGCTGAATACTGAGCTATTGAGGCTTCCCCTCATATTGACATAGTACGGCTATTATTGATAACTATTGCCACTATCATTGCGAAGCTGTTGGCATTATTAGATTAATATTAGCTGGGAAATTCCTGAACCCTATACTGTAATACACTTTATATATCGGACACAGTTGTATAATATTATAATATACATTTATGTCAGATGACAGAGATATATTATCTAAGTAGGTGTAAAGGCCTGTATTCACTTTGATTAGTGCAAGTGCAAGTGACTAGTAATTGAGGCAGTGGAGTGCAGGTGTGGAGTGCAAGTAGTGTCCAATTCTTGTTTAGTGGCTCTCTCAGACCAATAAAAAAAGAAAGACGGAGTATTTACAGATAATGGCGTGAAGTCGCTGTTGATCAATGTGTGCGTCACGCTAGGCGTGCGCTTGTGTGCAAAAAAATAATGTTGCCAACTCAGGGTTTCAGATTGTCAAACTCCCATCCTGTTGCAGTCTTATTAAACTACTAAGTAATGACTACAAAAGTTGCTATCAAACTAGATTGTTAATCATCATTCATTAGTAATTGCTGAAAAAGTAAATACTTAAATATCTATATCTAATAAATTGTGTGTTTCAACTAAGAACAGACAGACAGACAGACAGACATACATACATACAGACAAAAATTGTAAAGAATGTTGTTTTGTGTATGCAGTATGTATCGTATACAGATTAATATGCAAATAGTAAAAAAATCTTTCAATACTACAAACAGACACTCCAATTTTATTTATATTAATAGATTTTAAATGAATAACGAATTTTATGTTAAAAATAAACATTTGTCAGGATAATACAGCACGTAATAATATTTTTCCCCTATTATGGGGAAAAATGTCTTGCGACCAACATGCAGCACTGGTTGAGGTTCTGTGTTCCGAGACTCCCGAGACAATTTTTAAAACTAATAAATTAAATTCGTTATTTCGGTGGTAATACATAAATATTCAACTAATTACTTGTGAAACGTAATCCCACAAGGTTTCTTTTGAGCACAAGAATTGTTTTTGCACCATTTAACGATGCAGGACGGCATATTTTGATATTTCTTGACACAGATGAAAACGACATGCGCCGTCACTCG
Source organism: Lysandra bellargus (assembly GCA_905333045.1). Taxonomy (NCBI): domain Eukaryota; kingdom Metazoa; phylum Arthropoda; class Insecta; order Lepidoptera; family Lycaenidae; genus Lysandra; species Lysandra bellargus. Next base: position 12,564,065 of record HG995319.1, on the reverse strand, counting down.
TTGAAACCGGAATGGCGGGCGGCTGGCTTCCTATGGCCGTATCGGCTTCCTAATGCCTACCTCACCGCGTAGAATGGATGGCTCTGTCTATCTTTTTTTATTGGTCTGAGGTGGCTCTTTAGTAATTTAATTTAGTAAATTCAGTAGTAGCTGTCAACACGAGCGTCCAAGTTTCAAAAATAAAACTGCTATTTTGACATGTTCTTCATTTTTAATATTGGTTTTATTAAAAACTATTTGACCATAAAGTATTTTTATATGTATATTATATTTTCTAACTTCCATAGTATTTTCATCGTCATCTTCTCTATAGTATTTGCGTGGAGAACTAACATACATAGACCCTCACTGACTTTTATTTTTTATATTATAATTTTAAAATGTCCTATTGCCAGTGCATCAGGCAGCTGTGACGGTTTATTTATACTAGTCCGGCTGCCAATGTTACTATGAAGAGTGTCTAATGAAATGTTTTTATGTAATTCGCTAAATTGTTATTAAATGAATTGTAAATGGTATATAAATAAATAATATATAAAACTTCTTCATCGTAATAGTAACTTACGCGTTCCGCTGGTTTCGTCGCTCGTCGCTGGCGTCGTCTAATGGCTCGACTGGCAGAGACAGCTCGTCTTTGTCGAACTGCACTCGTCGGTCGTCGTCCTGGGGACTCCCCGCTGAGCCTGACGACCACGCCCCCGACATCTGGACATAATTACAAAACGTCACAACGTGATATTATTATGACACAACGTGGCGACACAATAATATTGTGGCGTCACGTTGCGTTCATTTGGCGTCGCAACACGTGAGGTTTAGTACACATTGCGTTTTTCCGATTTCATGCACATAACACAGGAAGATACATTGTAGGTAAATAGACAGACTTGCCGGCCTTGCCGCCCTCGATGTTGGGCTTCTAAAATCGCATCTCAAGTGAATGCAACTTGTGATAACGTCGCAACTCACAACACAAGACTTATCTTTTAAAAAATAACAATATCTACATTAGTTGCCATAAAATGCTGCGAAATGAAATTGCTTGCCCCGATCACAGTTTAGAGAAATTAAAGGCGCTATTTGGGTTCTTCATATAAGGCCGCGTCCTCATCAGACACGGCGCGACGCCGGCACCGTGTTACGGCACGACGCCGCCACCGTGACACGGTGCCGTAAACGGTGCACCGCGCGCCGCTATTCTGGTGAAACTTTCGAACAAAAATTGTGTCCAAACTTAAACGAGGCATATGAAAATACATATCAAAGTCGCGTAATGCAACCAGGTGTGAACAAAATGTAAAAGAATAATGTCTTATAAAAACACAAATATGTGTACATAATGTATAGATGTAAACAATAAATAAATAAGTGTAGAAATTGTCCCAAGTGAGGGGCCAATAAAAAAAAGTCATTGTATACCGAGGAATTTTAGCGCTGCATATTTCCTTCTGAAATCACTTCCGTCTGGGTTCATTGTATAAATATACGGATTTACCCAAAATTTCTTCTGTTTCTGTTTCTTATTCAATCTTGGTCTTAGTAACAACAAGAGAATAATTCTTTCGCGATCCATATCCAGACAAGCACTTTCGTTCGAGCGCAAATATCGACTGAATAGGGACGCAAAGTACGCGGCACCGTGATACGGTACGGCGCCGTACCGTATCACGGTGGCGGCGTCGTGCCGTAACACGGTGCCGGCGCCGCGCCGTGTCTGATGGGGACGCGGCCTAATGCGAGACCGCACTAAGCGACACTACGCTATAGAATCGCGACGCGACAAGACACATTACATATTTGTATGAAACTATGAAATCGTATGAGCATTATAGCTCATACGATTACAGTGTAGTCGTACTACATGGCAGCTGAGCAACGCGAATCGGACCGCAACGCGACGCGTAAATGCATTTCTAAATTTGTATTGAATTGACAGACCTGCAGGGCGTCTCAACTCTCACGCAATTGAAGTGTGCCGTCGCGTTGCGTTGACCCTAAGGGTCAATTCAGACCGCAACGCGACGCGTAGCTACCGTGAGATGCATTTCTAAAGTACTGAAATGACAGACTTCAACTGCGTGAGACGTCATGCAAATGACATTGAAATCTGTCAATTCCATATAATATAATTTAGGAATGCATCCCATTATTCCCAAGGCAGCTGCATGTCACCGCGTTGCGGTCTAAATTAATCTTAAGGGCCGGGCGTTCCTTACGGAGATTCCGTAATTTACCGTATTTCAAGCCACGGATTAAAAAAAATTACGGATGTAACCTTGTCTAATCCCGAGTGAAGCATAGTAATGGCCGCCCGTGTAGGATGTGTGCGTGTCATTGGCGCCGTCACTTCTATGTACAATGACAGCGGGTTGTAGTACCATGGTTAATACATAGTTGCGTGTGTGAGTGTCGGTCACGTGTACAATAAACGAAATTGCGATGAAATATGTGTAATGCTCCATCCGTTTTTTTTTTTAAATCCGTGATTTCAAGCCTTATAAACTCGTAATTTGAAAGCTACAAAGTTATAATAAAAATAATCTTCAGTATATCAACATTCCTTTCCCCGTTTTAAATTTTTTATTTTTGTTTATTATACTTATGATATCAGCTTCCAAAGTAAAACCAATTTATTAAAATTCAAGTATACATTCAGCATCTCCTTAGATTTAACAAATTGCTTTTATTTGAAACACACGCCAATAGATCGACAATATCATAAACTACGTCATAGTCCCCGTTTTAATTTTTTTTAGGACAATTTTGAAGTTTGAACTAAGATAAGTAAAAAATAGGGTTTTGGGGCGATCTCGGCAACGCGGCAAATGTATGGCCAAGGTCGTTTGCTCGGGGGACGGCCTTAAACGTCAATGCTATGGAATGTGAAGTGTCGCGTCGCTCCGCTACAGCGTGGTGTCACTTAACACTTTGTGCGGTCTCATAGTGTAGAGGGGCTAAAATGTCACACAATATTATGACACATAGTCACAACGGATTGTTGCCTTTGAGGCCCAAATCGAATGGCGTCTCTGACTAGACGACAGACCTCTCATCTTTCAAACATACAGGGTCGGATCACCCAAATTGCTGTCAAGGTATTCCGGTAGGTACTAGAAACGTCTGAAATCGAATTGTTCATTCATAGATTGTATTACAGATTTGAGATTCTTTTTGCCTACCGCCACACATTAAATATCTTTAGGTTGATATAAGGGTCAAAACGCGAAAAATTATACTAAACATTCATGACATCGTAACACACGTTACGTACATGACCGAATGTTACGTACATGACCATCATAAAGCTTAGTTTATAATATAAACTGTAAATCCAATTTTTTATTAAAGGCTACTGGAAAAGAAAAAAAGGTTAAATATATATCAAGATATAAAAATTTAATTATAGTAAATTGTAATACAAGTAAGTATGCTTCTACATATCTACGAACGTGGCTAACATCGGGCACGAGCCGAAGGTGATTGCTGAATTTTCGCCGAGTATGTAATTTTCAATAGCTTAATATTGATTTACGAAACTTTTCAACACCGTTGTGGGTTATTAATAAATACAACAGTTAATTAAGTATTTTCAAGTGTAGTCTCCGCCTTATGGCCCAGTCAACTTAGGCATAAATTAGGTAAGAACCTCGGAATTCGAGATACCCAGCTGTAAGTCTGAAAATATTTGTATATTGGCACCCTAAGTGTTGTCTCAAAACCTACAATATATGCTAGGGTGTGCGCAACTATTAAATTTCAAGGTCAAAAGGTCAAAAAAATCGGTTTTTGCACTTTTTTTGTAAATATTTAATTTCTTATGGGTTTTTTGCTATTTGTATTTATTACCATAATGTAGAATACAAAATTCTCTACAGCTTTTTTTTTTAAATTTTTATACGGTGAACCGTTTCAGATAAAGAGGCTCCGCCCTCTTTATCTGAAACGGTCGCGCGCGGTCAAAGTATCACTTCAGGTTAACCGGTGCCTCCGGTCGAAAACGCGCCATATTCAATGTGTCGCGACACCGGTGTCCGATCCTTTAATGTCGTGATTTATGGCATATTACGTCAATAAATTGGCTCTCAAATTTTTCCTCTCTCTCGCGGTTGTAAAAGGCAGCCATTTTAGTTTTTCTCGGGCTTCCACACTAATCTGATCAATACTTCTCATGTAAATATCCTATGAATATAAAAAAGGTCTTATTTAATAGCTAGACTTATGGACTACGCTTACACAAGCAATACGTTATGAATTTCGTGGAATTAAACATAGAGAAACCCAAAATTTAAGGAAAAAAAATGTCATGATAAACTGCAGAGAATCGTTTCGCATTGCCCAACCCCACACCTGGGGTTCCGAATCATGCCCTAATCATGGCCGATCCTTTAATGTTATGATGTACTTATGGCATATTATGTTATTGACATATTGGCTCTCAAAATTTTTTTCTCTACCTTTTGAAAAAATGTTTTTCTCTGGCTCTGATACAAATCTGACCAATACTTCTTGATAAAATCGTCTTCTCTAATCTAACTTCTTAACTATCTGACTTAGAGCACAGAAGCAAAGTATTTTTTTAAGATGAAAACCTTTTCTATCTTTTCACCAGTTTAATGCGCTATATTTTTCACAAAAAGCCATTAATTAAAAAGTACACAACATTTTTTCTTTAAATTTTGTTTTTTTCTATGTTTAATTTTCGAAATTCATAACGTATTGCCTGTGTAAGCGTAGTCCATAGGTTTAGCTATTAAATAAGACCTTTTTTATATTCATAGGATATTTACATGAGAAGTATTGGTCAGATTAGTGTGAAAGCCCGATAAAAACTAAAATGGCTGCCATTTTACAACCGTGAGAGAGAGATAAAATTTGAGAGCCAATTTGCTGATGAAATATGCCATACAGCACGACATTAAAGGATCGGACACCGGTGTCGCGACACATTGAATATGGCGCGTTTTCGACCGGAGGCATCGGTTAACTTGAAGCGATACTTACGATGGCGTGACCACGCGCTCTCCGCCCTCTCTATCGGAAAGTGTTCACCGTATAAAAAAATTTTTGGGCAAAAGTTGTAGAGAATTTTGTATTCTATATTATGGTGACAAATACAAATAGCAAAAAACCCATAGGAAATGAAATAATTACAAAAAAGTGCAGAAAACCGATTTTTGTGACCTTTTGACCTTGAAATTTAATAGTTGCGCACACTGAGAAAGGACATAGGCTACTTTTTAACCGAAAAAGGGGTTGTAAGGGGATGAAAATGCGTAAATTTATTCAAATTAAGTTAGTTCCAAAAATTCATAATAGATGGCGCCGTGCGTCTCCTATATCGCGCTATCGCTTGCTCATGCATCTTTCTATAAGACGTGGTACCATGTTAAAAATTGTTTTCAAATCTTGCGACTGTTATGCACGTCGTCGAATGTCGATAATGAATAACTCACTACTCAGTACTTTATCTACGTAGTGATGAGTGACAAAACCTTAAACCTACCAATGCAATGCTAAATAGTTTATGGGTAAAGCTAAAGTTGTGCAATGGGGCCGGGCTAAGTAAGCTTTAGGTTTAATTTTAAAAAATAATACACTATGTGCGCACTGCACAGCTGTTTTTGGGTATTTTGATTTAGGGGTACCGGAGTTTTAAAAAGCTTTCAAATTTGACACCAATTTTGTTGACCCGGCGCGCTATAAACTGAAGTCCACGCGGACGAAGTCGCGGGCAACAGCTAGTGAACAATATTTTTGGCGACAAATCTTGAAGTGAACACATATCTTAGTTGTGTCTTAGTTTAATTTGGCGAACAAGTATGGCCGATTTTCTTTTCTGAATGTTCGCATCTCGCTCGACATTATGAACATAGCAAAAATTGAGTACTAACAAATTATTCATTGAACATAAAGAAACAAACGTTATATTCATGACGTTACACACTCATAAAAAAAGTGGACACATTTTTTAAATCGACTGAAATGATAACTAAAGCGATATTTTTTATAAATTCGTTTAAGATACGTAGAAAAAATACCGTAAAGTATAATAACAATTTAAAAATAAGAGAAACAAATTCAGTTTTGGAAACATTATCAATTTTTCATACATGAGCAGCAGTTGGACAAAATATTTTTATATGAAAGTAAAACCAGTATTTATAGAAAAAATATATTTAAAAAATAAATGTTTAGGGATACTGCATTTCGTGGAGATTTAATCTAAACACAAGAAGCTCGTTATTTAGAACAATGTACAGAAACTCAAATTTATCAAAAAACTATCAAATTATTAAACAAACAAAATTGGGACAAACAAAAAATAATATCTAGTACAATTTTTCGCATTTCGACCCATAAACCTAAATAAGATGTAAAAAAATGTATATAGGTCTACCAGAATCTGATGGCAAAAAGTGAGAAAGTAAATTGACACTAGCAATACCAAGGTAATTGGAATAAAACATTTTGATCCTTTTTTTGCCTTATAGCGGCTGATTATGTGTGTGAAACATGCAAAAATATAAATTTATCCAATGTCCAATGTCAAGGATATTTTTTGAAAATCTGCTGTCAAAATTTCTCATCAGATTCTGAATTTAGAGCCTAGTAGTCGTGTGCGTACAAGACAAAAAAACGAGGAATACGGCTTTTGCTGAACCAAAGATTTCCTCTGGTAGGATTGATCTTTATATCCCTAAGATGGGTTTACGATGTGGAGCCACCTGAATATCTCATGCTGGTGGGGGAGGGGGGAGTTTTTAGCTTTAACAAGGTATGAGGTCAAAAACTGCGTGGGATTTAGGTATATAGTCGAGTTTAGTATCATTTTCGATTGAATCGAATGCTTAAATGCTAATTTTGGAATAATATTTGGATAAAAGATAGCAAAAATAAAATAAAATAAAAAATTCAGAATATATGATTTTCAACCAACGAAAACGCTGTTGACTGGGCTTAATTAATATAAGGAGGCTGATAGCCGCATTATTCTGCATGCCAAAGACGTGGTGATGAATGGAGCAATAAACAATAAACATATTAATAATACTAGACGTTCGGCGCGGCTTCGTCCGCGTAAATCTGAAATTTCATGGAAACCGTATATTTTTCACAAATTAATAACCCATGTCTCACGTACACGTACTATATATTCGAGTCAAATAACATAAAAATTGCTCCAGTAGTCTGTAAGATATTAGCCTTTTCAAATAATTTTCCCCGTTTTTTTACATTTTCCTCTGTATCATTGCTCTTATTGGTCTTAGCGTGATAAACTATAGCTTATAGCTTTCCTCGATAAATAGGCTATCAAACACTAAAAGATTTTTTCAAATCAGGCCAGTAGTTATTTAGATTAGCGCGTTCAAACAAACAAACTAACCAACAAACTCTTCAGCTTTATTTTCACATTTTCCTCTGTATCTTTGCTCCTATTGTTCTTAGCGTGATAAAATATAGGTAAAACCTTCTCGATAAATAGGCTATCAAACACTGAAAGATTCTTTCAAATCGGATGAGATTAGCGCGTTCAAACAAACAAACTCTTCAGCTTTATAATATTACTAGACGTTCCGCGCTGTTTCGCCCGCGTAAATTGGGTATTTCACAGACAACAATTATAATCTTCAGTATAATATCAACATTCCATTCCCCGTTTTAAATTTTCTATTTTTGTTTATTATATTCATAGTGATCAGCCCTAGAACAATTTTTTTTTTTGATTACTAACAAACAAATTTTTTGTGAGTAGCTGTACATTTTAATAGGACGAACAACATTTTTATTTTCGAAAAATCTCGAAAGTGGTAGCTAACAAATATAGAAAGGATTTCATACTTTGAATTCATGGTCCTATAATATGTTGTTTTTTAGGACAAGGTTACTCTTAAATTATATAACTATTAACATACAGATATACAAAAAATCAGCTGATTAGGGTTCCGTTTTAGGGTATAGTAGTCAACCAAGTTTTGCTGATTACAGAACCCTAAAACGGAACCCTAACCAGCTGATTTTTTGTATATTTGTAGGTTAATAGTTACATAATTTAAGAGTGACCTTGTCCTACAAATAAAAACAGTCCATATTTTAGGACCATCAAGTCAAAGTATGAAATTCTTTCTATCTCTGTTAGCTGGGGAGTTTCAAAAAATACTACAACAGACAAAAATCGGCAAAAAATAATAACTTTCACATAAGGCGGTTTTACGATTTTAGTTATACTTAATAGTATATTACTAAATTTATTAAATATCATATTTTTTGTGACTAATAGACTATTTACTAGTAAAAAATTCAAAAATATGAGAGTTAGTATCAAATTTGTGTCCGTTTTGTTACCATAATCAAGTTGAATAGAAATAAAACTATAATATATTTTGAGTACTTATTTACGTATACTTACGTATTTATTGAAATAATACAGTTCTTTTACATTATTTACATAAAAAATTAAGACACTGCACATTTTAAAACAGATTAGAAAATCCAATTTTTATTTCGGGTTCCAAAACTACATCCATTTTTTATAGTACTTTCTCAAAATTTGAGCTGATTAAAATCTGAATGCAATTAAAAACGCTTAATATTAATTGTTTTAGCTAAGACGGGAGACATATCTCATAAGATAGAAATTTACGTCAAAATCTTAAAAATACCTTACATAGATTCAGGGACAGTAATAAAACCGACAGTAACGAAATTTTAAGGCATAGTGTACAAGACTTAGAATTCAATATTATATTAAAATTAGCAATTATTTTTTCTTAACTCAGCTCGTCTATTCTAGCTTCTGCCTCAGCTGGATTCAGTTCTGATATGTTTTTCTTTTTTTATTTAATCTTCGTAAAATTTTCCTTAATTTAATCTGGATTTTAATTTTTTAACTTCTCCCTATATCTATTTATAAAAAAAAAATTAAACAAATTATCAGCTATCTTTAACTTTACAAAAATTGTATTTAATTGAAACTTCTTAAATAATTTATCACCATGCAAATCCACAGTGTATGACTAGCTTTGTGCTTTCGGTTTTGTTACTTTGCCGGTCCGTCTATATGTTACCATGTAAGCAGTAACAAAACCGAAGTAACATTATGCGTCTACCTTCAACTTAAAGACATGTAAAAAAAAATCTGTTTTACGCTGAATCAAACTACACACACTTACTTTTAGTTCAAAAATCAGTCTATCTTTGCAAACTATTATGTTACAAATAAAGATAGTAAAAAGTATCAAACAGTCGTAACAAACCTGAATCAATGGTGGTCCATTCCAACTGATTACACATTTCTTTGCACCACCGAAAAAATTACTCAGCCAAGCCGTATTAAAATGGCCCATCGTACTGAATATTAGTTTCGCCATAAACAGAACATAAAAAAATATATTTTAGTAGAATGTTATCATGAAAAAATTATGGTAACAAAACTGGAATGTCCGGATATAGCATATTCCGGGGACAACAGATAACTGCAAATTTAAATGGATTAAAGTAGTCTTACGCTTTAAATTGAGCCTTAAAAGTAAAGAACATGGTTCATTTAACCAAAAAAACAATTGAATGTGTCAAGTATTTCCACGAAATTTAAATTTAATTCAGTCCGAAGTTTTAAATTGTTACTGGGGACACTGGAAAAAGAGGGGCTTGATAAATTATATCACCATATTTCTTTTTTCTTTCTATTTAAATTAAGTTTTTAATTATCCAAAATAAAGTACAAATAGATACTCTTCAGTTACTTTATAAATAAATACCAATAATGGTCAAAGTTTTTAATAAAATAAATATTAAAATGAAGGACATGCCAAAATGGCAATTGTAATATTTTTTTGAAACTTCCCAGCTGCCACTTTCGAGATTTTTCGAAAATAAAAATGTTGTTCGTCTGTCTTATCAAAATGTAGCTACTCACAAAAAATTTGCTTGTTAGTAATCACAAAAAAATTGTTCTAGGGTATTATCATGATACTAGCTGTCCCGGCAAACGTTTCTTTGCCATATTATATTATGTATATTGCCCGTATTATTTTATTGAATTAGTGACTAAAATATAAGTATATCACCATAGCAACGTCCATCGCTATCCCGTGACCCGCATCGCATAAACAATGGTCGCTCTTTATAGACAAATAATTTGCAATAAAATAAAATTGCGACTATAATTTGAGATTTAAACTATCCTATCTCTCAAGTTGGATCGAACTGCACATGGTGTGCGAATTTTATTATAATCGGTTAAGTGGTTTAGGAGTCCATTGAGGACAAACATTGTGACACGAAATTTATATATATCATGATATTAGCTTCCAAAGTAATACAAAATTGTTAAAATTGAAACATACTTTCAGCATCTCCCTAGTATTTACAAATTAGGTTTATTTGAAACACACGACAATAGATTGACATTTTCATGAACTACATATTCCCCGTTTTAATTTTATTTAGATTAGGATTATTTAGATATAGGATTTTTGTGCGATGTCGGCAACGCGTCAAATGTTTGGTCAAGGTCCTTTGCTCGAGGGATGGCTTTAAGGCAAAAAGTTTATGTATTTTTTATTGAATGGCTTCTTGTGAAAAATCCAGTGCACTAAACTGGTTCTTTTTTATTTGAAGAGATAAAAGATAGAGGAGGTCTTTTCTGAAATAAAATCCTTGACATACGTACTCTCAGTCAGATAGTTTGAGACACAGGAGTGTTTGTTTGTTGTATGTATGTCTGAGAATCGTCGAATAACGTTAAACGTATATTGCAAAACAAAGTTTTCCGGGCCAACTACAATCACAATTCACAACATAAATAGTAGTGATGCATAAGGATTCCGATATAATTAATAGCCAGATCAGTTTATCGATTTGTCCAGACCGCAGCGAGCTACCGCAAATACAATTAACGGTTAATTTACATTCGAGTTTCTAAGAAAGTTATTCCTAGGGCACTGGTATAAGGTCCCGTCATAGGCAAAAGAACTTAGAACAGGGTGTAATACGATGATTGAGAACTGAGAAAGTCGACATTTTGCTTTACAGTATTGGATTTTCTCATGAGGCCGATTGTGTTGATTTGCATCAATACAGTAGTAGTAGCCATATTATGCTAGACGCTAGTAAGTAGATGATATTTGCACACTTCTACTGAATGCTGGAAAGGTTTATGATAAATGATTTTAGTTTGCGCCGGATCCTTTTTTAACCCTCCGTGCACCACGTGGATAAAAGTTACACCGCGCACCACGTGGGGTTTGTCAAACTCCAAGGCTTATCTGGACAAGGAATGCGTAATTTGTATTTATTTTTTTATTTTATTTCAAATATCTATTTTTTGTCTATTTAATTGTAATATAAAACGATACTAAGTTAAATATTATCTCCCATTTTCAATCTTTTACAGCCAAAAATGAATATTTGGTAAACTTTTACCAAGTAAAACATAGACTCTTCTTTGGGCAGCTTCCACAGTTAAAAAGTTATCTTTTATTTCCCATTCTGCTTAAAATTTTAAAACTAACTTAATAAAGAATACAAATTTAATAATATTAACTTAACATAATCATTCTACGTGATATTCAGGCAAGTTGAAATCAGTAGATTTTTTACAATGAAAGTGGGCACGGTATTTGTAAGCAAATTCATTATTGTGCATTATTATTGTGCTCACAACTGTATTTGAGTTTTCAGTTTATATTCCTGATACAATTTGAATACTTCTTTAATGATCTTGATAATATTTTTGGTGGTCCAGGGGCTGTTTTGCCAAAAAATTCGTGAAAGCGCTTATGAGAACCTCTCAGTATCCATGGATTAAATCTTTGCGATTTTCAAACTTTCTTCTCATAGTCATACTTAATTTGTTCTTAAGCATGTCCAGAAATGCTAATTAAGTCGAAACAAATTCATATATCTCTGAAATATACATTTTTTCATATTCGACAACACGATGTCTACGTAAATTTTTGACGAAATACGTGGGGTTTGTGGGACCCCAGCGCACTTTGTGCATGTCTGTTCTTTGTATCGGCGACACAAATGCTAAACCACTGTCATCAAACGGTAGGGTAACGTCTTAACTCCAGCTACTTAACCCTTAATTGGTCGCGTGGGGTGTCACACACCCCAAAGCAGGTTTGCATACTCATAACATTTTGAAATTTGAATTTACTGCGCTGCTTTTTAAAGTAGCTTCATAAATAAGCGTAACGTGCAGGATTCAGTTGCGAGCGGCGCTCGGTGGTAGACGGTTGAGGTTGGAGAGCGCGTTTGGGGTGCTCGACACCCCAGGTGACCGTAAGCGTAGTCCAAATTGCCGGTAGTTAATTATATTATTTATTTTTTAATCATTATATATTGACAATTAAATGAATTTAAAAATTGAAAATGTTATTTTATAACATTTACAAGGTTATATTAAAAAAAAAAAAAAACATTTATTTCGGGTTTCTAAGACCCATAAAATTACATTTAAAATTTTTTTTGTTACATTATCATTAGTCATTACACATTACATTAACAATACATTGAAAATACAATACATTTAAATATGATTTAGCAATAAAAATTAGATTAAAATTGTAAATTTAAAATTATGTATCAATAAAATGATATCATAACAATTTGTCAAAAAATAGATAAAATAGAATTAATTAATTAAAATCACAGGTAATCACATCGTTGTATAAATGAATTTAAATTCATTATTTGCAATAAATTAATATTAAAAATTAAAAACTTATGAACTAAAGGTGTGTAGGTACAGAATATATATTATTACCTTATTTATTTGTTTTATTATGGCCTATTTTATTATGTTATGCACTGCGCGGGACATGCATACTGCAGCAGTGATGAACATAGGGGCAGTCTATACGTGAGGCTATCATCGCCAGGACGGTGTTGGAGATGTCCCGCACGCGGCGCACCAGCGACGCGCACCTCCTGCGAATAGTCGCCTGAAAATCGGTGCGAGCCGCGGCGAAAATCGCGGAGGCGCTGCAGTAGCGGGGCAGCCCCAGCATCGCCCGTAACGCATTATTGTATTGAACAGTGAGGGCGCTGTAACCTTTTTTGTAATATTTGGCCCACAGGGTGCAGGTATAGAGTGAAGTGCAGAAAGCTCTGAAGAGTGTTAATTTAACCTCTACGAGCACCTCGCAAACCTGCGAGCCAACATATTAGCTCTTTTGGACAACGCCCTCCTCTCCCGCTCGATGTCTTTATCGTCTCTGAGGTCGACGGTGACTATATGCCCCAAGTACTTGAACTCCTCGACTCTACTGAGAGCGATTCCGTTTAGGAGTATTTCGGGTACCTGTTTTGGGGTTCTACCACCGGTGGCCTGAAAGACCATATATTGTGACTTACTAACATTATATTTGAGGCCGTGTCTGCAAGCATACTCCTCACACATCCTAAGTAGCTTTCTTAGACCACCGATCGAGGGGCTGAGCAAAACCATGTCATCGGCATAGCTTAGGTTATTTAGGCATATACCGTCTATATGACAACCTACGTGCAGTTTGCTGAGCTCCTCGAACAGTGAGTCAATGTACAAATTGAAAAGGGTGGGCGAGGTCAGTCGCCCAGTTGACATGATTTATTTGATTTCTGTACCAAAACTTGAATGTGTCTATTAATATAGGAGGTACTTTGGCCTCATTCATCTTATTCCAAAGAATGTCGTATGATACCATGTCGAAGGCCCTGGACAGATCGAGAAAGCAGGCGTAAACGGGGGTCGTGCGGTCAGTGTAGTAGCGGACGGTGTGCTTAAGACTCAGTATAGCACTTTCTGTAAAAAGTTTCGGTCTAAAACCAAACTGGTTATCGTGCAAAGTGATGTACTTATTTAACTGAGTATTAAGCACTCCGTCGAACACCTTAGCTATTACGGTGGCCAGCGATATAGGCCGGTAATTACTTTTATCAGACAGGTCACATATTGACCAATGGTGATATTTTTTCATCTTTTCAATATCACAGGTATTAATTCATATTATGTCATTTACAAATCTAAAATTGACTCGAATATACTCCGAAGAGTATTTTTGAAGCGATTGGCTGTCGATTTAGTTAAACCTCATCAAATTTCAAGAGCAGGCATACCCACATTACCACGACTGGTGCAAAAAACGACTAAAAAGGCGTCATCAAGTTGAGGTACAACAATCTTTTTCTGAAGCTGGAAGATCACAGTCATACAAAAGGTGTCATATTTGTCCAAGAACGGAGGATAGAAAAACAAAGACTGGTTGTTACAATGCCATAAGCATGGTGTGCAATGATCATATGATTGAAGTCTGCCAAAATTGTTATGAAGAAAACTAGTACTTAAATAAAGTTATTTTTAAGTTTAAAATTTTTATTATTTGTTCTAAAAATAAGTATAAAAGTTGATTAGGAAGTAATTCATATGTTACTATCAATAAAAGTCTGATTTTGTACGTATTTTGAATTTTATTTCAATTTATTGATTGGGATGCTAAACAACCCACGCGACCACTTATGTAACTTTTTAGGCGCGCCTAATTAAGGGTTAAAGAGTCAATAAAATCACACGAAGTTGTAAAATGTTATGAAAGTTTTAGTACGTCTGGGGCATGTCAGACCCCACGTGGTGCACGGAGGGTTAACGTGGGAATGAAACCGATGACCGGAAAAATGTACTTTTAGACTAGTGATACTGTCGCCTGACACTGTACTAGTGCAAATCAACACCGTAGCTTAGAAATCGGACGCTAAAAAATAACACTTCAATTTACACTTTTCCGCTAATAGAGTCGCTATTTTTAAGTCTATATTAATAGTCACAACATAATAAGCTAGAGAAAATATAGATTTTTAACGGCACTGCTAACTCCGGAATGGTCCGGACTATCACCAGGAGTATGAGAGGATGAAAATGGACGGAGATACGTCAATACGTACGGTTTAAGCGGAATGGAATAGCCAAATCGGGAGAAGACTGGTTTGGTTATATAACTTACCCTAAGCTCTAGATTTTAGGTACAGGACGGTCTACGTGTAACTACGGTTCAGGCTTTACTGATGACATGCCATGTCTGTTTTTGTCGTCCTTCAAACTACGATCGCTTTCATATTGATCGCAAAATAAATTCCTCATTAAAGAACGTCACGATTATGCTATGTTTTGTATCACGATACATTTTATATTTCGCCTTGAAACCATTCAAATTGTGTACCAATTCAACCCTTACTAAAAACGGAATATAAATTGAAGATTCACTGTGGCCGAGGACGAATAATATAGTAGCAAAAAGGGCAAATTTGAATATCATCGTCGCTTTAAGTTGGTCCACAGCATCGGAATCGTGTGCTAAATATTATTGTTTTGCCATCAGAATCTTATATCTTTAAACGAGAAATTTTTGTATATATATATTTGGAATCTCGGAATCGGCTCCAACGACTTTCATGAAATTTAGTATCTATGGGGTTTCGGGGGCAATAAATCGGTCTTTAGAAAATGTCATTTTATTCGTGTTTTGTCGAATACCGAGCAAAGCTCGGTGAAATAGCTAGTGGATATAAAAAAGCTGTACACCACATATTAATGCAGTGTACAACATTAGAAATCGAACTTTTATCATGCATCTTTTTCAAGCCATCATGACCTAATAGAAAATTAGTGTGAAGAACTAAGTGGCTTCATCGCGGAAGACTGTTGGCGATTATAATCGCAAATTTCCACCGTTCATTCCAATTTCCACCATAAAATATCAATCAAGTAAGTAACATAAATCCAAACGATCATCAGTAGTTAACTTGCTAATGCAATTAGTAAGTGACTAATGTCTCGAGATGACGCGTCCACTTGACAACGATTGTCTTGTAATCCATTGTTGTGTCCGACTAACAACAAAGACCCACTGATAGAGCTACGGAAACCTGAACGTCCATTGACGTATCTTGATATACCTGAATTCAGAAATAAGGGACCAATTCAGACCGCAATGCGACGCGCAGATGCAGTTCTGTTCTGTCTCGTTGCGGTCTGAATTGACCCTATGTCATAGGACACTAAATGTAAGCGTGGGATAATGACTAGGAAGAATCATCTTTAGTTGATGTTAAATTGAGAAAAAGAATAATCTGTAATTGGTGTTTTTTCACTCTCAGAAATCTCAAGTTGAATTCCTTATACATACAAAAACCTAAAACATAGTTCTATAGTATAGTATATTATGTAGACTAAATAACGAACCTGTGGCTCTGATTCGGAACTGATATGAAGGCCGCTCACTGGTGACAACTCGACACTGCTTGGTTGACTGGCATCACCTAAAACAAAACGTTACACTTGGTTAAATTAGTTTAACATACTATAAATTGTTAGCTAAGGAGTAGTTACAAAGAAATACTTTGGGTCCTGTGATTTATTCTACGAACCATAAAAAGAATAAATCACGGAAAAATTACCAGATCCCACATGAAACATTTGCGAAGAGCTAGTTATGAACTAAGATACAGCAAATTATTGTGACACATTTAAGAGCCCGTCCTCTATTTTCTACTGCTCTCTTCACACTCACGCCCGTCTTTCATATGCCAGGTGAAAAAAGACAATCGCCAAGTTAGCGGGCAGATAGAGGTTTTCTGTTTTTAAAGGGTTTTTTATATTGAAGTGGTAAAAAGTAATTCCAACACTTTATAGACGACTTTCTCAACAGTACATTGTATTTTTTTCATATCGTTAAGATGTCAATACAATCCATAAAAAGGTGATATTCTAAACCTTTTACAGCAAAAATCACAAAACTGTCGCGGGTTTGAGTTGGATTATTAAAAGATACTTAAAAAAAATAAAAAATCTAGCTCTTGAAATCTGAAATGATCTTACATGTTGTGCATTAAAACTTATAGAAATACTGTATTTTAACTGTTAAATCACGTCTGTTAAATGAGCGAAATCGGCAAAATTTCGTGTACGGACTCTTAAGAGAATCCCCTTTGGACGATAGGGCTTTATAAACCCTCCTTATTCCTCAAATATAATATATACAAGGTGTATGTGTCCCGTATA
This sequence comes from Lysandra bellargus, assembly GCA_905333045.1. Classification (NCBI taxonomy): domain Eukaryota; kingdom Metazoa; phylum Arthropoda; class Insecta; order Lepidoptera; family Lycaenidae; genus Lysandra; species Lysandra bellargus. The sequence goes on along the minus strand of HG995319.1, from coordinate 12,547,024 downwards.
GTGAGTTCACTGTGAAAGTAGCAGCGCTAGAAAATAAACTAAATATATTTTTCAACTTTTGTATGGTAAAATTCCGGACGCTGCGGCGCTTGGTCAATGCCCATACAAATCACAAAAAGAATTTACTCTTACAGCGCCAAAATAAGAAGCCTTGCATGCCCAAATTGCCCAAAATATAATAATTTGTCGTCCAAGTAAGATGTATGATGTAAACACGGTTAAAAAGTTTAGTTTAAAATTGACAGCTGTCAATTGACACGAAAACATCAGCTACGTATTATAAATTAAATTAAATTATAAAACGAGTATAACATTTAGATAAGTGATTATAATTCGATAAGTTCATAGTGCTAAGTTATTATTATAAAAAAAAAACTGAACAATTTGTGACCAAAAAGGGAAAAAGTGACTGTGTAAACGGAAGAGTAAAACTTTGGAAATAAATCTATAAATCTTACCTAAATGCAATATTTATGAATATACAAGTGAACTGAATAAATTTTGTGATGCTACCAAATCATTTTAGTGATTATCGCAGTAAAATAATAATAATATAAAGATTTTTTGGTAGTTGGATTCAAAATAATCAAGATCTTCAACGGTTACTACAAAAGCTCCATCTAGCAGTCGGAAGAGTAAACAAAAAGTAAACAAAAATTAATCACACTATAAATTAAGATCTTGATAATAAATTATGGATACTAACATTACATTCAGGAGAAAACATATTGTACGGTCTAAATCTGATCAAGATATAGTATCGATAGTGGACAACGAATCAATGCACAACTCAACTTTACTAGATATCTCCACTTGGCACTTCTTATAAAATTATATAAATTCGTTATAATTCCCGTAGGCTCGTCAGAAACGATTGAATTAAAATGTCAAATTGAAAAATTAAGTGAAGAACTTACCAGCGCACACGAGGAAATCATTAACCTCAACACCGAAGTACTATCACTATCACTATCACTGATTATAGCACAAGCAATGCAAATACACTTAAACGAAATGCTGACACGCCTAAGCCAAGAAAAATAATGTCCGTACGCAAATCTACGATAAATTTATCACTAACACCAGCAGTATCACAACAAAAACAGATAGAAACAACAGGTCCGCGCACCTACCGACGTTAATAAACTTAACAAATGTCAAACAGAATGACATATCGCTGTCACAAGAAAAACAAAAAAATGGAAGGTACATCGAAAAATAATAATATCTATGTCTTCGGAGACCAACAACTGCGACATCTATCTGCTCATATGTATCAAAGTAGACTAAATAAGTGAAAAGACATTTATATGATAAATGGCAACATTAAACATACGCTCTGCCACATGTCATTCTTGACAAATGTAATAATGAGTGCAAAAATATAAATAAGGATGATATTGTAGTGTGTGTTTTATAACGAGACCAGAAATACATAATTTGTGAAAATCGCAACTATCTAGCTATTGCGGTTCTCGAGATCCAGCCTGGTGAGTGGTGCCATACGGATGTACGACGGACAGACAGCGAAGACTTATTAATAACTAGATGATGCCCGCAACTTTGTTGCACCAAAATTCGTTTATCGCGCGGGAACCGTACATTTTTCTGGGTTAAAAACTATCCTATGTCCTTTCTCGGGACTCAAAGAATCTCCATGCCAAATTTCAGCAAAATCGGTTCAGCGGTTCGAGCGTGAAGAGGTAACAGACAGACAGACAGACAGACAGACACACTTTCGCATTTATAATGATATTAGTATGGATATGGATAGGGCCCCGTTTTCAGCCTTTGGGCAGGGAAACCTAAAAACTGAAATTGAAAAATAATATACTTAATAGGTAATTTAATATAATAATTTATTAAATTATTATTATTTTTAACAAAAAATTAAAACCGACTTCCAAGGTAAAAACAATAATAACATTAATATGAACTAAAAAGTATTAAATGATTTTTACTATCTAATGGTGCCTTTTTCTGAATTCGGCTAAACCTCAACTATTTCTGTACTCAATCTTCATTATTTTGAAGTCGGTACCAGATAGCTGAATCTTCAGTCCTCTGACAGAATATTTGAAACTTTTGGAACTGGCACCGACTTCAAAATTATGAAGATTGAATACAGAAATAGTTGAGGTTTAGCCGAATTCAGAAAAAGGCACCATTAGATAGTAAAAATTATTTAATACTTTTTAGTTCATATTAATGTTATTATTGTTTTTACCTTGGAAGTCGGTTTTAATTTTTTGTTAAAAATAATAATAATTTCACTCTTTTTAGTTACACTAGTAGGTAAACCTTCGCGTATATTTTACGTATCTTATTACAATTTGTCAAGAGTCACAACTCACACTCACAAAATCATATATTATCAGTGAAGTGAACAGATTGTGCTAAGTAATTTAACAATTTTAATGCTTCAAGCCCCAAGCGGTCACCGGCGATTGAGATAACAATAGAAAGGCTATTGTGTCTCGTTTTTCCACGATCGAAGGATCTATCAGATAAAAAATTGTATAAACTTGCATAGGATGTAGCGTAGCTACTCATAATATTTAATATTATCATAATTATTGACAGCTCTGTTCTTGTAAAGCGCTTATTCCACTTATCCTAGCTAGGAAGTCCTAGCTAGGATCCTAGCTTTCTAAATGTCATTCCACTTGACTAAATTTTTTCCGATTTAGGATCCTAGCTAGGATCCTAGCTTCTAAATGTTATTCCACTTGACTAAATTTTTTAGGACCCTAGCTAGGACTTCCTAGCTAGGATAAGTGGAATAAGCGCTTAATCAAGAATTCAAATCGATACTTAGTGCGCCATCTATCGATTAATAAGTATAACTGATTAAAAAGACACTTAATGACTTTGTTTTGTGTAAATGCTCTTTTTAAAATAACTTTATTTTAATTCTATTTGTGTATTTAAATTTTATAAAGTAATTAGTAAAGTATTCGATCTGTTGTCTGCCGCCACGCGCCACGCGGCGCGGCGGCGCGGCGACGCCGTCGCCTCTGCGGCGCCGACCGCCATGTATTAAACAAACAGGTGTTGTTATACAGTACATAATTATTATTATTAGTATACCCATACCTATGCCTTGTACTATTATTAATTCTGTGCCATGAGACATTGGTGATGATTGATGATGATGATGATGATGATGATTATGATGATGAATATGAATTGCATAGTAGCATATGCTTTCTGTTCTTAAAACAACGCCGAAACTCCCGAACGTGTATCTATAAGGAGTCAGGAGTTCTCTCAGCATCTTCGAAACCATGGCATACTTTGACCCAATATTTGACTTTTTGGTAGCATATTCTTAGTACACTTCACATAAAACCAAAATCACCATATGTTTCCATATAAATTTCGAGGAGTTCCCTCGATTACTCATGGATCCCATCATCAGGTCACCACTTTTGTGAACATGGTACCAAATTGGAGTGAAACCTAATACAACAAAACAAAAATTTCGAAAATCGGTTCACAAACGGCGGAGTAATCGTTGAACATACAAAAAAAAAAAAAAAAAAAAAAAAAAAATATCCACAGCCGAACATATAACCTCCTCGTTTTTTGGAAGTCGGTTAATAAAATAAAAGGTTTTATGTTTGTAACTTTGCAAGAACAGTATGAGTTTCGACTGCATAATAAAAGGCTTTAAGTTAGTTATGAACTTAATGAAATGGTATTAATTAAATAAAAAATAATATTAGCAACGCTAATAATGAAAAATATAATTGAATTCCATTTAAATATAAATGTAATCACTAATCAGTACTGAGATATACACTTCTTACATGCTCGATACAATTAATAGGGGAGTTTTAAGTTATCACATGAAATAAGGTGTGCTCCTTTCCTGCGAGGAACGTCGAGACGCTTACAACAGTGGCTAGTGCTACTATGTATTCAACGGTAAAGATAAAAATGACCACATTCAAGTATTAGCTTATAGTTGCGTGTGTACGGTAAATTATACGGCTATTGCTGAACCAAAGATTTCCTTTGGTAGGATTGGTCCTTATGACCCAAGGATGGATTTAAGATGTAGAGCCATCGCGATTTTTGATGTATTTTTTTTTTTAATTTTAGCAGCTTCTGCTCTGGAGGAAAATAGAGTCTCAATCTGTATATAGGCATTAATTATGGTAATATTCCAAGGTCGGTACCATATTCGGATGACTTAAGAATGCTTAATTCATTTTAGGACAGTATGAGTCAGTAATTACAGGTCCGATTTGAAAAATTCTTTCAGTGTTAGATAGCCCATTTATCAAGGAAGGCTATAGGCTATATTTTATTACGCTAAGACTAATATCAGCGAAGAAATAGAGGAAAATGTGGAAAAAACGGGGGATATTATTTGAAAGGGCTTATTTAGCGAACTTGTGGAGTAATTTTTCTGTTATTTGGCACAGATAAAAAGTAGGAACGTGAAGGATTATAGGCTACTTATTGTGGACTAATTTGTCTGTGAAATATCTAATTTACGCGGGCGAAGCAGCGCGGAACGTCTAGTAATATTATAAAGCTGAAGAGTTGTTTGTTTGAACGCGCTAATCTCAGGAGCTACTCATCCGATTTGAAAGAATATTTCAGTGTTTGATAGCCTATTTATCGTGAAAGGCTATAACTTATATTTTATCACGCTAAGACCAATAGGAGCAAAGTTACAGAGGAAAATGTGAAAATAAAGCTGAAGACTTTGTTGGTTAGTTTGTTTGTTTGAACGCACTAATCTCAAGAACTACTGGCCCGATCTGAAAAGATCTTTCAGTGTTTGATAGCCTATTTATCGAGGAAGTCTATGAGCTATATTTTATCACACTAAGACTAATAAGAGCAAAGATACAGAGGAAAATGTAAAAAAACGGGGAAAATTATTTGAAAGGGCTAATATCTCACAGACTACTAGAGCAATTTTTATGTTATTTGACACGAATATATAGTAGACTACGTGAGACATGGGTTATTAATTTGTGAAAAATATACGGTTTCCGTGAAATTTCAGATTTACGCGGACGAAGTATAATATATATATAAGTATAAATATAAGTATTAAGAATAGAAACAAATATAAAACTGCATATTGGGAGGAGTTCATACTTACACAGACGGCAAGCGTAAAGTGTTTTAATATGTAACGACGTATGTGGCCGGTGGTACCCAATAAATCCAATTAGTAGCTGATTATTTCTCTAGTGCTTATTGCCAAGCTACTATAATAATTTTAAAATAAAGAAATCTATTGATACATTCACTGAATGTTGATTTAAATTACAAAATAAGTTGAAGGTTTGGCTTGAATATGATCTGAAAACTTTTTACGACAGAAGTATTGAATAGCTATGCAATATTTTGCTTGGCTCCTTTTACATATTTTCATGTTTTGGTGGGATAATTTATTTTCTTGATTTATTTTATATTGGTTTATTGACATTTAATTAAATAATAAAATGACATATTGTTACACTTTGTAGAGTTAAGTTTGATTAAGAAGTAATTATTTTTGACATACTTAATATTTTGTTTAGTAATATAACTTAGTAATTAATTTTTTAAGCATGTTTTCTACTATTATAATTTATAACATTTGCACGCTACATATAGCAGAATGTATGTACCACTTTATAATGTAAGAACTTTTGTAACCTACATTCAAGGCAAAAAAATAATTATGATTATGAAAGTGGATCACAAGTTGGAAAAATATTAGGGAAAATCGATATAAAGTGGACCTCTTGTGATCGTATCAGCATGGCCTGGTGTTGAAAGCTCTACACTCTACCTGCTCTACAGAATATTCAAGAGATCAATTATTTCACCACTATCGTAACTATCGTAACTAAGGACTAAGGACTTAAGACCTTTCTATACATATTATAAAACAAAGTCGCTTTGTTTCCCTCATGTCCCTTTGTTCCCTTTAATCTTTAAAACTACGCAACGAATTTTGATGATTCTTTCAGTGTTAGATAACCCATTTATCGAGGAAGGCTATAGGCTATATTTTATCGTGCTAAGACTAATGGGAACGAAGAAATAGAGGAAAATGTGGAAAAAACGGGGAAAATTATTTGAAAGGGTTAACTTGAACGCGCTTATCTCAGGAACCACTGGTCGGATTTGAAAAATTATTTCAGTGTTAGATAGCCCCTTTTATTGAGTAAGGTAAGGCTATATTTTATCATGCTAAGGCCCACTTGCGCGGATCTGAGTTAAAGTTAACTCTGAGTTAAACATCAAATTGTCATATCTGTCACTCACCAAGTGAGTGATAGAGATGACATGATGTTTAACCTAGAGTTAACTAACTCAGATCTGCGCAAGCCCGCCTAAGACTAATAGGAGAATGTGGAAAAAACGGGGGAAATTATTTGAAATGGCTTATCTCGCGAACTACTGGACCAATTTTTATGTTATCTGGCACAGATAAGAAGTAGATCACGTGAAGGATCATAGGCTATCGATTTTATTAATTTTTTCAGTGACTATATATTTTATACCCGTGCGACGCCGGGGCGGGTCGCTAGTAGAACTTAAAGCAATTAAAATTTAATCAAAATCCGTCCTGTAGTTATTGCATAATGAAGTAACAAGTAAGCTTCATAAGCCCTGCGTCACCTTTGTATAACATTATATCACAAGAGTAATGTATACTACAGTAAAAAATTAAACCCTTTAATTGTCTATCCAATCGCACGTAACATCCATAGCACCTAAATGTCGATTTAACAATGTACCTAAAGGTGTAATTGCATACGTTAAATATTCACGACCTCGTGAATTTGATTCATCAATATTCCTCAAGCTTAATCGAACGGCTCAATTTGTACCTAAAGGTGACTTTCCGATTCACGCGCGACCGCGACTGATGAAAATTCAAAGAAAATGCCACTTTATGAACTAAGCCAGGGGTTCCCAAAGTGTGCGCCGCGGCACCCTGGTGCGCCGTGGAAAGACAAAAGGGACGCCGTGAGTCAATTTTCCATCATGATCCATAACCACAGATATTATAAAATCAAATGATAATATTATTATTAAAGGTGTTTATTTATGTGTATTTTTGTAACAGCTACGTAGAGTAGGACACCGTGACAAAATGTTGTGACGTGTAACTGCGCCGCAGGCTTGAAAAGATTGGGAACCCCTGAACTAATCTAAGATAGGTGTCATTGCATGCGTGTTTGCTCTACGCCACCAGAAAGCAGCGGCGGCATCGGTCGCTAGACCGAATGTAAGTAGAAAATAAAACCAGGCTAAGCTATGTCATGAAGTGACATTTTATTTTATTTTTTGTCGGTCGCAGTCGCTTGCGGCAAAGATGGCAAAGCCATGGATCAATTTGTACCTAATAGCCGATTAACCTGCCAAAAGCGGTAGCTCACGTGTTCCTAGTCTTAAGCTAATCACATTAAATATTTCATCAAGGTTGAGTTTTTGACAATGTCCAATATTGGTTCAGGGTTACATAATTATTCACTAACACAGAAAATACGAATAAGGGTCAGTTGATATTGTAAAGGTGCTCCCTTACTCGTATTCGCTTGTAATGTATTATGTAACGTTACAGAGTCGAGCATTACATCAGTGAGGGAGGTGAGCCGAGCATTAGGTACAATGCGCACCTTGTAATGATACAAAATCGAGCGTAACGAGTATAAAATGTCCAACTTGTAGCATCAACTAGCTATGGACTGCTCAAAGTCGTATGTTACATTACACGCGAATGCTCGTGTAGTAGTATTGAAATATAATGCTTAAAATCGATCTAAAATGTTACATTACACGTGAATGCTCGCGGTGAGAGAGAGCCTTAATGCGACGAAGCGATGCGATGCACACGAAACGAGTACGATGAGACTACAATATCATATAAAAGTAATGAAATAAAATTTACTGCCTTTAAGTTCAAATAATTCCTAACTTGTTTAAAGTAATATTTTAGAACATAATTGTTGTCAGGGGACCGCCAAGTCGCTGATTATCTCGATTCAGTTCGCTGTGAATTGATCCATAAACTTGTTATGTGAAATCAAACATCTACATTAGCGGTCCCCCGATACACCTTGACAACAATTATGTACTAAAATATTACTTTAAACAAGTTAGGAATTATTTGAACTTAAAGGCAGTAAATTTTATTTCATTACTTTTTAAAGTTGTTTGGCGGGGGTTCTTTTAAATTCCTTAATTTAATTTTATTTCATATTTTTTAAACTTGTGTTCCATCCCATCCATTCGTCCACCATCTATCAATGTCCTTTTCGATGAGGTTGTTAAAATGAGCCCAAACACGAAACCTCTGCTCTAAGTTGGCGAGGAGTTGGATATCCTATTGATCACCAGGTGATGCTGCAGCACCAGGTCAACTTTGCATTATTATGTGTATACGTATATTATATGTTCACAAATGTCACGAACTAGAATGAAATATAAAACCCATCAAACGACTACAAGTTGCTAGCGGCCTTTCATAAACCAGATAAGCCCTGATTGTCCAGCACTGAGCAGGCTGATGATGATGAATTATAGCTAAGAACACTCTCGATCATGTCAGCTTTCAAACAAAAAAAACTAGATCATAATCGGTCCACCGGTTTGGATGCTACGATGACACGGACAGATACACACACAGACAAACAGACAGACAGACACGTCAAACTTATAACACCCCTCTTTTTTGGTCGGGGGTTAAAACGCGGAGGCTGTAGATGCGTCAAGTGCCACGTCTTCGTGGTAATTTTTATAGTGCCCAAGTTTTTTTTTTAATGAAATAAGGGGGCAAACGACCAAACGGGTCACCTGATGGAAAGCAACTTCCGTCGCCCATGGACACTCGCAGCATCAGAAGAGCTGCAAGTGCGTTGCCAACCTTTTAAGAGGGAATAGGGTAATAGGGGAGGGTAGGGATGGGAAAGAAAGGGAATAGGGGAGGGTAGGGAAGGGAATAGGGGAGGGTAGGGAAGGGAATAGGGTAGGGGATTGGGCCTCCGGTAAATTCACTCACTCGGCGAAACACAGCGCAAGCGCTGTTTCACGCCGGGTGAGAACGTGGTATTTCTCCGGTCTAGCCGGCCCATTCGTGCCGAAGCATGGCTCTCCAACGTTAAAAAGTGTGTGGTCAGTTCAAAAAAGCACTGTTCTCTTTTACCCTCTTGGCCTAGTGGAACGACCTTACCATCTGGTAAGAGAGTAAGTAGTGCTTAGAGAGAAATTTGTCAAGTTCTAAAAATATAATGCTAAAAACCTTTTAATCTCCTTCCGCTTCCTTCTACTTTTCCCATAAGACCTATTATAAAATCCAATCATAGATTTCTAATATAAATATGTATACAACAAGCTCTATATATTCCAAAATGTCATCGGTCATAATCGCAGGCAACGCAGCAAGCTCTACATATTTCAAAATATCATTGGTCAGAAACGTCGCATACAAAAACCATGAACACCGCAAATTGACCGGGCGGGCGAGAATGGACTCGTGCGACATGCAAATTTAATGGTCCGCATCTACGTACTTCATAAACGTATTAATATCGCTGTGAATACGCCGATTGTACTGTTTTAATCAAAACATTATTGCGGTATTATTAGCAAATTACTACCACTTTCCACTAAATACCACTTCTTTTGTTGTGACAACCGGTATTGGAAATACTGTACTTACTGAAATAATTTCACCGACATTTCATATTAACTTCAGTGGTATTAAAATTTAAATTAGTAGAACTAGATTGCAGGATGTGCAGCACTATTGTTTGACTATTTATAGTGCATGTTAATGTCGCCTAAGAATAATTTTGATGTCCAAAATTTTCAGGGCCAACAACATTTTTTATCCATTTAAAAACATATATATTATAAATCTCCTCTACAAAATCTTTTAATCAGCTTTATCGTAATCTCTCATAACTCTTAAAATTACCTTAAAACTGACTGTCAGAGGTCAGAGGTGAGCAGAAAGTCAATCGGTTATCACGGTGACGCCGCGCTGGCTGGGTCTTTGTATGGCTTAAAGTTTAAACCAACGTATATATAACGCACAGAGCTGGTAAAATGAACTATTTATAAGAGTCGATCAAATCGAAATCCATGTTGAGTTATTACTGCATTTTTCACTACAAATTACAATATACAGAAGGCCTCCGTAGTGTAGGGATTAGAGACCGATAAATCTGCAAATCCGACTGGCGCAATCACAGGCAGACCTAGGTGAACTGTTTGCGCTATAACGTAGGTATGCAACTTGCAGCGCTGAACTTGTACCACACAGTTTCTATGAGAAATGCCGCAACGTCACATATTTGGCCCTACTATGCTGGAAAAAGAAATTTTTCAGCGCTGCTACTTCAACAGTGACAGCAGATATCCCCAACCCACGGCCGGCGGGCCGCATGCAGCCCGCCACGCGCCGGGGCTTTATTTGTGGCCCGCGTGCTGTTAAACCATTTTAAAATTCACGCCCACCGGAAAAACAACGTAAAGACGTCGTAAAAGTCGTGGGAGTTTTTCCACTTTTAAATCGTTAATTTTGAAGAACGTTAGTTATTCACCTTAAAAAAAAATTGTTCTGACCCGCGACACCAAGACCAAAACATATTTGTGGCCCGTATGAAAAAAAGGTTGGGGACCAATGCTCTACAGGATCAATTCAGACCGCAACGCGACCGACGCGCGACCCATAGACGCATTTCTATGCGTATGGATTTGACAGATTTGCAAGATGTTTTACGCAATTGAAGTCTGTCAATTAAGTACATGTATATACGCGTCGCGCTGCGATCTGAATTTACCTTATGAGCATAATTATAATTATTATACACAGTTATACACCCTTAAGTACAATCACTTAGTCTTGAACTGTTACATATCTTTTATTATATAGCATTTGTTATACAAGAGTCCAAAAATCTTCGAGTCTCACCTTGCGAGTAAGGCGGCGGCGCAGCAAGGTCTCTCAGAGGCTCGGCGGTGTTCTGCAGCCGCGGCGGCTGGGTAGCCTCGTTCCACACCACTCTCTCCATCTCCTCGTCCAGTCTCAGCTCATCAGCGCCTTCCCCCTGGGGAAAATACGCGAGGTTAATAAAAAAGGAACAAAAAAACGTGTGGCATTAGGGGATTGCCGCAGTAAAGCTATAATTGCATAGTATGAAGTAGTCTACACGCATACTTCTAGTCGCGCGCACACAAACTCCGTGCCGAAGTCTGCCAGTCTGAGCGTTAGGATTATTTTCGTTACGGAATTTCTTGATTCGGTCGCCGCGCTCAAAGCCCAAGGTTCAAGAAACTAAAAACCATATTTAAACAAATTACTATCCGTAAAATTAATAAGAAAAGTTAGCCGATTTTCAGACCCACAGGATAAGAACACAAAACAACAATCGTCAATCGGTCCAGTCGTGGCAGAGGACAACATACATCGCGGCACGGGAATTTCATAATATTAAAATATAATAATAAGAATAATAATATATTATCATAAGATAGATAGAGTCTTAAACGAAATATTTTGTATGTTCGATAAATTAATACGTTCGCGCAACGCAAGCATCTACTAAAGTTTTAATTATCTTTACCAGCAGCGCGAAATACAAGCTGCAATGTAAACTCAATATTCAAACTTGAACTTGGGATAGAATCTGTAGTTGCACAGTATAAATACATGTAGTACACTATATTCATTTCAATTCATTCAGAGTAGACCACCCACACGCACAAAATGTTTTCGCGATTTCGCATATTATAACTGATATAATTAAGAGGGCGGCTGAAGCAAAATACATGATCTTTTAATTAATTTTTATACTTGATTATTATAAGCTACGATTACGATATTTGCGAAGGCCGTACTAGCGAAAACACGATATCTTAAAATTTTCTCGATAGAAAGGAACTAGTACAAAGAAACTACTTTATTCTAATGTTTTTACATTTAATGTTTTTACATTTTAATGTCTTTACAAAGAAACTATTTCATTTCTTTTGCGGATTTTTAAAAGTATATTTATCTAGTTATTACCATAATTTACTCTATGTTATTATGATAAACTGATTTTGGGTCGTTCTTTTTCCCTGGCATATGGCATTATCATATGAGAGACATAAGTGTGAAAAGAGAACCGAACAAAACGCTGAACGAAAACGAAGAGAAACAACGCCGTCTTAACCGAACAAAGAGGTATCAAAAAGCGCGTCTGTTCCTTTGAGTTGATTAAGCTTGATTTTAGGGGTACGGCCATTGCTCTATTGTATGATATTTATATTATAGCTGCGGTCGAACGTGACCGTGAACTTCATCCGTGAAACTTTACACGAGATTCAATTTCGGATTGGAATTTCAACCATAAAAGCTTTCAGGGGCTGAAATGTGTCAATAGTGGGAACTGCGACCAATTATGTAAATTGTTACACGGTAGACACGGTGCGGAGTCGTCTCCGTACGACGACACGACGCCGCGCCGCCGCCGCGCCGTGACACGATACGGTGCCGCGAACGGTGCGTCGATTCGTGGCCCTATTCCGTCAATATTTTGCTGTTGGTGCTCTCGGACGTGCTTGTTTGGATTTCCTAAAAGGACGAATGAAAAGGTAACAGCAACAGAGGAAATTTTAGTTAAAGCTCGACAAGGCTTTAAATGGACGTGGCGAAAAAGGAACTAAGAGCCGGGACACAAAAACGGCACGACGTCGTACGGCGTCGCACGGCGCCGTACGACGTCGTGCCGTAGAAACTCATCTTGAATTTCTACGTGAGTTTCTACGGCACGCCGTCGTACGACGCCGTACGGCACCGTGCCGTGGTTTTTTACGACGCGCGTCCGACACGGCGACGCCGTACGACGTCATGCCGTGTTTTTATGTCCCGGCTCTAACGCCGCCACCTGTGGGCTATGGCCACCATACAAAAACGCCATTTTTGTCATATTTTTGACAGTTCCCCTTTAACGGCAGCGCCCCGCCCACGTTTATTTATAATCCATTGTGGGATATATGTGTGGAGGCCAAAGATCTTCCGACCGAGAGATAGCATGCTCGATCAGGCCGAAGTCCACTGACGTCATTTCAGACGTTGTATATATCTTGCCGTTCTCCGAAACTTCGATAGCGCGATGCAGGATTGTTAGGCGAATTGTGGGTATCGCCACACCATTAATCCCCAAGCGGCACCCGGCTGTCGCATAACAATTGAAAATCTATTGTGCTTGTGATTCCCACGATCGAGGTATTAAAGTGTTGTCGCTCTATAAATCGGTATATTAGTAAATTATTAAGAGATTAAAGAGTAGGATTATATTATCACTAGCTGTTGCCCGCGACTTCGTCCGCGTGGACTTCAGTTTATAGCGCGCGGTGTCAACAAAATTGGTGTCAAATTTAAAAGCTTTTTAAATCCCTGGTACCCCTTAAATCAAAATACCCAAAAACAGCTGTGCAGTGTGCACATAATATTTCATTTTTTAAATTATGTAAGTAAACTTTATACCGCTTTATACGCTCAAATTTAAAGCTTATTTAGCCCCCCATTACACAACTTTAGCTTTACCCATAAACTATATTTTATCATTGGTAGGTTTAAGGTTACGTCACTGCATAGATAAAGTATGAGTAGAGAGTTATTTAATAACGTGTAAAACAATAGATAGAATCGAAAAATTTTGCTCAATATGGTGCCACCTCATATAGATAGACTTATGAGCAAGCGATAGCGAGATGTAGGCGACTCTTAACGCCATCTGTTATGAATTTTTGGAACTAACTTAATTTGAACAAATTTACGCATTTTCATCCCCTTACAACCCCTTTTTTCAGTTAAAAAGTAGCCTATGTCCTTTCTCAGGCTTTAGACTATCTGTGTACAAAATTTCATTACAATCGGTTCAGTAGTTTTGGCGTGGAAGCGAGACAGACTTTCGCATTTATAATATTAGTATAGATTTTATGCCGTCGGTCGTGTCGTTGCACAGTGAAGGCGCCGCGCCGTGTTTGATGGGGACGCGACCACTGTCACTAGTTGTTGAAATGTTTGTTTGTCCAATACTTAATAGGAGACGATCTCGTATGTTTAGTGTCATCGACTACAAGTGTTTTCATGTCATTTAGTATGGAGTTTTGGGGGATCAAAATCGATCTAGCGGAAGTGTTATCCCAGGGAACCTAATAAGTAAATACTCTTTGAAAGTGGGATCCTCGTTCATGTAAAAACATTAAAATAATTGTGTTTTTCGTGGACATCTATGAAACTATACATGCTTAAACATTGTAAATATTTAACAATAACAACATTTAATAATAAATTTACAACGTCATAATATTATGTATTATGAAATTGTACAGTAAAAGGAAATGTTATATTATATTTTGTTATATTTTAATTTGTAATTATGCTTATTTTTATATTACTTAAGAGCCCGGGCTACCCTCGAAATTCTCATACATACGTAATACCAAAATCATTTTCTCATACGAAAATATTTAACATGTTTGAGTTATTTTTCAGCTTAAAATAGTAATTACCTAGGTTCCTGTACAAAAATTAACTTAAAAATATTTAAACACAAAAAAAAAAAATTGTGTATAAATTTTTTTTTACTAAATTTACTACTAAATATATAAACAGTAAAAAATAGAGTAAAACACTAAAAAAATATACATAAATATTAAATTTACTACAAAATATTTCAACTCTAAAAAATATTTTTAGTATTTAAATATTTTGTAGTAAATTTACTATTTATTTATATATTTTTTAGTGTTTTACTCTATTTTTTAGTGTTTAAATATTTGGTAGTAAATTTAGTAAAAAAAATGTATACACAAATTTTTTTTTTTGTGTTTAAATATTTTGAAGTTAATTTTTGTACAGGAACCTAGGTAATTACTATTTTAAGCTGAAAAATAACTCAAACATGTTAAATATTTTCGTATGACAAAATGATTTTGGTATTACATATGTATGAGATTTTCGAGGGTAACCCGGGCTCTTAATATATTTCTGTGAAATCATGGTAGGAAAATCAAGGCTATTTTTATATTTATTTTATTTTTATGAAATTGTGGCAAAAAACATAATCCAACACCATATTTAGCTCTTCTATCAATATTGCTCCTCTGCTCGGATATCCGATCATTTCGGAAGTCTGTAAGCCGACGACGTACGTATGCTCGAGCCCCGACTCCCGAGGTCACGGTCAAAGCAAAATCATTACCGCGGCCTAAATACTCCACTTCCGCACCAGATTATGTTAGAGGCGATTTTTTTGTATGTGATGTGATGTATTTTTTGTTTATGTTATATTATGTTTAATTGCTATTATACATCTATACTAATATTATTAATGCGAAAGTGTGTCGGTCCGTCTATCTTTTTGTCTGTCTGTCTGTCGGTTCCCAGTTCACGCCCAAACCGCTGTACCGATTTTGCTGAAATTTGGTATAGAGATACATTGAGTCCAGGGAAAGGACATAGGATTTATTATATAGAAAGGACATAGGTTTGATCCTGAAAAAATGTACGGTTTCTGCGAGATAAACGAATTTTGGCGTAACGGAGTTGCGGCCGACGGCCGTCAACTAATATCGTTGCCGTTGCCGTCAACTAGTAAGAGATAATATTTGGACTAGATGATGCATGTAATTGCATTGAAATGAGTTTGTTTAAATTTCTTATAAAAAAGTGATATAAAATATCCTGTGGATATTTGCAGAATATTTTTTCGCGCAACATACGAATTTCCCGGGAAAGTTTCTACTTCCCGGCACTCAAAATTGCTGCACTGAATTTTATTGAATTCGGCTTTGCACTTTAGACGGATACAATTTCGCATTTGATTCACGAAATTTTTGGATTTTCAGGTTTAGTACCTGGGTTGACTTTTGCCAAATTAAAAATAAATCATTTCCCTACACGGCCCGCGCTTGTACACAATTTCCTCAACTGTACTTATCGCATTGTTTGGTTAATAATTGACAAGCGTTCGTCAGTGTTTCGTTACTAATTTTATCGTTCTCGTATCCGGTGGGACAAAACCCGATACGACCAACACTATCGCATGTTACAACTTACAAATAAAATATGTTTACATAATATAAAAAATAATAATAACTTTCACGAAAAAAAAAACACTACAAGTACGAACAACGCTTTATTTACTCAATGTTATATAACCCGCGGTCACGCGAAATTTCCGGGACAACAAATATTTTTCTAAAGTAACTTGCGTCATTCGACGTAGGCTACTTTATATAACTTTAAGGGCCTGTTTCACCGCTTCCTGATAAGGTGCCCGATAGACTTATTTGACAGATTCTCCATACTCTATGTGTCAAGTTAAGTGGTGGATAGCCTTATCAGGAAGCGGTGAAACAGGCCCTTAATATTGTATGGGCTCAGTTATAGTCCTCTAAACTCTGTGTTTTACTTTTAATATCAGAATTACAGTAAGTATATAAATAACACTCAAAGTCTTAAGCTGGATTTATACTATGCGTCCGCCGCATATAATAAAGAAAGCCAGTGACAATTTAATATCAAATTGGACTTAAGACGTTTAGGGTCAATTCAGACCGCAACGCGACACGTAGATGCATTTCTTTTGCATTGAATTGACGGACCTGCATGACGTCTCACGCAATTGAAGTCTGTCAAATCCATACAATAAAGATTTGATTTTTGAACCTGCAGGCTACAAGCTACCATCGGCGTAGCAGACGCGTAGCAATCGTGTTCACGGAAGACCAAAGTCCAAACTCCTACTCTATTAGTACTAACTACTAATATAAAGTAGTAAAATACAGAATTGGAATATCAATTTATTTGGAGTGGTAAAATAATAATGAGTGTGGGAAGTATAGTGAAATGATCTCCAATAAGCCGGTAATCCTCTTTACTTGGAATAATACGCCTATGTCTTACAATCTCCTAAATGTCACAACTTTTTTGCCAGGCTTCCCTCAATTTGGGTATTCCCTCACATTCAGTCTCTCTTTTTATTTCCTTATAAGTATTTCTAGGGTCAAGTTTTAGAAAGAGATAAAATATTGACACTGTGCGTACCTACTGCGTACTCATGTTATAATAATTTGTGTTGTTCATGTTTTATACGTTAGAATAGTCGCGTAAGGCCTAACAAGGCTGTTTAACTATAATGTCAGTATTTTCACATTATGGATCTTTATGAAATCTTGTAAAAAATAATTATTGTTGTCGACAAGAAAAGCTTGTGTGTTATCTAGTTCTATACGCTTTACAAATATAAATACACTTAATACGGTGGCTTTCGGATCTTTGCCGCGACCGACCGCGACCGACGAAAATTCAAACGAAATGCCACTTTATGACATAGGCTATAGGTTTCATTTTACTCTATACTAGCTAGTAGCTTTTACGCCGCCGCCGGCGGCAGCACGGGTCGCCACGCAAATGTCAGTAGAAAATGATACCTATAGTGTATGTCATAGAATAGCATTTTATTTGAATTTTTATCGGTCGCGATCGCTCCGTGGCAAAGATCCGAAAGCCACCTTTAGTGCCTGCGTAAGTTTATTTTTAACAATCGCAAGACGTGTATTCTTTACATACAAAAGGTGGAAGAGTATGAATATTTTATTCCAACTAAGTCGCATTGGCATTGAAATTGATCAAACTGAGAAAAATATGTTTTGAAGTACTCCGTGTTGTTTTAAGGCGCTATATTGAAAAATCTGTCCTTTTTGACGTAATACTATAGGACCCTCAGAAATGTTACAAATCTGGTAATGAGATATACATATCTTCATAGCCTTATCTAGGTTTGAGAAGAACTAGAAACACGATTAATGTATTTTGCCTCGATACATTTAATTTTCGAAATTACCTCTTAAAAATACGAAATTTGAAGATTATTTTTAAACGAAAATAGATGTATTGTAGGAAATTAGTCTAATTGAAAGACACCTTTGCAACTCAAAATCGTATAGAAGCATTTTGCTTAAACGCTCCTAGTTATTTTTTAAATAATTATAATTACGTTTTGTCGCATGTTTTCCGAGAGAGCCGATAGTTTCTGGCCGCAGCGTATTCACGACTTTATAGTCATACAAATTAAGTATAAAATTGCCCTTGCGGTAAAATTACTTTCGATATAGCGCCTTAACATCTATCCATACTAATATTATAAATGCGAAAGTGCGCATGTCTGTCTGTCCGTCTGTCTGTCTATCTGTCTTACCTCTTCACGCTTAAACGGCTGAACCGAATTTGCTGAAAATTGGCATGGAGATACCTTGAGTCCCGGGAAAGGATATAGGATAGTTTTTAACCAGGAAAAATGTACGGTTCCAGCGCGATAAACAAATTTTGGCGCAACAGGGTTGCGGGCGTCCTCTACTTTTTATTTAATTAAACTATATTATTAATATTCTTAATTAAACTTATTGTGATCAACAACAATCAAGTTTGTTGACTTGCTAACGAACTGCAGTATTCAAATGAAAAGGAGAAAAATAGTAATTATTTTGACTATAACGGAATTGCCACTATTATATAGACCGTAGGTACTATAACTAAATCCCATAATATTATTAGCACAGTCAGTACACCGAAATTTAAAAATAAATGTGTAAAGTTGCGGGCTGGTCGTGGACAAAAAATAAATAAAGTACCAACTGAATACATAATGTACATTGTTGATTGTACAATGGTGACGTCATTATGTTAATATCACATTACAACTGACATTTCGCTTATCAGTAATCATGAGGCAGTTTACAGCCGAAAGTATTCGTTTATGGATTTTTTTACGTAAATTGTAACTGTTTTTCAATTATCATTAGGACAATATGTGAACTCAGCATTGTACCTTAATTCAGATATGTGTCAATCATGACTTTGGCTGACCTAGCCGATTAGTCGGCTGCAAAGAAGCCGACTAATCTGCCGACTAGTCGGCCAAGTCGATCATGCTTTCGGAAGTTTCTGTACGCCGCGCGCCGCTTGCAAAGGTGTCGGATCGTGTATGTTTACAATATGTGTAGGTACGTAACTTTTTTATGATACAATTAATGGTTTTGAGGAAATATTTCATATACATGCAATCTTGATCTAATAATACATAGTACCTAATTTATTGTTAAAAACTACATATTATAATAAGAATATTTCTTTACTAGCAATAGCAAGTAATTTCAGAAACACTTCATTTAATTTTAAATTATGAAGTGTGATATGAAACACATTATAAATGATCAAGGTTTTTCAATATCTTTTATTTCAATAATTATAGCAAAAATTAAAAAAAGTTATAAGCCGGATAGTCGGCGCTTTTTGCCGACTAGTCGCCGACTACAAAAGTGGCCGGATAGCCGGCTTTACCGACTAGTCAGCGACTAGACGGCACATCTCTATATTTTATCGAATGTTTATGCGCGAATTCCTCCAAAACGGTTCAACTCAACCGATTTTAATGAAATTTTGTATATATACATTCGTTAGACCTGAGAATAGGTTTTTATCCACTTTTCAGATTGATACTAGAAATAATTTATATGGCGGTTTTCCGGGTCAGCTAGACGTATAAAATATATAATATGATGTGATATGACAACAAAACAAAAAAATAGATAATATTCAGGGGAGTTTATAAGCAACGTTACCAAGTTCAAGTTATTATAATAAGTGATTGAGTTGATGCAATGATGTTCAAAAAAGGGTTTTTTGAACACCATTGAGTTGATCACTGTCTTTACGGTAGTATTACCTATTAAATGCTATAGTCAAAATGCAATAAGGTATCCCCGGCAGTCATCGGCCTTTTTAGTCTAGAGTTTAGGATCTATATTATGAAAAATGCTCGCACTGTATTCCGTTAACCTAAGAAAAAAAAACTCTTTTAGGCCGGCCACATACAGTCGGAATTCCGTTTCGAAATTCCGAAACGGAATAAATATCGATTCGGAAATTCCGAACGCAGCAAATTCATACAAATCAATGACTCTGTCACACACGTACAGTAGTTTTCCGTACGTTTTTTTGTTCCGTACGTATGTGACAAAGCCATTGATTTGTATGGATTTGCTGCGTTCGGAATTCCGAATCGATATTCCGTTTCGGAATTTCGAAACGGAATTCCGACTGTATGTGGCCGGCCTTATAGACACATACTGTTATAGATTCAAGGGAAAACCTCTCGGTAACTGTTATAATAATTATAATGATAATCTCAAACTTTTATGAGTTCGAAGGATATAATTCATACTGAGTTCTCATCGAGTATGCAAAATACGATATCGCTCTTGCACTAGAAATATCTGTCACTTCATTGTCAATCGCGGTTTGTATAGAAAAATATGACATATTATGACAAGGGGTTAATGACCGCTACGGGCAGGATACGGAAATACCAGAATAGTAAATAAGATAGAGAATAATGTTTAGTAAGATTTGAACCTGTAACCATCGCTTAGCAGTCGCGTTTACGGAAGACCAAAGTCCAAACTCTACTCTATTAGTACTAATGTTAAGTAGTAAAATAGTACAGAAATACGTTTCGTTGAATCGTATAAACAATGAAAACTTTTGCAACATGAGTTCAAAGTGCAAAATACCACACAATCAATTTCAGCGCATACAATTAAATGAAAAACAAGCGAAGGTCACAAAAGCAACGGACTGCGCTTGTGTGTGTATGAAATTATAAAAATCGCCCAATATTATAAAGTTTGCTATCAAAATTTTTATATATTAATTTAAGATGTAGCGGAGAAAACGTAGCGTTTGTTGTGAAAATATTTGTACTACAAAATATTGTATTCATTCCAGAACGTTGTGTTTTTAAATTTAAATTATAAAATCATATTTAAAGTTCAGTTTGGAGCTCTACATTTTAAAGTAAAGTCTTCTAACAGTGAAAATGCATAACAGGCTATTATTTACCTGCGATGTATTTCTAAAACTCAGGACTTTAGAAAGCAAGAACACAATAAAAATTCGCAAGCAACTCAGCGCGCAACCTAGCCAAACTTACTCGTATTATGCATTTAAGGAATATTTTCCCTGGAAAACCAGTCTATCATAAGGTAAATCTGGTATCCAGTGCGGAGGTGGGAAGTAGATGATCAGCAAACTTATGGAGTACGCTCTACAGTTATGGAATTATCTGGAATTTTCTTTTTTTTTTTTTACTTATGCAGTACGCAACATTTATGTAATTTTCTGGGTTTTTTTCCTTATAGAGTACGCTACATATTTTATATGTGACTTTCTAGAATTATCTGGATTTTTTTACAAATGGAATACGCTACATTTATGGAATTATCTGGAATTTTCTGGATTTTTTTACCTGTCTATCGCATGGTAATTCTGGCATCCAGTGCGGTGGTGGGAAGTAGAAGAAAAGGCGCGCGCGCTCCGCGACGGTGGGAGGCGCGCGCCTCGCGGGATGCATGACCGACACTGGCGGGCGCCGCGGCGGCTATGCCGTGCCAACCGCGGACCGGACCCGCCGCCCGGCGCGATCAGCGATGCGACATGGTCCCGATGTTGAACACGAGTCCCGTCGTTGGACATGTACCATCAAGGAAATTGATTCCTAGGCAGTTGACGGACCTACGTCATGTGGTCGGCTTAATGCTTATGTCAATTCAATGTTAGCTGTGATCGGTCGGATGAGTTTGAACTTTGACTTAACGCAACCAAATTACTTAGGTCCGCCGTCTGCCTAGGAATCAACTTTTCTGATAGTACCTATACCAGTGTTCCCCAAACTTATTGAGTTCAAGGTACAGATTTTTGGAGGTACTGGGTACACCACAAATTAATCAGCGTGTACGGGGGTGCTCTGTTCCCAATTCTTATTCCTTTCACGGTTCGCCGATCGTCCCGAGGCAACAGCCTATTCTTTGTTCTTATAAACTAGGATTTAGGAATATGTATATGTAGGCCAAAGCATAGTTGCATTAGAATATAATAATAATTATTATCGTATTGATCAGTGTACTTTATGACAACAGTTATAGTCTGTTGACATAAAGTAGGTACACTGAGTACTGACCTATACCATTGTAATCTAGGCTATCCTAGGACTTTTTTCTCGTTGGGGATTTCCCCAACGAGAAAAAAACAGCATTTACGCATCCCTGGCACTTTGGGCAGGGCCACCGAGGTATGTGGGACATCATAAACTAGAGAAGCATTGCACACTTTAATCAAGAGTCAAGACCCACGCTCTAAGCCATGGCTGTTGTGGGTTCGATTCCTACGTTGGAGTCACGTTGTTTCTAAGGGTCAATTCAGACCGCAATGCGACGCGTAGATGTATTAAATAAACAGGCTTCAACTGCGTCATGCAAGTCTGTCAATTGAATATAAATTTTGAAATTCATAATTATACGCGTCGCGTTGCGGTCTGAATTGACCCTTAGTAATTGTTTTAGGAGTTAGGACAATACACGTTGATCACCTGATTGTCTCACTGAAAAGGTGATCCATGTGTAGGACGGGCATCATCTTCTCATCTTAAATGCATATTATGAATAGCTAAGTCCCGACATGGGCATTGCCTAAAAGATGAGTAGCATATTAAGCCCCAACTTGA
Organism: Lysandra bellargus; assembly: GCA_905333045.1. Classification (NCBI taxonomy): domain Eukaryota; kingdom Metazoa; phylum Arthropoda; class Insecta; order Lepidoptera; family Lycaenidae; genus Lysandra; species Lysandra bellargus. The sequence goes on along the minus strand of HG995319.1, from coordinate 12,524,438 downwards.
ATACAATGCGTATTAATGTTGAGGAGTATAAGTCTCAACGGACAATTTGCCTAAATAATAAAAATAAATAAAAATAAAAACATCTTTATTAAGCATCTTTAGCATCTTTAGCAAGCAAGCAGGGACAAAACACAGCCAGAGTTAATAACAACACAAGAATTACAAGTAAATTGAAACGACGCACACAACATACAATATACTTACATACAAGATTTAGCCACTTAGAATTAAACTTAAAAGTACTCTTAGCACACACTGCATGCTTAAGGCCGTCCCCCGAGCACACGACCTTGGCCATACATTTGCAGCGTCGCGTTGCCGAGATCGCACCAAAACCCTATTTTTTTTATCTTAGTTCAAAATTGTCCTAAAAAAATTAAAACGGGGAATATGTAGTTCATGATTTTGTCGATCTATTGGCGTGTGTTTCAAATAAAAGTGATCTGTAAATCCTAAGGAGATGCTGAATGTATGCTTGAATTTTAATAAATTGGTTTTACTTTGGAAGCTGATATCATGAGTATAATAAACAAAAATAGAAAATTTAAAACGGGAGGAATGTTGATATACTGAAGATTATTGCTGTATTTTTATTATAACTTTGTAGCTTTCAAATTATGAGTTTATAAGGCTTGAAATACGGTAAATTACGGAATCTCCGTAAGGTACGCCCTTAAAGGGTAAGCCACTCAGGCATCGACCGCGGCAAGCCGCGCCGTGACGCCTGATCTTCCGTGGCCCCTTGTCCAGTCTATGATCCCACAAACGGCACACATATACAATAAAACACTGTACAATTCGTTTCGACCATAGGGGCCATTAGTTTCGACATAGACAAAGTCTACGTTTTAGACCATTGGTACTCAACCTTTTTTATTACGGGCCACAAATACATTTAGTACTGGCATCGCGGGCCGCAAAAATTTTTTAGGGTTAAAAAATAACCTTCTTTAAAATTAGCGATTTAAAAATGGAAAAAATTTCACGATTTTCTCGACAATTGCATTATTTGGAGTTTGGACGATTGGCGGTGGGCGTAAGTTTTCAGTTTCAAAATGATATATTGACCATAATTTGATAATTTAGATTCACGCGGCTATTGATAAAGTCCCGGCTGGCTGCAGGTTGAGTATAGCTACTCATGGGGACTATAAGTCCCGACTCCCGAAGTCGCGTCGTTATAGTTAAATAACTAAAGCCCCATTTTTAACCGACTTCCAAAAAACGAGGAGGTTATATGTTCGGCTGTGGATATTTTTTTTTTTTTTTGTATGTTCAACGATTACTCCGCCGTTTGTGAACCGATTTTCGAAATTTTTCTTGTGTTGTATTAGGTTTCACTCCAATTTGGTACCATGTTCACAAAAGTGGTGACCTGATGATGGGATCCATGAGTAATCGAGGGAACTCCTCGAAATTTATATGGAAACATATGGTGATTTTGGTTTTATGAGAAGTATCCTAAGCATATGCTACCAAAACGCAAGATTTTGCACCGAGGTATACTATGGTTCCGAAGCTACTAAGAGAACTCTGGATTCCTTATAGATACAAGTTTGGGAGTTTAGGCGCTGTTTTAAGAACTGAAAGCATATGCTACTATGCAAATTACATTCATCATCATCATCATCATTACCATGTCAGGGTCACCAATGTCACCAAATTCAACCTTATCTCCAGAGCATAAGGCACACATTTGACATTACTTCTAAGAAGTTAAAGCTGCTTCGATAATGTAACATTCTGTCTCACTTCGCCGAGATATTCTGGAAAACAACCTAATTTCAACCTTTTGCATTGCGTTTAGCGTTCATAATACAATAACACTCTCTGCAGTCTCACTTCAATCTGCCAGGGCCGCAGGACTGTCAAGCGGGCGCGGGCGGCGCGGCGCGGCGGCGCGGCGCGGGCCGGGTAGGGACTATGTGCGCTGCGTCCGCGTCACGTGCGACAAGTCGAGCGAGTGCCAGTACTATTGAAAGTTGAAACTAGTCCGGTGACCGGCTACTTAGCACGTCACGTCACGTGTTCACTTCGATTTTTTTAAAATGTATTGTTTAAAATTATCTGCAGGCTGCAGCTGATATTATATTTTGTAAGTGTGACTGTAATAAGATACGCAGAATAATATTATACAGGTGTATTATTCTACTTTTAGTACGCGATGGTTTACTCTGGTAACTAAAAAGAGTGAAATTATTATTTTTAACAAAAAATTAAAACCGACTTCCAAGGTAAAACAATAATAACATCCTTATAATATGAACTAAAAAGTATTAAATAATAATTCCTATCTAATAGTGCCTTTTTCCGAATTCGGCTAAAACTCAACTATTTCTGTACTCAATCTTCATAATTTTGAAGTCGGTGCCAGTTCCAAAAGTTTCAAATATTCTGTCAGAGTACAGAAGATTCATCTGGTACCGACTTCAAAATGATGAAGACTGAGTACAGAAATAGTTGAGTTTTAGCCGAATTCGGAAAAAGGCACTATTAGATAGGAATAATTATTTAATACTTTTTAGTTCATATTATAAGGATGTTATTATTGTTTTACCTTGGAAGTCGGTTTTAATTTTTTGTTAAAAATAATAATCACTAGGAGGCATTTGTCTCGCGACCTAGTCGCGCGACACTAAATGTACGTGTCCCGCGACATGTCGCCCGACGTCGTCGCAACGACATTTACGGGTTGCGGGACTTGTCGCTGGCGACATATTATTGTTTACCACTGACTAGTCATAATTATGTCGAGGTACAAAGTTGCAGGGGACAAAGTTCGTGTTACAGGGACAAACTACGTAAATGTCGGATGACTTGTCTCCGCGACATGTCCCCTAGTGAATGCTGCCTTATTTATAAGTAAAAAGTCCGAATAGTTTTTCAAGATTAACAATCTTTATTAATCGCTTAATGATTATTATGATATTGACGTAGACGGCATAACATTCTTTTGATAAAGATAATAATTAATAATTAATAGTCAGGAGCCCTAGAACATTTTTTTATTACAAACAAGCTAATTTTTTGTGAGTAGTTTCATTTTGATTAGTAAGACAAACAACTTCTATATCTGCGAAAAATCTTGAAAGTGGTAGTAGCAGAGATAGAAAGGATTTCATACTTTGATATTTTGATGGTCCTAAAATATGGATTGCTCCATTTGTAGGACAATGTTACTCTTAAAATTTATAACTATTAACCTACCAATATGCAAAAAATCTGCTGGTTAGGGTTCCGTTTTATGCTTCAGAAATAAAATCGGCTAAGTGCCAGTTGGACTCGCCCATGAAGTCAACCAAGTTTTGTTGATTACAGAACCCTAGGCTTCGTTCAAACCTACGCGACCAAGCGACTGCGAAGCTGAAGCGTCAAGTTACGTCAAGTTGTCAAATGTGTGTTGTGTGTTGTCAAAGGTTTGAACGAAGCCTAGGGTTCTGTAATCAACAAAACTTGGTTGACTTTATGGGCGAGTCCAACTGGCACTTGGCCGATTTTATTTCTGAAGCATGCTGTTTGACTCAATTCGTTTGAGTCACGTTTAAATTGAGCTTGAAAATGTATGTAGGATATTAAAAATGCAAATTTTTGGACTGGCAATGACCCATTCTGCTTTTTGCACTCTATTAGGAAACCGGTCGTATAAAATCAAATCTGAAGAGATTTATTATGCCTTCATAGAGATCTTGAGGCGGTCCTATAAATCTTGAGAGTCCAATTATTTATATTTGAGTTTTTGAGTTGTATTTAAAAAGTTGATAGTTTTAAAGTTGGTTTTAAAATGCAATGTCATTTGTGTGATATAGAGCGCAACACCCATTACATGGTTGACAATTTTAGTCGCAAAAAAGTTTAACATTTATTTTCTACAATCTTGTCTAAAATTTCTTCTACGTAACAAACGGTTAGTCGGAGTGGTCAGTCACACAGGAGCAATTCTGACGCGATCAGAACACCCCCTGTGTGACCATAATCACAGAATATATATTAGTAGTAATATTATATTCTATGTAACGTATTACGTAATACATTATACAACACAAAGAACCCAAAACTGACCGCTTGAACGCTTGACCGCGTAACTGCTCTCTATCTGATAGGTCCCTGGATGCGCGCTTTGAAATTTCAGCAATTGATCAAATGACCAATTTAATTAATGAGTAGTTTAATTAAATTGGTCATTTGAATAGAATATGGCAAACCTATATAACCTTGAAATAGCCCGAAGAAATAGTGTTTGTAATGCATTATTTCTCTGAAGGTACTTGTTACTTTAAAGGTTAAGAGTCCGTATACGAAATTTTGCCGATTTCGCTCATTAAACAGACGTGATTTAACAGTTAAAATACAGTATTTCTATAAGCTTTAATGCACTACATGTAAGATCATTTCAATTATAATATAGTGTTGAAGCTAGATTTTTTATTTTTTTTAAGTATCTTTAAATATTCCAACTCAAACCCGCGACAGTTTTGTGATTTTTGCTGTAAAAGGTTTAGAATATCACCTTTTTATGGATTGTATTGACGGTATGAAAAAAATACAATGTACTGTTGAGAAAGTCGTCTATAAAGTGTTGCAATTACTTTTTACCACTTCAATATAAAAAAACCCTTTAAAAACAGAAAACCTCTATCTGCCCGCTAACTTGGCGATCGTCCTTTTTCACCTGGCCGAAAAGACGTAGTGAGTGTGAAGAGAGCAGTAGAAAAGAGAGGACGGGCTCTTAATCCCAAAATCATAATGACCTAGGTCCTAGATGATAAGAGAGGGCAGAATCTCTAGATATTTTTAACGGACAAGAAACTCAGACTGTTCTTGCGTTAAGGGTCAATTAAGATCGCAACACGACGCATAGATAACGTGACCATACGTCCCGCTTTGGGCGGGACAGTCCCGCTTTCAGGCAGTCTGTCCCGCTGTCCCCCGCGAGGCCGAAATTGTCCCGCTTTTGCTAACAGACTAAACGACAATAATTGAAAAGTATTTTTATGTTTTAAATGCCCGTGCAATGCCTTTTTTGCCGTTGGGAAAATTAATTAAATGCAAGTCTGGGGATGGCCACCGTGGTATGTGGGACTCCCTGGGGGCGGTGAAGGCCGCGCCCGGGCATACCCACTAAAACCCCAACGGTGTTCCTACTCTTCCGCTTTGGGCAGAGCCACGGGATACGCGGAATACACAACCGCGACCATGCCAGCGAATGCCTTTAGGCTTCAGTGCCAGCTGTTAGGCCCAACCCATGCAATGCCTGGAAGTAGCGCATACAGACAACAAACGTACCGTAATTATTCTGCCATATTTTGCTCGATATGAATAACTAGACGTTCCACACAGTTTTTGATATCGGACCAGGAGTTCCTGAGATAAGCACTTTGAAATACATTTGGGGATGGGGGGGGGGGGGGTTCTGTATTTGTCCCGCTCTGACAAAAAATAAGCATTTTTATATTTGTATGGATTTGACAGAATTCAATTGCGTGAGACGTCATGCAAGTCTGTCAATTCAATACTTTAGAAATGCAGCAACGCGTCGCGTTGCGGTCTGAATTGACCCTACTACTGCAAATTGCAATACTAGACTTTCCGGATTTCGCGGGTACCGTTCTTTTTGTCATAAAAAAGTAGCCGTTGTCCTACCTCTCGGTTTGAACATCTGTACCAAACTACGTTAAGCTCGTTTAAATACACAAACTCTTCAGCTTTATAATTTAAGTATAGAGTACCTCCATGATCAGGAATTCTAATTAATATTACCCACTACCTTTAGATTAAAATAAGAAACCACAAGTTGGTTCTCCAGTTACATACTTAACACTCTGGACCAATGGTTTTTGGGGTTCCTCGGTTGCACCTGGTATAATTTTATAGATATTTCTAGATGTCGCCCGCATCTCCAGTGCCCTGATACTAGTTTATCACGCGAGAACCGTACATTTTTCCGGGATAAAAATTATCCTAATATGTCCTCTCCCGGGACTCAAAGTATCTCTTTTTTAGTAAATTAATTTAGTAACAGACAGATAGACATTTACGCATGTATAATATTAGTATACAAACAAAATAAATTAATGTAGTACCAATGTGCACTAACATATTAATGTGTTAATTATGACGGCGAATTGATGTACAAAATTTTGCGGGATTTGATAAAAGCATCGCTATGCTGATGTTCGTTTGTCAAAATCCACTTCTAGTACCAATTTTCTGTTGACAAAACAATTTTCGTTTTCTCAATCATTTCATCAACGACGTTTTGGCTAATAACTCAGGAGTCTCAGGAGGAGGCACGAGAATCCCAAATGTAACGTAACTTTTACGGAACCTAAAACGTTAAATCAGATTCACGCTTGACCGTTAACAGCCGGCGAGATCTCGTGGCGTGGGTGGCACTTTGTATCTTGTTAGTACACGTATGCAGTGCCGGATTAGCATCGTCAATCATCATAGCAAATGTAGCAAATGCTAAGGGCGCCGAGTATTTTGAAGCCCCAAGTTCCGACGCATATCTTCTGTTCTATGGTATTCTGACTGTAGAAAGTAAGTTTAGTATAGTAGAGAATGGAGACAGCGCCAAAAATAGTCAAAGCTTCCCAAACAGTCTATAGGAATTTAAAAATAAACCGAAATTAAAAATGGCTACCGAACCTAATCTTGAGAACCGAATGAAAGCTATCTATACCGAATCTATCATGCCCGGGAACATGATAGAATTCAATCCATTCCCGTACGTAATTCGTACGGTACAAGCACTGAAATATGCTAATAATATTGCATGTACATAAATTTTATTTACTAAAGTAAAATTGAAAATATGATTCGATAACACGATTAGTATATTTCAGTGGCAAAGCAAAGAAAACAAGCATCTTCTAAGACACTTCCGATACTCAGAGCTTTCATTATTCCTTTTATCTTCAATATTTCTTAGGAAACTTTATGAGATAGATAATGCGCAGATAGAAAACTTAAGATAAACTGTGTAAGTATCCTCCAGCGTCAAATTTACCGCGTTCAAGTTATCTAGACCGATATTGCACTTAGTTCAAAACAATATACGATAACAATATACGATTGTCTGCAATCCATATCTATAATAATTGCGAAAGTGTATCTGTCTGTCAGTTACCTCTTCACGCCTAAACCGCTGAACCCATTTTGCTGAAATTTGGTATGGAGATACTTTGAGTCCTGGGAAAGGACATATTACACTTTTCGTCCCGGAAAAATGTACGGTTCCAGCGCAAAAACGAATTTGGCGAAACAGAGTTGCGGGTACTAAGTGGTTATATATTATTTTACAGCTTGCATTTTAATTTTTAAGTCTTCATGTATTGCACAATTGCAGGCAAGATTTGTAAAAGAGTTGTTGCTTTGTTTTTGTTACCTTCAAAATGTATCCAAACACCATTATATTGTAATATCATATTGTATATTACTTAATTAACAATTCTGTTAGATATAATGATTAATTAGAAGCCTTTCCGGTGGCGTGGGTCTTTTTCCATAGTAAAACTTTTTTCTTCTTCTTTCAAATCCATACTAATATTATAAATGCGAAAGTGTGTCTGTCTGTCTGTCTGTCTGTTACCTCTTCACACCCAAACCGCTGAACCGATTTTGCTGAAATTTGGCATGGAGATACCTTTAGTCCCGGGAAAGGACTAGGACACTTTTTATCCCGGAAAAATGTACGCTTCCCGCGCGATAAACTAATGTTGGCGAACGGAGTTGCGGGCATCATCTAGTCTTATATAACTTTTGAGTAACAACCCTATCAACAAGTAGAGCAGTACATATAATATAATATACATTATACATAGTAGACGCGTGACAGGTGATATTCGGGCGCTAGTTAGCCTTCATCTACTTTTACAAGTAGTACACATTCGCTAAGTCATAACATTCTAATGCACGTTCGAATTAGATTCGAACATACTCTATAATATTATGTTCACAAACACTAAGCTTGCTATGTAAATCTGTGAGTCTCATGGTAATGCAATTAATGTATACTTAAAAATAATTTAAAACAGCTTTAATAAAAACATTTGACTGAGCCTATAAAAATTTAAATAATTATTATTCTCTACTATACATTTTTTACATTTTCGTTTGAAACCCTTGAAAACGCAATAAACAAATACAATAGTAGTTACATCAGCTGTGATCTGCCGTATTAAATTAACAATAGTCTAAAATATAATAGTCCGAGAGGCCGCGCGCCTATTTTTAACGCCACGTGTGTACTGTGGATGTTTTCAAGCCCGCGTTTCCCGGATGGGGATGCAAGCTGAAAGGTGGCAAGGTCAGGGTTGCGCGCGGTCGATACCAGCTACCCCTCCCCCTTTGGACAAGCTACCTCTCCCCTTTTCGACGAGCTACCTCCCTATGCCCGCCCGCTTTCGCCGCTCCCTGTGGATCTATCCCCGCGTCCGCGTCACCCCATTATGCGTCTTTGTGATTAATTAAACTAACAATCATTATTGTCTTTATCTTTATTAATGTTTGTGAAAGCGATTCTATAATTTTTCTATAATATAAGTAATATTATATTGGACATAGAGTAACTTATTTATTATGTATAGAAGGTATGTAGGTATGATATTGGGGTTTGGACGCCAAGGTTGCTAATTGGAATTCGGAGAAAAATAAATGGAACATTTTGTAATGTAGAAAATGAAATTGATAAAAAACTCTATTTTTTATTATATTAGAATTATTTATACAGTATAAAATGTTGTATCTATGATAGCAGATACACAATATAATAATATTATTAGTAGGTACTAAATATTAAATATATTATGTACATCAAAAGAAGCGAGGGCGCAATTAGACAATATCAAATATTTTACAGACAAGAATTATTTTACAGTTATTATGGTTCGTAAAATCTGATATCCTTTTATCGGATTTTGCTTTTAGTGTTGGTTTTCATTAGTTCTGAATTTACCGTCTAAAAACACACTTTTAAGGTTCTGTAGTAACTACTAGGAAATTGTCCGCCCGTAAGTTCTCTCCTAGTTTATAATTTATTAATGTTAAGTGACTGTTAATATTTTTGACTGCTGCTATTGTACTCGTAAGATCAAAACAGAAAAAAATGTGCATTTCTGATTCTTGAAGCCTAGATTTGATCTGAGACACCAGTGAATTAGATTTTTTAAGCTATTACAATATCTTTTTCGTGGACTTTGAGCGCCGCGACTAGATCAAAAATATCCCCAACGAAAAACAAAACCAAAAACATTGTGGCGTTGCCGTGCATCGTCTAATGTCGTTTCAGGTCGGCAATGGTTCGGCAGATTTCTGCCCGTTGTTTGTGTGCGTGCGACTAGACGTATGCGAATTATAATTGCATAAGTTGATAAAAATTACAGCGGCAGTCCCCGAATGGCACACGTATTTTATGTCTCTTTTGTTACATTTTGTTTTTTTTTAATAAGTATTTTTTTCATTTTATTATTAAATGCTTTATGTAATTACATCAATTACTATGCAATTTAGGTGTTAGTATTTACCATATCAAGAGCAAGGATACATATCACACGCACATATTACGAGTCAGCCAGTATGTGCCAATTTTATAAATATTATTAGTTATTACACAAGTTAAACGTGATCTCATGCAATAGATTATAATAACTAATTATTGTTATTATGCTTTCATGTAAGTATTGAATAATATAATTATTATTAATGCTGTAAAAGGCTTGTCAGATCAGATTTATTCAAGACAATGAAAGTAAAATGATTATAAAATGGGATTATTAATAATTGTTAAAAGGAAATATGGCACAAGTGCTATTTTGAGCAAAATAGCAATTTTGCAACTTTTTATAGTATCTGCAGTCTGCACTTCGAAAGAGTAGTTTAATAATTTAATATGTATTAAGCAAATGACTTATATCAATAAAAAACTTATTCAATAATTTAGTTTGGCTAGTTTTTATCGAAAACTTGAGTGTGTAGACTAGACGAACGACTGATTAAAATTATTGTAGGTTTTTTGATCCACCGAAAACTTAAAAGGAAATAAAATCTTGTAAATTTTTTGGGTGCTGTAAAAGTTAACATTAATAAGTAGAAATGTAGTAGTGTAATTTTAATAAATTGCATATATTTTTACATAAACAAATTTGACGTGGCTGGGGCCTAAACGAAATTATTACAATTTTGTTTTCATCAAGAACTATATTTTGGACTAAATTTTGCTAGTTATATTAAGTATAAATAATATGTAGTTTAATAGTCGTACGATACTGCTGATACTAAGATAGTTTTAAAGAGTAGGTGCCTATTTTTAAGTTTTTGTTTATAATATTTTTCGATGTTTACACCTCTGACCTCACTAACGAAGATTTATATTTACCTCGCTTCACAGTGGTGGTAAACGAAAATAAAATTCTAAACTTCAGTCACGATTACTAATTTAGATTGTAAATTTAATAATTTATTGCAAAAAAAAAATGCATGGCTCAGAAAACAAACTGCTAGATATGTCCTTAGGTTCGATATTTAACTTACGACACTTTGCACTTTGTAGCAATGTAAACAATATTAAGTTGTTTGTATTCCATTTTTAAACCTCACGCTCGAACGTGAATCAAACAAACGATTTTTATATTTAAAATGATATATTTTTATAAAAGACATTTGCGCACGACAGTACTGTGCAAATTGGACAGTCACATATCACGGAGTCGAGTTATTATATCCAGAATATTGAGGGTTTACTTGTCAATAACATTTTAGTGTATTTTGAGTGTACATACTACATACACGTCATCAAGTGTAAATATAAAATCAAGTACTGTTAGATATTATCGTTTTGAGAGAAATAAAAAAAACCGGCCAAGTGCGTGTCGTGCCACGCGCAATATAGGGTTCCGTAGTATCGCTAGTTTTTGATGATTTTTATATGGTCAATGAATGTACATTTATAACGTGTTTTACACTACTAACAACATCATCTCAGTTACGTTCAAAGGAATTTGAACGAAAAGTTCCCGTATACTTCGCCGAATTTTTTTTTAGTTGATCGACTATAACTCAAAAACTTATGAAGTCTTCGTAGCCGTGATAGTTTTTCTTTTAAATTCAGCATATTTCTTACTCCCGTGAATTTTTTCACATTTCCAGAAGTAACGGTTTAGCTGGTAGAAGGGGGGGACTCTAGTGATTTTTTCCACTTTGAAACTTAATATTTTACAAACGGATCCCCAAATCGGAAAATGATCTATGAAAACTCATAATATTTAAAAAAAAAACCTATGCAACGACACCCCACACGATGGGCTGGACGCGAAAAAAAAATTTCATCCCCACTTGATGTGTATGGAAGGTACCATAAAAAATATTTTTTAAGATTTCATGTACCATTTTGTCGCCATCATTAATATATGCATTCATGCCAAATTACAGCTTTGTAGGTCCTATAGTCTCAGAGCAAGACCGCGGACAGACAGACAGACAGACAGACAGACGGACAGACAGACGGACGGACAGACCGAAACTATAAGGGTTCCTTGTTGACTACGGAACCCTAAAAATCTAGAGCAAAGTCGAGCATAAAGAATATATTTTGGCACACATGTTCCTCTTATATAATGTAGGCATAAGAAAGGATTAATATAAATTGGACCCCTAAAGGGTTTTAAAAGGGGGTTAAAGTTTGTATGCCAGAACTCAGAAGTACTATCATGTGGGGGAATAAAAGCTATAATGTAGTAGACGTCGTTGTAAAAACAGATCTTAAAATAACAGATAGAAGATGTATACACTTTTGATAGTTTCAGGTTTTTATGGTGTTTGACAAAAGTTTATCTACTCTACCGCTTGGCTTAAGTTTTATTGCACTACAACTGATTCCTAGATATGATTTTTTGATTCAATTTCAAAGCGAAAAAACACGGTTTATTCAACTTACAGAAAAGATACCGGCAAAGGTTAGTTCTATCATGGACTAATTGGACCTATTTATGCATACCAGACTCAGCCCACACGATGACAGTTCTGAGAAAAAGCCGTTTTTATTAAAATTGTGTACTCTTTAAAACTGATTGTTGTTTTAAGTAAAGTTAATTTACAATAGTATATTTTGTAATTTATTCTATGCGTACAAACATAAATATGTTAAAAATTACTACTATTTCCAACAAAAATTAAACAAAAACAGGAGGGTTCCTTTTAGCAAAACTATATTAGTGTGGGATACATATAATCCAAAGCGAACCATCTCTTTAGATTTATTACACAAGTCAACAGGATTTTCGTGCATGAGATCTGTGCACCCGATTTGGATGTCTAACATATAATTAGTTATAGAAACAACGATTTTAACTTATAAAATTTGCTTTTAAATAAACTGAGGCCTCATGAACTTTCAAATTTTGAAGAAAACCGGCATTTTTTTCTTTCGGTTATGTAGTAATAGAATCAAATAAAATTATATATACCAAGTACCTACCTGATATAATGTGGCGCTCCTACTTTTTTCTGGTTTTTACAAGGATGTTTAAAACTAGATGATGCCTGCAACTCCATTTCGACAAAATTCGTTTATCGTGCGGGGACCGTACATTTTTCCGGGATGAAAAGTAACCTATTGTCCTTTCCCGGTACTCAAAGTATCTGGATACCAAATTTCAGCAAAATCGGTTCAGTGGTTTGGGTATGAAGAGATATTTAACAGACAGACAGATAGACAGACAGACGGACAGACAGACAGACAGACAGACACACTTTCGCATTAGTAGTGATGGTTTCAAGCAGCGTTGCAAAAATCTTAATGTAAAAAAAAAATAGTAATGGACTATCTTACATTGCCATTTTACAAAATAATGAGCCATTATCGGACCTTCATTGTCCATACTCATTGAAAAGCATTGTAAGTATGGTAGAAGATTCGTCCTTGAAGTTTTGATGTCTCCGATTTAGTCCAGACTCCAGGGGAGGGGGTAGCCGAGGTATTACGTTTGAGGTTCGAAGAAACCCCGTTCCTCTAGGCCTATTGGGAGCGGAGTTATGGCTACTTTTGTAAGACATTTGACAGTTGCCGAGCTGTCAATGTCAAAGTTTGAGTGCTTATAACTCGGCAACTGTTTGTCCTGGATATGGGGTTCTTCGGCTTGTTCTTCCTGGATTTTTCTCCTCTATTCGATCCTGGCCTCAGAATTAAGACAAAATTTTATGTCTCCGATTTAGTTCAAATTCGGGGTAGCTGAGGTGTTGCCTTTGATGTTAGAAGAAACCCCGTTCCTCTAGGCCTATTGGGAGCGGAGTTATGGCCGCTTTGGTTCGACGTTTGACAGTTTCCGAGCTGTCAATGTCAAAGTTTGAGTGCTTATAACTCGGCAACTGTTTATCCTGGATATAAGGTTCTTCGGCTTGTTCTTCCTGGATTTTTCTCCTCTATTCGATCCTGGCCTCAGAATTGAGACAAAATTTTATGTCTCCGATTTAGTTCAAATTCGGGGTAGCTGAGGTATTGCCTTTGATGTTAGAAGAAACCCCGTTCCTCTAGGCCTATTGGAAGCGGAGTTATGGCCGCTTTTGTTCGACGTTTGACAGTTTCCGAGCTGTCAATGTCAAAGTTTGAGTTCTTATAACTCGGCAACTGTTTATCCTGGATATGGGGTTCTTCGGCTTGTTCTTCCTGGATTTTTCCCCTCTATACAACCGTGTCGTAACGGTCGTGTGTGCGCAATACACACGGCCACTCTGGTTTCAATGAAACCAGGCCAGTTACGCAGGAGTAATTTTATAGTGCCCAAGTGTGTGCGCAATACACAAGACCACTCTGGTTTCAATAAAACCAGGCGAGTTACGCAGGAGTAATTTTGTGTCGTGTCGGGCCTGGGTCACACTGATCCGTAGCCTTTATATAAAACAAAAACCAGCCACGGCCCACTTGAGTCTTTGTAAAATATTAAGAACTAAGCCTTTTCAATATGCAAACAGCAACCAAGTCGCATGATTCTACTTGCCTAGTTAAAAAAAAAATCGAGAGACCATTTAGTTTGGATCTATATAAAAAAAACAATACTCATTAATTTGTTAGTTGGTAATTTTGTTGTGAAAATGTTTTGTTCTGAAAAAATTGTTAGATACTATCTTCATAGGATCGATAAAAGGGCTATTTTGGAATACTTCTGCATTATTAACTCAATTTTGGCAATGCACACCATTGGACTCATTTTGCATAAATAGGGTCAATTATACAATTTCGTCTATGGTTCTATTTTTGGAAGCGTGTGTATGTTAGAATAAGCTTAGTGTACCTATTTTTAAAATATAAAACTAGTTTTTACTAATATATCAACTTAGAACCATTCTGATGCCGACGATGTCTCATTAATCATTATACCAACAATTTTTATTCTATTTAGGTACTTACTTAAAGATTTAATAGATTAGTCATACGCTCATACCTTAAAGCCGAGCTTAGATTAATATCGTATATCATCTGAATTTTTATTGGCGATCCACATTTAATGTTTTTTCTCCGGTAAGTAAATCGGAAAATCGACAAATCTTGTTAAGTATTTTACTACGTAGTTAGCTAAGTGAGGTAAGACGACAAAATATGTAACACATTACACATTGTAAATTGTGTTAAAATTGTGTTTAAAGAGTGATGAATTGGTGATTAATATTTCCTCAACTGACATCTTTAATCCTTGTCGCAGCCACAAAGCTAATAATGTATGAAGTATGAACAAACATGGTTAATTTCATAAGAATTTACTTGTTTCATTCAGGCATTACTCATGCGTTTTAGCATTTAACAGCAGTCACTGGTGAGTTTTAAACCGCATTTATAACTGTAATTTGTTAGCCTGATCTACATTCTTGGCGAATTTTGCGCAAACGTGACAAAAAGTTTAATGTGACAGGCCTTCAACACATATAGCAACATAACCCCAAATTATCTAGCCTTAAGAAAGCCTGCATTTTAAAATGTGACACCAATATGGCTAAAATTATAATATGGTGATTGCTGAAAGTAATTACCAACATTATTATTATTAGTGTCAGACTTTTTAGAGACTCGCCTCGTGCTCTCTGACATAGTAAAAGGAGGGGAAGTAGGGTAACTCCGGCCCAATCCGCGATTTAATTACCTACTGTCTTAGGGTTGTCAATTTTAGGCGGCGGCGGCGCGGCGCGCGGCGGCGTTGTGATGTGGGAGCGGCAAGCGGCTGTCCGTGCTTCGTTCGCAACCGCATGAACAGCGGCAACGTCGCGGTCTTCCGACTTTTAATAATAATAAGTGACTCTTGATTGTCCATATTTCGGCCAATTTTCGTGCATATTTGCATGCATATTTCGACACTTGGATCGTGCATATAATCCGATGTCTAAATAAAATTATAAATATACCCTTTAAAACAACATTAAAAACTAACGCCTGTCTCTTATAGGTACCTACTATAAACAAATCTGTTGTTATGATTCGAACTATTTGCTATATTTGTATAATTAATATCTGATTTACAATTAATCAATTAAGTACTTACTTATTTTTAATTACGATTTTAAAAAGTAATTGACTGTAAGTAGTTAATATAATATACCTACAATACAGAGAAATCGGCTATATAATAGCAGAGAAATATACTAAACGTAAACAAAGCAATAGCGGCAAATTAGTTGACTGATCAAAAGTACTTACCTAAAACATTATCTTACATTTTATAATAATATGTTCTAGTGGGAAAGTTTGTGTGATAGAAAACTAATACAATAAAAAAAGAAGTAAGTAGGTATCTGATCATCGAGTAAAAATTATATTATGCTAGAATAAGTGAGTAGTACTTACCTTTCCTGTTCAACTGGTAATTTAAACAAAGACAATTCTGGAATAATTGTTGCGTTACTATTAAAACACCCAAACACGCAGCAATATTTATTACTCCTACGATTATGATCGGACATTTTTAATTCGTTTGGCGCGGCGAGGCGCGATGCGGGCGTAAAGCGTAAAGTGTTAGCCCCGCCTGGTATGGTCAGAAAACGGTCCGAGATTTTAATAAGTGTGCGTGCGGCGACGCATTGATACTATGGCGCACACATACAAGCCGCGCGCGGTGCCTTTGTATGAAGATAACTTACTTCCCCTCCTTATACTATGTCTCTGATACTAAAAAAAGTGGGTCTTTTCTTAAATTTTTGTTTAAGAATTACTACTATGTTATTTGCCAGTAATGTTGTGTTTTCACAGAAGAAAGACGAAACATGACACGACAAGACGTCGCTTGCATTGCTGTAAGCGTCTTATCGTATCGTCTCGTTACGCCGTTACGGTGTAGTTGACCATAACTTTCTTGCGAACCGATTAAGATAAATCATTAAAGTCATTGGTAACTACTGTTGCCACTGACCCAAATAAACACTAGTGATTGTTAGCTATCGGTGTCGCTTTTGAAGGTCACACATAGAAGGTCCTATCAATAAATAATCCACTTGATAACAGGATTTTTTGACAATCTACTCAATCAGTAAATGCAATCGAAAGTCACTTCACACCAAACCGAAACGAGAAGCGGCGATTAGTCATTCAAAGTCCAACTAATTCGCTGTACAAATTACGATCGTTTTATGCATTCCCGTGAGCAAGATTCCAGTCAGGTCGGCATGCTATCAGTCCGACCGGATTTAATTTGATTGACCAGCCTGTACGTATAAGTGCGACCACACACCTGAGACACGACTGTAGTTAGACAGACTATCGCATTATAAAATGCACTAGATGCGCACATCTGAGACAAGACGTCTAATAGACAAAGTTGTCTAATGCCCCCCGCGACAAGTCTGACTAACGACAGTCAGCTTCCCTTTGAAGTGTATGCGAGCGCGCACATCTACGACAAAACTGACTAGCCACAATAGACATAACTAGTAGTTCAACTGCAAAGAGATGGACAGGTTTAAATATAATTATGTATTTTATCAAATTCGTCGGATTTCACTAAGATTATGAATGGAATGTGCCTCGCACTGATATAATTTATTTTTAAATCCCTATTTATAGATTTCAAAATAAGATTCTAACAATTTTAATCACATGTGCCAAAACAGTAAAGAATAATACGAGAAAAAAAGAGAAACACGTAAAGCGATTCAAGTACTATCTTTCCCGTCGAGTCTTTCCCGTTTATTTTTGAAGCTTTATTTTTATCCGAATGGGAACTTTTCTATCTATATCTATAAAATCTTTCAGAACTTCTCGCAATAGACGCAAAATATATTTTTCAGTAACGTAATACAACATTTTTTTTGCTTTTTAACCAACTTAAAAAAAAAGATTTCAATTTGAGCCATTACGTATGTATAATATTTCTAGAACTGCCTACTTTTGGTATATTATGACTTATGAGTATATTTCATCAGCATCTGAACAAATGTACGAACTTTTAAAAGTGTATGTTGTATTTTTTTATGTTTGTGTTCGCGTATCTTCCGAGCTGCAAGTCCGATTTAAGTAATTCTTTTTTTTTTGTTTTGTTGTGCTAGGTATTGTTCAATTTAGTTTAGGTAAGTTTCATCAAAATTGGTTCAGTAGTTTTGAAGTCGGTTTTAATTTTATTAATACACAACTTGTTTATTGTAATACCTAAGTTGCAAACATAAATTATTATAAATTAACGTGTTTCACATCCCGTTCTTAACGTGTTTAACATGTTTAACATCCCAGAGAAATACATTAATAGGAAACCCCAATGCCTGTAATTATGTCATAGTTTTAAGTTCGTAGTGAAAAGTTAACAACCCTAGCGATTTTCGTCATAATACGTCAAATTTAAAAATTTCAACATCAGTTCTAATTTCTAAGTCGGTATACTCTATAATTCTGTCTACTCTGTCCGAGCGTTCTCTACTGATTATTAATATACAATTGTATGCATTGCGTCATCGTAGTCAAGACAGTCTTGACATGGTGTGCGCCACATGATAGACACAACTGTCTTTAGACTGTCGTTAGACTGACTTGTCTATGTGAAAGAAGATTGTCTAACTAGATGTGCGCTCTCTCTAAGTGGGCCTTTTATGATAATAAAGGCTATTGGCTTAGAGCAGGGTTGCTTGATCGTGACTAGATAGCTACAATATTAAGTAGCTCGTTTGCGCCAATCCCCGTAAAACGAAGACACAAAATAGATTTTTTCGTAGAGTAGAGATTTCATAGAATTCCTTCTAGAATAATACGGACTTGGTGCGGTATCATCACTAAAGTATAAAACAAAGTCGCTTTATCTGTCCCTATGTCCCTTTGTATGCTATAGTTGAGAAATTTTTGAGGTTTCTAATGTGATGTCGTAAATATTTAAAAAAATTCCGCTTACATTGTAAACGCAGGCTAAACCCTACGAGATTTATCAAAATAATATACTAAGTATTGTACACATTGAAAAGGTCTGCAGAAAACTCCGCGATTATTGTCTATCTCTTATGGATATCCCACAATAAATTTCTTTTGTCATTTAAGTTTTACGACAAATCATGGCTTATTTTCAAAACGATTTTAACCAATACATCATTAATCATCCATTAATCCATATCTTATGCCTTAAATACATTTTTAGGTTTCCGTACCCAAAGGGTAAAAACGGGACCCTATTCATGAGACTTCGATGTCTGTCTGTCCGTCTGTCTGTCCGTCTGTCTGTCTGTCTGTCTGTCTTTAGGCTGTATCTCAAGAACCGCTATAGCTAGAGTTCTGAAATTTTCACAGATTGTGTATTTCCGGTGCCGCTATAACAACAAATACTAAAATAAAAATAAAATTTATATTTAAGGGGGCTCCCATACAACAAACGTGATTTTTTTTCTTTTTTGCTCGTAATCAATAATGATAAGAGGTAGGCGCTTAAAACTTTCACGAAGGACTTAAATATAATTGTACTTTAATAATTAATAATAATATTTAAATAAAATAAAAAATTAAATCCCATACAAAAAACACAATTTTTGGCCTATTTTTGCTCTATAACGGTACGGAACCCTTCGTGCGCGAGTCCGACTCGCACTTGGCCGATTATTGATTTAACATAGATCTATAATATTATGGCCCTTTACAGCATATACCTAGTACGGAAGCCCTAGAACAAATTTTTGTGATTACTAACAAGCTAATTTTTTATGAGTAGCTACATTTTGATGAGACAAAAAACATTTTATTTTCAAAAAATTTCGAATTAGTGGTAGCTAACACAGATAGAAAGGATTTCATGCTTTGACTTGATGGTCCTAAAATATGGATTGTTTTATTTGTAGGACAAGGTTACTCTTAATTTATATAATTATTAACCTACAAATATACAAAGAATCAGCTGGTTAGGGTTCCGTTTTAGGGTACAGTAGTCAACCAAGTTTTATTGATTACAGAACCCTAAACCAGCTGATTTTTTGTATATTTGTAGGTTAATAGTTATATTATTTAAGAGTAACCTTGTCCTACAAATAAAACAATCCATATTTTAGAACCATCAAGTCAAAGTATGAAATCCTTTCTACCTTTGCTAGTTAAGACTTTCAAGATTTTTCGCAGATAAAAATGTTGTTTGTCATATCAAAATGAAGCTACTCACAAAAAATAGCTTGTTAGTAATCACAAAAAAATTTGTTCTTTAATTCACTAATATGATTTAAATGAATATTTTCGAAGATATTATTACAGATTTACCGAAAGAAACCGGCCAAGTGCTTGTCGGGCCACGCGCAATATAGGGTTCCGTAGTAGGTAGGTACCGCTAGTTTTTTTTTTAATTTTTGTGTGGTCTTAATCTATACTAATATTATAAATGCGAAAGTGTCTCTGTCTGTCTGTCTGTCTCGATTTCACGCCAAAACTACTGAACCGATTGTAATGAAATTTTGTACATAGATAGTCTAAAGCCTGAGAAAGGACATAGGCTACTTTTTAACTGAAAAAAGGGGTTGTAAGGGGATGAAAATGCGTAAATTTGTTCAAATTAAGTTAGTTCCAAAAATTCATAACAGATGGCGCTAAAAGTCGCCTACATCTCGCTATCGCTTGCTCATGCGTCTTTCTATAAGAGGTGGTACTATGTTTAGTTGCCGCGGTTTTCGATTTATTCGATTGTTATTAAATAACTCACTACTCAGTACTTTATCTATGCAGTGACGTAACCTTGAACCTACCAATGATAAATAGTTTATGGGTAATGCTAAAGTTGTGAAATGGGGGCTTAAATATAAGCTTTAACATTTGGTATAAAGTTTAATTTAAAAAAAATGAATTATGTGCACACTGCACAGCTGTTTTGGGTTTTTTGATTTAAGGGGTACCGCTGGTACGAGGGTTTTCAAAGCTTTAAATTTGACACCAATTTTATTGACACCGTGCGCTATAAACTGAAGTCCACGAAGTCGCGGGCAACAGCTAGTATATATATATATATATAATAGGTGTTTTATACTAATAACAACATCACCTTAGTTACTTTCAAAAGAATTTGAACGGAAAGTTCCTTTATAGTTCGCCGAAAACATTTTTTTTAGTTGATCGACTATTACTCAATAACTTATGAAGTTAGTTTTCCTTTTAAATTCAGCATATTTCCTACTCCCGTTAATTTTTTTCACATTTCCAGAAGCAACCGTTTAGATGGTAGAAGGGGGGGACACTGGACTCTAACGATTTTTTCCACTTTAAAACTTAATATTTCACAAACGGATCCCTAAATAGGAAAATGATCTATGAATAGGTACTCATAATATTTTTAAAAAACCTATCCAACAACACCCCACACGATGGGGCCTATCCAACAGCACCACACGCGAAAAAAATAATTCATCCCCGCTTGATGTGTAGGCAGGGTACCATAAAAAAATATTTTTTTTAAGATTTCATGTACCATTTTGTCGTCATAATTAATATGCGTATTCATGCCAAATTACAGCTTTGTAGGTCCTATAGTCTCTGAGCAAAACCGCGGACAGTCAGACAGACGGACAGACAGACAGACGGACAGACAGACGAAGGGACAGACCGAAACTATAAGGTTTCCTTGTTGACTACGGAACCCTAAAAATTTCGGGACGTAGCGATTGCGGCGGTACCGGCCAATGATGAACAAATCAAAACTACTGGATCGATTTTAATCATTTTTTTCAGTACCTAAGTGACATAGTCTATATATTTTATACCCCTGCGAAGCCGGAGCCGCAGGCCGCTAGCGATGTTTTTATATACAACGTTCACAGTTTTTCTGTTATAGTGCATTCAGTATCAGCATTGCACCCGTGCGAAGCGGGGGCGGGTCGCTAGTATATTACTATAAAATATGTCTCTCTTTTGCGCCAAATCTCGGAGTTATGGCTGGTTTACACGTATTAAGTAGATAAGTATAATAGTAACTAAATTTTAATTTAATTTGAAGTGCCTGCCCGAAATGTGTCAAGTGACGAGCCCCGCCTGCCAACTTAACAAAAGAAGATACGCGCTAAACACATAACCCTCCTGGCAGTCGGGTAAAAATAGTCAAAATTATAATTCTAATTTCCTTGTTTAGTACTTAACTAAATTTTAATTTGCTGCTTGCTACAAAATTTTGTGTTTACATGCAACGAATAACTTAAAATTAAGTTAAAATTTAGATAACTCCTTACGACTTCCAACTTAACACGTGTAAACCAGCCATAAAGCTAATAATCCATATTAAGAATTGAAAGCAAGGAATATTCCTAGAACTTGTTGATTTTCGCAATAAGCCCATACACGTGTAACGGATAGAACGTCGGCATTAATTCACTTTATTCTTAAACAGATTTTATAGAGAAATCCTATCATAAAAGTTTCCACAGTGCCCTTGTCAGTAGCGCATGCATAAAATGGTTTAAGTTACATATTGAATTTTTCAAAGTGAATTGATGTACATCCTGTTAACATTATATATTATTACGAGCTTATTGCTTGATCAAAATCCTTTCTTAGCGGATGCCTACGTCATAACATCTACCTGCATGCCCAGCCCGATCCGTCCAGTGGTTTGGGCTGTGCGTTGATAGATCACCATGTCCGTCCTTTGAGTTTTATATATTTACATAAATGGGAAAGTGTTTTGTTTTCATATTACCCGTTTGTCTTTTCAATTTCGGACCTTATTTTAACTATTTATAGGTGTTTCGATATTTACATTATCTTATGACATTTATTTCTCGCATTATACTAGTACGAGACTATTAACAAAGTTTGCAAAGACCGCACGGTCGCATACGTCGCATATTTTATTCCTTTAGCCATTAAAGTAAAACAACCAATCATTGGCACTTTAAGAGATCATCCTACAGAAAGTCCAGTTTATTGGCAATTTATAGTATTTTTTCAGACAAAAATTAAAGTGCCAATAAAGCTGATCGCATATACAGGGTGCAACTAAACCTTCCCGCCAAATTTTGATATATTGATCCTTGTTAAAAATAAAAATACACGTATTTTTTCTTTTATAGTCACTCAGTACTAAAATGTTGAGATATAGCTTCCGAAAGTTATCCTATAAAACACTACAATTAATGGACACGATGCGTCGGCCGCGCGTGACATGCCCCCGCGCGCGCGACTCATCCCGCGCACCCCCTCTCATTCCCCCGCGCCGCAAGTGACCATTCTGCAACGATTTTAAATGGGATAAAATATTATGTCATTGAAAAAAAAAATAACACCCAATTTTTTTTGGTTAAATGGACTCTCCTAATGATACCTAAGCCCTGGAAAAATTTGGCAGGAAGGCTTAATTGCACCCAGTATTTTGTCAGCACGTCGAACGCACCACATACTACACGAAATGCGGCGCGTACGGTGGTGCGTAGGGATGGGTAAGGCAGTAAAAACTTAGAGTAAAAACTCAGACTCAGTAAATACTGAGTATTTACTTTTTTATATGAGTATTTACTCATTGGACACAGTAAAAACATTTTATTCAATATTTTAGGTTCTAATTACATTAAACATTGCAGAATAATAAGAAATACGTCTTATAATGTAACAGATTCATAATTTTAAGTAAAATTAAGACGATGTAGACCTGAAGGATCGCTTCAAAAATAATAAAAAGTGAAAAAGAATAATAGTAGGATGAAACCCATAAGAAAAGGAGGAGAATAATATAAAAATTAAGGGAAAATAATTTACGGGCGATCTGAATTCTGGGTGGGTTTTTAAGGGTAAAAAACGATTTATCTCGATTTCCGGTAAAACTAAAAGTCCTATGAAAAATAGTTAAATGGCAAAGTTGTAGGTAATAGAAAGATCTAAAACTTTTGTAGTCACGCTTTCTCCACATAACCTTAAAATGTAAGTGAAAAATTAAAAAAAACATGTTTTTGGTTTTAATTAATATCTTTAAAAAAAAATCCATGAAACTCGTTGAAAACTTACCTTTTTTGTGCCAAATACGCTCTTATTTATTTGATAAGAAATATATTTTGTTTTTTCACCTTATTTCGAAATTATATCGAAAAAATACCCTAATTTTTAATCGAAAATTCACCCGTTAAAAAATCAGCTGTTTTAAAAAAATTTGTATGCTTTCTATTCGTTGAAATTTCTACTTTCCAATGATGAAAAAATATATATATATTATACGGTAGTAAAGTTTTTCAGGAAATGCAAAAAAATCGAAAAAAAACTCAAATTTGAAAATTCTTTATTATTTTAATTTAAAAATGTGACTGCTGCAATTTGTTGTAGTTAAAAAGTTGATTAATTATTTAATAATTAATTATAATTATATTTCTGTCATACAAAATCTCATTATATATAAATATAAATTAAAATCTATACTTATAAAATAATAATATTATTATTATGTCCTGACTGACTGACTGATTCATCATCGCTGAGCAAAAACTGTTAAAGTTACAGCCACAATATTTGGTGAGTAGGGCTGTTGTATTAAGTAAACACCCACTAAAGAAGGAAATAGGGGCGAAATAGGGGTTGGAAGTTTGAATGTAAGTCAGTCATTTCTTAAGAGGCCGGGCTACCCTCGAAATCCTCATACATACGTAATACCAAAATCATTTTCTCATACGAAAGTATTTAACATGTTTGAGTTATTTTTCAGCTTAACATAGTAATTACCTAGGTTCCTGTACAAAAATTAACTTCAAAATACAATTTTTATTTAAACACAATTTTTTTTGTGTATAATTTTTTTTTTTACTAAATTTACTACTTACTAAATATTTAAACACTAAAATATAGAGTAAAACACTGAAAAATATATAAATAAATAGTAAATTTACTACAAAATATTTAAATACTAAAAAATACTTTTAGAGTACAAATATTTTGTAGTAAATTTACTATTTATTTATATATCTTTTAGGGGCCACTTTTACGAAACGGTTAAATATGTTTGAAATTTTATTTAAGCACAAAATTCTGTTTAACTACACAAGTTGTCTTGCACCACAAGCTAAACATGATTATTGATCTGTTAAATTTAAACAGCCAAATATCGCTGTTTAAGCTGTTAAACGTATTTAACAGTTGAATTTGAGGTTAGATTATTTTGGTCGAGAATAATTTTCGAAGAATTTGAGTGTGAAAAGAATAATGAGTTTGTTGATGAGATTGATGACGACGACGGAGAAATTGTCAACTATATGAATTATGAACAGGCCTCGAGATGTCAGAGTACTCAGAGTTATTGAAGCAAGATCAAATTTTTTTGAAACCCTGACGGAGAAAAAGTTCTTTCGAAGATTCGCCTATCAACGAAGATGATGGTTTTACTAGAAATAATTGAATCTAGATTATTGTTTAAAACGGAACAGGTTACGGGGGCCACTTCTTATATCACTCATAATTATTTGTCGATTACTCTATTACTCTACTAACAGAACACCTGCATCTGTACAACAACCTAAAGTATGTGAAACAAAACAACATGTGCACAAGTACCTACAACAATACAAACAAACCCTTGCGCCGGCCACAGACTACTAAGGGATACTACCTGCGCCCGCCGCGTCTGAGGCATTCATTAATAAAAAACTCGTTTTACGCAAAAAAACAAACCGAATTTTGTCAAACAACCGTGAAATAACATTATTTGTAACGATACTGCTCAAATTGTAAAATGGAACGCACAAGATATCAGCAACACTGCAAAATGCGTTTAGTTAATTTCAAGCTTCAACATCGTGGTGCAAGACAAACGCCCGGGTTACCCTCGAAATTCTCATACATATGTAATACCAAAATCATTTTCTCATACGAAAATATTTAACATGCTTGAGTTATTTTTCAGCTTATAATAGTAATTACCTAGGTTCCTGTACAAAAATTAACTTCAAAATATTTAAGCCCTAAAAAATATTTCTTTTGTGTACAATTTTTTTTTTTTACTAAATTTACTACTAAATATTTAAACACTAAAAAATAGAGTGAAACACTAAAAATATATAAATAAATAGTAAATATACTACAAAATATTTATACTCTAAAAAATATTTTTAGTATTTAAATATTTTGTAGTAAATTTACTATTTATTTATATATTTTTAGTGTTTTACTCTATTTTTTAGTGTTTAAATATTTAGTAGTAAATTTAGTAAAAAAAAATTACACACAAAAAAAATTTTTTAGTGTTTAAATATTTTGAAGTTAATTTTTGTTCAGGAACCTAGGTTATTACTATTTTAAGCTGAAAAATAACTCAAACATGTTAAATATTTTCGTATGACAAAATGATTTTGGTATTACGTATGTATGAAAATTTCGAGGGTAGCCCGAGAGGGTAGGACGATGTTTGATATTTTGAGTCAGGGGGCCCTGACTCAAAATATCAAACATCGTCCTTCTCTATTCACACTCACACCCGTCTTTCATATGCCAGGTGAAAAAGGACGGCGCAGTACCATCGCCAAATTAGTTTTACTTGAATAAAAGACGAACTATAATGATTATGAAAAAAGTGTTTTGAGCAAATTTAGGTTTTATCAATGCCTTTTGAGATATTAAAAAATAGACAGCAAAATTCGAAGATCCAAGCAAAAATATGTCTAAAACAAGGTTTTTTGTAAAAAAGAAACTATCGAGAATATTTTCAGTAATCGTGTTTTCGTCTTGAGCAATCAATTTTCATGAACTGAAGTTACTTGTGTCAAAAAATCAGTTTTCTAGACCTAACAGATTTTGAGATCTATATATTTATCTCGACTTGGACTACTGATTAAAAATAAATGGATACGCATTTAAGTGCTTTTGGAAGTTCTACACCAAGGGGGTGAAATTGGGGTTCAAAGTTTCAATTAGAGTCATATTTATATATAATGAGATTTTCTATGACAGAAATGTAATTGTAATTAAATAAATCAATTTTTTAATTACAACAAATTGCAGCAATCACATTTTATATTATACAGTATAATATATATATACTGTAGTAAATCTTTTCAGAGAATGCAAAAAATCCGAAAAAAACTGAAATTTGAAAATTCTTTATTAATTTTATAAAATGTGATTGCTGCAATTTGTTGTAATTAAAAAATTGATTTATTTAATTACAATTACATTTCTGTCATAGAAAATCTCATTATATATAAATATGACTCTAATTGAAACTTTGAACCCCAATTTCACCCCCTTGGTGTAGAACTTCCAACTTTTTCACCATTGGAAAGTAGAGATTTCAACGAATAGAAAGCATACTTACCAATTTTTTTAAAAAAGCTGATATTTTGACGGGTGAATTTTCGATTAAAAATTAGGGTATTTTTTCGATATAAATTCGAAATAAGGTGAAAAAATTAATATTTCTTATCAAATAAATTACAGCGTATTTGGTACATAAAATGGTAAGTTTTCACCGAATTTCGTGAATTTTTTTTTTGAAAGAACAAATAAAAAACCAAAAACATGTTTTTTTTTTAATTTTTCACATATATTTTGAGGTTATGTGAAAAAGGCGTGACTACAAAAATTTTAGATTTTTTTCTTATCTACAACTTTGCCATTTGACTTTATATTTTTATAGTGTGGGATATGAGTGTGGAGGCCAAAGGAAGATCTTTCGACCGAGCGAGGTGGTATGCTTGGTCAGGCCGGAGCCCACGTGATACATTTCAGCTGTCGTATATATACCGACGCGCTTAGAAAACTTCGATAGCGCGATGCAGGAATGTTAGGCGAATTGTGGGTACCGCCACATCACTCCCCCCCGAAGACCGGAGGTCGAATCTTGAAGTCTTGTCGCTTGAGTCGCCAGTGCCAGAGAGTTCCAGTGAGTCGGAACTGTTGCAGTGAGTCCCAGTGAGTCGGAACTATAAGCTGCTGCACGGGATCCAGTGAGTCGGATAAGCTGCCGTGCGGGGCCGATGCTACGTGCTGACCAGGAGAGATGTGCTCTGCTTGCTGACCGGTCGGTGTAGTGAGAAAGCCCGATGATGCCGATGCGGAGTCGCCCAGGCCGCGGTACATTGCGGCTAGTGGACGAGGTACCCGATGAGGCGATGCTGGCTGGCGCGGTGCGGAGGGGCGGGGAGTGATGATGATGGAGGCGTGTTCTGTCGAGGGTCACCAATGTGGAATATATGTGGCGACGCTAAAGGAAGATCTTCCGACCGAGCGAGGTGGTATGCTTGGTCAGGCCGGAGCCCACGTGATACATTTCAGCTGTCGTATATATACCGACGCGCTTAGAAAACTTCGATAGCGCGATGCATGAATGTTAGGCGAATTGTGGGTACCGCCACAATAGGAATATTAGTTTTGCCGGAAATCGAGATAAACCGTTTTTCCCCCTTAAGACCTTAGATCGCCCGTAAATTATTTTTCCCTTAATTTTTTAAATATTCTCCTCCTTTTCTAATGGGTTTCATCCTACCATATATTTTTTTTGTTTTAAAAAATTATCTGTCTTGGTCTAATGTAGTTTCATGTTAAAGGTTGTCAATATTATGTCGACCCTTCGCTTCTCTTAATTTCTTCATAGCACTAAAAACTTTGAAAAGTACCAATAATATGGTCAAAACGGGACGACACATGGTTCTTTAATGGTTTATAGTAGTGATTGGTGATGATGATGATGAATGTAATTTGCGAAGTAGCATATGCTTTCCGTTCTTAAAACAATGTTGAAAATCCCAAACTTGTATCTATAAATAGTCAGACGTTCTCTCAGCAACTTCCAAACCATAGTATACCCGGTGCAAAATCTTACTTATTGGTAGCGTATGCTTAGAATACTGCACACGAAACCAAAGTCATCACAGTCATGTTTCTTAATGATAATATCATTAAGAACCATGACTGTGATGACTTCGGTTTCGGTTGACATATCGTCGCTTGCCTCTCTAACTGACGTATCTGACTTTTTTTTGAAACTGAGTTATCTACACCATCTTAATCAATTTTGCAAGACGAATCGATCTGTGTAATCGACGTATCTGTGTGTTTTACCAGTTCTGAGATATCACAAAGGTTTGGGCAGGCGTATCTACACTTTCTTGAATTATAGAGCTCACTAAAAGACTTACGACTTTTAGTAAATTTTATGTTATACTAATGCCTGAACATTTTGCTCAATGTCAGTTACGTCAGTTTATAGAGAGGCAAGCGACGATATTATGTATGAATGATAATTTACATGAATACGGTATCAAATTGGGATGATAACCTTCACACCAAAAGAAAATTTTTGAAAATCGGTTCACAATCGGCGGAGTAATCGTTGAACGTAAAAAACGAACATAGCACCTCATCCATTTTGAAAGTCGGTTAAAATTGTAGCCTATGTGCTATTCTGATGTATAATCCGTTCAGTAGTTTTTGCGTGAAAGAGTAACAAGCATCCATACATCCAAACTTTCGCCTTTATAACATTAGTAGGATAAGTATACAGCTACCTACATTGAGATGTAGCAACCTATGACATTTTTTTATAACACCGACACTGTAAAAATCGTCTACCTAAATACCAAAATTAGGTAGTCTATCATCAAAATTAGGTATTCTATACCTAAGGTACCAAATTTTTCGTTACTGAGTCCAAAAAATATTAAAAGAGAATTTTGCATTTAGTATATAATTTTATTTTCATTTATACTGGTTATACTTAAAAAGAATATAGCTTATAATTAACTTATAATACTTAAAATATAATACAAATAAATAATAAATAAAGAAAAACCTTAAATAATTCAATCGTGGTTAGTAAATAATAATTACTCAGTTAAAAGTAAATTACTGAGTGGCTAAATTTATATTTACTGAGTATTTACTCTGGTCTGAGTAAATACGTTCGGCGCGTGTATACTTATAAATGTTATCTCACATTTATAAACAGCTATATAGGAGCTATATAGGGGGGCGTCCAAAAATTACGTGAGGTGTTTTTTTTAATTTTTGACCCCCCCTCCCCCCTAGTGAGATTTTGTGAGATTTTATTCCCCCCACAAATCTCAAGTGAGATTTTTCAAAATATGGGTTTCTTACGTAAACTTTTTGTTTTAACAGACAGTAGATTTCTTTCGAACGAATTTGTGATTGATCATTCACGCTTACGATTAAATCTTAAGCACACGTACAATCTAAAAGAAATGGACCAAAATAGTAGTATTTTGTTGAGGAAAAAATTACGTGAGATTTGCCGAGACCCCCCCTCTCCCCAACGTGAGATTAGATGAGATTTGACTCGACCCCCCCCCCCCCCCCCCCCCCCAACACCTCACGTATGACGTGGACGCCCGCTATATAGGATGGCTACCAGCGATGGGGTAGTTAATTACCCCGTACACTTTTTCGAACTACGGATAGTATGTAGTATGTACAAACAATTAGAAGTGACATCTACTACCTAACACGTCGATTGTCTTATCTTATCCGGATGTCGGAATTTCAGTTGATATTTTTCGCGTAAACACTCATATCAAAACTTGTCTCAAAACTAATCCAGCCATATCTGATAACAATTCAGCCAACATTATCTAAATATTTAATATTTGACTGCACTCTTTCTTTATAAACATGTGGCATACATAAATCTGGTGTAAACTGCATTTGACCACCGCCTTAATTTGGAAAATTTGGCACTGTGTAGATTTTTTAAATCTTCTCCCAAAAGTGTATATATGTACCTATAATATTATGTACAATAACGTTTGTTTAACATACATAATAATTAATAACATGAGAATACTGTAAGTTGTAACTGTCACATAAAAACAGCTAATTATTTTTGAGGCGACTAAGAACTTATACATAAGGCGACTAACTACTTGGTTACAAAAAATTACTTTGGTAGCGATTTATATATAAGAAATATTTTAGGAACAATTATTATAGTAGGGGAGGAGAAGAGGGGATTTCGGGAGTAGCACAAGCGTGTCAGATTAAGCTTGTATAGGCTTCCAACATGTGTCTAGTTAATATCATGTGTCATGTGTCATCATTAATACCATGGTATAGAAATCAGATTTCTCACATATTTTCCTAACTAAACTTCGCAGATATTTTATTTTGCATTAAACTAAGTGATTTAGGGCCACTTTTACGAAACGGTCAAATATGTTTAAAATTTTATTTGAACACAAAATTCTGTTTAACTACACAAGTTGTCTTGCACCACAAGTTAAACATGATTATTGATCTGTCAAATTTAAACAGCCAAATATCGCTGTTTAAGCTGCTAAACGTATTTAACAGTTGAATTTGAGGTTAGTTTTTTTTGGTCGATACTAATTTTCGAATAATTTGAGTGTGAAAAAGAAGCCTCGAGATGTCAGGGTTATTGCGGTAAGATCTTTGTTTGAAACCCTGACGGAGAAAAAGTTCTTTCGAAGATTTCGTCTATCCAAGAAGACGACGACGATTTTGCTAGAAATAATTATTGAGTCTAGATTATAATTGTTTAAAACGAAAAAGTGCGGGGGGGCACTTTTTATATCACTCATAATTATTTGTCGATTACTCTATAACTCTGCTACTAACAGAGCACCTGCATGAGTCTGTACAACAACCTAAAGTATGTGAAACAAAAAAACATATTGTGTACAACAATACAAACATGACAAATCTAAAACAAACCCTAGCGCGAGCAGCTGCCGACCACAGACTGAAGTCAAAAGTGTCAAGGGAATAAGGGATACTACCCGAGTTGCGGGATGCGTCTGACCCATTGATAGAATGAACTCGTATAAACTCGTTTTACGCAAAAAAAACCAACCGAATTTCGTCAAACAACCGTGAAATACCGTTATTTGTAACGAAATTACTGCTCAAATTGTGAAATGGAACGCACAAGACATAATGCGGTAACACCACACAACACTCCAAAATGCGTTTAGTTAAATTCAAGCTTCAACATCGTGGTGCAAGACAAACTTAAATAAGTTTAAATTAAGCGTGTTTACAAATAAAAAAATATTTAACTAAATGCGTTTTAACTTATTTTAAATAAGGTTTGGTAAAAGCCGCCCTTAGTCCTTGTTGTCTAAAATATATTTATAATTTACCTAAATAAGCAATTTTCTGAATATATTTGTTTCTAAACCCACCGCTAAAATAAAAAACGCTCTTATTATTATTTTTTATCACTTTTACCTACTAGGTCTCCATGACGCTCGACTGACTAAACAAATAACACCCTCGCCTCCCCTACTATTATATTTATTATGCAAAAAAACAGACAGGATCGAACAAGGATCGGAGTATCCATTAGTATTGCATTATAGTCGGGACATTTTAATAGGCCACATTTGACAGTTCATCAAAATTGTACCAGGTAACCTTGTAGTGACGTACATAAAAAATAAATATTTTCGTTTTGTTATAACTGCACAATTGATTAACTTTTTTCAATTACGATTACATATTTATTGTAAATATGACCGGTACGAATTATTTAACGATTTGCTTTTACTGATAAACAAGTCTAAAAGTAATTAACAAATTCTGATCTTAATAATTGCAGTCGTTACAATGTTACGTCAGCTGACCTTTTTTCTTTTTAAACTTTAGGGAAGTTGCCCTAAAAATCGAAAGCGAATAAATAGTATCGATGCATTGATTACTCGTAACGAAATATCCCCATAAATTAATAACCACGTTGTGAAAAGTAACACATATTTATGTGAAATGAATAATGATAATACTAAATTTAACAGTTTTTATAATTCAAGCGAATAAATGCATTTTTTTTTGTAAATTATGTACTTGTCTTATTTTACTTCTTGAATTTGCAAAAGAAAAAGTAATAATGGGAAAGGAGTTTGTTTCAAGCGTATAAAATTCAAATATTTTATTTCAAGTCCGTATCGTTTTATTCGTTTTGGTCGATGTTTTTACGCAGTTCACCTCACTATGGAGATTAATCTGACAGATGTCAAATGTGGCCTATTAAAATGCCCCGACTAGACTGTAGGAATTATATTTTCCCTGGCCTTTTTAACACGCTTTTTAAATAAGCTTGGGCTGTATGTATGTAACGGGATCTTTGAGCACGATTTTTACCTATCTCCAGTAATCTAATTAATTCGAAACTTTGCATATGTATTACGACTGAGCTAATGACAATGCAATGCAATAATTTGTATTTTTTTTTTTTAATAAAGCGTGTTTTTTTTAGTTTTTTTAAACTAAGCACATGTTATTATTTTCTTCAATCTTTCGCTAAATACACGCTAAGTATTATCTATCGTTACCTTTGATATAATTGAAGTGGACAGAAAACTTCATCATACGATCTTTAAAAATTATCTAGCTAATGTAATTATGTATATTATCTTGTCCACGTTCAAAATGAGCAAGGTGAACTCATTACAAGGAAGTGCCGCCGACGCGACGACGGCTGACCGCTAAGCACACAATATTTTCGTACTGTATACAATATGTATTTTCGTATAATATTCTTAACCACATTTCACAACGACAAAATATTTGTTGTCATCACAGACATAGATCATGATAGATACCGCATGTGTATGTACTTCGCGTGCCATATCACGTTCCCAAACGACGAGCAATGCTCGTCTTTCCAAAACCTGTTATTTAGTCTGCTATCGGAATCGGACGTCAATCGGAATTTCTTAAATGTCTAAATGCTTAAAAGTGCCGTATTGAGCTATAGAAATTCAAATAGAAACGTTGGCCTAGATAATGGGCACTTTTCTTATCATCGGTACGTCACAGCTATAAAAAAGTGTCACGCTCGTTTTCATACAAATTAAATGGAGCGACATGCGGTATCTATCTTGATCTATGTCTGTGGTTGTCATCAATGTTAAATGTAGAGTAGTTCCTATAATTTTTCCGGAGATAGAGATACTGTGGCACAACGTATTTTTTAAGTAAGAACTTCTTTATTAATAATTACCGACGGTGTTTTATTTTTTGAGATGGTAAAATTATAATGACTAAAATTTTAAGGAGCCTATAGCTATTTCTTTCTACCGTGTGCCGGAAATTTGTGCCACCTCTGGAGTTGAACCCGTTGTTTAAGTAGTTAATATTTAAGTTAGCATTTATTTAAATTCAGTGCGCTTTGATTATATATTTTTATAAAGTTTTAATATCATTATAATACCTACTTTGTTTTTAGGGTTCCGTAGTCAACAAGGAACCCTTATAGTTTCGGTCTGTCTGTCCGTCTGTCTGTATGTCTGTCCGCGGTTTTGCTCAGAGACTATAGGACCTACAAAGCTGTAATTTGGCATGAATGCACATATTAATGATGGCAACAAAATGGTACATGAAATCATAAAAAAATATTTTTTATAGTACCTTCCATACACATCAAGTGGGGATGAAAATTTTTTTTTCGCGTCCACCCCATCGTGTGGGGTAAAATTTCTCTTCTTTTATGAGTCCTATTCATAGATAATTTTCCGATTTAGGGATCCGTTTGTGAAATATTCAGTTTTAAAGTGGAAAAAATCGTTAGAGTCCAGTGTCCTCCCCTTCTACCAGCTAAACGGTTGCTTCTGGAAATGTGAAAAAATTCACGGGAGTAGGAAATATGCTGAATTTAAAAGTAAAACTATCACGGCTAAGAAGACTTCATAAGTTATTGAGTAATAGTCGATCAAGTAAAGAAAATATATTCGGCGAAGTATAAAGGAACTTTTCGTTCAAATTCCTCTGAAAGTAACTGCTCAGATGATGTTGTTAGTAGTGTAAAACACGTTATAAATGTACATTCATTGACCACACGAAAATTTTAAAAAACTAGCGGTATTACGGAACCCTATATTGCGCGTGGCCCGACACGCAATTGGTCGTTTTTTTTTGTAATGTTTTTTTAGAAAAATTATCTTGTATTTTAACTTTTTAATTTTTTATATTTACATATAATTATTCTCACTAGTTTATGCTTTCACACACGGATAATCTTGAGTTTGATACAACAGATGCTACACATCGGTTATTCTAAAAATAAGCCCTACCTATTTTAATGTGATCAAGGGAATTCTATTATTATGAAGCCGGGCAGTTTATTATTTTCAATGATCTATAGAGCTATCTAAATAATTTTTGGTAAAGAAGCCGTTTCAATACGTGTCTTAGCTTAACTATATTAGAAAACTGTATCAATTTTGCGTCCGACCACACTTTTGCACTTGTAAGTTAGCGATGTAAATGTAAAAACACTATAAATCAGCATTGTTGAAGTTGATTGAAACTTTAACTATTATTTTTACCTAGATACTATACAAGTTCCAAAAAAAGTAAAAAAAATTAAAACTTTTGAATTTTTTACTAATGTTATACTAATAAAGTTACAAATATGCATTTTGCAACAGAAGTACATATTTTGTATTGCATGCGACTTTAATGATCATTGTGTTAGTCTATATCGCCTGAAAATTTTTAGTAGCTCACGTTCGCACATAAAATAAAAATTTATCTCGCATAATATGTTGGAGTTACAAACAAATTATAGTGGAGGACAAACTGACGAAAATAAACTTTTGAAAAACTCTTAAAAATAACACATTTGATTGATATTAGAACAACTAGCTTACCTCTGTATGGGCCATTTTGTATATATTTTGTGCGCTTAGAAACATTTTCACGATTAAAAAAATATAAAATTGATTTTTTCTCAATAAAAAAAGTATTACAAAATTGTAACCCGTTCGACGTTCTCTATTAAAATGTACAAAATTAACTGAAACACCTGAGTGACCCGAAGAAACTTTGCCAAACATTTTTGTCGATTTGACTGTATACTGTCTAAACTGTAGAGATTGACGAATTTATGACATTACAAGATGTCGCCCGCAACTCCGTTGCTCCAAAATTAGTTTATCTCGCGGGAATCGTTTCAAAATTCATCAATTCAATCAAACAAGAATTGCTGGTTTAAACATATAAGATATTATGGTTAGTTAATTCTGTACTCGATTTAACCGACATAATAGCTAATTGTAATATTTTGAAGCATCGATTATATTTTACATCAGAATTTCATTGTAACTTTCTTTGTCGCTATATTTCAAGTGTCCGTAGACACTTGAAATAATTTTCAGCAACAAAGTTTGAAATGATTCTACACTTCATTTAATACAATCAATATAAAATTAGATTCCCATTTCTAAGACACTCGCGATGAGTTAAACTATACTTATGTATAAATTGCCTAACATTTTGAATGATTTAATTCTGTAGATTGTAAGGCGTATGATCTATGAGTTACAATGCTTTTTTTAAGACATCCTTTCGTCATTACGAGGTCATTGTATACAAACAAGACTAGGCCGCTGCAAAACAGCTGCCAGGTGGTTAATCTTGGGGGAACTTCAAGTTTTTAAGCTTTTGTATTGTGTTTTGCGGGTACTCAGTTACTTTTCCGACTAGTGAAAGATCATCCAGAGTTATATTACATCTGATATAATCTTTATGCCAACAACATAAGAGCCACTCTTAGAGAAGCTACAGGGACGTAAAGGAACTTGACTAAGCGAACTTTAGTTTTTGGCAACAGATATTAAAAATTCGGTAGTAGGTATATTATCCTTACCGGAATATTGGTGATGATTGATGAACTAATTATTAATTGACTATCCAAATATGTACTGATATTCTGCAGTTACAAATTACATTAAAACGTTTACTTATAAAAAAAATGTATTTCTTTATATTCATGTCTTTTCTTAATTTGGTTATTTTTACAATTTAGCGACACACAAGCTTTTTCTCTGCATTAATTAAAAAAAATGTCGGTAGATAAAAGTATAAAGTTATTTTATCTATGCTTTACTTAACACTATCAAAGACATGTTTTGAGCAAACAAAGTTGGATTATTAGCTAGTAAAACGATTATCTCAACTTCGTCAAGTCACCGTACATTTGCAAACAAATCATTTTACCATTATGGGAACTCTTATGTTTTTGCCGTCACCGTCGTCAATATGCAATTGTATTGCAAAAACTTATGTTACCATAAACAAACTTTGTAAAACATTGCAGACACGCAATTAATACATTTTATATTTTGTTTGTGCTTTATTCGGTGTAACAAAACTAAGTGATAGACAATAATACTTTTGGGTTGTGTTATAAATTATAATATATTCTTATGTCTCTTGTTTATTGTTCACTGTGTAAGTAGCAGAGCTGAATCATGCCAAACAGATTTTGAAAAGTAGCAAAGTTTCTGTCATAGTAAAAGTTGCTCATACACCAAAGCTAGGGTTGTCAGGTTGCTAGACCGAAAAGCCGGACAAAGCAGTCAGCTTGGCCGGACATTAGTACAAAAAACTTTTATTATATTATAGCAATACGTTCGGTAGCGTTTACAGATTTTCTGTTTTAACTTTTATTAAAACAATTTAACATCTAATAGCACTACAATTTTACATCTCATTAGATGTCCGTCAACCGTCTAAAATTTATAGGAATTTTATATAAAGTTATAGATTCTAGGCTCTACAAAAGCCGGACATTTTAATTTTGGCAGGACACGCGTTCGAAAAGCCTGACTGTGTCCGGCTTTGTCCGGACGCCTGGCAACCCTAACCAAAGCGCATTCATTCTACGAAGTCTCGGAACTAGGGAATGCAATCCCGCAAGAGAGTTTCATTCCCGGTATTTGCGGGATTGAACCATCACAATCCCGCTGGATCCCGGTATTTGCGGGATCCCGCTGGGTGGATTTAAACTTTTAAAATAAATCGTTATAATAACTTTACTTAATAGACCCCATTTTATTCTTAGAATCTCAAATAAAACAAACTTTGTCGGACACTTTTTTCAAGGGTTTAATTATTAACACCTCCATACTTCAGATTTTATAAAAAAATGAAAGAAAAACTAATCATTTTTTGGAAATGGCTTCGTAATAATAATATGTACTTCTTAAGAAAAACTAAAAAAAACGCTTATTTTATGTCCATCTTTTATCGAACTTTTTTTCGAAATATAGGTGAAAATCGTGCCCAAAGATTCCGAAACGGTTCCTGATATTCGACACAAGGTAGCTAGCAGCTGGAAATGCTCGCTCAGCATCCACGCTGGCTAAAGAATTGAAGCTAAAGGCTGGTTTACATTGATACAGTAGCTGGCGTCAGCATCACTGGATTCCGTCGCTGGATCAGCACTGTATCAATGTAAGCATGTTTCAATCCAGTCCAGCATCCAGTATCCAGCACTGGATCGAAATAGACCGGCTGCCTATTTTTCGATCCAATGAACGTCCCCCGCACGCCGCGCATCCTGTACCAGTGGCACTGGATCTGTATAAACACTACGTGCCAGTGAACGCCAGTCGCTGGCGCTTAATCATACAGTTAGGTACCACGCGTTTTGTTTATTCAACAATCAACATATCGCAAACGTTATCTAAAAAGTGGTCATATTCTGATCATATTTCTCAGCTCGTCTATTAATAACGCACAAAGATTTTTAGACAATGTTTTTAATTTCCTTCATTTTTGTGAAATACTCATTTTTTGAGAATGCAAACGTGTAGTCACCACAAAAAAGTAGAATTGATTACTGGACGCGTGTAAACGATGCGATCAAGTGCCAGTGCCAGTGCAGCGACGGAACCAGTGATGCTGGCGCCAGCCAGCTACTGTATCAATGTAAATCAGCCTTAAATTGTTTAGCGGGCTGTCTGTAGCCATTTCATGCACCCCGCGCTCAAAGTTACGCATATGAATCACATTTCTTTGTAATCCCGCCAGTCCCGCGGGATCCCGCAAAATTTTCGACCGGGATTAGTCCCGCATAAAGCATGCGAGATCCCGGTATTTCGGGATCCCGGTATCGCATTCCCTACTCGGAACGAAATAAGTAATTAACTACTCTCGTTGTAATTTCTATGGCAGTCTTTCGACTCTAAACTTGATATATTTATGAAGTCAAATTCTTATTTATCTGGTAATTACACATTATCAATAACACTAAGTAATAATTTAACAGTCGTTGCTAAGTTTCCACGCAAACTACGGAAAATGTAAAAATTCCTTGCCCAGCTTATTGTAGAGTTATACAATAAATTAAGTTCAATTAATTTAACTTGCGTATTTAAATGCAATTTAAGTTTCATTGCTTCGTTTTTCTTAAGGGTCAAAGTTTGTGTAATATTTATCTACCTCCAGCTATAATATAATATAGTCCTTTGATGATTTCACGGGTTTTGCTGGGGAGCCAGAGGTTTTACGTAACATGATCTGAAAACTAGCCAACACATTTTTTATCGCTTCTTTAAAGAATAATCGATCAAAATGTATAGTGAGGGAGCCCTAGTTTTGTGAGTAACTACATTTTGATAAGACAAATAACATTTTTATTTTTGAAAGATCTCGAAGACAGAAGGCACTTAAATTATATAATTAGTGTCCGACCGAAACTCATTTTTCAGCCGAAACCGAAACTGAAACCGAAACTTGAAAAAACATTTAAAATGACGATTATTTACTGAAATTTACTGTTCTGTAACATTTGTTAACACATAAGAAAAAGTGCCAAATTTGATTTTTTTACTTTTTGTGACATTTGTTAAAACAAATATTATTAACTAGTTGTCCCGGTGAACTTCGTGTCACTTTAAAACCTTCCCTGGACTTCTATGAATATTTTAAGACTAAATTAAGCCCAATCCGTTCAGCCGTTTTAGAGTTTTAGTGCGACTAACACATTTGAAAATCCATTTTTATATATAAGAAGAAGATCTCAGACTTGAATATGTTCCCTAGAAACTTTTCAGTATCATATTCCGTTTTTATACGATTCCAAGTTTTAATATAATAGAACGAAAGATAACCTGAAAAACATGAGGAGAATTTATTTCAAGACATTTACCATTGAAAAACAATCAATTGCAGTCATATTATTTGTATGGGAAACACGGACACGCAGTCTCACAGACCGCGGTCGAAGTTCGAAACAAAATTACTAAGTAAACTTGTAATTTAACAGAACCATACAAACAGAATTAGAAGGAAAAAATGTATAGATTAGGTTTAAGATTTGATATTTTTGTATTTAGATGATATCTTGTAGCATGCCTCTTTCATAAGTACGTGAGATATAAGGCAGCCATATATTTTTTTGTTTTTAAGAGGAAGACAGCTGCCAATTCGACATCTTTGTGCAGTTTTCTAAACGTATGGTATTTCATTGATTGGCACAAAAAAAATATGTGTTTTTTTTTATTATATTTGGAAAAGCTTGTTGAATTTAAATAATAAAATAATGTTCTCCTACTGGATGAAAAAAAAAACCAAAGTCACAACTAAAGTAATAATACAATATATGCTTTAAAAATTTGTTTATTTGATACCTTTTACAAAAATACAAAGAGTGCCGGATTTAATTTTCGGTTCTGACATCTAGATTTCCCATAATATTTATATTTTCCTCTAACAAACGAAAAATGTATCCACGCTACCGAGTGAACACTTCACATCTCTGTCCCTCCGGCATGAAAATCGACACAGGTGCGAGAGTGATGAGATATCAAGGTCATTGGCAGTTGTCAGCGTCCTAATTAGAAGTTTATTTCAAAGGCTTGATAAATCCTTTTATTTGTCGGTGCAAATACACCAAAAACTTTTTATGTCCATTTTACACATTTTTGAAGATATTTTTACGCTTTGAAGTACATAAAAAACTCATAATTTATCTAAAAATTAAACACGCACAATAAGTGTCAGCGGCAAACTTCTCGTTCCAACTCTGATATCCCCAAACCCCTTTATCTTGGTCACGACGAGTGTCTCTGAGAATTTTCAAAATCTTACATTTTTATTTATATTCGCCTAGAGCTAGACTATAAAAGCATACTTTTTTTTAAATTTATGTTTCTGGTTAATTTTCAATGCAAATAATCGGATAATTATAGTCATTAAGAGCCCGGGTTACGCGCTCGATCAAATCAAATTCGATACCGCGCCAGTACAAGTTTTATATGTTGCTGTCTCGCTATTGCGAGGTACCCCGTGCCCCGCGCGCCTCAGACGCCTTCCAGGCAGCGTATCATATGTGTGCGTGCGTCGTCATTCATTATTTTACTCTGATCAAGTTATTCAAGCCGTGCGTTTGTTGCGAAGTTGCGATTATATATTACTGTTTCATGAATCATTAACAATATTGTTTTTGTGGTTGTTTTATATATTGGAATAGTAGGAATACGGGCGCGGGCGTTGTGTCGTCGATCTTGTCACTGAACTGAACAGAATACAGATTCTACATAATATATTAAAATAATATACTTACTATAATATCTACATTGGACTCTTCACAAATCACACCACGTCAGCCTGGCCCCGTGCTAAGTACACTAAGAACTTGTGTTACAACTTACAAGTACCAGACATATAATACCGGATATATTATAATTTATACTAGCGACCCGCCCCGGCGTCGCACGGGTATAAAATATATAGCCACTGAAAAAATGATTAAAATCAATAGCCTATGATCTACTTCTTATCTGTGCCAAATAACATAAAAATTGCTCAGTAATTCGCGAGATAATTTTCCCCCGTTTCAAATAATTTCCAACGTTTTATCCACATACTCCTATTAGTCTTAGCGTGATAAAATATAGCCTATACTCTATAGCCTCCCTCAATAAATAGGCTATCTAACACTGAAAGAATTTTTCGAATCAGACCAGTGTTCCTGAGATTAGCGCGTTCAAGTTAGCCCTTTCAAATAATTTCCCCCGTTTTTTTCCACATTTTCCTCTATTTCTTCGCTCCTATTAGTCTTAGCGTGATAAAATATAGCCTATAGCCTTCCTCGATAAATGGGCTATCTAACACTGAAAGAATCATCAAAATCCGTTGCGTAGTTTTAAAGATTAAAGGGAACAAATGGACATCAGGGAAAAAAGGGACTTTGTTTTATAATAAGTACCTATATTATTTAGATATATATTTCCTTTTTATTATACTCAACTTATTTAAGATCCATATTTCCATACTAATTGTAAAAAATTAATAAAAAGGTGTGTCTGTTTGTCTGTTATTAGCTTATTACCTCTTCACGCCCAAACCACTGAACCGATTTTGCTGAAATTTGGCATGGAGATACTTTGAGGCGGTCCCGAGTCTTTGTCCTTTGACATATAATACTTTTTATCCCGAAAAAATGCACGGTTTCCGCACGATAAACTAGTTTTGGCGCAACAGAGTTGCGGGCGTCATCTAGTTTTTACAATATTATTATACACATATTTAATACACATCCATGAGTCATGACTCATGAGTCATGAGTCATGACCCAGGAAAACTTTTTGTTCCGTCGGTGGGATTCGAATTTCGAACCAGCGACCCCCGGCTTGAGCTACCATGCGCTCAACCACTGCGCCACAGAGGTCGACGCTTTTATTTAAAAATTATTAAACGACAGTACGTAACAATAAAGTTTCAAAAACAGAAAAAAGGCTACTCCAAATATTCCTCACATTGTTATCATTCAAAATAATAAAATCGGCCAAGTGCGAGTTGGACTCGCCCATGAATGGTTCCGCAATCCGCAGCAACAATAAGGTTTATTTTTATGAAATTATAAGGTTTTTTTTATAGTTTCGGAGAAAAATGGCTGTGACATACGGACAGACAGACACACAGACATGACGAATCTATTAGGGTTCTGTTTTTTGCCATTTGGCTACGGAAGCCTAAAAATCAAAAGAGCATTATTAATTACTAGCTGTTGCTGTTCAGTGTTAGATAGCCCATTTATCGAGGAAGGCTATAGGCTATATTTTATAACGCTAAAACTAATTGGAGTGAAGAAATAGAGAAAAATGTGGAAAAACGGGGGAAATTATATGAAATTACTTATTATCTTAATATCTACTGGAGCAATTTTTATGTTATTTGGCAAACATAAAGAATAGACCACTTGAAGGGACATAGGCTATTTTTTGCGGAAAAATGTACGGTTGCGTGAAATTCCTAAATTACGCAAGCGAAGCCGCGCGGAATATCTGTATATATAATAAAAATAATACTTGGGATGTGATCTACTATGATAATGCGAACGAAGTCGCGGGCAACAGCTATATTATAATAAAGTCATAGGAAAGTCAATTCTGTACATTGAATATTTTTGTACAATAAATATTAATACCTACTTAGGATGTGAACTACTATGCTAACGCGGACGAAGTCGCGGGCAACAGCTAGTATGGAATAATCGTTGTCGAAAATATGCTATACTAGACGTTCCGCACGGATTCGCCCACGTAAATTAGACATTTCACAGACAAATTAGTCCAAAAAAATTGCCTATAACCCTTCACGTGGTCTACTTTTTATCTGACCCAAATAACAGAAAAATTGCTTTAGTAGTTCGTGAGATAAGCCCTTTCAAATAATTTCCCCCGTTTTTTTTTTCACATTTTCCTCTATTTCTTCGCTTCTATTAATCGTAGCGTGATAAAATATAGCCTGTAGCCTTTCTCGATAAATGGACTAACACTGAAATAATTTTTCAAATCGGACCAGTAGTTAGTTCCTGAGATTAGCGCGTTCAAACAAACAAACAAACTCTTCCGCTTTATAATAATATTATTTAATTATTAAAGTATTTATATTATTTAATTGAATAAAACTGACATCAGGAAATAATTACTAAAAATACAAACTAAAATAAAATATACAAACATAGGTATACAAACTTAGAATACAAGTTCAGTTTTATATTTTACTTTATTTCAAGACAGAAATTAGCAAGTCTGTTCAGGAGTTCTCGAGTTTTAGCGAGACTAACGAAATTAATTATACATAATATCAATGTATATTGTATAATCATATTATAATATTATGACTATCGCTAATATTCCTAAACGTTATTTACAAAATACAGTA
Source organism: Lysandra bellargus (assembly GCA_905333045.1). NCBI lineage: Eukaryota > Metazoa > Arthropoda > Insecta > Lepidoptera > Lycaenidae > Lysandra > Lysandra bellargus. The sequence goes on along the minus strand of HG995319.1, from coordinate 12,481,132 downwards.
TATAAGAAAATAATAATATTATGATTTATGATATTCATAATTATTATTTATTTTAAACTACTGTGTGATACATCATACATCCCACCTTTCGGTATCCATTATTAATTATTATCAAAAGTTTAAGCACCACAAATCAAAATAATTTTATTTTGTTCAAGCAATTGTCTTCAAGTATCACAAAAAACTATCAAAATCAACATTCAACAACAATAACATTCTCTCGATCGCGGATTCTTGGAAATCTACTGTTATCGCGCGCGCGGTCGCATGCGACCGCTTGGAGCTTGAGGGAATATTGTACTTGAATAATGAATGCCTTGAATGAATTATTGTCACGTGTATCGGTTACACCACTCCGCCGCCCGGCCTGGCCTACCGCCACCGTTGCCGCGCTCTGTCGTGTGAGCGGATCGGCACGATACCATGTTGGAAATTATAGAGAAATTTCGTTGCGTTTACGAATACCAAAAATGATGAATGAAAATTAATATTGCCATTCTTTTGAAGACATTCTGTAACTACACAATATAAGCTGAGGTCCCAGGAAAAATACATTACGATTCGATGAGTTTTTAATATAAAACAAGTGTGCGAAAAGTAAATTAAGTAGTGTCGACAGTGGCGTAAAAATTTATGAAATGTAATCGCTTATATTTTTTAGTGTGTAAATATTTTGAAGTTAATTTTTGTTCAGGAACCTAGGTAATTACTATTTTAAGCTGAAAAATAACTCAAACATGTTAAATATTTTCGTATGACAAAATGATTTTGGTATTACGTTTGTATGAGAATTTCGAGGGTGACCCGGCCCCTTAAGTAACAGGCACAAGAAAAAATATTTGTGTCAGCTTCAAGTGTAATGAGGGCCGCAAGGTAAGTGGGGATACGATTCTAGCAGAGTAGTCCATAGTTAAAGGTTAATTATTTTAAATATAAATAAAACGCGTGGTAAATAAAAAGAATGAGGCGAGATGATTGACTAGACAAATCTCGCAAGCTTTATCCCCCTATTATCCCATAGTTAAACAAAATTATTTAGTAAACAAAGTTCACACACAATTTAATCAATTTATTTTATTTAATTAATCATTTGTTTGGGAAACATTGTTAAAATAAGAACATAGCACGTAATTCACCAATGTGCGTTTGTCGTCTAGAAATAAAATTCAACCCTCTAATGTTCGATAAGTATAAGCTTAGACAATTTGATGAAAATAAAACGAAGTACTAAGAAAATCAAAATAAATACTTAGTAATTTGGCAGTAATTTGCAAAACATAACCTCAAAACACGATTAAAATATGATCGGTGGCGAGATGAGCCGGGGTCTCGCCGGCGAGCAAGCACGACTTTACCGAACGACACACGAACACTAGAGTTTCGGCAGGGCCGAAAGTTTCGGCTATATTTTGGCCGAAACCGAAACTAAGGCCGAAACTGGATATTTTGGCCGAAACTGGCCGAAACCGAAACCGAAAGTTCGGTCGGTCACTATATATAATACAAAAAATCAGCTGGTTAGGGTTCTGTAATCACCAAAACTTGATTGAATACTGTACCCTAAAATAGAACCCTAACCAGCTGATTTTTTGTATATTTGTAGGTTAATAGTTATATAATTTAAGAGTAACCTTGTCCTACAAATAAAACAATCCATATTTTAGGACCATCGAGTCAAAGTATGAAATCCTTTCTATCTCTGTTAGCTACCACTTTCGAGATTTTTCGAAAATACAAATGTTGTTTGTCTTATCAAAATGTAGTTACTTACAAATAATTAGCTTGTTAGTAATCACAAAAAATTGTTCTAGGGCTTCCGTACTATTATGGGATTGATATTATATGACAAAGTCGAATGTCAAGTTTATAATATTATTAAACTTAATTGACATAAGTTTTGGATAAGCCCGCCGCACTGATCTGATGATGGAGCTGAAGATATTATTATGATACTGGATAGGATAAGAACTCCACAATAAAACCACAAAACTCCATCGAGTTTGGGCTCGTTTGTTTCGTGTTGATGAGTACTTTGACTTTTTATTTTTTATATCTCGCCGGTAAATAAAAAAATATTTTGAAAAGTTTTTTCTTGCTTGTTTAGTTATCATATTGCAAAAATTTAAGTTAATTAAAGGAGTATAGCTACCTAAAGACCTATACTATTAAACTATTAGTCCATTGAAATGTTACAATTTTAGGACCGAATATTGCATTTATTAGAGGACGCAATTTTATTTTTGGAATATGTTGGGGGGCTCAATAGAAGCTTAACCTCAAGTTTGTGGGGTCGCCGCCTTTGTCCCCCGGCCGCCATCTTGAAAAAAAAGGGGTGACAACACTATTTTCGTGATGTTTCGGAAACTATAAGTCTTACAGAAATTTTTTAAGAACATAATTTGTTGCAAATTATTTTGCCTACAAATATGTTTATATAACTTTTTACCCTAAATTAAAAATTTAAAAAGTTATAAGCAAAAAAGTGATATATTTTTTTAAAGGTTTATTATCGCTCTTTAACTTTGTTTAATACATTTTACAAAAAAATTACCTTAGAACAACCTTGTCAATGATCTTTTGAGAAAAAGATCCCCCAATCCCCCCGATCTCATGAAATTAATTTTCTGCAGATGCAAAGGAAACTGTGAAGGCATGTGTGCCTGCAGAAAAGCAGACCTAAAATGCTCTACAGTATGCCTATTATTCTGTAAAGCTTTTCAGACCTGCTTTTCTGCAGCCATAGTCTGCAGTATGCCTACTACACTACATAAATATATGCAAATTGCAAACTATATCATAGTATACCTACTATACTAGTCTGCACGTGCCTACTATACTATAAAGCATAGCATAGCACTGCTTTTCTGCAGCCACACATGGTTCCACAGTTTTCTTTGTTTCTGCAGAAAATTAATTTCCTGGGACCGGGGGATCTTTTTCTCAAAAGATCTTCTACAAGGTTGGTCTAAAGTATTTTTTTTTGTAAAATGTGTTAAACAAAGTTAAAAACTGATAATAAACCTTCTAAAAAAAATTCACTTTTTTGCTTATAACTTTTTAAATTTTTAATTTAGGGTAAAAGTTATATAAACATATTTGTAAGCAAAATAATTTGCAACAAATTATGTACTTAAAAATTTTTTGTAAGACGTATAGATTCTGAGATATCACGAAAATAGTGTTGTCACCCCTTTTTTTCAAGATGGCGGCCTGGGGACAAGAGTGGCAACCCCACAAACTTGAGGTTAAGCTTCTATTGAGCCTCCCAACATATTCCAAAAATAAAATTGCGTCCTCTAATAAATGCAAAGCAAATGTAACATTTCAACGGACTATATGTATTATTTTTCTGGTTGGTTCTATGACTAATCAACTACCGTACTTATACAATTTAAATCTTAGGAATTTTTTGACGATAATTATTTATCTTGTTTATTTAACTATAGGAGTAAACCTTATTGTAACACCAGTAATAAATCATTAGATAATATTATATTTACAAGTGTTATAAAATGTTATCTCAATATTTTTGCGTGTTTGAAAGTTCTGCGTAGCTACATTGTACTAAGTATACTGTATAAGTGTATAATCTTATATATATATATATATATATATATATATATATATATATATATATATATATATATATATCTTATATATAAAATTCTCGTGTCACAATGTTAGTCCACGAACTCCTCCGAAACAACTTTACTGATTTTTACCAAATTTTATATGCATATTTAGTAGGTCTGAGAATCGGCTACTGGGTACTTTATATATTGATAAGTGCATTTGTTGAATAAATAATAGTAAATGATTACAACCTGAGACTGACGGCGACCATTGTTTGTGCGACGAGATAGCGATCGACGTTGCCATGGCGACATACTTATTTAGTCACTTCAATAAAATTTAAATATGGGCGAAATACTTTATATTATTATGGCAAAGCAACGTTTGCCGGGACAGCTAGTATAATATATTATACTAGCTGACCCGGCAAACGTTGTGTTGCCATATAAATAATTTTTGGTATGAAAAATAGATGTTGGCCGATTCTCAGACCTACTCAATATGCTCACAAAATTTCATGTGAATCGGTCAAGCTGTTTCGGAAGAGTACGGGAACGAACATTGTGACACGAGAATTTTATATATAAGATTACATTTATACAGATTATTACAACATATCTAGCTAAAAGGAACGTTTTTGATCTATCATATTTATCTTATTTTTAATTAGGTTAAATTACGTTTTAAATAATTTTTAAACCATCTTATTGTCATTACCATGTTTTTGCAAGTAGAATTCTTTTTTTTATTTTGGTAGTAGGTACACATTTCAAAATCTTAATTTATTATTTCAGATGGCTTTTTAAAGATTTTTAAAACACTGTTTTACGTATTTACTCTATACAGTTTAGAACTGAAAGCTTATTTTTCGCGTCTACGGCGAAGGAAAGGTAATTAATGTTTTTATACATGAGCACAAGAGAAATAATAAGGGGGCGTCCACAAATTACATGAGGTATTAGGGGGGGGGGGGGGGGGGGCGTCTTTAAGCACATAATAATACTATGGTTTTTACTTGAATTCCGTTTCATGCTATATCGAGCACTTTTTACTGAGACATGGAATCATGGGTCACACTATGACCCAGTTGCTGCGCCCGACAGCTTTCAGGGGATGTCGATTTAATTAACATCGGATCAAAATTCAATTACCATTGATTGAACTGACATCAGGCCGCTGATAAACCTGTTGCTTAGAAGACCAGAGTGCATACTGCATATTAAAAAATATGCATTCGCTAGTTAAGATGTCGAAAATGTATGGATTTGACATTATAGTCAGGGAGCCCTAGAACCAATTTTTTTTTTTGATTAAGTACTAACAAGCTAATATTTTGTGAGTAGCTTCATTTTGATAAGACGTTCGTCTTATCGAACATTTTTATCTGCAAAAAATCTTGAAAAGTGGTAGCTAACAGAGATAGAAAGGATTTCATACTTTGATTTGATGGTCCTAAAATATGGATTGTTTTATTTGTAGGACAATGTTACTTTTAAATTATATAACTATTAACCTAACAATATACAAAAAATCAGCCAGTTAGGGTTCCGTTGTAGCCTGTAGGGTTCTGTAATCAACATAACTTGGTTGACTACGGTACCCTAAAACGGAACCCTAACCAGCAGATTTTTTGTATATTGGTAGGTTGATAGTTATATAATTTAACTTTAATTTTCTAATTTAAAATTCCTGAAAATAGAACAATCCATATTTTAGGACCATCAAATCAAATTATGAAAGCCTTTCTATCTCTGTTAGCTACCACTTTCAAGATTTTTCGCAGATAAAAATGTTGTTTGTCTTATCAAAATGGAGCAATTCACAAAAAATTAGCTTGATAGTAATAAAAAAAATGTTCTAGGGCTCCCTGACTATTATGACGCATTTTCACTGGTCGATATGCGGGGTGCGGGAGATTTCTAAAATGCATGCCACGACCAATCAAAATGCGCTATTAGTTGTCATAGGCTCCCCGTATACTGTAAGTATACCGTACGAGTTAACGACTAATGAATGCGCCCTTAGTCATCTAAGGTCATAACTCATAAGTTATAAGTAATAACTCATCACTAGTGGCGCAGTTTCATTGGTCGTTAACTTGTTCGAAAAGCATACGGGGAGTCGCCACTCGCCGCAGCCGAGATAACAACTAATGAAAGTTACAAGTCGATACGTGTTCGTTACACCGCGCCGCCTGCGGGGATTGCCTGCATGCTTTATACCGACCGTGATATCGACCAACAGACGCGACGGGACGGGAGTCAAATACATTTTCATTATTTAATTTCAATTCGCAGGTGCTTGTTGTATTATAGCGCATTTTCACTGGTCGATAGGGCCCGCATGCGGGGTGCAGGAGATTTCTGAAAGGCATGCCACAGGGCCGCATTCGGGGAACCGTTTTCATTAGTCGATAAGGCCCGCATACGGGGTGCGGGAGATTTCCGGAACGCATGCCACAGGGCCCGCATTCGGGGAAACGTTTTCATTGGTCGATATGTCGATCGTCGCATGTATTTCTTATACAACAAGCACTTGAGAATTGAAATTGAATAATGAAAATGAATTTACTCGCGTCCCGCAAGCTGTATATCGTAACATATCGACCGATGAATTTCATTGGTCGATATCACGGTCGATATAAAGCATGCGGGCAATCCCCGCAGGCGGCAGGCGGTGATTTGGGCGCATTTTCATTAGTCGTTAACTCGTGCGGTATACAGCAATGTACGGGGAGTCTATGACAACTGGCGCATTTTGATTGGTCGTGGCATGTGTTTCAGAAATCTCCCGCACCCCGCATGCGGGCCCTGTCGACCAGTGAAAATACGCCATAGCGAATTGCACGTATCGACTTGTAACTTTCATTAGTCCAGAGCGTGTGACTTTAGGAGAGGGGGCCAGGCCCCCTCATTGTTTATCTCCAAACCAACTAGCAACAGACTAGTTATAGCCACGATTAAACTACCATGGTCTTAACCAGACCAGTAGCTTAGACCCTTTCGAAAAAAAAAAAAAAAAAAAAAAAAAAATTAGTCCAGAGCGTAAATCGTAATGCACGCGTCATTACTTTTAAGATTTTAAAAAGACACGCGCATTCGCGCGTCTGCGGGCGATAAACGCTGATTGGTCTCGCGCAGAATCGCAGAAGTAATGTGTGCGTTACGCTTTGAAGTTAAGGTTGAATTTGTTATGTTCAATATTGGTCAGTCGCTTCGATACGCTTCGAATCTACGCTAGTATAAATTGACCCTTAGGGTCATTTCAGACTGCAAAGCGACGCGTAAATGGATTTCTAATTTTGTATGGATTTGACAGATTCACACGACGTCTCACGTAATTGAAATCTGTCAAATCCATACAAAATCTATATAATAATACGCGAGCGAAAAACTTTGGATGCCTTTTGACGAAAAATGCGGGTGATTGAAATTTTGCAGTTATAGTTTATATTATGGTGAAGGAGTGCATCGAGCTAATATTATTTTGTAAATTTTATGCTTTTATCATACATTTTTTTAACAAATAAAACATTACACACGCTACAACACACACCTTATCCTTAAATATACTGTTAGACAATTTATTACACGGCCAGTCTGTCATCATTTGACTTTATAGTATCGGAGGTAGCAACGTTTTAGAGAAACTATTTCAGGTCGGCTGATTTTGTGATATTATGTTGTCATTCTTAACCCCCGACAAAAAAGAGTATAAGTAGTTATAAAAAAGAGTATAAGTATAAGAGTATAAGTAGTTATAAGTTTGACGTGTCCTGTTTGTCTGTGTGTGTATCTGTCCGTGGCATCGTAGCATCCAAATGGGTGGACCGATTTTGATCTAGTATTTTTTTTTGTTTGAAAGCTGACATGATCGAGAGTGTTCTTAGATCATCAGCCAGCTCATTGCTGAAATATCACGGTTTATCTGGTTCGTGATAGGCCGATTAGCAACTTGCAGTCGTTTGATGGGTTTTATATTTTGCATTCTGGTTCAAAATTCGCTGGCTAGAGCTTTTAGGTTTGTAATCATGTGAATTTGTAGACTATTTAAGATGACGAATTGCTTACGAATTTATTCGTTTTTTTTAAATCCAACGTCCAACATTATAGTCATTAGAATTTATTCGCTCCTACTACGAAATCCTCGTAGAGTCGGGAACTTTTATTAGTACTCACTTTACTAGAAAACTGTTTTATAGAACGGGAGCCCTAGAACATTTTTTTTATTACTATCAAGCTTATTTTTTTGTGACTTAGCTTCATTTTGATAAGACGAATAACATTTTTATTTGGTGTAGTCTCGAAAGTGGTAGCTTTTGTTGATTACAGAACCCTATAACAAAACCCTAACGAGCAGATTTTTTGTTTATTGATAGGTAGTCACATAATTTAAGAGCAACATTGTCCTACAAATAGAAAAATCCATATTTTAGGATCATTAAGTCAAAGTATGAAATCCTTTCTATTTATGTTAGCTACCACTTTCAAGATTTTTCGCAGATAAAAATGTTCGTCTTAACAAAATGAAGCTACTCACAAAAAATTGCTTGATACATACTAAGTAATTACATGGTAAAAAAAAATTGTTCTAGGGCTCCCGTACTATTATCTTTAGTTTGTCATCCATACTTACTAATATTATAAATGCGAAAGTGTGTCTGTCTATCTGTCTGTCTGTTACCTCTTCACGCCCAAACCGCTGAAACGATTTAGCTGAAATTTGGCATGGAGACACCTTGAGTACCGGGAAAGGACACAGGATACTTTTTATCCCGGAAAAATGTACGGTTCCCGCACGATAAACTAATTTTGGCGCAACGGAGTTGCGGGCATCATCTAGTAAATTTATAATTCTATCTTTGTAAAATGACCATAATTTTAAAATAGAATACTTATTTCAATTTTTGCAAGAAAAATTAAAAAGTAATAAAAACATGTCACAACTCGCATGCAAAAAAATAATACAAAAAGCTACAAACGCACGAGAGAGTAAAATAAAACAAAAAAAAACCACAACAATGCAATCCGTCAAAAGAATAACAGGTTGCAGGATCGAACATGCTTTTGACTAGAGGCACATTATAGGCCACATTATAGTAACATCATAACATTATAACAACTAGAGGAACAGAATACATAATATAAGTCAACTAGAGGTCTAAAGCATTCTAGTGAGAACTGAGAAAGTAATTATTGTTCTTTCTATTTCGATGGATAGTGTATTTATCGAACAGTTTACAGAATATTATTGATAATATTAAAACAATACGAGCACGAATCGAATTAATTTGTCCATCTCGATAAGATAAAGATATTAATGAAATCGATAATGCATCTATTCGCAATACAAAATCACTTACCTGTGGCGCAAATCCGAGGAAGGAGAGTTTTCTTTTGCCGCTGTAACTCATTGTTGCGTGTCCGGCGGGTACGTGCGTTCGGATCGCCGACAACGGACCGACTACCAGCTATATGCGCGCACGCAGCCACCGGTGTGCATCAGGCATCTGCTCTTTTCATCTCAACTCACGCGCACAGTTACTCACCTGTAACATAAACAAAACTCACTTAGTAGTACACTTAAAACTTTGCAAAGCGCTCAACCTTTGACGCGCTACCGGAGCGCGCGCTACTATTATAATAATTATATTCTGTGGCGCTACCTAAAGATGGATTTCATAGAGTCATATTTTTCGCTAGCTACTTTAAAATTGAGTAGGTCTGAGAATCGGCCAACATCTATTTTTCATACCAAAAATTATTTATATGACAAAACAACGCTTGCCGGGTCAGCTAGTACAATATAATATTATTCCTAACTCGTATAAAAATTCTAATTTTAACAAGAAATATTTAAAATATCTATAAGCTTAAATTAACTAAACGACATGTAGGTAGACAATATGACTTTTCCACTTTGTAGCCTTCTCAAAATATCTGTAGACTCGGCTGGTGATAGATTTATAATAATAAATAAATATTTAATCATCTGCCTGCTTTGTTTAATTCATAATATAATAATTTTATTTTATAATATTTGTGAATTGTGGTTATGGATAATGATGGAGGATCGACTCACGAGTCACGGCGCCAATCTTGCCTTTCCACGGGCGCGGCGCACAGTTTGGGGGCCCCTTATATAAATATATATATTTAATATAATAATTATAACTTCTCTACCTTCTAAATTTTGTCTCTTTTGTTAATTAAATTACTTTTAAAGCTACCAATTTGAAACAAAGAATTGTTATAATTTCATAAACTTTATTGCCGTTCTATTAGTTATTGACTTGTTTCTGCTGGTGAAGTTGAGTAACGACTTTGTTTAGAGTTATTCAAATTGTTATAAAACGTTTTGTAATTTTTTTTCACGATAAACGTTTCCAGAATTTGAGATTAGGTAGGTACTTACTTTGAAAACTTTAGCCCAAATCTTAGATATAAGTCTTATAATAGTGACAATGATTACATTATATAATTAAAGGGAACTCAGATAAGTTAATGAATAAAAGTTAAATGCGCGTTTTGTTTGCAATTAAAGTGGAATGTTCTCTTGCAAAAGTTTCAGACAAAATGTATTGTAATTTATAACTCGCGCTCTATACAAAAGCAGATCAACAACTTTTATATTTTGTTATATTAAATTTCAAATTTATCTTTGAATCATTTTACTAGATATAATAGGTACTACTTTTGTATTAACTCCGTGAATACTACTAATAAACAGTTAAGGGTTAACCATGGGTTAACCAGGTTATTCTCACCACGATTCAAGGGGATTCTCACCACGATACAATTTGCAGGGGTATAATAATTTATCAACGGAATTATGAATGATGTCTACAAGAGTTGTCTTACAAAAATATTTCATCTATAGATCTAGTATTTTTATAGGGCTTGCATTAAGTGCTATTAACTATTTATATAATTACTATCAACAATAACTATCATGATAAAATTGTAGAGCCACGGATTATGTACTGGTTAGATAAGAACCACTAATAAGATTACAAATTATTTATCTTTCTGTCCAGTACCTTTTTGACAAATGTTTAAACTTAATAAAGTAATGATTAAGGCGATAGTGGAAAATTCCGAACGCGGTAGCTCGAATAGGAAGTACTTATTACATATCAATAAACGTAGTATCGAATTTTACGAAGTTATAAAAATTGCTTTACTTAATACTTGCATTTGCATTGAGAGGCAAATTGAGTACTTAGTTGTTGTTTCGATGGTTTGAGTTATAGTTCAGGCTTCGAAGAGGCAAAATCTGTAAAAATTTTAACTCTCATGTCACATAAGTTTCGAGAAAGCATTTCTTTGGAGACGGTCGACATATTTTATATAAAGATGTTCCTAGTCTTAATAAAACGTCCTTTTTAGGGTTCCGTACCTCAAAAGGAAAAACGGAACCCTTATAGGATCACTTTGTTGTCCGTCTGTCCGTCCGTCCGTCTGTCAAGACCCTTTTTCTCAGGAACGCGTGGAGGTATGAAGCTGAAATTTATATCAATTACTCAGGTCTACTGTCCCTTGAAGCTGTGAAAAAATCAAACTTCTAAGCCAACGCAATCAAAAGATACAGCCGTTTATGCCGCAAATTTTCGACACTTGCAAGGGAATCAAAACCTACAGGGTGCTTCCCGTGAACTCAGAATCTTGAAATTTGGTACGAAGCAACGTCTTATAGCATAGATAAAGGAAAAATTACGAAAACCATAAATTTTTAGTTACATCACATAATATATATTTTTTTTAATAATTTTAAACTTACTACCCATTTCCTCATAAACGCGTAGAGGTATTAAATTGAAATTCATACCAAATACTCAGGTCTATAATACCTTTAAGCTGTAACAAAATCAAACTTCTATGTCAACGCAATCAAAAGAAACAGCAATTTAAGCTGCATATTTCGAAACTCGCAAGTACTCGCAAGGGAATCAAAACCTAAAGGGTACTTCCAGTCGACCTAGAATCTTGAAATTTGGCATGAAGCAACGTTTTATAGCACACATAAAGGAAAAATTCCGAAAACCTTAAATTTTTAGTTACATTACAAAATATATATTTTTTAATAAATATAAACTTATTACTTTTTTCCTCATGAACAGATATTGTAATGTTATGAATTTCATTTTGCAATAAAAATACCATAGTTATGACTCGATTGTCGTAATTTACCTGAAAATTCCTCGCATCGATTAATTATTATTTTTACGCATGGGGTGCAGTTTTTATATTGAGAGTTCACACACAATATCTTCACAATAGCTCAAGGGATAAGCATGTTTCTTGGAAATTTTAGCTAAAATTCTTGGAACTAGTAATTTACACCACAGGTGGAACCAAAGCATTATTGTATCTCGGCACTATTTTAAATTTTTTCCTGGTATAATACTTATGGCCGTATTCCGGAACATTTTAAATGATGATTAAACCTCAATTCATTGAAGAGTTTGTCAGATAATGTATGTAATACTCGTATCTGAGTGGGAATGTGGCAGTTAGCGTCTTTTAAGCTGTTAGAATACAATTTTCTTTACACGGCCAATATAGCAACGAGCAAGTTTTAAATTATGAATTATTGACCGTTCTGCCTTCTACAATGGCAAAGAGACAAAAACATGTTAGTTCAGTCATGCATAGAACCGACAATAACCAAAGACAATGCCAACAATGAGAAATGAATCACTGATAACTACTGTAGGTATCATTTTTTATCGGCATCGTTATAATGACACGATTATTTCAGCTCTATCGCATAATATTTTAAATGCGAAATTGTCTATTACATATTCATGGCTAAGACTGATTTGGAAGTAATTTGGCATGAATATAGTTACTTTGAGTCCTGGCACTCCTGGCGACGGTCATAGAATACTTTGAATTGTAGTAGGCAAAAGAAAGTTGCAGATAATATTATTTTCTAAAATGATTATTTATTACTAATATGCTAACATACTTTTTTCTAAATTCATAGTAAAGAAATGAAATTTGAGATTTTTTCGCAAAGGCACAGATCACGTGATAGATGGACTAAACCACACTCAGGTACTTCATAAATCATAATATTACTATCTTGGTTCTACTGCGTATCGAGATTTCAAAGATTGAAATATAGATTGTAGACATTTTCAAGGTTTTCTCGGACAGGATCCAAGCCAAGTCAACCTAGGACCCTAGCCTGGACTAGGAAATGACTAGAAGATATAGCAAATAAAATCGAGGTACCTTAGTTACAAGCAGTTTTATATTTTGGAGATAACAAAAAAAATTGGCCGCTCTTCCCATTTTATATCACAAGCGTTTGATCGAAAACATATTTCATACCACGAAAGCGCGACTGACTTTACCCGTGAATATTCTCATACTGCTTAGTGGCAATATAAATATACAATTGGTTCTGAATTTTAATAACGACTCAATAAAAACAGTTGTCGTTTGCTGTGTGTACAGCTGCCTATGTACTCAATATTCATTCAACACGAGAAGACATAATATTATATGTAATATGTATCTCAAACATTATGTTCAAATATGCGGAACACGTGAAAAGAATACAGCATTTTTATACGCACAAGGTGTCGCCTGTCGCCCGCAACTCCGTTGCGCCAATAGTGTATTTCGCGGGAACCGTACATTTTACGGGATAAAAAGTATCCTTTGTCCTTTGCCGGGATTTAAAGTATCTAAGTACCAAATTTCAGCAAAATCGGTTCAGTGTTTTGGGCGTGATAAGGTAACAAACAAACGGACTTTCGCATGACGTATAGTTTCATATGTAGTAATTTTTACTAGCTGTTAAAGTTGTAGCTAAAATATTTTAAAAAAGTATCCTATGTTACTTCCGAATTCCGATACCTCCAAGAGTATGTGAACAAAGTTTCATGATGATTCGTCAAGTAGTTTTGCGTGAAAGCGTAACAAACATCCACGCTTCCACATTTATAAATTATAATATTAGTAACCTGGGACAAGGGTAGTAGTAGGATCCATATTCCATAATTAACTTTTGGTGAAGGTATTATCGACAAAGTTGCCGTTTGAAGTTATGACTTATTAATTATTATTATATAATAACGGTGTATTGTGTGCACGCACACGTGCTCATTGCTCACGTGCGATTTGTGATAGGAATAATACAGTTCAAGTACTAGAAGTTGATTCGTAGGCAGATGGCGGGACCTACTTATTTCGGTCGCGTTTCGTCAAACCCAGCCGAGAGATGACGATATTAAGTTGACATACTAATAAATTACGTAGGTAGGTATAGGTAATCCTAACAAATTACGTAGGTCCGTCAACTGCCTATGAATAAATTTCTTCGATAATAGAGATAAACTACGATAACATGGCGCGCCCCTCTAAAATTCAAAACGTTTGAAGTGCGTTGTCAAAAGGTTTGATGTGCGTTGTCTTGCGCGGTCGGCTAGTTATGATTAGTTGACCAACAAATCTTGGTAATAACTAATAAGTGACATTAAGTAAATATTACGGTACTGGTTGATTGGTTGAATACTTACTACATACAAACTCCTTCATAAGTATGTGACTACATACATTCTAATTTGGAGGGGCGCGCCATATCGTAGTTTATCTCTACATCTAAAGTAGTTTTGAAAATGACGGACCACATCTTTGTCGTTGGTTATGTGCTTCAGCGGCTTAGAACTTGGGTTTTGGCACAGAATATATATTAGTACACGTTCTGGATGAAATTCATGGGTTCATAAAATGTTGTTATCAAAAAGTGTAAAATAATGTACTGTCACCTGAATTTCTGATATTATCTGATGGTAATGCAAAAAGTTTGTCATGGATCCTGGTTTACACGTATTAACAATTGCCTAGGGCATCACGTCTGAGGGGGCACCAAAAGAAGAACAAAAAACATCCGTCCTTAGGGCATCATGTCTTACTCTCACCAAAAACCACACCAAAAAAGTCTAGGAGAAAAGTAATATTTTTAGGTGGTAAAAGTTTAAAGACCAATTCTAGTTGACATAGAGGGGGGGGGGGGGGTGTAACAGCATGGATTGCTTAGGGCATCAAGTAGTCTTAATCCGTCACTGAATACGTGTAAACCAGCCCTTAGTCGTGTAGTTTAGAGCTCCAATGTTTACATGGACATAATTAATATTAATGTCTCCTGCAGAGCTGAAATAGTTTCACAACCTCCGCAAATGAAATCGTTGTAAAAACTATAGGGCGTTTGTTTTTCAATTATTTGCTCGTTTTTAATTAAATAAGTCATTACTCATTAGATATTAAAAACTACAAATTTAATGAAAAAGTTAAGTATGTTATTTTACAATTTACGACGAATCTTAACTTAGCGTTCTGTCATCAGTGTATTCTATAGTATTCTGGTAGATTAATCGAAAGACAGAAGTTAATCGATTCGTTTTGCATATTTTGTAAAACATTTTAGATCATAATTCACAACTTATACTAACCTTATAGGTTTTCGTGGCTTTTCCACTATTCCTTAGTCTACTAGTCTTACTAGTCTTTCGTCTTACATTACTTATTCTCAAAATCTTTTAAATTATGTCCATTAAAATAAAATTATAATATTATTGTCACGATTATTGTGTTATACAAAAAGTTTTCGGGAAACCAGGATAATTTATAAAATAATATTTGAAAATGTCATGGTCACTTAAATAAGTCAGCCTATTGTCGAAACTTTTTTTTTTTGTAATCTTATTATGGGCGTGGTAAAGAAAACTTAAAGCCACGTTTTAACTTTATATTTTACTGTAAAACAGTTTGGTCTTTTAGTTAGTTTATTAGTCAGTTCTATAATCGTTCTCTAATTGTCGGCGCCGATAGCAAAATGTATGAAATATCAGTCAGCACAGATCACTAGAGGCGTTATGTAAAGCCCCGTCCATATTGTTACGTGCTAGGGTTCGAGGATTCGGAGAGAAAGACCTGGTGACTCTCTTGAAGACTTTATTCACAAACACTAGCTCACACAAATCACTAAGTCCAAACACTAAGCATTAGATCCAAATCACTGAGCACTATCACTATCCTAGATCGTAGCCGAGTCGTTAGTTCACTATCACACTCACTCACTATTGATCACTTGTTTTCACTATTGAAATCGCCTTGATGATCGCTCGGATCGAACTGCCCCGACTGCCGGCTTGTTTACCTTTTATATGGCCCACTTCGCCTTCTGGAACGTTCTATTCTGGATTGTTTACGTAAACACGCAATCACATAAACAAGGGTCGGGCTTTTCTAGAAGGTACGCGCAACTGTCGCGCGCAGGTAAACAACTGCCCGTATTCGTAACACGTAAACAACTTCCGTATCCGTAACACTACTCCCCTCTTAGAGATGCTCGTCCCGAGCATCGTTGTTACTGCCATGATAACGCGCCAAACGGTCTATGTGTACCACTTTGAATGTGCCTCTTGGTGGCTTTTGAATCCTGTAAGTCACATCATTCAATCGGGTAACCACTTTATATGGGCCGTCCCACTTGGTCTGCAACTTTGGAGATTTCCCTTTTCGGCGAGTTGGGTTATGCAGCCATACCAGTGACCCTTCTTCGAAGCCGCTCGTGTTCGCTTTCCGGTCGTATCTGGTCTTCATGTTCTCACTTGACTGTAACCCATTTTCCCGAACCATGGCGTGTATGTAGTGCATCTTTTCCCTTAAGTCGCAGACATAGTCTGGTACGGTCTTTGGTTCCTCCGGTGACCCTCCTGTCAAAAGGTCTACTGGAACTCTTAGTTCCCTACCATAATTGACATACGCCGGGGTAGCTTTTATGCTTTCATGCTCGGCGGTACGGTACGACAGAAGGAAGAGTGGTATATACTTGTCCCAATCTTTTTGTTTGTCATCTACTAATTTCGCCAAATGCCTCTCAAGGGTCTGGTTAAATCTCTCGACCATTCCATCAGATTGTGGATGGTACGCGGTGGTCCTCGTCTTATGCATTCCCAAAATTCTGCACACTTCCTGGAAGACCTGCGATTCGAAGTTCCTGCCCTGATCGGAATGGATTTCGAGAGGCACACCAAAGCGAGATATCACTTCCTCGACCAGCTTAGAAGCAACTGTTGTAGCTTCCTGGTTTGGTATGGCGAACACTTCGGGCCATTTGGTGAAGTAGTCCATGACGACCATAAAGTACTTGTTTCCCGATTCCGTCACGGGAAATGGCCCAGCTAGGTCAACTGCAATTCGTTCCCACGGTGCGCCAACGTTATACAAGCGCAGGTTCCCACGGCTCCTTGTCTGTGGTCCCTTGACTGCAGCGCAAGTAGTACATTTGCGGCACCAATCCTGTACATCATCTCGACAATGCAACCAGTAGAATCGTTCTCGCACTTTTGTTAACGTCCTCTTAACACCTAGATGACCTCCTGATACGCCATCGTGTATTTCACGGAGAATATCCGGTACTCTCGTCCTTGGGACAACTATCTGAAGATGGAACTCTCTGCCGTTAGTCTTCTCCCATTTTCGGTAAAGTATTCCATTTTGAAGTATCAGACTGTCCCATTGCGCCCAGTACGCCTTAGTGACAGCGCCAGTGGGTGCAACCTCACTCCAGATTGGTTTTTCGTCACCTCGTTTCTTCCATGTGATGATGTGCCGTAGGTCGTCATCTGTTTCTTGAGCCTCCCTCATAGCATCATTCTCCCATGGACCTAAAGGACTTGTTTTCGTTAACTTTAATGTCACTTCCTTAGATTCCTGCTTAACACAGTGTTTGCAGTCTTCTGAACACGGCCTTCGTGAAAGTGCGTCGGCATTCCCATGCGCCTTTCCGCTGCGGTGTTCCGTCTTGAAGTCGTACTCCTGGAGTTGTTCAATCCATCGAGCTACTTGGCCTTCTGGGTTCTTGAATTGCAGTAGCCACTTCAACGCTGCGTGATCAGTTCGCAGTAAAAACTGTCTGCCGATGAGATATTTGCTGAAATGTTGTAGCGTCTTTACAACAGCCAAGAGTTCTCTTCTTGTCACACAGTAGTTTCTCTCTGGCTTAGATAAAGATTTGCTGAAATATGCAATTACAACTTCTCTTTCGCCCTGCTTTTGAGATAACACCCCTCCAATGGCCGTGTTGCTTGCGTCAGTGTCGACTATAAACTGACCTCCAGGTTGTGGATACCCCAGGATTGGTGTTTCACACAGATGTTTCTTCAGTTTCTGAAAAGAATCTTCAGAAGTCTCGTCCCACATAAACTGTCGTTTATCTTCCGTCAGCCGATGTAATGGCTTGGCTATCTCTGAGAATCCCTTGACAAAACGCCTGTAGTAGGAGCATAGGCCGAGAAATGCCCGCACTTCGGTTTTGTTCTTAGGGGTTGGCCAATTTTGAACTGCTTCCAGTTTCTCCGGGTCCGTCTGGATTCCATCACTGGAGATGACATGGCCGAGATAATTGACCTTACTTCTGAATAAACGACACTTTTTCGGATTCAGCTTTAACTTGGCCCCCTCTATTTTGGCGAAAACTCGTTCTAAGTTTTGCAAATGGTCCTCGAAGTCGCGGCCAACAATGATGACGTCGTCCAAGTAGACTAAGCAAGCCTCTCCAACTAAGCCTGCCAGTACACGCTCCATGAGTCGCTCAAATGTGGCAGGTGCGTTGCACAATCCAAAGGGCATGACGTTAAACTGCCATAAACCTTTACCTGTGGAGAAAGCTGTCTTCTCCTTGTCTTTTGGATGAATTTCCACCTGCCAGTATCCAGATTTCAGGTCCAGGGTCGAGAACCATTTCATGCCACTCAAGGTATCCAGAGTATCGTCGATTCGAGGTAATGGATAGCTGTCCTTCTTAGTGACATCATTGAGACGCCTGTAGTCCACACAAAATCTTGTGCTGCCATCTTTCTTCTTCACCAACACAACAGGTGAGCACCACGGACTTGCAGACGGTTCAATAATCTTATGCCTTCTCATGTCCTCCAAAAGGCCTTCAACTTCTTTTTCCTTTGCAATAGGTATCCGTCTTGCTCGTTGACGAATTGGGTTCTCGCTTCCGGTATCTATCCTGTGCTGAACCATCGACGTTCTTCCAAGGTCGCCTTCCTGACTGGAGAAGATATTCGCGTGGCGTTGTAAAAACTTCTTAGCTTTCATGCTCTGCGAATAAGTCAGATTACTCTTGCAGTCGTCGAGTAGCTCAGTCACTAATCCGTAGTTGCTGCTTGCTTGGGAGACAACGGTTATTGGGGCTTCCTCCGCGTCAGCCAGTACACGCCTCTTAGTCCTGGCTGAAGCCCCCTGCTTCTTCAGCTCCTCTACTTGTTGCTCGAGCCTTTTCATCCTTGACATCTGGGTCTCCTTCTGCGGGCAGTTGAGCTGAAGATGGCCCGTCTTCCCGCACTTATAGCACATGGCTTCAAATATTTTCCTTGCAGGAGCCTTTCCTTCGGAGACCTTGCGGATCTTATGGGTCTGCTGTATCTCATGGCGAACAGCCTCGACCTCCAAAGCATGTGCCAACGCTTCCTTTAGCGAGGTGTGGTGACGTAGCCTCACTGCAGCTCTGACCTCCAGATCCCTGATTCCGTCGACAAATGCTTGCACAATATTCGTGTCGACCATCTTGGAATCGGCTCCTGGGTGTGCCTTCTTGACCAGTTTTTCAATTTCCAACGCCCATTGCTGTAGTCCCACTCCTGAGCGTTGGACTCTGTCACGAAGTTGAGCACGGAACACGTGCTCCAGGTGTCGCTCCCCGTATCTGGATTCAAGGGCCTCCATCAGGTCTTGGAACCCCTTCCCTGTATGTACTTCTAGGACCGACAAAGCTTGCCCTCTGAGCGCAACAGTGAGAGCGGTCAGGCATTGTTCGTCAGTCCATCCGTTGGCAGAAGCAACCGTCTGGAATTGCTGACGATAAGCGTTCCATGAAGTAGTGCCGTCGTATGGTGGCACTTTAACTCTTGGTCCTTGTACCACTTGCACCACTCCGGTAGTTCCACTAGACACCGCCACTCCTGTGGTTTCCAGGCGCACTACTTTCTTCTGAAGTTCAGTGAGGCCGGTTTTCACATTTTCTACATCCAATCCTAGCCCCGTAACTCGTTCGTCCATTACGTCGACATCTTTACGAAGCTTTGTCACCGTGTCACTGACATCCTTTATAGCCAGAAGCGCCTTTTCTTGAAGGTCCTTTTGTTGCTCTTGTGACTCTTGCATAGCGCCGAGCTTGCGGTCTTGTGACTCTTGCAAAGCGCCCAGCTTGCGGTCTTGTGCCTCCATCATTGCCCTTTGAGAATCTTGCAATGCCTGAATATCAGCCCTTTGCAGCTCCATTAATTTAATTAAATTTTCTAAATGAAGAGCCATTTGAGGGGCCGTAGAAACTACGGGTGATGCCTGGTGGCTGGAGCCAGTAGACGGAGCCCGGTGGGCGGGGCCAGTGGGCGTGGCCTGAGTAGTCTG
Source organism: Lysandra bellargus (assembly GCA_905333045.1). Taxonomy (NCBI): domain Eukaryota; kingdom Metazoa; phylum Arthropoda; class Insecta; order Lepidoptera; family Lycaenidae; genus Lysandra; species Lysandra bellargus. The sequence continues at coordinate 12,461,123 of HG995319.1, read as the reverse complement.
GTGGGCGTGGCCAGTAGGCGTGGCCACGCCCAAAGTGGGCGGAGCCTGGGGGCGTGGCCAGTGGGCGGGTCCCGGTGGGCGGAGCCAGTGGGCGGGGCCTGTCCCTCAGTGGGCGGAGCTTGGTCCCCAGTGGATGTGGCCTCCGCAGCCCGTTGCGCCCTTGTTCTGACACTTCCCTCGAAGTCCTCACTCGGAGTCAATGGCATCTCCAAATCTCACTTCCGACACCAGTTGTTACGTGCTAGGGTTCGAGGATTCGGAGAGAAAGACCTGGTGACTCTCTTGAAGACTTTATTCACAAACACTAGCTCACACAAATCACTAAGTCCAAACACTAAGCATTAGATCCAAATCACTGAGCACTATCACTATCCTAGATCGTAGCCGAGTCGTTAGTTCACTATCACACTCACTCACTATTGATCACTTGTTTTCACTATTGAAATCGCCTTAATGATCGCTCGGATCGAACTGCCCCGACTGCCGGCTTGTTTACCTTTTATATGGCCCACTTCGCCTTCTGGAACGTTCTATTCTGGATTGTTTACGTAAACACGCAATCACATAAACAAGGGTCGGGCTTTTCTAGAAGGTACGCGCAACTGTCGCGCGCAGGTAAACAACTGCCCGTATTCGTAACACGTAAACAACTTCCGTATCCGTAACAATATTATGCTTGGCAAACAATAACAAACAGCCAACACCTTTATGTTATGTGGATGGGTGTTTGTTTGTATGTATTTCCCAAAGAATTCTATTTTTAAATAGAAGTTTTTGGTATTTCCCTGTTCCCGTTTGTGTTCGCCAGTCGCCGCTGTTCGGCGTCGGTGTCAGTTTTCCTTTACAAATGAAAGATTGTTTGGCAGTTCGCGGTGTTTCCATACGTTTGGTAAACGTTCAGTGTTGCGCGTTGTTTGGTGTTTGTGGCGTGCACCAAGCGTGAGGACGGGGCTTAAAAACGCTTCCTACAATTTCATACATTTTGGGCCATCAACGCCGAATGCCGATGGTGCGCGTGCTTTCGGAGTAAAAACAGCCTTTAGCTAGTTTACATTATTCCAATCCAGTAATGCACTGGAGTCTGGAATGAACTGAATAGCATAATATTTCAGTGCCCGTTTACATTATTCCAGTAGCAATCCAGCGGCGCTGGATTGGAATATTTTTTTACTATACTCTATTTTTAGGGATATTTCGATACTAGTAAATACAAGTAGCTACTCGATACTTTTGATTCGATACCAAGTTTTTTTAGCATCGAATCAATCTTGCGATAGGTACATAACTCAGTATCAAAACAAAATACTTGGTATCGAATCGAATCAGCATCACAAAAAATTTGTTGAGTTAAATGGTTTAACACCGGTGACCGCGACAATTATAGAATACAATAGCATTTCCAAGAATCCCCGATCGAAGGATTAAAAACGAAACGAATACGTCGTACGACGATACTTTTAGCACTTTTTTTATTTATTTTTCGATTTTGATCGATAAGTATCGATAACAGTAAGTATCGATACTTTAGAAGTATTTATTTGAGTAGTATCGAAAAAAGATTTGAGTACTATCGAAATGAGTTGGTATTGATACTTTGATGGTATCGGAACATCCCATCCATTCGATGGTATCGAATTATAACGTCTTATAATTCGATATGGGGTGCGCGCCCGAAATACATGACAGTTCATGCGTCGTTACCTCGCTCTGAGGCGTTCCATATAAGGCTTGAAGTGCAAGCGAGAGCGCGGAACGAGCGACAAGGAAGCACGGCCTTTGCGTTCGGCAGCGTTCGACATCCGTCTCTCTCCTAAGTCCTACTTGAGTGAGCGATGCTTATATTTTAAAGAAAGCGAAAAGTATTGCCGCCGCGTGGACGCGAACCTTAAACTTGGCGCTGTGATACCTAGCTTGTCCCACTGGACCAACAAGACGCTAACGCGAGTGCTGCAATTGTCGATATGTTGCTACTCGAAGTTGGTAGTGAGGTGACACTTGTAGTAATTACTATTGTTTTTACGTAACATTTTTATTTTTTTTATAAAATGTAGAGGTCCGATAGCAGAAAAAAATACAATAAAAGTACTTTGGTGATATATTCAAATAGAACTTTGTTCTTTGCATAGGTCGATTTGAAGGAAAAATACATCGAAATAACTTTAGGTTACAGTCGAAAAAGTTTGTTTCTATTTATAGAAATTCGGAAACGAGGGTTAAGGGGTTAAGGATAGTTGAACGTGACAACGTCATACGTTGTCACGTTCAACTGTCACTATACGTGTCACTCATACTGTGTAATCGAGTGAGAAGAAATTATTACGTTATATTAGTATATTATGTTCGTTTTTTATGTTCACTAATTGCTATCCGCCGTTTGTGAACCGATTTTCAAATCTTTTCTTTTGGTGTATACTGTATAGCAGGGGTCACCAATTAGTTTTTCTCGGGGTCCATATTAAGAAATGAAACGACCTTCGCGGTCCGCACATAAAAAAATTTAAACAAAGGTAATTGCGGAATTTACAAAAGTATTTATTTACCTTTTCAATGAGAAGTGTCAGTTTTTGTTGCTAATTATCTCTCTGAAATTTGGACTAAAATATTGGTGCAAGCTATTTTAGACATTAAATCCTAGAGATGTCCATCAGTATGTCGAGAGTGTCGAGACCGAAATTTATTTTTAAAAAAGTTCATCTTCGAAAATCCGCACACAATGGGCCGGCGGTCCGGATGCGGACCGCGGTCCGCCATTTGGTGACCCCTGCTGTATAGAGTATCTAGACTATAGGGCAACATCCCAATTTGGTACTTACCATGTTCACAAAAGTGGTGACCGGATCCATAAGAAATCAAGAGAACTCCTCGAAATTCATATGGTAAACATGTGGTGACTTCGGTTACGTGAGAGGTATTATACCAACAAGTAAGATGTTGCACCGAGGTATACCTGGTAATCCTGGTATACTATGGTCCGGAAGGTGCTGAAAGAACTTCTAACTCTTTAAGGATACAAGTTTGGGGATTTCGGCGTTGTTTTAAGAACGGAAAGCATATTATTATGCTACTAAACAGATTACATTCATCATCATCATCATCACTACCATATATTATTGTAATACCATGGATCGTCCCATTTTTAACCGACGACAAAAAAGAGGGGTGTTATAAGTTTGACGTGTCTGTCTGTCTGTTTGTTTGTCTGTCTGTGTGTGTGTCTGTCTGTGGCATCGTAGCATCCAAACGGGTGGAGCGATTTTGATCTGGTTTTTTTTGTTTGGAAGCTGACATGTTCGAGAGTGTTCTTAGCCATAGTTCATCATCATCAGCCTGCTCAGTGCTGGAAAATCACGGTTCATCTGGTTCGCAAAAGGCCGATTAGCAACTTGCAGTTGTTTGATGGGTTTTTTGCATTCTAGTTCGTGACATTTATAAATATATACACATTAATGGAAAGTTGACCTGGTGCTGCAACATCACCTGGTAATCAATAGGATACCCAACTCCTCATCAACTTAGAGCAGATGTTTCTTGTGTAGTCTCATTTTAATCGCGACAACTAGTAAGACGTAGATAAACAGTAAATATTTGCATACTGCTGCTGCAGCACCACCTGTATTCTAATTTCTATAGGAGCCGAGCTCCGTACGAACCCAAAGTGGAGGTTTCATGACGGCCTCATGCAAGAGGGCAGTAATGGTATTCATTGGGATTTGGGATATGATTCTGTTGATAGGAAATATTCTTCACTATAACCAACACAACTATAAAAGCATAAAATAAACATCCCCGCCAAACATCTTTAAAAAGTAATGAAATAATATTTAAGTACTGACTTTAAGTTTAAATAATTCCTAAGTGTAAAGTAATATTTTAGTCCGCGCGTACAGTTTATGTGTCAGTTCACAACACACAAATAGCAAAAGTCGTTATCGTAGTGTACTTGGCGGTCCCCCGACACACCGTGACAACAATAATGGACTAAAATATTACTTTACACTTAGGAATTATTTAAACTTAAAGTCAGTACTTAAATAAAATTTCATTACTTTTTTAAGATGTTTGGCGGGGTTTTTTAATTTTGACCATATTATTGGTACTTTTCAGTCTTTTATTATATTTCACTTAAAACGCGGGTAACACCGCGGGTCACAGCTAGTCTTTTTATATATAATAGTGTAATAAATAGATATATTACACTGTGATAATAATATTATGTTATGTACAGCACCTACGCTACGCTTGTAAAGCTCTGAAGCTTTCCGAAAATTAGTTAATATAATAAAAAAAAATTATATAAGTAATTTTGGTGGGAATTTTTGTGGTATGGTGATGGTGGTTGTCGACAACCACCACCTAGACGAGTTAGCTTGTGACAGAATGAAGTGAATGGCGTATTTGTTATGCTCCAAAATTTACCCACCAAAATTGGAATTTGCGAGAGAAATAATCTTAAAAAAAATGGAAAAATGTTTATTATCGTGGGAAATAATAATTATTTAAAAAAAATAACGACGGGGCCAAAATATAAGCATTATGTTTTACTTTTAAAATCAAAAATGAAAACCTGATGTAAAAAAAGGACAGTTTTCAGCCTTGCCGCGCAAAAAAACGGCTTGGGAAATCCAGTCAATTTAATAGATACATATCTACTGTTATTGGAATATAGTAAGATCAACAAGAAATGAAAAAGATACAATTTTCCAAATAAGTATATTATTTATTATACCATAATTAATATCAGTTATAAAACGTGTTTGTCTGGTACGGAGATACTTTCAGAGACGAGAACGGACATAGGACATTTTTAACGTGAAAAATTTTACGGGTCCGGGCACAGAATATATTATACAGGTGCAATTAAACCTTCCTGCCAAATTTTGATATATTGATCCTTGTTAAAAATAAAAACACATGTATTTTTCTTTTATGATCACTCAGTACTAAAATGTTGAGAAATAGCTTCCGAAAGTTATCCTAAAAAACACCACAATTAATGGACACGATGCGTCGGCCGCGCGTGACGTGACGCACCCGCGTCACCCCCTTTCATTCCCCCGCGCCGCAAATGACTATTCTGCAACGATTCTAAATGGGATAAAATATGTCATAGAAAAAAAATAACATTCAATTTTTTTGGTTAAATGGACTCTCCTAATGATTCATAAGCCTTGGAAAAAATTTGGCAGGAAGGTTTAATTGCACCCTGTATTAGTAGTACCAAGTCCGGGTCAAATTTCGGTGTTGCATAAAGACAGAGTTGCGAACGCCGGTTAAAATTCAAAATAAATTTATGTATAATAGGAATCTACTAACAGTACTAACCCATTATTATGCAACCTTAAGATGATGATAATATTATTACTGTATCAGTGACTAGCTGTTGCCAGCGACTCCGTCCGTGTAGACTTCGGTTTAGCGTGCGGTGGTTCCCTTTTTAACCGACTTCCAAAAAACGAGGAGGTTATATGTTCGGCTGTGGATATTTTTTTTTTTTTTTTTTTTTTTTTTATTTTTTTTTTATTTTTGTATGTTCAACGATTACTCCGCCGTTTGTGAACCGATTTTCGAAATTTTTGTTTTGTTGTATTAGGTTTCACTCCAATTTGGTACCATGTTCACAAAAGTGGTGACCTGATGATGGGATCCAGGAGTAATCGAGGGAACTCCTCGAAATTTATATGGAAACATATGGTGATTTTGGTTTTATGTGAAGTGTACTAAGAATATGCTACCAAAAAGTCAAATATTGGGTCAAGGTATACCATGGTTTCGAAGATGCTGAGAGAACTCCTGACTCTTTATAGATACACGTTTGGGAGTTTCGGCGTTGTTTTAAGAACAGAAAGCATATGCTACCATGCAATTCAAATTCATCATCATCATCATCGTCATCATCATCATTACCACGTCGTGTTAAGGTCACCAATGTCTCATGGCACAAAATAGATAATAGTACAAGGCATAGGTATGGATACAATAATAATAATTATGTACATAACAACACCAATTACTATAGGCTGTTTAATATACACGGCGGTCGGCGCCGCAGAGGCAACGGCGTCGCCGCGCGGCGCGCGGCGGCGCGCGGCGACGCGTACGTAAACATCGTATTCAAGTTCTAACTGGAATGTCAGGGCATGCGGCATGCCGCCAGAGTAGACAGAATGATAGAGTATGCCGACTTAGAACTGATGTAATTTTTTTAAGTTTGACGTATTATGACAAAAGTCGTCGCTAGGGTCGTAACCTACAAATTTAGTTGTTTATATTTTGGCACATGCAAAGAAAACTGTCAGAATTCAATTTCAAAATCTTATCTACCTGATATTTGGGCCTTGGGGTATGCCGTATGACTCATATCAGTCTTAACAAATTGTAATAAGATACGTAGAATATACGCAGTACCACCGACGACCACTTATAAATTCGCGGACTATGACGGAGGTCAACTTAAGGTGAACGCAGATTTGGCCGCACTGTACGCACCGCAGTCGCCGCATTCGAAATTCTTTATATGAAGTTATAGGCAAGCTCGCATACCTACCTACCCGCGCCGCAGTCTTCGCAACTTCATAATAATATGAAGAATTGCGAATGCGGCGACTGCGGTGCGTGCGGTGCGGCCAAATCTGCGTTCACCTTTAATAACAATTATACGAGATCAATTACCACTCAATATTATGATTTATGTTGTCAATTCAATGCTCACTGCTCACACCAAGCTCACTGTTGAGTTGTCAGACGTCAGTTGCTTACAAACTTTCAACAACACAACGAAAATCTATTACGAGTTACAACTACCTATATAAAACTTCTACGTACAAGCGATAGCGCGACACAGGAGCGTCTCAGTGACATCTAGTGAAGACAATATGAAACTATTTTTTATACAATTTGAATTGGCACTAACAGTTTACCTACTAGGTAACTAAAAAGAGTGAAATTATTATTTTTAACAAAAAATTAAAACCGACTTCCAAGGTAAAAACAATATTAATAGCATCCTTATAATATGAACTAAAAAGTATTAAATAATTTTTCCTATCTAATATGTAGTGCCTTTTCCCGAATTCGGCTAAACTTCAACTATTTCTGTACTCAATCTTCATAATTTTGAAGTCGGTGCCAGTTCCAAAAGTTTCAAATTTTCTGTCAAAGAAATAAAGATTCAGCTATATCTGGTACCGACTTCAAAATGATAAAGAATGAGTACAGAAATAGTTGAAGTTTAGCCGAATTCGGGAAAAGGCACTACATATTAGATAGGAAAAATTATTTAATACTTTTTAGTTCATATTATAAGGATGCTATTAATATTGTTTTTACCTTGGAAGTCGGTTTTAATTTTTTGTTAAAAATAATAATCCTTGGTATATTTTAATATAATAAGTACATATATTATAATAGTTAATACAATATAATGTAGCCTATATTTGGTATCAATTTTTAAAGCTTTGTAAAACCCATTGACACCCAATTACCCCCTTTAAATTAAAATACCCAAAAACCGATGTGGCTGTCATGCACATAATATATTATTATTTTAAATAAACAATATTTAAGCTAAATTTCAAAGCCGTAGCCCATTCCAAAAAAAAAAAAAAGCTTGACCCGCCCTCCCCCACTTACTCCCCCTTACAACACTTTTTCCCACTTAAAAAGTAGTAGGGTTCCCAAACTTATTTTCTGCTAAGGATTCTTATAATTGGTTCCTACCCAAGGTGAGCACTAATTCTGATAGTTTCCTGTTGAAGTCAGGAATTGGTGCCTTGGAGTGTTCAAGGCCAGGGGTCTCAGGCCATTGCTTCCTGCATAGTCTGTGGCCCCATTCCTTGAGCACTTGTTTTATGGTACTGGGAGTTATACCACAGACTGGTTCTGGGCTATATATGAGACTCTCGGCCCCAAGCCTAGCCAGTTCGTCAGCGGTTTCATTGCCGGGGACGTTACTGTGGCCCGGGACCCATAGTAGGCGGATGTTGTTGTTCCTTCCCAGTATGTTTAACATCTCAACAGAACTAATTTGGACGAGACTTCTGCGGCAGTCAGTGCTTTAAGTGCAGTTTGATTATCGGAGAAGATAAAGACGTTTTTATTAAATAGGGCCAGGCTTTCTAGTGAACAACCGAGGATAGCGAAGACTTCAGCCTGAAACACGGTCGCAAACGCCCCCAAACAGGCGTATTTACCTTTTGGTGGCCTGCCTCCGTAGAATCCGGCTCCCGCACCGCTCCGGCTCACGGTTGTCTTTCCTTGATCCATCCGTGAACCAAACTATGTCGCTAGGGCGGACATCGATTGGGGATTTTCTTTCCCAGTCCTCCCTGGAAGGTATAAAAACCTGGTATTGCTTCGAAAAGTTATGCACCTTGATCATGGCATCTGATGGCATGGCCATGACAGGTGATTCACTGAGAGACTGTTCCGGCTGTCGAAATGGGGTAGAGGCCCAATTCGTCCTGACCGCCGTCCTGGCCCTGAGAACCATCTGAACAAGCAGAGGAAGCGGAGTTAAGTTGATCAGGGCCTCGAGTGAAGCGGTGGGTGTTGACGAGAGTGCACCCGTGAGGAGGCTTAGGAGGTGTTTTGTAATTTTATATTTCATCTGGATGCATTTTATATTAAATCAATGGGGGCGTTAATAACTTAATTTGTTCTCAAAACGGGCAGTAGACATAATAAGTTTGGGAACCCCTTTTCTACAGTATGATATTTCGAAGTCTTCAACCTATATTACGAGCGCATAACCTACTTTGCAATCGGAAAGGCAAATCCATTTATATTACTTACCTGGAAATATAACAACTAATAATCAGATCCATTTCACGGAATTTAAATAATATTATATTCTTTTAACCATGCTGATCCAAAATTGGGTAAGTATTTCATTTCAAAGCTGTGCGCTCATTAACATCATTTAAGTTCAATGATTAACCGACTTCCAAAAACGAGGAGGTTATATAATATTCGGCTGTGGATATATTTTTTTTGTATGTTCAACGATTACTCCGCCGTTTATGAACTGATTTTCAAAATATTTGTTTTGTTAAATTTGGTTTCACTCCAATTTGGTACCATGTTCACAAAAGTGGTGATCTGATGATGGCATCCATGAGTAATCGAGGGAACACCTCAGAACTTATATGGAAACATATAGTAATTTTGGTTTTATGAGAAGCATCCTAAGCATATGCTACCAAAACACAAGACTTTGCACCAAGACATACTATGGTTCCGAAGATACTAAGAGAACTCCGGATTCCTTATAGATACAAGTTTGGGGGTTTAGGCGCTGTTTTAAAAACTGAAAGCATATGTTACTATGCAAATTACATTCATCATCATCATTACCACGTCAGGGTCACCAATGTCACCAAAATTGAACATAACAAATTCAACCTTAACTCCAGAGCGTAAGCCACACAGTAAATTATTTTTAACAAGAAATTAAAACCGACTTCCAAGGCAAAAACAATAATAACATCCTTTATGAACTAAAAAGTATTAAATAATTTTTCTAATCTAATAGTGCCTTTTTCCGAATTTGGCTAAAACCACAGAATATAATATATTAGTAGTACCAAACTCAACTATTTCTGTACTCAATCTTCATAATTTTGAAGTCGGTGCCAGTTCCAAAAGTTTCAAATATTCTGGCGGACTGAAGATTCAGCTATATCTGGTACTTACCGACTTCAACATTATGAAGACTGAGTACAGAAATAGTTGAGTTTTAGCCGAATTCGGAAAAAGGCACTATTAGATAGGAAAAATTATTTAATACTTTTTAAATATCGCTGGCCCCGGGCAATAAAGGCGTAATATCAAAAATCGTTTTGTTCAGGAGAGACAAAATAAACTAATTTGTTTATAGTGTTGCGTACAGTGGTCCAAAACAAGCGTTTGAAGTGTCATATGAAAGTTGATTTTTTACCTATTTAACTATATAAAGATAATTGTAATAGTGTCAAAATTTATTGAAATAATTGAAAAAATGTATAATACAACTAATAAGCGATATTGTTTCATTTGCAACATGTTTATTGACTTTATAAAAACACCAAACCGCTGGAGATTTTTACGGCTGTAAGAACATAATACGACGTACTCCCGATTACTCCCTTCTTCTGGTGAATCTTACAGCGAAAACTTAGCTGTATCGTATCTTAACCGGTTTTTTTAGTTATGTTTCATAGAGTAATGCATGAATACAGTTTTAGTCGTAAGAGAATTTTCCATTCCATAAGGCTGTTGTCATTTATTATACCTAAAATGTTATTTTAAAACTATGAAATAAATAAGGGTGATAGACTAGTACTCAGAGAAGCCAAAAATCAAATAACATTAAAAAGGGCGGAACCGGCATTTACCGCTTTGTTGCCCGGGGCCAGCGATATGTAGTTCATGTTATAGGATGTTATTTTTTTTTTTTACCTATAGAGGTTCTATGTTCAGCTGTATAGACCATAATATTATAACTAGCTGTCCCGGCAACGTTATTTCGCCATATTAAAAAGTATTTCTAAGACTAAATAAGTATGGCACCATGGCAATTACGTCCATCGCTATCCCGTCGCACAAACAATGGTCACCGTCAGCCTCAAGTTGTAATAATTTACTATTATTTATTTAACAAATGCACTTATCAATATAAAAAGTAGCCAGTAGCCGATTCTCAGACACACTGAATAATATGCATATAAAATTTGGTAAAAATCAGTATTAATGCCGTTTCGGAGGAGTACGGTCACTAACATTGTGACACGAGAATATTTTTATATGTATTATTTAAAGAAGAAGATGTAAAAAAATCTTCAATAAAAATATTATATATTAAGTATACTTTTTAATTAAATTTCTTAATTAAGTAGGCATGAGCACAAACTAATTCCTAAATAAATAGGCATATTTATCATGTAAAACAGTAAAAGTACAGAATATAAGTAGCAATGAGTGTCTACTTCTGAATAGGTACAATATAGGCAATTTTCTAGTAATATAATAATGATAAACTATCGTGAATTCATGCTTTCGTACAAGTACCTAAGTAGTAACTACTTTAAATACTTAAAAATATTGTTTTAGATATTAACAACAAATTAAACTGCTATGTACCTGTAATGTATAATAATGTATGTATAATGTCTAATAATCACAGAAATATATTAATTTACATTGTATACAATGTTAATCTGTTTTTGTATGTCAGATGAACTCTCCATGATTGACAAAATAGTATAAAGAAAGGATAAAGAAAAGGGACATGTTCGTCTTAGATAATAATTACCCATGATCAATATAATTTAAATAATATTCTTATTTTAATTGGAACGAAGCTGCTTATTGCTATTCTTCGAATACTTAGCAGATTTTCTTTATTTCAGCGTTAAAGTTTGCCTCATCGCTCCCTTGGTCTTGTATTTCGTTGTAGGGCGATTGCAGCACTGCAACTTCAGGTGGCTTGTTAGGCCACGTCTGAAATAAGTCCTTATCATTAAAAGGCGACGGGTCATTTGTGACCCAGTAATTAGGGAGCTGGTGAGCATTTAGGTTTTGCACAAGTTTCACATCGAGGTAGATTGCAGTTTACGTCATTACGAATTGATTTGGTCCATTCAATAATTAAGGTCCTACGTCGCTGCGTTTTCACGTTACAGCCGATTGAAGTTGCTTAAAAAAACCGGCCAAGTGCAAGTTGGACTCGCCCATGAAGGGTTCCGCAGCAGCAATAAGAATTATTTGTATGAAATTATAAGGTTTTTGATTTATTTAAATATTTCATTTTTGATATAATGAAAGTTAAATTAAGGTTCATCATTTATGACGTATAAAAAAAACTACTGGCTAGATCTCGTTCAAACCAATTTTTGTTGGTAGTTTTTATAGTAATGTACATCATATATTATTTTAGAATTATCATGCCCCTACTTTAGAAGTTAGAGGGGGGACACACATTTTGCCACTTTGGAAGAGTATCTCTCGAAAACTGTTCAGGTTAGAAAAAAATGATATAAGAAACCTCAATGATTTTTAAAGACCTATCCATAGATACCCCACACGCATAGGCCAGATGAAAAAAAAAATTCTGTTTCAGTTGTACCCAAGGGGACCCTAAAAATTTTTAACAATTTTTCCATTTTTGTATCAAAATCTTAATGCGGTTTACAGACTACATCTACTTATCAAGTTTCAATAGTGTATATAGCTCTTATAGTTTCGGAGAAGTGGCTGTGACATACGGACGGACAGACAGACAGACAGACATGACGAATCTATAAGGGTTCCGTTTTTTGCCATTTTGGCTACGGAACCCTAAAAAGGGGATATTAAATCATTTGCACATGTATGCCTCTGGGGTTCATGGTCACAAACAGCTTGGAAACGAAGAAAATCGGAGAGGCAGACATGCAGGGCTCTGCATTATTACAGGGCGGAGTTGTAAAAATGTTTTAAAATAAGCTCTACTAAGTAATTTGCACACGGTTCTCATTGCGCCCATTCGATTCATTATGACTCCGTGGATATGAAAAAACATTTGGCAGACATTTATTTTCTCACTGATTTTTAGGTGTATAACTGTTTGAAATTCACGGTATCAAGGGGAAGCGGGTATCCGGTATTGCATGGGATTATTGTCATTCTTTATAGTCTACTAGCTGTTGCCCGCGACTTCGTCCGCGTGGACTTCAGTGTACTTACAGCGCGCGGTGTCAACAAAATTGGTGTGAAATTTTAAAGGTTTTTAAAACCCTGGTACCCCTTAAGGCGCTATATCAAAAGTAATTTTACCGCAAGGGCAATTTTATACTAAATTTGTATGACTATAAAGTCGTGAATACGCTGCGGCCAGAAGCTATCGGCTCGTTCGGAAAACATGCGAAAAAACGAATTTATAATCATTTAAAAAATAACTAGGAGCATATAAGCAAAATGCTTCTATACGATTTTGGGTTGCAAAGGTGTCTATCAATTAGACTAATTTCCTACAATACATCTAGTTTCGTTTAAAAATAATCTTCAAATTTCGTATTTTTAAGAGGTCATTTCGAAAATTAAATGTGTCGAGGCAAAATACATTAATCGTGTTTCTAGTTCTTCTCAAACCTAGATAAGGCTATGAAGATATGTATATCTCATTACCAGATTTGTAACATTTCTGAGGGTCCTATAGTATTACGTCAAAAAGGACAGTTTTTTCAATATAGCCCCTTAAATCAAAATAGCCAAAAACAGCTATGCAGTGTGCACTGTGCACATAATATTTCATAATTTTAGCTTTACCCATAAACTATTTATTATAGATTGGTAGGTTTAAGGTTACGTCACTCATCACTACATATTTATACATAGACTAGCTGTCCCGGCAAACGTTTCTTTGCCATATAAAGTAGGTATTTTGCCCGTATTATTTTATTGAAGTGACTAAATAAGTAAGTACTTATGTCGCCATGGCAACGTCGGTCGCTATCTCGTCGCACAAACAATGGTCGCCGTCAGTCTCAGGTTGTTATAATTTACTATTATTTATTCAACAAATGCACTTATCAATATATAAAGTACCGAGTAGCCGATTCTCAGACCTACTGAATATGCATATAAAATTTGGTAAAAATCAGTAAAGCCGTTTCGGATGAGTTCGTGGACTAACATTGTGACACGAGAATTTTATATATAAGAATTATAAGATGAAGTACTGAGTAGTGAGTTATACATTATCAACGTGTGTTATAACAATCGAAAGTATCGTCTATCGAAAAACGCAATTTAACATGGTACCACGTCTTATAGAAAGACTTATGAGCAAGCGATAGCGCGATTTAGGAGACGCACGGCGCCATCTATTATGAGTTTTTTGAACTAACTTAATTTGAACAAATTTACGCATTTTCACCCCCTTACAACACATTTTTCTAGTTAAAAGTAGCCTATGTCCTTTCTCAGGCTTTAGACTATCTGTGTACAAAATTTCATTACAATCGGTTCGGTAGTTTTGGCGTGAAAGCGAGACAGACAGACAGAGATACTTTCGCATTTATAATATTAGTATAGATATAGATATAGACTAGATGACGCCAGCAACTTCGTTGCGTCAAAAATCGTTTTTCGCGCGGGAACCGTACATTTTTCCGGGATAAAAAGTACCCTATGTCCTTTCCCGGGACTCAAAGTATCTCCATACCAAATTTCAGCAAAATCGGTTCAGCGGTTTGGGCGTGATGAGGTAACAGACAGACAGACAGACAGACACACTTTCGCATTTATAATATTAAGTATGGATTGTTATTATCGTTATTACTAGATGACGCCCGCAACTCCGTTGCGCTAAAACTCGTTTATCGCGGGGGAACCATTCATTTTTCCGGGATAAAAAGTATCCTATGTCCTTTCCCGGGACTCAAGGTATCTCCATGCAAAATTTCAGCAAAATCGGTTCAGCGGTTTACGCGTGAAGAGGTAACAGACAGACAGACAGACACACTTTCGCATTTATAATATTAGTATGGATATTAGTATGGATATGGATATTAGTATGGATATGGATATTAGTATGGAAGTATGGATTTAGTTTGATATTATTCGCTGAAGTCGCGGTAACGATTCAACTTCTTGGTTTTCATGATAAATTCAAACATCAATCCAAGAGGCAGACATGTGCGCATAATATAGCACTTATTTGATTTTTTACATTTTTGAAACGCCGCGCTGTCCACAGCGAACGCAGAACATGCCGGCAGACTATTTTTCTGTGGTCCTTCTCATTGTTATTAATCGAACAATTTCAATCTGCCAAGTGTGCACTTCATATAGAGTTTTTTAAATCATAAAAAAAAAACTTAAAAAATTGAAAACTACAAAAGTCAGAGCCCTGGATGTCTACCTCTACGAATTTTTGTGTTTACAGGATGACTATGATTATCAGCCCCAGAGGCAGACATGTGCATATAATATCACCCACCTTTTTTCAACATTTTTGAAACGCTGTAAATTGACAACGCAGCGCCACCATGGTGGCAGACGAGGTTCTTGATATTTCTTAGGGTATAATTATCACTAATAATAACGTCTGCCATGTGTGCTGATCATATTAGAAATTTTGCTCGCCAGCTCTCTAGCTACAGGCCCGACTAGGGAATGCAATACCGGGATACCGGGATCCCGAAATACCGGGATCCCGCATGCATTATGCGGGACTAATCCCGATCGAAAATTTTGCGGGATCCCGCGAGACTAGCGGGATTACAAAGAAATGTGATTCATATGCGTAACATTGCGCGCGGGGTGCGTGAACTGGCTACAGGCAGCCCGCTAAACAATTTAGCTTCAATTCACACTTTAAATGACAGCAGAACTAACCAGCGTGGATGCTGAGCGAGCATTTCCAGCTGCTAGCTATCGTATCTATATAGTCGAATATCAGGAACCGTTTCGGAATCTTTAACTAGTTTAGGTGATTTAACATTAGGGCATGGTGGAACGCTCGAAAGCTCTAACAGGCCATTAACTGATTTAACAAGGCATTATTTATTTAACATTGCTTGATGAAACTAGGTCTTAAGTTCGTACTGACAAGTTAACAACCCTAGCGAATCTTACATCTTACATCTAATGCTTGTAACTACCTATTACTACAAATACTCTTACTCTATGCTGAGCTCCCTCTCACTTTGGTTACTCACTACTAACTAACAACACCATTTACTCTTACATCCAATTCAATACTTTTAACCTACTACAACTACTAACTAACAACACCATTTACTCTTACATCTAATTGTATACGTTATACCTACTACAACTACTAACTAAGAACACCATTTATTCCTACATCTAATTCACTACTTTAAACCTACTGCGACTACTTACTAACAACACCATTGACTCTTACATCTAATTCAATACTTTGTACCTGCTACGACTACTAACTAACAACACCATTTACTCTTACATCTAATGCTTGCAACTACCTATTACTACAAATACTCTATGCTGAGCTCCCTCTCACTTTGGTTCGGGAGCTCAATGGCCTCCACCATCCCCTATTAGCCATCCCTTTCCACTCAAAAAGAAAGGTCTTCAAATTTTAATCACTCTACTTACTAATAACACCATTTACTCTTACATCTAATTCAATACTTTATATCTACTATAACTACTAACCAACAATCCATTTACTCTTACATCAAATTCAATACCTTATACCTACTACAACTACTAACAACACCATTTACTCTTACATCTAATTCAAAATATAATTCCTACTATAACTACTAACCAACAACGCCATTTACTCTTACATCTATTTGAAAACAAAATACCTACTACAACTACTAACTAACAACACCATTTACTCTTACATCAAATGCTTGCAACTACCTATTACTACAAATACTTTTACTCTATACTGAGCTCCCTCTCACTTTGGTTCGGGAGCTCAATGGCCTCCACCATCCCCTATTAGCCATCCCTTTCCACTCAAAAAGAAAGGTTTTTAAATTCTAATTACTCTACTTACTAATAACACCGTTTACTCTTACTTCTAATTCAATACTAAATATCTACTAAAATTACTAACCAACAACACCGTTTGCTCTTACATCTAATTAAATACCTTATACCTACTACAACTACTAACTAACAACACCATTTACTCTTACATCCAATTCAATACTTTTAACCTACTACAACTACTAACTAACAACACCATTTATTCTTACATCTAATTGTATACGTTATACCTACTACAACTACTTACTAAAAACACTATTTATTCTTACATCTAATTCAGTACTTTAAACCTCTACGACTACTTACTAACAACACCATTTACTCTTACATCTAATTCAATACTTTATACTTGCTACAACTACTAACTAACAACACCATTTACTCCTACATCTAATGCTTGTAACTACCTATTACTACAATTACTCTTACTCTATACTGAGCTCTCTCTCACTTTGGTTCGGGAGCTCAATGGCCTCCACCATCCCCTATTAGCCATCCCTTTCCACTCAAAAAGATAGGTCTTCAAATTTTAATTACTCTACTTACTAATAACACCATTTACTCTTACATCTAATTAAATACTTATTACCTACTATAACTACTAACCAACAATCCATTTACTCTTACATCAAATTCAATACTTTATACCTACTACAACTACTAACTAACAACACCATTTACTCTTACATTTAAATCGAAATATAATTCCTACTATAACTACTAACCAACAACGCCATTTACTCTTACATCTATTTGAAAAAAAATACCTACTACAACTACTAACTAACAACACCATTTACTCTTACATCTAATACTTGCAACTACCTATTACTACAAATACTCTTACTCTATGCTGAGCTCCCTCTCACTTTGGTTCGGGAGCTCAATGGCCTCCACCATCCCCTATTAGCCATCCCTTTCCACTCAAAAAGAAAGGTCTTCTAATTTTAATTACTCTACTTACTAATAACACCATTTACTCTTACATCTAATTTAATACTTTATACTTGCTACAACTACTAACTAACAACACCATTTACTCCTACATCTAATGCTTGTAACTACCTATTACTACAATTACTCTTACTCTATACTGAGCTCCCTCTCACTTTGGTTCGGGAGCTCAATGGCCTCCACCATCCCCTATTAGCCATCCCTTTCCACTCAAAAAGAAAGGTCTTCAAATTTTAATTACTCTACTTACTAATAACACCATTTACTCTTACATCTAATTCAATACTTTATACCTACTATAACTACTAACCAACAATCCATTTACTCTTACATCAAATTCAATACCTTATACCTACTACAACTACTAACTAACAACACCATTTATTCTTACATCTAATTCAAAATATAATTCCTACTATAATTACTAACTAACAACACCATTTACCCTTACATCTAATGCTTGCAACTACCTGTTACTACAAATACTCTTACTCTATGCTGAGCTCCCTCTCACTTTGGTTCGGGAGCTCAATGGCCTCCACCATCCCCTATTAGCCATCCCTTTCCACTCAAAAAGAAAGGTTTTTAAATTCTAATTACTCTACTTACTAATAACACCATTTACTCTTACATCTAATTCAATACTTATTACCTACTATAACTACTAACCAACAATCCATTTACTCTTACATCAAATTCAATACCTTATACCTACTATAACTACTAACCAACAACGCCATTTACTCTTACATCTATTTGAAAATAAAATACCTATTACAACTACTAACTAACAACACCATTTACTCCTACATCTAATGCTTGTAACTACCTATTACTACAATTACTCTTACTCTATACTGAGCTCCCTCTCACTTTGGTTCGGGAGCTCAATGGCCTCCACCATCCCCTATTAGCCATCCCTTTCCACTCAAAAAGAAAGGTTTTTAAATTCTAATTACTCTACTTACTAATAACACCATTTACTCTTACATCTAATTCAATACTTTATACCTACTATAACTACTAACCAACAATCCATTTACTCTTACATCAAATTCAATACCTTATACCTACTACAACTACTAACTAACAACACCATTTACTCTAACATCTAATTCAAAATATAATTCCTACTATAACTACTAACCAACAACGCCATTTACTCTTACATCTATTTGAAAACAAAATACCTACTACAACTACTAACTAACAACACCATTTACTCTTACATCTAATGCTTGCAACTACCTATTACTACAAATACTCTTACTCTATACTGAGCTCCCTCTCACTTTGGTTCGGGAGCTCAATGGCCTCCACCATCCCCTATTAGCCATCCCTTTCCACTCAAAAAGAAAGGTCTTCTAATTTTAATTACTCTACTTACTAATAACACCATTTACTCTTACATCTAATTTAATACTTTATACTTGCTACAACTACTAACTAACAACACCATTTACTCCTACATCTAATGCTTGTAACTACCTATTACTACAATTACTCTTACTCTATACTGAGCTCCCTCTCACTTTGGTTCGGGAGCTCAATGGCCTCCACCATCCCCTATTAGCCATCCCTTTCCACTCAAAAAGAAAGGTATTCAAATTTTAATTACTCTACTTACTAATAACACCATTTACTCTTACATCTAATTCAATACTTTATACCTACTATAACTACTAACCAACAATCCATTTACTCTTACATCAAATTCAATACCTTATACCTACTACAACTACTAACTAACAACACCATTTATTCTTACATCTAATTCAAAATATAATTCCTACTATAACTACTAACTAACAACACCATTTACTCTTACATCTAATGCTTGCAACTACCTATTACTACAAATACTCTTACTCTATGCTGAGCTCCCTCTCACTTTGGTTCGGGAGCTCAATGGCCTCCACCATCCCCTATTAGCCATCCCTTTCCACTCAAAAAGAAAGGTTTTTAAATTCTAATTACTCTACTTACTAATAACACCATTTACTCTTACATCTAATTCAATACTTATTACCTACTATAACTACTAACCAACAATCCATTTACTCTTACATCAAATTCAATACCTTATACCTACTATAACTACTAACCAACAACGCCATTTACTCTTACATCTATTTGAAAATAAAATACCTATTACAACTACTAACTAACAACACCATTTACTCCTACATCTAATGCTTGTAACTACCTATTACTACAATTACTCTTACTCTATACTGAGCTCCCTCTCACTTTGGTTCGGGAGCTCAATGGCCTCCACCATCCCCTATTAGCCATCCCTTTCCACTCAAAAAGAAAGGTTTTTAAATTCTAATTACTCTACTTACTAATAACACCATTTACTCTTACATCTAATTCAATACTTTATACCTACTATAACTACTAACCAACAATCCATTTACTCTTACATCAAATTCAATACCTTATACCTACTACAACTACTAACTAACAACACCATTTACTCTAACATCTAATTCAAAATATAATTCCTACTATAACTACTAACCAACAACGCCATTTACTCTTACATCTATTTGAAAACAAAATACCTACTACAACTACTAACTAACAACACCATTTACTCTTACATCTAATGCTTGCAACTACCTATTACTACAAATACTCTTACTCTATACTGAGCTCCCTCTCACTTTGGTTCGGGAGCTCAATGGCCTCCACCATCCCCTATTAGCCATCCCTTTCCACTCAAAAAGAAAGGTCTTCTAATTTTAATTACTCTACTTACTAATAACACCATTTACTCTTACATCTAATTCAATACTTTATACTTGCTACAACTACTAACTAACAACACCATTTACTCCTACATCTAATGCTTGTAACTACTTATTACTACAATTACTCTTACTCTATACTGAGCTCCCTCTCACTTTGGTTCGGGAGCTCAATGGCCTCCACCATCCCCTATTAGCCATCCCTTTCCACTCAAAAAGAAAGGTCTTCAAATTTTAATTACTCTACTTACTAATAACACCATTTACTCTTACATCTAATTCAATACCTTATACCTACTACAACTACTAACTAACAACACCATTTACTCTTACATTTAAATCGGAATATAATTCCTATTATAACTACTAACCAACAACGCCATTTACTCCTACATCTATTTGAAAACAAAATACCTACTACAACTACTAACTAACAACACCATTTACTCCTACATCTAATGCTTGTAACTACCTATTACTACAATTACTCTTACTCTATACTGAGCTCCCTCTCACTTTGGTTCGGGAGCTCAATGGCCTCCACCATCCCCTATTAGCCATCCCTTTCCACTCAAAAAGAAAGGTCTTCAAATTTTAATTACTCTACTTACTAATAACACCATTTACTCTTACATCTAATTCAATACTTATTACCTACTATAACTACTAACCAACAATCCATTTACTCTTATATCTAATTGTGTACGTTATACCTACTACAACTACTAACTAAGAACACCATTTATTCCTACATCTAATTCAGTACTTTAAACCTACTACGACTACTTACTAACAACACCATTTACTCTTACATCTAATTCAATACTTTGTGCCTGCTACAACTACTAACTAACAACACCATTTATTCTTACATCTAATGCTTGTAACTACCTATTACTACAATTACTCTTACTCTATACTGAGCTCCCTCTCACTTTGGTTCGGGAGCTCAATGGCCTCCACCATCCCCTATTAGCCATCCCTTTCCACTCAAAAAGAAAGGTCTTCAAATTTTAATTACTCTACTTACTAATAACACCATTTACTCTTACATCTAATTCAATACTTATTACCTACTATAACTACTAACCAACAATCCATTTACTCTTATATCTAATTGTGTACGTTATACCTACTACAACTACTAACTAAGAACACCATTTATTCCTACATCTAATTCAGTACTTTAAACCTACTACGACTACTTACTAACAACACCATTTACTCTTACATCTAATTCAATACTTTGTGCCTGCTACAACTACTAACTAACAACACCATTTACTCCTACATCTAATGCTTGTAACTACCTATTACTACAATTACTCTTACTCTATACTGAGCTCCCTCTCACTTTGGTTCGGGAGCTCAATGGCCTCCACCATCCCCTATTAGCCATCCCTTTCCACTCAAAAAGAAAGGTCTTCAAATTTTAATTACTCTACTTACTAATAACACCATTTACTCTTACATCTAATTCAATACTTTATACCTACTATAACTACTAACCAACAATCCACTTACTCTTACATCAAATTCAATACCTTATACCTACTACAACTACTAACTAACAACACCATTTATTCTTACATCTAATTCAAAATATAATTCCTACTATAACTACTAACTAACAACACCATTTACCCTTACATCTAATGCTTGCAACTACCTATTACTACAAATACTCTTACTCTATGCTGAGCTCCCTCTCACTTTGGTTCGGGAGCTCAATGGCCTCCACCATCCCCTATTAGCCATCCCTTTCCACTCAAAAAGAAAGGTTTTTAAATTCTAATTACTCTACTTACTAATAACACCATTTACTCTTACATCTAATTCAATACTTATTACCTACTATAACTACTAACCAACAATCCATTTACTCTTACATCAAATTCAATACCTTATACCTACTATAACTACTAACCAACAACGCCATTTACTCTTACATCTATTTGAAAATAAAATACCTATTACAACTACTAACTAACAACACCATTTACTCCTACATCTAATGCTTGTAACTACCTATTACTACAATTACTCTTACTCTATACTGAGCTCCCTCTCACTTTGGTTCGGGAGCTCAATGGCCTCCACCATCCCCTATTAGCCATCCCTTTCCACTCAAAAAGAAAGGTTTTTAAATTCTAATTACTCTACTTACTAATAACACCATTTACTCTTACATCTAATTCAATACTTTATACCTACTATAACTACTAACCAACAATCCATTTACTCTTACATCAAATTCAATACCTTATACCTACTACAACTACTAACTAACAACACCATTTACTCTAACATCTAATTCAAAATATAATTCCTACTATAACTACTAACCAACAACGCCATTTACTCTTACATCTATTTGAAAACAAAATACCTACTACAACTACTAACTAACAACACCATTTACTCTTACATCTAATGCTTGCAACTACCTATTACTACAAATACTCTTACTCTATGCTGAGCTCCCTCTCACTTTGGTTCGGGAGCTCAATGGCCTCCACCATCCCCTATTAGCCATCCCTTTCCACTCAAAAAGAAAGGTTTTTAAATTCTAATTACTCTACTTACTAATAACACCATTTACTCTTACATCTAATTCAATACTTTATACCTACTATAACTACTAACCAACAATCCATTTACTCTTACATCAAATTCAATACCTTATACCTACTACAACTACTAACTAACAACACCATTTACTCTAACATCTAATTCAAAATATAATTCCTACTATAACTACTAACCAACAACGCCATTTACTCTTACATCTATTTGAAAACAAAATACCTACTACAACTACTAACTAACAACACCATTTACTCTTACATCTAATGCTTGCAACTACCTATTACTACAAATACTCTTACTCTATGCTGAGCTCCCTCTCACTTTGGTTCGGGAGCTCAATGGCCTCCACCATCCCCTATTAGCCATCCCTTTCCACTCAAAAAGAAAGGTCTTCTAATTTTAATTACTCTACTTACTAATAACACCATTTACTCTTACATCTAATTCAATACTTTATACTTGCTACAACTACTAACTAACAACACCATTTACTCCTACATCTAATGCTTGTAACTACCTATTACTACAATTACTCTTACTCTATACTGAGCTCCCTCTCACTTTGGTTCGGGAGCTCAATGGCCTCCACCATCCCCTATTAGCCATCCCTTTCCACTCAAAAAGAAAGGTCTTCAAATTTTAATTACTCTACTTACTAATAACACCATTTACTCTTACATCTAATTTAATACTTTATACCTACTATGACTACTAACCAACAATCCATTTACTCTTACATCAAATTCAATACCTTATACCTACTACAACTACTAACTAACAACACCATTTACTCTTACATCTAATTCAAAATATAATTCCTACTATAACTACTAACCAACAACGCCATTTACTCTTACATCTATTTGAAAACAAAATACCTACTACGACTACTAACTAACAACACCATTTACTCTTACATCTAATGCTTGCAACTACCTATTACTACAAATACTCTTACTCTATGCTGAGCTCCCTCTCACTTTGGTTCGGGAGCTCAATGGCCTCCACCATCCCCTATTAGCCATCCCTTTCCACTCAAAAAGAAAGGTCTTCAAATTTTAATTACTCTACTTACTAATAACACCATTTACTCTTACATCTAATTCAATACCTTATACCTACTACAAATACTAACTAACAACACCATTTACTCTTACATTTAAATCGAAATATAATTCCTATTATAACTACTAACCAACAACGCCATTTACTCCTACATCTATTGGAAAACAAAATACCTACTACAACTACTAACTAACAACACCATTTACTCCTACATCTAATGCTTGTAACTACCTATTACTACAATTACTCTTACTCTATACTGAGCTCCCTCTCACTTTGGTTCGGGAGCTCAATGGCCTCCACCATCCCCTATTAGCCATCCCTTTCCACTCAAAAAGAAAGGTCTTCAAATTTTAATTACTCTACTTACTAATAACACCATTTACTCTTACATCTAATTCAATACTTTATACCTACTATGACTACTAACCAACAATCCATTTACTCTTACATCAAATTCAATACCTTATACCTACTACAACTACTAACTAACAACACCATTTACTCTTACATCTAATTCAAAATATAATTCCTACTATAACTACTAACCAACAACGCCATTTACTCTTACATCTATTTGAAAACAAAATACCTACTACAACTACTAACTAACAACACCATTTACTCTTACATCTAATGCTTGCAACTACCTATTACTACAAATACTCTTACTCTATGCTGAGCTCCCTCTCACTTTGGTTCGGGAGCTCAATGGCCTCCACCATCCCCTATTAGCCATCCCTTTCCACTCAAAAAGAAAGGTCTTCAAATTTTGATTACTCTACTTACTAATAACACCATTTACTCTTACATCTAATTCAATACCTTATACCTACTACAAATACTAACTAACAACACCATTTACTCTTACATTTAAATCGAAATATAATTCCTATTATAACTACTAACCAACAACGCCATTTACTCCTACATCTATTGGAAAACAAAATACCTACTACAACTACTAACTAACAACACCATTTACTCCTACATCTAATGCTTGTAACTACCTATTACTACAATTACTCTTACTCTATACTGAGCTCCCTCTCACTTTGGTTCGGGAGCTCAATGGCCTCCACCATCCCCTATTAGCCATCCCTTTCCACTCAAAAAGAAAGGTCTTCAAATTTTAATTACTCTACTTACTAATAACACCATTTACTCTTACATCTAATTCAATACTTTATACCTACTATAACTACTAACCAACAATCCATTTACTCTTACATCAAATTCAATATCTTATACCTACTACAACTACTAACTAACAACACCATTTACTCTTACATCTAATTCAAAATATAATTCCTACTATAACTACTAACCAACAACGCCATTTACTCTTACATCTATTTGAAAACAAAATACCTACTACAACTACTAACTAACAACACCATTTACTCTTACATCTAATGCTTGCAACTACCTATTACTACAAATACTCTTACTCTATGCTGAGCTCCCTCTCACTTTGGTTCGGGAGCTCAATGGCCTCCACCATCCCCTATTAGCCATCCCTTTCCACTCCAAAAGAAAGGTCTTCAAATTTTAATTACTCTACTTACTAATAACACCATTTACTCTTACATCTAATTCAATACTTATTACCTACTATAACTACTAACCAACAATCCATTTACTCTTACATCAAATTCAATACCTTATACCTACTACAACTACTAACTAAAAACACCATTTACTCTTACATTTAAATCGAAATATAATTCCTACTATAACTACTAACCAACAACGCCATTTACTCTTACATCTATTTGAAAACAAAATACCTACTACAACTACTAACTAACAACACCATTTACTCTTACATCTAATGCTTGCAACTACCTATTACTACAAATACTCTTACTCTATGCTGAGCTCCCTCTCACTTTGGTTCGGGAGCTCAATGGCCACCACCATCCCCTATTAGCCATCCCTTTCCACTCAAAAAGAAAGGTCTTCTAATTTTAATTACTCTACTTACTAATAACACCATTTACTCTTACATCTAATTCAATACTTATTACCTACTATAACTACTAACCAACAATCCATTTACTCTTACATCAAATTCAATACCTTATACCTACTACAACTACTAACTAATAACACCATTTACTCTTACATTTAAATCGAAATATAATTCCTACTATAACTACTAACCAACAACGCCATTTACTCTTACATCTATTTGAAAACAAAATACCTACTACAACTACTAACTAACAACACCATTTACTCTTACATCTAATGCTTGCAACTACCTATTACTACAAATACTCTTACTCTATACTGAGCTCCCTCTCACTTTGGTTCGGGAGCTCAATGGCCTCCACCATCCCCTATTAGCCATCCCTTTCCACTCAAAAAGAAAGGTTTTTAAATTCTAATTACTCTACTTACTAATAACACCATTTACTCTTACATCTAATTCAATACTTTATACCTACTATAACTACTAACCAACAATCCATTTACTCTTACATCAAATTCAATACCTTATACCTACTACAACTACTAACTAACAACACCATTTACTCTTAAATTTAAATCGAAATATAATTCCTACTATAACTACTAACCAACAACGCCATTTACTCTTACATCTATTTGAAAACAAAATACCTACTACAACTACTAACTAACAACACCATTTACTCTTACATCTAATGCTTGCAACTACCTATTACTACAAATACTCTTACTCTATACTGAGCTCCCTCTCACTTTGGTTCGGGAGCTCAATGGCCTCCACCATCCCCTATTAGCCATCCCTTTCCACTCAAAAAGAAAGGTCTTCTAATTTTAATTACTCTACTTACTAATAACACCATTTACTCTTACATCTAATTTAATACTTTATACTTGCTACAACTACTAACTAACAACACCATTTACTCCTACATCTAATGCTTGTAACTACCTATTACTACAATTACTCTTACTCTATACTGAGCTCCCTCTCACTTTGGTTCGGGAGCTCAATGGCCTCCACCATCCCCTATTAGCCATCCCTTTCCACTCAAAAAGAAAGGTATTCAAATTTTAATTACTCTACTTACTAATAACACCATTTACTCTTACATCTAATTCAATACTTTATACCTACTATAACTACTAACCAACAATCCATTTACTCTTACATCAAATTCAATACCTTATACCTACTACAACTACTAACTAACAACACCATTTACTCTTACATCTAATTCAAAATATAATTCCTACTATAACTACTAACTAACAACACCATTTACTCTTACATCTAATGCTTGCAACTACCTATTACTACAAATACTCTTACTCTATGCTGAGCTCCCTCTCACTTTGGTTCGGGAGCTCAATGGCCTCCACCATCCCCTATTAGCCATCCCTTTCCACTCAAAAAGAAAGGTTTTTAAATTCTAATTACTCTACTTACTAATAACACCATTTACTCTTACATCTAATTCAATACTTTATACCTACTATAACTACTAACCAACAATCCATTTACTCTTACATCAAATTCAATACCTTATACCTACTACAACTACTAACTAACAACACCATTTACTCTTACATCTAATGCTTGCAACTACCTATTTCTACAAATACTCTTACTCTATACTGAGCTCCCTCTCACTTTGGTTCGGGAGCTCAATGGCCTCCACCATCCCCTATTAGCCATCCCTTTCCACTCAAAAAGAAAGGTCTTCAAATTTTAATTACTCTACTTACTAATAACACCATTTACTCTTACATCTAATTCAATACTTTATACCTACTATAACTACTAACCAACAATTCATTTACTCTTACATCAAATTCAGTACCTTATACCTACTACAACTACTAACTAACAACACCATTTACTCTTACATCTAATTCAAAATATAATTCCTACTATAACCACTAACCAACAACGCCATTTACTCTGACATCTATTTGAAAACAAAATACCTACTACAACTACTAACTAACAACACCATTTACTCTTACATCTAATGCTTGCAACTACCTATTACTACAAATACTCTTACTCTATGCTGAGCTCCCTCTCACTTTGGTTCGGGAGCTGAATGGCCTCCACCATCCCCTATTAGCCATCCCTTTCCACTCAAAAAGAAAGGTCTTCAAATTTTAATTACTCTACTTACTAAAAACACCATTTACTCTTACATCTAATTCAATACTTATTACCTACTCTAACTACTAACCAACAATCCATTTACTCTTACATCAAATTCAATACCTTATACCTACTACAACTACTAACTAATAACACCATTTACTCTTACATTTAAATCGAAATATAATTCCTACTATAACTACTAACCAACAACGCCATTTACTCTTACATCTATTTGAAAACAAAATACCTACTACAACTACTAACTAACAACACCATTTACTCTTACATCTAATGCTTGCAACTACCTATTACTACAAATACTCTTACTCTATACTGAGCTCCCTCTCACTTTGGTTCGGGAGCTCAATGGCCTCCACCATCCCCTATTAGCCATCCCTTTCCACTCAAAAAGAAACGTTTTTAAATTCTAATTACTCTACTTACTAATAACACCATTTACTCTTACATCTAATTCAATACTTTATACCTACTATAACTACTAACCAACAATCCATTTACTCTTACATCAAATTCAATACCTTATACCTACTACAACTACTAACTAACAACACCATTTACTCTTACATCTAATGCTTGCAACTACCTATTACTACAAATACTCTTACTCTATACTGAGCTCCCTCTCACTTTGGTTCGGGAGCTCAATGGCCTCCACCATCCCCTATTAGCCATCCCTTTCCACTCAAAAAGAAAGGTCTTCAAATTTTAATTACTCTACTTACTAATAATACCATTTACTCTTACATCTAATTCAATACTTATTACCTACTATAACTACTAACCAACAATCCATTTACTCTTACATCAAATTCAATACCTTATACCTACTACAACTACTAACTAATAACACCATTTACTCTTACATTTAAATCTAAATATAATTCCTACTATAACTACTAACCAACAACGCCATTTACTCTTACATCTATTTGAAAACAAAATACCTACTACAACTACTAACTAACAACACCATTTACTCTTACATCTAATGCTTGCAACTACCTATTACTACAAATACTCTTACTCTATGCTGAGCTCCCTCTCACTTTGGTTCGGGAGCTCAATGGCCTCCACCATCCCCTATTAGCCATCCCTTTCCACTCAAAAAGAAAGGTCTTCTAATTTTAATTACTCTACTTACTAATAACACCATTTACTCTTACATCTAATTCAATACTTTATACTTGCTACAACTACTAACTAACAACACCATTTACTCCTACATCTAATGCTTGTAACTACCTATTACTACAATTACTCTTACTCTATACTGAGCTCCCTCTCACTTTGGTTCGGGAGCTCAATGGCCTCCACCATCCCCTATTAGCCATCCCTTTCCACTCAAAAAGAAAGGTCTTCAAATTTTAATTACTCTACTTACTAATAACACCATTTACTCTTACATCTAATTCAATACTTTATACCTACTATGACTACTAACCAACAATCCATTTACTCTTACATCAAATTCAATACCTTATACCTACTACAACTACTAACTAACAACACCATTTACTCTTACATCTAATTCAAAATATAATTCCTACTATAACTACTAACCAACAACGCCATTTACTCTTACATCTATTTGAAAACAAAATACCTACTACAACTACTAACTAACAACACCATTTACTCTTACATCTAATGCTTGCAACTACCTATTACTACAAATACTCTTACTCTATGCTGAGCTCCCTCTCACTTTGGTTCGGGAGCTCAATGGCCTCCACCATCCCCTATTAGCCATCCCTTTCCACTCAAAAAGAAAGGTCTTCAAATTTTAATTACTCTACTTACTAATAACACCATTTACTCTTACATCTAATTCAATACCTTATACCTACTACAAATACTAACTAACAACACCATTTACTCTTACATTTAAATCGAAATATAATTCCTATTATAACTACTAACCAACAACGCCATTTACTCCTACATCTATTGGAAAACAAAATACCTACTACAACTACTAACTAACAACACCATTTACTCCTACATCTAATGCTTGTAACTACCTATTACTACAATTACTCTTACTCTATACTGAGCTCCCTCTCACTTTGGTTCGGGAGCTCAATGGCCTCCACCATCCCATATTAGCCATCCCTTTCCACTCAAAAAGAAAGGTCTTCAAATTTTAATTACTCTACTTACTAATAACACCATTTACTCTTACATCTAATTCAATACTTTATACCTACTATGACTACTAACCAACAATCCATTTACTCTTACATCAAATTCAATACCTTATACCTACTACAACTACTAACTAACAACACCATTTACTCTTACATCTAATTCAAAATATAATTCCTACTATAACTACTAACCAACAACGCCATTTACTCTTACATCTATTTGAAAACAAAATACCTACTACAACTACTAACTAACAACACCATTTACTCTTACATCTAATGCTTGCAACTACCTATTACTACAAATACTCTTACTCTATGCTGAGCTCCCTCTCACTTTGGTTCGGGAGCTCAATGGCCTCCACCATCCCCTATTAGCCATCCCTTTCCACTCAAAAAGAAAGGTCTTCAAATTTTAATTACTCTACTTACTAATAACACCATTTACTCTTACATCTAATTCAATACCTTATACCTACTACAAATACTAACTAACAACACCATTTACTCTTACATTTAAATCGAAATATAATTCCTATTATATCTACTAACCAACAACGCCATTTACTCCTACATCTATTGGAAAACAAAATACCTACTACAACTACTAACTAACAACACCATTTACTCCTACATCTAATGCTTGTAACTACCTATTACTACAATTACTCTTACTCTATACTGAGCTCCCTCTCACTTTGGTTCGGGAGCTCAATGGCCTCCACCATCCCCTATTAGCCATCCCTTTCCACTCAAAAAGAAAGGTCTTCAAATTTTAATTACTCTACTTACTAATAACACCATTTACTCTTACATCTAATTCAATACTTTATACCTACTATGACTACTAACCAACAATCCATTTACTCTTACATCAAATTCAATACCTTATACCTACTACAACTACTAACTAACAACACCATTTACTCTTACATCTAATTCAAAATATAATTCCTACTATAACTACTAACCAACAACGCCATTTACTCTTACATCTATTTGAAAACAAAATACCTACTACAACTACTAACTAACAACACCATTTACTCTTACATCTAATGCTTGCAACTACCTATTACTACAAATACTCTTACTCTATGCTGAGCTCCCTCTCACTTTGGTTCGGGAGCTCAATGGCCTCCACCATCCCCTATTAGCCATCCCTTTCCACTCAAAAAGAAAGGTCTTCAAATTTTAATTACTCTACTTACTAATAACACCATTTACTCTTACATCTAATTCAATACCTTATACCTACTACAAATACTAACTAACAACACCATTTACTCTTACATTTAAATCGAAATATAATTCCTATTATAACTACTAACCAACAACGCCATTTACTCCTACATCTATTGGAAAACAAAATACCTACTACAACTACTAACTAACAACACCATTTACTCCTACATCTAATGCTTGTAACTACCTATTACTACAATTACTCTTACTCTATACTGAGCTCCCTCTCACTTTGGTTCGGGAGCTCAATGGCCTCCACCATCCCCTATTAGCCATCCCTTTCCACTCAAAAAGAAAGGTCTTCAAATTTTAATTACTCTACTTACTAATAACACCATTTACTCTTACATCTAATTCAATACTTTATACCTACTATAACTACTAACCAACAATCCATTTACTCTTACATCAAATTCAATATCTTATACCTACTACAACTACTAACTAACAACACCATTTACTCTTACATCTAATTCAAAATATAATTCCTACTATAACTACTAACCAACAACGCCATTTACTCTTACATCTATTTGAAAACAAAATACCTACTACAACTACTAACTAACAACACCATTTACTCTTACATCTAATGCTTGCAACTACCTATTACTAAAAATACTCTTACTCTATGCTGAGCTCCCTCTCACTTTGGTTCGGGAGCTCAATGGCCTCCACCATCCCCTATTAGCCATCCCTTTCCACTCAAAAAGAAAGGTCTTCAAATTTTAATTACTCTACTTACTAATAACACCATTTACTCTTACATCTAATTCAATACTTATTACCTACTATAACTACTAACCAACAATCCATTTACTCTTACATCAAATTCAATACCTTATACCTACTACAACTACTAACTAATAACACCATTTACTCTTACATTTAAATCGAAATATAATTCCTACTATAACTACTAACCAACAACGCCATTTACTCTTACATCTATTTGAAAACAAAATACCTACTACAACTACTAACTAACAACACCATTTACTCTTACATCTAATGCTTGCAACTACCTATTACTACAAATACTCTTACTCTATGCTGAGCTCCCTCTCACTTTGGTTCGGGAGCTCAATGGCCTCCACCATCCCCTATTAGCCATCCCTTTCCACTCAAAAAGAAAGGTCTTCTAATTTTAATTACTCTACTTACTAATAACACCATTTACTCTTACATCTAATTCAATACTTATTACCTACTATAACTACTAACCAACAATCCATTTACTCTTACATCAAATTCAATACCTTATACCTACTACAACTACTAACTAATAACACCATTTACTCTTACATTTAAATCGAAATATAATTCCTACTATAACTACTAACCAACAACGCCATTTACTCTTACATCTATTTGAAAACAAAATACCTACTACAACTACTAACTAACAACACCATTTACTCTTACATCTAATGCTTGCAACTACCTATTACTACAAATACTCTTACTCTATACTGAGCTCCCTCTCACTTTGGTTCGGGAGCTCAATGGCCTCCACCATCCCCTATTAGCCATCCCTTTCCACTCAAAAAGAAAGGTTTTTAAATTCTAATTACTCTACTTACTAACAACACCATTTACTCTTACATCTAATTCAATACTTTATACCTACTATAACTACTAACCAACAATCCATTTACTCTTACATCAAATTCAATACCTTATACCTACTACAACTACTAACTAACAACACCATTTACTCTTAAATTTAAATCGAAATATAATTCCTACTATAACTACTAACCAACAACGCCATTTACTCTTACATCTATTTGAAAACAAAATACCTACTACAACTACTAACTAACAACACCATTTACTCTTACATCTAATGCTTGCAACTACCTATTACTACAAATACTCTTACTCTATGCTGAGCTCCCTCTCACTTTGGTTCGGGAGCTCAATGGCCTCCACCATCCCCTATTAGCCATCCCTTTCCACTCAAAAAGAAAGGTCTTCAAATTTTAATTACTCTACTTACTAATAACACCATTTACTCTTACATCTAATTCAATACTTATTACCTACTATAACTACTAACCAACAATCCATTTACTCTTACATCAAATTCAATACCTTATACCTACTACAACTACTAACTAACAACACCATTTACTCTTAAATTTAAATCGAAATATAATTCCTACTATAACTACTAACCAACAACGCCATTTACTCTTACATCTATTTGAAAACAAAATACCTACTACAACTACTAACTAACAACACCATTTACTCTTACATCTAATGCTTGCAACTACCTATTACTACAAATACTCTTACTCTATGCTGAGCTCCCTCTCACTTTGGTTCGGGAGCTCAATGGCCTCCACCATCCCCTATTAGCCATCCCTCTCCACTCAAAAAGAAAGGTCTTCAAATTTTAATTACTCTACTTACTAATAACACCATTTACTCTTACATCTAATTCAATACTTTATACCTACTACAACTACTAACTAACAACACCATTTACTCTTACATCTAATTGTATACGTTATACCTACTACAACTACTAACTAAGAACACCATTTATTCCTACATCTAATTCAGTACTTTAAACCTACTACGACTACTTACTAACAACACCATTTACTCTTACATCTAATTCAATACTTTGTACCTGCTACAACTACTAACTAACAACACCATTTACTCTTACATCTAATGCTTGTAACTACCTATTACTACAATTACTCTTACTCTATACTGAGTTCCCTCTCACTTTGGTTCGGGAGCTCAATGGCCTCCACCATCCCCTATTAGCCATCCCTTTCCACTCAAAAAGAAAGGTTTTTAAATTCTAATTACTCTACTTACTAATAACACCATTTACTCTTACATCTAATTCAATACTTTATACCTACTATAACTACTAACCAACAATCCATTTACTCTTACATCAAATTCAATACCTTATACCTACTACAACTACTAACTAACAACACCATTTACTCTTAAATTGAAATCGAAATATAATTCCTACTATAACTACTAACCAACAACGCCATTTACTCTTACATCTATTTGAAAACAAAATACCTACTACAACTACTAACTAACAACACCATTTACTCTTACATCTAATGCTTGCAACTACCTATTACTACAAATACTCTTACTCTATGCTGAGCTCCCTCTCACTTTGGTTCGGGAGCTCAATGGCCTCCACCATCCCCTATTAGCCATCCCTTTCCACTCAAAAAGAAAGGTCTTCAAATTTTAATTACTCTACTTACTAATAACACCATTTACTCTTACATCTAATTCAATACTTTATACCTACTATAACTACTAACCAACAATCCATTTACTCTTACATCAAATTCAATACCTTATACCTACTACAACTACTAACTAACAACACCATTTACTCTTACATCTAATTCAAAATATAATTCCTACTATAACTACTAACCAACAACGCCATTTACTCTTACATCTATTTGAAAACAAAATACCTACTACAACTACTAACTAACAACACCATTTACTCTTACATCTAATGCTTGCAACTACCTATTACTACAAATACTCTTACTCTATGCTGAGCTCCCTCTCACTTTGGTTCGGGAGCTCAATGGCCTCCACCATCCCCTATTAGCCATCCCTTTCCACTCAAAAAGAAAGGTCTTCAAATTTTAATTACTCTACTTACTAATAACACCATTTACTCTTACATCTAATTCAATACTTTATACCTACTATAACTACTAACCAACAATCCATTTACTCTTACATCAAATTCAATACCTTATACCTACTACAACTACTAACTAACAACACCATTTACTCTTACATCTAATTCAAAATATAATTCCTACTATAACTACTAACCAACAACGCCATTTACTCTTACATCTATTTGAAAACAAAATACCTACTACAACTACTAACTAACAACACCATTCACTCTTACATCTAATGCTTGCAACTACCTATTACTACAAATACTCTTACTCTATACTGAGCTCCCTCTCACTTTGGTTCGGGAGCTCAATGGCCTCCACCATCCCCTATTAGCCATCCCTTTCCACTCAAAAAGAAAGGTTTTTAAATTCTTATTGTTTCTACTAATTTTAGCTGTGAGAGTAAATTACAACACATCTCACAGCTTATTTTAAAAACAAATATTTTGATACCAACTATGATTACAAATAAAATATTATGTTTGAATCAAAACCAGTTTATTGTCGATTTCAAAAATTATAATTACAAATTCTCGCTGTAAGGGAGATAACAAAAGGGACGCGTCCGATAACCGAAATAGTTTTTCCCTTTCTATTATTATTACGCTTTTCGACACAAAATAATACCTGAAAACAATAAAAAAAACATTAGTATATGTACTAATACTATCCTAACATTATATTATTCCAAAGAATACCTACTATTTAATAAGGCATATTTTATAAAAGTAATTCATAATCAGTAAAAATAATAATCTTATGCTTCTGCAGCCTTTTTTTCGATATTTCTTTTAATTTTTATCAGATTACCAGATTACCTATATTAATTCTGAAAATACACCTACAAATCCATTATATTTTAACTGTTTCATTCTCTACAAAATGACATACTTTCTAAATATCCTCCTCCTTCCTTCCAATGGAATTTGAAATTCAAATTTTGAATCTGTTGTCGTTGTCATGGAGACGCCAAACATAACTGTCAAATATTGTAAATATTTTCTTTTTCTAATTATTTACGATTTTTAGCACCTTGAACTGAATTATTACCTGAAAGCAATGAAAAATATTAGTACTATTCTACAGAATACTAATTTTACATTAAAAGAATGCCTAAAATATATCTAATATCAACTACAATGAAATATAAATCTAATATTACCTGCAATCATTTCTTTTCTCTAATTCTTTTCATTTGTATCAGATTGCATCTGATTCTGAAAATACAAATAAAAAACCATTGAATATAAACTGTTTTATTCACAATTTAACAAAATGATAATGCACAATATTGTTCTCGCTTCAAATATCACTACACATTCTACAGTTCAACAGAATATTTATTAAAAAAAACACTAAACTTATATAATTCCGATACACACAATGCTAATTACAACATTTTCTATAACATTTTAATTTTTTCTCCATCAAATAAACAATTTTTAATGCATCGACTTTAAAACACACCCGCCTCGCACTTTAACACAATACAAACTGGCATTCTGACATAACGTTTGTCAATATATAAACTATGCTTGACGTAATCCTTCCTTCCAATGGAATTTGAAATTCAAATTTTGAATCTGTTGTCGTTGTCATGGAGACGCCAAACAGAACTGTCAAATATTGTAAATATTTTCTTTTTCTAATTATTTACGATTTTTAGCACCTTGAACTAAAATAATACCTGAAAGCAATAAAAAAATATTAGTACTATTCTACAGAATACTAATTTTACATTAAAAGAATGCCTAAAATATATCTAATATCAACTACAATGAAATATCAATCTAATATTACCTGCAATCATTTCTTTTCTCTAATTCTTTTCATTTGTATCAGATTGCATCTGATTCTGAAAATACAAATAAAAAACCATTGAATATAAACTGTTTTATTCACAATTTAACAAAATGATAATGCACAATATTGTTCTCGCTTCAAATATCACTACACATTCTACAGTTCAACAGAATATTTATTAAAAAAAACACTAAACTTATATAATTCCGATACACACAATGCTAATTACAACATTTTCTATAACATTTTAATTTTTTCTCCATCAAATAAACAATTTTTAATGCATCGACTTTAAAACACACCCGCCTCGCACTTTAACACAATACAAACTGGCATTCTGACATAACGTTTGTCAATATATAAACTATGCTTGACGTAATCCTTCCTTCCAATGGAATTTGAAATTCAAATTTTGAATCTGTTGTCGTTGTCATGGAGACGCCAAACAGAACTGTCAAATATTGTAAATATTTTCTTTTTCTAATTATTTACGATTTTTAGCACCTTGAACTAAAATAATACCTGAAAGCAATAAAAAAATATTAGTACTATTCTACAGAATACTAATTTTACATTAAAAGAATGCCTAAAATATATCTAATATCAACTACAATGAAATATCAATCTAATATTACCTGCAATCATTTCTTTTCTCTAATTC
Organism: Lysandra bellargus; assembly: GCA_905333045.1. NCBI lineage: Eukaryota > Metazoa > Arthropoda > Insecta > Lepidoptera > Lycaenidae > Lysandra > Lysandra bellargus. The sequence goes on along the minus strand of HG995319.1, from coordinate 12,423,552 downwards.
TTTTCATTTGTATCAGATTGCATCTGATTCTGAAAATACAAATAAAAAACCATTGAATATAAACTGTTTTATTCACAATTTAACAAAATGATAATGCACAATATTGTTCTCGCTTCAAATATCACTACACATTCTACAGTTCAACAGAATATTTATTAAAAAAACACTAAACTTATATAATTCCGATACACACAATGCTAATTACAACATTTTCTACAACATTTTAATTTTTTCTCCATCAAATAAACAATTTTTAATGCACCGACTTTAAAACACACCCGCCTCGCACTTTAACACAATACAAACTGGCATTCTGACATAACGTTTGTCAATATATAAACTATGCTTGACGTAATCCTTCCTTCCAATGGAATTTGAAATTCAAATTTTGAATCTGTTGTCGTTGTCATGGAGACGCCAAACATAACTGTCAAATATTGTAAATATTTTCTTTTTCTAATTATTTACGATTTTTAGCGCCTTGAACTGAAATAATACTTGAAAACAGTAAAAAATATGAGTTATATTCTACAGAATGCTAATTTGACATTTAAAGAATGCCTAAAATATATCTAATATCAACTACAATGAAATATCAATCTAATATTACCTGCAATCATTTCTTTTCTCTAATTCTTTTCATTTTTATCAGATTGCATCTGATTCTGAAAATACAAATAAAAAACCATTGAATTTAAACTGTTTTATTCACAATTTAACAAAATGATAATGTACGCACAATATTGTTCTCGCTTCAAATATCACATCACATTCTACAGTTCAACAGAATATTTATTAAAAAAACACTAAAATTATATAATTCCGATACACACAATACTAATTACAACATTTTCTATAACATTTTAATTTTTTCTCCATCAAATAAACAATTTTTAATGCACCGACTTTAAAACACACTCGCCTCGCACTTTGACACAATACAAACTGGCATTCTGACATAACGTTTGTCAATATATAAACTATGCTTGACGTAATCCTTCCTTCCAATGGAATTTGAAATTCAAATTTTGAATCTGTTGTCGTTGTCATGGAGACGCCAAACATAACTGTCAAATATTGTAAATATTTTCTTTTTCTAATTATTTACGATTTTTAGCGCCTTGAACTGAAATAATACCTGAAAACAGTAAAAAATATGAGTTATATTCTACAGAATGCTAATTTGACATTTAAAGAATGCCTAAAATATATCTAATATCAACTACAATTAAATATCGATCAAATATTACCTGCAATGCCTGCAATAATTTCTTTTCTCTAATTCTTTTCATTTTTATCAGATTGCATCTGATTCTGAAAATACAAATAAAAAACCATTGAATTTAAACTGTTTTATTCACAATGATAATGCACAATGCACATTGTTCTCGCTTCAAATATCACTACACATTCTACAGTACAACAGAATATTTATTAAAAAAAACACTAAAATTATATAATTCCGATACACACAATACTAATTACAACATTTTCTATAACATTTTAATATTAACTACAATTAAATACCGATCTAATATTACCTGCAATGCCTGCAATCATTTCTTTTCTCTAATTCTTTTCATTTTTATCAGATTGCATCTGATTCTGAAAATACAAATAAAAAACCATTGACTTTAAACTGTTTTATTCACAATTTAACAAAATGATAATGCACAATATTGTTCTCGCTTCAAATATCACTACACATTCTACAGTACAACAGAATATTTATTAAAAAAACACTAAAATTATATAATTCCGATACACACAATACTAATTACAACATTTTCTATAACATTTTAATTTTTTCTACATCAAATAAACAATTTTTAATGCACCGACTTCAAAACACACCCGCCTCGCACTTTGACACAATACAAACTGGCATTCTGACATAACGTTTGTCAATATATAAACTATGCTTGACGTAATTCTTCCTTCCAATGGAATTTGAAATTCAAAATTTGAATCTGTTGTCGTTGTCATGGAGACGCCAAACATAACTGTCAAATATTGTAAATATTTTCTTTTTCTAATTATTTACGATTTTTAGCACCTTGAACTGAATTATTACCTGAAAGCAATGAAAAAATATTAGTACTATTCTACAGAATACTAATTTTACATTAAAAGAATGCCTAAAATATATCTAATATCAACTACAATGAAATATCAATCTAATATTACCTGCGATCATTTCTTTTCTCTAATTCTTTCATTTGTATCAGATTGCATCTGATTCTGAAAATACAAATAAAAAACCATTGAATTTAAACTGTTTTATTCACAATTTAACAAAATGATAATGTACGCACAATATTGTTCTCGCTTCAAATATCACATCACATTCTACAGTTCAACAGAATATTTATTAAAAAAACACTAAAATTATATAATTCCGATACACACAATACTAATTACAACATTTTCTATAACATTTTAATTTTTTCTCCATCAAATAAACAATTTTTAATGCACCGACTTTAAAACACACCCGCCTCGCACTTTGACACAATACAAACTGGCATTCTGACATAACGTTTGTCAATATATAAACTATGCTTGACGTAATCCTTCCTTCCAATGAAATTTGAAATTCAAATTTTGAATCTGTTGTCGTTGTCATGGAGACGCCGAACCATAGAGAAACGCTAAACATGTAGTACCTACCTACAGGCTACTCGTCAAATATGTACTTATTGATAATATTACTTTCCCTACCCTGTAGGACTCGGCGAAACATGGCGATAGCGGTCATTGACTTCCTGTCAAAAACTTTGTCATTTTCTATGCATAGCCGCGATTGATAACATCATTAACATCTGACACGTCTTCATTGTCAATCGCGGCTTATAAAGAAAATGACAAGTTTTTGACAGGGAGTCAATGACCTACCGCCATGTTTCGCCGAGCGAATTTTAGCACCTTGAACCAACCTTGAACTGAAATAATAATATTATAATAAACAATATATTACCTAAAAACTAAAAAAAAAAACATTATCTACTTAATACCTATAATTCTACAGCTGTTAGAGATCTAATTTCGCATTATTAGAAATTAGAATCACAATAGACATAACTACCTGTCTACTCTGTTAGAATGCCCAAAATTATTCCATGTATCCATATGTATCCATATGTATCTAATCATTTCTGGCCATTGATTATTTTGATTTTTATCAGATTACTTACCCCTGATTCTGAAAATATACAAATAAGAAACCAAAACCATTGAATTTTAACTGCATTATTCATAACTAGTTTTTTCCCGCAGCTTCGCTCGCGTTAATAAGTATTATTAAATAATATAATATTTCATCCCCTATTTTATCCCCTTGGGGGTTGAATTTATCAAAATCCTTTCTTAGCGGATGCCTACGTCATAACATCTACCTGCATGCCAAAGGGGCACGAAGATTTTGGCCGACCCACTTGTCCGCCATTTTGATTTTTTTTTTAATCGCGTTCACGAATAATTCTTTGAAAAATGGATAGCTAACATCAATACAAACAAAAAATAATCTTGGACAAAACCGCGTAAAGTGTCACATTTCGAATATATGAGCTGCCAAAGTCTTACCATTGGATTAAATATTTTAGATCCCACCAAAACATAAAATGTAAAAGGAGCCAAGCAAAATATTACATAGATAATTAATACTTCTGTCGTAAAAAGTTTTCAAATCGCATTCAAGCCAAGCCTTCAACTTATTTTGTAATTTAAATCAACATGCAGTAAATGTATCAATAGATTTCTTTATTTTATAATTATTATAGTGGCTTGGCAATGAGCATATGAGAAACAAAACACATAAAATTGCATATTTGGAGGAATTCATACTTACACAGACGGCAAGCGTAAAGTGTTTTAGAATGTAACGAGTAACGACGCATGTGGCCGATGGTACCCAATAAATCGCTGTCATATTAAAATAACTCGCGGATTATTTCTCTAGTGCTCATTGCCAAGCCACTATAATAATTATAAAATAAAGAAATCTATTGATACATTTATTATATGTTGATTTAAATTACAAAATAAACTTTTTACGACAGAAGTATTAAATAGCTTTGTAATATTTTGCTTGGCTCCTATTACATTTTATGTTTTGGTGGGATTTCATTTCTTTTTTGAAGGTTTTTTTCCCTTTCTTTTCAGGTCACGTTATAAATTTTCTGTACTTAGCTTAGCACCCATTCTCTATCTTATTTATATTTTTTCTTTGAGTCTTCGTTAGTTCTATAGGTGGAAAACGTAACGTTAACATTTCTGAGTTCTGAGTCGATTATTATATTCATAATATAATTGATTTTAAGCTTTAATACTTGAAGGTGATAATTTTAGCAATAACATTGAATACATAGCAGCACCGATGTAAGCATACCTTATTTTATGTGATAACTTAAAACTCCCATAATACATCAAGTGAGTAAGGGAGTGTATATCGCAGTACTTACTGATTAAATTTACATAATATTTTAATCGAATTTAATTATTGTTTCATTTTAACGTTGTTAATACTATTTTTCATTTCATTAAGTACATAACTAACTTAAAGCCTTTTGTTCGTAAAACAAATATGCAGTCGAGACTCATACTGTTCTTGCAAAGTTATAAACATAAAAATATTTTCTTTTATATAATAAAGTATTATATTATTATTATTAAGTATATACCCTGTAATTGATAAGTCATCGCTGTCTGTCCGTCGTCTACCAGGCTGGATTACGAGAACCGCAATAGCTAGATAGGTAAAATTTTCACATAATATTATGTATTTCTTGTATCGTTATAAAAGCTAATAGTCCAATTAAAATACATACAACAAACTTGATTTTTTACCTTTTTAACCGACTTCCAAAAAACGAGGAGGTTATATGTTCGGCTGTGGATATTTTTTATTTTTTTATTTTTGTATGTTCAACGATTACTCCGCCGTTTGTGAACCGATTTTCGAAATTTTTGTTGTGTTGTATTAGGTTTCACTCTAATTTGGTATCATGTTCACAAAAGTGGTGACCTGATGATGTGATCCATGAGTAATCGAGGGAACTCGTCGAAATTTATATGGAAACATATGGTGATTTTGGTTTTATGAGAAGTATCCTAAGCATATGCTACCAAAACGCAAGATTTTGCACCGAGGTATACTATGGTTCCGAAGCTACTAAGAGAACTCTGGATTCCTTATAGATACAAGTTTGGGAGTTTAGGCGCTGTTTTAAGAACTGAAAGCATATGCTACTATGCAAATTACATTCATCATCATCATCATTACCATGTCAGGGTCACCAATGTCACCAAATTCAACCTTATCTCCAGAGCATAAGGCACACATTTGACATTACTTCTAAGAAGTTAAAGCTGCTTCGATAATGTAACATTCTGTCTCACTTCGCCGAGATATTCTGGAAAACAACCTAATTTCAACCTTTTGCATTGCGTTTAGCGTTCATAATACAATAACACTCTCTGCAGTCTCACTTCAATCTGCAACTATTTCTGTACTCGATCTTCATAATTTTGAAGTCGGTGCCAGTTCCAAAAGTTTCAAATATTCTGTCAGAGAACAGAAGATTCATCTGGTACCGACTTCAAAATGATGAAGATTGAGTAGGTACAGAAATAGTTGAGTTTTAGCCGAATTCGGAAAAAGGTACTATTAGATAGGAATAATTATTTAATACTTTTTAGTTCATATTATAAGGATGTTATTATTGTTTTACCTCGGAAGTCGGTTTTAATTTTTTGTTAAAAATAATAATTTGCTCTATATACATAATGGTAACAGTAAGATTTTTAAAATTTCAGAAAATACTCAATAGTATTTTAACTTTAATAATTATTAATAAAAATTAAGTGACCTTATTTAAGGATCTAATTTGAGGGGGGCTCCCATACAAATTTACGGTACGGAACCCTATGTACGCGAGTCCGACTCGAACTTGGCCGGTTACATAATTTTTCCTTTCATTGCGAATAAAGACCTATCCGGGTACCAAATTTCAAGGTTCTAAGTCTGCTAGAAGTACCTTAGAATTTTGATGATCTGTCAGTCAGTGACAAAATGTAGTATCTTTGACCATCCGTAACTACTAAACTATTTATCGAAATTTCATATAATTTGGAGGTTCAGCTAGTTTTAATACTTGCTTCTAGTGACCGAATTTATAAATCCCTAGCTTTGTTAACATCGAAGATAAAGGGGGTGTGAAATAGCCGCGAACCGCTTCGAGAAAAGTATGGTACGGCCGTGCCTTTGCTAAAAAGCTTGGCTGGGCACTGCCGTGCCCCCAGATATTGCAACTCTAACTCTAAGGCATGCTTAAACCAAGTGGTTTCTCTTCTATGAAACAGTAGCCACTCTATAACACACCGTCACGTGATGACAAAGTGCAATCTAGTTTAAACAATAATTTTTATCAACTACATACCCAATGAGAAACTCGCGACGGCGTGTTACAGAGTGGCTACTGTTTCATAGACGAGAAATCACTTGGAATAACCATGCCTTAGAGTTGCAATATCTTAAATATTTATTTCCAATGGTAAAACTTTGGCAGCTCATATCTTCGAAATATGACACTTTACGCGGTTTTGTCACAGATTATTTTTTGTTTGTATTGATGTGAGCTATCTATTTTCCAAAGAATTATTCGTGAACGCGATTAAAAAAAAAACAAAATGGCGGACATGTTGGTCAGCCAGGCTCCATACAAAAATTTTCATACCCCTTTCAGCCCGATCCGTCCAGTGGTTTGGGCTGTGCGTTGATAGATCACTATGTCAGTCAGTCAGTCACCTTTGAGTTATATATAATATAATATTATATATTTAGATACTCAAAATATATGTATAACACTTATATATATTTTGAGTGTTTAAAAACCATTTGAATACCGTTATTACATTACATCCCCTTATTTCGGGCTTCAGAAAAGGTATAGGTGTGGTATAGGTCTACCAGAATCTGATGGCAATTTTTGACAGCAAATTTCCAAAAAATATCCTAAATCATTGGATAAAGTTTTATATTTGCCATATATTTGCATGTTTAATACACAGATTAGCTGCTAAAAGAAAAGGATCAAAATGTTTTATTACAATTACCCCGGTATTGCTAGAGACTACAGTCAATTTATTTTCTCACTTTTTGCCATCAGATTCAGGTAGGTACACCTGTAATTTTAAAGACTCTTCTAAAATCTAAAGGAATTTCATGCAGGCTGTAGGTACATTACTCCCGCATGGAAATCCTCGCCAATCGAAAACACCGGAAACGGAGCGTGCGAAGTGGGTTGGGGGGGGGGGGGGGTAAGGAAAGCGATCTCTGCGCTTGTCGCGGCAAAAATATGCAACGAAAAGGGCGCAGTCTAGGCGCAGTAGTCAAACTTGTCAATCTTTATTGTTTTTGTATCGTAGACTACAAAAATGGCAGCAGAATTATATGTTTTTCCTGGTTTTTCCTAAATCCACCTGGAAATTAGATCAGATAATATAATGTATACATAGCTGCATAGATAGATAGCTGCTTTAAAAAGGAAAAAGTAAATCATTCGATAAAACAAAAAGAGACGGGTTGCACTTACATCTCAATGGTTGCACTCTGGGAGTGCCGGCAGAAGTGAAAACTTGATTATTATCGTTGTGCATTATTTTTTTATGAAAAACGATTTTAAAAAAATCGATTTTTTAATTAATCGAAACCCTTACAAGCGATTAAATTTTTAACCCATTTTTTATAGTGATGGGCCGAATGTGGTTTGAACCGAATACGAACTTCGGCCGAACATTCGGTAAAAATGAAAAATTCGGCCGAAGTTCGGCCAAACTTCGGTTCAATTTCGCCGCGCTCTTTCGTGTTGTTACTTGTTTACGCACTTGCTGCAAATATTGCTAGATGTACCCCGCCCGCACTCCGTTCTTCCCCGCGGAGCCGTTAGCCAGCTAGTCATCTATACATATAATAAAACTGTAGAAATGAGAATTCTGTACATTAGAGATATTCAAAAAATAATAAGCGGGGGGTGTCACTACATCGCTATAGAAGCTAAAAATGTGGTTAGTTTTTTTGTCTGTCTGTCTGTCTGTATGTTTGTTCCACTATCACACGAAAACTACTGATCCGATTTGAATGCGGTTTTCGCACATATGTTTGTCTTCTTCCAACTTAACATCTGGTGAATAAAAAAATATCCCCCCACCCCTCTAAGGGGACCAAAGAGGGGTCAGATTTTGTATGAAACTTTTTTCTTGGACTTACTTCATATTATTAACTGTTTTTCCAACTTAACATCTGGTGTATACAAATTTTCCCCCTACCCCTCTTAGAGGATAAAAGAGGGGGTAAGATTTTGTATCAACTGATGATGCAGAAATACTTTAAATAGCAAAACAACATTTGCCGGGACATCTAGTTAATTGTAAAGTAAAAGTAAGTCAATTTTTTTTTATTTTTTTTTTTTTGATTAAGAAAGAGAGATTTCTTAGACTTGTTGAGAAGGGCAGTAAAATTTTGTTTTTTGATTGAGTAAGAAAGATTTTTAAGGCTGGTTTGGTTAGTAATAACTAAGAAGAGCGGTTTAATTTTGTGTTTTGTTTGCTTAAGTAACCAAAAATGTTTGAGACTGGTCGTTAAAAAGATCAATTTAAGTTTTGTTGTTTATCACGTATGATTACTTGTTCTAATTCAAATAAATAAATGACTATGAATGAGTATTGAGTATATAAGTTCTTGTATCAGACTTATGTTATTTCACTGTTACTACAGATAAGTATGTTTTTTTTAATTAATTTCTATGATATTAATGATAGTGCAAGTATATTTAGTGCCGAATGTTCGGCATTTTAACCGAAATTCGGCCGAATGACGAAGTTCGGTTCAAGCTGCCGAAGTTAAACCGAATGTAAAACGAATTTCGGCCCACCCCTAATTTTTTATGAAAATCGATTTTAAAAAAATTGATTTTTTTAATTAATCGAAACCACTGACCTCTATTATACAAGTAGGTACGCTGTATAATGGAGATCAGTGATCGAAACCCTTACAATTTTATTTAACCCATTTTTTATGAAAATCGTTTTTTAAAAAATCGATTTTTTTTAATTAATCGAAACCCTTATAATCGATTAAATTTCTAACCCATTGTTTGTGAAAATCGAGTTTTAAAAAATCGATTTTTTTAATTAATCGAAACCCTTAAAATCGATCAAAAATATCGACAATCAAAAAAAAAACAATCCATTGTTCGATTAATCGATTTAGAATTTAGATGTTACAACACTACTCTCCAACCGTCTTACGGTTTTTCGATTAGCAGAATCTGATATTGAGTACCTATCTACTATCTACTATCAAGAAGAAACCGCAAGGACTTTAAATGATATTGCTCGAGAGTAAGAATCCATATGGAAAGTGTAATAAAATAAATAATAATGCAAAGACTCAGAAACGTGAAGAATGTTTACAGTTTTATAAAGTTCAATCTTCTTCAAGAGTATTAATAATATTGTAAAAATAAATAAAAAAAAGATTTTTAAAAACATTCCCGACTATAATTAATTTCAACTAAAATGTAACTCTACTGGGGTAGTGTGAACTCTGGACCCCTCTGAAGGCCAATAATTGAACAGTGCATGTTAGTGCACCTACGCGTCAGCATATTGTGTGTGCTGTGAGCCTTACTTCAATAGACCGTATTGTACCTATTTTCAGTTTTCACTCGCGCCTACTAGTATGCCAGCAACCCGTTTATAAAAGCAGCAGACAACGCTCCGGCAACGGTCTTACAGCACCACTTTCTGTTTTTTTTTTTTTATTAAATAAAGCAAACGAGCAAACGGGTCACCTGATGATAAGCAACTACCTTTCTAAGTAGGTATGCCTATGCCGATATGGTATTGTATTTTAAAATTAAATACGGTGTTAAATTTACGACTTCATAATTCAGTGTTTCCCAAACTTGTCGGGACCGCGACCTATTTACAAGATAGTTTGAAGTTCGCGGCCCACCTTGTGCCATGAAGACAAATAATCGGCCAAGTGCGAGTCGAACTCGCTCACGAAGGGTTCCGTACCACTACAGAGCAAAAATGGGCAAAAAATTTTATTTTTTGTATGGGAGCCCCCCTTACTTAATTTATTTAAATTTTATTATTATTAAAGTACAAATACAACAAAGTTTTTGTGAACATTTCAATTGCCTATGTGCTGCCGCTATTGATTAAGAGCAAAAAATAGCAAAAAAATCACGTTTGTTGTATAGGACCCCCCCTTAAATAGTTAATTTATTTTGTTTTTAGTAAGTATTTGTTGTTATAGCGCCAACAGATATACACAATCTGTGAAAATTTCGGAAGGCTAGCTGTAGCGGTTCTTGAGTTACAGCCTGGTGACAGACAGACGGACAGACATCGAAGTCTTAGTAATAGGGTCCCGTTTTCACCCTTTGGGTACGGAACCCTAAAAAACAGCGGTGTGTTGCTGCCGCAGCATTTACATGTTGATTCTTATCGTAGTTCACACCTCACCACCATACCATCATCGTCAGCCTACTGACGTTCACTGCTGGACTTGGGCCTTTTCTAAAGCTCGTCACCACACCCATTTCAATTCAGAAACGTACGTAAGTACGATAATATTTGTCCCATAGTTTCAGGGCCCACCCAAAATCTATCCGCGACCCACCAGTGGGTCGCGACCCACACATTGGGAAATACCGTCATAATTCATTAAATATAGCCAAGTTATCATTAAAAATTGGTATCTAGCAACAGTAATTTAGACTCTGAGACAACCTTGTAATAAAGCGAAGATGCAAAGATAATAATTTATTAATATGTATTTTTTCCCGTTTTTTCTAGTATTTCAATCTCAGTTTCTTCTTTCACCACACTGACCTCCATTATACAAATGTTTAATAAAGATCAGTGTTTCACCACCACTTTTGTCACCTTTCGAGCGCCATCTATCGATTTGAAACACAATGAAAAATTAAGTAATTTTAACTGATTATATAATATTTGATATTATTACAAATATATTATACTTGCGTGCAAAAAAATCGACCCACCTCTCTGTTTATGATTCAGACGGCAATAACTCAAAAAATATAATTAGTATTAAATAACTTTAAGTGTCCTTGGAAGGTAGTTTATTAAGGATTTAATTAATGCTATGAATATTGTAACTTTATTTACTTAACACTTTAGGCATAAAACAAAAAACAGTGAGATTTCAATAACCTTTTAATAGACAATTAATGACAATTTACTAGTAAAAACAGGTCCAAATGGGTTTCAATAGCTCGTATTGTCACCCCTTGCTCTAATTGTGGACTCCATCCGGTTTTTCATTGACCTTATCAAAGTTATGACGAACTCCTGAGGGATACCATCCCACTCTTCCTGTATAGCCATCCGGAGGTCCTGAAGTGTTTCTGCGGCTGGAATCCTGGCCCTGACGTCAGTTGAGTTCGTCGTGCATGCCGATCCCGCAAGGACGTTGACACAATAAAACGGTCATCTCGTTTAGATGTAGCCCGATGTCTGCCTGAACCTGGTCGCCTGGTAAAGTTTCCAGTCTCTAGAAATCTTCGGTAATCTAGAAACCAATGAAAATCAAAACAACACAGAAACAAGAAGATTTGACTAATTTCACTTACATAACAAAACCGTTGAAATAACGAAAAAAAGTGAGTAACGAGGATACTTTAGAGTTTTACGTTTGTAGCCATGCTCTTTGCTGTCAAAAATGTAGGGTATATGTACACATACCTCAACATATTGTTACGTGCTAGGGTTCGAGGATTCGGAGAGAAAGACCTGGTGACTCTCTTGAAGACTTTATTCACAAACACTAGCTCACACAAATCACTAAGTCCAAACACTAAGCACTAGATCCAAATCACTGAGCACTATCACTGTCCTAGGTCGTAGCCGAGTCGTTAGTTCACTATCACAATCACTCACTATTGATCACTTGTCTCACTTTGAAGTCGCCTTGATGATCGCTCGGATCGAACTGAACTGCCGGCTGGACTGTCTTCGACTATTTATACGGGCCGGATCGAATCTCAGAAAATTCCGGAACATCCCAGAATAAACCCGATATGCGTAAACAAGTATAAGATATTTCTATAAATTACTCGTAGGTACACCTAGCGCCATCTAGTATCGAGTAGGGGATTTATGTTGCCTGTGTTCCCTTGGTAAGTTTCACTGCTTCGACGCTAGATGGCTCTGTGTGTCCGTAACACTACTCCCCTCTTAGAGATGCTCGTCCCGAGCATCGTTGTTACTGCCCTGGTAACGCGCCACGTTGTCCTTACAACTCCTAGTCTGCGGTCCCTTCACATCAGCGCAAGAAATACATTCGTGGCACCAATTCTGCACATCATCACGCCAATGCAACCAGAAAAATCGTTCTCGCACTTTCCTTAGCATCCTCTTGACACCTAGATGACTCCCTGATACACCCTCATGTATCTCGCGGAGAACATCTGGTACTCTCGCCCTTGGGACAATTATCTGAAAATAGAACTCTCTACCGTTAGCCCATTTCCGTTAGAGTATTCCGTTTTGAAGTATCAGACTGTCCCATTGCTCCCAGTACGCCTTAGTGACAGCGCCAGTGGGTGCAACCTCACTCCAGATTGGTTTTACGTCACCGCGATTCTTCCATGTGATGATGTGCCGAAGGTCGTCATCTTTTTCTTGAGCTTTCCTCATAGCATCATTTTCCAAGAGACCCAAAGTATTTGTCTTTGTTTTTCCGCTCCGTGCCTGGGAGGTAACGGTTATCGGGGCTCTCTCCACGTTGTCCAATACTCGCCACCTAGTCCTGGATTCTATTCGTTTCCCCTTGTCCCGGGCAGGGGACGAAACTGCTTGCTTCCTCAGCTCCTCTATTTGTTCCTCGATCCTTTCCATCCTGGCCATCTGGGTCTTCTTCTGCGGGCAGTTGAGCTGAAGGTGGCCCCTCTCACCGCACTTATAGCACATGGCTTCGAATCTTTTCCTTGCAGGAGCCTTAACCTCCCTGACTTCCACAGCGACCTCGCGGATATTATGGGTCTGCCGTATGCCACGACGAACAGCCTCGACTTCCAAAGCATGCGCCAATGCTCCCTGTAGCGAGGTGTGGTGACCTAGCCTTACTGCAGCTCTGACTTCTAGGTCCCTGATTCCGTCGACAAATCCTTGAACAATATTTGTGTCGACCATCTTGGTGTCAGCTCCTGGGTATGCCTTCCTGACGAGTTTTTCAATTTCCAGCGCCCATTGCTGAAGCCCTTCTTCTGAGCGCTGGACTCTGTCACGCAGTTGGGCACGGAACACGTGCTCCAAGTGTCGCTCCCCGTATCTGGATTCCAGTGCCTCCATCAGGTCTTGGAACCCATTTCCCGTATGAGGCAGTGCCTCCAGGACCGACAAAGCTTGCCCTCTGAGTGCAACAGTAAGAGCGGTCAGGCATTGCTCCTCCGTCCATCCGTTTGCGGTAGCAACAGTCTGAAATTGCCGACGATAAGCGTTCCAAGAAGAAGTGCCATCGTACGACGGCACCTTGACTCTTGGCCCTTGCGTCACTCCAGTGGCTCCACTAGACACCGTAACTCCCGTAGTTTCAAGGCGCATTACTCTCTTCCGCAGTTCAGTGAATCCGGTTTTCAAATTTTCCACAACCGATTCTAACCCGGTAACTCGTTCATTCATTACGTCGACCTCTTTCCGAAGCTTAGTCACCGTGTCACTGACATCCTTTATGGCCAGAAGCGCTTTCTCTTGAAGGTCCTTTTGTTGCTCTTGAGACTCCTGCAAAGCGCCGAGCTTGCGTTCTTGTAACTCTTGCAAAGCGCCGAGCTTGCGATCATATGCCTCTTGTGACTCTTGCAACGCGCCGAGCTTGCGGTCTTGGGCATCTTGCAAAGCCTGAATTAACTTAATTATGCTTTCCAATTGAGGAGCCATTTGAGGGGCCGTAGAAACTACGGGCGATGCCTGGTGGCTGGAGCCAGTAGACGGAGCCCGGTGGGCGGGGCCAGTGAGCGTGGCCTGAGTAGTCTGGTGGGCGTGGCCAGTGGGCGGGTCCCGGTGGGCGGAGCCAGTGGGCGGGGCCTGTCCCTCAGTGGGCGGAGCTTGGTCCCCAGTGGATGTGGCCTCCGCAGCCCGTTGCGCCCTTGTTCTGACATTTCCCTCGAAGTCCTCTCTCGGAGTCAATGGCATCTTCCAAATCCCACTTCTGACACCAGTTGTTACGTGCTAGGGTTCGAGGATTCGGAGAGAAAGACCTGGTGACTCTCTTGAAGACTTTATTCACAAACACTAGCTCACACAAATCACTAAGTCCAAACACTAAGCACTAGATCCAAATCACTGAGCACTATCACTGTCCTAGGTCGTAGCCGAGTCGTTAGTTCACTATCACAATCACTCACTATTGATCACTTGTCTCACTTTGAAGTCGCCTTGATGATCGCTCGGATCGAACTGAACTGCCGGCTGGACTGTCTTCGACTATTTATACGGGCCGGATCGAATCTCAGAAAATTCCGGAACATCCCAGAATAAACCCGATATGCGTAAACAAGTATAAGATATTTCTATAAATTACTCGTAGGTACACCTAGCGCCATCTAGTATCGAGTAGGGGATTTATGTTGCCTGTGTTCCCTTGGTAAGTTTCACTGCTTCGACGCTAGATGGCTCTGTGTGTCCGTAACACTATCTACCCACATTATTATAAAAAAATTAATAACGAATAACTATTATTTTTAAGGATACAGGGAATTGAACACAAACGGGCGGGGTGGGCCGGTTTTTTTGCACGCAAGTGTATTTAGGAAGATCCTATATTATTGGAACGAAGTTCCTTATCGCGCGTTGCGAAAGGGGGCTAGACCGAAAAAGTTGTAATGACTAATGACAGTTTTTTATTAGTACCTGCATGGTAGGGGCAGAGGGCGTTGATAGTATTCCTGTGCGTCAACTAGATGGCGTTTTTTGAGTATAATAATATATAATATTATGTATTTATCAGAGACAAGCCATGTATTATGTACAGATTTTTTGAACATAAGAAATAACTTCGTTCCATTCGGGTGTCCCTCGACACCTCTCAAGTTTTTTCATAATTTTAATATTATTTACTCTAAGTACGTGGATATTATATTACAAATTGTTTCATAACCCATCAATCCCCAAGCGGCACCCGGCTGCCGCATACGGCATAACAATTGAAAATCTGTTGTGTCGGCTATTCCCACGATCGAGGTACATTGGGTTATATATTATAACTAGCGACCCGCCCCAGCGTAGCACGGGTATAAAATATATAGTCACTGAAAAAATGATCAAAATCGATAGCCTACCTTCGCGTGGTCTATTTCTTATATGTGCCAAATAACATAAAAATTGCTCCAGTAGTTCGCGAGATAAGCCCTTTCATTTGAAAAAAACGGGGGAAATTATTTAATTTCCCCCGTTTTTTCCACATTCTCCTATTAGTCTTAGCGTGATAAAATATAGCCTCAATAAATAGGATATCTAACACTGAAAGAATTTTTCAAATCGGACCAGTAGTTCCTGAGATTAGCACGTTCAAATAAGCCATTTCAAATAATTTATCCCGTTTTTTCCACACTTTCCTCTATTTCTTCGCTGCTATTAGTCTTAGCGTAATAAAGTATAGCCTATAACCTTTCTCAATAAATAGGCTATTTAACACTGAAATAATTTTTCAAATCGGACCAGTAGTTCCTGAGATTAGCGCGTTCAAATAAGCCCTTTAAAATAATTTCCCCCCCGTTTTTTCCACACCTTCTTCTATTTCTTCGCTCCTATTAATCTTAACGTAACAAAATATAGCCCATATAAGCCTTCCTCAATAAATGGGCTATCTAACACTGAAAGAATTTTTCAAATCGGACCAGTAGTTCCTGAGATTAGCGCGTTCAAGTTAGCCCTTTCAAATAATTCTCCCCGTTTTTCCACATTTTCCTCTATTTCTTCGCTCCTATTAGTCTGAGCGTGATAAAACATAGCCTATAACTAGTGTTGCCAGGTCCGATTTGTTTTCAGTCGGGACATGAGGTCAAGAAAATCGGGATTTAGGGTTGCAGATCGGGACAAACAAAAAAACAAGGTGTTTTTAAATTAGGGTTTAATTTATTGCATTCTATATTAATAGTGCAAGTTTAGTTTTATATTATCTATATCAAATATGTCTTTATTCTAAAACAAGTAGTCAGTCTTGCTTGCTGTACTAGTGAAAATTAAAAAATAAAGTCGTAATTAAATTGTACTTAAAGTATTTATATTATTTTTTATTAAAATTATATTTTTCATTGGACTTTGCCGCCTTTAAAATTGCCTTGTTTTTTAAAGCATATTTATAAAATTCATTACAAGTCATACTGAAGTTAGTTTTTATTTGAATTTCTGCTTTCACATGCTCCAGTGTCAAACGGTTTCGCCTCTCAGACCAAATTAAATTGACTTGGGAAAACGCCCTTTCTGTTGTCGCGTTTGACACTGGAATTGAAGTCATAAAAGAGAAAATTTTTGATTTATTAAATCTTGATTATCTTTAAAAATGTTGTGCCATTTTTGTAGCGGCGTTAAGTCTTTGTTTTGCACAGCTGCTGTCACTAATTCTTTGATTTTACATACTTCTTCATAAAGTTGGTCCATGTTGAAAAACATATTAATTTTTAGATTTTCAATAATGTTAACCATTGACGTGTAAGTAAATGAATCATCTTGGAGAGAAAATGGTTTAAATAAGTCCAATCTGCTATCCTTGAAGTTATACTTAGTTTCAATGTAATGAAGAACATATTTCTACCACGCACAACAGTCTTTTTTTATTTTAGTCGCTTTATCAGCAGGCAACTTTTTAATCAAGTTACTGCACGTAAATCCCATAAATTCGTCTTCAATTCTCTGCCTCAATTTTTTACTAACTTCAAGCATTATTTTGTGACCTTCAAAACACTGCAATGTTTCGTTTTCAAAACATATCACTGCATCCTGTTAAGACTTTCAGTGCATTTTGGTAAAATGCTAAACAAGGTTCTGTTTCATCAGAATTAAAAAAATTCCACAGCGCAGTGGGACATTCGTCTTCTCCCAATGACCTAAAATAATCTTTCAGGATATCGAAAGATTTAGTAGCACGTTCCAATGCAGGAAGAATTAGTGATAACAACCACCTTGTCTTCACATGTCGCAGGACAGGAGCAAATTCAGCTTCGTTTTTTTATGATTTTCTTTTTCACTTTTTGATTTATCGGGACATTTGGCGTCCCGATTAGGTATAAATCGGGACGCGTCCCCAGACCCTTGAAAATCGGGACGTCCCGCGCAAATCGGGACACCTGGCAACACTACCTATAACCATCCTTGATAACATATCTAACACTGAAAGAATCATCAAAATCTGTTGCGTAGTTTTAAAGATAAAAGGGAACAAAGGGACATGAGGGAAAAAAAGCGACTTTGATTTATAATAAGTATAGATTTTAACATGCTATCTGCTGCCAAGTGGTAAAACTAACTTTCTAAAATATTTTATTCAATAGTGGAAATAGAGAAAAATCACGCTCATGCTTGTTGTTGTCTATCCGGCATCGTATGTCAAGGCTTAGGAATCGCAATGTTCCGGCCATAAAGGTAATATAACTATTAGGTATATTAATTTTATGGTTCCGGCTCGATGTTTAAATGCGTTACAAATTCAGTAAGTTCTAATAATTCCTAATAGATGGCGCTGTTTGTTAACTACAACCTATAATAGGCTCTCCATGGCTACAACCAATACAACTTACATCAGGGGTTCCCAAACTTATTTTGTGTACTGCCCACTTTAAGAAAAAAAATTTTTGGCGCGCTTCTTTGTTTCACAGGTACTTTTAAATTAAAGCCTAAACACAACGCCCCCGTTTTTTTTCTGGGTCTCACACCGCCCCCCTTTAGGCCTTCAGCGCTCACTTTGGGAAAGGCTGGCCTACATGATACGTATCGCTTTAGTGGTAGGTAATAATATTATGATTTCGTTTTTATAAGAGGCGGTAAGGACCTTTTCAAAATAAGCTTCATTTTGGACTTCACGTGCCCCCGCTCGCACCTCCCCCCGCGTTATCCCCTCTCATACCCACCGCCGCGAGTGACCGTTCTACAACGATTTTAAATGAGATCAAAATATATTGTCTTTAAAAAATAATACCCAATTATTTTGGTTAAATGCACTCTCCTAATGATACCTAAGCCCTGGAAAAAATTTGGCAGGAAGGCTTGATTGCACCCTGTATGCATTTTCGTTCAAACCTTCACACATTAAATTACTGTCAAATAAGGTACTGACTGATGGCGTATGCATTTGGTATGAAACCAGTTCACTGACTCATAGGTTATTAATATTAAGTATATTAATTAATTTTTCCTAGCAGTTATTTATTTTTAACATACTCACTATTGTCATTAAATTTAAATACTTGTAAATGGCTATTTGTTTCTAACTTAGACGTTATTGAGATTTATTAAGCTGTAAGTTTTTCTGTACAAATAAAATAAAAAATAAATGTATATACCACATCCATACTAATATTATAAATGCGAAAGTGTGTCTGTCTGTCTGTCTATTACCTCTTCACACCGAAACCGCTGAACCGATTTGGCTGATTTCTGGTATGGAGATACTTTGAGTCCCGGGAAAGGACAGAGGATACTTTTATCCCGAAAAAATGTACGGTTCCCGCCCCATAAACTTTTGCACGGAGTTGCGGGAATCATCTAGTATTATATATAACATTCTTTTGTAGAAAATAATATGTTCAGTTTTGAACGACCCGTTTCTAATTTCGTTGCAATGTCAACCGACTGAAAAAATAGTATAGTTTTCACAGAGCCAGTACTGGCTGCCAATAAGACTGGCAGCCAGTATTGGCTTGGTATAATATGCCGCGTGTGAACAGTTTGGCCTGGCTTGAAAAACTATTCACACGTGGCTCTGCGAAAACTATACTTTAGGCGTGTTTCAATGAAATTCAATAGATTTTTGATGAATTTATTACAGTCCGAAAATCTTAGTGTCGCATACATAGCGGGACTTTTACATCTAAAATGGTGCAGCAATCCAAAAAACGACAATGTTTGAGCGACTAGTTTTGATACGTCGAATAACGTCCCTACGTACTCAGACACTAGTTGATTTGAGAAGGAAGAACTCGAGTCACAGGCCACACAATACAAAAACTCTTACGCACAGCACAGGACTTTTGCACACACAATTTAACGAACCTCTGTATTGTGCATTCGGCGAATCGGTTTGTGCCTGAGCCAATTACAAAATGTCTAAGATGTGAAAGCAATCTCACCATTACTAGATAACTGGGTAGGATACATAGTTACATCTAATTTAGGTATCATACGAAGATCTACTTATATCACATAGAGAAAATACAAGCGAAAACACCGACTAGATACCCCAGTGGTCACTTTGGAATTGCCTAATCTATACATTCAAATCTAGTGAAGAAATTCAAGCTAATAGACGACAACAATTATATAGGAATACATTCATTTTATATATTGAAAGTTAAAACGAATACCTATTTATGAAGAAAATACTGGAATGGAACCTCTTTACGAATTAAAAATAAAACAATCAGAAAACACAAAATACTGATTTGTAAAAGTAAGACTAGCATAGGGAGATCGAAGAATACAAATATAATTTAAAATTAACGTAACAGCAAGGGTAGATTCTTATCAGGACTCAAAGGGTCACTTAAAGTACTAAGAGTGGATGTTAAATTTTGTATAATAAGTTAAATCTAGTTTACATTTAGAATACACCTATGTAAGCTTATGCTGCTATATTTTTGGCTTTAACTAATTTCAAAACAATATACTTACAATAAACCTACTACAATTAATTAACTAACAACACCTTTTATTTATATTTACTCTTACATCTATTTGAAAACAAAATACCTACTACAACTACTAATTAACAACACCATTTACTCTTACATCTAATTCAAAATATAATTCCTACTATAACTACTAACCAACAACGCCATTTACTCTTACATCTATTTGAAAACAAAATACCTACTACAACTATTAGTAGTAATGGTGTTGTTAGCAACACCATTTACTCTTACATCTAATTCAATACTTTATACCTACTATAACTACTAACTAAAAATCCATTTACTCTTACATCAAATTCAATACCTTATACCTACTACAACTACTAACTAACAACACCATTTACTCTTACATCTAATTGTATACGTTATACCTACTACAACTACTAACTAAGAACACCATTTATTCCTACATCTAATTCAGTACTTTAAACCTACTACGACTACTTACTAACAACACCATTTACTCTTACATCTAATTCAATACTTTGTACCTGCTACAACTACTAACTAACAACACCATTTACTCTTACATCTAATGCTTGTGACTACCTATTACTACAATTACTCTTACTCTATACTGAGCTCCCTCTCACTTTGGTTCGGGAGCTCAATGGCCTCCACCATCCCTTATTAGCCATCCCTTTCCACTCAAAAAGAAAGGTTTTTAAATTCTAATTACTCTAGTTACTAATAACACCATTTACTCTTACATCTAATTCAATACTTTATACCTACTACAACTACTAACTAACAACACCATTTACTCTTACATCTAATTGTATACGTTATACCTACTACAACTACTAACTAACAACACCATTTACTCTTACATCTAATTCAAAATATAATTCCTACTATAACTACTAACCAACAACGCCATTTACTCTTACATCTATTTGAAAACAAAATACCTACTACAACTACTAACTAACAACACCATTTACTCTTACATCTAATGCTTGCAACTACCTATTACTACAAATACTCTTACTCTATGCTGAGCTCCCTCTCACTTTGGTTCGGGAGCTCAATGGCCTCCACCATCCCCTATTAGCCATCCCTTTCCACTCAAAAAGAAAGGTCTTCAAATTTTAAT
The DNA here is from genome assembly GCA_905333045.1 of Lysandra bellargus. Lineage (NCBI taxonomy): Eukaryota > Metazoa > Arthropoda > Insecta > Lepidoptera > Lycaenidae > Lysandra > Lysandra bellargus. The sequence goes on along the minus strand of HG995319.1, from coordinate 12,402,519 downwards.
TACTCTACTTACTAATAACACCATTTACTCTTACATCTAATTCAATACTTTATACCTACTACAACTACTAACTAACAACACAATTTACTCTTACATCTAATTGTATACGTTATACCTACTACAACTACTAACTAAGAACACCATTTATTCCTACATCTAATTCAGTACTTTAAACCTGCTACGACTACTTACTAACAACACCATTTACTCTTACATCTAATTCAATACTTTGTACCTGCTACAACTACTAACTAACAACACCATTTACTCTTACATCTAATGCTTGTAACTACCTATTACTACAATTACTCTTACTCTATACTGAGCTCCCTCTCACTTTGGTTCGGGAGCTCAATGGCCTCCACCATCCCCTATTAGCCATCCCTTTCCACTCAAAAAGAAAGGTCTTCAAATTTTAATTACTCTACTTACTAATAACACCATTTACTCTTACATCTAATTCAATACCTTATACCTACTACAACTACTAACTAACAACACCTTTTACTCTTACATTTAAATCGAAATATAATTCCTATTATAACTACTAACCAACAACGCCATTTAATCTTACATATATTTGAAAACAAAATACCTACTACAACTACTAACTAACAACACCATTTACTCTTACATCTAATGCTTGCAACTACCTATTACTACAAATACTCTTACTCTATGCTGAGCTCCCTCTCACTTTGGTTCGGGAGCTCAATGGCCTCCACCATCCCCTATTAGCCATCCCTTTCCACTCAAAAAGAAAGGTCTTCAAATTTTAATTACTCTACTTACTAATAACACCATTTACTCCTACATCTAATTTTATTTTATTTTTATTTTATTTTATTTTATTTGGAAAACAAACAGTGATATAATACTAATTACATATTCATAGTAGGTATCAGAGCACCATTTATATGTTTTCACATACAGATAACTATATAAGAAATAATAAATACAAAGCGAATTAGTGAATGATAAAAAATTTTGTTGGAACAGGAGAAAAAGAAACAAAAACCTAAGCAGAAAATCAGAGAATCGCATCGAACCAGTGCTGTGTTAACTTTTGTTTCAAAGCAGAAGGTGAAGTTATAAACAAATCAAAATCAAGTTCTGGAGTATCATTCAAGCTGTTAATTAATTTTGAAGATCTAATGATAAAGGAGTTTCTTCGGTAATTTGTATTGCAGAATGGGATATACAGGGGAGTCTGGACTCGGACTGACCTTGTTGGTACTTTTAAAGAAATTTTAGAAAGGAGTAATGGGGTGTCAATTTTGTTTTGAATGAGTTTGAGTAGGAAAAGGATATCCGAGATACGGCGTCTTTCGAAAAGAGGGAGAAGGTGAAATCTTTTGGATCTCAATTCATATGAAGGATCGTATGTATTGCATTTAAATTGTAAATGTTTTAAAAATCTTTTTTGAATCGATTCTCGCCTATTTATATGAACAGTGTATTGGGGATTCCAGATTTCAGAGCAATATTCAAGGGAACTGCGTACATAAGAACAGAACAGAATTTTTAATATCTTTATATTTTTAAATTGTGAACTCATTCTGAGAATAAATCCTAGTGACTTATTAGCTTTATTTAAGATATGGTCCAAGTGTTTATTGTAAGATAATTTTGAGTCGTGTATGATACCAAGATCACGAATCTCTGTCACACTTTTTAGCTCTAGTCCCTTTAGTTTATAGGGGAAAGATGTTGCTTTCGACGAGCGGCTAAAAATCATAAAGGAACATTTAGACACATTGAGATCCAAATTATTTACACAGCAATACTCCTCAAGTCTGTATATATCCTATCATATAATTCAATACTTATTACCTACTATAACTACTAACCAACAATCCATTTACTCTTACATCCAATTCAAAATATAATTCCTACTATAACTACTAACCAACAACGCCATTTACTCTTACATCTATTTGAAAACAAAATACCTACTACAACTACTAACTAACAACACCATTTATTCCTACATCTAATTCAATACTTTAAACCTACTACGACTACTTACTAACAACACCATTTACTCTTACATCTAATTCAATACTTTGTACCTGCTACAACTACTAACTAACAACACCATTTACTCTTACATCTAATGCTTGTAACTACCTATTACTACAATTACTCTTACTCTATACTGAGCTCCCTCTCACTTTGGTTCGGGAGCTTAATGGCCTCCACCATCCCCTATTAGCCATCCCTTTCCACTCAAAAAGAAAGGTCTTCAAATTTTAATTACTCTACTTACTAATAACACCATTTACTCTTACATCTAATTCAATACTTTATACCTACTACAACTACTAACTAACAACACCATTTACTCTTACATCTAATTGTATACGTTATACCTACGACAACTACTAACTAAGAACACCATTTATTCCTACATCTAATTCAGTACTTTAAACCTACTACGACTACTTATTAACAACACCATTTACTCTTACATCTAATGCTTGCAACTACCTATTACTACAAATACTCTTACTCTATGCTGAGCTCCCTCTCACTTTGGTTCGGGAGCTCAATGGCCTCCACCATCCCCTATTAGCCATCCCTTTCCACTCAAAAAGAAAGGTCTTCAAATTTTAATTACTCTACTTACTAATAACACCATTTACTCTTACATCTAATTCAATACTTTGTACCTGCTACAACTACTAACTAACAACACCATTTACTCTTACATCTAATGCTTGTAACTTCCTATTACTACAATTACTCTTACTCTATACTGAGCTCCCTCTCACTTTGGTTCGGGAGCTCAATGGCCTCCACCATCCCCTATTAGCCATCCCTTTCCACTCAAAAAGAAAGGTCTTCAAATTTTAATTACTCTACTTACTAATAACACCATTTACTCTTACATCTAATTCAATACCTTATACCTACTACAACTACTAACTAACAACACTTTTTACTCTTACATTTAAATCGAAATATAATTCCTATTATAACTACTAACCAACAACGCCATTTAATCTTACATCTATTTGAAAACAAAATACCTACTACAACTACTAACTAACAACACCATTTACTCTTACATCTAATGCTTGCAACTACCTATTACTACAAATACTCTTACTCTATGCTGAGCTCCCTCTCACTTTGGTTCGGGAGCTTAATGGCCTCCACCATCCCCTATTAGCCATCCCTTTCCACTCAAAAAGAAAGGTCTTCAAATTTTAATTACTCTACTTACTAATAACACCATTTACTCCTACATCTAATTCAATACTTATTACCTACTATAACTACTAACCAACAATCCATTTACTCTTACATCCAATTCAAAATATAATTCCTACTATAACTACTAACCAACAACGCCATTTACTCTTACATCTATTTGAAAACAAAATACCTACTACAACTACTAACTAACAACACCATTTACTCTTACATCTAATGCTTGTAACTACCTATTACTACAATTACTCTTACTCTATACTGAGCTCCCTCTCACTTTGATTCGGGAGCTCAATGGCCTCCACCATCCCCTATTAGCCATCCCTTTCCACTCAAAAAGAAAGGTCTTCAAATTTTAATTACTCTACTTACTAATAACACCATTTACTCTTACATCTAATTCAATACTTTATACCTACTATAACTACTAACCAACAATTCATTTACTCTTACATCAAATTCAGTACCTTATACCTACTACAACTACTAACTAACAACACCATTTACTCTTACATCTAATTCAAAATATAATTCCTACTATAACCACTAACCAACAACGCCATTTACTCTGACATCTATTTGAAAACAAAATACCTACTACAACTACTAACTAACAACACCATTTACTCTTACATCTAATGCTTGCAAATACCTATTACTACAAATACTCTTACTCTATGCTGAGCTCCCTCTCACTTTGGTTCGGGAGCTCAATGGCCTCCACCATCCCCTATTAGCCATCCCTTTCCACTCAAAAAGAAAGGTCTTCAAATTTTAATTACTCTACTTACTAAAAACACCATTTACTCTTACATCTAATTCAATACTTATTACCTACTATAACTACTAACCAACAATCCATTTACTCTTACATCAAATTCAATACCTTATACCTACTACAACTACTAACTAATAACACCATTTACTCTTACATTTAAATCGAAATATAATTCCTACTATAACTACTAACCAACAACGCCATTTACTCTTACATCTATTTGAAAACAAAATACCTACTATAACTACTAACTAACAACACCATTTACTCTTACATCTAATGCTTGTAACTACCTATTACTACAAATACTCTTACTCTATACTGAGCTCCCTCTCACTTTGGTTCGGGAGCTCAATGGCCTCCACCATCCCCTATTAGCCATCCCTTTCCACTCAAAAAGAAAGGTTTTTAAATTCTAATTACTCTACTTACTAATAACACCATTTACTCTTACATCTAATTCAATATTTTATACCTACTATAACTACTAACCAACAATCCATTTACTCTTACATCAAATTCAATACCTTATACCTACTACAACTACTAACTAATAACACCATTTACTCTTACATTTAAATCGAAATATAATTCCTACTATAACTACTAACCAACAACGCCATTTACTCTTACATCTATTTGAAAACAAAATACCTACTATAACTACTAACTAACAACACCATTTACTCTTACATCTAATGCTTGCAACTACCTATTACTACAAATACTCTTACTCTATACTGAGCTCCCTCTCACTTTGGTTCGGGAGCTCAATGGCCTCCACCATCCCCTATTAGCCATCCCTTTCCACTCAAAAAGAAAGGTCTTCAAATTTTAATTACTCTACTTACTAATAATACCATTTACTCTTACATCAAATTCAATACCTTATACCTACTACAACTACTAACTAATAACACCATTTACTCTTACATTTAAATCTAAATATAATTCCTACTATAACTACTAACCAACAACGCCATTTACTCTTACATCTATTTGAAAACAAAATACCTACTACAACTACTAACTAACAACACCATTTACTCTTACATCTAATGCTTGCAACTACCTATTACTACAAATACTCTTACTCTATGCTGAGCTCCCTCTCACTTTGGTTCGGGAGCTCAATGGCCTCCACCATCCCCTATTAGCCATCCCTTTCCACTCAAAAAGAAAGGTCTTCTAATTTTAATTACTCTACTTACTAATAACACCATTTACTCTTACATCTAATTCAATACTTTATACTTGCTACAACTACTAACTAACAACACCATTTACTCCTACATCTAATGCTTGTAACTACCTATTACTACAATTACTCTTACTCTATACTGAGCTCCCTCTCACTTTGGTTCGGGAGCTCAATGGCCTCCACCATCCCCTATTAGCCATCCCTTTCCACTCAAAAAGAAAGGTCTTCAAATTTTAATTACTCTACTTACTAATAACACCATTTACTCTTACATCTAATTCAATACCTTATACCTACTACAAATACTAACTAACAACACCATTTACTCTTACATTTAAATCGAAATATAATTCCTATTATAACTACTAACCAACAACGCCATTTACTCCTACATCTATTTGAAAACAAAATACCTACTACAACTACTAACTAACAACACCATTTACTCCTACATCTAATGCTTGTAACTACCTATTACTACAATTACTCTTACTCTATACTGAGCTCCCTCTCACTTTGGTTCGGGAGCTCAATGGCCTCCACCATCCCCTATTAGCCATCCCTTTCCACTCAAAAAGAAAGGTCTTCAAATTTTAATTACTCTACTTACTAATAACACCATTTACTCTTACATCTAATTCAATACTTTATACCTACTATAACTACTAACCAACAATCCATTTACTCTTACATCAAATTCAATACCTTATACCTACTACAACTACTAACTAACAACACCATTTACTCTTACATCTAATTCAAAATATAATTCCTACTATAACTACTAACCAACAACGCCATTTACTCTTACATCTATTTGAAAACAAAATACCTACTACAACTACTAACTAACAACACCATTTACTCTTACATCTAATGCTTGCAACTACCTATTACTACAAATACTCTTACTCTATGCTGAGCTCCCTCTCACTTTGGTTCGGGAGCTCAATGGCCTCCACCATCCCCTATTAGCCATCCCTTTCCACTCAAAAAGAAAGGTCTTCAAATTTTAATTACTCTACTTACTAATAACACCATTTACTCTTACATCTAATTCAATACTTATTACCTACTATAACTACTAACCAACAATCCATTTACTCTTACATCAAATTCAATACCTTATACCTACTACAACTACTAACTAATAACACCATTTACTCTTACATTTATATCGAAATATAATTCCTACTATAACTACTAACCAACAACGCCATTTACTCTTACATCTATTTGAAAACAAAATACCTACTACAACTACTAACTAACAACACCATTTACTCTTACATCTAATGCTTGCAACTACCTATTACTACAAATACTCTTACTCTATGCTGAGCTCCCTCTCACTTTGGTTCGGGAGCTCAATGGCCTCCACCATCCCCTATTAGCCATCCCTTTCCACTCAAAAAGAAAGGTCTTCTAATTTTAATTACTCTACTTACTAATAACACCATTTACTCTTACATCTAATTCAATACTTATTACCTACTATAACTACTAACCAACAATCCATTTACTCTTACATCAAATTCAATACCTTATACCTACTACAACTACTAACTAATAACACCATTTACTCTTACATTTAAATCGAAATATAATTCCTACTATAACTACTAACCAACAACGCCATTTACTCTTACATCTATTTGAAAACAAAATACCTACTACAACTACTAACTAACAACACCATTTACTCTTACATCTAATGCTTGCAACTACCTATTACTACAAATACTCTTACTCTATACTGAGCTCCCTCTCACTTTGGTTCGGGAGCTCAATGGCCTCCACCATCCCCTATTAGCCATCCCTTTCCACTCAAAAAGAAAGGTTTTTAAATTCTAATTACTCTACTTACTAATAACACCATTTACTCTTACATCTAATTCAATACTTTATACCTACTATAACTACTAACCAACAATCCATTTACTCTTACATCAAATTCAATACCTTATACCTACTACAACTACTAACTAACAACACCATTTACTCTTACATCTAATGCTTGCAACTACCTATTACTACAAATACTCTTACTCTATACTGAGCTCCCTCTCACTTTGGTTCGGGAGCTCAATGGCCTCCACCATCCCCTATTAGCCATCCCTTTCCACTCAAAAAGAAAGGTCTTCAAATTTTAATTACTCTACTTACTAATAACACCATTTACTCTTACATCTAATTCAATACTTATTACCTACTATAACTACTAACCAACAATCCATTTACTCTTACATCAAATTCAATACCTTATACCTACTACAACTACTAACTAACAACACCATTTACTCTTACATCTAATTCAAAATATAATTCCTACTATAACTACTAACCAACAACGCCATTTACTCTTACATCTATTTGAAAACAAAATACCTACTACAACTACTAACTAACAACACCATTTACTCTTACATCTAATGCTTGCAACTACCTATTACTACAAATACTCTTACTCTATGCTGAGCTCCCTCTCACTTTGGTTCGGGAGCTCAATGGCCTCCACCATCCCCTATTAGCCATCCCTTTCCACTCAAAAAGAAAGGTCTTCAAATTTTAATTACTCTACTTACTAATAACACCATTTACTCTTACATCTAATTCAATACTTATTACCTACTATAACTACTAACCAACAATCCATTTACTCTTACATCAAATTCAATACCTTATACCTACTACAACTACTAACTAATAACACCATTTACTCTTACATTTATATCGAAATATAATTCCTACTATAACTACTAACCAACAACGCCATTTACTCTTACATCTATTTGAAAACAAAATACCTACTACAACTACTAACTAACAACACCATTTACTCTTACATCTAATGCTTGTAACTACCTATTACTACAATTACTCTTACTCTATACTGAGCTCCCTCTCACTTTGATTCGGGAGCTCAATGGCCTCCACCATCCCCTATTAGCCATCCCTTTCCACTCAAAAAGAAAGGTCTTCAAATTTTAATTACTCTACTTACTAATAACACCATTTACTCTTACATCTAATTCAATACTTTATACCTACTATAACTACTAACCAACAATTCATTTACTCTTACATCAAATTCAGTACCTTATACCTACTACAACTACTAACTAACAACACCATTTACTCTTACATCTAATTCAAAATATAATTCCTACTATAACCACTAACCAACAACGCCATTTACTCTGACATCTATTTGAAAACAAAATACCTACTACAACTACTAACTAACAACACAATTTACTCTTACATCTAATGCTTGCAACTACCTATTACTACAAATACTCTTACTCTATGCTGAGCTCCCTCTCACTTTGGTTCGGGAGCTCAATGGCCTCCACCATCCCCTATTAGCCATCCCTTTCCACTCAAAAAGAAAGGTCTTCAAATTTTAATTACTCTACTTACTAAAAACACCATTTACTCTTACATCTAATTCAATACTTATTACCTACTATAACTACTAACCAACAATCCATTTACTCTTACATCAAATTCAATACCTTATACCTACTACAACTACTAACTAATAACACCATTTACTCTTACATTTAAATCGAAATATAATTCCTACTATAACTACTAACCAACAACGCCATTTACTCTTACATCTATTTGAAAACAAAATACCTACTACAACTACTAACTAACAACACCATTTACTCTTACATCTAATGCTTGCAACTACCTATTACTACAAATACTCTTACTCTATACTGAGCTCCCTCTCACTTTGGTTCGGGAGCTCAATGGCCTCCACCATCCCCTATTAGCCATCCCTTTCCACTCAAAAAGAAAGGTTTTTAAATTCTAATTACTCTACTTACTAATAACACCATTTACTCTTACATCTAATTCAATACTTTATACCTACTATAACTACTAACCAACAATACATTTACTCTTACATCAAATTCAATACCTTATACCTACTACAACTACTAACTAATAACACCATTTACTCTTACATTTAAATCTAAATATAATTCCTACTATAACTACTAACCAACAACGCCATTTACTCTTACATCTATTTGAAAACAAAATACCTACTACAACTACTAACTAACAACACCATTTACTCTTACATCTAATGCTTGCAACTACCTATTACTACAAATACTCTTACTCTATGCTGAGCTCCCTCTCACTTTGGTTCGGGAGCTCAATGGCCTCCACCATCCCCTATTAGCCATCCCTTTCCACTCAAAAAGAAAGGTCTTCTAATTTTAATTACTCTACTTACTAATAACACCATTTACTCTTACATCTAATTCAATACTTTATACTTGCTACAACTACTAACTAACAACATCATTTACTCCTACATCTAATGCTTGTAACTACCTATTACTACAATTACTCTTACTCTATACTGAGCTCCCTCTCACTTTGGTTCGGGAGCTCAATGGCCTCCACCATCCCCTATTAGCCATCCCTTTCCACTCAAAAAGAAAGGTCTTCAAATTTTAATTACTCTACTTACTAATAACACCATTTACTCTTACATCTAATTCAATACTTTATACCTACTATGACTACTAACCAACAATCCATTTACTCTTACATCAAATTCAATACCTTATACCTACTACAACTACTAACTAACAACACCATTTACTCTTACATCTAATTCAAAATATAATTCCTACTATAACTACTAACCAACAACGCCATTTACTCTTACATCTATTTGAAAACAAAATACCTACTACAACTACTAACTAACAACACCATTTACTCTTACATCTAATGCTTGCAACTACCTATTACTACAAATACTCTTACTCTATGCTGAGCTCCCTCTCACTTTGGTTCGGGAGCTCAATGGCCTCCACCATCCCCTATTAGCCATCCCTTTCCACTCAAAAAGAAAGGTCTTCAAATTTTAATTACTCTACTTACTAATAACACCATTTACTCTTACATCTAATTCAATACCTTATACCTACTACAAATACTAACTAACAACACCATTTACTCTTACATTTAAATCGAAATATAATTCCTATTATAACTACTAACCAACAACGCCATTTACTCCTACATCTATTTGAAAACAAAATACCTACTACAACTACTAACTAACAACACCATTTACTCCTACATCTAATGCTTGTAACTACCTATTACTACAATTACTCTTACTCTATACTGAGCTCCCTCTCACTTTGGTTCGGGAGCTCAATGGCCTCCACCATCCCCTATTAGCCATCCCTTTCCACTCAAAAAGAAAGGTCTTCAAATTTTAATTACTCTACTTACTAATAACACCATTTACTCTTACATCTAATTCAATACTTTATACCTACTATAACTACTAACCAACAATCCATTTACTCTTACATCAAATTCAATACCTTATACCTACTACAACTACTAACTAACAACACCATTTACTCTTACATCTAATTCAAAATATAATTCCTACTATAACTACTAACCAACAACGCCATTTACTCTTACATCTATTTGAAAACAAAATACCTACTACAACTACTAACTAACAACACCATTTACTCTTACATCTAATGCTTGCAACTACCTATTACTACAAATACTCTTACTCTATGCTGAGCTCCCTCTCACTTTGGTTCGGGAGCTCAATGGCCTCCACCATCCCCTATTAGCCATCCCTTTCCACTCAAAAAGAAAGGTCTTCAAATTTTAATTACTCTACTTACTAATAACACCATTTACTCTTACATCTAATTCAATACTTATTACCTACTATAACTACTAACCAACAATCCATTTACTCTTACATCAAATTCAATACCTTATACCTACTACAACTACTAACTAATAACACCATTTACTCTTACATTTAAATCGAAATATAATTCCTACTATAACTACTAACCAACAACGCCATTTACTCTTACATCTATTTGAAAACAAAATACCTACTACAACTACTAACTAACAACACCATTTACTCTTACATCTAATGCTTGCAACTACCTATTACTACAAATACTCTTACTCTATGCTGAGCTCCCTCTCACTTTGGTTCGGGAGCTCAATGGCCTCCACCATCCCCTATTAGCCATCCCTTTCCACTCAAAAAGAAAGGTCTTCTAATTTTAATTACTCTACTTACTAATAACACCATTTACTCTTACATCTAATTCAATACTTATTACCTACTATAACTACTAACCAACAATCCATTTACTCTTACATCAAATTCAATACCTTATACCTACTACAACTACTAACTAATAACACCATTTACTCTTACATTTAAATCGAAATATAATTCCTACTATAACTACTAACCAACAACGCCATTTACTCTTACATCTATTTGAAAACAAAATACCTACTACAACTACTAACTAACAACACCATTTACTCTTACATCTAATGCTTGCAACTACCTATTACTACAAATACTCTTACTCTATGCTGAGCTCCCTCTCACTTTGGTTCGGGAGCTCAATGGCCTCCACCATCCCCTATTAGCCATCCCTCTCCACTCAAAAAGAAAGGTCTTCAAATTTTAATTACTCTACTTACTAATAACACCATTTACTCTTACATCTATTTCAATACTTTATACCTACTACAACTACTAACTAACAACACCATTTACTCTTACATCTAATTGTATACGTTATACCTACTACAACTACTAACTAAGAACACCATTTATTCCTACATCTAATTCAGTACTTTAAACCTACTACGACTACTTACTAACAACACCATTTACTCTTACATCTAATTCAATACTTTGTACCTGCTACAACTACTAACTAACAACACCATTTACTCTTACATCTAATGCTTGTAACTACCTATTACTACAATTACTCTTACTCTATACTGAGCTCCCTCTCACTTTGGTTCGGGAGCTCAATGGCCTCCACCATCCCCTATTAGCCATCCCTTTCCACTCAAAAGGAAAGGTCTTCAAATTTTAATTACTCTACTTACTAATAACACCATTTACTCTTACATCTAATTCAATACTTATTACCTACTATAACTACTAACCAACAATCCATTTACTCTTACATCAAATTCAATACCTTATACCTACTACAACTACTAACTAACAACACCATTTACTCTTACATTTAAATCGAAATATAATTCCTACTATAACTACTAACCAACAACGCCATTTACTCTTACATCTATTTGAAAACAAAATACCTACTACAACTACTAACTAACAACACCATTTACTCTTACATCTAATGCTTGCAACTACCTATTACTACAAATACTCTTACTCTATACTGAGCTCCCTCTCACTTTGGTTCGGGAGCTCAATGGCCTCCACCATCCCCTATTAGCCATCCCTTTCCACTCAAAAAGAAAGGTTTTTAAATTCTAATTACTCTACTTACTAATAACACCATTTACTCTTACATCTAATTCAATACTTTATACCTACTATAACTACTAACCAACAATCCATTTACTCTTACATCAAATTCAATACCTTATACCTACTACAACTACTAACTAACAACACCATTTACTCTTAAATTTAAATCGAAATATAATTCCTACTATAACTACTAACCAACAACGCCATTTACTCTTACATCTATTTGAAAACAAAATACCTACTACAACTACTAACTAACAACACCATTTACTCTTACATCTAATTCAAAATATAATTCCTACTATAACCACTAACCAACAACGCCATTTACTCTGACATCTATTTGAAAACAAAATACCTACTACAACTACTAACTAACAACACCATTTACTCTTACATCTAATGCTTGCAACTACCTATTACTACAAATACTCTTACTCTATGCTGAGCTCCCTCTCACTTTGGTTCGGGAGCTCAATGGCCTCCACCATCCCCTATTAGCCATCCCTTTCCACTCAAAAAGAAAGGTCTTCTAATTTTAATTACTCTACTTACTAATAACACCATTTGCTCTTACATCAAATTCAATACCTTATACCTACTACAACTACTAACTAACAACACCATTTACTCTTACATCTAATTCAAAATATAATTCCTACTATAACTACTAACCAACAACGCCATTTACTCTTACATCTATTTGAAAACAAAATACCTACTACAACTACTAACTAACAACACCATTTACTCTTACATCTAATGCTTGCAACTACCTATTACTACAAATACTCTTACTCTATGCTGAGCTCCCTCTCACTTTGGTTCGGGAGCTCAATGGCCTCCACCATCCCCTATTAGCCATCCCTTTCCACTCAAAAAGAAAGGTCTTCAAATTTTAATTACTCTACTTACTAATAACACCATTTACTCTTACATCTAATTCAATACTTATTACCTACTATAACTACTAACCAACAATCCATTTACTCTTACATCAAATTCAATACCTTATACCTACTACAACTACTAACTAATAACACCATTTACTCTTACATTTATATCGAAATATAATTCCTACTATAACTACTAACCAACAACGCCATTTACTCTTACATCTATTTGAAAACAAAATACCTACTACAACTACTAACTAACAACACCATTTACTCTTACATCTAATGCTTGCAACTACCTATTACTACAAATACTCTTACTCTATGCTGAGTTCCCTCTCACTTTGGTTCGGGAGCTCAATGGCCTCCACCATCCCCTATTAGCCATCCCTTTCCACTCAAAAAGAAAGGTCTTCTAATTTTAATTACTCTACTTACTAATAACACCATTTACTCTTACATCTAATTCAATACTTATTACCTACTATAACTACTAACCAACAATCCATTTACTCTTACATCAAATTCAATACCTTATACCTACTACAACTACTAACTAAAAACACCATTTACTCTTACATTTAAATCGAAATATAATTCCTACTATAACTACTAACCAACAACGCCATTTACTCTTACATCTATTTGAAAACAAAATACCTACTACAACTACTAACTAACAACACCATTTACTCTTACATCTAATGCTTGCAACTACCTATTACTACAAATACTCTTACTCTATACTGAGCTCCCTCTCACTTTGGTTCGGGAGCTCAATGGCCTCCACCATCCCCTATTAGCCATCCCTTTCCACTCAAAAAGAAAGGTTTTTAAATTCTAATTACTCTACTTACTAATAACACCATTTACTCTTACATCTAATTCAATACTTTATACCTACTATAACTACTAACCAACAATCCATTTACTCTTACATCAAATTCAATACCTTATACCTACTACAACTACTAACTAACAACACCATTTACTCTTACATCTAATGCTTGCAACTACCTATTACTACAAATACTCTTACTCTATACTGAGCTCCCTCTCACTTTGGTTCGGGAGCTCAATGGCCTCCACCATCCCCTATTAGCCATCCCTTTCCACTCAAAAAGAAAGGTCTTCAAATTTTAATTACTCTACTTACTAATAACACCATTTACTCTTACATCTAATTCAATACTTATTACCTACTATAACTACTAACCAACAATCCATTTACTCTTACATCAAATTCAATACCTTATACCTACTACAACTACTAACTAACAACACCATTTACTCTTACATCTAATTCAAAATATAATTCCTACTATAACTACTAACCAACAACGCCATTTACTCTTACATCTATTTGAAAACAAAATACCTACTACAACTACTAACTAACAACACCATTTACTCTTACATCTAATGCTTGCAACTACCTATTACTACAAATACTCTTACTCTATGCTGAGCTCCCTCTCACTTTGGTTCGGGAGCTCAATGGCCTCCACCATCCCCTATTAGCCATCCCTTTCCACTCAAAAAGAAAGGTCTTCAAATTTTAATTACTCTACTTACTAATAACACCATTTACTCTTACATCTAATTCAATACTTATTACCTACTATAACTACTAACCAACAATCCATTTACTCTTACATCAAATTCAATACCTTATACCTACTACAACTACTAACTAATAACACCATTTACTCTTACATTTATATCGAAATATAATTCCTACTATAACTACTAACCAACAACGCCATTTACTCTTACATCTATTTGAAAACAAAATACCTACTACAACTACTAACTAACAACACCATTTACTCTTACATCTAATGCTTGTAACTACCTATTACTACAATTACTCTTACTCTATACTGAGCTCCCTCTCACTTTGATTCGGGAGCTCAATGGCCTCCACCATCCCCTATTAGCCATCCCTTTCCACTCAAAAAGAAAGGTCTTCAAATTTTAATTACTCTACTTACTAATAACACCATTTACTCTTACATCTAATTCAATACTTTATACCTACTATAACTACTAACCAACAATTCATTTACTCTTACATCAAATTCAGTACCTTATACCTACTACAACTACTAACTAACAACACCATTTACTCTTACATCTAATTCAAAATATAATTCCTACTATAACCACTAACCAACAACGCCATTTACTCTGACATCTATTTGAAAACAAAATACCTACTACAACTACTAACTAACAACACAATTTACTCTTACATCTAATGCTTGCAACTACCTATTACTACAAATACTCTTACTCTATGCTGAGCTCCCTCTCACTTTGGTTCGGGAGCTCAATGGCCTCCACCATCCCCTATTAGCCATCCCTTTCCACTCAAAAAGAAAGGTCTTCAAATTTTAATTACTCTACTTACTAAAAACACCATTTACTCTTACATCTAATTCAATACTTATTACCTACTATAACTACTAACCAACAATCCATTTACTCTTACATCAAATTCAATACCTTATACCTACTACAACTACTAACTAATAACACCATTTACTCTTACATTTAAATCGAAATATAATTCCTACTATAACTACTAACCAACAACGCCATTTACTCTTACATCTATTTGAAAACAAAATACCTACTACAACTACTAACTAACAACACCATTTACTCTTACATCTAATGCTTGCAACTACCTATTACTACAAATACTCTTACTCTATACTGAGCTCCCTCTCACTTTGGTTCGGGAGCTCAATGGCCTCCACCATCCCCTATTAGCCATCCCTTTCCACTCAAAAAGAAAGGTTTTTAAATTCTAATTACTCTACTTACTAATAACACCATTTACTCTTACATCTAATTCAATACTTTATACCTACTATAACTACTAACCAACAATACATTTACTCTTACATCAAATTCAATACCTTATACCTACTACAACTACTAACTAATAACACCATTTACTCTTACATTTAAATCTAAATATAATTCCTACTATAACTACTAACCAACAACGCCATTTACTCTTACATCTATTTGAAAACAAAATACCTACTACAACTACTAACTAACAACACCATTTACTCTTACATCTAATGCTTGCAACTACCTATTACTACAAATACTCTTACTCTATGCTGAGCTCCCTCTCACTTTGGTTCGGGAGCTCAATGGCCTCCACCATCCCCTATTAGCCATCCCTTTCCACTCAAAAAGAAAGGTCTTCTAATTTTAATTACTCTACTTACTAATAACACCATTTACTCTTACATCTAATTCAATACTTTATACTTGCTACAACTACTAACTAACAACATCATTTACTCCTACATCTAATGCTTGTAACTACCTATTACTACAATTACTCTTACTCTATACTGAGCTCCCTCTCACTTTGGTTCGGGAGCTCAATGGCCTCCACCATCCCCTATTAGCCATCCCTTTCCACTCAAAAAGAAAGGTCTTCAAATTTTAATTACTCTACTTACTAATAACACCATTTACTCTTACATCTAATTCAATACTTTATACCTACTATGACTACTAACCAACAATCCATTTACTCTTACATCAAATTCAATACCTTATACCTACTACAACTACTAACTAACAACACCATTTACTCTTACATCTAATTCAAAATATAATTCCTACTATAACTACTAACCAACAACGCCATTTACTCTTACATCTATTTGAAAACAAAATACCTACTACAACTACTAACTAACAACACCATTTACTCTTACATCTAATGCTTGCAACTACCTATTACTACAAATACTCTTACTCTATGCTGAGCTCCCTCTCACTTTGGTTCGGGAGCTCAATGGCCTCCACCATCCCCTATTAGCCATCCCTTTCCACTCAAAAAGAAAGGTCTTCAAATTTTAATTACTCTACTTACTAATAACACCATTTACTCTTACATCTAATTCAATACCTTATACCTACTACAAATACTAACTAACAACACCATTTACTCTTACATTTAAATCGAAATATAATTCCTATTATAACTACTAACCAACAACGCCATTTACTCCTACATCTGTTTGAAAACAAAATACCTACTACAACTACTAACTAACAACACCATTTACTCCTACATCTAATGCTTGTAACTACCTATTACTACAATTACTCTTACTCTATACTGAGCTCCCTCTCACTTTGGTTCGGGAGCTCAATGGCCTCCACCATCCCCTATTAGCCATCCCTTTCCACTCAAAAAGAAAGGTCTTCAAATTTTAATTACTCTACTTACTAATAACACCATTTACTCTTACATCTAATTCAATACTTTATACCTACTATAACTACTAACCAACAATCCATTTACTCTTACATCAAATTCAATACCTTATACCTACTACAACTACTAACTAACAACACCATTTACTCTTACATCTAATTCAAAATATAATTCCTACTATAACTACTAACCAACAACGCCATTTACTCTTACATCTATTTGAAAACAAAATACCTACTACAACTACTAACTAACAACACCATTTACTCTTACATCTAATGCTTGCAACTACCTATTACTACAAATACTCTTACTCTATGCTGAGCTCCCTCTCACTTTGGTTCGGGAGCTCAATGGCCTCCACCATCCCCTATTAGCCATCCCTTTCCACTCAAAAAGAAAGGTCTTCAAATTTTAATTACTCTACTTACTAATAACACCATTTACTCTTACATCTAATTCAATACTTATTACCTACTATAACTACTAACCAACAATCCATTTACTCTTACATCAAATTCAATACCTTATACCTACTACAACTACTAACTAATAACACCATTTACTCTTACATTTAAATCGAAATATAATTCCTACTATAACTACTAACCAACAACGCCATTTACTCTTACATCTATTTGAAAACAAAATACCTACTACAACTACTAACTAACAACACCATTTACTCTTACATCTAATGCTTGCAACTACCTATTACTACAAATACTCTTACTCTATGCTGAGCTCCCTCTCACTTTGGTTCGGGAGCTCAATGGCCTCCACCATCCCCTATTAGCCATCCCTTTCCACTCAAAAAGAAAGGTCTTCTAATTTTAATTACTCTACTTACTAATAACACCATTTACTCTTACATCTAATTCAATACTTATTACCTACTATAACTACTAACCAACAATCCATTTACTCTTACATCAAATTCAATACCTTATACCTACTACAACTACTAACTAATAACACCATTTACTCTTACATTTAAATCGAAATATAATTCCTACTATAACTACTAACCAACAACGCCATTTACTCTTACATCTATTTGAAAACAAAATACCTACTACAACTACTAACTAACAACACCATTTACTCTTACATCTAATGCTTGCAACTACCTATTACTACAAATACTCTTACTCTATGCTGAGCTCCCTCTCACTTTGGTTCGGGAGCTCAATGGCCTCCACCATCCCCTATTAGCCATCCCTCTCCACTCAAAAAGAAAGGTCTTCAAATTTTAATTACTCTACTTACTAATAACACCATTTACTCTTACATCTATTTCAATACTTTATACCTACTACAACTACTAACTAACAACACCATTTACTCTTACATCTAATTGTATACGTTATACCTACTACAACTACTAACTAAGAACACCATTTATTCCTACATCTAATTCAGTACTTTAAACCTACTACGACTACTTACTAACAACACCATTTACTCTTACATCTAATTCAATACTTTGTACCTGCTACAACTACTAACTAACAACACCATTTACTCTTACATCTAATGCTTGTAACTACCTATTACTACAATTACTCTTACTCTATACTGAGCTCCCTCTCACTTTGGTTCGGGAGCTCAATGGCCTCCACCATCCCCTATTAGCCATCCCTTTCCACTCAAAAGGAAAAGTCTTCAAATTTTAATTACTCTACTTACTAATAACACCATTTACTCTTACATCTAATTCAATACTTATTACCTACTATAACTACTAACCAACAATCCATTTACTCTTACATCAAATTCAATACCTTATACCTACTACAACTACTAACTAACAACACCATTTACTCTTACATTTAAATCGAAATATAATTCCTACTATAACTACTAACCAACAACGCCATTTACTCTTACATCTATTTGAAAACAAAATACCTACTACAACTACTAACTAACAACACCATTTACTCTTACATCTAATGCTTGCAACTACCTATTACTACAAATACTCTTACTCTATACTGAGCTCCCTCTCACTTTGGTTCGGGAGCTCAATGGCCTCCACCATCCCCTATTAGCCATCCCTTTCCACTCAAAAAGAAAGGTTTTTAAATTCTAATTACTCTACTTACTAATAACACCATTTACTCTTACATCTAATTCAATACTTTATACCTACTATAACTACTAACCAACAATCCATTTACTCTTACATCAAATTCAATACCTTATACCTACTACAACTACTAACTAACAACACCATTTACTCTTAAATTTAAATCGAAATATAATTCCTACTATAACTACTAACCAACAACGCCATTTACTCTTACATCTATTTGAAAACAAAATACCTACTACAACTACTAACTAACAACACCATTTACTCTTACATCTAATGCTTGCAACTACCTATTACTACAAATACTCTTACTCTATGCTGAGCTCCCTCTCACTTTGGTTCGGGAGCTCAATGGCCTCCACCATCCCCTATTAGCCATCCCTTTCCACTCAAAAAGAAAGGTCTTCAAATTTTAATTACTCTACTTACTAATAACACCATTTACTCTTACATCTAATTCAATACTTTATACCTACTATAACTACTAACCAACAATCCATTTACTCTTACATCAAATTCAATACCTTATACCTACTACAACTACTAACTAACAACACCATTTACTCTTAAATTTAAATCGAAATATAATTCCTACTATAACTACTAACCAACAACGCCATTTACTCTTACATCTATTTGAAAACAAAATACCTACTACAACTACTAACTAACAACACCATTTACTCTTACATCTAATGCTTGCAACTACCTATTACTACAAATAATCTTACTCTATGCTGAGCTCCCTCTCACTTTGGTTCGGGAGCTCAATGGCCTCCACCATCCCCTATTAGCCATCCCTCTCCACTCAAAAAGAAAGGTCTTCAAATTTTAATTACTCTACTTACTAATAACACCATTTACTCTTACATCTAATTCAATACTTTATACCTACTACAACTACTAACTAACAACACCATTTACTCTTACATCTAATTGTATACGTTATACCTACTACAACTACTAACTAAGAACACCATTTATTCCTACATCTAATTCAGTACTTTAAACCTACTACGACTACTTACTAACAACACCATTTACTCTTACATCTAATTCAATACTTTGTACCTGCTACAACTACTAACTAACAACACCATTTACTCTTACATCTAATGCTTGTAACTACCGATTACTACAATTACTCTTACTCTATACTGAGCTCCCTCTCACTTTGGTTCGGGAGCTCAATGGCCTCCACCATCCCCTATTAGCCATCCCTTTCCACTCAAAAAGAAAGGTTTTTAAATTCTAATTACTCTACTTACTAATAACACCATTTACTCTTACATCTAATTCAATACTTTATACCTACTATAACTACTAACCAACAATCCATTTACTCTTACATCAAATTCAATACCTTATACCTACTACAACTACTAACTAACAACACCATTTACTCTTAAATTTAAATCGAAATATAATTCCTACTATAACTACTAACCAACAACGCCATTTACTCTTACATCTATTTGAAAACAAAATACCTACTACAACTACTAACTAACAACACCATTTACTCTTACATCTAATGCTTGCAACTACCTATTACTACAAATACTCTTACTCTATGCTGAGCTCCCTCTCACTTTGGTTCGGGAGCTCAATGGCCTCCACCATCCCCTATTAGCCATCCCTTTCCACTCAAAAAGAAAGGTCTTCAAATTTTAATTACTCTACTTACTAATAACACCATTTACTCTTACATCTAATTCAATACTTTATACCTACTATAACTACTAACCAACAATCCATTTACTCTTACATCAAATTCAATACCTTATACCTACTACAACTACTAACTAACAACACCATTTACTCTTACATCTAATTCAAAATATAATTCCTACTATAACTACTAACCAACAACGCCATTTACTCTTACATCTATTTGAAAACAAAATACCTACTACAACTACTAACTAACAACACCATTTACTCTTACATCTAATGCTTGCAACTACCTATTACTACAAATACTCTTACTCTATACTGAGCTCCCTCTCACTTTGGTTCGGGAGCTCAATGGCCTCCACCATCCCCTATTAGCCATCCCTTTCCACTCAAAAAGAAAGGTTTTTAAATTCTTATTGTTTCTACTAATTTTAGCTGTGAGAGTAAATTACAACACATCTCACAGCTTATTTTAAAAACAAATATTTTGATACCAACTATGATTACAAATAAAATATTATGTTTGAATCAAAACCAGTTTATTGTCGATTTCAAAAATTATAATTACAAATTCTCGCTGTAAGGGAGATAACAAAAGGGACGCGTCCGATAACCGAAATAGTTTTTCCCTTTCTATTATTATCACGCTTTTCGACACAAAATAATACCTGAAAACAATAAAAAAAAACATTAGTATATGTACTAATACTATCCTAACATTATATTATTCCAAAGAATACCTACTATTTAATAAGGCATATTTTATAAAAGTAATTCATAATCAGTAAAAATAATAATCTTATGCTTCTGCAGCCTTTTTTTCGATATTTCTTTTAATTTTTATCAGATTACCAGATTACCTATATTAATTCTGAAAATACACCTACAAATCCATTATATTTTAACTGTTTCATTCTCTACAAAATGACATACTTTCTAAATATCCTCCTCCTTCCTTCCAATGGAATTTGAAATTCAAATTTTGAATCTGTTGTCGTTGTCATGGAGACGCCAAACATAACTGTCAAATATTGTAAATATTTTCTTTTTCTAATTATTTACGATTTTTAGCACCTTGAACTAAAATAATACCTGAAAGCAATAAAAAAATATTAGTACTATTCTACAGAATACTAATTTTACATTAAAAGAATGCCTAAAATATATCTAATATCAACTACAATGAAATATCAATCTAATATTACCTGCAATCATTTCTTTTCTCTAATTCTTTTCATTTGTATCAGATTGCATCTGATTCTGAAAATACAAATAAAAAACCATTGAATATAAACTGTTTTATTCACAATTTAACAAAATGATAATGCACAATATTGTTCTCGCTTCAAATATCACTACACATTCTACAGTTCAACAGAATATTTATTAAAAAAAACACTAAACTTATATAATTCCGATACACACAATGCTAATTACAACATTTTCTATAACATTTTAATTTTTTCTCCATCAAATAAACAATTTTTAATGCATCGACTTTAAAACACACCCGCCTCGCACTTTAACACAATACAAACTGGCATTCTGACATAACGTTTGTCAATATATAAACTATGCTTGACGTAATCCTTCCTTCCAATGGAATTTGAAATTCAAATTTTGAATCTGTTGTCGTTGTCATGGAGACGCCAAACAGAACTGTCAAATATTGTAAATATTTTCTTTTTCTAATTATTTACGATTTTTAGCACCTTGAACTAAAATAATACCTGAAAGCAATAAAAAAATATTAGTACTATTCTACAGAATACTAATTTTACATTAAAAGAATGCCTAAAATATATCTAATATCAACTACAATGAAATATCAATCTAATATTACCTGCAATCATTTCTTTTCTCTAATTCTTTTCATTTGTATCAGATTGCATCTGATTCTGAAAATACAAATAAAAAACCATTGAATATAAACTGTTTTATTCACAATTTAACAAAATGATAATGCACAATATTGTTCTCGCTTCAAATATCACTACACATTCTACAGTTCAACAGAATATTTATTAAAAAAAACACTAAACTTATATAATTCCGATACACACAATGCTAATTACAACATTTTCTATAACATTTTAATTTTTTCTCCATCAAATAAACAATTTTTAATGCATCGACTTTAAAACACACCCGCCTCGCACTTTAACACAATACAAACTGGCATTCTGACATAACGTTTGTCAATATATAAACTATGCTTGACGTAATCCTTCCTTCCAATGGAATTTGAAATTCAAATTTTGAATCTGTTGTCGTTGTCATGGAGACGCCAAACAGAACTGTCAAATATTGTAAATATTTTCTTTTTCTAATTATTTACGATTTTTAGCACCTTGAACTAAAATAATACCTGAAAGCAATAAAAAAATATTAGTACTATTCTACAGAATACTAATTTTACATTAAAAGAATGCCTAAAATATATCTAATATCAACTACAATGAAATATCAATCTAATATTACCTGCAATCATTTCTTTTCTCTAATTCTTTTCATTTGTATCAGATTGCATCTGATTCTGAAAATACAAATAAAAAACCATTGAATATAAACTGTTTTATTCACAATTTAACAAAATGATAATGCACAATATTGTTCTCGCTTCAAATATCACTACACATTCTACAGTTCAACAGAATATTTATTAAAAAAACACTAAACTTATATAATTCCGATACACACAATGCTAATTACAACATTTTCTACAACATTTTAATTTTTTCTCCATCAAATAAACAATTTTTAATGCACCGACTTTAAAACACACCCGCCTCGCACTTTAACACAATACAAACTGGCATTCTGACATAACGTTTGTCAATATATAAACTATGCTTGACGTAATCCTTCCTTCCAATGGAATTTGAAATTCAAATTTTGAATCTGTTGTCGTTGTCATGGAGACGCCAAACATAACTGTCAAATATTGTAAATATTTTCTTTTTCTAATTATTTACGATTTTTAGCGCCTTGAACTGAAATAATACTTGAAAACAGTAAAAAATATGAGTTATATTCTACAGAATGCTAATTTGACATTTAAAGAATGCCTAAAATATATCTAATATCAACTACAATGAAATATCAATCTAATATTACCTGCAATCATTTCTTTTCTCTAATTCTTTTCATTTTTATCAGATTGCATCTGATTCTGAAAATACAAATAAAAAACCATTGAATTTAAACTGTTTTATTCACAATTTAACAAAATGATAATGTACGCACAATATTGTTCTCGCTTCAAATATCACATCACATTCTACAGTTCAACAGAATATTTATTAAAAAAACACTAAAATTATATAATTCCGATACACACAATACTAATTACAACATTTTCTATAACATTTTAATTTTTTCTCCATCAAATAAACAATTTTTAATGCACCGACTTTAAAACACACTCGCCTCGCACTTTGACACAATACAAACTGGCATTCTGACATAACGTTTGTCAATATATAAACTATGCTTGACGTAATCCTTCCTTCCAATGGAATTTGAAATTCAAATTTTAAATCTGTTGTCGTTGTCATGGAGACGCCAAACATAACTGTCAAATATTGTAAATATTTTCTTTTTCTAATTATTTACGATTTTTAGCGCCTTGAACTGAAATAATACCTGAAAACAGTAAAAAATATGAGTTATATTCTACAGAATGCTAATTTGACATTTAAAGAATGCCTAAAATATATCTAATATCAACTACAATGAAATATCAATCTAATATTACCTGCAATCATTTCTTTTCTCTAATTCTTTTCATTTTTATCAGATTGCATCTGATTCTGAAAATACAAATAAAAAACCATTGAATTTAAACTGTTTTATTCACAATTTAACAAAATGATAATGTACGCACAATATTGTTCTCGCTTCAAATATCACATCACATTCTACAGTTCAACAGAATATTTATTAAAAAAACACTAAAATTATATAATTCCGATACACACAATACTAATTACAACATTTTCTATAACATTTTAATTTTTTCTCCATCAAATAAACAATTTTTAATGCACCGACTTTAAAACACACCCGCCTCGCACTTTAACACAATACAAACTGGCATTCTGACATAACGTTTGTGAATATATAAACTATGCTTGACGTAATCCTTCCTTCCAATGGAATTTGAAATTCAAATTTTAAATCTGTTGTCGTTGTCATGGAGACGCCAAACATAACTGTCAAATATTGTAAATATTTTCTTTTTCTAATTATTTACGATTTTTAGCGCCTTGAACTGAAATAATACCTAAAAACAATAACAAATTTTAGTACCAATTCTACAGAATACTAATTTTACATTAAAAGAATGCCTAAAATATATCTAATATCAACTACAATTAAATATCGATCAAATATTACCTGCAATGCCTGCAATAATTTCTTTTCTCTAATTCTTTTCATTTTTATCAGATTGCATCTGATTCTGAAAATACAAATAAAAAACCATTGAATTTAAACTGTTTTATTCACAATGATAATGCACAATGCACATTGTTCTCGCTTCAAATATCACTACACATTCTACAGTACAACAGAATATTTATTAAAAAAAACACTAAAATTATATAATTCCGATACACACAATACTAATTACAACATTTTCTATAACATTTTAATATCAACTACAATTAAATACCGATCTAATATTACCTGCAATGCCTGCAATCATTTCTTTTCTCTAATTCTTTTCATTTTTATCAGATTGCATCTGATTCTGAAAATACAAATAAAAAACCATTGACTTTAAACTGTTTTATTCACAATTTAACAAAATGATAATGCACAATATTGTTCTCGCTTCAAATATCACTACACATTCTACAGTACAACAGAATATTTATTAAAAAAACACTAAAATTATATAATTCCGATACACACAATACTAATTACAACATTTTCTATAACATTTTAATTTTTTCTACATCAAATAAACAATTTTTAATGCACCGACTTCAAATCACACCCGCCTCGCACTTTGACACAATACAAACTGGCATTCTGACATAACGTTTGTCAATATATAAACTATGCTTGACGTAATTCTTCCTTCCAATGGAATTTGAAATTCAAAATTTGAATCTGTTGTCGTTGTCATGGAGACGCCAAACATAACTGTCAAATATTGTAAATATTTTCTTTTTCTAATTATTTACGATTTTTAGCACCTTGAACTGAATTATTACCTGAAAGCAATGAAAAAATATTAGTACTATTCTACAGAATACTAATTTTACATTAAAAGAATGCCTAAAATATATCTAATATCAACTACAATGAAATATCAATCTAATATTACCTGCGATCATTTCTTTTCTCTAATTCTTTCATTTGTATCAGATTGCATCTGATTCTGAAAATACAAATAAAAAACCATTGAATTTAAACTGTTTTATTCACAATTTAACAAAATGATAATGTACGCACAATATTGTTCTCGCTTCAAATATCACATCACATTCTACAGTTCAACAGAATATTTATTAAAAAAACACTAAAATTATATAATTCCGATACACACAATACTAATTACAACATTTTCTATAACATTTTAATTTTTTCTCCATCAAATAAACAATTTTTAATGCACCGACTTTAAAACACACCCGCCTCGCACTTTGACACAATACAAACTGGCATTCTGACATAACGTTTGTCAATATATAAACTATGCTTGACGTAATCCTTCCTTCCAATGAAATTTGAAATTCAAATTTTAAATCTGTTGTCGTTGTCATGGAGACGCCGAACCATAGAGAAACGCTAAACATGTAGTACCTACCTACAGGCTACTCGTCAAATATGTACTTATTGATAATATTACTTTCCCAACCCTGTAGGACTCGGCGAAACATGGCGATAGCGGTCATTGACTTCCTGTCAAAAACTTTGTCATTTTCTATGCATAGCCGCGATTGATAACATCATTAACATCTGACACGTCTAACGTCTTCATTGTCAATCGCGGCTTATAAAGAAAATGACAAGTTTTTGACAGGGAGTCAATGACCTACCGCCATGTTTCGCCGAGCGAATTTTAGCACCTTGAACCAACCTTGAACTGAAATAATAATATTATAATAAACAATATATTACCTAAAAACTAAAAAAAAAAAACATTATCTACTTAATACCTATAATTCTACAGCTGTTAGAGATCTAATTTCGCATTATTAGAAATTAGAATCACAATAGACATAACTACCTGTCTACTCTGTTAGAATGCCCAAAATTATTCCATGTATCCATATGTATCCATATGTATCTAATCATTTCTGGCCATTGATTATTTTAATTTTTATCAGATTACTTACCCCTGATTCTGAAAATATACAAATAAGAAACCAAAACCATTGAATTTTAACTGCATTATTCATAACTAGCTTTTTCCCGCGGCTTCGCTCGCGTTAATAAGTATTATTAAAGGGAACAAAGGGACATGAGGGAAAAAAAGCGACTTTGTTTTATAATAAGTATAGATTTTAACATGCTATCTGCTGCCAAGTGGTAAAACTAACTTTCTAAAATATTTTATTCAACTATGCTTTTGACACGCCATCTGTTACCAAATAGTGGAAATAGAGAAAAATCACGCTCATGCTTGTTGTTGTCTATCCGGCATCGTATGTCAAGGCTTAGGAATCGCAATGTTCCGGCCATAAAGGTAATATAACTATTAGGTATATTAATTTTATGGTTCCGGCTCGGTGTTTAAATGCGTTACAAATTCAGTAAGTTCTAATAATTCCTAATAGATGGCGCTGTTTGTTAACTACAACCTATAATAGGCTCTCCATGGCTACAACCAATACAACTTACATCAGGGGTTCCCAAACTTATTTTGTGTACTGCCCACTTTAAGAAAAAAAATTTTTGGCGCGCTTCTTTGTTTCACAGGTACTTTTAAATTAAAGCCTAAACACAACGCCCCCGTTTTTTTTCTGGGTCTCACACCGCCCCCCTTTAGGCCTTCAGCGCTCACTTTGGGAAAGGCTGGCCTACATGATACGTATCGCTTTAGTGGTAGGTAATAATATTATG
This sequence comes from Lysandra bellargus, assembly GCA_905333045.1. NCBI lineage: Eukaryota > Metazoa > Arthropoda > Insecta > Lepidoptera > Lycaenidae > Lysandra > Lysandra bellargus. Next base: position 12,373,958 of record HG995319.1, on the reverse strand, counting down.
ATTTCGTTTTTATAAGAGGCGGTAAGGACCTTTTCAAAATTAGCTTCATTTTGGACTTCACGTGCCCCCGCTCGCACCTCCCCCCGCGTTATCCCCTCTCATACCCACCGCCGCGAGTGACCGTTCTACAACGATTTTAAATGAGATCAAAATATATTGTCTTTAAAAAATAATACCCAATTATTTTGGTTAAATGCACTCTCCTAATGATACCTAAGCCCTGGAAAAAATTTGGCAGGAAGGCTTGATTGCACCCTGTATGCATTTTCGTTCAAACCTTCACACATTAAATTACTGTCAAATAAGGTACTGACTGATGGCGTATGCATTTGGTATGAAACCAGTTCACTGACTCATAGGTTATTAATATTAAGTATATTAATTAATTTTTCCTAGCAGTTATTTATTTTTAACATACTCACTATTGTCATTAAATTTAAATACTTGTAAATGGCTATTTGTTTCTAACTTAGACGTTATTGAGATTTATTAAGCTGTAAGTTTTTCTGTACAAATAAAATAAAAAATAAATGTATATACCACATCCATACTAATATTATAAATGCGAAAGTGTGTCTGTCTGTCTGTCTGTCTATTACCTCTTCACACCGAAACCGCTGAACCGATTTGGCTGATTTCTGGTATGGAGATACTTTGAGTCCCGGGAAAGGACATAGGATACTTTTATCCCGAAAAAATGTACGGTTCCCGCCCCATAAACTTTTGCACGGAGTTGCGGGAATCATCTAGTATTATATTATATAACATTCTTTTGTAGAAAATAATATGTTCAGTTTTGAACGACCCGTTTCTAATTTCGTTGCAATGTCAACCGACTGAAAAAATAGTATAGTTTTCACAGAGCCAGTACTGGCTGCCAATAAGACTGGCAGCCAGTATTGGCTTGGTATAATATGCCGCGTGTGAACAGTTTGGCCTGGCTTGAAAAACTATTCACACGTGGCTCTGCGAAAACTATACTTTAGGCGTGTTTCAATGAAATTCAATAAATTTTTGATGAATTTATTACAGTCCGAAAATCTTAGTGTCGCATACATAGCGGGACTTTTACATCTAAAATGGTGCAGCAATCCAAAAAACGACAATGTTTGAGCGACTAGTTTTGATACGTCGAATAACGTCCCTACGTACTCAGACACTAGTTGGTTTGAGAAGGAAGAACTCGAGTCACAGGCCACACAATACAAAAGTCTTACGCACAGCACAGGACTTTTGCACACACAATTTAACGAACCTCTGTATTGTGCATTCGGCGAATCGGTTTGTGCCTGAGCCGATTACAAAATGTCTAAGATGTGAAAGCAATCTCACCATTACTAGATAACTGGGTAGGATACATCTAATTTAGGTATTATACGAAGATCTACTTATATCACATAGAGAAAATACAAGCGAAAACACCGACTAGATACCCCAGTGGTCACTTTGGAATTGCCTAATCTATACATTCAAATCTAGTGAAGAAATTCAAGCTAATAGACGACAATTAACAATTATATAGGAATACATTCATTTTATATATTGAAAGTTAAAACGAATACCTATTTATGAAGAAAATACTGGAATGGAACGTCTTTACGAATTAAAAATAAAACAATCAGAAAACACAAAATACTGATTTGTAAAAGTAAGACTAGCATACGGAGATCGAAGAATACAAATATAATTTAAAATTAACGTAACAGCAAGGGTAGATTCTTATCAGGACTCAAAGGGTCACTTAAAGTACTAAGAGTGGATGTTAAATTTTGTATAATAAGTTAAATCTAGTTTACATTTAGAATACACCTATGTAAGCTTATGCTACTATATTTTTGGCTTTAACTAATTTCAAAACAATGTACTTACAATTAACAAAGTCGTCACATAAATAATTTATACAGTAAATAATAATTAAAGTTTCTAATTCCACACAAGGTACTAAGAACTTAGCAATACGTTGTGACGAAAATATTTGGTACAAAACTCACTTAAGGGTAAAGGATTCCGAACACATTTAATACAGGGTCTGTCTCACTTGCACACGCACAACCGTGCATGAGCAAATGCGACAGCATGCGAACCTAACCCATACTGTGCTGACATAAGATTTCATCTCCTAACGGCCCAATCAAGAATTAATGTGTTCGGAAGTTTCGGAGAGTTAAAAGAAACTAAAGGGAGAGGTAATGGGCTCTGGCGTATCCTACTCCCCCGCCGCAGGACGGCAGTATTCTGTAGGACGGTGGTGACTAGGCCAACCGGCCGTGCCCTTCGGCTCCGGACAGGAGCGGTGGCCTCCCACCTAAAACGAGACCCAGTAGGACGACCCATCGGGACCGACCAGTAATGTTCTCAATATTGAATCGTTGAGGCCGCACTAGGCATGCGAAACGATTTCATACAAAGTATATTTAGCAAATATTCTTTTTATGAAGTCGTGTGAGCTAAGCCGCACTACGGGGCAGCGTACGCGAGTCGCGACACAAAACCGTAAAGTGTCGCGTGACGCGTCGCTCCGCTACAGATGTTGTTTACAAAGACTTTTAAAGTAAGATAGTCCAAAGGTGAAGATAGATCCTCGATAAGGCGTCCCACCAGTTCAGTACATAGATGGTCTGTACAAAAATATGCATCCTGAGAATGACATATTGCGTTTTTGCCTCGAAAATACTGTTTTCTTAGTACAGATTTACTTAATATGAAACTAAGAGACTTACCAAAATTATTACAGATACATTATGAAAATCTAGAATTTTACGCTATAGTAGTAGAATTATATCGAAATCTTAATATTGAAGTTTCACTGTCCCAATTTCAGTACTTGTACCATTAGTAGAATTATATAGTAACAACAATAAAATGTAATCCTAACTTTTTTTTGGTGTTTTTTTTTATAAAAATATACAAAAAACGTTCCGTTCATTGTTAATAATTGTTAAACTGGATGTTCTAGACTTTGACATGTTCAACAATTTTGCACCGTTTAACAATGTTCTTTAACGGTACAATCGATCTTCTAAGTCTGTTTCCATACGATTTCGTCGAAGCATTAGAATCGCTCTATACTCGCGAGCCAACTTTACAACCTCATTCCCACCAAAACAGCAAGATGTGATGCTATTTCCAAAAACATTCCCTTATTCATACAAAATAAAGTTCAAAATAATGCCAAACATACACTGCATCGTCAATTTTGTTTGCTATTTCCAAAAACATTCCCTTATTCATACAAAATTATGCCAAACGATATTATAATGCATCGTCGACGCATCGTCTATTTTGTTTGCTATCTGCTAAATTTCTAGTAACGGAAAGCCGAGGCGAACAACTTTGAGTAAGCGACTTCGAGCATGTCAGCGAAATTGCACGAAGTAAAATAAACAAAATATGTCACTCTTACTTTTAAACACTTATTACACTTCGAATACAAAATGCTATAGACACGTAAAGCATATTACGTTTAAAGCAATAACTGATATTGTCAAGCACTACTGCATAGGTACTGTATTACAAATAATCTCGTTTGTAGAGCCTAAAGCTACGAACAAAAACTAGAGCCCCCTATGTATCGTTATGTAAATTATTTCTGTACTCTTTTACATACTAAAACAAAAAGTATATAATACGCAAAAAATTTGATAAAAAAACAAATGATTGGATTATGATTATTGGTCTTATAACATCGCAGGTACTAAAAGAAACATAAGGGGAGGACTGTACAAGTGGTGTTACATTTCGATCAAACACTACTGCGCCGATTCGACGTAGTAACGTCGTCATTTTTATCAACCCTCATATGAACATATTGCCGAAAATCTGTTACACAAAATATAACATAATTAATACATTGATTATACGAGAACGTTGAAAGCTATCTACAATGACAAGCAACACAATGGTTAAATGCATCGTACGCGATTTACTCTACACGAGGGTAAATTATGTCCGAAAATTTTTAACCGACAATCACTTAATCTACGGTTAAGGGGATTCATTGATTATGCCGCTTAAACAGATTACTCGTCTTAATTAGCCCCGTTTAAGCTAATCTACAATTAAGTCGAATACATGACAGTACTAGCGCTAGTTAAAACCGATCGCATGCTACGTCTTATTCTATCTACACTAACCATTACACTGAGCTTTTTTTGGATTTTCATATTTTATATATGAGGTGAATTCCTGAATATAATTATTATGTACTTAATTATAAGTCACGATCGCGCTTCATTAACTTACTTCACTAAGGTATAAGTTTCTGTTATACGCAGATATTATAGTGTACAAAGCAAATTTGAAAGACCACACCAAAGCTGCGTCAAATATTAACCAATTTTAAACTATCAAAATAACTCTAAATCTCGATATTTATAAAAATCTATGATAACCGTTTGCTTGTGCGTTTCTCCCGCGATCCTCATAAAATATATCAGAATTGGTGTGATCAATAGAATATAATATAAGCAATGCAAAGGCACAGTGTGTTTAGCACGGGTAACCAAAGCATACAAAATCAACTACAATCCGCTGGCGACTATAAAACCAGCTTAAGAAACTCTAATAATTCAAATAGGCCTTACAGAAATAATCCAGAATTTGGTGCTGCTATCCCCGATATATATGATGATACATGTCACTTAATCTACATAGATAAAATGTGTAGACATCTAAGGTAGTCTTAATCTAGTCAGCGATAGGTATCCTTGCACAATAGCGAAAACTTTAACGTGAAATCGTGTTAGTGTCCACAAAATTCATCGTTCCCATATCGTCTTGCCTACCCAGATTCACACCGAAAAGCCTGAGAAACGAGACAGTAGACAGTGTCTCTCTGTCCGTTCATTTTACCGCAAACTTCATGATTAAAGTCCACTTTGTGACTTGCACAGTTCTAGGTTCGGACGCAATCTGAGTTAAACGTGTCCTTCGTGAAAACAAAGAACGATAACATTCAACCCAGTTTCAATTTTAACCCAGAACTGCGCAAGCGGGCCTAGATGATTCAAAAGATTTCTCGCCATAAACCTGGCCTTTTCTCAACTTTCTAGTTCTCCAATTCTCATCTCATTTGATTGTACAGTACTAAACTTATAATTTCACGCACAAGTCTTGGAATTGCGTCGAAACGCTGCTTCTTAAGCTATTTTAGGGATGAACCATAAGCTAATAGTCTTATTAAACACAACGCGTCGTCCACCTGTCGAGTAAAACCAAAAGTTCGAACGGCAGGGAAAAATTTTCGTGCGACCAAACCAAAATATATACAGAATGTAGTGGAAACAATACTTTGATGTAGTCTACTGTAGTGAAACCTATGCAGCATAAAATACTACTTTCAGCAATATATTTCAGTCTGAGAAGTGCATACGCTTCTCCGTCTATCCATATCATATCATTGATGTTATCCTTACTTATCCATTCTTTAAGGTCATTTTAGGGTTTAAGGTCGTTAGTTAGACGTGTCATAACCAGGCGGCTTCAAATTTCATATACGTATGTGGGCAATATTCCTTCTTACCGAACCACATTGGTACTTCTCAGTGATTTCGGTTGTATATGTATTCACGTGCCATCGATAATGAGTCTTGTCAGGCACGGAGGTTTGCTACCGATGTTTTCCTTCACCGTTTTTTATATTCATCATTCAGGTATTCCGTAGGAAACCTCATCCTATGGGATCAGCACTTTTCGCAGGCGATCTACCATAGGGCCATTGATTGAAGTCTAATCTACTCTGAGGCTTCGCCGTTGTGAATGGTGCCTATTTCTACTAGATGTGCCATCGGGTATATGATTTTGAAGCATCCATTTCCTTTACAGATGTAGGTAGTCTTTGCAACTTTTTACTGACGTGCAAAAGTGAGGGTATATTACTTTCAACCTCTAGATGGTTATCCATTCATCCATCCATTCTCTCATATGTTCATCTGTTAGTCCGTCGTATGTGGTTTCCCAAATTACATTTCAAATTTTCTAAATACTTTCACGGATGTTTTGACATTCCAAGTAGTTTGATGACAGGAATTTGCATTGATCATTGCTTTGTGAGGTTGTTCTAGAAATTTTCATTGTTACATTATATTCGTATGCTTCTATAATATCCAAAAATGTCTGTGTGGATAATAATTTGTGTAATCTATAATTTCGTCTTCGCTATTGTTTTCTGGATGAATTTTTCATGCCTCCTTTTCTCATTAATTTTTCAGAGTCTATTTTGGTTATATCTTTGTTGTAAGCATTATTTTTTATATTTTTCTGTAGCATTTCTGTTTAATTTATCAATGAATCCTTTCATAGCTCTTTCCATACGTCAATTAAACTTTCGTCACTTTGATTAACGTTAAATCTTCGTTTAGTTTTAAGTCTTCGTTTAGTTATTAGTTCCATTTATTGCTTTACGTGTTTCACGACTATTTTTCCCTACCGTTACTGTTCGCCGCATAAGTTCCACATTCTTAAGAGTAACTTAAACTAACTTAACGCTATCGCAGTGTTTGTCGGATAATTTTACTCTCAAAAAATCATTTATATTATTAATGTCTAACTTTCAAAAATATATTTTCCTTATAAATAAGTACTCCGCTTACCTATAGCTGAGAGAATGTATAGAATATAGATATTACATATTAAAAAAGTAAGATTTTAAACCATATTAAAAAAGAAATATATGAATATAACTTATATAAAAAATAAATGAAAATAAAAAATAAATAAAAATAATAAATAAATGGCAAAGATAACAAATTATATTGTTTTAATATTATATAATACCACTCAGCTATATTTAAGCGGAAAGTCTTTAAAACTAAGAAGAGATGAAATGCAATTTAACAATAATATAGTAACCTAAAGCCACAGGCTCGTTTTATATTTAGATGGTTGAGTAATTTACTGATTATCACGCAATTTTTAAGTTATTTGCACGAAAACGTTTGATAGGTTAGATGTGTTTTACAATTATAGGTATTCTAACTGTCTGAAGTGCAAAATTAATTTTGTTGATCAATTTGGTTACAATTCTTTTCTTGGGTGATTAATTTTTTAGGCAAATCAGGTGTTTAACACTTTTACTATGGGCCTTAGGCATTAAAATAATCATAGAAAGAAACGCGATTGCGCGTACTAACTAGAACAAGCAAGAAAAGGATAGACTCTACTCACTACCACTACACATTTCGCAAAATTCTTCTATTCTATTTTTTAAGTAGGGATTTAAACCTTTATAACTTAACCTATTTTATATTATTTGCTGTAACTTTTTCACTTCTAGCAAAGGCACTTAGTCAAGTTACAATCGGTAGTTTCAACAGCGAACTTAGAAAAGAAAATGCATTCGACAACTAACCTAAGTCTAAAGGCGCTGAAATGCCCATGATCACTCCCATACATTTTCATTTCATACTCAGCTGTCGAAGCTATCGAGTACAATTTGCCTAAGTATTACCTGGACTTAATCTAGTTTTCCAAACTCTTTTATAAGGGGTTTCCTATGCTAATTTTTAACTTTTACTCTAGACTTGAAGCAGCTCTTAAATTAGTATACTAGATTACTGTCTTTTCCCGTTGATGCGATCTTCTTCACTGTTAGACTACAATTACATGACCTTAAGGCCTAACGTAAAACTTAATGTGTGTTCTAGCATTATATTTTTGAAGTTTTATTTTTTTTTTACAAAAGATAAACTTTTTTATTCAAATTTAATATTTTACTTCATCGTAAGCTGATTAAGGTGGCAGACGTGTTATATTTTTAATGTTGCGTGATTGATTGATCGATAATAATCATATTAACACATTAAAATCATATTTAAATTCAAAATTCATTTACAAAATTAGCGAAAATTAAATGTGAAACCTATTAAATCGCTCATTAAATATAAAAAACAGAAATTATTTAAATTAATTGTTCAAGATAGGTAAAAAATAGACTCCAAATATAAAAAAGATTATAAAGAATCCAAATCGAATATTTAAAGCAACTATTTCAAAACATAAGTTAAGTTTAAGAATAAATTTTGTAAATAAGTCAATATGTTTTAAGGCAAAATAATTATTTTAAAATAAACCGATACGAAATTATTTTGTGATTTCGACTATTGTGGCATGTCAAATACAAAAATATATCTATCAATCGTGCTTACGCTTATCAAATAACTTTATTACTGGGAAAGTCTTACACTAGCCTCAAATTATTTCGTACCTATTTTTTTTTTGTTTTTGCGTTTTAATATTTTTTTTTTATTTTTATTTTGAGCATTTATTTTTTTCTTTTTGTTAATGTGGGTTTGACGTCCACCTAAATTATCATAATTGATAAAATAATATTTAACAAATTATATTAATGATGAAATTAATGCTTATATAAATATAAAAATACGAATACAAACCATTGCAATTGTAATTATATATTAAAAGTAAGTACAGTTCTAAACTAAACAAAGATGCAAAAATAAAAATTAAAAAAAAAAACACTACACAAATATAAAAATAAATATTTTGTAACGAATATATAAGTGAAACCATAACAAACTGCGGCATATAACCATGGGATTTTTGCATCTTGTTCATGAAAATACAAAAATATATTACTTATACCTATGTTCTACACCTAGCCTAGTTACTCTCTTTTTTCCCTTATATATTCTACATACTGCTTACTGACCTAGCACAAGATTCTTGACCATCGAGTTTGCAAATACATTCTTAATGTCTAACGGGATACCCAGCATAGAATACATCTTCCACTGCAATAAAAATGCTTATCGCCGACAGACATCAGGAAAACAGTTGCACCGAAAAGAACGGACCATACACTGACGGAAATGCGCGACTAAGTTAAAGACTATTATTTCGTAGCTTCGGTTGTATAGCACGTGCTTACACTAATATTATAATACTGGCCTTAATGGCATACTCCAATACATGGCGAACCTCCCTCTTATTGCTATTATTGGCATTCATAGTATTTTGAAAAACCTAAGGTGCCAATAATAGGACTGCCAACGATTAGGTAGTGGAATGTGAACATGGCTTATGATGGATGAACGATGATGAAATTATGATGAATCAGAGCACCGGTAGTGAGCGTATCCTGATGGCGATGTTATGAAATATAATGAGATGAGGATAATGAGATGATATGAAAGATGATCATGAGATGAAATGAGTTGCGAATGAAAGTTAAAATGAGTATGCGACAATTTTTGATATTGGAGTATGCACAGGGCGTTTTTATTTTCTAAGTATCTTGAAGTGAGAGTATATACCATCCTTATCTAATCAAGTGTATGGCACCGATGTCGATTCTCTGTATATACATCTACGATTACATCTATACCTATTCGATTTTACATTCAATGGAATATATTATGTAAATAAACTAAACGCCAATGTTAATAAATAGTCAATTACTTCGAACGTTTAAATTAAGAAGCGGCGTTAGCCAGGGAACTATTCTAGTACCTATACTATTTTCAGCACAATACGAGGCTTTCGCCCTAATCGTATGAGAACAAACCAGCTGCTTACGAATGCTTTCCCTTTTCAGAGTTTAGCCACTTACATAATAATTTTCGCCCTAATCCTAAATTAATAACAAACCAGCTGCTTACGAATGCTTTCCCTTTTAAGGGTTTAGCCACTTACATAATAATTTGCGAATTGTATCCGTCCATAGAATAAAGTAACAATACCAAACTCAAACCATACTATGGCCCAAGCCACAACTAGTCTCAAAATTGCATATAAACTTTGACATTTAATATAAAGTTTTGTAACTTTGCTCGTGGTTTGGACTATATCATATTAAAATAATAAACGAAAACGAACATAAAAATAAAGAAGAAGAAGTATAAAGTCTATGGCAAAATTTTAGATAGACAATCCAAATATTAACAAATAAAGTTAATCGAAGGGACATAGAGCTAGAAACGTCTCGACCTCGCAGCCAAAAGCGCGCGGTCGTATTTCTAGCCGTGTCCGAAGGATTCTTACATCTAATATACCTCGGCTTACAGCAAAGATATAGTGCGACCATTTCCAATGGATTTTGATAACTGTCACTTCTCATTGTTCGCACAATGCTAAGAAAAACAATTGTCAAACCTTAAGGAATAGGTGCATAATACTCAGCTAGCGAATAGTATGCTACTTAACTCTACTTATGTACTTTGGGAATTTAACGTTATACGTATCGAGACGTAGTACTTATTCTATTACTAGATTGTTGACAAATGACATTCCCACCTGATCGTGTTATCATGCCTGAAATTAATGTACAATTATCTGCTATCTTACCTACTATTTCGAATTATTTAAATAGCACAAAATAAACTTCGAAATTAAGCTTGTAAAATATTATAATATAACCGTTCTGACAAAAAGTTGAGAATTATACTTTTAAATAAGATGCCTAAAATGTATCTTGTAACCGAGTCAAAATACTAATTATTCTAATAATACTGAATCGTCACCAGAATGCAAATGAATTTGTTAATTCTTAATAATAGAATTCTTAGGCGAAGTTTGTACTTTTTGTATGTGAATCGTAAAATATAAAAACATAATGGCTATTACTTAAACACGATGAAAAGAAGGAGGAAGGCAGGAAAAGAAAAGAAGGTGGGAGATGTCATAGAGAGGGAGACAGGACGAAGTGAGAAGGGTAAGAGGGACAGGAATAGGTTTATGTGCGAGAGTTAGAATTTTATAACTTGCTAATATGATCAAGAAGGAAGAAATTAATATTTAATAATGGTAATAATAAGGATGACTTTAGCATACTAGCTTACTGTCCGCACAGCAAATTAGTTAAATACTGGATTTAAAAATGTTGGTAAGTTAGAAATAGGAAAGAAATGCGCTGAATCTTTGAGTCTCCAACTCAAAAATTACAAAAAAAATTAAGTATTAGAATATTCGTAGTTATTACCAGAAATCCTACACATGACGTGCCTTGACTGCCGCGTTCCGGTTTTTTAACAAATCGGATGTTAATGTATTTAAAAACTGACTCCATTCATTATTATTAAAATGGTATAATTTAGCAAGTAATTTATAAGCCAGTAGTTGTTGGAATTTTGATTATGCTTTGGCATAGGCAGATATTATTTCTTTTCAACAAAAATAGATTTATCAGGTGTTGGTATCAATTTAGCAATAAGCCCATTGAGGGGGGGTTATAATATTTAAGGAGATGGCTTTATTAAGCTTCCCTCTTGTTTGTGCTTATGATACACAGCGCTAGGGACCGTTGCAGCATCGCTGTAAAAACAAGCTACATGCTATGTCGCTTATTCACACGCCACTAGTTCTTTTAGCGTCAGGTCTACAATTGGGTCAACGATTTATGTCACTCGCATAGGCACCAGTGTGTGTATTATAGTCTTAATATCCCCTTACAAATTGCAAACAGCAAACTCTTAAGCGAAAGTCATCCTCAACTCAAAAACATATAATGGCTTAATCCTATCTTATTGCTATTGAAGGTTATTGCACGATTAAATTATTACTAAAGTAGATACTCCTATTTCAATGGATTCCTAAATGATACATAGATTATATATAGACTCAACCCGTACTCATACGTCGGGGAGCAACTTACATTAATTGCAGTACAGATTACACGTAATTACGTTCCTAGCCTATGTAGCCTATATAGGTTATAATTATATACTTAGTGCGACCGATTTTAACCAAGCGCCATAATATCTTTAACTAACATGACATTACCTACTACAGAAATACTTGAGTTTCCTCCAAATATTTCCTTACACGCTGTTACATAGACATACATATATCGCCGGCTAGCTATTACACCTACTAACAATAACAATAAAATAACAGACAATAAGTATGCTAATTTTTTTTAGATTTTTTAGTTTTGCTCTTTTTAGTTTCTTTTTCGTCATGTCACTTAGTCTATCATGTATTTAACCTACGTTACATTTTTTTTTTTTATTTTATGTTTTTTATAAAAACATAATTTCACAACACTTTACAATTATAATGGGGCTAAACAACGCATTACATTTTCTATAATTTAGGCTTTCGGTTATATTGCATGCTCACTGATAATTTGCAAAAGCATTCACGCATAGCAGCAAGAAACCAGCAGTGATTTTAAAATAAGACAATGATACCTTCGTGATGAGACATTCTCGAAATACAAGAAGTGATTTCAAAACATTTTATAAAACAAATCGCAGCAGTTAGTAAAGGCAGTTAAGATAGTAAAGGTATTAGTTAGTAATGCTTAATAGAAATTCCATTTAGAAGTTTTTTAGACTATCAAATTTCCACCTTGTTGCTATGTCGAATGCTTCCAGAAAATTTGTTTTAGGCTTTATCCAATGTATTCACGTGCGTCAGCGGTCCAAAATCCCGGGATTTTCGGGAATGCGGTTCACTTGCAGATTAGCACTAGTGACGGTTTCAGAGACCGCCATTGCGCATACAACAAGGGAAGACATTCGCACCGGAACTAGAGACTGTAAAGAGTTATTTTGCCAGGAATTCTATTTCAATGACCCAAAGGTCACTATCATAGAAACTGCGAGGTAAATTAACTCTGAACGGTCTGTAAGGGCGCAAACGAACAAATTTACAACCGATCAAATTTAAACATTTGCGCCCCCTCGAATCCGCCGACAAACGCGACCAAAATGTTTACATCAAGCATTGATATTTACGTTTGACATCAGGAAGACACTTGATTTATACCTATTTTAATGTAATTTAACTCTAACATTATGCCTTCGTAACGAATGTCTATTTGAGTAACTTTATCTAACCGGCACGGTATGTATCAATGTTTCATGTAATCTATAGCTATACTACGGCGGCTTTACGGCTACTGAGTGAAGTGTAGGTTAATCAGTTAACAGTTCAAGTTACGGGAGATATCGGTCGAAGGAAATACGGAAAACGAGGCGCCAGCAGAATCCATAGCGTTATACTAATATTTATATTATATACATATAAAAATAAAGGGGTGAATAGCTTGTGCATAGCGAGGCGAGGAGCGTCACTAATTTTAAGCTACTCAAAGGAAATAAATGTAAAGAATACACAAAATAATTTCGCAAACAATACATAATGGAAGAGTGAGTTTTGTTTATCAACCGCCACGCTATACGCTCCGCTACCCACAGTCCCAACGCAAAGTTTCAATAGAAGAGGAAATGTTCGGGGAAGGGTTACATTCTCATAGCCAGCGACATGGGTCTCAGTATCTAACTTAAAAACATCCGAAACATATTCAACAACATATAACTATAAGTACTATGTTCAACATGATATTATATTTGACTAGACAATAAACGTATAGATACATAAAAATAATTCCAATTGCTTATTGAACCCAGGACGCCGGTACCCACAAGGGCTCAGATTGGACTTTCCATGCCATCTTGAGGAGCTGCGTGAGAGCTGTCGCTAAATCTTCGTTCACTATCTCCTCGTCGAACATATAACCGTACAGAAAGTTTATGCGATTCGATGACCTGATGATGTCGTTAAACTCTTCTTCCTGAAATTAAAAGAAAATTATGTTAGCATCGAAAAAACAAAATGAAATGTTTAAATTTCATCGTGCGATTGATTTACCTACGGAAGAAGGCATTCCATTGTGTGTTCATTTACAAAATGAACAGGAGCACGATTAATTTAAGTCATCTCGTCGCCGGTTCGGTCTAAAGCTTTTATAGGCACGAAGAGAAGAATGCTGAGGTAATAAATAAACACCGTTAGCCAAGTGGCGCAAATTGCGTAAGAGAGATACATGTAGAAGTACAGATGCAAGGGAAATAAATATCCATCGGTATAGAAAGGCGTTACCATCAGGGAGTTGAAGAAAACATCCAGCGAAGTAGAAAACTGATGCCATAGTAGAAATCGATTGCAAATAGCTTGAGAGAGTATCATTATTAGAGTTGTGAGAAAATTCCGCAGGTAAAAACGAGTGAAATAGCTGTGCATGTACTGCCGTATGAAGCTCAGAGCACCGGCTCGCATTCTCATCAGCTGATGGGTTCGTCGGGTCCAATTTTCATAGAAAGTGCGATCTTCGCCGAATCCAGATTCTTCGAGGGCTCCCATTCCACAGGACATGTACACATGATTTGCTTTCGTAGCGTAATGCGCCTCCAAGCAGATTGTGAATCGACGGCTAACATATTTGTAGAACTCTCGGATATAGCTCAGGGGTTTGCGGGGTCGTCTGTTTATGGGTTCCAGAATGGCACGAGCCAGATTGCTGGAGAACATGGTGAAGAAGTCGCGATGATAGCGCGTACTATATTTATAAGTTCTATCCCAGTGCTCAGTAAAGCGAGTCCAAATTTCTTGGCAAGCATTCGACATCACTCTTCTGGTTCTCTTAACGTTGGACACTTGTCGCCGTAGACTCAAACTTTTGAAATGTTCGCACATGGTCATCCCATGCTCGCAGAAAATTACTTCGTGCACGCGAAACAAGATACGTCCGATGTTCCCGAACAATGCGCGCCATAAGTTGCACAAGTCTTCGTCGACGATGATAGCTCGATTTTGAAAGTCGCAAGAGAATATAAAAACCAAAAGCGTGATTAGAAAGAAGACAGCCCTACTAGATAATCTACAGATCATACACATACTGAAGAGCAGAGGGACTCAATGTCCAGGACTGAATTTAATAAACGAAAGCGAAAAATCAAAGCTACAAGTAGAATACAACGTACCGAATCCCAAATAAGGTTTGAATGCTCGAGGCATTAAATCATGAAATATTGAAATCGTCTCCTTTGTGGTTGAAAATCAATCAACAGATGACCTCTCCTCGATCAGTGGGGGGTTGCTTGCGCATGCGGCCTGGTCAACTCCCACAAAAAACTATTATAGACAGGAAAAAGGTACCGTCAGGTGATAACAAATGTTGAAAATGTTCGGAAACTTAGTAAAAAAGTCAACCAGAAGCACGAAAATTTCACACATCTTTTTGGTGTTTTGTTCGTCAATGTTCTAAGTTGGGTTCACGTTCAACCGATAATATTCACTGCACTTTTAATATTGTCAATCACAAACAAAAGATAACTAGGCCACACCCCTCCGTATTGATCAATCAGTTTTCCGGGAGAGCAAAGGATAAGCGCATGTGCATTCCGACAACAGGTGATGCAACAGCTATGCCCGGGCAAGTAGAAATCCCGGGAACAGTCCAAAAGGTCTTAAATGCACTTATTCCAATTTCTCTACTGCATTCTGTGCTTTAATTTAGTAATGTCCTAATGGCAGATGATATACCACTGATGAACCAAAAAAAATATAGGTACACAGACAAAAAACAAAAAATCACCACAGTTAAAAACACTTTAGACAAGTCCAGAAGATTCGTCGAATAGTCAATGTTTAAAGTCACTTCCTAATTCCCAGCACTTTGTAATTCAACAAAGGGCGTTATTACGAAAACGCATGTGCATCGCGAGCGCGTCACAACAAGTGATGCAGCATCCGGGCCCCGGGAGCTGCGTAGGATAACGCATGCGTGATATAGGTCATCTAGGTGTGTCCTTCGATACCTAAAATAGGATATTGGAGTCTGCGCAGCGCACGCAGGCGCCCTAGGCGAGCTGAATCTAGAATCGATAATATTAATTGTGGAGGACGAGCTGCAGTAGATAATAAAATGGTACCTCATTAGTGCCTTCTGGGTTGAAAATACAGAAGTAAAGGGATGGATGTACGAATACGAAAGAAGAATGTTTTTTGTTTTACCATTATAAAATTGACGATGACTTAATAAAAAGCTAAGAGTTACGTAAAGCCTAGAACAAAGAATATAAAGCGCCCCAGATCATTTTCCGGTAAAGAAGAAAATATCAAAATTATGCCTCAAAAATCTATATTTTTCATGAAATTAAAATCATTTAAAGAAAAAAATCAAAATTCTGAGGGATTTCACACAAAGGAACTAAAATCTACCAAAGAATAAAAATCATCAAAATCAATAGGATTCAATCAATCAAACGACTGCCCAAGTATAATATAAGAAAATCCTCAAATGTAGACTACAATAAGAAAATAAAGCCTGAACAATATATTTTAAGTCATGATTTAGACTAAAAGTTTGTTTTTTTAACAAATCGTCAGGTACATAGTACAGGTTCCCTGGAGCAGTTTTTTGACCCGATTACTATCAAGATAATCTTTCGTGAGTAGCTTCATTTTGATAAGACGAACAACAATTTCCTATGCGAAAATCAATAAGTCCTCGTTGACTACGGAACCCTAAAACGGTACCATAACTAGCTGATTTTTTTGTATATATATGATAGTATAATTTAACAATAACATTGTCCTTCAAATAGAACAGTCCATATTTTAGGACCAGGCACCAGCTAATCGATATATTTACTCCTTTTTTTTATCTCTGTTAGCTACCACTTTCAAGAATTTTTGCAGAGGAAATTGTTGTTTGTCTTAACAAAACGAAGCTTCTCACGAAAAATTTGCTTGATAGTAATCAAGTTAAAAAAAAGTTCTAGGGAACCTGATTATCTGAAAATTTGTAAGTAAATCACAAGCAAAGCCTTCAGGCTTTAAATAAAATTCAAAATATTGTCTATTCTTCAGAATAGACAATATTTTTAATTTTATTTCTATTCATAAAACAGAAAGGCTTTTTAAAGCGAATTTAAATATATTTGTTTCTCTTGGAAGTAAGTTCGCATGAAGCCCAAGTAGAAAGTTTTTTTTTTTTCAGAATCGACAAGGATCATTCCTAAAGATGCAACTTTCATGAACGTGGACGGGGCGCTGCTGGTAAAGGAGAACTGTCAAAAACGGCGTTGTTATATCATGGAAGCGTTAGCTCCTTTTTTCGCCACGTTAATTTAAAGCCTTGTCGAGCTCTAAGCGATTTAAAAATTGACAAGTGTCAATGTTGACGGATGAATATGAAGAATTCTAGTGCGCAAGTCAGTCTTTTACTATCGATCGATAAAATAAGGAAAATATTATTTTAGCGCTACCTACCTATCCCGACAGGGTTGACAAATAAAACTAATCAAAACTGTCAAGAATAAGAAGAAAACAAAAGGAAATTGTGGGCCATCTAGCTACTCTTTTGGAGATATAGACAAGAATGTTTTAGTACAGCGACGACGTCATTGGGTGCATATTACGAAGTAGCTGTCAAATAAAATGACGATGGCGTTTCCATTCCGCCCACATCAAACGATACTTCGATGACATTGACAAGAGTCCTTCCGTCAATGACATTGACAATAATGTTTTAGTACAGCGACGACGTTATCAAAAATGAAGAAGCTGTCAAATAATGGACGATGGCGTTTCCATTCCGCCTACAGTTCGACAAGGCTGTTTATGAACGTGGCGAGAAAAGGAACTAACGCTTCTATCATACAAAAACGTCATTTTTGACAGTTCTCCTTTACCAGCAGCGCCCATTGACATCATTGACATATTCATTTAGAGCCTTGTCGAACTGTACATCAAACGTTACTTCAATGACATTGACAGGAGCCCTCCTGTCAATGACATTGACAGGAGCCCTCCTGTCAATGACATTGACAAGAGGGCGTGTGTGAAACAACTGTCCTTCAAGTGACATTTTACAATATGGCGCAGTCTGTTCTGATTTTGACCACGCACTAATCAGCCTTGCAAGACAGGATAAATAAACAGAAGAACAGGCGGTTTTTCAAATTAAAAATGTAATACTCCTTTTTGCGATAGTACATTTTTTATCGGTACTGCATGGTTACATGGGTACATTAAACAACGGTACGTTCTTGCACACTTTTAAAGCCGGACGCCGGTGTCCACGACAGTTCACAAAACTGGCGCTTTTGACACTGACATATTTCAAAATGACACGCGTCACGCATGCGCATAACATTTGTTATTGTCCTTTTAAAGGTCACAACTGGGCGTGGCACGCGCATGCGTAATTAATTACTACGCACCTGGATTACGGCCATAAAATTGCAACTTCGCAATTTTCGAGAAAACAGGTACAGCAAACTGGCATGGTCCGTTGAAGACTCCTCGATATTTGAGCATCTGAAAGTCTTACCTGATCTGCTGACGCCATCACGTGGTTTCAGGATAGATTAGAGCGTAGGTGTAGGTGTGGGCGTAGATGCGTAGGTAATGACTCACCGTGAACGCTCTAGACGACTCCTTGTCAAAAGTCGAACGGGCGTTGGCTGCTGTTCTGGTGTCGACAAGTTTCTCTAACGGCGGTGGTTTGATAAACACGATGTAGGGGCGAAGACGTGGCGTGCGCAACATTTTCAGAGCTTGCCAGTGTGGACTTAAGACACAAACCCGTCCTGCAACAAACAAATTTCACTCATTAATACATGAAAAAGTATCATCAAAATAATATCGATTTTGTGTAAAGTCGTTATGGAAAAGCATTAAAAATGTAACTTACCGGTATTGACTATAGTTTCAACGCTTTCAGCGGATGTTCCATAAAGATTCCCTTTGTACTCGCCGTGCTCGATGAATTTCCCGTCAGAGATGTCCTGCTCCATCTTTTCACGCGTAACAAATACATATTCTTTTCCACTCTGCTCACTAGGTTTTTGCGCCCGAGAGGTATCTGAGACAAAATATTGTGGATGGTAACGTACAACTCATGGGGGTTAAAATCAAAGATGAGTTTGAGGATAATAAATAGCGGAAACATAACTGAAACGATTGGAGGCTAAACTAAAAATGAGCCCGGACGGAGGCTGCGTAGGGGTGGTAACGGCGTATGCGCGCGACCACGCATGCGTCACTTTATAGATTTTCCCTTGCCTTTATTGTCTGGGACTAAATGCGCAATATAGCAGCGGCTGTATTGATTCTATTGGCAGTACCGACAGGAAAATTATAAATATACTAGCTGACCCGGCAACGGGCAAACATTGTTTTTCAATATTAATTATTTCTAGTATCAATATAAAAAGTAGACAAAAACCTATTCTCAGGCCTAACGAAAGTATATTAGATTATACACATTCAATCGTAATTTCATTGCTAGTAAACGAATATATACTAATTAGTAATTACAAAGCAGAAATGCTTTTTTGTTTGCTTGAAATAGGCTAAAAAAAGGCTAAAAAAAGGCTAGGCTGGCCCGATTTTGGTGAAATGTAGTAAAGACAGAGAGTAGACCACGAGATGAAACTTAAGATACTTTTATTGCCTGAAATTGCTACGGCATCAGGGCTTCATAACGTTATATTTTTTACGATATCTAGTAAAATAACGTTATATTTACCGTTATTATTATAACGATATTTTATTGTTATATATAAACGAACAAATATCGTTATAATAATAACGGTAAATATAACGTTATTTTCTGGTATCAGGTATACGATCGTGCACGGTGCAATATTTAAAATGTAATAAGCGTTCTCTGTGAAAATACAAAGAAAAAAATACACCTTGAAAGCGTGATTACGTTTAGAAAATTTTTCCGCCTGTCACGACTTTCTTGACGAACTATAACGTTATCAAAGAACATATTATAATTACCGTTATAAATCCTATATAACGTTATAACTTTAACTGTTATTAATATCAATTTTTAACGTTATTTTTGATATCGGGTAAATTTTCAAAACGTTATCTATGCCCTTGAAGCAGTAACGTTATGAAAAAATAACGTTATTTGAAGCCCTGTATGGCATTGCCTAATTCTAACGCCAGGGGAGCCATCTGCAAGTAGTTCCCCTACGGCCTACATCGATGAAAAAAGGTACACAACCTTTTTTAGGGTTCCGTAGCCTAAATGGCAAAAAACGGAACCCTTATAGATTCGTCATGTCTGTCTGTCTGTCTGTCCGTCCGTATGTCACAGCCACTTTTCTCCGAAACTATAAGAGCTATACTATTGAAACTTGGGATGTAGATTACACAGACTATTCTGTGAACCGCATTAAGATTTTGATACAAAAATGGAAAAATCATAAAAAAAATTTAGGTGCAACTGAAACAAAAAAAAATTTTTTTTCGTCTTACCTATACGATACCCTATGTATCAATGGATAGGTCTTCAAAAAATATATCGAGGTTTCTAATATCATTTTTTTCTAACCTGAATAGTTTGCGAGAGAGACTCTTCCAAAGTGGCAAAGTGTGTATCCCCCCCCCCCCCCTCTAACTTCTAAAGTATAATAATTCTAAAAAAATATATGATGTACATTACTATAAAACTACCAACGAAAATTGGTTTGAACGAGATCTAGCTAGTAGTTTTTTTATACGTCATAAATGATAAACCTTAATTTAACTTTCATTGTATCAAAAATTCAATATTAAAATAAATCAAAAACCTTATAATTTCACAGAAATAATTCTTATTGCCGCTGCGGAACCCTTTATAGGCGAGTCCAACTCGCATTTGGCCGGTTTTTATTTTGAAAACTTATTTTAAGAAGTTAAAAAAATTTAAGAATTTAAAATAATTATTATGTATTAGATACTAGCTGTCCCGGCAAACGTTGTTTTGCCATATAATAGTTTTATCACGGCAAAGAAGATTTCATAGGTTATTGAGTAATAGTCCATCAACTAAAAAAAATTTTTTCGGCGAAGTATAAAGGAACTTTTCGTTCAAATTCCTTTAAAAGGAAGTGAGATGATGTTGTTAGTAGTGTAAAACACGTTATAAATGTACATTCATTGACCATAACCAAATTTTAAAAAAAACTAGCGGTACTACGCAACCCTATATTGCGCGTGACATGCACTCGGCCGTTTTTTTTTTTTATTATATATACCAGCTGTCCCGGCAAACGTTGTTTTGCCATATAAAGTATTTCGATTTTTGCCCATATTATTTTATTGAAGTGACTAAATAAGTATGTCACCATGGCAACGTCCTTCGCTATCCCGTCGCACAAACAATGGTCGCTGTCAGTCTCGAGTTGTAATAAATTACTATTATTTATTCAACAAATGCACTTCTATACGTCTTATTATAAAACAAAGTCGCTTTTTTTCCCTCATGTCCCTTTGTTCCCTTTAATCTTTAAAACTACGCAACAGATTTTGATGATTCTTTCAGTGTTAGATAGCCCATTTATTGAGGATGGTTATAGGCTATATTTTATCACGCTAAGACTAATAGGAGCGAAGAAATGGAGGTAAATGTGGAAAAAACGGGGAAAATTATTTGAAAGGGCTAACTTGAACGCGCTAATCCCAGGAAGTACTGATCCGATTTGAAAAATTATTTCAGTGGCAGATAGCCCATTTATTGAGGAAGGCTATATGCTATATTTTATCATGCTAAGACTAATAGGAGAATGTGGAAAAAACGGAGAAAATTATTTGAAAGGGCTTATCTCGCGAACTACTGGAGCAATTTTCATGTTATTTGGCACAGATAAGAAGTAAACCACGTGAAGGATCATCATGGATCAAAGGCTATCGATTTTAATCATTTTTTCAGTGGCTATATATTCTATACCCGTGCAACGCCGGGGCGGGTCGCTAGTATCAATATAAAAAGTACCCAGTAGCCGATTCTCAGACCTATAACTGAATATGCATGTAAAATTTGGTAAAAATCAGTAAAGCCGTTTCGGAAGAGTACGGTAACTAACAATTAATGTGACACGAGAATGTTATATATGTGTCCCGACACCGGTGTCCGATCCTTTAATGTCATGATGTATCATGTATGGCATATTTTATCGACAAATTGGCTCTCAAATTTTTTCTTTCTCTCACGGTTTTAAAATGGCATGCCATTTTAGTCTTTCTCGGGTTTTCAGACTAATCTGACCAATACCTCTCATGTATGATGTAAATATCCTATGAAGATAAAAAAAGGTCTCATTTGATAGCTAAACTTGTGGACTACGTTTACACAGGCAATATGGTAGGAATTTTGTGGAATTAAACATAGAAAAACCAAAGTTTAAGAGAAAAAAATGTGTATTTTTTTAAATAATGGCTTTTTTTTGAAAAATCTAGCGCATTAAACTGGTTCTTTTTTATTTGAAAAAGATAGAGGAGGTTTTTATCTTAAATAAATTCATTTACTTCTATGCTCTAAGTCAGATGGTTTAGAAGTTATAACGATTTTCTTATGAAGTATTGGTCACATTAGTATGAGAGCCAGAGATTTTTTTTTTCACAAGTTGGAGAAAAGAATGTTTGAGGGCCAATTTGTCAATAAAATATGCATGTAGGGCATGACATTAAGGGATCGGACACCAATATCGGGACAAATTGTATAAGATAATATAGATTATTATATTGTTACATGCAGTAAAGTTACAGTGCTTGTTGTTTTTTTTTTGTTCTTTATTATACGCAAAAGGGACAATAATCCGATGTTTGGAGTCTATTAATTTTTTAATTGTTTAAAACTACATATTTTTAACCATAACCATACCATAATTTTCTGCTGACTCTACACAGAGTCGACGAGTGGGAGTTGCATTCGTCCAGTGCATACCCGCGTCTGCGTAATGCAGTTTACCAGGACTTATCGATCTAGGTCCTGATGGAACCGTCTAGAACTATCACGATATAAGTACTAAGATAACGCCCAGACGCGGCAATACTATATTTATATGTTTATCGAGACCCTTTATAATTATGTTTTACGACAAATTCTAATGGAAATATGATTTTTATAGTAAAATTTTTCATTATTATATTATAATTATTATGAATATTTTACTGGTAGTATATGGCTTTTTTATACGGGGCATATTGCGCAGTAGGTAAGCTATTTTTGTGGGTTCTTTGGTGTTTGTTTGTTCGAGTTAACCATATTATGCACTTCCACACTTGTGACGGACCAAAACACGAGGAAAGACAAAAAAAAACATAAAAAAAATCATAACAACGACGCCCATAATATTATTTATCGTATCTAATCTTTCGTAAAAAAAAATATTCCAATTCTTTCATTGACGACCTCTGTGGCTCAATTGGTGGGCGTTTTAGTAGCTCAAGCCGGGGGTCGCGGGTTCGAATCCCGCCCGGAACAAAGTTTTCAAAAGTGCCTGGGTCATGGAGGTGTATTAAATATGTGTATCATCTTAAATATATGTATAGTATAAAAGTATTAAATATATTTCCGTTGTCTGGTATCCGTAACACAAGTCATTCAGGTACTTAGCACGGGGCCAGACTGACGTGGTGTGAAGCGTCCATAGATATTATAATATATTATTTCATTGCAAGAAAGATATTGTACTATTTTTTATCACAAGTACATTTTATTATGTGTCGTTTCCTTTCTTTACCTAATTTTGATAAACGTAAGTTAGGGTGGGTTGCACCAACTTACTTTGACTAGGTATAACTGTAACTTTAACTATAACTACAGTGCAAAATGTCAAATCTTTGGTTCCCGTTAAATATGGCGTCCGACGCCATATTTAACCATAACCGCTCATACCCATATCTAATTTTTTTGGTGAAAATTTACTATGTTTCACAGTGTTATATTTTTCCTGACGATTTTTACGGATAGTTCAATTTTTTATACTCTCAATCCCATTACCTGTAGCTTTAATAAAAAAAAATAAACGCAACAGACATCTGTTAATTTCTGTGGTCAAAGGTAAGGTTAAAGCTAAGTTAGCCTTAACTTTAACCACGCCTCTGGTGCATCCCACCCTTAATTTGTATCAGTCATACGCCATCTATTTTTACTTACAATCATTGTTCTGTCTTATAATTTTGTAATTCATATTGTAGATGGCGCTAATATTTCAATTATATTGAATAACATATTTTTAAAATATTTTTAAAGCTTAAAAACCGGACCCGTTTACTAAGATTTCGCTGTATGTCCGTCTCCCTGTCTGTATACAGGCTGCATCTTAAGAACGGAACTAGCTAAACAGTTGAAATTTTTACAATAATTATGTATTTCTGTTGCCGCTATAATATAGCCTAGTAAACGAATGCTCGAAATGGGGGTGTGCTTGGAAAAGTCGAAAGTAGAAATTATGACTACGCCACTTTGTTTGGACTAGTTAGGAGATATACATACTAAAAGTCCTGACCCCTCCGAGGTGCGCCGGAGGGGAGGGGGGGAAAATAAGGACCCATTTATTGGTTTTTAGGCTAATTAAACTAAACCTGTGATACCATGGCCAATCTCCCAAACTCATGAAAAAGCAACCTTCCGCATTTTCCAGATCGGAATGCTGGAAAACAAAATGTTTTGATATCATATGGACCGTCTAAGTGGGAACCCTTCAGCACGGTTTGGTCGGTTTCTAGAGACTGGTTGCTCTCCTGGAGCCTTTTTACTGATCGCATCGGCTTAATTTTTGGCTGATTTAACCACATTATTCTGGTTTTGAACTGGTCTACAGGCTGTTCTGGCATAAATTCGGTCTATTGTGACTAGAACAGGCATTTAAAAGATATTTTAGTAACTTAGATAGCAGGAAAAATGATTACTTGCAATTACAAAGAATTTTGAGCCTCATACCGCAGAAAGACTCAAAAAATGTATTTTTAGGTGAAAATACTACCCTAAAATATTAATTTACTTGTTGCTATATCAACAAGTAAAATTAATATTTTAGGGTAGCGCCCATAAAACAAAAGCGATTTTTTGGACTTTCATATTTATATTAATAATAATAGCAACAGATAGGCACTTAAAATGTTCACAAAACATTTAACTGTATTTACTCTTTTTTATAAAATTAAATATCAGTAATAATTATAAGGGATTCCCGCACTTTTTAGGGTTCCGTACCTAAAGGGTAAAAACGGGACCCTATTACTGAGACTTCGATGTTTGTTCGTCTGTCTCCAGGCTGTAACTCAAGAACCGCTGTAGCTATACTTCTGAAATTTTTACAGATTGTGTATTTCTGGTGCCACTATAACAACAAATACGAAAGACGTGATTTTTTGACATATTATTTTTGCTGGGAAACAGTTCAATTAATAATGGTAGCAGGTAGGCACTTGAGATATTCACAATGTTCCTAATTATATTTGTATTTTAATAATAAAATTAAAATAAAATAAATTTTTAAGGGAGGCTCCCATACAAAAAACACAACTTTTTGACAACTTTCACTCAATAACAGTACGGAACCCTTCGTGCGGGAGTCCAACTCGCACTTGACCGATTTTTTGCCCATTTGTGCTCAATAAGCCTTCGTGAGCAAATCCAGCTCGCACTTGGCCTATTTTTTATATCAATATTGTTTTACTACTCAAGCATATCCTACTAATATTATAAAGGCGAAAGTTTGTGAGGATGTATGTATGGATGTTTGTTACTCTTTCACGCAAAAACTACTGAACGAATTTTGATGAAACCTTACAATAATATAGCTTATACATCAGAATAACACATAGGCTACAATTTTAACCGACTCTCAAAATGGAGGATGTGGTATGTTCGTTTTTTTTATGTTTAACGATTACTCTGCCGTTTGTGAACCGATTTAAAAAAAAAAAATCTTTTGGTGTATAGGGCATCATCCTAATTTAGTACCACGTTCACAAAAGTGATGACTTGGTGAAGGGATCCATTAGTAATCCAGGGAACTCCTCAAAATTTATATGGAAACATGTGGTGACTTCGGTTTCGTGACAAGTATTCAAAGCATAATATGTTACCAAGTAGGCTACCAACAAGTAAGATTTTGCACCGAAGTATATCATGGTTCGGAAGGTGCTGCGGGAACTGCTGACTATTTATAGATACAAGTTTGGGAGATTTGCTGTTGTTTTAAGAACGGAAAGCAGATGCTACTATGCAAATTACATTCATCATCATCACTACCATATTATTATGAAGAGTTTGTTGTTTGCTCGAAGGGGCTAATCTCAGGAACTACTGGTCCGATTTAGAAAATTATTTCAGTGTTAGATAGCTCATTTTTCAAGGAAGGATATGTTATATTATCACGCTAAGACTAATAGGACCGAAGAAACAGAGGAAAATGTGGAAAACTCGGGAAAATTATTAGAAAGGGTTTATCTCGGAGCATTTCTAATATTATTTGGCACAGATATAGACTAGACCACGTGAAGGGACTTAAGTTTTTTCTGCGGGAAAATGTACGGTTTTCGTAAAATTCCTAATTTACGCGGGCGAAGCCGCGCGGGACATCTAGTATTATATAATTACTAGATATTTGACCGAGCTTTGCTCGGTATTCGATAAAACACGAATAAAATGACATTTTCTAAAAATGATTCCTAGCTAGATCGATTGATCGCCCCCGAAACCCCCTATATATACTAAATTTCATGAAAATCGTTGGAGCCGATTCCGAGATTCCAATTTTAATTATATATATAGTATATACAAGAAGTGCTCGTTTAAAGATATAAGATATTATACTCTCTTACCACCACATACTCTCATGAATATTGGAATATAAACGTATAATTTGCTTTCAGTATGAATACCTAGAAGAAAATACTCGAGCTTCACAAAGAATTTATGATAGCTGATCTTGATACTTGAGTTGGTGTAAAAAGAATAAAAAACTAAAGCGCCTCTCGACGCTTGAGCCGGGACTGTTAAAATAAACTACAGAAATGACAGACAGAATAGGCAAAGCTGTATGTCCCATTTATAGGTCTTTTGTTTTTTTTATTAAAGGCTAGTCTGACTCTGTAGGCTTTGGTTTAACAAAAGGTGTTACTTGTTAGTCGGTCATCTAAGTGTCGCCCAGGAAACATTTAGGTTAATCTAGTAAAAGTTTACTGTATTCATAACATAACATAACTAAAGAGGGTTTTACGCTAAGAACTAGGCCTTCCAGAGGATTGTGTTACGTTATTTTATTATTTGGTTAAATTCGGAATATTTTTTATTGAATTAAGAATCACATGACAAGCAATAAAGGCAAATAGGAAGAAGATTATGTATAAACAAAGCTGAAACAAAAAAATAGCAATACAGTTTAGTTTCAAATAAATTTTAGGCAAGCTCTATATCTAATCAAGCCAAGCGAAATAAAATAAGAAAAAAAGGTGCAAGAAATATAAAAATAAATAAAACCTAATGGTAATTGTAAAAAAATTATAGTGTCACATATTTTGCAGAGCAGTTTAAAATTCATAAAGAAAAAAATACACAAAATAAAAAACTTTGATATTCGCTTAGAAACAAATGTTTTCTTGTCATTTTTCTTACTAAAAACTATTTATTTCAAATAGTTATCACTAAATAATATTTAAAAGACGCAAAGCAATACCTTCGGTGCAAGTTCACAAGAAGCGGCAATCGCTTACAAGACGGTAATCGCTTTCAAGACGGTAGTCGTTTACAAGACGGCAATCGCTTACAAGACGATAATTGCTTAAAAGACGATAATCGATTTCAAGACGGTAGTCGTATACAAAACGATAATCGCTTACAAGACGGTAATCGCATAGACGGTAATCGCATAGACGGTAATCGCTTGTAAGGTAGACATAGCTTATGTGGCAATCATTATTCGCAAGGCGGTCATCGCTTAGGATACAGTAATCACTTAAATGACGGTTACATCTAAGAGAGTAAAATGGCTTAACAGGTGGCACTGTCTTTAATCAATTCGTCGAGGCTTGCAAGACAATATTGCAAGCCGATAATGCTCACAAGTCCATAATCACAAAGCAGTAATACCTTACAAGTTGGTAATACTTTACATAGCACAAACAGGGAGGTAATCGCTTATAAGACGGTTACCCAAGACCCTTCAATCAATACACCTTTATATTTTCACAATAAATAATAATAATAAATGTGTTTGTAGTTGCATTGCGACTTGTCTTAAACCTAAGAACGTTAAAACAATAAAATAATAAATAAGATTCGCAATTTTATCAAACAATCTCAATAATTAAATTCAAAAAATTAAAGAATGTATTGTTTTAATACGATAGTATAATTTTTAGAAATATAAATTAACTGGAGTGTTACTTGTTTAATAATAAACTAGCTATATGACCGAGCTTCGCTCGGTATTCCAAAAATTAAAAAAACACACATAAAATGACATTTTATGAAAATGATTCCTAGCTAGATCGATGTATCGCCCCCGAAACCCCTTATATACTAAATTTCATGAAAATCGTTGGAGCCGATTCCGAGATTCCAATTATATATTTATATATATACAAGAATTGCTCGTTTAAAGATATAAGATATTATGGTATGTACATAGTACTTATACATCGCTTAGCATGATTGTAAAATTTGTAAGTAGTTGAACATCCAATAAAATAACGAAACTCACTAAGGATAATTACTAAGTAAAGACAAAATAATTAGAGAGAAGACAAAATGGTAATTAGGAGTTCTATAATATTAGCACAGCTTGTCATATCTTGCAATTATTTCGAAAATTAAATAATATGAATTTACAGGAAAAATGAGGAATCAACTAACGAGCAGTACACAAGAAAACTAGCGAGCAGTACACAAGAATTGAGGAGAGGAGTGTGGGATATATTATGTCCTCAAAAAAAATTGACAATACTCACAAGGCACAGGAGTGACATATTTCTCCGGATCAGTCGCAATCAGTCTTCTACGTAGCTCATTCCGACCAACGCCCGGGGCGCCCACCAGCACTATCGGCCGGACGAACCCGGGCCGAGGGTACAGCCTGGCCACCTCCTCGTAAGTTGGGACCATCTCCCGGTCAAAGTCGTCGTTCTCCTTTATGTCGTATATGATCTTCTTGACCTTGGGCGTCGACTTGCATGGTAACAATGCGGTCGCATTTGGCGTCGGCGAGCAGGGCGTTTTGGGGGCACAGTCGGTATTAGCTGTAGAGGGGCTACATAGTGCCGGCTTGCCTGTCAAAGAAAATGCCTTTAGTATTTCTCTAGAAGAGAATGCCTATATAATTCACTACAAGTTGCGAATTAAAACAGTTTCCCGCGGTAAAAAAGGTAATAAAGTATACTATAGCCTTCCGTGTGATACGTTCAGTAGACACGAAGCCTATTTAATGCAGACAAACATACAAACTACTTTATTTGTTAAAATATCAACCTTATGAATATGTCGCAGCCAACTGGTTTAAATAGCCGTTCGATCAAACAGCTAGCCCTTTGACTGAACAACGCCATTCAATCACACGTCTAGCTTTTTTATTGAATATTTAATTCGCTCAAAACGTTCAACACTACAGCCACTGACCTGCAATATACAAGTACGCTGGGCCGATGATACTCACTTTTTTTTGTGCCTATTTGAAGCGGAATCAGCTCCCCCATTATCAGGGATAGGAACTAAATTTGACGTAACCATTGGTAACCATGTATGTATTTTAATTCTCTATGGCTTAATCGTTTGAATTGTTTTCGTGTTTTTAAAGTGTTTTAAAAGGTTTTACGCGATTAAGTAATATATAAATAAGTGGTGGTAGTTCATAGTTAAACTATGAAAGAGTGTATGTTATGTAAAACGCGGTGAAAAAAAAGGGATGTGGGGTTACATTTCACAAGTAAGTGATTTTAACAGCTAATTTCTACGATATTAAACTTTTATTGATAATATAGGCACTTAGAAATGTGGCACTTATCTTATTATACCGTATTCACCACATATTTACCTTTGTATTACCGATTTTTGATAAACAATAAAATTCAATAGTGCCGGAGTTTTCTGCCGATAAAACCTATCGATATCTATAATAATTGTATTGAAATCTCCGATAACCGATTTTTAATATCAAATACATATTATGCTCTTAAAATAATTGACAGGTTTCCGTCTGACGAAGGAAGACTGGAATTATGGTTGAAAAAAATTGGAAAGCCTGGTTGGCGTCCGAAAATTGCTACTACCGCTTGCCGTTACTATTTGAAGTGTACAAACGTTCTTTGTGAAAATACAAGGCGCAAAAACTACCATTTGATCGTGATTATGTTTGGAAAATTTATTTCAGCGTCTACTCTTTCTTGACAGACTGTAACTGTGTAACGGTAACTAATAAAATATAATGTTAAAGTATCGCACATATATTTTTATTATTTATAAATACCTTACCTACTCCACCCCAATAAAAAAATGTATTCAAACGTTCCATATTTGTTTATAGATCACATTATTCAATTAGTTATTTCCCTCGCACTTCTGCAATCAGCGCCAAAATGGCGAAAATCAAATGAGATAAAGTAAATCGATAAAAATTGGCTTGCTAGATCCATAAATAAATAGGGAACTTTTATATTATTACTAGACGTTCCGGGCGGCTTCTCCCACGTAAATATCTAATTTCACAGACAAAGTGGTCCACACAAAATAGCCTAGGTATATAATCCTTCACGTTATACATTCCCCCGCTTTTTCCACATTTTCCTCTATTTCTTAGCTCCTATTAGTCTCAGCGGGATAAAATATATAAAATGGACTATCTAACACTGAAATCATTGTTCAAATTGGACCAGCAGTTTTGGACTGAGATTAGAGCGTTCAAACAAACAAACTCTTCCGCTTGATAATATTATATGATGAGATTAGTTAGGGTCTAATCACACAGAACACTTATTCAGATTTGTTCAACTTTCATACGATACACTTTAGCACTACTTTGATAATATTAGAAATGAAATTAGAAAATACAATACAACAAAGTTTTTGTTAGAAGCTTATCTTCAGTTTTGTTCTTAGTTTTTCGTAGTGCTAACTGGTAAAAATGAATGGATTATAGATAGGTACTACTACTTCACGTTATTTACGTATGAAATCGTTGTTAATTTATTACGCCTATCTAAATTACGGAGAGGAAGTCTGTAATCTTTAATACAAATACATATGTAGCGTTTGTATTATTCAATTTAATATTTTTGTCCTAATGGTCGACATTATCTGAATCAGGAAAAATTTCATCGATAATAGAAAAGACAGTTGTACATCACTATTATTAGTTCCAAATACTCCCACTACTGCTATCAGTGCCAATATGGCGACATGATGGCGACTTTCAAACGTCATTTTTACGTCAAATTTAGTTCCTATCCCTGATAATGGGGAAGCTGATTCCGCTTCAAATAGGCACAAAAAATAGCTGTCATTTCAAAGGGTATCATTAGTCCAGCGTACTTGTATAATGGAGGTCAGTGATTACAGCTGATTCAAAAGCCGCCGTTTGATTGAATTAGTTCAGCGCCCACCACCGCGGCGCTAGGTGCGTTTTGTTTACAATATGGCGTCCACTAATCGGTGTTTTGTGGTTGTATACAGATATTTTTCGTAAATATACGTTACAAGTATAGCCTAGCAAACGAATGATTCTGGTTGGAAATGTCGAAAGCAGAAATTATGACTACGCCACTTTATTTGGACTAGTTAGGAGATAAATATACTAAAAGTCCTGACCCCTCCGAGGTGCGCCGGAGGGGAGGGGGGGAAAAGAAGGACCCATTTTTTGGTTTTTAGGCTAATTTACGAAAATGGCGCTTCGTACGAAATTTTATTGTATTACATAAGAAAAGCTTATAAAATTCTCTACAACTTTGTCCTTTACACTTTGTATCTATCTCCAATCGTTGCCTTGCTATGAGCTTCTAAAATTGGTCGATTTTCAAATACACACATCAATACGACCTAAGGATATTTGTATTTTCTGAAATATCAGGAATTTTTGAAGACAGTAAACAGATAAATAATAGCTTATTTTATGGTCTTTAATAAAACATAAAAATCTTTGATTTTTCAATGGACATAGAACTTTCGTATGTAACCAACAAATCATTACTTCGTTTTATAAAACTGAAAATTTCATTCTAATGAGAAAAAATCTTCAACATTTTTATTGCCAATGGTCAAGTTAATAATAATGAATCCTAATCTATGGTTAGTGCAGACTATTTTTACCTAAAAATACATTTTTTGAGTCTTTCTGCGGTATGAGGCTCAAAATTCTTTGTAATTGCAAGTAATCATTTTTCCTGCTATCTAAGTTACTAAAAAATCTTTTAAATGCCTGTTCTAGTCACAATAGACCGAATTTATGTCAAAACAGCCTGTAGACCAGTTCAAAACCAGAATAATGTGGTTAAATCAGCCAAAAATTAAGCCGATGCGATCAGTAAAAAGGCTCCAGGAGAGCAACGAGTCTCTAGAAACCGACCGACCAAACCGTGCTGAAGGGTTTCCACTAAGATGGTCCATATGATATCAAAACATTTTGTTTTCCAGCATCCCGATCTGGAAAATGCGGAAGGTTACTTTTTCATGAGTTTGGGAGATTGGCCATGGTAACACCTAATGACACGAATGACTCTCTAGACCCGGCTGACGATAGTAGCACACCACAGAATTATTTGAACACGTGATTGTAGTAAATCCAGATGAAATTCAAGCCAGTATTTCTACCAGCACCAGCATCAGAGACAATTTCTTGTGATACCATGGTCAATCTCCCAAACTCATGAAAAATCAACCTTCCGCATTTTCCAGATCGGGATGCTGGAAAACAAAATGTTCCCCTCTCCCCTCCGGCGGACCTCGGAGGGGTCAGGACTTTTAGTATGTTTATCTCCTAACTAGTCCAAACAAAGTGACGTAGTCATAATTTCTGCTTTCAACTTTTCCAAGCACATTTCGAGCATTCGTTTACTAGGCTAGTATTATAAAAGAGACAGAAATGATGGGGGCACATTTATGAGTGAATCGAAATTTAAAGTTTAAACTAATATTTAAGGATAAATTACGGAATCTTGTGAAATGCATCACCAAGGTATATATTGCAATTGTGTTCAAAATGAGTTAGAATACAATTAATCTGTTATCATTACGCTTGTGTAATAATAGCACTAATTTACCATTTAATCAGTTGGCTAAGCGTCATCTAGCTGTAAGGTTGAACGTTGCAGTCAATAAGTCGGCTAAACGACGTATAGCCGTGTGATTGAATGGCGTTGTTCAATCAAAGGGCCAGCTGTTTGATTGAATGGCTTTTTTAACCAGTCGACTGCGACAGATACACTGGTATTACCAAGTAGTATGATAAAATGTGAATATTTTACTTTCGGCAATGTTACTGTGCTTTGACTTAGAATTCGTTGGATCATAAAATAAAATCGGCCAAGTGAGAGTCCGACTCGTGCACGAAGGGTTCCGTACCGTTAAAGAGTGGAAGTAGTAAAAAGTTGTGTTTTTTAGGGAATAAAATTTATTTTATTTTTCATGATGGATTTTGTGAATATTTCAAGTACCTACCTGTTGCCATTATTGATTACTAGCAAAAAGGGCAAAAAAATCATGTTTGTTGTATTTGATTGTTAATTACCCCATTTGATTATTAATTTTATTTTGTTATTATGTGTTGTAAGTAACACGGTTGATACAACAGAAGATACAGCCTATAATATTCGAGGACGACTTCCGAACACGACGCGCCTCACGTCGCAAACAATACGTACTAAGTGTTTAGTGTTAGTTTTAGTATAAATGTATGTAAATATGATGTTAGTCTGTAAGATAGTTATAATATGGACCAATATGCCCGAATCAAATAAATAAAATAAATAATCAAGTTACCTACCGTCTAAAGTTTGTGGATCAGTCTGTCTGTCATGAAGGATGCGGCCCTCCTGCAGGGCCCTGGAGGGTATCAAACCGGCTCGCATAATACGATCACCTTCGCGGCGAGCCTGCCACCTGTAACACAATATATAATTATTAATGAGTAATGACTAATGACATACTTTGACATTGAACAATTTTCCTATCTTTTCTCCAAAAGGTGGCTCCGTGCGAGTTTCCTACCCCTGTTCATATCGCCGGATTAGTTCCCGAACCCGTGGTAGGCAGTAGGCACCAAGTAGGATTTCTGACAGAATTACTAGTTATTTGCTAACATATTATTTGGAAAATAACGAGGTGGTATGCCAGGCCCGGCCGTAACCCTCTATAATATTGTGTATGTTATGTACCGAAGCACTTAGAACACTTCCTTTTATGGGAAAACGCTGCCGACATAAATACTATATTTGTGCTGCAGAAGCGAGCCATACGTTCTATTTATAAAATGTCTGTTTTTGAATCTCTGAAAGAAAAATTTTAAGAAATTGGTATTCTAACTGCTGCTTCTCAATACATTTTGGATAATGTAATGCATGTTAGAAAAAATATAAATAAGTAAAGCTAAAAGTAACACTCACTGTAGGAACACCAGAAATAAGCACAAGCTATAGATTTGCCGGTGATCAGACTTAGTAGTAAATCTTTTAAAAGTCAATTGTATACGCCTTCACAATAAAATTCCAGAAAACATTTCAAATGTTTCCATTTATAAATTAAAAAGTAGTCAAAGAACGTTTGCCAAAGCCTACTATAAGGTCAATGATTTCATAAGCGATGGCACATCTTGGGAGAAGGAGCTTGCAAGGCTACTTCTACATTATTATATGACTTACAATTTGATTTACATTGAGAGAGGCCTACGTCCAGCAGTGGACGAATATAGGCTGATATGGATAACCAATTAAAAATACGCCCTTTAGGCTGCGTTTCCACCAGAGCTGAGCGGATTTGTGTTGGAAGGAATGTGTTTTTTGATAACCAATAGCATCGCCTCGCTGAGCGATGTCATGGCAAAGTCATTTCAATGAAGCGATTCTATTGGTTTTCAAAAACACATTCCTCGCAACACAGCTCCGCTCAGCTCTGGTGGAAAGGCAGCATTAAAATGGTGTGCTTTTCTGGGGACCATTTTTTTACTCAGCTACGAGAGCCTCGAGAAAAGCTGACATATTTCGGATTATTTATTGTGTGTTCCACCGAAATTGACAGCATCCAACTTCTAAGGTTTGGCGTGAACCTTTTCCAAACATACATTACAGCATGACTGGTGAGACATGTACAATACTCGAGGACGTGATATTAGTTGAAAAAATATATAACAAAATAATATCAATTGATCACTGAGTACCTAAATGTAACTTAAAGTTAAATAATTATTTACCCAACGCATGGACACCGCGCGCGGGAGGGGTAGAGATAAACTACGACCCTCCAAATTACTGTTTCAATGTGTGTAGTCACATCCTTATGAAAGAGTTTGTATGTAGTTGTAAGTATTCAACCAATCAACCAGTACTCGTAATATTTCACTGTTTCTTGTCATTGTCAACTGATCATAACTAGCCGACCGCGCAAGACAACGTACTTCAAACGTTTTGACAAAGCACTTCAAACATTTTGAATTTTAGAGGGGCCGCGCCATGTTATCGTAGTTTATCTCTAGCGCGGGGCGCAATGGCGCCGCGCCGGCAGTATAGTAATTTATTATGTGTCCATGATTCATTTATTTAAAGGGAAATTTTGTTAAAAATTAAGTACCTAATTTTATTACATAATTATAATGACTAATGAGAATCGAGTACCGAGTACTCTCCTTATTGATCATGTCTCACCAGTCATGCTGTATATGA
This sequence comes from Lysandra bellargus, assembly GCA_905333045.1. Classification (NCBI taxonomy): domain Eukaryota; kingdom Metazoa; phylum Arthropoda; class Insecta; order Lepidoptera; family Lycaenidae; genus Lysandra; species Lysandra bellargus. The sequence goes on along the minus strand of HG995319.1, from coordinate 12,338,561 downwards.
ATTTTAGTATTTTCTTAGTATAATTTGAAAATAAAAAGTTTTGTTTGTTACGATTTTTAATTTTTACTGTAGCGTGTTCTGATTTTTACCCAAAGTCAAAATATATATATATGTATACTTACCAATAAGCATCATCTTGAGAAACAATATGAAGTATGTCGCCTTTTTTAAAGCTCAGACCCGCCTCTTTACAAGGTATGTAAGGATCCTCTGCAGGGTTATAGTTGAAAAGTGCACGAACTCTTACTTTACTCTCCCTCGATCCTCCTTTACCGAACGATGGAACCAATTTAAATGTAATCGTTCCCTCCGAGTTTTGCTGTGAATAAAATGTTGTTAATTCAGGCACAATAAAAAAAATTACACAGAAAAACCACTCTACAAATAAAACTGTGAAAATGGTTCTACTACATGTATTTAGAGCGTCTGCTGTACTATCGACATTGCTAGAGATATCTACTTTTAGGAAATGACATATTGTGCTAGGAGCTGTAGTGAAATCGATTTGTAAGATTCCTATGTAGCTGTTTCCGTATGTGAAAGCATGTATTTTTGATGTGCTTAAGGAATACAAAATTAAATAACTAGCAGAAACTTATATTTAAAATTTGCAATATTATAGTTACTTTAACTATAAATGTGAATGACCACACACATATTAGGCTGACCCCACATTAGACGTGCGTGTTCCTCGAACTTATGAGCGACGTGAGCGCCACGTGCACGCCAGCGTGCACGTGGGGCTCGCCTAGGCATTTAACCCTCTCAAATCACAATTTGGACAGTGGAAGGAGTAAGAACGCATCTCGAATGCCTCGTGCGCGCTGCGTGCGCACCGAGTGCACTCTCCATACACGTCACACGGCGGCCACGGGCGACGCTTATGCAGTGCGCTCGCGGCGCGCACGCGAAACTTGCATCGCTCACACGCGCGAGGTTCGCACACGTCCAAATGGGGGACTCCTAATGCTTAGAACTCACGGAGCGGTTTTCTCCCGCGCCCACCGCGGTTGCGAGCCCGCGCAAATGAGCAGTTTTATATCAGAACTCACGAGACCGCTGATATGTGCGGGCCCGCAGCCGCCGCGGTCGCGATCAGCGCCCGCAAACTCTGCGGGCGATGATCGCAAGACGAGCGGTTTCTACTACGATCGCCTGCTACGGCTACTGCGATCGCCCGCTAAACTATCACAGAGCACGCGGGTATAGCGGGAGCCGCAAACAACCGCGCCCGCCGCGGGCGAAAAACGCGGCGTGAGTTCTGCTTTCATTTTTTACATACAAAACTGTATTTTACGAAGGCTGCGGGCCCGCAACCGCGGCGGGGGTGGGAATAAACCGCTCCGTGAGTTCTTAGCCTAAGATAGACGAAAAATACAGTTAGCACAATATGTAAAATACATTACCAACTTACCAAGATAGTCAGAACATCAGCAGGAGTTTTGTTTTCAACGCTAATTCCATTCACCTCTATAACTTCATCTCCCGCGTGTATCAGACCTGACCTGTCAGCTGCTCCACCATGCATGACACGAGCAATAACAATCTTCCCAGTCTCCTCATCCGTTTTAATTGTAGCACCCTTAAAATCGTTCCATATAAACCATAATATATAAGTCACAATAAATTCACCCAATATTGCTTCCTTTGCATTACCTTAATGTCTTTGTGAAATTGGAAGTATAATGATATAAATAACTAATATCACACTGGAGCGCAACAAACAAAACAATATAAAACATGACAATGGCAGTAATATATTTCCATAATAAAGGTAGGGCAATGCAGAGGCAAAATAATAAGCATGTGACATCTATCCTAGTGGGGTGTTACAGCCAATAGACAACGGATAGTTAAAATAATAGAACAAACAATGTGTATTGTGGGTTTCAAATAAATAAAGCCCAAACCTAAGGGTATAACAAATCAGTACCAATACAGACATCTAGAGATAGCAGCTAAATAATTTATTGTTATAGGATAACAATAATTAATACTCTGTGAAGAAATAGGCTCAAATAAAATAGAAGTAAAATGGTGAACACTTTCAGTGGATAAATTAAAGCAATACATATCTGAAAATAAACGAAATACTTTTTTACATACACTTATAAACTTACCACTATAGGCTCTGCACTCTGAGCTCCACCCTTTTAATGAAAAAAATGTACTTGAATAGCCATTATTTCATTTAATACATATACATTATTTATATTTCATGAATAAAAAGATATTTGAATTATTGAATATCATATGAATGTAACACAGCAAGTAACTTTTTAACTTTTATAGGCAGTATATAATTTTTATGGCTCATTTTACGTAATGTAATATAATTTATGTAATATTTTTATTTTTCAGTATTTTAATAAGGTATATAGCTGCTATTTCTAAATGAGTTTCATATAAATATATGATGACCTTATTTCATTTTGTTCACAGTACACAGTTTGAAGTTAGTGTTTTATGTTTTTTGTAAATTCTAATGATTTTTTACATACCAATGGTTCGTCACTTTTGACTAGCTGAACAATCTTTACAGTTTCCTCCTCCTCATCAGCATCTTGTGGTATATCAGGCAGATGCGGATAGTAATCTTTTTGTGCTACAGCATCATGTGTGCATAGAATAGCCTACAAGTATATTGACATTAAAATGATTACAAATTTTAAAACTGTATTTTAAAAATAACTTGAGGTTGTACATTATATTAAGATCTCTGGGTCAAACATGTACAAAATCTAACAATAACATTTCACTATGAGTATGCACTCTCCCCTTTCCTAATTCCACCAAAGTGACCTAAAAATCACTGTACTTTGTCTAGAGATCTTAAAATTGGCACAGCCTATACTTACCTGAAAATGTGGTTTCTGGAGCAAGCTAAGAAGTTCCTGATACTCTTTAGAGGCTATGACCACTTCTCCAAACATTTCCAGTACTTCTAAGGTAACTTGCATAGCATTAGATAGTAAAGGGTAGAACTTGTCATCCTTGCATTGAGCTGCTACAATTTTATTGTGCACTTGCACAAGTGCATGAAGTTGCTTGGATTGTAAAAGCTCATTCAAAAAAGCAACATCTTCCCCATTAGACTGAACTTCTTTTAGTGAAGACAACAGTCGCGTAAGTGCTAAAATAGTTAAAATAAATTAAAATAACAAATTTGACAATATTTTTTCAAAAATGTGCAATAAACTTGTACACTTACCTGGGTCCCAATTTTCAGTGCTGGTTTCCATTTTTCATAACGTTATAAACTATTACATAAATATAACAACAAATATTCTTTTCTCTATTCTACGGTAACATATCTTTTGGTCATTAAAAAATGACGTGTTTATGATCGATTTCTTAGCGCAATATAATTTGCAGACTAGGACAGCCCAACTGATGTTTCATTTTTATGATTAAATGTTTATTCCGTCACTTATCTACAATCCTGACTATATGAAGCCGCTGAAAATCTTTTGTAATATCAGGCCAATTTAGATTAGGATGCAGTGGAAAGTGCATAATTTTTAAATTTTTTCATTGTCCTGCGATCCCCCATATTATTCTGTAGTCAAAACTCAAAGTCAAACTCAATGTCAAATCTGTTATCTGATACCACAGACTAACTTTATGACAGCAAATATTTCTTACAAATAAATTATTATCTATGGATTTATTTATTTATTTATAAATTCTTTATTTGCATTAAAAATTTAAGAATATAAAATAACAAGAACAATATAAAGGAATAGCAAATAGGCGGCCTTACCGCTTTCAGCGGTTTCTTCCAGACAACCACAATATGATAACAGAAAATGTAAAAATGCTGAACTTAAACAAAAAATCTTATTATTAATAAAATATTATATGGTAATTTATATGTTATTGTTGCCAAAAAAAAAAACGTTTGTATTTGTTTTTGACAAGTTTTTGAAACAAAATATATGAAATACAAACGTTTTTATAGAACTTTGTTATAAAAATGGTTATTTAAAATGTGAAACAATCTCAGATAAAGCAAAATATGAGTTTATTTTATTTTATCTGAGGTTTGAACTGTAAAGTGCCAACCAGGGCTTCAAATAACGTTATTTTTTCATAACGTTATTGCTTCAAGGGCATAGATAACGTTATGAAAATTTAACCGATACTAGAAATAACGTTATAAATGTATTTAATAACGGTAAATGTTATAACGTTATATATGATTTATAACGGTAAATATATGTTCTTTGATAACGTTATAGTCCGTCAAGAAAGTCATGACAGGCGGAAAAATTTTCTAAACGTAATCACGCTTTTAAGGTGTATTTTTTCTTTGTATTTTCACAGAGAACGCTTATTACATTTTAAATATGAGTGAGATTTGGTGCACCGTGCACGATCGCATACCTGATACCAGAAAATAACGTTATATTTACCGTTATTATTATAACGTTATTTTTTTGTTATGCCATAACGAAAAAATAACGTTATAATAATAACGGTAAATATAACGTTATTTTACTAGATATCGTTAAAAAAATAACGTTATCTGGCTACCATTATGAAAATGACGGTACGTAACGATATTTTTTCTGTTATTCGATAACGTTATGAAGCTCTGGTACCAACTGCCACCTAAAATATTATTATGGCTACAGGCAAAAACCCTTAATCTGTGGCAAAAACCATTTTATAAAAAATTAAAAAAACATAACGTATTAATTACTAGTGCTGTCGCCTGTCAGACGTCAGTAGTCTGAGGTTCTGTCAAATCTGTAGCGTAAAACAATAATGGCGTAAAATGAAAAGTTGTGATCGTTCTTATTACATTGAGGATCAAAAAATAATAATTTTATCATAAACGTAAGTATTTTCTACGTGTCTTCCCTATAAGATACCAGAATTTTAATTTGTTGTTAATAGTACACAAATCCTTGTGTAAAACCCGGCACATTTATCCTGACAATGGCGCCAGTGATTGATCGATCGATAGGTGTATATTGTACGTAAAACTGCGTAAAATCTTATAAGATATTACACTTTTTAAATTAACTGCAGCGGTTCCTTAAAAGACCGTAACTGAATTGATTTTAAATTTAAATTAGACATCTATGTGTTATTATTTGACTAAATATGCCGCAGTGTAAACATTGAGGAGATGAATATTATTGTAACTACTATTATACTGCGATTTCAATGTGCTTAGAGGTGACTAAAGTAATTGCTGCTTATATAAAATATAAAACAATATTGTGTTAAATCAAATCTGGATGATTTTCATTGAATGAAATTACGTAAAACATTTAAGATTAGCTTTAGTAATATTTTGTTGTGTTAGGCTTACAAAAAACAAAAATATCTGTAAAGTTCAAAATTTATAATGAAGTTTGAGTAAAATTATGAACATTTAAAGAATCATGGCCAAATTTGTATAGGAACTGGATTCGACTTTTATTTTTGATGTCCCAAAATAAACTATAGTTAGATTTGGTTGTTCTTATGCTCTAAACATAATTCCGTTTGAGAATTATGTCTAAACAACCACAATTTTTTATAATAAATAATAACGTTTACAATTATTTTGAGGTTAGACTTAAGAACTACCTTACAAGTATATATTCGGTGATCTAGTTTCTAATTATTTCAATTTTTCCTAGAGTATTACCCAAAAAATAGAATGAATGCAAATGATCACCGGCTGTCAGAACATATGAAAGACAACAACAAAACTAATATATATTGATCTTTTTTTTGTGGCTATTTATAGACACATTTCTAATGTTTTTTGATGCCTTAAAATATTAGGGAATTTTTGCTACCAATGGCATATAGGGACACCACCGCCCACATTTTATCATCTGGCCATTGTTCTTTGTTAATATTGTAGATGTATTGGCTTATGTTTAGGACACAACAAACAATTCTTTCCTTTTCACATGTAATATTTATTTTTCAATAACTTGCCCATAATATACTGAATGTATTCTCTAGTTATCCGTAAAAGTACAAAGTGAGAAGGCTTGTTTTATTAGACAGGAATATAGAAAAAAGCAAGAAGTGTAATTTCATTAAGTGCAGGTCCCAATTGACAATAACTCAATAATAGTGAGGGAGCCCTAGAACAAATTTTTTTGTGATTATTATCAAGCTAATTTTTTGTGCGTAGCTTCATTTTGATAAGACGAATATTTTTATTTTCGAAAAAAAACTCAAAAGTGGTAGCTAACAGAGTTAGACAGGATTTCATACTTTGACTTGATGGATGGTCCTAAAATATGGATTGTTTTATTTGTATTATCAAAGAGACAGAAATTATGAATCAAAATTTAAACATATATATTAAACTATAAATTACAGGATTATGAAATGCTTCACTGAGGTATTTGTTGCAATTGTGTTCAAAATGAGTAAGAATACAATAATTTATTCTGCTTGTGTAATAAACTAATAACACTAAAGTAAATGGTCACTTTAGTTAATTTGCCACTTAACCAGTTAGCTAAGCGTCGTCTAGCCATAGTGTTGAACATTGCAGTCGACAAGTCGGCTAAACGACTTAAACGATTGAATGGCGTTGTTCAGTTAAAGGGCTGGCTGTTTGATTGAATGGCTATTTTAACCAGTCGACTGCGAGTTGCGACATAATATATAAAAAGTTAAAAGTTTGCTTATGAAATCTTTCATGGATTGGCATGGCAATAATAGGCAGAATACCATGGAGTTACAGAATACCATTGTTAAAATAAATGACTTAAGTAATAGACTTCTATAATACCTACATTGTATTAGGGTCATCACTCATCACTCATGTGCCCTGTGACCCAAGTGGGACCGTCCCTAGTTTGCATTAGAATTTAGAAGTAAACAGCAAGAGTGTTACGAAATAAGTGCTAATTAATATTTTGGTGTGTAAAAACCTCGTAACCCTACATTTCCGAGAAAACTCGCGCCTAACTCATTCGTGAGGAGAAATCATACACAATCATCCATTGCCAGCAGGTGTGAGGTCATAGTCTATAAATATTATGTGTACACAACAAAACATGTTTTGCATTTTAATGTACGACACATTGGATAGGTTCGGTATTGTTTGAAATAGCATATGGTGGCGTATTTTTGAATCACCGAGCGTAAATCTGCACCCCGATTCTGCTATTAAAACCAACATCGTATCGCTTCTAATCATCTTATCCATCGGCAAAAATACTATCCTGTAATTCGATCGACTTATTTGGCGCTTTGACCAATTAAAACATTGATGTTTGACTTGACTGCTTCATAGTTATATCGCAACTGTGATGTAAGAGTTTTAAAGCCTAAAGGATACGGATTTTTGTATCGAACCTTTTCACACTTAGGGCAAACACCCACGAAGGTTTTGTTCGAATTGATTGGCAAGGTCTCGAAAAAAACTCACAGCCTCCGCGAAACCAACTTAAACGCTTGACCTTAAATTTTCTCGTAAGAAACACATAAAAACGTACAAGAAATCAGCTGGCACAGCTGACGCTTCGGTGGATGATGACATTCACGCACCTAAATATAATGTGGAAGCGTATAAATAGTTTTATTTAAATCAACGTCCTTCCCTATCGCGTTAAATCTTCGTGTGCATGATACCGGTCGTATTTCGAAATACAATAAAGCTCATTACCCATTCATAAAAGGGAGGAAATGTGCAGAAATCAACGCTACTTGATTATCGTAACCGTGAGCGATGTTACGTAAAGTTTTGACGATGTTCCTTCGCCTTCGGCTGTATTGTATAACAATTTTACGTTGCGTAAAATCGAAATGCATGTCAAATGGAAAAACAAACAAAAAAAGATAACCGGTTGTATTGGTAATGAATAGCAAAATTACCGAAAAGATTAAATTTTATCTCGCAGCTTGCCATTAAATGTGCTAGTAAGCTAGTCGATCTAGTGGCAACTGTTCTTAGCTACATAAAAAGTATCGCTTCGTTGATACAAAAAAAAACCGGCCAAGTGCGTGTCGGGCCACGCGCAATATAGGGTTCCGTAGTACCGCTAGTTTTTTTTAAATATTTTGTATGGTTAATGAATGTACATTTATAACGTATTTTACACTACTAACAACATCATCTCAGTTACTTTCAAAGGAATTTGAACGAAAAGTTCCTTTATACTTCGCCGAATACATTTTTTTAGTTGATCGACTATTACTCAATAACTTATAAAGTCAGCCATGATAGTTTTCCTTTTAAATTCAGCATATTTCCTGCTCCCGTGAATTTTTTTACATTTCCAAGCAACCGTTTAGCTGGTAGAAGGGGGGGACACTGGACTCAAACGATTTTTTCCACTTTAAAACTTAATATTTCACAAACGGATCCCTAAATCAGAAAGTGATCTATGAATACTCATAATAGTTTTAAAAACCGGCCAAATGCGAGTTGGACTCGCCCATGAAGGGTTCCGCAGCAGCAATAAGGTTTATTTCTACAAAATTAAAAGGTTTTTGATTTATTTTTATATTTTAGTTGATTTAATATGAAAGTTAAATTAAGGTTTACCATTTATGACGTATAAAAAACTGCTTGTTAGATCTCGTTCACAGACTACATCTACTTACCAAGTTTCAATAGTATAACTCTTATAGTTTCGGAGAAAAGTAGCTGTGACATACGGACGGACAGACAGACAGACATGAGGAATCTATAAGGGTTCCGTTTTTGGCTACGGAACCCTAAAAATCTATCTAACGACATCCCACACGATGGGGTGGACGCGAAAAAAAATTTTCATCCCCGCTTGATGTGTATGGACGGTGCCATAAAAAATATGTTTCTTTAAGATTTCGTGTACCATTTTGTTGCCATCATTAATATGTGCATTCATGCCAAAATACAGCTTTGTAGCAGACAGACGGACGGACAGAACGAAACTATAAGGGTTCCTTGTTGGCTACGGAACCCTAAAAATGAATCAGCCATTCTTAATTTCACGATTCAAAATCAGGCACAAAAAAATAATGGAAACCACCATAGAATTTATAGGACCGCGATTATATCTTTTAATAATAATATGGTCAAAGGCGTGGCTGATTAAATAGCTCCTACTGGTTGCCAAATTAAAAGTAAAAAAGCGAGTTCATGACAAAACCCTTTAAATCCATGAGCTGCGTACACCTCATTGCCGTGACCAGGGCCCCCGTAAAGGCTACTGGCGCCTGTGTGCAAAAAAGTATTTTGGCGTCCCCCTAAAGGCAAATTTTTTGGGTCCTTGGTTTTGGTGCCTCTAAAGATGGCGATTTGGCGCCCGTAGAGGATGGCGCTCGTGTGCATTGCACATATGGTAGCGGGGACCCTGGCCGTGACTAATAAAACAATACATATCCAAGCTATTTAAATAATTCATAGATTACGTAACACTCGATAGAATATACTGATTACTTAGACATTTAAAATTAATTAATCCTTTGATCGGAACTTCTCGGAAATGCCATTGTATTCTATTGTTGTCGCGATCACCGGTGCTCGTACGGGGCTTGATAGGTTAATGTGGTAGAAATTACCTAAGCAATGTTTCTTGTTCAGGTCTAAGAGATGCTTAATGCCGGCCCCGAGGTTTAAGCCGTTTCTGGCTAATGAACCCTCGACTTCAGATGAAGTGTCAACATTGGAACTCTTTCTGAAGAAACAATTGGAAGACGACGTGGCAAGGTTAGTGAAGTGTGTTACGTCAACTATTCAACTATTTTTTACTACCGATTCGACTTGTCATCGGGAAATGCTAAACACATTTCATTTTGTATATTAAGGGGCCGGGTGCCGGGTGTCGAAATTCTCGTACATACGTAATACCAAAATCATTTTCAGCTTTTCAGTTATTTTTCAGCTTAAAATATTAATTACCTAGGTTCCCGCACAAAAATTTACTACAAAATATTTAAACACTAAAAATATTTTAGTGTTTATATGTTTTGTAGTAAATTTACTTACCACTAAATATTTAAACACTAAAAAATATAGTAAAACACTAAAAATATATATGGGCGATTCTCTGTAAGCTCGTAAATCACTGTCCTGACCAATTTTTTCAAAAAGTATTAGAATAATTTACAAAATAATCACTCCTAATGAAACTTTAACCTCGAAACTTTACGGGCCCTTTGTTTTCAGAACCATAACTGTTTAAAGTTTCTTTCTAGAAGCGATAGAAGGTCTAAAAAAACAGTCCTCTGGCTGTCCCCATCACTAGCGTCAGCACTTAAAATGATATTTACGAAGAAGTTGATGAAACTACATACATAAGGCGGTTAATATTACAAATAGTAATGATTAATACTATATTATTTTCGTAAAACAAAGTCTCACTGTCAATTTATATATATATTTAGTAGACTCCTGTAAACTTTGTCCCCAGAATTTTTGAACAGTCCCCTGCCAAAAATTTCAGTCAATTTAAATAAAAAACTATAATATTTACAAACATTTTCTTGATTGAAACAAAACGTAATTAGTGTAGGTTGGCAACCTTGTCGAATGCGGCGAAGGGACGCCTTTATCACAGAGTCATCTGTAAGAAAAACACGTGTTTGGACCGCTATAACAAACAGTCCTCTGGTAACGAATAAAAGGTGTGTTAATTATTTTGCCAATTGTATATTTAGTTTATTGTTTGTATTATTTATGTCTAAACTAATTAGTAAATTCTTTAAAAACTATTTTACATCCGTTTAGGGTATATCTTGAAATCTAACCGAAATAAACAGTCCCCTAGCAACAGTCCCTTGTCTTAAATTTAACGAATTTGTTGGATATCTTGATTTTTAAGCGAAAAAACTGTTTTTAAGGTTCCGTACCCAAAAGGTATAAACGATACCCTATTGCTAAGACTTCGCAGTCTCGTCTGTCTGCCTGTCTGTCTATTCATCAGTCTGTTTATTTCTCTAAGATATATCTCGAGAACTGCGATAGCAAGGCAGCAGAAATTTTCACAAATTAGGTATTTCTGTTTCCTTTATAACATCAAATACTAAAAACAAAATAAAATTAATCCTTCAGGCCCCGCGCGAGCACCAGTGATCGCGACAACAATAAAATACAATAGCAATTCCTGGAAATTCCGACTGAAGTATTAATATTAGGAGGACTCCCATACAACGAACGCATCTCTTTCCTTTTTTGTTTTCTATCTCAGAATATACGCATAATTTTAGTGGACCTCCTTATCTAACTTAAATAAAACTTAATTTTCTTTACAATAGTACATATTTTTTGACGATGTTAAAAATAATTCCCAGGACAAGTATGGGACCTGACGAGCTTACAGAGAAATGCCCATATAAATAAATTTACATTGCGTAAATTTACTACACAATATTTAAATTTTTTTAGTTTAAATATTTTGTAGTAAATTTTTGTGCAGGAACCTATGTACTTAATTACTATTTTAAACTGAAAAATAACTCAAACATTTTAAATATTTTCGTATGAGAAAATGATTTTGGTATTACGTATGTATGAGAATTTCGATGGCACCCGGCCTCTTAATACCTACTTGCTTTTATGTTTTCGACGAGTAGTAACCTATTGCAAAATGTTGGTAGTAGGTAAAACTTTAATAATAATTAAATAATTTAAAAAAGAAATCCCGCTTTGATCACCTTTGAAGCACGCTCTTCATTGTCTTAACAAGTTTCCTGTCATCATTATCTAACAAACTTGTCAAACTTTCAGTAGAGCCATATTATCTTTAAATATTTCCGAAAGGTCCAAACATTCTGCTGCATGCGTTTTAAATTTTATGTTAACATTTATTTATGTCTATTACCAAAAACCAGTTTATTACTCTATGCTATTACTGAACCAACATTATTTCGATTAACTTTAAATGCAATCCCGCTAAGAATTACCTCAATATGAAAAGTTCTTAATAATCCATATTTCTTTCCAGAATATTCGACGAGTCTATCTATTCAGATTTTGAAGTAGTTTGCGGAAAATCGAAAATACTAACCCATTCTTGTATACTAAAAGCACGTACAAATCAATTTTTTCATAAGCTTGAGGCTATATTGCATGTGAACATCGACCGTAACACTTTTGATGAAATTTATTCATACATAAGGTAAACTGCTATTAATTTTAACAATTGCTTATATTTCATGTTTTGTTTTATAACAACTTTAACGATTGTTGCTTGTAGGCAGGCAGCTAATACAGTAGTTAAAGATACGTGTAACAAGCATTTGGAGTTGTAGAAATTGTTAAAAATTCATCTTAATTATTATAAATCATTACTAACTGTATAAAATTATACTATTTTTGTTCTCAGTGATGTTTACACCGAATGCGACATCAAGAGCCAAGAAAAGCAAATTTTAAACTTTTTAAAGAGTAACGTGAAATTATTTGATGTAAAGCAATCCAATAAAAACAAAGAAGACGTTATCGACTCAGACATTTTTCTCACACCCAAATGCTTAAGCCCCTACATAGAAAATAAATTTGAACCGAGCTCTTGTCTCAGTCCAAGTGTCGAAGTAACTAAGCAGTATTATGCGCTGGTACCTGGTAATTTAGAGCAAGAACTAATCGAACAAGATGCGCTGTCATCTGCTTTCAAAACTATAATCGAAACGCAAGATAAGGAGCTGAGCAAAATCGTGAAACGATCCAAACCTTCTTCACTATCTCTTTCTTCTAGTCACTCTTCACAGATTAAACGTTCCAGTAGTTGTGATATTCTTAACAAAACCTCCTGTGATATTACTAAAATAGATAATTCGTGCCACCCAAACAAAAACTTGGACTCCGATTTGTCGAGCAAAATAAAATCTGAAGATTGTTCTGATTCAATAAACGACAAAATCGATCAAGCATATTCCCCAGACAGTCTAATCACGGATGACCCGAGCTCCTCGTCCGATTATTTATCTGCCGCTCATACATTTTCCCCGGGAGTAAATACTACTGGTTTCTCTCAGTTAAATGTTGGGGAAAATATCAACAAAGTGGATAACATATTTACGTCATCTGATTCTGGATTCGAAAATACTGGCATGATGGAGAGTCTCAGTAGCCATAAGGATGTAACGATAACCGATCTTTCCATGACCGAGAGCATTATTCAAGACATAATGCCACTAGATACAAATGAAGCTCTCAATCCGAGTACTACATCTACCGAACAACCAGAATCTTACTATTTATTTAATTGCAACTCATCTTCTAATATTTTAAACTCAAGTGCTCCAATACCAATAAAAGATTCCTCGTTAAGAAGTTTTACGTCTGATAGAAGTGATGGAGGTACAATAAGTATGAATAGTATGGATAAATCTAATGAAACCCCTACAAATATAAGAAAATCTAGATATAATGAGTCGACGCCTATACTATCAGGCGGAAGTCTTCTAGAAAGTATCGAGTCTCTTAAAAGTACAACGCAACCTAATAGCCCCTCAATCAGAAGAAAAGTAGATAATATACCTATAGTAACCGGTTCATTTGTTGAAAGTGAACCGAATATCGTAGCACCGAAACCTCCTAAGACAAACACTTCGTCCGCATGGGTTATAGATTTATCTGCGATAGAAGATAAGGAGGTTTCGCGTCAAGACTTTAGTGTTAACAAACCGTGTGACAGAACATGCGAAAGCCTTAGAAGTGAAGTAAGAAGTTGTAGTACATCAGAAAACTGTTCTAAAAGCAGAAGTTCTGTTGACTCTGATGGTAGTGAAAAGTCTAGTCATAAATTTTATATTGATTTTTCTAGTATACCGGATCCTTTGCCGCAGGAAAAAACGGTTAACAACGATAACAAAACAGAGAAAAAGAATATGTTTTCAATGTATATAGATTTTAACAACTCCGCTACAGTGAAAGAAAAACCTCGTAGATTAAGTTCGAACTCTAGAAAAAGTACCAGTGAAACAAAATGTAATAAGACAGAGAAAACAGATAATAAAGTTGCTCCTGCTGATATTACAACAACAGAGACAGAATTGGACGATACCAAGGGAACGTTCGAGTTGTACGAGTCTTTGTGCAATAACCTCAATATACGCATCTCTGATATAATCGCAGAAACAAATGTCGCACCCACGACCGATTCATCCGAACAAAAGTCCCTAGAGACTGTTGAAGAAGTGAACATTAAGCCCGAAATAAAAATGGCACCAGTTATTCACGAGGAAGTAGAAACAGCCGAGTCTCTGGATGAATTCGTAAAACTATCCGATTTAGATAAGCCAGTACTTAAACCAGACATAGATCCTCATATTCCGGAGACTAAAAAGAACTATGACGATAGAATGACGCGGTCTATACCTGAAAACAATTGGGGCGAGGTCGCCTACACCGTTACGTCGAGGTCTATCGAAGTGATATCGTCGTTTCACTCTGAAAATGCTCTCAGTTTGAACAGGCTGTTCCCACATTTGAAGAACGAATTCAGCAAGAGTATGCCCATAACGTTCTGTGGAAGAACTCGGTCGCCCTTTAAGTCTGGAGTTCCATCTAGTACCGGTGAAATTGATGAGACTTCGGATGTTTCTGAGATCAGCAGCGTGCAGAGCAGCATGTGCAGATCAGTCATAGGTAAGCTTGATTTTTTCATTCAACATTTTTGTTCATTGACAAAATGAATACATATATGGCAGTTTGAACTCTCACATTTGTATCGTTTATTCTAATTTGTTTAGAATGACTAAAACATGACATTTATATTCGATATTATTAGGTCGTTATTCGTTTATATTATCATTTAATGTCTATGAATTACGTTTTGGCCATTTAAGGATGCTTTATGCAGCTCCAAAGGTAAAGGATTCCATAAAATTATGTATGTATTTGCATAAAAGTTACTAAAATAACACGTGATCGCTGCCTGCACACAGAGAGGTTATGTTAATTTGAAAAATATGTATTTTAAATACAGTCAAGTTTATACGATCACTGATTTAACCGAGTATGTATTTACAAAATTATAAAAGGTTATTTATTTATTTATTTAAATAGATATATTAAAATTTTCCTCAAATCTAAAATAGTAATTATCTAAAACAAAAACCTTTTGGTAGATGTTATATTAAATTTAAAATTACGGTTTATCTGGCTATTACCATAATATTATATAGTATATTATAATATATATCTTTTGGTTTTCCACTGTCCTTAAAGTAAATGTTTACCCAACATTAAACATATTATTATATATCATACTCGGATTATTCGGAGATTTATATATTAAGCAGTTAGAAATTATAATAGAAATGTAAATAAGTGATAATATAAATTATTAAAAATAAAATGACTAGAAATGTAAATGTTGTAAGTATCTTTAGGAAATATAAATAAATATTGTGGTACTTAATAGATTCATATAAGAAATAAAAATAAAGATCGATGTAAGTCATAAACATAGTTATTGCTATAAAATAATCATTACAAAATAAAAATATTCAGAAATAGAATTATTTTAATCTATACTTATAACATAAAATATCCGTGATGTTATGCAAACTATCATAATATCATAATATTATTATTGTATCCAAATGTAATCTTTTTAAGGAAAGGCTTTATTATTATTATCATACTCGGATGTTTATTATAACTTGAACAATAAATACAATATGTTTTTTTTAAGCCGTGCCGCCGTTTAAGTGCGAGTCAGACTCGCGCATGAAGAGTTCCGTAACTTTGACTAGATAAAAGAATGATATCGATAAAATATTAATTATTTGTAAAACTACAAATTTTATGATAATGTTTACTGTGTAGCTATCGCTGTTCTTGACATACAGCCTAGTAACAAAGAAGCAGACAGCGAAGTCTTAGTTAAAGTGTCCTGTTTTTACCCTTTGGTTACGGAACCCTGAAAAAGAAATAGTCTAATAGCTAGCGGCAAGTTCAACCAATTATGAAGTAGATACCAAATTATTTGCGAGGTATTTTTATGTAGCTTGGGTAGCCATTTGTGACCAATTAGCTAAGTTAAGCAACCAAGGAAACTTATAAAAATCTATCAACTATACGTTTTTTTGTTTTGTTTAGTGATATGCTCTGTGTTTCTTTCTCTACCAGCATAACAAGTTGTAATATAACTCTTTTTGCTAGTGGATTTTCTACATTTCTTATGCTATGTAGGTTAGTAACTACAATCAAGAAAATTTTTAGCTACAAGTTAATTAAAGGTGTAACATCACTGACTAGTTTTATAAATTACTAGACGATGCCCGCAACTCCGTTGCGCCAAAACTTGTTTATACTTTATCGCGCGGGAACCGTACATTTTCCTGGGACAAAAAATATCCTATGTCCTTTCCCGAGACTCAAAGTATCTCCATACCAAATTTCAGCAAAATCGATTCAGTGGTTTGGGCGTAAAGAGGTAACAGACAGACAGACACACTTTCGCATTTATAATATTAGTATGGATTGTAAGAGAGTATGGGCAATCTTAAAAAGGGTAAACGACACTAACAAATCTCCATAAAATCTTTTCCAACTTCTCTGATTGTCCATTCCATCGTAGCGATTAATCACTTATTTTTGTTACATTTTGTAGATGAAATGACGACACCTAAATGTGATCGTACATTTAACAGCACGGACGCGCGATCGCGGTGCATTTTAAAATTCTTTGTATAAAATTATGTGAAACCTCGCACATTCGTCCGCACCGTACGGCGCGTAAGGTGCTGACAAATTAAGGGGCCGGGCTACCCTCGAAATACTCATACATACGTAATACCAAAATCATTTTCTCATACGAAAATATTTAACATGTTTGAGTTATTTTTCAGCTTAAAATAGTAATTACCTAGGTTCCTGCACAAAAATAAACTTCAAAATATAGAAACACTAAAAAAAATTTTTTGTGTATAAATTTTTTTTACTAAATTTACTACTAAATATTTAAACACTAAAAAATAGAGTAAAACACTAAAAATATATCAATAAATAGTAAATTTACTACAAAATATTTATACTCTAAAAAATATTTTTTTAGTATTTAAATATTTGTCTGCGATTCCCACGATCGAGGTATTAACCAAGATGGTCTAATGATTGATTGACGACCTCCGTGGCGCAGTGGTGAGCGCGTTGGTAGCTCAAGCCGGAGGTCGCGGGTTCGAGTCCCGCCGACGGAACAAAAAATTTATAAAGTTCCTGGGTCATGGATGTGTATTGAATATGTGTATCATATAATAAAATTTTTAAATATATTTATAGTATAAAAGTATTAAATATATTTCCGTTGTCTGGTACCTGTAACACAAGTCCTTCAGGTACTTACCACGGGGCCAGACTGACGTGGTGTGAAGCGTCCATAGATATTATTATTATTAATGATCTAATCGAAAATGCCATTAATAATGATATTGTATTACAGAGAACAGTACCACGGAGGACACCAGTCAATCGTCGAATATAATAGGCAATAGTCAATCTCGGCTGGGACAGGACTTGCTGAGAATGTTCTTGGAGGAGATAGCGCCTGACGTTATAGTAGAGGTGTCAGGGAAACGAATCAAGGCACACAAGTGTATCCTCTCGTCCAGGTAATCACATAAACAAGTCTAGGTAAATTATACTGTACTCGGCGAAACATAGCGGTAACGGTCATTGACTTGTGGCAGTACCCACAATTCGCCTAACATTCCTGTATCGCGCTATCGAAATTTTCTAAGCGCGTCGGTATATATACGACAGCTGAAATGTATCACGTGGGCTTCGGCCTGACCGGGCATAACACCTCGCTCGGTCGGAAGATCTTCCTTTGGCCTCCACGCATATTTCCCACAGACTCCCTATGGCATCCATTACACGGTAGGTTCCTCGTCAGTCAATTCCATCAATCATGAATTATGTTTGACTAATGGTGACTGATGGACTGACGAATGTATCCAGATTTTCATCAATCGCCGTCAGTCACGCTCTTACACTGTAGGCTACCCATCAGTCACAGTCATGACTGTGGTAAAACTGACAGCAAAACCTACCGTCTAATGGATGCCTTTCAAAAACTTGACATTTTCTATACAAAGCCGCGATTTACATCTGACACTTCATTGTCAATGTTTATAAAGAAAATGACAAGTTTTTGACAGGGAGTCAATGACCGCTGTCCGCTACCTACCACCATGTTGCGCCGAGTTAAGGCGCTATATTGAAAAAACTGTCCTTTTCGACGTAATACTATAGGACCCTCAGAAATGTTACAAATCTGGTAATGAGATATACATATCTTCATAGCCTTATCTAGGTTTGAGAAGAACTAGAAACACGATTAATGTATTTTACCTCGATACATTTAATTTTCGAAATGTCCTCTTAAAAATACGAAATTTGAACATTATTTTTAAACGAAAATAGATGTATTGTAGGAAATTAGTCTAATTGATAGACACCTTTGCAACTCAAAATCGTTGAGAAGCATTTTGCTTAAATGCTCCTATTTTTTCGCATATTTTCAGAGCGAGCCGATAGCTTCTGGCCGCAGGGTATACACGACTTTATAGTCATACAAATTAAGTATAAAATTGCCCTTGCGGTACTTTCGATATAGCGCCTTAAGATGACGTCCGCAACTCCGTTGCGCTAAAGTTTATTGCGCGGGAACATATTTTTTCGGGATAAAAAGTAACCTATGTCCGGGAAACCGGGGCCCATAATATTTCCATACCAAATTTTAGCGAAATTGATTCAGCGGTTTTGGCGTTAAGAGGTAACAGAGTACAGACGCACAGACAGATAGATGGACAGATAATATTATGACGGACATAATATTATGTCTGTTATCTGGTAGAGATCAACTACGATAAAATGGCACGCCCCTCCAAATGACTGTTTCAATGTGTGTAGTCACATCCTTATGAAAGAGTTTGTATATAGTAAGTATTCAACCAATCACAGTTCACATAATATTTCAGTTAATGTCACTTATTACCAAGATATTTTGTTGGTCAACTAATCATTTAACTAGCCTACCGCGCAAGACAACGCACTTCAAACGTTTTGAATTTTGGAGGGGCGCGCCATGTCATCGTAGTTGATCTCTATGCGAAGCGTCTATAGATACTATAATATTGTTATTCTGTAATTTGAATACTTATAACGTAGCATATTGAATTCTTGTTCTCAGGGTTAGCAATAAAATAAAACGAAACTAATTTCGTCGTGACTTATTTTCAGGTGTCAATATTTCGCTGGTATCCTAAGCGGTGGTTGGGTCGAGAGCGCTGGTAACATTATCGTTCTTCCGCCGTGAGTATTTTTGTAACTATTTATGTCAGGTTTCTGAGAACTATAGGAAATGTGGCAGTACATTTTATTTGACTTTATAAGGTAAAGTATACCTTATAAAATTAAATAAAAAAATTGTCAGAGCCCGGCCTGGCCCTAAAATGGCCTTAAAAAATCGTAACTTGTAATTTGATTGTTGCAAGTTGTAATCGGATTGCCGACACCAATTCGCAGCTTCGTTACGCACCCTATAGGATGTTTTCGGCTCTTATCTCGTATAATTTTGTAGGTTCTCCTTCAACGTGGTACATTTCGCCCTATGCCACATATACTCCGGTCTCTCGACTATACCGGACTCCATAAGCATAGTGGAACTCGCCACTATAGCTGACATGCTTGGACTGGAGGGCTTGAAGGAGGCTATCATGTACACACTCAAATCAAAGTACTGTCATCATTTTCATACGGTGAGTATTTGTAATTCTATATTTGAAGCTCGGTTTATATTATTACGTGCTAGTAGGCCTACTACGAAACTGTTTTGAGACTCAATCGGACAAGAATGCCGCGTCCCGCTCTAACAACGTCATTTCACGTTTGTTAAGAGTAGGAAGCAGCATTCTCGTCCGATTGTTTGAGTCTCAAAACAGTTTCATGGTACAAGCCTAAGTTTCAAAGGATTTGGAATGAAATACCTGCTGACTCTCATGAAGACTTAAATTACTAGCACTAGGTCTAACACAAAGCACTAGGTCTAAAACACTAAGCACTATCACTGTCCTAGGCCAAGTCGTAAGCTTCACTCTTGATCACTTGTTTTCACTCCGAACTCGCCTTGGATCGCTCGAACTGAACTCATTCACTGGCTCGTCTCCCTGCGACTATTTATATGGGCCGAGACAAATGCCAGAATGTTCAAAAGAGTTCTTTTCTAGAAAGTACCTGACACACGTGGGTAGAAGGTTTCTAGAAAATGCACGCATGTAATCGCATATCTAACGCCATCTAGTACCGACTAGGGGATTTATGTTGTCTGTGTTTCCCGAGTGGTTCCGCCGGTTGACGCTTGAAAGCACGGTTTGGCGACTACACCGCGAGATCACAAGTTTTGTATGTACCGCTATTTAAATAAATTCATTACATACCATTGCTTGTGTATATTATAATATCTTGTGGTGTAGCGGCCAAACCGCTCATTTGCGCGAACGCATTTCAATCACAGGATGTCTCTTTATCTATACTAATATTATAAATGCGAAAGTATCTCTGTCTGTCTGTCTCGCTTTCACGCCAAGCCTACTAAGCCGATTGTAATGAAATTTAGTACACAGATAGTCTAAAGCCTGAGAAAGGACATAGGCTACTTTTTAGCTGGAAAAAGAGGTTTTAAGGGGGTGAAAATACGTAAATTTGTTAAAAATAAGTCAGTTCCAAAAATTCATAACAGATGGCGCTTTGAGTCGCCTACGTCGCGCTATCGCTTGCTCATAAGTCTTTCTATAAGTGATGGTACCATGTTACGTCACGTTTTTCGATTCTTTCGATTGTTATACACGTTATTAAATAACTCACTACTCAGTACTTTATCTATGTAGTGACGTAACCTTAAACATACCAATTATAAACTATAGTTGAAGGGAAAGCTAAAGTTGTGTAATGGTGGGCTAAATAAGTTTTAAATTTGGTATAAATAAAGTTTAATTTAAAAAATGAAATATTATGTGCACACTGCACAGCTGCTGTTTTTGGGTATTCTGATTTAAGGGGTACCAGGGTTTTAAAAAGCTTTTAAATTTGACAACCAATTTTGTTGACACCGCGCGCTATAAACTGAAGTCCACGCGGACGAAGTCGCGGGCAACAGCTAGTATAGATATAAAGGGCAAAACCAATTAAATACCTTTTCTGGTCTTATTTCGACGACCTTTATAGCTCAGTAGTTGAGCGCCGAAGCCGGGGGTTTCGTATTTGAATCCTGCCGACAGAACAAAAAGTTTTCAATGTTTTTGGGTCATACAGATTAAAAAAATTAAAACCGGCCAAGTGCGAGTTGGACTCGCCCATGAAGGGTTCCGCAGCAGCAATAAGGTTTATTTCTATAAAAATAAAATGTTTTTGATTTATTTTTATATTTTAGTTGATTTAATAAAAGTTAAATTAATGTTTACCATTTTTTTATGCATAAAATACCTGTAAGTATAGGTATTTTATAATTATTACAATCTAGCCTAACTAAGAGTAATAAGTAATTTTATGTTAACTTAATCTGCTAAGTAGATTTAACTAAGATTGTGTCCATCAACACTTTCTTAAAGTCTCTATAAAGGAGAATACACATTATTGTTTGTGTTCGTCATAGTCACTTTAGGTTTTTTACACTGATTTTAACACTTATTACACTAACTGAAAAGGTTTTGTCCTTTTCAGTCTTCTCACTAAGTCCGTGTTATCGAGGAGCTGGATGGCCCCGACATTCATATGATGTTGAATCCTCTTTTCGTGGGCTTCGGCGTATCTTTTTATAACTGTAGAGACCATGTCCACATTAAGGTCCCGGTGTAGGTCTTCGTTTCTAATGTACCAGAGTGCATTTACTATGCCTCTAAGTACTTTGTTTTGGAATCTTTGTACCATCAGGGTATTAGTCTTTTTGGTACAGCAACATAGCAGAATACCATAAGTCCATACATAAGGACTTGTTTATACAAGAGTATTTTGTTACTGGTGGATAAGGATGACTCTTTCCCAATCAGCCAATACATTTTTCTGTAGCGAAGCTCCAACTCTTCGCGCTTCTTTTTGACATGTTCTTTCCAGCGAAGCTTTGAGTCCAGTGTCATGCCGAGATATTTGGCTGTGTTTTCGTGCGGTATTGCAGTATTGTTAATGCATACCGGGTTGTAGTTTGGTCCTTTATTCGTAAAATCAACATGAATCGATTTTGTCTCATTTAGCTTTATTCGCCACTTTTTTGTCCAGTCATATATGGGGTTAATATCTTTCTGAACTTTGCACTGATTTCCCAGATTTTGGCAGCATAATGACTTCTGCTACTTTCCACATATCAGGTACGTATTTGAGTCTCAATACGGCATTTATGTGCGTAGTTAGTTTTACTATTGCCTTTGATGGCAGGTTTCGCAAAACTTCTCCTGTGATAAGATCGAATCCAGGAGTTATTTGAGGCTAAGCTTTTTTGTCTCACTTTTAACTTCTCTTGGGGTGACAAGTTTTATGTAAGGCTCATCTGACGGTAAATCTTCTAAATTTTCTTCTAAGCTAGATTGGTGCCCTAATTCTATATATGGTTGAAATATTTTCTCTAGATGATCTGCAAACGTAGCTGCTTTCTGTTCACTGCTTATAACCCAGTTCCCATTTGCTGTTTTGATGGGAGGTATTTGGGCGATGGGGTTTTTAAGTCCTTTTGTTGCTTTCCATAAAGAGTATTCTGTTGAACGATCGTTAGTCAGTTGAGAGAGATATGTGCTCATGCTGTTTTCGTTAAACTTTATGGTTTCCCGTCTGAGTTTTGTTGCTTTCCATAAAGAGTATTCTGTTGAACGATCGTTAGTCAGTTGAGAGAGATATGTGCTCATGCTGTTTTCGTTAAACTTTATGATTTCCCGTCTGAGTTTTTTCATGAGATTATTAAGCTCTTTTTTATAGTAGGGCATCTGGAAACTTGCCACTTCCTTAGCATTTTCCTTTTCTCTGCTATAAGTTGTCTTATTTCTATTGGGTAACAATTTCCTTTTATTTTTCTGCTAGAAATTGGTGTATTATTCCACGCACAATTTTGTATATTTTTTACAAATTCTCTTTCATCTAGATCCAATTAGTCTGCAGTCTTAAGGGGAATCTTAAGGTTTATGATATATTCTAAATCTAACTTAAAGCTTTCCCAGTCCGTGTTTTAATTTACAAGCGGGGGAGGGCGCTCTCTCATCATGATTTTCTCACTAAACGTCAGAATTATGGATGAGTGATCCGAGCTCATATCAAAGCCTTCCTCGATTCGTAGGAAATTGGATGATATATTTTTGTATATGAAGAAATCAATTAATTCAGGAATTTTATTGGGATCTGTTATAGGCCAGTATGTAGGCTTTTCTGTGGATATAACTTTGCAATTTGTCTCATTTATAGCGTTTAATAGCTCTTTTCCCTTTGTAGTAGTAAGTCTGGATCCCTAGTAGGTGTATTTAGCGTTAAAATCACCACCGAGTATGAATCTATTGCCAAGATTTTCTAACAAGTTCTTGTACATATCTGATTTTAAAGAATACGTCGGTGGAGAGTATATAGAGGCTAGAGTAATCGGAAATGATTTTGTTTTTACACATACAGCCACTGCTTGTATTTCTTGTTGCTCATATTTGTATACTTCATAGTGACAAATATTTTCTTTAATGATGACAGCACTACTAGGCATGATATGTTTTATAGCCCTTTATTTGAATATTATATGTTTCTGTTGTGAAATGAGTCTCAGATAAAAGACACACGTCGATATTCTCTGTGCTTAGGACTACTTGCAACTCAGTTTGATGTTTCTGTAGTCCATTTGCATTCCAAGTCATAATCCTTAATGAGTTAATCATTTTGATTTCTGCGAGTTAGTAGCTACGTTAGCGCTACTTTCCAGTTTTTTTAGTCGATTATCAAATGAGGTCATTAAATCGAGAATTCCGTTCATTTTTTCATCCGTATTAGCGCTAACCTCAGGCTGTGGTTGATTATTCTTATTTGCTTTAGCCATTTGCGCAAAAGTAATATTTTTAACTACTTTGTTGTTATTATTTTTACTAAATTTTGAAGTTTCAGTTTTACCTGCTGGTTGATTAGAGGTTGTACAAGTTGTCGGCCCCTTCTTCTTTATTGCTTTGGATTTCATGTTTTGAAGCTCTTTAGCCACAATACAGCCCCTGTAGTTGGCAGGACGCCTTTTCTTCTAGATAGTGTTTGTATAGAAACCTCAATATGATTTTTGAAGACCTATCCATAAAAGCCCTATACGCATAGGTTAGACGAAATTTTTTTTTTTTTTTGTTGAAACAAAACAAACTGAAGTTGCACCTATGGTACCCCTAAAATTTTTAATGTTTTTTCCATTTTTGTATCAAAATCTTAATGCGGTTCACAGACTACATCTACTTACCAAGTTTCAACAGTATAGCTCTTATAGTTTCTGAGAAAAGTGGCTGTGACATACAGACAGACAGACAGACAGACAGACAGACAGACAGACAGACAGACATGACGAATCTATAAGGGTTCCGTTTTTTGCCATTTTGGCTACGGAACCCTAAAATTGTAATTTACCTCATTCTTTATGATACCAGAAAGGCAATGTAAAATGTTTGGAACGCAGAGAATGGTAGATGAAGGATTGTAATTGACAAGTAAGTACATTAAGGTCTAAATATTTACTAATTACTTGTACATAATTATCTAATTTATATACATATTGCACTTTTTTAAGGTTCCGTACCCAAAGGGTAAAAACGGGACCCTATTACTAAGACTTCGATGTCTGTCCGTCTGTCTGTATGTCTCCAGGCTGTAACTCAACAAAATAAATTTAATATTTAAGGGTGTCCCCCATGCAATAAACGTGATTTTTTTTGCTTTGCCGTTATTGATATCGAGCAAAAGCTCGATATCAATAACGGCAACACATAGGCACTTGAAATATTCACGAAATACTCAATTGTATTTGTACTTTAATAATTAATAATAAAATTTATATAAATTGAATAGTTCGGGGGGCTTCCATACAAAAAAAAATTTTAGCCTATTTTTGCTCTATTGTGGTACGGAACCCTTCGTGCGCGAGTCCAACTCGCACTTGGTCGATTTTTGTTTGTTCTGTTACGAACTGCAAAGTTATTCATTACTCAAAACTCGATTTAACGAGGAACACTTTCATGACGTGTAAACTGTACATTTTTCAACAGCCCTGTCAAGTCTGCACGGCTGGCGTTTTGGAATGCTTCCCTCTATCATCTGTGTATGGCCTGGATGATTTGTACAGAAAATGTTTGAGATGGATCACCAAACATTTTTCCACCGTTTGGCCCACTAAGGCTTTCGCTACCCTCCCAAAAGAACTGCTCGACAAATGCTACTTGGAACACTTGAACAACTTTAAGACGGAGAATGTTATTGATACTGTATACGGATGTGGTATTACAGGTAAATTGAGTAATTTTGATTGTCTATTTCTATAACACGTTATCCGATCAAAAGTCAATATATTAAGTCTACATCTAAAATTCGCCCCAGAATCATATCTAATCCTTAACAATTCTTTTAATATAACAGTCGACAGAGATAGGATAACAAAACCACGATACTTTAATAAAGTATAAAATTATTATGCTTACTTTTTCCATCTGATAATGGTAATTTAATTACTGCACTATATTATAACTAAAACAATAAAATTTTATTTTAGTGGCTTCTTTGCACAACAGCAGATGGGCGGAAATCGTCGAAAACATGTGTAGGCGACTCGTGAACGCTGCGGCTCAGTTTCTGGCTAAGAACTTGCTGGACTTCTTCAAGCTGATCGCGACCATACCGGCCGACGCGCCGCACGCTGCCAAAGACGCCCTAGACAACTGTCTATCCGCAGCCATCGAATGGGCCCCGCCCGATGAAACGCTCAAATCCTACGCCTTTCTATCCAACGTGGTCTCCGAAATTAAATCCCAGCATCTATTCCAACCCGATCTCATCACGAACAGCGACCAAATATGGCGAACTCTGGAGCAGAACAGCCTGCTATACAATAGTGCGACCACCTGGCGACTGCAATGCGAGAGCGCATTAGTTCGGGCTGCCCCCCGGGTAGTAGGCCTGCAGGCTTTCAAAGACCTGCCTCCGGATCTTAGGAGGAGGCTGCGAGAGCTGGGCTGCATCATGTACGGCCCACAGGTCATAGCGACCACCGCACAGCAAGAACGGAAGACCAGAAGCAAGACCGAGAAGGTCTCACCCGCGAACCGAAGCCTCGACATGGAGAAAGTGCGCGCCTCCTTCGTCCCCTACAAAGCGAAGCCCGTCAACGTCATGGGATCTATAGACGAGCTGAAGTGCAACGAATACCGAGATATGAGGAAGTCGAAACGAAACCCGCCTAAGATCAGGACGACGAAGGCCCAGGAGGAGCGAGCTAAGTACAATCAGAGTAAGACGAAAACTCAGCCCGTGAAGCCCGTTGCGCCGATAAATTTCCAGAACACGAGGCCGAGATACCTCGACCCTATTAGGAAGGAGAGGGATAAAAAGTCTCCGGAGTCGAGTGAATCTTCTCGAAATTCGAGTCCGATTAAGACGAGGTTCAGTCGTCTAGAATCGAAGCGGGAGCATCGAATGGGCGCGATATCACAGGACAGTTTGGCTTCGACGTCGCGGCCTCGAACCGCGGAGCCCTCCACGGATTCCCTCAGCGAGTCGCAAGTCAGCAACAAATACGCCACCTACACGAAAGCCAAACACAAAAACAAAGGATCCGTTGAGCGTAAGTGATGAACATGATTCTATGTAGTTGATTTTCTGTCAGGCCTCTTGGAAGTAGTTCCAGCATTACCATAGTGAGATCAAGCATTTTAGATGTTTAAAGTATAAATAAAACGTTGCCTAAAATTTCCGGTTAAAAGCTGATAGACAGTCTGCAGTGGGCTTAAAACACCTTTGTGTTTTAACTAATTTTTTAAACATTAATCTTGTATTAACTACATTTTACTTTCTAACTTCTTGTTCAGCTCCTAACATCTCTTTTTCGTCTTAAATACTCAGTTACACTATTAATCGAAAATTGTTATTTACAGAATTACCATCTAACATCCAAGTGCTAACACACACGCATGGCAAAACGAAAATACCGGTGTACGTGAACCAAAAAGTTGGCCCTAACAACGGCCCTAAGCCCTACGAACCATCGAAACCGATCAAAATACATTCCCTATCTAGTCACAACGGTACTAACCGCAACTGCCTCGGGAGTAGCCCTAGAACTAACAGACAGCACGAGTCCAGAAAATTAACCGTCACAAAGAATCCATCCATATCCATGTGCAATTCGCTCCCGAACAAGGACTCCAAAAGTTTGAACGACAGAAAGACCAAAGAGGTCTCCCGGTCGTTGATGAACGCTACAAAGTCTAGCTCAGCGAAGATTGTCCCCAAGGCGACTAAGGAGCCGGCTAAGAAGCCCACTAAAGCGGTCACAATCAAGAAAAATGGGAAACAAGATGTGCATAATAACAACGGGTTCGCTTTGACCAAGGATATTCGCCAAGCGCCGATCTATGTGGAACCCCATGAGATACCTGTTCTAGAACGGTCGAGCACTTTCTCGAAGGACGAGCCGACTTTTGATAAAATGGAAAATGTCGATGACAACATGTAATTTTCTTTCTACTCGAAGTATATGTCCTATAGTTGGTCCACTACCAAAAAAGTGATTTAAAAACCCAATAGAATATAATTACCAAATATATAATAATCCGTTCCAGCTTCGATGAAATGCAATATTTACTGTAAAGGGGCTTTGCAATGTGAATTATCTTTCTCACGCTTACTGATAAATATATGCACACAGTGAATACTTACACAAGGCTTGCTTGTCTTTGCCCCGTACAATATACTTGTGAAATGACAAGTCGGCGAATCATAAATGGTCGCTGTTAAGCTTTGTGTATTAACCCACAAAAACATTGCTAAGTTATGAATGCAGTCTTTTTCTAAGTGTCGCCGCACACGGGCCACACGCGACAGCCACAAACGCCGTCACAAGAAGCAATTGTAATTTATGATACTGGAATCAACCGTTTGCGGCGAGTGTATAGAAATTGTATGAAAACTACAGGAAATATGCCGGTAGCGGCGTTTTGTGCTTGTGGCCGGAGGCCCGTGTGCGGGAGCCCTTAGTGATCTAAAGAACATGACTGATTTGATAACTCAAAAGGTAATTTTTGTGAGATACACAAATACTTAACAGTGTCCAAATAGTAAGAACTGGGTAAATACTTTTATTGGTAAGCGGGTTAGTCTCTACTCTATTATAGATTTGTATTTTTATTTATTTATTATTTAATATTATGCTTCAACAAAATCTCTATATTGGATATTTTAGGAAAAATCTGAAAATTCCACTTTCAATATATCTAGATTATGTTGATGTATTTTTATAGCTATATTATTTATAACTATCTTATTTTAAGCTTATAATATCACAATAATAATATTTACTATTTTTTAATTTAATAATTTACTAACTGTGTTATTTTTACACGTCAATAAAATGACGCGTATAAAATTACAATAGTTGGGTCTATATTTAATAATGTATGAATGGATTGGATGGAATTACTCAAATGGATCGTGAAAACTGCACTTTGTTGTTCATGTAACACGTCATATTTTTAGGTTCTAAACTCTGAATTCTCGAGGGAAAATTAAAATTCTAATTTTACTTTTACTTAGTATACGCATTCCAAAGCATATAATATATGTGTTACGTGTTATATTTTCTGATCTAGACTATTATCTTTTTACTTTTGTGAAACCCTCGGTGCAACGCTTCTCGGTTTTTGTATATTTTGTTGACGTTTTAAAATTATTTTTATGAACTTGTATTTTTCTCTATTTTTTTTTGTACAGATTTTTATTAGTGGTTTTTATTCAAACGCGAATGTGTGAACGTAGATCACAAAGTGTATATCCCTTTACTAATAAATATATTTACACAGCGAAT
This sequence comes from Lysandra bellargus, assembly GCA_905333045.1. Classification (NCBI taxonomy): domain Eukaryota; kingdom Metazoa; phylum Arthropoda; class Insecta; order Lepidoptera; family Lycaenidae; genus Lysandra; species Lysandra bellargus. The sequence continues at coordinate 12,309,594 of HG995319.1, read as the reverse complement.
ATAGTTAATCAGGGTAAGTTCGGACACAGGGTAATTCTGGATAAGGTTTAAAGAATTTATTCTCATAAAAGATACAATATCCACTTACATGAGAACAAGACATTAACAATACTTATTTATACCATCAGTTCGAACTTAAAATATTACTAAGTACAAAAGTTTATGCAATAGGTAAACAAAACATAATTTATTGTTAAAGTTAAATACTGAGGAAAGGATACAAAGATAGCAGCATAAAATACTTATTTTAACATTTTTAAATTTAACAGTGTTCAATTCAATGACATACTTAGACAGCTGGTGCTTAAAACTATTAAAATATTTTTTATTTTAATGTGGTCGGGTAAACTATTATATAACTGTGCTCCCTCAAAAGTGATGCCTTTTTTGGCATAGTCAGTACGTATTTTGGATAGAACTAATAAATTAGGGCGTCTTATACTTCGGCTAGTCGTTTGGGATTTTACAGAAAAAGATAATTCACTTTGAATTTTACCATAGATTATTTTTCTAATTAATATACAGGTGTTGTAAATGTAGTTGTTTTAAATCACTGACCTCCATTATACTTGTATTAATGGAGGTCAGTGTTTTAAATTCATAATTTTAGTTTCGCTGTAAAGGGTTGTTGGTGTCAAATATGGGTATCGAAATATTATTTTTACAATTTTATTTTGGAGTCGCAGTAATTTATTTAATTTCGTTTTATTTGCACTGCCTCAGACTTAGTAAAGCGCAGTTTTGTTGGAATGCATTGGTTTATTTTAATGAGTGAGCCTATCAAAGATAATAACTTATTAATTATGATATCTATTTAATTATTTCAGGTAAGACGCCTATCCATTCTCAAGCCTTCCTTTCTATTTTTCGATGTGTTTTTCTATAATTGGAGTATTATCTATAATTATTGGATCATGAGCTGGAATGATTTTGTTTCTCGGGCTAAATATAATGTAGCATGTTTTGGCGACATTAATTGTTAAAAGGTTGTGAGTACTTAAACCATTCAGAAAGAATAAAAATTATTTCGAACTTGTTTTATTATATCATGAATATTAGCTCCAAAGTAGAAAAGACAAGTGTCGTCCGCAAATAAAGTTAAATAACCGCAAAGGCCTATTTTATCAATATTGTTTACATTGATAAGGAAGAGAAGAGGTCCTAAAATCGAACCTTGTGGTATGCCACAATTAATAGGGTGGGGCTTACTGCAGGAGTTATCAATTTTTACTATTTGTAGTCTGTTTTTTAAGTATCGAATGTTTGAAATTAATGAATGTTTTTTAATTTCTCGAATTATTTGCTCATTTGTACAAAAATTATCTGTGTTTGTTGCCTGCGAACTCAAGTTAAAATCCTTTATATTCTCGATGGAGCGTAATTTATTTTCACCCTCGGAAATTTTCGATTCTAATGTACAAAGCTGTAGTTTGATATTAGAATTTTCTGATACAGTTTTTGAGAATTCCGATTTCATTTCCTGAATTTGTGTGCGTATCTCAGACCTCAGTTATATTTAATGTAAGTAGGTTTTTAGTTTGCTCATGCGATTCCTTTAACGTTGTAATTTCGCTTTTAATGTCAACGATGGTACCGCTCATTTGAGTAATCAGCCGTTGGTAAACAACACAGGTTTGCAATAGTGAGGACAAGCGACATCTCTTCTCGCAATAATTTTATATCATCTGAACATTGACAATCCTTTTCAGGTTGTTTTCGTTTCAGGTTGCTATTTTTTCGAAAAGTTATTAGGATAACTCAAGTTTTTGCAAAATTAAATTACAGTTACGGTACGATACTACAGTTTGCGGTTGCAATGCAGTATGGCGTAGATAATTATATACTATATGCCCGTTGCGCCAGGGAAACACAGACTAATTTAGTGATAAGTTGAATTATCCGGACTTACCCTGGGTCCGAACTTACTCTGATTAGCCTTGGTCTCTGTCTGACATATCGGAAAATCACGTGGCAGACAGAAACAACGGACCTTGAATTATACGCTGAATAAATATATTTATTTGTAAGAGTAATCATTATTCTGATTTATGCATGTTGTAACAAAACAAAATACTTTAGGCTGTGTATGAGCCCCCCTGTATAAAGTTAACTGTGAAAATATCAGGCGTTGAAGGAGTCAAAAATTGTATGGACAAAAAGGCGTTTGCAAATACAAATTACAAAAAATAGCCCTCCCATCAGCGCTGCTACTTTCACAGTCAACTCTACATAAGGAACACATACACACCCTAAAGTATCATCACTTTGTTTTGCTGTTCTTTGTATATAATATGGTCTATGAATATTTTGTGATTAATTGGTAATTGATGATAATAATTATATGCATGCTGACATAATATAAAATTACATTTTTAGCTAATATTCATCTTTGATATTTGAATTTTTTTCATGGAGCAAATTTATAACGCTTTTTCGATTATAAAAGCGACTTTAATATTCTTAAAATTGATACATAAACTTACAGTCTTTTACTCTTATTAACTATTATTTTAATAAACATCAATAAAATTAATGTGTACAACTAACAACACTAAATTAATGCTTTGAATTATTTTATTCTTTTTATATAAAATATTAGCGTATCCTTATGGTGTCCCTATAATATGATTGCTTATAATATATTTTGTTTCAACTTTAACACACAAACTTTATATATTTAATAATAATTGTCAAACTTCTTATTAAATTGAAGTTAAGTAATGATTAAATGTCTCTGAGTCTCCGTTAATATGTCTTTCTTTCGAAGTTTTAGAAATTTACAAAAAAAAGTTTTGTTATCATTATAATAATTATTATTATAAAAACATTGACAAATTATTCGTGACATTACAAAACTTAGCGTAGTGTGGTAAAAATATATAACTGTAGTGCTTTATTAATGGTAGCTATTTATAATAATAAATATTTGTACCTTGACAAAGTTTATAACCAGGGGTAAAGATCGGAATGTTCTAAGTATGTTGTAAGTTTTATAGTTTCCTCTTATTGAAGGAGACTTAAAGACTAAATATTGAGATAGGTAAAGAAATAATAAAATCTAAGTAATCTTTTTGTCTTTGTCACCGAATAAAACTTTTTCAAGGATACTTCACATTTGACGTACCTTCGATGTTATTAGCTTGTACTCGCTTTTTGGACCTAAATACTGTAATTGTAAAGAGTCACGACGATGTGGTGCAATTTAAAATAAGACGTTCTAAGACGAAGATCTATCTCTGTTAATTTGAAGTGTATATTCTATACTCACAGGCCGCGTTTCCACTGACGCGGAGCTTAGCGGTGCCGAATTGACCAATCACCATGCTCGAAATCTTCGCTCAGCTTCGCTGTCATTCCGCTGGAATAGCACGATTGGTCAATTCGGGCACCGGAACATACGCTAACACCATTTTTCCAAACAAACGTATTCCCCAATTTACTCCCTGGAAAATGCGTCTAGACAAATATTTTTTTTATACAATATTGGGATCTGTGAAAACTATGCCTCTACGTTCGATTTTTTAAGTTTACTAATAAATAAATATGACCCTTCAAAATTCACAAAAAATGAATGCCCCATACCCCGCCAATCGACCGATCTTTAAGAAAAAATGAAAACGTACAGGCCTAGAGGCACTCTTCCTGCAGATATTTAATGAAAAAATAATTAATTAGGCTCAATTTTGAAGGAGGAATCTGAGGAATACGGTACCTCGATTGCGGGGGAAGGCAGGAAGTGAGGGGGGTATTGTCAGTCGCTACAGTGTTTTGTATATGTTACGCTCAAAGACCGAAATCGCTCAGTGAGCGAAAAAATAGCTCACAACGCGTTGTGGTCACAGTGAAACAGCCACGACTTTTGCGATTATTGAGAAGGGATGATCTTTTTCGCGTAACTTTCTGCCGCACACTGTAAAACTCTGGAACGAACTGTCACCAGCAGTATTTCCGGACCTATACGACCTGGAAACCTTCAAGAAGAGAACGTATTCCCTCTTAAAAGGCTGACAACGCTCCTGCAGCTCTTCTAATGTTGCGAGTGTCCATGGGCGACGGCAGTTGCTTTCCCTCAGGTGACCCGTTTGCTCGTTTGCCTCCTTATTTCATAAAAAAATATATTACACGATGCATTTTAATTAATTTTATATTAAGTACGTCAAAGCTTATTTTTCATAATTTTATCTAATAGCTGGTATGTAATTAAATAACAACTAGTTTTAAAGAGTACACAATTTTAAAAAACGAAAATCCGGAGTTTCTAAATTAAAAATCGGATTTTTCGTATCCCCAAAAAATCTTAACTGTCTGGATTTTTCGGATTTCTAAGCATCCGGATTGCAATTCCCAATCGAATCCAAGCAGAGTCCAAAACGTAGTGCTGAGAATCAAGTCCGTAAACAATAGTCAGAGTCAAATACTAGGCAATAGGACGAGAAAAGTTAAAAATTCCAATTTGCAAACGAAACACAGCACAACGCTAACGTTTAAATTATATTCACAATAATATTTAATAAAATATTATTATCTTCAAGCAGACTGCGAGCTGCGCGGGAACGAGGGGCCCATGACTCAGTATACACAGGGATAAGGGATATTGCCATACTGTGCCCATGGGGTGAGCCGGGTGGGCGGTAGCGGCGCACGCACATAGACATAGAATACTCGCACACTACACGGTAGTGGTGGTTAATATAACGTATAGCTGAAAAAAGTAGCGCGCTATTTCTTCGCAACGAATAGCGCGCGCTATAAAACTATGCGCAAGACGCTACGTTATAACGTATCGCGCGGTCACTGACGCGGCGCCGCACGCGCTCCGACCGCGCGCGACTTTCGTTGGTTCGTTGTCGTATCGTTCGGGTCCAAATCGGGTGAATTCGGCTGTCACAACTTTTTCAGTGTTGTGTTGCGTGCATAGGTAAATTGTTTTATAATCATCAATAATTTACCCCCTGCTCCGAAGAGCACTGTACTGTAATATAATGGTAACTTCCGTTCCATGTGAACGTATTTTTTCTAAATCTGGATACGTTATTATATTTTTAAATGTAAAAAAAACTGTTGTAAAAAAATGTAAAAATAAAATTTTAAGTATATTACCAAAAAATAATTAAAAACCATTTAAATAATTTAATAGGTACTTAAAAAAAGAATTGTATATAAACCAATTTCAATATATTATATTATATTATATTATTATATTGTACCTATCATTTTAATTTAAATATTTCAAACATAATAAAATTAACCAAATAAAATATAATAATTCCTTCAAACAATTATATTATTTTAAGTTATCTTTAACAAACACGTTATATAATATATTACACTAACTCTCCCACCGCGTTATAATTATTAACGAAAGAATTCAATAACGTCGGTAATTTTACAACGTGTCCAATCGATCGTTGTAACGTATCATTCGTTACAACGTAGCTTCAAAACTAGCGCGCTTGAAATTCGTTATAACGTAGCGTCAAAACTAGCGCGCTTGAAATTCGTTATAACGTAGCGTCAAAACTAGCGTGCTTGAAATTCGTTATAACGTAGCGTCGAAACTAGCGCGCTTGAAATTCGTTATAACGTAGCGTCAAAACTAGCGCGCTTGAAAAATGTAGCGTATACCATCTAGCGCGCTATGAAAATATAGCCGTTAGGAACACCACTGCTACACGGGCCGGCACAAGATGAAGTACGATGGCAATTATAGTTTTTTCAGATACCTATTTTTCGAATTCTCCTGTACCCGCGTTCCCTCTTAAGCTCCGCTCCGCTTCAATGGAATCGCGGCCTTAGGGTCAATTCGTTGGATTTGATAGACACAATATAACGTCTCACGCAATTGAAGTTTGTCAATTCAATACAAATTTAAAAATGCATATCTACGCGTCGCGTTGCGGTCTGAATTGACCCTAAATGACAAATGTACAGACTTGCCGCCCACTGCCTCTTCCGGTTTTGAATGGCTCATTTAAAAATATATTACGTCGCTTCGTCTCATTGTAATGTGCAATGATCCTAAGTCGACCAAAAAAAAATGCAAACAGTTTACAGTAGTGCCATGAACTAAAATGTTACAATTTAACTGTATCAACACATCACATACAGAATTAGATATTATCATGTTTAATGGAAGACATTTTTCCTAAGGAGTATAACTAAATAATTGTTGAAAATAACATGTATTTAGAAATTGTACTCCTTTTTAGTCGAATGTGTTGTTTAAATCCAAGAAAAGTAAGAAACCCTTTAAACTGAACTAAATGACGCTTATGGTAAAGCTATCATAATATCACCAAGTAGATATTACATTTTTATATCACACGTAGGCATTTTGTCGCAGAAGTAATGCTTAATCCCCATAATAATTTGTACACACATACTATAATACTAATTTCTGTACGATGCAGGGTAAGTGGGTAAATAATGTGTTACATTAGCTCTTAATGATTTATAATTTTTTTATGTACAAGCAGCAGCAAAAAAGATCTTCGTGACATGCAATAATACATTTTTGTAATGTTATATTTTAAACATTATATAAAACATCACAAATATATTCAAGTTATTAACCCATGCTTTGTAACCACTTACAGTACTACTTTTTCTAAGTAGTTATATAGTTCGTAGTTAGGCTTATTCGCACTTTATCGAAATGATAGACTTAGCAATTTTCCCATAATATGCATATAAGTACTACAAATATTTAGTTTTAGTTACTCTTTATGTATAAATGTCTAGGATAAGTCGATGTAGTGTAAATTATTTATTTTAGTTTTAAATGTCGTGTTTTAAATTCGAAGCTGTATTTTATAGAGGGCTCTTATACATTTTGCGTATTTAAAGTTACTGAAATATGATAAAACATTGTTAAATTACAAAAAATATATTTTTAATGTTATTTAATATTTCAAAAAATAGCGGAAACTTAATGAAACATGATCTCAGCGATGCATAGTATTTACTTAACTCAGTTCGCATCGGCCATTATTGTTTTAATTTTTTTAATGTAGTATAATATAATTTATTTTACAAACGCCTAATTTGTATCTATTCAAATGGATTTAGAAATGCTCGAGGTCGCTATACTGTAGGGTGAGTTTGAGTTTTGTCACTTTCCATGAGCAGCCATGAGGACGTAATAACAAGCTATAATTAATATGGCCCCCTATTGGCAAACATGTAAGTTACGAGTACTATAAATTCACTGGCATACGAATTTAGTAATCCTCACTATGAGAAGTGACAAAACTCACATTTATCACACTGAAGTTTTGTGGTTTCATGTGGTTTTAATGCGTATAGGCATTAAATTTATATTGTTAACAGTTGCTCTCCAGGCATAATATTTTTAACTTTTTTATGACGGGTATAAGAAAAGAAGGTAGTAAAGTCATAGATAGTTTTAAAATGTTATTCCCGGCTCTTAATGATTTATAGACGTTATAAAGGAATCGTTGTACGTATAATTAATTTAAATTAATAATAAAACGCATTTATCGATTTTATTTTCTTGCAGTTTTAGTAATCCATACTAATTAATTATATATTCTCTTGGAGCCGGACATTTGCCCAGAGTGGCTAAAATGAGGGGCGGCAAAATTGACTTGTTTCTATCTTCCAACTTAGCCATTAGCCATCCACCAGCCAACTTTGAGAATTTCACCATCGTACTGACTAATGACTTTAGGTTAGATAGAGGAAATATTTAAGTAGTTTATTAATTAATATTCCCACATCATCCCCCAACAAAACTAGACTCATGAGAGTCGTGACTTATGTATTATATGTATATGTTACCGTTAATGTGCGTAAACCAGTTAGACTGCAGATTAACTAGGTATTCTGCAGATTATATTCTGGGTGAGTCAGTTAAAGTGCAAAAAGTTTATTCTATTCTCATTAAATTACATAAAACAGGTTCTTTTTTGAATAAAATATGTTATTAATTACCATATTCATTTTACAATATTATCTATTCTTAATTTTTAATTGATATCCCAATTTTTCATAGATTTTGACTTTATCTGACAGAGATCATAATAATCACTTAAAATAAAAAAGTAATGATTTATTACATAAGTACATTCTAAAGCCCTGCTCTTCCACGGACCTGAAGAAAAGGATCCCGACTCGGAGCACTTCTTATCAGAGGGTCGTAGGTCTATGAGTCTGACGCTTAAATGTAGGGATCACAGCAGCTGCAGCTATACTCTCCAGAGTATAGCCGCCAGAATACAGTCTGTCGGAACTAAGCTCTGTACGGTAGTTCAATATGGGCAGATTCCATCACTAATTTCGTAGTAATAAGGCGGGCATTAGCCGGGCGGCAGCTACTCTTCGCAATGTAGCGGTGAGGTTTACTAGGAGGTGCCGAACGGTCTCTTAGGTGGCAACTACTGCCCTAGCGGGAGATCCATCGTGGCAGCTGGTTAAGAAGGTCTTCGCCAAGTTGCTCATCCTCGTTCCAGAGAGGACGTCGCGGCCTGCAGTGGGAGTTCCGGAGGGTTTATAGGCAAGGAAAACAGCATCGAGGCATACAATCGTTGGGTCATAGAGTAACGAAGTTAATCAGCTATTCTCTGTTCCGCATCGGGAGTATGGAGGCGTCAGCTAGTCCCGACGCCGAAGGGAACTCTACAATTTACCGAAGTGTTCCCTTACTTTGGTGCCGGTAGTCTGCTCCCTTTTGGAGAAGACCGTCCGGTCGTGGAGGGAGCCCTGTGTTTGACAAATCCAGAACATCTCTCCGTATACGGCTGAAGGCAAATCAGTGAGGCAGTGAGGCTGGAAACCTACCCGGCTTAGCTAGTCCCGACGCCGAAGGGAACTCCTAAATCTGCCGAAGCGTTCCCATACTTTGATGGTAGTCTGCTCCCTTTTGGAGAAGACCGTCCGGTCGTGGAGGGAGCCCTGTGTTTGACAAATCCAGAACATCTCTCCGTATACGGCTGAAAGCAGATCGCAGGTGGTTTTAGTGGGTAGGTTTAGCACTACTAGTCGCCCATATCTTGGGGTGCTTTAGCATAACTGAGCTACTTCCTCAACCTGGTGATCATATTTTGTCGTGGCAATTAGTTGCCACTTGCCGCCTATATTGTTAAGGTGAAGATATAATGATCACATGACGTAATTTTCCTTGATCTTCAAAGCAATGGCAATGGTGGTAAATTAATTGAAACATTCTAGCTTGAATACAATAGGTACATATTATGAACAATATTAAACAATAATTAAAATATACTTAGGTACGTGGTGGTTTATCTCAGAAAAATAGTTATTTCTAGTAGCACTTACTATTTTCGATATTATATTTTCTTGCCGCTGTAGTAAATACGCGGAATTGCTTCTAACTTCCGGTCACCTTACTGTTCCGCAGTATTGTTTCGATGGCAAAATGTACGTTTCTAATTGGATAATTTAAATTCTGTGAACCTGAATATAAGCCAATATGCGCTTCGAATCGACTGGCACCATATCTCAATTTTGCGCATTTTGCTGTTACGCTGTATTTACCAACTGCTCATACGCGGTATCGCACGCGCAGCGTAGTGATTATATTCTCTTTGCGCGCAGCGACGATAAAATATGTTTTTAACGTGTGGCGTACATGACACGTGAGCCTTTGAACAAAACCATATTCTTAATTTTCCACGTAGAGCACGCCTATATGCTTCGTTTCGACTACGTATTCGTACTTAGAAGCCCTGATATTGAATTTTGCAAGTATATCACATCCCTAGATGGACGGCAAAGCAGGATAATATGTGAGCTATGTCCATTTCGCAGTCCTGCACGGCGGACTGCAATGTAGGATAGTGAATGGGCCACTTTAGGTTTTTAAATGCTTAGCAAATAACATGCTTAGGAACGGTTTAGTAATATTTTTGTAATACAGAACCATAGACAATGTCAAGCGGGGGATGATGCTGCTTGCGTCCGTAGGACTTACCATCTTTTCCTAAGAATCACCCTACACGTGTCCCCTGGGTGGTGCGAAACAAGCAGCAACGCCGAGTCACAGGCGGCGGTTAAGGAACCTGTACAACGGCGACCACGCGCCGAGAGGAATTAAATCTCCTCTAAAAGAGTGGCTCTGGCACCCGGGAAACGCCAGCGAATATAAGACCCTGCGGGAAACAAATCCTAAGAAAAAATACACAACATGGCGACAAAACATAAGGAAAAATTACCCCAGGAGGGTACCGGCTATGCCGGAGAATCCCTCCCTGAGTCCAACTCAGGCAGCTCCCATCGTATTCTGAGGGGAGAAATGTTTTGTTACTTATGGAAGATTCTAATTCAAGAGGAGGTAAAGAAGATACAGAAGCAAAAGAAGAAGAAAGAAGTATGAATAAAGAAGAAAGAAGAACCACCCACACCAAAAAGTATGTGCAACAGGCTTTCCACCCCAGTCTCTTCAACACCCGCCTTAGGAGTGCTTCAGTGGGTTCCGTCCCATCAATCTGTAATCCATATGAAAATGAAGAAGCCAGTAACTCTCAAGAGACCTACAACCCTGCTCCCGGCTCACCAGACTGGTAAAAAGTTCCAACCCCACGTAACCCAAAAAGAAGGAAGCTGTCGAGCTCTCAATCCCCGGAGCACATCATAACGTCCAACAGATATGGAGACCCTGCCAATTGACGAACCCAATTTGGAAAATCAGCAATCAACCAAAAAAAGAACCCCTAAACCGCCCCCAATAATCCTATATGGCATACAGGATGTCAATAAGCTAACGGAGCTATTGGAGAGTGCTACAGATAAAACATCCTTCACATGCAAGAACATTAACAAAAACCAACTAAGCATAAAAAGTGAAAATATATCAGTGTATCAGAAATTAATTAAAATAATAAGAGATAACGGACTTATTGGTCGTACTTTCAACAGGAAAGATCAAAGAAATTTTCGCCTAGTCATAAAAAATTTACACCATACAACCCCTCATGATGCAATTAAAAGTGCATTCGAGAAAACAGGCAATACAATCTGTGGTGAAATAATAAACTGTAGATATGGACCAAATAAAAAACCAACCTCTACAATCTACATTTTTCGTAAATCTTGTAAATGGGCCCAACAATAATGCTGCGAGAGAAATAAAAATTATCTATCACCAAGTTGTTACCATAGAAGATCCTAAAAAAAGGACAACCGTAATTCAGTGCCAGAGGTGTCAACAACTTGGACATTCAAAAAACTATTGCATGCGGCCATATCGCTGTCTAAAATGTGTAGACTGACATGCTACTCGGGACTGCCCAAAGAAACATAAAAACACTCCAGCAACATGTGCCTTGTGTCTTGGTCCACACCCGGCCAATTACAAAGGCTGTGAGGTGTGTAAGGAAATAATGGCCAGAAGAACAAATAAAGGTAGGCCTGTTAACAATCGGAACGAATTCGAGAAAAACCCCACTAAACTAAATACCACATCTACAAGTGACGCATCAAAATCCTATGCAAATGTAACAAAAAACAAAGTGACTGACGTCCCCGAGACCAACGACACACCTAATGCAAAAACCTTGCCAACTAACCAACTAGAACAACTGTACCTAAAACAAGCGGAAAAAAATGATCTTATACTGCAGCAAATGAGCACCTTAATGGGGCTTCTCACAACACTTGTCAACACCTTGACAAAATGATTAACACACTCAAGATAGCAACTTGGAACACAAATGGTCTATCCCTAAACAAGGAAGAAGTTGAAATATTTATCAAATATTATGACCTAGACATATTATTAGTATCTGAGACTCATTTTACATCTAATAACAAAATAGTAATAAAAAATTACAATATATATACTACAGATCACCCGGACGGCACGGCACATTTAGGAACAGCTGTTTTAGTAAGATCTTCACTAGAACACCATGAGATTCCGCCATTTCAAACAGAACACATACAAGCAACCACGGTAAAAATTTACACAAAAAATAGAAACTTCAATGTGGCTTCAATTTATTGCCCACCTAAACATAAAATTACCGAAAGGCAATTTACAGAATTTTTTGAAAAACTAGAAACTCGCTTTATAGTTGGAGGTGACTGGAACTCCAAACATGTACACTGGGGTTCTAGATTAACTACCACAAGAGGTAGGGAGCTCAGGAAGTGCTTGGAGATACACAAAATAAACGCGATTACTCCAGCCGAACCGACTCACTGGCCTACTGACCCTAACAGACTACCAGACATCATAGACTTTTTTGTTATGAAAGGGCTAGCTCGATTATTTTATAAAGTAGAAACATGTCTTGACGGTTCTTTCACGTGCCTGTAATCCTTACAGTGAGCTCGTCTGTGCTACACACACAAAAGTCGTTAAAACTATACAGTAAGATGACTGACTGGGACAACTTTAGACAAATTGTAGACGATCACCTAAGATTAAAAGCAGCTTTAAAAACTGAAGAGGATATAGAAGACGCAGCTAAAAAACTCACCGAGGTAATCCAAGAGGCATGCTGGATGAGCACCCCCACCCCCCCCCCCGGGGGGGCTTGTTGTTGTTACTAACAACAAGCCAAGGCAAAACGTGGTTTCCCTTGAAATTAGACAAAAAATTTTAGGAAAAAGAAGACTAAGAAGGATATGGCACCACAGCAGACATCCCAATGACAAAACTGCCCTAAATAAAGCGACCCGAGAGCTGAAACATTGCATCAAGAAGGCTGAAAATGCTACGATTGAAGAACATTTAACATCTCTCACAGCAACGAAGGCAACAAACTATTCTCTGTGGAAGTCAACCAGGTCCAGTATGAAGCCAAAAACTATTAAGCCTCCTATAAGAATAGAAGGTAACAAATGGGCGAGGTCAGCTCAAGAAAAAGCCAATATTTTTGCAGAACACCTAGCAAAAATATTCACTCCTAATGAAGCAGAACACTCATTTTCTGAAAAGGACATAAACGATACTCTTAAACAACCCCTGCAAATGGATCTAGGTACCTCTAAAACCAACGAATCCACAAGAGATTAAGAGAATCATAAAAAAGATGGAGGACAAGAAAGCGCCAGGTTTTGACCTCATAGACAAAAAGATTCTCATGGAACTTCCGAAGAAAGGTCTGCTGTATCTCACAATGATCTTCAACAGATACTTAGAGTAGGATACTTTCCGTTAATATGGAAGGTTTCTCAGGTCATAATGATACACAAACCGGGCAAACCACAGCACGACGTAACTTCCTACAGACCGATCAGCTTACTGCCAATTCTCTCGAAACTGCTAGAAAAGGTAATCTTGAAAAGACTTCTGGACTCATGTGAAAGCCTTATACCAGACCATCAGTTTGGATTTAGAGCTGAACACGCTACTATAGAGCAGGTACATAGAGTCTGTCACACAATAAGAGCGGCCCTGGAACGAAAATAGTATTGTGCTGGGGTCTTTTTAGACGTTCAACAAGCCTTTGATAGAGTGTGGCACAAAGGTCTGCTGTGCAAAATCAAACAACACATATCGCACTCTTTTTACCATCTGCTTAACTCTTACCTACTTGACAGAATTTATCAAGTAAAAGAAGGTAACAGCACATCTGGCTTCTATAACATATTAGCAGGAGTACCATAGGGTTCGGTTCTCGGTCCAGTACTTTATACCATCTTTACATCTGACATGCCTCAGACCCAAGGAGTTACAACCGCAACATATGCTGATGATATAGCCATTCTAGCCTCTAACAAATCCCCAACAATAGCTTCGCTAGTATTGCAGAATAGTCTCTCAAAAATTGACTCATGGCTCAAAAAAGTGGAGGATAAATGCTAGTGCTAGCAAATCCGTCCAAGTAACATTTACCTAGTGTCGGGACAAATGCCCATCAGTAAAACTCGGAGAAAGGGAGCTTCCCCAAAGTGATATTGTTAAGTACCTGGGTATGCATCTTGATAGCCGACTAACCTGGAAGAAACACATTGAAACCAAAAGAAAAGAGCTGAACATCCGCTCAAGAGAGCTCTCATGGCTAATTGGACGATTGTCTAAATTGACCATTAACAACAAACTGCTTATATATAAATCGATTATCAAGCCAATCTGGACCTGCGGTCTACAACTGTGGGGCTCAGCAAGTGCCTCAAATATAAGTATAATACAAAGAGCTCAAAATTGTATACTGAAACAGATGTGCAATGCCCCATGGTTCATTAAAAACTCAGAAGTACACGAATTCTTGGCCTTCAGACAGTAAAAGAGGAAATTAAGATGCACAGCACAAAGTACAAACTTCGGCTAAAGAACCACCCAAATCAGCTGGCTCAAATGCTCCTATACAGAGACGCAACTAGTCGCCTTAAGAGGCGAAATATCCTGGACCTAGACACACTGGATTAAGATCCAATATAATCAATATAGAGATGCGCCCAATGGGGAACAATCTCTGCCTGCCACAAATCGCTAAACTCATCTGCTCATAGTCTGAAAGATTGATCGCATGATTTTGGAACAGAAAAAAAAAGACAATGACAAGCTAATTCAGCAGTGTTGATAGTGCTTAAAATCCCTAAGGGCGCATTTTCATTAGTCGTTAACTCGTGCGGTATACAGCATACGCGGAGCCTATGACAACTAATGGCGCAACTTGATTGGTCGTGGCATGCATTTAGAAATCTCCGGCACCCCGCATGCAGGCCCTATCGACCAGTGAAAATGCGTCATAAATGGACTTAGGGACATCTTGAAATTGGCTATTCATTTGGAGTACATAATATTAATAATTATTATTACTTATTAGCAAGAAAAGGTTACAATAAATAAAATACTTTCAAATAAATTAAGTCATTTATTTCAGAAAACGATACAATAATCAATAATTATTATAGCATAATAGTTCATTATAACAACAATACCATAGGGAAAATTTTAATTAAGTGTATCTATGGTAAAAAAAAACCTACGACTTTTATATTATGCACATATCGCGGTTATCCCAATACATCATCTCCCAAAGAAAATACAATTTTACATGACACCACTATAACTGAACATAAATACCACAAAGGCGCTTATAACTCTATAATGATGTAGTTTCAAAAAGCGATTTGTCTCACTAGCACGCTGGATACCTACACCACAAACTTGGCTACTCCCCTAATCGTGTAGAAAAATGAGCGCCAAAGAAATATAATGACATTACAAAAAGAAACAAAAATGTCGATAACAAAACTATTATAAAAATCAACTCAATATCAATCAATATCACATTGCAAACTTCGTTCCATCAATTTTCCTGGTCATAAATGTAACAGTACACAAAAATTGTTTAAGAGATTGTTCTAACTCAATATGTATTATCATCGAGCACATTCAATTTAGAGCGGTAACGGTGTCTGAATATTTTGCTAAAACGCTGCACCGGTGACCTCGTTTTTGCTAAATATTATACTAAATGCACGGATGTAAAAAAAATACGGATGGAGCATTACACTATAAAGAGATGAAGCATGCAAGGTACGACAATTTCGTTTATTGTACACGTGACCAACACTCACACGCGCAACTAGGTACTACAACCCGCTGCCATTGTACATTGTGTGACGGCGCCAATGACACGCACACATCCCACACGGGCGGCCATAACTATGCTTTACTCGGGATGAGACAAGGTTACGTCCGTGACTAAATGCAGTTTCGTTCATTTTACGATCCAGTCCTGTCAAACTACAAATATTATTCTAATATAAAATCAACGTATCCATACATTAGTTCGACGCTCGTGAAAATTCCATTTAATAGTTTGATATAAAACGGGCTGAATCGAGCAAGGAAGGAAGCTGCATTAAACTAGAATCGAAGTGCTATTTAGCCGATACAGTAGGCCTACTACGAAACCGTTTTGAGACTCAAACAATCGGCTGAGAATGCCGCGTCGCTCTTAAAACGTAATTTCTAGTTTGTTAGAGTAGGACGCGGCATTCGACGATTGTTTGGAGTCTCAAAACAGTTTCGTGGTACGGCCCCTGTTGCGGTTGTGTTTATCGGATTTATGAGTGTTAAAAGCAAGCAACAATATAATATGCCGATATGTCATGGTGTGCATTGACAGAACGGCCGTTTGGAACACTTTCCGACGTAACGAACACACATGGCCGGCTTCCATCCAAGTGTACGTTTTTTAGAGTGTTGACCGGACTATATTTTGTTGAAAGGACGTTCCGACAATGCACTATTTAATGCTTTATTATGAACTAGCTGTTGCCCGCGACTTCGTCCGCGTGGACTTCAGTTTATAGCGCGCCGGGTCAACAAAATTGGTGTCAAATTTAAAAGCTCTTTAAAACTCCGGTACCCCTAAATCTAAATACCCAAAAACAGCTGTGCAGTGCGCACATAGTATATTATTTTTTAAAATTAAACCTAAAGCTTACTTAGCCCGGCCCCATTGCACAACTTTAGCTTTACCCATAAACTATTTAGCATTGCATTGGTAGGTTTAAGGTTTTGTCACTCATCACTGCGTAGATAAAGTACTGAGTAGTGAGTTATTCATTATCGACGTGCATAACAATCGCAAGATGATTCGAAAAACGATGCTTAACATGGTACCACGTCTTATAGAAAGATGCATGAGCAAGCGATAGCGCGATGTAGGAGACGCACGGCGCCATCTATTATGAATTTTTGGAACTAACATAATTTGAATAAATTTAAGCATTTTCACCCCCTTACAACACCTTTTTCCGGTTAAAAAGTAGCCTATGTCCTTTCTCAGGCTTTAGACTATCTGTGTACAAAATTTCATTACAATCGGTTCAGTAGTTTTGGCTTGAAAGCGAGACAGACAGACAGACAGAGATACTTTCGCATTTATAATATTAGTATAGATAACGAATTAAAAAGCTTCATGGTGCATACAGAAATTTCAGCTTGTTCATCAACAAATGGTCCGGTCAACACTCAAAAACGTACACTTGGAACTGGAAGCCGGCCATGTGTGTTCGTTTCATCGGAAAGTGTTCCAAACTTGTTGCTTGCTTTAACACTCATTTTCAAGAATCCGCGATCGAGGTATTAAGTCTGGTTCTGAATGTGTTTCAATTATTCTTACATCTTCATAATGTAATCTTCATGATGTTGTGACTTGTGGACACTGATCTCTATTAATACAAGTACGTTGGATTTGAAATGACAGCTATTTATTGTGCCTATGAAGTGGAATCAGGGCCCCCATTATTGGGGTTGAGAACTAAATCTGACGTAAAAATGACGTTTGAAAGCCGCCACATTGGCGCTGATACCAGTACTGAGAGTACTTGGAACTAATACTAGTGACGACAACTGTTGTTATTGGTTGTGGTTACGTCAAATTTAGTTCTCAGCCCCCATAATGGGGGCGCTGATTCCGCTTCAAATAGGCACAAAAAGCAGGTCGGTATCATCGATCCAGCGTACTTGTTTATATCAGTGCTTGTGGATAATTTATAAAATATATGAGTTTCTTTGCTCTTTTTTTACTCATCTTTCCAAAAAATATTTCGTCATCACAGATTTTCATCAATTTTTCTACTTTTATGCAGAAATACCAAAATCAAGTTTGCGGGCTTTATATTATTACGCACCGTGAGAACGGGTAGCGTGGACTCGGCTGTTAGCTCGTGCTCGCTCGTACGAATCGGCTCGGCGCCGCACGACTCGTGATATTACGCGAGAAGCCAGCCAGTATTACGCTTTTATTTTTGATACGTGCTCGATTAACGATAAATTCTAACATATCAAGTGCCGCATCCACATGAGATAAATGCAAGTTGTAAATGGTAATAATGCGTGTCTGGAAAACATATTTTATATTTTTATATTCTAACAATTTATTGTTCAGTAATTGTGTGGATGTAAGCTTTTTTGGCTGTAAAATTTAATTATAAATAAGGTAACTCTGAGGCAGTGGTAAAAGTGAAATATGTTCTTCTAATGTTTGATAAAGTGTAGTTATTTATTTTAAAAATTCAACACGTCCATATAAAACGCTTTTAAATTGGCTGCTGTACTCTAACATTATATTAGTACTAATATTTCCGTCGTACATGTAACATGGTACACTAGGTTGACCTTTACCATTAATAAATCTACTTTTTGTACTCAATAAATTTATAAATTTCTTTAAGATAATACAAAGTTATCAAACATGAATAATTTTTAAAACAAAATAGTCTCTTAATTAACAATATAATACTAAAGCCGCTTAAGCATTTAACACAAGTTTATAATGAATTACCAACGAGTCGTGTTTAAATGTTAGTCATTGTCACAATAATGGGGATTGTCCATTTTTTTTAATTTTGCTCATTACAAAAACATTTCGAGGAATAAGGTCAGTGATCGTTTTTCTGTATATAAACGAAAAAAAATCCCATTAGTTACTAATATTTTTGAAAAAATATGTTTAACCTTAGTTTGACCTTCAATGGCGTTAAATTAGCAATAAATTCGACCAACATTACGTTTTGAACTTTTGGTAAGCTTCTCGTATCAGCTTTCGCATAATGAGAACTTGTATTTGACAAACCAGCCATTATAAATAAGATTGAAAGGAAAAAAAAACATACTGCAGAGGTCAATTGGCCGCCGATGATGACGTCAGAGCGAAACTTTAAAAATTTATTGAGAAAAAACTAGCCACTGAATTTCAAAATTATTTAATTTATATTCTTAAAATACCCTATTTTAACGAAAAAAAAAAATATAAAAAGTACATGTGATTTTTTGGACAATGCCCATTGTTAGAATATACTAAATTAGTAAGTATTCAGTTTATTATATTTATGCACATTACATTTTTAATTGCACGATTATGATAATATATAAACTTGTATCAGATTAGTTAGCGTTGTCAAATTCAGTGCAATATAATATGAATATATTATTCAAGTAGGTGCATCAGAAGATACTCAAAAATCCCAAATGATTTTGTAATTATTCAACGAGGCAGTTTTAACATTACTTCTACGAAATTACAATATTTATGAATAGTACCAAATAGTCAAACAGTTTATAGCGATATTTTACACCATGACTCATCATATTTCTAGCTTTTAGGCTATATGCTAGGCTTATGTTTATGAAATTTTTTATCTCATGCAAATGCTTACTTGAAAGTAAACATTTCCTATTATTTGAGTTTATCAACTTGTTTTAAATTACCTTGTATATATAAAAATCTCGTGTCACGAAGTTAGTAGATTGCCGAAGTTTTCGAAAACGGGTCAACAGATTTTAACGAAAATGAAATAAGACAGGGCAACGGTAAGCCAGTATTGACATAATAGCAGATGCAAATGAGTCATGATTAAAACTACTTGTCATGATTTAAATCAGATTAAATAAAGGGAAACCAGCAAAATATTAATCACAAAACGAGTGTGGAATAGGCCTAGTTATGCACACTGAGCAAAAGTTTAGATGTATCTTTACAAAAATATTGCTTGAAGAAAGTAATTACTAAAAATGTATTTGCACATTGACGCATCAATACTAGTTGTGTCGCTTTTTAAGTTATGTCGTTTCTGATTTATATTGCTCGGTAACGACTAACGATTTTAAAACCTTATTTAAAATCGTTAGTCGTTACCGAGCAATTGAAACTGTAAGCATTTTAGTAATCATGTAAATCATGAAAAGTTAATGAAAAGTAGACCTTTGAAATGTATAAAACTAAAACATTATAACTTGCATGTTGGTCAGATTACAGAAAAACCCAAACAGAGTTTCCAATACAAAAGAAAAACCTAAAAGCAATATCGATGTAACTTTTGCTGTACGATCGAAAGATATAAGCTGCCTTGTGAATTGCTTGGGAGTGGTGTAACAGCGGCATAAGTAAGGCGAGACCGGCCACTTCACATGATGAATTTCCCGATGATGATGCCGAATATTGCCATGCCGACGGCGACGGCTAGCCAGGGTAGGAGCGACGCCTGGTCGGTCTTGGTGGGGCTGAACGAGTGGCGACGCGTCACTCGCCCCTCCGCACCGACGGTTTGGTGCAAGCGCAGCAAGTCCTCCTGTCGAGTAAAATATAAATTTATTTGTCGACTCAAATGTGATTTGTAAATTAAAAAAAAAAAAAAAGATTTTATAAAATATTTTTTATCAGCAAGGGGTATTTTGGTTGAAGTTTTATTCAAAACGATTTTGGTTGACCAATTTCAAAGCGTCTAACGTCCAAAAACAGTTTTACCAACTTCCAAAAAAGGAGGCGGTTATATTTTCGGTTGTGGAAATTTTTTATGACTACACCAACCAACAACCACAACAAACACCATCACATTATCCTTACTAATATTATAAATGTGTTTGTCCTTTTCTACCTATACTAGCCCGGTCTAATTAGACGCAAAAAAATCGTAACCTCGGAATAATTAGCATAGAGCTGAAAATTGGTAGAGACGTTAAATACACCATTAGAAATAAAACCTCAAAAGTCCCCGACGATCCTCCTTGTGCTAAAAAATTTATTCAAGGTCAAAGGTATGAAAATGAGGTTTTCCCCGTTTTTTATCCAAACTGTACATTTTATCACAAAAGTAGGTAGGACAAGAGTGTAGATCATAGAATTTTCTACAAAAAATATTCAGACATTTTTTTCATACGACTTATCATTCCTTATAAATGGCGGGCTTAAAGTTTGGGGAAATCATATCTATACTTATATTCAAAAGCTAAAGAATTTGTGGAGCTACTGCTTTGAATTGAAAAATTCGTTTTTTGTTGAATAGTCTTATTTATCGAGGAAGACTTGAGCTTTATAACATCCCCGTTTCCCCGTTTTTTCCACATTTTCCTCTATTTCTTAGCTCTTATTAGTCTTAGCGTGACAAAATATAGCCTATAGCCTTCCCCGATAAATGGGATATCTAACACTGAAAGAATTTTACAAATCGGACCAGTAGTTCCTGAGATTAGCGCGTTCAAATAAGCCCTTTCAAATAATTTCCTCCCGTTTTTTCCACATTTTCCTCTATTTCTTTGCTCCTATTAGTCATAGCGTGATAAAATATAGCCTATAGCCTTCCTCGACAAATGGACTACCTAACACTAAAAGAATTTTTCAAATCGGACCAGTAGTTCCTGAGATTAGCGCGTTCAAACAAACAAACTCTTCCGCTTTATAATATTAGTATAGATTGTGTATTTAACGTGTCTACCAATTTTCAGCTCTATGCGAATTATTCCGAGGTCGAATGTTTAGTTTTCCTGGAGTAATACCTATTATAAATGTGTTACCTTTTCTCGCTTAAACGGCTGAGCTAATTTAGATGAAGTTTAGTATGGAGACACTTTAAGATACAGGAAAGTGTATAGGATAGTTTTTGTTGCGGAAAATGTACGCTTTCTGTGCGATAAACGCATTTCCGCGCGTCATAACCCACTTTTGTTTGAGAGAAAACCCTTAGTTGCAGGTGCGGTCCGAAGGGGGGGGGGGGGGGTCACAGGGGACATACCCCCCCCCCAAATCTAAGGTCAAATAGAAAAATTTCAAAATCTTGCCAAATAATAAAAGGCTATCTATCCCCTAACCACCAGCACGTCCGACCTTAGACAGCTTTAACTGTCAATCCAGAACCGTCTGAGGGCGCAGATAAAAGAATTATACATAATTAGCAGTGACTAGTGAGTGACCCCCCCCCCCCCCCCCAATTTCAGGCTGCGACCGCGCCTGCTTAGTTGAGGGGTTCCGAGTTTTAATAGGCACTGATTTAAGAGGGCAGTTGTAAATAGCAGTTTTGGTAAGTTAACGACCATTTACCTCTCTTTTCAATGAACTTGAGTTCGAGTGTCACTGCTCGCTATGATCTGCCGTGGATCTGCCGAACTATTTATAGAACCGCTCTTTCCATCATTTTTACCGCTCATTCAGTTATTGGACTGCTCAATTATTTTTTATTACTGTCTATGTTTTACTGTCGCAATAATTAATCAACCGCCATAAAATTAAATAACTGCTCAATATTTTTTTCAACTGATCATAATAACATCTCGAATATTTAAATAACTGCCCAAAAAATTAGTTCCCGTTTTAATAGAGACATTCTTTAAACTTCATTTTAAATTGGACAGTCCATCCGTACTAATTGTGATGGACTGTCCGATTATAAATGCGAAAGTGTGTCTGTATGTCTGTTACCTCTTCACGCCCAAACCACTGAACCAATTTTTCTGAAATTTGGTACGGAGATACTTTGAGTCCTGGGAAAGGACATAGGACACTTTTCATTCCGCAAAATGTAACGTGGCAGAGCCATCCTTCGGCATGAATGGGTCGGTTCGACCAGAGAAATACCACGGGCTCATAGAAAACCGGAGTGAAACAGCATCTGCGCTGTGTTTCGCCGAGTGAGTGAGTTTACCGGAGCCTAATCCCCTACCCTATTCCCTTCCCTACCCTCCCCTCCTTCCCTATCACCCTATTCCCTTTTTAAAGGTCGGCAACGCACCTGCAGCTCTTCTGATGTTGCGAGTGTCCATGGGCGACGGAAGTTGCTTTCCATCAGGTGACCCGTTTGCTCGTTTGCTTCCTTACTTATATAAAATTATATATGAACCTCTGAGTGGCGTAACATTTCTCTACTATATTTTCCTATAATCGACGTTAATTGCGCATACCATAGCTGTGCAAGCTAAAATTTCATATAAGGAAGCAAATGAGCAAACGGGGTCACCTGATATAATCAGTGGGAATTGTGGTGATCCATCATGATTCATGGCTGAATGTGAAGGAGACTATTATATACAAGGTATATACAAGGTGTAACAATAATAATCATTTAATTAAACGATAATTACTATAGTCTGTATGGGTACCCTATATCGAGTTCATTGTAAAAGTATCAGTGTTGAAAGAGTAACTATTTTTTTTTACTTTTGTATGGGAAAACTCATAATGCTTAGGCGCTTGCCCATACAAATAAAAAAAAATTTAGCTCTTTCAGCGCGGTTACTTTTACAATGAACTCTATGGACACACCCTTAAGAGGCCGGGGGGTACCCTCGAAATTCTCATACATACGTAATACCAAAATCATTTTCTCATACGAAAATATTTAACATGTTTGAGTTATTTTTCAGCTTAAAATAGTAATTATCTAGGTTCCTGCACAAAAATTTACTGCAAAATATTTAAACACAAAAAAAAAATTTTAGTGCATAAATATTTTTGAAGTGAAAACTTCTTTAGCGGGGTTGAGCACTTTTGTGGGATGGGTAAAAACTGTGAAACTCGCGTCAGATTCTCGTGCTGATCGAAAAACCTTGGAAAAACCGTAAGACGGTTGGAGAGTAGTGTTTTGTGTCGAACTCGAACTCGATCTCGAACTCGAATTGATTGTAAGGGTTTCGATTAATTAAAACAATCGATTTTTTAATAATCGATTTTCATAAAAAATGGGTTAAAAAATGCACAACGTTAATAATCAAGTTTTCACTTCTGCCGGCACTCCCGGAGTGCAACCCGTCTTTTTTTGTAAATTTACTACTAAATATTTAAACACTAGAAAATAGAGTAAAACACTAAAAAATATATTAATAAATAGTAAATTTACTAAAATATTAAAATACTAAAAAATATTTTTTAGAGTTTAAATATTTTGTAGTAAATTTACTATTTGTTCATATTTTTTTATTGTTTTACTCTATTTTTAAGTGTTTAAATAGTTAGTAGTAAATTTACTACAAAATATTTCACAAAAAAATTTTTTAGTGTATAAATATTTTGCAGTAAATTTTTGTGCAGGAACCTAGGTAAATACTATTTTAAGCTGAAAAATAACTCAAACATGTTAAATATTTTCGTATGAGAAAATGATTTTGGTATTACGTTTGTATGAGAGTTTCGAGGGTAACCCGGCCCCTTAAGTATTACCACTTAGTTTTGTTACACCTTGTACATTATGCTTCTGTTTATCTAAGCTCTTTATAAAGCTCTCATGCTAAAACTACACTTAATAATAACAATAAAGGCTTCAAAATGTTAATAATCCTTAATTTTTCATTATTAAGGTTAATTTAAACCTTGGTTGATTTATGCATTAATGTTTATATTTAAGCTCAATAATAATAATAGACCTAAAGAAGTACACAAATGAAATAAAGCCCAACTTATTCAGTGGAGATGTCCACTGCAAAATTTTGATTTTCTAAATATAAATTGCACATAAAAATATACAACAATAAGTAAAATTTCGCAAGCATGAATAATTGTATAATTGTAGAGCAAAGCTAGATCTTTTTTAGCATTATCTGATTTGTTTTAAAGTCTAGATAATTAGGAAGGTACTTTGCATCACCATAGGATTTTGCAATATCAATAATAATTCGCATAGTACATAATTGTAATTTGAAAATAATAAACACCAATTATATTGTTCCACTAGCTGTTGCCCGCGACTTCGTCCGCCTCAAGATAATAATAGTATAATACCTAAGATGATTTTCCCATTTTTAGGGTTCCTTACCCAAAGGGTAAAAACTCGCTGTTTGTCTGTCTCCAGGCTGTATCTCAAGAACCGCGAACGAACTAGCTAGACAGTTGAAATGTTCACTAATAAGTAATAATTATGTATTTCTGTTGCCGCCATAACAACTTTTACTAAAAACAAAATAAAGCAAATAATATTAATTAAGAGGGCTCTCATACAACAAACGCGATTACTTGGCCTTTTTTGCTCGACATCAACAAAATGGCAACAGATAGGCACTCGACACTACGACCACAAATTACTCTATTGTATTTATACTTTAATAATCACCGGGTATATAAATAGTATATAAATATTAGCTGTTACCTGGTGATTATTGTATATACATTATACATATTAAATATAATATGTAAGTAGGAAAGTATATAATTTGTGTGTATTTGTTTTTGTCACCGCGTGTTGTGACTTGTTTCGCACTAGTGCGGCTTCAGCTTGTTAAAGTTTTGAATCGGGAGTTGAATCAGGAGTTTTGAATCGGGAGTTACTTTTACTTAACCCTCGGTCGGTCACCTGGGGTCTTTCAAAACCCGGAGATCGAGAAAACGGGGAAAAAGTACAAAATTTATCGCAGCAACTTCGCTCTTTAGGTGGCTTCCTAAAAGGAATTATATTTCTAAAGACGGTTGACAATTTCATTAATTACGTTTTTCCATTGCAGCTATAACAACAATTAATACTAAAAACAAAATAAATATTTGAGTTTCCCATACAATAAATTAATTTGGCCTTTTGATCGACATCAATAACAATAGGCTATTTGACAGTAAGATTTTTTTTGATTATTTGCTTCAAATGACAAAATGATAGTTTTTATGTGATTTACATAACTTTTAATAAAAATAATTACAATTAATATATCTAAAACACAAAAATATGTTTTGGCTTTTTGTTTCTCGCGCCACTTATTCGAAAACGATCCGGATTGACTAATGTCACGATGACGTCATAGGCGAGTAATGTCGTTTACACAACAGATTGAAATATACATTGGTTAACACGCTAGTGACGTCACTCACAAAGCGTGACGCCATATTGCTGAATAAGGGCGCATTTTCACTGGTCGATAGGGCCCGCATGCGGTGTGCGGGCCCTATCGACCATTGAAAATGCGCCATAAGCGTTTCGGCGGCTTATTCGAATTTTGAATTTTTATTTACATGTTTCTTACGAAATACGTATTTTAAAATAATAAAAAAATACTTTTGATGAACTTCTTAGTCGCAACCGAGTAATACGAGATAGAAATTAAAAATCTGTCAAATACCCTATTGCAACAGATAGGCACTAGACAATAATAATGATGGCCAGAAAATACTCAATTGTATTTTTATTTTAATAATCATTACATGTTATAAAACAAAGTCCTCGGTCCCGTTTGTCTGTCTGTCTGATCGCGGTAAACTCAAAAATCACTGCACGGATTCTTCGGGAGGTTTAGGGCCTGTTTCACCGCTTCCTGATAAGGTGCCCGATAGGGTTATTTGACAGATTCTCCATACTCTATGTGTCAAGTTAAGTGGTGGATAGCCTTATCAGGAAGCGGTGAAACAGACCCTTAG
The DNA here is from genome assembly GCA_905333045.1 of Lysandra bellargus. Taxonomy (NCBI): domain Eukaryota; kingdom Metazoa; phylum Arthropoda; class Insecta; order Lepidoptera; family Lycaenidae; genus Lysandra; species Lysandra bellargus. Next base: position 12,283,543 of record HG995319.1, on the reverse strand, counting down.
GCATATAATTTTTTTAGTTTATGGTTTCATTTCAGTAAAATATATTAACACTAGCTGTTGCCCGCGACTTCGTCCGCGTGGACTTCAGTTTATAGCGCGCGGTGTCAACAAAATTGGTGTCAAATTTAAAAGCTTTTTATTAAAACCCTGGCACCCCTTAAAATATCAAAATACCCAAAAATAGCTGTGCACATAATATATTTTTTTAATTAAGTAAACTTCATTAATACCAAATTTACTCATAAACTATTTATCATTGGTAGGTTTAAGGTTACGTCACTGCATATATAAAGTACTGAATAGTGAGTTATTTAATTACGTGAATAACAATTGAAAGATTCGAAAAATTTGCTTTAATATGGTGCCACCTCTTATAGAAAGACTTATGAGCAAGCGATAGCGAGATGTAGGCGCCATCTGTTATGAATTTTTGGAACTAACTTAATTTGAACAAATTTACGCATTTTCACCCCCTTACAACCCCTTTTTTCCAGTTAAAAAGTAGCATATGTCCTTTCTCAGGCTTTAGATTATCTGTGTACAAAATTTCATTACAATCGGTTCAGTAGTTTTGGCGTGAAAGCGAGACAGACAGACAGAGATACTTTCGCATTTATAATGTTAGTATAGATTTGTCAGAGGTGTCGGAAAAAAATAAGCCATCTTTTGTCGAAAACGCGGCCAATGAGATGAGTCACTATACGCAACAAAACAGTTTATGCCGGAAATATCCTATTTTTTTCACATCTACAAAAAATCTCGCCATAGCATAATTATATGGATATCCTCGAAGGTGAAATTGCTATGCTTATTATAGATTTCAGAAAATTGGTTATGTATAATGCGGTAAATTGCACTTAGACTAAAATTGAGTACAGAGCTAATAGTAGCTAGGCGTCTATGTGTATCCCAAAAAAATCCAGGATGCACCAATTCCATATTATAAAATACTACTTTGGCACTAAATTCGGGTAATCATTATGAGATCATATACAGAATAATAATAATCAAAGGCACGCGTCCTAATGTAAAATACTACAAGAAATACTATTAATAAGGTCATAAGTTATGACCTTATCAAGTAAATAAAATGAATTATAACTTAAGGAGTCCCTTCGATTTCTCATGGATTGCATGATCAGATCACCACTTTCAGGACCTTATATTATGGTTATTCGCAAATATTAGCATGTTGTTGCAGATACAAAATATTTAATTTATAAAATAGCATTCTTTCTTGACAATACAAAGGTAAACAAGAAAACAAAACAAACTAAATAAATATTTGCCAAAGCATGAAATTCTTTAAATGTCTGAAGCAATAGCTCGTTTCTGTTGGTTTTTTAAACTTTTTTAACAAGTTTTATTTGAAATCAATTTTTACAACATTCTCTCTGGTGGGCTTCATTTTGATCATATGACAAAACAGTGCCAATCGCGTAGCTGAGAAATTATATATAATAATATGTATATTGTAAAATACTTTTTACCAATCAACAAACAAAAATATTATGAAAATCGCAAAGCATTCGACCAGCATATTATCGCTTAGCACTTAAAGTGAAAATAGCAAATCGAGTTACAAAAATTAAAAAATAATATATTAAATTCTATGTCGACTGGACATAGAATTTAATATATTATTTTTTAATTTTTATTACTTACTATGTTCTTTACATAGCTTAGCAAAATAATGCAGCAAGAATTTAAAGTAAGTATACAACATAATGTCTTACAATTTTAACATTACATAATATCTTTTTCTGCTTTAACAATGGCATCGCAAATATAAACATGCACATTATATGGAGGTTGTCAAAATATATATATATATATATATATATATATATATATATATATATACTAGCTGTCCCGGCAAACGTTTCTTTGCCATGTTATATTAAGTATATCGCCCGTTTTATTTTATTGAATTAGTGATTAAAATATAAGTATGTCACCATGGCAACGTCCATCGCTATCCCGTGACCCGCGTCGCATAAACAATGGTCGCTCTTTATAGACAAATAATTTGCAATAAATTAAAATTGCGACTATAATTTGAGATTTAAACTATCCTATCTCTCAAGTTGGATCGAACTGCACATGGTGTGCGAATTTTATTATAATCGGTTAAGTCCATTGAGGACAAACATTGTGACACGAGATTTATATATATATATATATATATATATATATATATATATATATATATATATATATATATATATATATATATATATATATATATATAACATTTAATTTCACATACACACCTTTGTTTTAAAATACTAGGACCGCCAATAATAGGATTTTCTGTTGGAGTGAATGGTAATAATTGAGTACCATAATAGAATAATTTCTGTTATTATTTTATAGTTTTATGTTTCATGACGTCATGTCAAATTTTGTAACATTCGGAAGCCTTTATTTTAAAAGTAGTAAAAACTAAAACTTATATCTTAATAATCTAAACAAAGTGAAAAAATATCTTACTTTTAATCGAAGATTTTCATGTCTTAGCTTACTTTCTTCTTCTCTCAGAAGTTGAACTTCGTTTGCAACTTTCTGCAAATCACCTTCGAAGTTCTCAGTTTTCGTAGTAGTCTGGAAACACGTAAGAATAATATTAATATAATATTGTATTCATTATATGTAAAACAATATGCAAATTCAGAGAACATGCAAAAACAATGAGCGAGTATTTGTTCACGAAATTAAAGTATGATTGCCAGTAAAAATGTTTTATTGCAAAGCGATATTAAAGTCATTAAATAACTTTTAAGCGGTTTTCAAAATAATACCAATTCCAAGACTAGATAACATCCACATAGCGAAAATTTTTAAAATTTGTCTATAATATATAAATATTATAATTTCAAAAAACCAAACGCCGTACAAGGTTAATCCGTTTTGAGACTTTGCAAATTAAACTCCTAAATATAAGCAACTCTTACTATGTCATCATCTTTACTACTACGGAAAAATCTGCTAAATATTTCATATAGCGCCTCGTAAATTACACTTTAGTATGAAACAGCATTTTTTTGGATGAAAGATACTGCCATAGTATTACGATACTAATATACAGGAAAGATCATTCTGCTAAGTCTCAAAATGGAATAAATATTTTCATTATCTAAGCTTAACCGGATATCAACCGTGTAATGCACCCTTTAAGCTTTTTAGCGTTTGCTAATACCGCTACCGACTACACCCGCTAATGCAAGGCCACTCGCAAGCACACTGTCAGCTGGCAGTATAAACGAGCAGAGGGATCACCTGATTTTTCGGAAGTTGGCTAAATATACAGCCTACAAGACAGGTTTCGTAATAACAACCAGCGGACAGAAGCCTGCGAGGGAATAACGCCCGCACTCAGAGACGATAGTAATTACTTAAGTATTTAATGAAGACTTCGGAAGGTAATATAAGAATTTTATGACAAAGCCTTCACTGTGAACTCTAAGTAACCACTATCCCCTTAATAAAGAAATATTTTCACAGAAGATTTAAAGGTGGCTAGCTCAAGTGACCTCTTTAATATATTAAGAAAAGGCAAGCAAGGGACCTTCTGAAATCTGAACGCTACGATCGCAATCTTCTTATCGCGAACACCACCGTTTCACGCGCTAGCGCACCTGCGCTCGAAACGCGATTCGAGTGGTTAGGATTGGGACCCAAGAGTTTCGCTGTGTAAATATTTCAGATACTAACGGCCGCACTCAGAAACATTTTAATGATGATTAAAATTAATAAGGGTTGTGTCAAAAACTGTATTTAAGTATTTAATAACAGTTAAGGCGACGCCTTGATAATTTGGCTGTAGCGATGCCGATTTTTCTCAGCAATGACTAAAGCTAAGAAACTAAAGTTCATTGTCAGTATTCATCATGTCTTTGTCTTTGAATTGCCCATAGCATAACACGATTGGACAACTTTTATAACACAGAATTATCAATCGAAAAGACCTCTGTAAAAAAAGGGATTCCTATTTTTCCAACAGAGGAGAGTTATTTAAGGTTCCAAAATTTGTACATAAATTGGTTGAAGCATACACTTTAATATGTGCATAGCTTATATGAAATGTATTTATGGTTTTTAAATTACGCGACAAAAACCATTTTGTCACTTACGCCCTATCCATTTTTTGCTGTTCCATTGCTTGTTTTCTATGAGAGGCCGGCCCGGCCTCTCATAGAAAACAAGCAATCTAAAACACATCACAATCACAACACAAGCATGCAACACGGTTTCTTACTTTAACGCGGCGTCACCTTAAGAGGGAACGCGGGTATAGTAGAATTTAAACGAAGAAACTATTCCCATCACGCTTCACCCTGCGCCGGCATGGCGCCTTGTGATAGAGACAGATACAGTAAATCGAGGTTACGTATTCCTCTTCCTCCAAAAAAAAGAGCCTATCTATTATAATTTTTTTAATATCTTTGGGATGAATGCGTCTATGCCTCTACGTTTTTAACCGACTTCCAAAAAACGAGGAGGTTATATGTTCGGCTGTGGATATATTTTTTTATTTTTTTATTTTTGTATGTTCAACGATTACTCCGCCGTTTGTGAACCGATTTTCGAAATTTTTGTTTTGTTATATTAGGTTTCACTCCAATTTGGTACCATGTTCACAAAAGTGGTGACCTGATGATGGGATCCATGAGTAATCGAGGGAACTCCTCGAAATTTATATGGAAACATATGGTGATTTTGGTTTTATGAGAAGCATCCTAAGCATATGCTACCAAAACGCAAGATTTTGCACCGAGGTATACTATGGTTCCGAAGCTACTAAGAGAACTCCGGATTCCTTATAGATACAAGTTTGGGAGTTTAGGCGCTGTTTTAAGAACTGAAAGCATATGCTACTATGCAAATTACATTCATCATCATCGTCATCATCATTACCACTTTTTTAATTATTTTATCTTATAGATCTTTCAAAATTGTTTTATGGTCGGTGGATTGGCAGGGTATGATGTAAAATGAATGCCCCCATTCATTTTTTGCGATTTTTGAAGGGTCATATTTTATTTAGAAAAAATCGAACGTAGAGGCATAGTTTTAACAGATCCCAATATTTTATAAAAAAAAATATTTGTCCAGAGTCTAGACGCATTGTCCAGGTAGTAAATTGGGGAATACGTTTGTATGGAAAAACAGTGTAGCCTGTGACAGATTAAGACTACTTGCTGCCCTAAGCAATCTATGCCTGTATCCCCCCCTATCCGTATGTCAACTAGAATCGGTCTTTAAGCTTTAACCACCTAAAAATATAAGTTTTTTCCTAGAAACTTTTTGGTGTGGTTTTCGGGTGACGTGAGAGTGAGACGTGATGCCCTAAGGACGGATGTTTTTTGTTCTTCTTCTGGTGCTCCCTCAGACGTGATGCCCTAGGCAAATGCTTAGTTTGATTAGGGGTTAATCCGTCACTGAGTGTAGCGTATGCTCTTAAGTACATAATTAACATGCTGAGTGCGGCAGTAAGGGGAATTGTTGTTTATGAGTGCGTGCGTAGGTGTCTAATATGAATGGGGATACCATTTTCGGTGCGGTAGGTATCACGTCAACGGCGCTTATCTCCTTCCTCTTTTCAGTGTGGATAGGACCTTCTATTGCGTCCTGAAATACATCGACATGCCAAGCACGAACTCAAATTAAAATCGACGGCGCTACGAGGTATCTACTCAAGCGAAACTAAACTATATAACCGGCGAAACAAAGACTACGTTATGTATTGTTTGTAATATAATGAGTTATGTTAATAATACATCAATTAATATTAAAAAAGCAGGAAGAAGATAAATTGTGTATTATAATTAAAGACCTGAGTGGAAGAATCAAATAACAAACATTTTATAATGTACAGATAATTACTCATTTTTTACCTTATAATTTAGGGAAACCTTGTAACTTAGCAACTCCATCATCTGGCTATACATAAAATCCACATTTTATCACTTTCAAATCATTTCCCGGCCCTAAAGCCTACGTTAAGCCTATATTTTTACTATTACATACTGTATGTAATAGTAAAAATGATGCCGTTTTCTTGCATAAATGTAGGCTTTAGGGCCGGGGAAATGATTTGAAAATAATAAAATATGCAACATAACTGCTTCTTCCACTCATGTCTTCATTATTATGACGAGTTCAATAGGAAATATTTAAATCACTTGTACAGACGTTGTACTAATAAAAACATTATGAATTATTTTCATAGACTAATAAAAGAAGTATTTAATTATTTACTTTTATGTTATTTCTGAATAAAACTAACACTAACTTCAGTCTTTAGTTAAAGTGTTTTTAAAATCTTGTAGTTATCGCGTACTCACAAAATTTTTCACTTTTATTGATGTCTGTTATTTAATAAATTATTTATTGTATTCAAAGGAGTTTACATAATTTTATTTTAATAACTGGTGATAGAAAACTATCTGGGTAAATTTAATATGGTAGTGAGAAACTAACATAATTACAATTATTATGATAGTAAATAATAATATTATTACGAAGATTAGCTTAGCAAAAAATGTATGGTGAATTTTATGACAAACATGTGATCACCACCACATAAGACAACATAGATATATTATGTAGATGAATAATATTATGATGTTTAACATAAATGAAGACATGATTAAGTGGGTAACTTACATTTTACAACATAAAAGCAAATGTTTCCCTTAAAATTTGAACAAACCTTGTAACTTACCTACTTCATCATATAGCTAATATAAAAAAACCGGCCAAGTGCGTGTCGGGCCACACGCAATATAGGGTTCCGTAGTACCGATAGTTTTTGATAATTTTTGTATGGTCAATGAATGTACATTTATGACGTGTTTTACACTACTAACACATTTCAGTTACGTTTAAAGGAATTTGAACGAAAAGTTCGTCTATATTTCGCCGAACATTTTTTTTAGTTGATCGCCTATTACTCAATTACGAGTAACTTATGAAGTATTCTTAGCCGTGATAAATTTCCTTTTAAAGTCAGCATATTTCCTACTCCCGTGAATTTTTTCACATTTTCAGAAGCAACCGTTTAGCTGGTAGAAGGGGGGACACTGGACTATATCGATTTTTTCCACTTTAAAACTTAATATTTCACAACCGGATCCCCAAATCGGAAAATGATCTATGAATACTCATAATAGTTTTAAAAAACCTATCCAACGGCACACCACACGATGGGGTGGACGCGAAAAAAAATTTTCATCCCCGCTTGATGTGTAGGGGACATGAAGCTATAATAGAGAGGAGCTGTCATAATCAAGTTTCCTTAAGAAACGACGCGTGACAATTTGCGGGGTGAGGGGCACTGAGGGGGTGTCAAGCTCCGCCCACTTTTCAATATTTCATCTATCGGCTAAAAGCAAAACTACTAGCTTAGGTCGATGTTGATGTTACTCTATGTAGTTCAGCTATCTTACACTAGATGTCATTTTGTATTGAATATTATGGGACGTACTCAGAACTTTAAAAAATGTATATGAATTAGGTCATCAATAAAATTAGGGTTAGCATTTTGACTGATTTTTAAATCCATACTTCCTACTAATATTATAAATGCGAAAGTGTGTCTGTCTGTCCGTCCGTCCGCCCGTCCATCCGTCTGTCTGTCTGTCTTATCCCGGAAAAATGTACGGTTCCCGCGCGATAAACTAATTTTGACGTAACGGAGTTGCGGGCGTCATCTAGTGTAAAATAAGGGGACAAACGAGTAAACGGGTCACCTGGTGGAAAGCAACTTTCGTCGCCCATGGACACTCGCAAGTCGCACCATCCGAAGAGCTGCAGGTGCGTTGCCGGTCTTTTATGAGGTAATAGGGTAACTAGAGGGTATAGGTACTCGGTATTATTTAGGAATAGGTATAAGTACCCTTTTTCAAAATTTTCATGAAAAATTTTTAATCAATTACCTACGGCTGCACTGGCCATCCGGCCTAAGATGCGCAAACGAGAAAATCTCGAGATATCTCACTCTCGTGTGTCGATAACGACATAATGTCAAAATCATTTTTTGACTTTATGTCGATAGATTTTGACGACAGATCTACACGAGAAAAAATGTATGACATGTTAGGGTCAATAGAGATGAAGAGAAAAGCAATCAAACATCGATAAAACGTGTAGACAAAATTTTCTCCTTGGCGTATGCTAGACGGGCTTATGTCAGCGCGCGTCAACATTAGCAAACAAAACTGATAATGTGATACTTAGGGTAAGTTGCACCAACTTAACTTTAACTACAGTGCAAAATGTCAAATCTCTGGTTAAGACCCAGTTTCATAAAGCAATGTTAATTAAAGAATGGCTTGTAAGATCAGTAATTAATGGCCTGTTAGAGCTATCGAGCGTTCCACCATGCCCTAAAGTCATGTCAAATCACCTAAAATGGTGTTAAATTTTTTCCTGAAAATTTACTGTGTTGTTAGGTTAGGTCCACATATTACGTGAGGTGTTTTTTTTTTTTATTTTTTCCCCCCCCCCCCCCCCCCTCTGGTGAGATTCCGTGAGATTTTATTCAACCCCCCCCCCCCCCCCTCCCACAAGTCTCACGTGAGATTTTCAAAATGTGGGTTTCTTACGAAAACGTTTCGTTTGACAGTCAGTACATTTTATTTCGAACGAATTTGTGAATTATCTTCATCATATAACGATTACGCTTATTATAATCTTAAGCATACATACAATCTGGATGAAATGGACTAAAATAGTATTTTGTTGAGAAAAAATTACGTAAGATTTGCCGAGACCCCCCTCTCCCCAACGTGAGATTAGATGAGATTTGACTCGACCCTCTCCCCCCCAAACACCTCACGTAATTTGTGGACGTACGGACGCACGTAGTTGTTAAGGGGGCTTAAAAGAAATATTTTTTCTGACGATTTTTATGGATAATATTTTTTAATACTCTCGATCTCGTTACCTGAAGCTTGAATAAAAAAATAAGCGCAACAGACATCTATCAATTTCACCGGTCAAAGTAAAGGTTAAAGTTAAAGCTAAATTTAGCCTTAACTATAACTTTAACCTTAACTTTGACCACGCCTCTGGTGCAACCCACCCTTAAAAAATTATTTAATTCTAAATACGGCCCTGGACATATTATTCTTACGTTTCAAATAGTTATCCTAGATGTCGACAGATGGCGCTTTATAAGTACTATGATAATAAAAGCTATATAAGTACCGTTTTAGCTATTAAATGTATTGAAGACAAAGTGTATAACAATTTAAAGTATTCAAGTATGATAATTGCAATAAACTTATGCAAAATTAAACGCATTTACGTCTGTATTATCTTTCAAAGGTTTGGCCATCTAGTGTCAAGTAGTATAATTAACGCTGAAAGATGAAATGTTCTAGAACTTTTGTATTTAAATTACATTTAAAATTATTTACGGATGAAATGTGATGTTATTTATATTATCAGAACGCCTGTCTGAGTAACTTTGACATTGTAAAACACAATACTTCATCCTTTCCTTGTTAAAAACGCAGAAAATACCAATTTATTGGGATTCTCGTGACGTGTGCACCTGACAAACGCCGAAAGTAAACTGACATAAGCCCCGCCCACAACGATACGTCAGGACCTAGTTGAAAATCACAGTGCACAGTTGCTTAGGCCAGCTCCACTCTATTATAGTTTCATGGTAGGGGAGATACCTACCATTAAAAAAATGTTTAAGATTTTATATACCATTTTGTCGGCATAATTAATATCTGAATTCATGCCAAATTACAGCTTTGTAGGTCCTACAGTCTCTGAGTAAAACCGCAGACAGACAGACAGACGGAAAGACGGACGAACAGACCGAAACTACAAGGGTTCCTTGTTGACTACGGAACCCTAAAAATGTGGTTTCTGTATATAGCTCAATAGCTATGCATAGAAACCATATTTTTTATTTCAAATAATTTTTCCGGTCCTAAAACGTGTATAAATTATGCAAAATACGACAATTTTTTAAATTGTTAGTTACCCACTCCATTCACTTATGTCTTCAAATGTGAATGAGGCATAGGAAAAACTACACTATCGTTGGCAGTCGTCCTATTATTGCCACCTAAGTAATTTTAGTTAGAAAATTCTAGGAATGCCAATAATAGGACGGCATAAACTATTGACTTGTCAATTATTGGGTGTTTTAGATTATTAAGTTTTCATACAATGTAAAATACTACTGTATATAGACTTTGATTTATTTCTTACTAGCTGTTGCCCGCAACTTCGCCGCGTGGACTTCAGTTTATGGTGCGCGGTGTCAAAAAATTGGTGTCAAATTTAAAAGCTTTTTAAAACCCTGGTACCCCATAAATCAAAATACCCAAAAACAGCAGCTGTGCAGTGTGCACATATTTCATTTTTAATTTTAAATTAAAATTTATACCAAATTTAAAGCTTATTTAGCCCCCCATTACACAACTTTAGCTTTACCCATAAACTATAGTTTATGGGTAAAGCTAAAGTTACCTTAAACATACCAATGATAAACTATAGTTTATCATTGGTATGTTTAAGGTTACGTCACTACATAGATAAAGTACTGAGTAGTAAGTTATTTAATAACGTGTATAACAATCGAAAGAATCAGAAACGTGATTTAACATGGTACCATAACTTATAGAAAGACTTATGAGCAAGCGATAGCGCGATGTAGGCGACTCAAAGCGCCATCTGTTATGAATTTTTGGAACTAACTTATTTTTAACAAATTTACGCATTTTCACCCTCTTAAAACCCCCTTTTCCAGCTAAAAAGTAGCCTATGTCCTTTCTCAGGCTTCTGTGTACAAAATTTCATTACAATCGGTTCAGTAGTTTTGGCGTGAAAGCGAGACAGACAGACAGACAGACAGAGATACTTTCGCATTTATAATATTAGTATAGATTTTTTTTATGACTTTGAGGCTGCGTTTCCACCGGAGATGAGCTAAGCTGCGTTGCGAGGAATGTGTTTTACAAGAACCAATAAAATCGTTGCGCTGAACGTGGTCAGGCAAATGAAGAGTTTCTATTGGTTCTTAAAAAACACATTCCTCGCAACGCAGCTTAGCTCAGCTCTGGTGGAAACGCCTATAATTTACTGGTTTGTAGGAGATAAAGGATAGTAGGGAATGTCACCCAGTATAAATAACACACAGTAGACAATATTCATATAAAATCGCGAGAATTGGGCGCACCTATTGGTAATAGCAAAACACTTCAATATAATATTTTGTCAAGCGAATTTCCAAGGACGCGACTGAATTTATACCGTATGATATTTATACTATGCTGATACAACAGAACCCGCTTCAAAGGTCTCTAAACACTGTAAGTAGTTGTAATGTGTATTTGTGTGTAAATACCTTAGTCGAGGCCTTAGGGTCCTCTGAGGTGACAGCAACTCTTTTCTTCGTCACTTCGTTTTGACCGGCGTTGTCACCAGCATCCTGCTACAAAACAATAGTTAACTGCTAAAATCTTACACTCGTACATAACATAATACAATCAATAATTTCACATAAACAAAATTGGGGTAACCTCTAATTTTTTTTTAAATAATAAAACATAATTTTTGTCAATAAACTTAAATTAATGTCAGGTCTATTACTTTGGCTTAGTCATCATTTGCTGCAACGTATTATCTCATCGTATTACGTCATAACGGCTAAAACATGCAATTTGATTCAATGGCAAACAATAAACTTGACACCTTCTGATTCCGTTTTTGATTAAACTTGTTTTATGTCCACCTCATGTGTATAGCGATAATTGTACCTAGGTAACACTGAAAATGTTTAGAAAATGAAAAATGGCTTAATGCAGAAAGTTGCCAATACTTTTATTGTTTTTAGAAGTAATCTCCGATCCTCTCTACACATCGTCGCAGTTGATGGAACCGCCGAGAGAAGCAGTGGGCCCAGTCTTTCTTAGGGGTCTCTTCTATGGCATTTTCGTACGCTTTCATCGCATCTTCAGGGCTCGTAAAGCGAATACCTCGAATTTTATATTTATTTCTTGGGAATAAATTAAAGTCTCAGGGCGCCAGGGCTGGACTATATGGCGTATGACTCAATATTTCGACACCTGTCATAGTCAAATATTCAACAATCCGTCTTGCGGAGTGCGCTGAGACATTGTCGTGGTGAAGGAGTGTCCTGCTTCGAGGGCGCTGCTGTCGAAATTTTTCCAAGACAACACGCAAACAGCGATTGATATACCATTCTACAGTAACTGTCCTTTCATCTTCTAGCACAACTGTCGTAAAATTACATTTCGGACCAACGAATGATGCAATCACCTTTCTCCTTGACTTCTTCCTTTCGTAACCTTAGTTCGCCAAACCTCGAAAGGAAACACCCCTTGAGCTGATTGTCTTTTGTTTTCGGGTTCAAAGCAATATATCCAGCTTTCATCACCTGTGAGGATGTCAAATACAGTATTTGAGTCACCGCCGTTAAACTTATCTAACATTTGGCGACACCAGTCCATGCGAAGGGGTTTCTGGTCGTCGATTGAAGTATGGGGAATGCATCTGGTACAAAGCTTCCTGACGCCTAAATGTTCATGTAATATTTTTTGAACTTGCACTCATAGCAATGCCTAGGGTTGCCCATATCTGCTGATAGGTCATTCTTTAATCTCCCTCTATCATGCGTCGCACAGCACTAATGTTAACTTCAGTAGTCGCAGTTAAAGGACGTCCCTCACGCGGATCATCACTGAGATTGCTATGTCCACGCTTAAACTCGTTAAACCAATTGTAAATAGTGGCACGGGATGGGGCTTCAATATGAAATGGTAATAGCAGCCTATCAAAGCTTTGTTATTAAGGAAGCCCACAACGAAAGTCATAAAAAATCATTTACTGAAAATTTTCTCGCGTTAAGTAAATTTTCACGTGTAACAAGAGTTTTAGATTTGCCGCCAATTCACCAAAACAAATGACAAATGAATGCAATATACCACATTAAGTTACCAAAGAGTTCTACAATTGTAATTCAAAAAGTTTTCATTAGTAATGTTTCTAACTAGCTAGTTCTAAACACTTTCAGTGTGACCCACATATACACGTTATAGTGGTAATAGAGCCATAGCCAAATCCTTATTGTAATAAATTGTTATACTTGTATGTAGGTAATAGGTATGTATAGTAGTATTCCCTTGTTATCGACCAAAGTATCATGAGATTAATCATAAAGGTATGTATGAGTAATGTTTGAGCAATTTTTTTTTATTGCATGTAAAACTAATAGGCGAAAGTTCTAGAGCTGAAAGTCAGGGGATACTACTTAATCAACTTCAAGAACTAAAAGAATAAGGGCCTGTTTGACCACTCCCTGATAAATGCCGGATAGGTTGTCCACCACTTAACTTGACAGAGTATGGAGAATCTGTCAAAAAAGTTATGGATGGCCTATCCTTTATCAGGAAATGGTGAAACAAGCCCTAATAATTGTGTTCCATACCTGAGGAGATATCACTTGAGGAGACTCAAACACGCACTTAAGCTTGTAATCCATGAGTTGATCAGGACTTATCTCCTTCCACTAAAATTAAAAAACTTTGTTACCAGTTTATTCAACAAAATATATAATCAATTCTTACAAGAATACATAATAAAGACGACTTACTACTTGATCAATATTCGTCTTTCCTTCTGGAGCAATAACACTTTGTACCATAAACTTATGTTTATGTTTTTCATTAGGGTCAACATAGACGGGCTGCGGGGTTACTAAAAATAATTAAAAAAAAAATTTGAATAAAATTTCATATTTGAAGAAAATACGTCAATATATGAAATGTTTACTCACTGGCAATCTCAACCTTAGAGTTAGGATCCAGGATGCCTGAATTAGGACGAACACAGTATTTCTTTGGTGCAGTTGTCTTAATTTTGAAGAGGACTGTATCGTTTGAGGGATTTGTCAGCCTCATGTATGTTGTGTATCCGGATTCGAACAAGCCTGAAAAAGTAACTGAAAAAATCAATAACAACAATCATTAATAGTAGAGCACAGTATAATGGATGAGGTAAGATGGCTAAACATGGGCATACCCAGGTAGGAGCAGGAGAAGGGCAGCTGACCCCCCTTGAAAGATAAAATAAACGTAAATTTTCCTGGCAAATGGGAATTAGAAACATACATTACATACACTACGCAAAATGAAGTGTTGGAAACAAAATATATTTTCAGTCAGATTAATAAAAGTCAATTTTCATGATTTTTTGTTTCAATATACACCAACCATCTTCTTGAGGGTATGAACTGCCCCTCCCCCCTAGCTGACATCCTGGGTACGCCCATGTGTCTAAATGTGTGTTTGATATGTAACAGAAGCATCTAGGCATGTTTTTTTTTATTGTTTTGTTACAATATGCCTTGTGACAATAGATTATTGTTATGGACTTAGAGAGGACTTGTGCCTAACTTTACATCAAATACAATCTTTGTTACAATCTGGAGAAGATAGTCCTGGAACTTTCTAAAATTATGCTGCTAAGTACAATATACTTTAGTTAATTGCTGTTTCATTTGTCACATGGCCGTGTAGCTTATAAGCAGCATAACAAACAATATGAACTAGGTACATTTTTAATCGTTCGATCGCGGATTCTTGGAAATCTATTGTTCTCGTGGCCACATCCACATGTGGCCGCTTGGGAGTTGAAGCGTTAAACACATAATTCATATACTATTAAAATGTCTCATGTTTAATAGTGCATTGTGCACTTGTGCATTGCAGTGCATTGTTGCTTATCAGTTATCCCAAATAATAATATAATACTATTATCTAATAATGTATCAGAAGAATACTCAACATTTTGGGATATAGTATCCTAGACCAGCATGAGTCGGCGCATGAGTACCGGAAACTATTACACCTCAATTTTTTTATGCGATCCTCTTCAAATTGCCCTCTTGATTATATAAATGCATGTTGCCATGGTGCAACCCGGTGCCATATTGTTTAAACAAACATTGTTTAAACAATTGCAAGTAATTGTTATTTTTAAACCGGAAATATTTTTTTCATGTTCTTTATTGAAATACCAATAAAAAAGGTCCTATGACTTTTCACGATAAAGTTAATATTTTTAAAGATATGAATTTTTAAAGGTTCGAAAAATCTCAAATTTGGGTACTTTTGACCCATGAAAAATATATTTAAAAAAATAATAAATGTCTAAGTTATATATTTTTTTAATTCTCTATACAATAGTTAATAATATTGTTAATAGATATTTAAAAAGAAATCATTGTTTATATCTTTTTTTATCCTAGCAAAAGTAGACAAAAAATTGTGTTTTTTTGTATGGGAGCCCCCTTAAACATTTACTTTATTTTAATTTTATTATTAATTATCAAAGTACAAATATAATTAAGGATTTCGTGAAATTTTCAAGTGCCTAGCTGTTATATATATATATATATATATATATATATATATATATATATATATATATATATATATATATATATATATATATACAGGAATTGCTCGTTTAGAGGTATAAGATAGTAACAGCACTTGAACATTTCACAAAATCCCTTAATTATATTTTTACTTTAATAATTAATAATAAATTTAAAATAAAGTAAATGTTTAAGGGGGGCTCCCATACAAAAAAACACATTTTTTTTGTCTACTTTTGCTAAGTAAGATAAAAAAGATATAAACAATGATTTTTTTTTAAATCTCTACTAACGATATTATTAACTATTGTATAGAGAATTTAAAAATATATATTACTTAGACATAATTATTTTTTTAATATATTTTTCATGGGTCGAATGTACCCAAATTTGAGATTTTTCGAAATTCATATCTTTAAAAATATTAACTTTATTGTAAAAAGTCAAAGGACCTTTTTTATTGGTATTTCAATAAAGAATATAAAAAAAATTGTCCAGTTGAAAAACAACAATTCCTTGCAATTGTTTAAACAATGTTTGTTTAAACAATATGGCACCGGATTGCACCATAGCAACATGCATTTATATCATCAGGAGGGCAATTTGAAGAGGATCACATAAAAAATTTGAGGTGGAATAGTTTCCGGTACTCATGCGCCAACTTGTGCTGGTCTATCCTCAGACATTACAAGTATAATACTAAATATTTTGTCAGTATAATGTCAGTTGAGACCTAAAGCGAGTAAGATTATATTGTATCTATATGTAATATACAAAACATTGTAACCTTCAATTTGTTCACCCATTCATAATGTTGTTGCAATACATTTGTAAGAAACTTTTATTATAAATATACTAGCTGAACTGGCAAAAATTGCCACATTAATTATTTCTAGTATCAATATAAAAAGTAGATAAAAATATCCTATTATTAGGCTTAACAAAATCGGTTGAGCCGTTTCAGAGTTTTCGTGCACAAACACTGTGACACTGAATTTTAGATATTAGATGTAATAATGACTCTTTTTCTTAATATTGACATGGACATGTTAACATGTTTTAGTTTCAAGCAGAATTATTAATGTTGTGTTAGAAAGACATTCAAATTCATTGCATTGTAGGGGACAAAATTTAGTCTTGCTGTGTTAAAAAATCAGAAAAAAATATTATTATTAGAGATACAGCATGATTAAACATAATTCACAAAAGTAATACAAGACTAGTTGAAAGTTGTGCAAAGGAAAGGATGTTAGTTAAAGTACCTCTTCATTTAACTGGTAGGGAAATATCTTAACTATTTTCTACTAAAATTATAATTTTAGTTACAAAACTAAAGCTAATTATAATTGGTGCTAATTTGACATTTGAATCAGACATTTCCACATTTTAATGTCAGACTAGACGCTGTTTTTCGTCTTCCGATTTTATCTTCAGTAAAATTTTACATTTCATGCTGTAACAGCAAACAACAGTTACAAAAAAGGCAATCGTCAATCAATCTCGAAACGAATTTTACACAGAGGATAGGTACGATCTGTACCAAGCTGTAGGTAGGTAGATTACCCACATTTTATTGATGTATAAAAGCTAGCATTGTGTTTTAGAACATTGGGTTCTATATATCGTCGGCAAAAACGCTTGGTTAAATTGAAATAATTAAAAACCGCACCCTGAACAAAATGCCGATATCTGGAAATAGAACTCCATTTGCTAGCTATCACTACCTATTCGTCAAGATTCAATGCGGCAATTGCAGATTCTGTTCTATACAACGAAATTGACTCACCTTTAAACTTCAACTCATTTTGTGGTTCTATTGTTAAAACTTGATTAGGCATTTTGTATTCAGTTTAAATCTCCTTGGCAAAGAATTCCACTTGATCTGGATGAAATAGTAAAAGATTAACTATAATGTCGGCCACAGCGCACGAATATGACGAATTCGACCTGCGCATTGCGCATGCGTTCTCTTTCTTTTTCGAACAGAACCTTCATATTGAAATATGTTGCCATTTTAGAAAAATATAAATCAATTGTTTGTTCCTTTTTTTAAATTTCCACCAGACAGCGCGACGGTCAAAGAAAAAGGATTGGGTAGAACTTTGGTCAGCGTGTCACTGAAAGGGACAGGAAGAAAAGTAGTTAGTGTTACCAGTAACGAGGAATATGAAAAAATTACCCATGGATCTCATAATTATTATAAACTAGCTACTTACCGCAACTACAGCTAGCGTATATTAAGTAGTATATTAGTAATATATTAATAGTAATATACAGCGTATATTAAGGCCTAACGGGCTCTAACGGATGCATTCAGTAATCAATAATCATCATCTATCCAAAACTAAAAGCTGTTGATGTTTTACTTTTTAATAACTTACTTAAGTAATTACTCCCTCACTTATTAGTAATAATTGTAAAATGTGATACACTGTGAATAGTTTAATCGTGTGAATAATCCTTTTTTAATAATATTATTATTCGACATTTAATAATTAATACTAGCAGTGGCCCGTGGTGTTACCCGCGGTTTATTCAGTCAGTGGCGAGTCACGTCGCCGGCAAAACGTGACGGTGTTAGTTTTTAAGTATATATAAAATATGTATGTTAGTTTTAAGGTATTTGTTATATGGGCCTCTGATGCCCGAAATAAAATATTTGATTTGATTTATTAGGAAAAAATAAATATTGTGACATTTTTCCGGTCGTAAACTACTTGAAACTTACAAGTTTCAATATGAGGTCCAGTTTTTAAGTATAATACTATGATTTATTGCGTTAAAGACTAGCAATCAATTTGAATTTTACGTGGGCAAACCCGCGGGTAAAATCTGACCAATAAATAAAAACACAATTCAATCATTAACATATTTATTTAAAATAAATTTGATATGCGTATCAAATAAAGGGTAACTACTAACTAGCTAAAGGCCGCACTCAGAGACGAGTATCAATAATTAGTTAACAGTGATTGAATAAAAATATTGAGTTAAGCCATGGGGCTTATCTTTACACTTATTTATCTGTCAAACTCTTCATAAAATTGAAGTTTATTACCTAATCATTAAATTTCTCTGAGTACGGCAATAAGTATTTAAAAAGTATTTTTAACGGGCTCTGGCCCACCACATATTCCCACCACCACGAAAATCCTTTGATATGATCTCAGGGAGCCCAAAAGACATGCTAATGCTATCTTGGGACCCGCAACGAAATTAATCAGAAGAAGATAGGTCATAGGCGGAGTAGGAAATATTCCCATTTTCCCTCCCCATACAAAGCAGGAGGTCTCACACGATGGGTTACCTGATGCTTCGCTCTTAGAATCTAGGAGCTGCAATAAAAAATATTAATTTAATTTCTGTACACAGACAAAAAGGACCTAATGAATTATAAATATATTACCTTGACAGGCACAGAAAAAAAGTTTTCTTTCCAACATTTAATACATCTTCTTTATTAAAATGTTTACTGTATATTCTTGAACCACGTGGTGGGCCCCAATTCAGTCTATTTTTTGCAGTTATCCATAATTTAAGGATTTCAGGGTCATTAGGAAATCTGGAAAAAAATTGGATACATGATAATTGTATTGGAATAGTACTTTAAAAATATAAAACCGACTTCAAAATAATTGTACTTAATTAATCGAGAATTAAAATATCTCGAAACTATTAGACCGATTTTGATGAAACATGCAATATTCCTTAAGTTGAACAATACTAAAATTAAAACTGTACAACAAAAAAAGAATGACTGAAATCGGACTTGTAGTTCCGGAGAGATGCAAACACAAACATAAAAACATACATACATACATAAATACATACACTTTTGAAATTTGTTTCATTTGTTCAGACACTGATCTAGACTAACATATTATATAAAAAAACTGGGCAGTACTAGAAATATTACATACATACCTACGCTTCGAATTGATAACCTCCTTTTTTGAAGTCGGTTAAAAAACAACAAAATGTTGAAAAAAACATATTTACTTAAATTTTCCCATTAGCAGGGTAATTAACGTAAGCAACATCTGGCAACACTGCCATTTGAGGTTATAACAACAAAATACATAAAATACAATATATTAGATGCTAATTTTAGTAAAATATATGTTTAATGTGAACAATATTATTAATTAAAGAAAGTTAATTTATAAAAACTGTGATGCTAATAAAATAAAACGAAATTTTTGAAAACTTACGTGTGAAAAGTTATTCCCTCAATTTTCCATAAAGTATTGCTTTTACAGCCCATAACACTACATCCCAGCATTATTTTAATATAGTGCACATATACATCTTATAAGAAAAACACAAACACTACTCTACGTTACATTAGTTAACATTTTCATTAACATTTACATTAAAAATCTAACAAAATTTGTAAATCTCAGCTGTTTGTGTACGAAACGTCAAACTTTGTTAAGCTTCTGTAGGAGCATCACATTGGAAAAAATGGCCACGCGGTGAGGGACAGAAAATAATTATTTTATCTCTTTTCTCCACAAGCAATACGTAATTAACTATCTCTTTCTTTGTGTGAGTGAAAAGGGAATATCCAGCAATCTATACTTTTACTCTATCTACGGCGACGGTAGACACTTCTAGCTCCCATATTAAGTTGGTGGGGGAAAGTCAATTTTTGAAACTTTTTTTTGCTAATTCGATTGTTCGTCGTTTGTTCTTGATTGTTCGAACAAAAATAATGTTTGCTCGTTTTTGGTTTTTTTTTTATTTTAATATTCGAAAATTTGACCTAAACCTAGCGCCGACAATTATAGTATCTAAACTTTATTTTCTTTTTTTCAATCAATCTAAGCTAGTAATCGTTTGTTCGATCAAAAGAAATGTTTGTTCGATCTTATTTACGCTGTTAAATGATAATTAATTTGTTGGCGGGGGAAAGTCAATTTTTTGCAACTTTTTTTCGCTAATTTGATTGTTCGTCGTTTGTTCGTGATTGTTTGAACAAAAATAATGTTTGCTCGTTTTTGTTTTTTTTTTTATTTTAATTTTCGAAAATTTGACGTAACTTTTTTTTTTCTTTTTTTCAATCAATCTAAGCTAGTTGTCGTTTGTTTGATCAAAAAAAAATGTTCGTTCGATCTTATTTGCGTTGATGAATGATAATTAATTTTTTTGGCGGGGGAAAGTCAATTTTTTGCAGCTTTTTTTCGCTATTGATTTCAACAATGATTGATACTTTGGCTTAGGTGCTTTGCGTAATTATGTATCTTAGTCTGCTTAGATGTATATAAAATTCTCGTGTCACAGTGTAGGTGCTTAACTTCTTTAACACTTTGATGCAGCATAATATAATATACATTTACAGGTAGCAGAAAAAGCGTTTAAAGAAATATCCGAAGTGAGTAGGAGAATTTATGCTATCATTTTGAAAGAAAAAAACTGAAAATAAATACAAGGAGTGGGAATTAATCCTTTATTAGGATATTGAAGAGCTGATAATAATTGAAGATGAATGTGCCTCTTCATTGTGAGTTGTGACACCACTGTGTAACTAAATGGACCTAGAAAGTGGCGATGATTCTGTTTCCGACTGCATTGTAGAATACTATTTGGATGATCATATTTTATTAAAATAACAAAACCCTGTTTTTCATTTATTTTTTGTATTTTTTTAAATCCTTAATAAAACGGGAGTGAGCTTCTATCAGCTCTTACTGGTCATCAAAGTAGCTCTGCAGCTCTCAGGGAGAGAGTACTTAAATAACAGGTGTTATAAATTCATAATAATATAATAATAGCTCCCACACCAGTTTCGATGACGCTGGCCAGTTTCATTAAAACCAGGCCAGCTACGCAGGAGTAATTTTATAGTGCCCAAGTGTGTGCGCAGTACACAAGAGCACTCTCTATTCCTTTACTCTCATAACCCAGTGGGACAGCAGACCGACACGACTGGCGAGAGATCAAGCGCAGGACCGACTTTTTACATGCGCATACGACGCATGGATTGTCTTACTTGTCAGACAATCAGCCTGCATTATCCTAACCAAACTTGGAAATAAAGTGTTTCCAACGCGGGAATCGAACCCACGACCTCCGAGTCAAGAGCCGAGCTCTGAACCACTGGACCACGGAGGCGTTATAATATAGTATATAGCACTAGTGACTAGCTGATGTCCAGTGAACTTCATGTCACTTATGAACCTTCTCTGGACTTCCAGGAAAATTTTAACCGTTTAATCGAGTTATTGCATTTTAATATATACAAACAAACAAACAAATCTTTATTTCCTTAAAAAAAATAATTTTACACGTTAAGTAATATCTTAATCAAAACACTGCTCCCCACACTAGGATTCCCTGTGGCGTGGAGAGCAGTCTCTTCCATCATGTAATAGATACCTACATACAATTAATTTTAACCAGCTAATGACATATTTGTGATAACTAACATAAAGTTACATGAAGTCTTTTTAACAGAACCAATATGTATTAATTGTAAGTTAACAGACAACTTATTTTTTAAAAGTAGGTGATGCTATTATAATATGATACAAAATATATATAATAGCATTAGGTACAAGATCAATACCAGAGCCACCGAAACCAGCTACAGTACGTGTAAGTTAGTGATGAAGTGAGTTATACAAAGATTATAATACTTTATATAGATTGTTTCTTGTAATATCGTGAATTAAACACACACTATAACTACATCATAATTACTTCAAATTTTCTTAACTACATAATAAATTATATATAAATCATAATATTATTTACAACGTGTTTTTAAGCTGTATCCATATCTATACTTCCATACTAATATTATAAATGCGAAAGTGTGTCTGTCTGTCTATCTGTTTGTCTGTCTGTCTGTCTGACTGACTGTCTATCTGTCTGTCTGTTACCACTTCACGCTCGAACCGCTGAACCGATTTCTTTGAGTCCCGAGAAAGAACATAGGATAGTTTTTATCCCGGAAAAATGTACGGTTCCCGCGCGATAAACGAATTTTGGCGCAACGAAGTTGCGGGCATCATCTAGTTTAATATAAAGTATATGCGTTAGCATTCTATATAGTTATTAGTTTGCGATAAAGTATCAAAATCTTTTATAGTGACTGGATAAGTGTGGCCATAAGAGGCCACACCGGACTTTTTTGACGGACTAGCTTAGATTGATTGAAAAAAAGAAAAAAGTCTAGATACTATAATTGTCGGCGCTAGGTTTAGGTTAAATTTTCGAACATTAAAATAAAAAAACCAAAAACGAACAAACATTATTTTTGTTCGAACAATCACGAACAAACGACGAACAATCAAATTAGCGAAAAAAAGTTGCAAAAAATTGACTTTCCCCCGCCAAAAAAATAATTATCATTTATCAGCGTAAATAAGATCGAACAAACATTTCTTTTGATCGAACAAACGATTACTAGCTTAGATTGATTGACAAAAAGAAAAAAAAGTCTAGATACTATAATTGTCGGCGCTAGGTTTAGGTCAAATTTTCGAACATTAAAATAAAAAAAAAAAAACAAAAACGAACAAACATTATTTTTGTTCGAACAATCAAGAACAAACGACGAACAATTGAATTAGCAAAAAAAAGTTCCAAAAAATTGACTTTCCCCCGCCAACTTAACCCATTCAGTGCCAGCAACGCACCATTAGCGTTTTGCGAGTTTATTTTCTGGTGCCACCAATGCATGACGCAACACTACTATGTTCAAATTAGTAAATTTTACCAACCATTCGTTGTATTTATAATTAAATTAATACAAAATTGTTTACTAGCTGACCAATTGTATTTTTCAATATTTAAGAAAAAAATATTTCAATTAAGTAAGGATTTTATTTATTTTATAAGGATTTTATTTCAATTTTCAGTTTTTTTTTAAAGAATGAAGGGGAGAAAGGACTTTGAATTACCATATGTAGCTTGATAAGCGGTCAACTGTATGTAGAAAAAAACCTACCTGTATTTAAAAATTATTCAGCTACCCACTATGTTGCATAACACAGTTCAATTAAAACAAAAGCGTCAACGTAAGTGGTGCGTTCAATGGCACTTGTGATTGGATTTGTCTCACCAGTGCCACCAACGCAATTGGTATGTTTATCGTATTTACAGAGGTTTTCGTTATTTATTGCATTATTTAATATATAAAATACGTTAAACAATGTATTTTAAGTTAAAAAACAAAAAAATTAAGTGGCACCACCGGTATGTTACAGGTGGATTGGTGGTTTAGAGGACCGGTTGGTCTCTCTAAGAGTTCACTAGAGGTCGGAGGAGTAAAGAGTAAAACTCGATTTACTGTGGTGAACTGAAGTGCTTTATTGAACAATCTGTGCTGTTTATATACAAAAATTTGAGTTAATTATTATTATTACAAATCTGTACAAAGGTAAAAAGGTTATTTGTGATTGGTTAACTAGATTAGACAGAGATGTAAAGAGAGAGACAAAAATATTTACAAAACAAGAAAGAGAAAAAAATCGAATAAGAAATATTTACAAGTTGGAAAAATTAGCCGCGCGGGAAACTGGCCGTCCCGCGATACGTGGCGCTGGTATCGCGCGAGTATAAATATAGGCTCGCGTGCCGCGGCGAATTCAGTCCGCGCGCGAATTTCATACCGACGTCGTCACTCTGTCGCTCGGCGCCGCGCCGGTAATAATAGTAGTTGTGCCGCCATTTTGTGAAGATCTGGAACTCGCGCAATGCCATGAAGACTGCAGCTATGTTGTGAAGATCCCTCTCGATGTAGGCACGATGTGAAGACGCGTAGTGTTGTGTTGTGAAGAATTCTTATTATAAAAGTCCTTTTCAGGGCTGGGTCACGTCCGGTATTATTACACGGACGGTTTCTTTCGTTATTGCGAACGTACGTTCTTAGCAGAACGATTTTCTTCTCTGTTTCATCTTCTACGACGAACGTTACATGCAAAGACGGCGGGCGCCCTTTTCGGGGCGTGGTTTTCTTTGTTTCAATCGCCGAACGAACGTGTAGGTACTGCTACAGTGCTCCCCCTCAAGCGAAGCGCACCGGCAGTCTGACGGCACGGCCCGTTCTTGTTATCTTCTGTGTTAGACTTGCTTGTGTCTTCTGCTTGACTGGTGTTGCACTTGGTAATGGTTGTGAGGTAACAGGTAACGGTAATGAGGTAACGGGTAAAGGTAATGAGGTATTTTGAGGTAAATTATTGGTATGTGAAGGTAAGGTAACAGGTACATTGGTATTAGGTAAGTTGGTAATTACCGGTGACTGTTGTACATTGCTCGTTGACTCGCCGAGGTAATCTTCACTTAGTATGTAGGCGGGCTTCAAACGATCGATGGATACTGTTGCTGTACGATCGGGTAGCTGTATTACGTAGTATTTTTCTTCTCGTCGAAGAACTTTGTACGGCCCGTCATACGGACTTTGAAGTGGTTTTCTTACAGCGTCTATACGTAAAAATACGTATTCGCACGTAAGTAAATCACGATGTATGAAGATGTTGCGTTGATTACCGTGGCGATGTACATTGTTTTTCGGCATGAGAGAGTTGATGTTTTTTCGTAGTTGCTCGATGTAGGTATGATCTAGGCTCGATGATGATGTTGTTTCGAAGAAGTCGGCCGGTAATCTTAAGTTACGGCCGTAGGTTAATTCGGCAGCGCTGACTCCGGTGTCCTCTCGTATGGCGGCGCGTAGTCCTAGTAAAACTGTAGGTAGCTCGTCGATCCACGATGAATTACTATTGATGAGTCTTGATTTCAGTGAATTCTTGAGACTTCGATGCCAGCGTTCGATCATGCCGTTAGATTGCGGGTGATACGGTGTTGTACGGGTTTTATCGATTCCCATACAACGTGTTAAGTTGACGAACAGCTGACTCTCGAACTGGCGTCCTTGGTCGGTTGTTATTGTAGTCGGACAACCGAATCTCGCGATCCATTGTTCGTAGAATGTTCTTGCGACGGTTTCGGCGGTGATCTCGGTGAGTGGTACAGCTTCAGGCCATTTTGTCGAGCGATCGATCATAGTAAGTAGGTACCTATGACCACTCGCTGTTGTACTTAGCGGTCCGATTATGTCGATGTGCGTATGTGAAAAACGATCGACTTGCGGGAAAGTCGATACGGCGCTCGATGTATGTCGTTGTATTTTGCTTCGCTGACATTGTATGCAGGTTTTCGTCCACTCGCTAATGTCGGAGTTCATAAACGGCCAGAAGAATTTTTGCGCGATGAGTTTTCTTGTTGCCTTTGTTCCAGGATGACTTATGTTGTGAATAGAGTTGAAAATGGCGCGTCGAAAATCTTGCGGAATGTACGGGCGAACGTATTTTGTTGAAGTTTCGCATATAATCTTGATATCGGAGTTAGGTAGCGTTGTTGTTTTGAAACTTAGGTTTTCTTGACCGTACAGCGTAGGTAGCGTGCTATCTCGCTCTTGCGCGCGAGATATTTCTTCATAGTTTACAGCTGACGGCGTGTTGATTGTTTCTATGCGGCTGAATGTGTCGGCGACGATGTTATCTTTTCCGCTGATATGACGAATGTCGTGCGTAAACTCGGAGATGAAAAGTAGTTGCCGAGTTCTTCTCGGAGTTTCGGATGTCGATGTTTTCTTCTGTAGGGCGAATGTCAATGGTTTGTGGTCGGTGAATATGATGAGTTCTCGGCCTTCGAATATTTTTCTGAAGTATTTTACTGCCATGTAGATAGCTTGAAGTTCGCGATCGTAGGTGCTGTACTTCGTTTGCGCTGTAGTAAATTTCTTCGAGAAGTAGCCGTGTGGTTGCCATTTGTTATTGTAATATTGTTGTATTACAGCTCCCGCTGCAGTGTCCGAGGCGTCGGAGAAAATAGCGATCGGTGCTTTGTGATTCGGGTGGGCGAGCAAAACAGCGTTTTTGATGCTATTTTTGCAAGCCGTGAATGCTTCTTTCGATGTCTCGTTCCATTCGATCGGTGTTTTATCTCGCTTTTTCACATTATGTAGGTATGCGTGTAGCGGGGCTTGAATAGTAGCGGCGTTCGGAATGCTGTCTCGGTAGAAGTTTAGCATGCCGAGAAAACGACGTAACTCTTCTATGTTTTTCGGTAGCGGGAAATCTTCAATAGCTTGTAGTTTGTCTTGTGGTGGCTTGATTCCGTCGCTGTTTACGCTAAAGCCGAGGAATTTAACTTCTTGCTTGCCGAGTACACATTTAGCTGGGTTGATTGTGATCCCGTTTTCTTCTAGGCGTTGAAGAACACACCGTAGATGTTGGCGATGTTCTTCTTCGCTGCTGGATGCTATTAGCAAGTCGTCGATGAAGGAAAACACGAAATCGTATCCTTGCAGTATTTCGTGTATAAAACGTTGGAATGTCTGGCCTGCGTTTCTTAGGCCGGGACACATTCTCGGAAACTCGAATAATCCGAATGGTGTGATGATTGCTGTCTTCTCTATATCTTCTTTATGGACTGGTAATTGTTGGTAGGCTCGGTTTAAGTCGATCGTCGAGAAGATAGTTTTTCCGGCGAGTTGGAAAGTGAAATCTCGAAGTCGTGGTATAGGGTAGCGGTCGGGCTTCGTTACTGCGTTGAGTCGTCGGTAGTCGCCGCACACCCTTATGTCGCCGTTCTTTTTTGGTACGACGTGAAGCGGAGAAGACCAGGCGCTCTTGCTGGGGCGACAGAGACCCTGTTGCATCATATTCTCGAATTCTTTTTTTACTTGATTGTAGCGATGTGGTTGTAGCGGTCGAGCGCGACAGTGTAGCGGTGGCCCAGACGTTTCGATGTAATGTTCGACGCTGTGTTTCGGCGTGATGTTCATCGCTGACAATCGTGTGATTCCGGGGAAGTCTGCTAGTATGTCGTGATACGACTGCGTGCTGTCGACACTACGGACAGTAGGTACGTCCGTGTAGCGTCCAGGAGCGTTAATATGTAGACTGGTTCTTCCGTCGATGAGTCTTCTGTTTTTCAGGTCGACGATGAGTTCGTGGTGTTGCAGGAAGTCGGCACCGAGTATTGGTTTCGATACTGCTGCGACGATAAACTTCCATTTGTACGGTCGGCGAAGTCCGATGTTGAGCTCTAGTGTTTTTTCGCCGTACGTCGGTATTACGGTGTTGTTGGCGGCGTAGAGTTGAAAAGGTAGCGGCTGGAGATGAAGGCCTTTCTTTTTCGGTATGACGGATATATTGGCACCCGTGTCTACCAAAAAAGTTAAATTCGTGGTCTTGTCCGTGACGAATAGGCGGTATTGTTTGTTGTGAACGCCGGATTCCGCCGCTGCCAACGTTCTGTCTAGTTTTCCGGGTTGTTGAATGTACACGGTTGCGTACATTTTCGCGCTTCTTTCCCGAATTTGCTGTGGTAGTAGCAAAATGGTGATGGTGATGTAGACCGTGGACGCGAAGTTGATCGTTGCCGGAATCTTGATGATGATCTGTGTCTTGACCTTGGGTGATGATAATAATTTTCTCTTCGATAGTAATTATTATTATTGAACTGTTGTTTTTTCAGTTCGACGACCTCTAGGGAGAGTTTTCTAATTTCTTCTATGAGAAGGCACTCGATGTTCGATGATGGTGATGCGGAGCTATTTACACGATGAGATGATGATGAAATGCTATTTACAGTATTTATATTTTGCTCCATTATCTTGTCGGCCAGTGCAGCTTGCTCGTCGAGTGTGGTCTTCGTCTTGAATGTTTCGCTGACGGCCAGGACGGAGCGGATACTTGTCGGGAGGAGATTGGCCCACATGAGCTGTAGGGTGGAATCGGGGACCTTGTTGCGAGCCAGGTTTCGCATACGTCTGAGTAGTTGCGACGGTTTTTGGTCTCCCAATTCCATGTCTGACAGCAGCTGTTGAAACTGCCGGCTGTCAGATTCCTCGTATGCGGAGATGAGCCGGTCCTTCAGAGCTTGGTATTCGTTGGTCTCTGGCGGGTTGTATAGCAGGTCGGCTATCTGTTCGATGTCCTCCTTCTCCAGGCGAGCGATGACCATCTGGGAGAGCTGGCTTTGGTTTTTCTGTAGACTGCTGGTGGCTGCCTCGAACGTGACAAACCAGAGCCTGGGTTTGTCCCTCCAGAAAGGCGGGATTCTCATGGAGAGTGCGATGCCGGCGATCTCTTGTGATGATGACGTAGCCGGGTTGCTGGTAAGTGCCGAGGTTTCGAGCAGGGATTCGCCTCTGGATTCCATTGTGTAGAGAAATTTGAGCAGCGTTTCGTGGTGCAGCGTTTCGTCCGAGCAGCGTTTCGTCGTGCAGCGTTTTGTCCAAGCAGAGTTTTCTTCTTGCAGAGTTTTTTCCTCCAGGTTGCTTGTTGTTCACGGGGTCACCAGTTTAGAGGACCGGTTGGTCTCTCTAAGAGTTCACTAGAGGTCGGAGGAGTAAAGAGTAAAACTCGATTTACTGTGGTGAACTGAAGTGCTTTATTGAACAATCTGTGCTGTTTATATACAAAAATTTGAGTTAATTATTATTATTACAAATCTGTACAAAGGTAAAAAGGTTATTTGTGATTGGTTAACTAGATTAGACAGAGATGTAAAGAGAGAGACAAAAATATTTACAAAACAAGAAAGAGAAAAAAATCGAATAAGAAATATTTACAAGTTGGAAAAATTAGCCGCGCGGGAAACTGGCCGTCCCGCGATACGTGGCGCTGGTATCGCGCGAGTATAAATATAGGCTCGCGTGCCGCGGCGAATTCAGTCCGCGCGCGAATTTCATACCGACGTCGTCACTCTGTCGCTCGGCGCCGCGCCGGTAATAATAGTAGTTGTGCCGCCATTTTGTGAAGATCTGGAACTCGCGCAATGCCATGAAGACTGCAGCTATGTTGTGAAGATCCCTCTCGATGTAGGCACGATGTGAAGACGCGTAGTGTTGTGTTGTGAAGAATTCTTATTATAAAAGTCCTTTTCAGGGCTGGGTCACGTCCGGTATTATTACACGGACGGTTTCTTTCGTTATTGCGAACGTACGTTCTTAGCAGAACGATTTTCTTCTCTGTTTCATCTTCTACGACGAACGTTACATGCAAAGACGGCGGGCGCCCTTTTCGGGGCGTGGTTTTCTTTGTTTCAATCGCCGAACGAACGTGTAGGTACTGCTACAGTGGCATTGAATGGGTTAAGGGAGCTAGGAAAGTTGATCTCTATTTTACTCGATTTTACTAGGTATCAATTTCTGTCAGCAGTCAGATTTTAGAAAATGACACGTTATGATGTTGACTGCGTCAGCTGCCAAACTGCGAAAAAAGCCGCGCATGCGTTGTTTAAAAATGAAACAAACACGGCCCTAGTATTTTGTAATGTGTGGTCAAGACTCAAGTTTGTTTCCAGTGTTGCCACCTTGGTGGTTTTTCCACCAGAACTGGAGTTTTTTAAAGCTTATAGGGGATTTTTTTAGTAATTTAGTGTTATAATTTTTTTTAGTGGTTTTTAGCGGTTTTTTCAGTATCGAATCTGGCAACATACCTACCAGGAATTTCCTGTTCTACGCTTACTTTATGACCGAAAAATCCCTAGCACAATTAGAATTTTATATTATTCTATGCTTGCTCTATAGCCGGGGAATCTCTTAGCGCAGTCGTTGTTAATGTTTTCTTTTAATCTTGATTCTTGACATTCTATGTGTCGAATTTGGTTCGTGCTGTTGAAATCTTATAGTTTGATAGGTTGATAGGATAGTTGTTTAATAGGTTCCAGTGTCTGAACTCATGACGCTTAATACAATCCAATAATAATATCTAATATATAAAAATCTCGTGTCGCAATGTTAGTTTCCGTACTCCTCCGAAACGGCTCTACTGATTTTTACCAAATTTTATATGCATATTCAGTTGGCCTAAGAGTCGGCTACTGGCTACTTTTTGAATGGGTTAAGGGAGCTAGGAAAGTTGATCTCTATTTTACTCGATTTTACTAGGTATCAATTTCTGTCAGCAGTCAGATTTTAGAAAATGACACGTTATGATGTTGACTGCGTCAGCTGCCAAACTGCGAAAAAAGCCGCGCATGCGTTGTTTAAAAATGAAACAAACACGGCCCTAGTATTTTGTAATCTGTGGTCAAGACTCAAGTTTGTTTCCAGTGTTGCCACCTTGGTGGTTTTTCCACCAGAACTGGAGTTTTTTAAAGCTTATAGGGGATTTTTTTAGTAATTTAGTGTTATAATTTTTTTTAGTGGTTTTTAGCGGTTTTTTCAGTATCGAATCTGGCAACATACCTACCAGGAATTTCCTGTTCTACGCTTACTTTATGACCGAAAAATCCCTAGCACAATTAGAATTTTATATTATTCTATGCTTGCTCTATAGCCGGGGAATCTCTTAGCGCAGTCGTTGTTAATGTTTTCTTTTAATCTTGATTCTTGACATTCTATGTGTCGAATTTGGTTCGTGCTGTTGAAATCTTATAGTTTGATAGGTTGGTAGGATAGTTGTTTAATAGGTTCCAGTGTCTGAACTCATGACGCTTAATACAATCCAATAATAATATCTAATATATAAAAATCTCGTGTCGCAATGTTAGTTTCCGTACTCCTCCGAAACGGCTCTACTGATTTTTACCAAATTTTATATGCATATTCAGTTGGCCTAAGAGTCGGCTACTGGCTACTTTTTGAATGGGTTAAGGGAGCTAGGAAAGTTGATCTCTATTTTAGTCGATTTTACTAGGTATCAATTTCTGTCAGCAGTCAGATTTTAGAAAATGACACGTTATGATGTTGACTGCGTCAGCTGCCAAACTGCGAAAAAAGCCGCGCATGCGTTGTTTAAAAATGAAACAAACACGGCCCTAGTATTTTGTAATGTGTGGTCAAGACTCAAGTTTGTTTCCAGTGTTGCCACCTTGGTGGTTTTTCCACCAGAACTGGAGTTTTTTAAAGCTTATAGGGGATTTTTTTAGTAATTTAGTGTTATAATTTTTTTTAGTGGTTTTTAGCGGTTTTTTCAGTATCGAATCTGGCAACATACCTACCAGGAATTTCCTGTTCTACGCTTACTTTATGACCGAAAAATCCCTAGCACAATTAGAATTTTATATTATTCTATGCTTGCTCTATAGCCGGGGAATCTCTTAGCGCAGTCGTTGTTAATGTTTTCTTTTAATCTTGATTCTTGACATTCTATGTGTCGAATTTGGTTCGTGCTGTTGAAATCTTATAGTTTGATAGGTTGATAGGATAGTTGTTTAATAGGTTCCAGTGTCTGAACTCATGACGCTTAATACAATCCAATAATAATATCTAATATATAAAAATCTCGTGTCGCAATGTTAGTTTCCGTACTCCTCCGAAACGGCTCTACTGATTTTTACCAAATTTTATATGCATATTCAGTTGGCCTAAGAGTCGGCTACTGGCTACTTTTTATATTGATAAGTGCATTTGTTGAATAAATAATAGTAAATTATTACAACTCGAGACTGACGGCAGTTTGTGCGACGGCCGACGGGATATCGATGGAAGTTGCCATGGTGCCATACTTATATAATCCCTTCAATAAAATAATTTGGGGGAAATACTTTATATGGCAAAACAACGTTTGTCGGGACAGCTAGTAATGTATAAAATTCTCGAATCTCGTGCCACAGTGTTTGTGCATGAACTCCTGCGAAACGGCTCAACCGATTTTAATGAAATTGTATGTACATAATGTATGTACATTCGTTAGACTTGAGAATATTTTTTGTCTGCTTTTGATGTTGATACTAGAAATAATTTATATGGCAAAATAATATTTGCCGGGTCAGCTAGCATCCAATGAAAACTAATATATATTAATCTAATTTTGGCACCAGGCCACGTACAACATAATATTTGTTCGTTTTGTATTTAAATAATTGTTTTTAAATGTGATATTTTAATGCATTAATTTCAAAATAATTTAGAGTTATTTGGTGGTTTTTTTGTAGTCCAAATTTGTGAAATCTGGCGACATTTTACTTTTGACCTAGCGCTTTATAAGAATTCAAGGTGGCAACACTGCTTGTTTCAACTTTCAAGTGGACTCGCTCTTTTTGGCGGGAAGAGGAAGGCGCCTTTTTTGATCAATTTGGAAAAATCGTATTTAATAGTTTTTATACATTAAAAGTACTTTAAAAGTAGATAATATGCAGGACGAGAGCGACGGAGATGATCCGAACTATAAATCTTCGTCATCAAAGAAAAGAAAAATAGATGAAATCTCAGGCGATAAGTACAAACCCTTTACTAAGCCTTCGTATTCTAGAAAATATCCTGACAATAATTGCAGCGGAGAATTTATTGTCTTCGTCGAACATTGTAATAAGGATACAAAAATAGGAAACATGAACCCCCTTAGCCTTTCGAAAATTTTCAAAAACGCAAAAGGAGTTTATGAAAAAGCTAGAATAAGCGCCCGCAAAATAAAAATAACTTTGAAACAAGCGGCATTAGCTAATGATTTCCTCAATGCATCATTTATTCAAGAAAACAATCTAAGAGCATATATCCCAGCAGCCTCTGTTGAAAGGGTTGGGGTAGTTAGGTACATTCCTAAGGAAATTAGTAATACGGATTTATTTGATAAAATAAGTAGCGATATTGACATAATTCGTATACGTAGATTTATGAAAAAAGAAAATAATACATTTGTTCCGTTAAATACTATTACTGTTACTTTTTCTGGCACTGTATTACCACAATGCATTTTCTTAGATGGATGGAGATATAAGGTTCATAATTATATACCTCCAGTTCTACAATGTTTTAAATGCTTACTTTTCAATCACTTTGCAAAATATTGTTTTAATGAACAAGCATGTTCTAAATGTGCAGAGAATCATTCCTATAAAGAATGTACATCAGGAGTTTTAAAATGTAAAAACTGTGGAGGTAATCACCTAGTTATTTCTAAGGAGTGCCCAATTAAGGCTTCTAAAATTAAGAAAAACATATCTTTGAGAAATAAAAATTCTACTTATGCAGACATAAAAAATAATTTAACATCTTTCCC
This sequence comes from Lysandra bellargus, assembly GCA_905333045.1. Lineage (NCBI taxonomy): Eukaryota > Metazoa > Arthropoda > Insecta > Lepidoptera > Lycaenidae > Lysandra > Lysandra bellargus. The sequence continues at coordinate 12,250,147 of HG995319.1, read as the reverse complement.
ACCTCTGACAAAAACTAAACCTCAAAATGTTAAAATTGTTCCAGAAAAGATATCAGCCCAGGACATTATTAATAATCAAAAAATTTTAGAAGCCATAATAAGCACTATTGTAAGTATAGGAAATTCTAATGAGATTAAGACTACAACACATATTAAAGAAACATTCACTAAAAACTTTAATAAGTAATGGATAGTATTAATATTGTACAGCATAACATCCAGAGTTTAAATAATAAAAAAACCTATACTTCAATCACTCTTAATAGATAAAGAAATAGATATAGCTTTATTAAATGAAACATGGCTGAAAACTTCAAGTCCTCGGATTCATTTCCCTGGGTATAATTTCATTTTTTAAAATGCTTCAAATGAACACGGAGGAGTGGCAATAATTATTAGGAATTCTATATAGTATGTGCAGCATCCGACTCCAAATTATCAAGATATACAGACTATTGCTATAACCATAGAAACAGGTATAGGTTCCATTACAATCCTTTGCATTTACAGTCCACCTAGAAACAAAATTAATATAACAAAATTAAAAAGAATAATTAACAATCTTCATAAACCTATTATCATATCGGGTGATTGTAACGCCCATCACATAGCTTTTGGTTGTACGATAAATAATACAAGAGGACGAGACTTGCATGAAGTTATAGATGAATATAATTTATGTCTTTCAAATACAGGTTGTGCTACTAGTGCTACTACAGTTGGCAGTCCAAACAATAACACTTCTGCAATTGATGTTACACTAGTGAGCCTAGAGCTGGCTCCCTATTGTGAATGGTATGTCGGTGAGGATCCGTTGGGAAGTTATCACTTTCCAACTTTTACAAAACTTAATACTTTTCCTATGCAATAAGACATAAATAAAAATGTAAATAAGTATTTATTCAAAAAAGCTAACTGGGATAAGTTCTTTAATATGTCAAATGATTTATTTCAAGGTTTTGAATATAATTTACAAAATCCTTTAGAAAGTTATAATCATTTCTGTGATCTACTAAACACCGTTCTGCTTTGCTAAAAATAACTACTGACGTAAGGGCTTCAAAGATCACTGTCTTAGTTTTAATAGATTTTTCCAACGCATTTAATAATGTCGATCATGACATCATTTTAACAATTCTTTCTCGTATACTCTCACCCGAAGTTTTGAATTGGTTTCGTTCCTATCTTCGAGGACGCCAGCAGAGTGTTAAGGTTGATGATTCCTCTTCTACTTGGGTAGATCTGGAAGCTGGTGTACCTCAAGGCGGTATTCTCTCTCCACTTTTGTTCTCATTATTTATTAATTTAATATCCCTAGTAATACTATTTTGTGCGTATCACCTTTATGCCGACGACTTGCAGCTTTACATCCAAGAGAGGGTTGAAAATTTACCCACCGCTATCAGGAACATGAACCGGGATTTAGAAGCGATATGCATGTGGTCTGCCAATTTTGGTCTACATGTAAACCCCAATAAATGTCAAGCCATTTTGATTGGCAGTCCACGTTTGTTAAGCCGAGTAGACGTTGGAGCCCTACCACCTATTGTTTTTGCTGGCAGTGTTACCCATTTAGCTCTAGCGTTAAAGACCTCGGGCTACATATAGATGGTAATCTTGACTGGCGCACCCACGTTACCAACGTCTGTCGTAATGTTCCCTGCGGCTTCCTGCGTTCTCTTTACCGTCTGAAAAAATTTTACCCCACAATATAAAGGTGTTGCTGGTTCAGACTCTCATAGTGCCACTGCTCGATTATGGTGATGTATGCTGTTATGAACTCCGGGAGGAACTGCTTAATAAACTTGATCGTATGCTAAACAATTGCATTAGGTTCATATTCAATCTTCGAAAGTTTGATCACGTTTCTTATTACCGATCTACTTCGTGCACTCTGTATGTTGTACTCTCTCCTTCACTCTCCCAGCGCTCCTCTATATTTAACTTCTCACTTAAAATTCTTCACTAACACCCACAGTCTGGACTCCTCTGTCCTCCTCATAATTCCAGTATTGTTCAATCCTCATTCTATGTACAGTCCATTCGCCTTTGGAACGCCCTCCCCTTAGAAATCAGGATGTCCCCTAATAAAAATATTTTTAAACGAAGAGTGTGACAATTATATTTAAAATCATTTAAATGAATATAATAAAGTGTAATATTATTAATTAGTATAATAAGTTAACACTTGGAATTAATATTTGACAATATATGCAATGACATACTTTATGTAGGTATATTTATAGTTTATGAATATTATATATTTATTTATTTTAATATTATAATATTTATAATAATATTATGTATTGTATAATATATTATGTATTTTATTGTTTATTGTATTGTAATTAAATTTATAAATAATAGTTTCAATGATTATTTATATCTAGTTATAGATCCATTTATTTTACCGTTGATCCTTTGTGTCTCATTACCATGAATGCGCCTGTATTATACATTCTCAGTATCACCCTAAGGTTGGTTGGTAGAGAATGCCATAACGCATTAAGCCCACCTATGTAACTTGCATAAAGTGTGAATAAATAAATAAATAATTTTATAGTTCCTTAATGTCAAGAAGTGATTCTACTCCTGGACTGGATAATTTTCCATATTTAATGATTAAAAATTTACACAAAAACGCACAAGCAGTTCTTCTTAATATCTACAATCACTTATGGTCCAAACAAGTTGTTCCCGACTAGTAGGAAAACTCAGTGTGTTTTGCCCATTCTGAAAAAAGATAAGCCAATCCATCATCATAATTCTTTTGTCCAATATCACTCACTTCATGCATAGGAAAAGTTTTTGAAAATATGATAAAAGTTAGGTTAGACTACTTTACAGAAACTAATTCAATATTACCAGATTTTCAGTTAGGTTTTCGTAAAGGAAAAAGTACAGTTGACGGCTTTGTTTCATTTCTTAATGATATTAAGAATTCTTTAATGGCTCATTCAAATGCAATTTGTATATTTTTAGATGTGCAAGGAGCATACGATAATGTTAATTTGTCTGTACTTATAAAGGTTTTAAGTGAATTGGGCATTCCTGGTAGATTTTTAAATTGGATATATAGATTCTTGAATCACCGTCTTGTCTATGTGAAATTTAATGATATACTAAATGGTCCAAAATTTGCACATAAAGGCTTAATGCAAGGAGCGATACCTATTGTCTCCAATCCTGTATAATTTATATACATCACAAATTTGTAAATATGTAAAAGTATTAGGTGTTATGTATATGTTATGATATTGTTATATATTGTATTAATCGTCTAGTACGCTTGGCCAATTGTAATATTAATTTAGCTCTTAAGAGCCCGGGTTACCCTCGAAATTCTAACTAAAAAATAGGGTTTTACCCTATTTTTTAGAAATAAATATATAGTAGTAAAATATTTAGTAGTAAATTTAGTAAAAAAAAAATATACTTATACAAAAATTTTTTTTTTAGTGTTTAAATATTCTGAAGTTAATTTTTGTTCAGGAACCTAGGTAATTACTATTTTAAGCTGAAAAATAACTCAAACATGTTAAATATTTTCGTATGACAAAATGATTTTGGTATTACCTATGTATGAGAATTTCAAGGGTAACCCGGGCTCTTAAGCAACTGTTAAATTATTACAATAACAAACTAAAACTAAATATTAATTCATCAAAAAGTTCAGTTATGACTTTTGGTAAAAGTCAATGTAATGTTCAAGTTAAATGTAATAATGAAATAATCTCAATAGTAAATGAACATAAATTTCTAACTATAGTTTTAAATAACAAACTCAAATTTAATAAACATATAGATTATATATGTAATAAAGCTTACCAGCGACTCAACATATTGAGATGTTTAGCAAGAGTTTTTTGGGGTGCTGATCCAAAAATTCTCTCAATGTTGTACTTATAAAAGTTTAGTTAGGAGCCACTTTGACTATAGTTGCTTAGCATATATTAATGCTAGCGCTAGTCTTCTAAAAAAGTTAGATATAATTCAAAATCAAGCGCTGCGCATTATAACTGGTGCGATGAAATCCACCCCGATAAACTCAATGGAAGTTGAAACTTGTATACCTCCTTTATTCTTAAGACGACTCATGTTAGCTAAGAAATACTTTGTTAAGATGATTGCAATTAAGTCCTCACTTCCTGTAAGAAAACTGAAAGTATCTGAGGAAATAACTAGTCTATTAGATTCTTCTGTAATTACATCACAAACTATTTCTACAAGAATTTTGCCTCAGATGCCGACTTTGTTTCTTCTTCTTCTTCTTTTTTATTAATGGCTCCTTAGTGAATCGCCAATGTCAGAGTGCGTTGACGAAAACTCTGCCTTATGAGTAGGTTTTATGAAAAAACAAGGGTACGGTGAATTATGAACGTGTACGGTGTCTGTTGACAATTCCTTAACCTAGAACAAACACAAACAAAGAGTTAGTACCACACCTTATAATTTAATTTGGTTAGTATGTATAAATGTACATAAAGTTTTTACAAAGGGAGTATTTACAAAGGATAGGACAGATTTGAAATCGGTAGGGCGAGGGATTGTAGGAGGAAGGATATCATATAATGAGGATTGGTTCTTTGGACAGGAAAAGAAAATATGGTCTAAAGTGCCCTCGTCTATGCCACACTCACATAGTGAACTGTCTCTAACCCTAATTTTGGCTAAGAAAACAGGTGAACAACAGTGACCCAGTCTGATTCGGCAAACTGTTGAGCAAACTGTTTTACTTGCATCTTTAAATTTAAAAAACCACGGTTTAATGGGGATACTATTTTGAATTTCAAAATAGTATTTACCCTTATCTACACTGGTTCTTGACCACTCATTATGCCAATTAGTGTACAAGTCTTTTTTAGCTAGAGGAATTAAGTCCTGGCAATAAATCTTATAGTGACTAGTTGTACCTGTTATTATAGCGGCCTTAGCACATGCATCTACACTCTCATTGCCAGTTATTCCACTATGCCCTGGTATCCAAGCCAGAGCAACTTGGATATCTTGTATGTGACATCTAAAGAGAAGCTGTCTTATTTTTAAGACTAAAGGAAATCTGCACTTGGAGCAAAACTGATTAGAGTTAATGGCCTCCAGGGCGCTTCTTGAATCCGAGAGTATAATGGATTTGTTGAGGTGGTGTGATTCAACAAATGATAGTGCCTCCATAATGGCTAAGTTTTCTCCTGTAAATACGGATGAATTTGGAGGTAACTTAAAATTTAGAACTACATTAACTCTCGGGATCCATACCGCCACTCCAACACAGCTGTCCTCCAAGAGTTTAGATGCGTCCGTAAAAATAAGCAGCCAGTCCCTAAAGTGCTCATCAATAATTTGATTGAACTGGGTATTAGCAAAGACAGAGCCCTTAGCAATTGGAAAATTTAGAAGCACTTTTGGATGGAGGGTAAGTGCATTATAGGGAGTGGAAAAAATAGGGTTGAGTCTAGCCTGGAAAATAGGGCAAGGTAGACGGGTGAGTTTATGGTAGCTAATCAGGAGGCAAGGAGGATCCTTATGCAACCAGTAGCTTGAAGAGCTAACTAATTGCGAAAGGGTGTGAAGTTTACTAAGAAGTGGATGGGATGTGTTTTGGAATAACTTAAACACAAATCTGTCTGACAGGTACTGCCTTCTCAAGCTAAGCGGGGGATCCCCGCATTCAACTTGTAGAGCATTAATAGGTGTAGATCTCATTGCTCCAATTACAATTCTCAGGGATTTACTCTGAATTTTGTCAAGAGTCTTAAGCGAACCTTTACTGCACGGCTCTAAAAGAAAGGAGCCATAGTCTAGGTGGCTACGGACTAAGGCATTGTACATAAGCTTCTGCGTGCAAGGATGTGAACCCCACCAGACACCTGAGAGAGAACGTAAGATGTTAATATTCTTTTCGCATTTTTGTGCTATGTGATTGATGTGGTGTACACCTGTCAACTTAGAGTCTAAGTATACACCTAAAAATTTTACATTATCCTTTACCGGAAAACTTTGCTCGCCTGGACCAATGTTGAGATCTGGTATGGTTCTGGAACGAGAAAACACAACAACAGAGCTTTTGGCGATAGAGATGGACAAGCCATGTCTATCCATCCATTCGGTAAGATAGCTTATGGCAGAGTTGAGACGTGCGGAACATTCCGCAATATCTTTTGAAGCTATGTACAAGGCCCAATCATCTGCGTACTGGAGGAACTCACAAAAACTATAGACTACGAGGTCAACGTCATTGGTGTAAATAGTGTAAAGTTTAGGACTGAGGACGTTACCTTGAGGGAGGCCTTGATAGACTGTTCTAGGAGGTAATTGGGAATTTTGGGTAGAGATGACTACAGAACGGGGAGTAAGGGAGTTACAGATATAGTTTGTCATCCTTGTCGAGCCGCTCAGCTGAAGCAATTTTTGCCTGAGCAGTGGAAGTCTGACATTATCGTACGCAGATGATACGTCCAAGAACACCGCCACCACGTGTTCCATTTTCGAAAAGGCGATGCGGATATCGGTTACAAGTGTTGCTACACTGTCCATGGTGCTAAAGCCTTTTCGAAAACCGAACTGTGTTTTAGATACCACGCCCCGACTCTCCATTAACCACTCCAATCTGTTCTTGATTAAATGCTCCAGAATTTTTCCTAAGGTAGCAGATAGAGCAATAGGTCTGTAACTGTTTGGATCATTAGTAGGTTTTCCCGGTTTAATAAAAGGCAAGATTATCTGTGAACGCCAATCATCTGGTGGAACTTCCGACTCGTAGATGTCATTCAAAATCTTGAGACACAGATGTTGTGTGTCTGGTCCACTGTTGACAATAAAGGAATATGGAATTCCATCAGCACCAGGAGCGGTATCCTTTAATGAACCTAAAACTAATCGGAATTCCTCCAGAGAAAATGGCGAGTCCAGCCAGTTTGTAGTTGATCCTAATGAGGAACAAACGCTAAGTTCTTCGAAAGTTGGAGCCGTCGGAGGAGCCAACTTTCGCGAAAATGCGTCAATCCATTCAGAAGGATCATTGGACTGACGGTAATTGCTTTCAGAAAGTGATCCACGGAATTTCTTTATATTTCTCCAAACTAATGAGGGTTTAGACGCAGGCGACAGACTTAAACAGAACTGTCGCCAGCCTTCTCTCTTTTTTTCAGAAAATAATTTGGAAACCTCAGCCGAAATTTTTTTATAATTAAGAAAATTTGTCATGGTCATGGACCTAGAGTATAGTCTTTCAGCATCCTTACGACGCCTACAAGCTGCAGTACAATCCTCATCCCACCACGGAGGTGACGGTCTATGAGATGTTGTGCTCTTAAGTGGTATAGAGCTCTCTGCCGCGCTCAAGAGTATGTGCTTTAAATTTTGATATTGAATGTGAGGATCATTTGTGTTTAAGTTTGGGATAAGGTTGGTTTCAGAGTCTGTGGCTATGGCGAATTCCGCCCAATTTGCTTTTTGGACTTTATATTTTAGTCTGGGAGGATTAGGAGCTATTATCTGTCTGGTCGAGTACGTTATTATAATACTAATAGGAAAATGATCGCTACCATAGGAACTTGACAGGACAGACCATGAACACAAAGAAGCAATAGCCGGTGAGCACAATGAGAGATCCACCACACTCCTAGGGTTTTGCAAAGGCGAGACCCTACGAGTGGGAGATCCATCATTAAGCACCACCAGGTTATTGTCATCTAAGATATCCATGAACAGGGATGAATTGGAATCATTGAAATAGGATCCCCTGGATGTGTGGTGAACATTAAAGTCACCTAATACAACCCGAGGGAGAGATATAGAGGAAAGGATGGCTGAAAGTTCGGAAAGGATTGAAGGACTAGGAGTAGGAATATACACTGATATATATACAGTATTTACAATACGGACGGCCACAATATTAAACAAACTACTATGTACAGGTAGGGACAACACTGAATAAGTACATTGGCCGGAGACCAGAATGGCTACTCCAGCCTTGCCATCTGCTCTGTCGTCCCGAAAACATGAGTAGCCGGGGATACGAAAACGTGAACCAGGCTTTAACCATGTTTCCTGGACGGCAATGAGCAATGGTTTAAAAGTATTAACTAAATTACAAATGTCCTGTTTTTTGGTCCTAATGCTCCGACAATTCCACTGGATCATCGGGAGCTGATCCATTATTGAGGATTGAGTTAAGGAGCTGGGTCAGGTTTGTACGAGTTTTGTTCGGTAGTCCGGAGTCACCAAATCGGGAGATTATATGGATAAGGGTGTTGACAAGGGAGTCAATAAAGTTGTCGTTCGGAGAAATGTCAGTACTGGAAGGATATGCACACCCATTTGGTAACTGAGAAGCGGGTTCATTAATAATATTTTTGTGAGCCTGGTGATCATAACCAGGGATCACAGGAGTAGGTGTACGGCGGGGAGTATATACAGTTTTCCTGTATTAGGTCGTGACAGGAGATTTGGGTTGTGATCTGGATTGGAGTGAAGGATAAGCAGTGGAAATAGAGGAAGGAGAGGTCTTGGCGGAGTCAGCAAAAGAGCGTCTTACATGGGGAAATCGAGCCGAAGCTTCCATGTATGGAATACTCTCCTGTGACATTACAAGTTTAATTTCTTTTTGGCGAGCATGTTCGGGGCAAGATGAGCTATTGGCTGTATGTGATCCTGAACAAAACAAGCAGGTTGGATTTGTTGCCACACAAGTGTCTACCTCATGCGACTCACCACATTTGTAACACCGGGGATTTGATCGGCACTGGGCTTTAATGTGCCCGAAACGACAACATTTATTGCACTGTATGACTGGAAGCAGATATATTTGGACAGGTAATGAGGTAAAATAACAGTAAACACGGGGTGGGAGTTTTTGTCCTGCAAAAGTCAGGACAACTGATTGGGTTGGGATCCATGAAGTTTGTTGGTCATTAGGATTCTTCCGACTTAGTCTCCGGGCCTTCAAAACTTCTCCATAGCCTGATGGGGTTTTTAAATTATCAACAAGTTCCTCCATGGACCAACTTATGGGAACATCACGAACTATACCTATGCGGGTAATACTGAACAATGGGATTGAAGCAGTATACCCAGCACTTGAAATTATTGGTAGATTTAAAAAGGAGTTAGCATTTTCCGCAGAGTCAAATTCAATCGAAATCCTATTGCGACCTATCTTTTTAATGCCATCCATTTTAACATTAGTAACCTTATTCTTATATAAAAATTGGCCAAATTCCATAGGTCTCAATGGTGCTCCATTTTCCGATTCTGGTTTCGACACATGTACAACAAAAGGTGCGACATCGTTAGTGGAGTAAAGCTTTTTGTTCTCAAAGTCGGGACAAACGTAGTTCATTTGGATGGAAGGTATGGAGTGAGAGTTATCCGTCATCCTTTTAGAGGATGTATTAATTATTGTACTATCGGGATTAGCCCGTTTTCTAGGATTATTAGAAGTCTCACATACCATATCTTCAGGATTATTAGGACTCCCACCACCCGGGTCGGGCGGTTCCGCGTCCATGGCGGCTACCCTAGGTTATTTACACGATTAAAAACTACAATAAGCAACACTTACACCAAGACAATCACAATATTAAACAAACACAACTAAAAGAACTTCAACAGGACGAAAAAACACTATAACAAATTGAAAAATACACTAAAAAAACAAAAATATGAAAAAACACTTGTTTAAGCACTCAACCGAAAAAGCAGAGCGCCGACTTTGTTGCAGTTGGTTTTAAATATGACAAATGACATTTATTCTAGTGATCTATGGCCAATTTATGATAACTTTGAAGGTTCTATAGAGAAAAAATATTTGGTAACAACCGGAGACATCTATGGTAAGACTGATTTTCTTAGTTTTTTAGAAAAGAAAACGGACTTTTATAAAATTTATACAGATGGGTCGAAAACTATAGATGAGGTTAAATCAGCTTATTATGATGAATTTCTGGATGTTACTAAATGTGTTATGATCAGTAATATGTGCTCTATTTATACAGCATTTATGCCATTTATATGGCATTACATCATATTAAAACTTTGACCTATGTAAATAAGTTTCTTATAATATCAGATAGTAAAAGTGTCTTTATAGTAGCTATAGGGAATAATAATTTAAGTTTCAAATGCAATTATATTATTTTTAAGATCAAAAACATATTACATGAATTAGTCAGTAATAACGTTAATATAGAGTTTCTATGGGGATATCCCACAGAGGGATTGCTGGAAATGAAAAAGCAGACACAGCTTCTAGAGGACCACCAGACGAAGACCATAAGAACATTTTAAAAGTCCCATTTACAGACCTCGACCTAAAGATGAAACCTTTGAGCTATGGAAAAGAATTTGGAATATAGTAAAGGTTAATAGGGGCAAATGGTACAGTGACATAAAGAAAGATCTCTCAATACCATGGTATAACACTGTACATTTTGAATCAAGAAAATTCACATCAGTAATAACAAGAATGAGATTTGGCCACTGCTTGGTCCCCTCCCACCTTTATAAATTAAGAATATTAGAAGATGCAAAATGCCCCAAATGCCTAGAAAATGATGCTGACCTCAAACATATTATCTTTGATTGCAAAGAACTAGGTCTAGACAGAATATTACTATGCTCTGAAATAGATAACATATTATGTAAAGATAGAGACATAAGTGTACCCCGCCGCCCAGAAGATTTATTATCCAATTACGATTTCTTCAAATGCTTATACCGATTCATATGTTCAACGATGGAAAAACTGTAAAAATTATTGTAAATAGAGTTTTTTTTTTAAATGTGTTTTGTAAATAGTGCTCAGTAAGAAGAAAGCAGGTGGACGAAATTCCCGAACAAAAAAAAATTTGGGTTCCAAATTTAAACGTAGCAACTGTACCCAATCAGATAATCTGTGCAAGGTCGACTGTGATTGGCTGATAAAAAAGACCATAGAGAATATAAACTACATGAGAAAAAAGACGAAGAAGGAGTTCAAAATTCAAAGTTCGATTTTCATTTTGTGAAAATTATTTTGTAGCAACTCATACAAAAATTGTAAATTAAGTGGATTAATTAATGAAAAACGAAAGGTAAGCCATTGTAAATTGTAAATGTAACCGTAAATTGATAAATTGAAGCAAAACATAACTATGTCATACCATGTTCTAATACAAAGTATGTCGCAGTATTATTTGCATATTTGTACAATAATTTACAATATAAACTATATTAATATGAAAAAGATAGATTGTTATTTCATAGAAAATATTATAATGTATATCAGTATGCAGTTAATTTGGAAAATGTTAAAATGTGTATATTGTTTTATTGTAATAGTACATAAGGTTGATAAGTATACTAATAATAATATATATAATTTATGTAAACTGTATGGAAATGTAGTAAATAAAAAATGTTTCATTAATTTCAGATTTTTAGGTCCCTATACTAGTTTGCAACATTTTAGTCTGCAAGCAATAGCTGGAGAAGGAAGGTCAAGACATGAGGTGGTATGCAGCTGGCCTGATCCCACGCGATAGATTTCAGCTGTCGTATACAGGGTGTAACAAAACAAAGTAATGATACTTAAGTGTGTTACATGTATAAAGGTGCGCGTCTACTGGATCGGGATCGGAGCATACTGCGTAGGTATGCAGCGGACGGATTTGTTGCTTTGTATGTATGGTACTGACTACTGTGAACTGCACTAAAAGTACTGGAACGTCATTCTGCGCTTAACAAAATATATATGACGACACGACGCGCAGTCCGCACCGTACGCCCCGATTCTGACCTGGTGGACGCGCAGCTTTAATCCCCTCCCTATATAGAGTTTACTGTGTAAGCCAATCAAGTAGTTAGTAGAGTAGCATAGACAGATATTCTATTATATTTATAAATAAAATAGATAAAACTGTACTGTAATATTATAATATTGAGTAATAGAAATCAACAAAAGCTTGTGGATTCAATCTGTTTTATTGTTTAATTTACCTTATTAGCCTATTTATTTAGCTGTGTACAATAATTTTTATTGAAATAAAACATTTATTTGAGCTTATTTATTTATTTATTTATTTTTTTAATTTTTGGTATGTTTAGAGTGAAAGGTTTTGCACTTAAAAATTTTAACTTCAGTTTCAAATTAAAAAAATAACGGATGTTTATTTTTTTTCTTCTAAGTCCGACCTCTTGTTACGTAGTATACAGTTTACATCCTCTTTGGAAGAAAGTAGAAGGACATTTTTTTTAAATTTAATTTGACGTTTAACATTATTAATGTATTTTTTCTGGAGCAAAGGACTCGTTTCCAGCTCCCAATAAATAAAAAAAAAAAACAACTTTCAACTCATCTGTTCTGTGCTACTTGAATTTTTGCAGGAAAATGTAAAAGCAGCATAAAATGTGTATGTTTTTTACTAAAGTTATCTTCCTATTATATTGGATACTTTAATCTCATAATTGAATTTGAAGAAAGTTTGTGATTGCATAACATGTACGAACAACAGCGTAGTTAAGTAAATATGAATTATCCTTTTATAGTTGCAGCTATAAATACTTATAATAAATTAGATCGCACTTTAAGACAGAGTCTTATAAATAAATATATTCAAGAACATAAATCTCCGTGTCTCAATCAGCTCAATTATCGGGCATTTTACACCACAACAACAAAATGTCAAGCACAAAAAGATTGTCCCTCTGAAGTTCTACTCTCGCCTCAAGAGGTTAGATATAGTTAAATACTTTATTACATAATAAGTTTTTTACCATTTAATGCCAAGTAATATTTACCTTTTAATAAAACAATAATTTATAGGTTTAGTATTTCAAATATTTAAACTGAGATAGAACAAATAATATAATATTTTCATAGTCATTAACTTTATTTAATCCATACTAACCAAGACACTTTACTTCTTAAGTCTTTTGTGGTAGCCTTGTAGTGTTGAACAAAAGAATCTGAGTGTTTGAACCATAAAGTAAAATATATATCAAGCGGAATCCGCTAATCTTCCGCTACGTATATTAACTTTATGATTTGGACATAAATGTCTTGATGTTGACTTAATACTTACTCTACTTTGTTTTGAACTCTTTCCATTGTTATTTTATAATAAAAACATAATAATCATGCCATTCAATTAATTTAGGTCACATTGATACTTCGCAAGAATGAGTTTAATAGGGATCTTACAAATGGATCTGTCAAGTCATATGATTGCAATCAGTTGCCATCCAACAATCCCATTGAAGACACAAGAAGTGAAGCACAATGCAAGATGACACCAGGTAAAATTCTAGGTCATATAGGCTTGTCTCTGATCAAAACTACTTTATTACTTTTATTATTTGATTAAGGGCCTGTTTCACCACTTCCTGATAAGGCTATCCACCACTTAACTTGACAGATGGAGTATGGGGAATCTGTCAAATAGGCCTATCGGGCACCTTATCAGGAAGCGGTGAAACAGGCCATTATACTCCTGTACACTATATATATATATTCATCCATACTATATTATACTTACTATCTTAATATATAAAAATAAGTGGCAATTTTCGCTGTCACTTTATAACTCAAGAATGGGCTCACCTATCCAAACCAAATTTTCAGGGTTTGTTTAAACTATTTAGTAGATGGTTTATGTGAAGTTTGCACATAATCGGTCGAGTGGATCCAGGAGTAATCGAGGGAACTCCTCAAAATTTAAATGAAAACATATGCCGATTTTGCTATTGTATGAAGTATTCCAGGCATATGTTACCAAAAGTAAGATTCTGCACCAAGATATACCATGGTTCGAAGGTGCTGAACAGAACTTCGACCTCCTTATAGATACAAGCTTGGGGGTTGGGGCACTGCCTTAAGAACTGAAAGCATATGCTACTATGCAAATTACATTCATCATCATCATCAGCGTCGCTACCACATCAGGGTCATCAATGTCACGTGACTGTGTGCGTTACGTTCTGGAGTTAAGGTTGAATTTGTTATGTTCAATATTAGTGAGTCATTTCGATGCGCTTCGACTTAGTATTTAAAACCAAATGACGCCCGCAACTCCGTTGCGCCAAAATTAGTTTGTCGTGCGGGAACCGTACATTTTTTCGGGATAAAAACTATCCTATGTCCTTTCCCGGGACTCAAAGTATCCCCATGCCAAATTTCAGCATAATCGGTCGGTATTTTTTATTATGAGTTTCCATGCGGAATTAGTGCTATAAATTATAATAAAACGAAAGTCAGAGAACCTAAAACTCTAGAGCCTAATTATTGGAGATAGGTGTTTGAAACTTGTCATTTTTAGCATTGCTTGATAAACTCTATAATCAGTCAAATTAACTCGATGCATGGTTTGATCATTCATGACATCATTATGGAGCCGGCATGTTAAATAACAAAATAATCTACCTGATATTTGTGAGTTTGACTCATAACGAATTGTAATAAGATATTATAACAGCCACATCAACCTGACGCATCTCTGGAATGCATTTTGTATTTCAGCGATGCATCAAGTTAATGTGACCGGGCTATAAGTATAATAATATTATGCTTGGAGTTTTTAAGAAATTCTATAGTGGTAGTGTAGTCAGCTGATTATGAGTTTTCGTATAATGAGGGTGTATCCTGGATCCAAAGTAGGGTTGTTGAGGAAGTGATTATGAGGAAGAGGAGGAGGAAAAGGAGGAAGAGGAATTGTCATGCGCAAATTTAGAGGATGCAGATGAGGAAGAGGATATTTTATGAGGAAGAGGATATGGAAGAGGTAGCGGATGACGAATAGGATGATAGGAAATTATAAATACTAGCGGACCCAACCAAAAGAATGTGTCCTGTCTGTACATAACAATACACAAACAAGTGCGAGTCGGACTCGCGCGCGAAGGGTTCCGTACCATTATAGAGTAAAATCAGGCCAAAATTGTGTTTTTTGTATGGAACCTGCCCTTAATTTTTTATTTTATTTTAATATTATTATTAAATATTAAAGAAGACATATAACTAAGGACTTCGAGAAAAAAATATCAAGTACCTACCTGTTGCTATTATTGATATAGAGCAAAAAAAGCCAAAAAAATCACGTTTCTTGTATGGGAGCCCCCCTTAAATATTAATTTTCTTTTGTTTTTAGTATTTGTTGTTATAGCGGCAACAGCCTGGAGACAGACGGACAGACAGACAGACAGACAGACGGACAGACGGACAGATGACGAAGTCTTAGTAATAGGGTCCCGTTTTTTCCCTTTGGATACGGAACCATAAAAATTATTAAAAGGGCATTTTCCAGTGGACCAAACTATGAATCTAAACCCGTGGTCCCCTACCTTTTTTTCATATGGGCCACAAACATGTCTTGGTCTTGGTGTCACGTAAAATTTTTAAGGGATAAAAAAAACTTCAAGGTTTACTTTCTCATAGAATCCTTCATATACTTACTATAATATTATTAATGCGAAAGTTTGTTTGTCTGTCTGTTACCTTTTTACGCTCAAACCGCTGAACCGATTTTGCTGAAATTTGGCATGAAGATATTTTGAGTCCCGGGAAAGGACATAGGATAGTTTTTGTCCCGGAAAACTGTACGGTTCCCGCGCGGTAAACAAATTTTGGTGCAACGGAGTTGCGGGCGTCATCTAGTAGGCAATGAAAGTGAGAACAAACAAGATTTTAATTTTTCTTTATATAATCAAAAAACTATTAACTTTGATAAGAGTTGGATAAAAGGTAAAAATCTTTTTATGAGAAATGCAGGCAACAGCATGTTTAAATTACAAGCAAAAGTATAGTTGTTTGATAAGATGAAAATCTAAAGGGGTTCTATATATTTTTCCCTTGTAGTTTAGGCCCCTTCGTAAAAACCTCCTCTATTATCATTCTTCGAAAACAGAAATAATTTTTACTTAGACCCCATGAGTCAATTTCTCTTCTTGCAAATTGTTGCTAGGATATTTGATTATTTGAGTACGTTTTGTAGACAGTTTGATTAAAAAAAAAACCCTTCCATTGGGGAGTCTTGGAAACGCTATTGTATTCTATTGTTGTCGCGATCACCGGTGCTCGTTCGGGGCTTGATGGGTTTCCTTACGGAGATTCCGTAATTTACCGTATTTCAAGCCTTATAAACTCATAATTTGAAAGCTACAAAGTTATAATAAAAATACAGCAATAATGTTCAGTATATCAACATTCCTTTCCCCGTTTTAAATTTTCTATTTTTGTTTATTATACTTATGATATCAGCTTCCAAAGTAAAACCAATTTATTAAAATTCAAGCATACATTCAGCATCTCCTTAGGATTTACAAATTACTTTTATTTGAAACACACGCCAATAGATCGACAATATCATAAACATCATAATCATAACAACATATTCCCCGTTTTAAATTTTTTTAGGACAATTTTGAACTAAGATAAGTAAAAAAAAAAATAGGGTTTTGGTGCGATCTCGGCAACGCGGCAAATGTATGGCCAAGGTCGTTTGCTCGGGGGACGGCCTTAATCATTAATGTGTCTTGTCTTCTGTCTGTTGAAGGTTTACTCATGGCTGTGTATGATGGGCATGGAGGACCTGCCTGTGCTCAAGTCATCTCAAAAAGACTCTTGAAATATATAGCAACTGCCCTTGTGCCATATAGTAAACTAGAAGAATATGCATCAAAAGAGCCAAGAGAAAATCTAATAGAAACATTCAATGATAGAGTAAGTTATATAAATGTTTTTACTCATGGGCGTAGCCACGATTCTATATGTATAGGGGGAGAGGCAGATTAAGAAAATCCTACACTTCGAATTCGTGATTTTTAACATAACAGTATCTCACAATAGTATTGAAGGTGAGGTAAAAATTAAAAACAAAATATGAGCGAGCGAACTGGGATTGAATGCCTCCCCTCTCACCCCGCAACTCTCTGCTCCACGTTTAGGCTATGTATTCTGTGGTTTAGGTATGAAACTCGTGAGCGACCGATTGGTCTTGTAGAGGGGGGCGGCTGCCCCCAAGCCCTTACCTCGCTACGCCCATGTTTGTACTTCACAAAAATCTTACTGCTATAATATTGTATAAGTGAATACTATTTAGTAAATAATTATATTTACAGGCTGAAATTGTTCAAGATCTTAAAACTATTTATGATAAGAGTTATAACAAATATTTACAAAGACTACTAGATGAGAAAATAAATATACCTGATGTAAAGGAGTCATTAATAAAGGGAATAATGCAATTAGATGAAGACTTAGGAACAGAGGTACTTGAACCATTTAATGAAACTAACTCTGTGAATCATAGAACATTATCTGTAGCTTTGTCTGGTGCTGTTGCTTGCATTTCTCATATAGATGGCCCCCATCTTCATGTAGCGAATGTTGGGGACTGTAATGCAGTTATTGGAACCAAGACCGAGGATAACGAGTGGGTAGCTAAAAAAATCACTAAAGAACATAATGCTGAAAATTTTGACGAGCTAAAAAGGATATGGAATGAACATCCCGAAAGTGAAAGAAAAACAGTTATCAGAAGAGACCGACTTTTGGGTGAGTTGGCTCCGCTACGAAGCTTGGGAGATTACCGTTACAAGTGGAAAGCTGATGTTTTAGAAAAAGTAGCTTTACCCCTAGTGGGACAAAGAGCGATACCTCCGAATTATTACACGCCCCCGTACCTAACAGCTAAGCCTGATATATATTATCATCGGCTAACCCCCAAAGACAAGTTTATGGTTATTGCGTCAGATGGTTTGTGGGATATGATGACTCCGCTTCAAGCTGTGAAGTTGGTCGGTGAACACATGAAAGGAAAAGTGTTTTTCAACCCCCTGACACTCCCAAAAAAGAATATTCAGCTGGGTGATATCAATGAGTTGTTGATGCATAGAAAAGAAAGCTTGAAAAGCAAGCCAAAAGATAGGAATGCAGCTACGCATCTTATCAGACATGCGATCGGAGGCACTGAATATGGTGTAGACCATACTAGACTAGCTCATTTATTGAGTCTTTCTTCTGACGTAAGTAGAATGTTTAGAGATGATATGACTGTTACAGTTGTTTACTTTGACTCTGAATACCTAAGGCAGTGTCCTTCCTAATTATTTATTCGAATCCTATTTTTAAATATTATATGAAAATATTTAATTTAATGTCTCCAGTCATATGACTCAATTATTATTTTTCAATTTGCTAATAAAATATTTTGTGTCACGATTTTAAATACCAAAACCATAAAATAAATTTTATTGTTAAATATCAGCATGATTCAACAAAAGTCAACTTCCGAACAATGGGTTTTAAAGTTCGTTAAACAGGAAATTTCTGTTTCCATAACATA
Organism: Lysandra bellargus; assembly: GCA_905333045.1. Taxonomy (NCBI): domain Eukaryota; kingdom Metazoa; phylum Arthropoda; class Insecta; order Lepidoptera; family Lycaenidae; genus Lysandra; species Lysandra bellargus. Next base: position 12,231,830 of record HG995319.1, on the reverse strand, counting down.
CACATTGTAAGTCTTCGAAAGAGTAATAAATACATTGAGTAAAAACCGATTATAGATAGGCTATCCAAAAGTTTTGTCGTTATAGTATATAGTCGTAAAATTATCAGTAAAATCTTTAATTCTTAGCAAACTGGATCTCTCATGTCGTCATGCAGAATCATAAAGTGTCTTCTGAAATGAATCATATGACACGAGAGCTATTGAGCATAGAACAGACTATGTAACTTAAGAATATTATGTTCCTATATATTATTTAAATTATTCTATTTTTAAATCGTTCAGTAATGTGTAGTTAGTTATTCGTTAACGTTTCGCTTTTCCGATAAATATTAATTTTTTGACCAAAGCTGTATAGTATTATCCGAGAAATTGATAACAGGCAGATGGCAAACCTACGCTAAAGCTATTCAGCCGGGCTATGACAAGTCAATGTTAGTCGTGAATCGTGATGTTGCCTGTTGGGTTTTAAATAACGCCATCTATCTATGAATCAGTGTCTCTGATAGTACACTTAAGCACATAGAATCTTATGGAAATACAATATGTAATATTTGTCTTTCATTTTAAATCACACTGTGTGACATTTTATGTAATAAATACAATTAAAATTACCTTATAAATAATTACTGATATGATTAGTTTTTTGACGCTTATCTGCAGGATAAAATATTTATTGTATATTTTATAATAATTCAGGACATTTATTGAACAATTTTTGAATAATCATTAGAGACTAATAATAATCATAATGTCAATATATATATATATATATATATATATATATATATATATATATATATATATATATATATATATTAAATATTATATATATTTCTATTTTACATTTTTTTACACCTGGAACTGTTTTCAAAGTAGAGGGCGTTAGAGCGCGCGGTCGGAGAATTACTTGAGGTCAACTGGTAGTCTCGATCACAAACTCGTAAAATTGCTAAACATACAATTGTCATTTTTATTAACTTTTAGATTATTTTTTTGGCTAGTTATCTATTTTTAATTAAGTATCTAATTTTAAATACTAACGAGTAATGACTTTCTAGTTTCCATACAAGGTGTAACAAAACTAATTGATAATACTTTAGGGTATGTGTTCCCTATATATAGTTTACTGTGAAAGTAGCAGCGCTGAAAGAGCAATATTTTTTTGTGATTTGTATGGGCAATGGCCCGCGCGCCAAGACTATTTCCATACAAAGATGAAAAAAATGTTACTCTTTCAGCACTGCTACTTTCACAGCGAACTCTATATAGGGGACCCATACACCGGCCAAGAGCGCTCTTCACCTGGCGATTAAACAGGCAAAAGAAGCTGCCCGAGAAGAAATGCTGGCGGAACTTAACCAGGATCCCTGGGTGCGTCCATACAGAATGGTGCGGAACAAGATCGGCCGCGGTCCGCCAGCATTGGAGACTATACCTCCAGAACACCTGCCTGGCATTATATCGGCGCTCTTCCCAGCTGCCGCTGGTTCAGAGCCACCGAACGATGCTAGGCCAACACCGATGGAGGAGGTGCCGCCCGTATCAGAGGGCGAGATTGAAGCTGCCATCTTTCGGCTGAGCGAGCGCAAGACTGCCCCGGGTCCGGACGGAATTCCCGGACGGGTCTGGGTCAAGCCCATGGGGCCTCTTAAGGATAGGATGCGGGACCTGTTTAGCGCATGCCTCACACAAAGCGAATTCCCACAATGTTGGAAAGAGGGAAAACTCGTCCTCCTGAGGAAGGACGGTCGCCCCGTGGACTCGCCGTCTGCTTATATGCCAATCGTCTTACTCGACGAGGCGGGAAAACTTCTCGAACGAGTGATTGCATCTAGAGTCGTTAAACATCTCGAGCAGGAAGGGCCGAACCTGTCCGACACACAATACGGCTTTCGTGCTCAGCGCGCGACCATAGATGCAATCCTCAAAGTCAAAGAGCTCACGAAGGAACAGACCGAGTGCGGCGGAGTGGTATTGGCGGTGTCATTCGACATCGCCAATGCATTTAATACCCTGCCCTTCGAAGCTATCGAAGACGGGCTGCGATACCATGAAGTTCCGTGGTATCTGCGGAAGACCATCGGAGGATACTTGAGGAGGAGGAACATAATTTGTGTCGGGCGCAACGGAGTCGTCATCAGGATAGTAACAGAGTGCGGTATTCCACAGGGGTCTGTCCTGGGTCCACTCCTGTGGAACATCGGGTTTAATCGAGTCTTAAGAGCGGCCCTTCTCCGTGGGCTACGCCTCGTCTGCTACGCGGACGACACGTATCTGCTGGCCTGCGGAGAGAGCTTTGAGGAGGCTATACGACTTGCAAGGGTAGGCGCGTCCCTAATCGTGGAGCGTATAGAGGCGCAGGGACTACGCGTGGCCGTCGAGAAGACAAAGGCCATATTCTTCCATGGCCCCCGCAAACGGCCCCCCGTAAATGCTTGCCTCCCCATCGGCGAAGTCAGGGTGCCAATCGGATCGGAAATGAAGTACTTGGGTTTGATTCTAGACTCCAAGTGGAACTTCAATGCACACAAAAAGACGGCAATGGCCCTCGGACGCCTCTTGCCCAACATTGGTGGTCCGGGGTCCACATGCAGAAGGCTATACACAGGAGTCATACAATCGATGGCTTTGTACGGAGCCCCGATTTGGGCGGAACACCTGAGCGCCCAAAACAAGGCGATGCTGAGGAGCCCACAACGCGCGATGGCGTTGCGAATTATTCGCGGCTATCGTACGATAGCCGGCGAAGCAGCGTTGGCGCTGGCAGGATCCCCTCCATGGGACTTGGAGGCACGTGTATTGGCTGAGGTGTATTTCCGCACTGCCGAAGTCAAAGGACGTGGCGAACGGGTTCCACCAGACCTGGTTACCCGATGGCACCGCCAGGCGCGTGTTATACTAATGCGCACCTGGCAGGTCCAGATGGCGTCGCCAACCGCTGGTCGCCAAATAGTGACAGCAATTCGGCCTGTACTCGAACAGTGGGTGACAAACACTCGAGGTGTTCTGACCTACCGAATGGTTCAGGTGTTGACCGGGCATGGTTGCTTCGGTCATTACCTGCACCACACGGCCAGGAGGGAGCCAACGCCTCGTTGCCACCACTGCGATCATGATGATGACACTGCACAGCATACGCTCCTGGAATGCCCAGCCTGGGTTGAACAGCGAGCGGTGCTTGTTGCGACCACCGGACTTGACTTAACACTCCCGGCCATAGTTTCAAATATGGTTCGGTTGAGACAGGGATAGGACGCGATAGCTACCTTCTGTGAGGACGTCATGTCACAGATAGAGGCCGCCGAGCGGGTCAGAGAGGCGGATGTGGCCGCAGACCCAATTCGAAGACGGCGTGGAGGGCGCAGGCGTGCCGAACATGAGCGCCAGCTCCCGCCGTAGATAGGACTCAGGCAACGGATTGGGGAACCCGTTGCCTATCGCACGAGTCCTCCCGGACGCAGAGCGCCCGGTGCCTTGGGCAGCTCTCCCGAAGTAGGCGGCAGCAGACTGCCGCGCGGAGTATCTGCGCTGAAAGCAGAAGCCGCTAACTGGGTCGCTGCAGTTTTCGCCTCAGGCGGGTCCAGCGGCTCAGCGCCAAGCGGAGGAGAAGGCACGGACGGGTTTTAGTGGGTAGAGCTGCGGTCAATTTACCACCTTGCCGACCGCAGAGAGCCCCACATATCCGCGGCTGGATTCCCCCCGTCCCCCGCGGAATGCGTAAGAGCATTTCCCGTCCTAAAAAAAAAAAAGAAAAAAAAAGGGGACCCATACACACCCCAAAGTATTATCACTTAGTTTCGTTACACCCTGTATAAATAAAGAAGAAATTTTTAATTTGTTGTTTTTATTAAACGTGTCAATTTACAGATTTATTATAGTCAAAATTGCACCTGGAGCAGGTGGTAAAATAGTCATGACAGGTTCCAGTAATCCGTTTTTGATTGAGACTACCAGTTGACCTCATGTACAAATACAAATACAAATCTTTATTGTCGTAACTAAATTAACAAAATGTTTTAAAAAGTGGCAGTCCCCCAAACTAGGCGCAGCCTGTGCTATGGGGGAATTCTTAACGAATTACAGCAAAAAATAACAGAAAATTAAATTTAAATTAACAACAATGTTCTGGGTATTAGTAAAAATAATAATAAAATGAAATCTTAATACAGCAACAAAAACAAAATTAAATTCTTAGGTTTAAAATAATTATTATATTTATTATTTAATAGGTAACCTTAATGCAGTGTATGAAAGTGCGTATGTAGTTGTGAGTGTGTGTGTGTATGTGTGTGAATATGAAGTAGAGTATGTCTTAATATGATGTATATGAGTTATTTGTACACTTTAATTAAAATTTCTGTTTCCATGTATGACCAGGTTAGTATGGATTTAGTTATTTTTTAGCATTTTGTACCGTATACTGCTTTAAATGAAATAAATTTATTAGTTTATTGTAAATGAAGGGATATAAGTATGTTCCGAATCTATAGGCAAAGGATGTGTTAACGGGTGTACTGGGTATTCTGAAATGTCGTCTGCTTAACATTTGTGTATAAGTATTTTTGGATTTTGTAATGGATTTGTGTACTTATTCAATGACCCTAACATAATATAGTTTTCTAACACTTAAAACCGTTGTCTCCTCATAAAGTTTGTTAGTGCTGTACTTCTTAGGTTTCTCCAACGCTACCTTTAATACGCCTCTTTGTGCTCGCTTGAGCGGAATAAGAGTTGCTGAAGAACACCCACCCCAAGCCAAGATGCAGTAATTGATAAGGGACTGACATAAGGAAAAATATATGATTTTTAATATATTACCATCGACCGCTTTGCGTATATTTCGCATTACACTCATGAGTTTCCGTACTCGTTTGGAAATTTCTTCAATATGGAATCTGAAAGTCATTTTGTCATCTAATGTAATTCCGAGATAGCGTATGGTTGAAGATCGAAGAGAACGGGCAGAGACGGGCAGCAACAAAGAGTATTATGTGATAAACAGTTTAAAAAAATGAATTTTTACGTTATTTAGAGAAGAAGGGGCCGAAGACGCAGTTTTGTGGAAGCAAAGAAATTTGGTTTTAGTAGTATTCAGGGAAAGGAGGTTATAACTTAACCAATTTAATATTATGGACATTCCGTCCTCAGCTCTTTTGCAGGTTCGTTCCCAAGTAGAGTCATGGAATATGATGGCTGTATCATCTGCATAACATTGGAGGTCCGCATTTTTCAGTTTTAGAGCTGTATGTCATTTATATAAAGGAGGAAGAGGGATGGACCGCGAATGCTGCCTTGTGGTATACCGTAAGTCACAGGACTCATATTACTTTTCAGACCAGCTATTCTAATATATTGGATTCTATCGGATAAATAAATACAAAACCGTTCTAATTGAGTCCCTCTTATGCCGTAGGCTTCTAGCTTTTTCAAAAGAATTGGTATAAATATACTATCTAATGCCTTCGCTAGATCAAGAAATATGCCAATGCATTTTTGCCCCTTGTCTAAATATGAAGCTACTGAATTTGTGAGGAGTGTGACAGCATCCTCGGTGGACTTCCCATGCCGGAAACCGAATTGTTTGTCAGATATTATATTATTGTCTTCTAAGTAGGAGACAAGTCTTATATTTACTACTAGTTCGAGTAGTTTTGATATACTGGATAGTAAAGAAATTGGACGATAATTATTTGGATTTGATTTTAGATTTTGGATTCCAAAATCAAGGTACTACAGCTGCTTGTTTCCATATTTTTGGAACTTGAGGTACTTGATTCAATGCTTAGATTAAAAATGAAGGTAAGGTAAGCCACTATATGTTGAGCTAGAATTTTTAGGATTTTGTTGTCTTTATCGTCAAGTCCTGGTGATTTATTTGGATGCAGATTTTTTATTATAATATTTAGAATCTCTTTTGGGTCAGTTGGTGTTAAGAAGAAAGAATTTGGAAGTGATGGAATTAAAGTAGACTTAGCAGTTATCGAGTCGTGACTTTCTGAATTAAGATTGACAAAAATATTATCAGCCAGCCATTATGTAATTCTCTGACCGCGCGCTCTACGCCCTCTATTTTGAAAACAGTTCAAAGTGAAAAAAAATTATAAATAGAAAAGTTGTAGAGAATTTAATCCTCTACAACTTTCCTATTTATCAGAAAACTCAAAAAGCATAGAAATCAAAATATGAAAAGTAAAAAAAGAAATCGATTTTTGTGACTTTTGAGAATTACTGTTTTAGGATGCCAAACTACAAGTTTTTACGTGATAATATGACTTTTCTTATTGTTTAAAAAAAATGTATTATTATATATTTTGTTAGTTCTAGTTAGATACTAACGGTCTTACCACAAAAGATTAAAAATCTGTTGAACTGTTGGTTTGAGACCATTTGTACTGAATTTTTCTCTAATCAACTGTTCAACGGGTGTTTAAATCTTTTATGGTAAGACCGTGATAGTTTTAATGACTGGAAAACTTCATAGGCAGATTGCGGATTTACGTTAATGGGTCGGGTTGGTCAAAATCAATGTTTGTCATGATTTGACCGACATGCCATGTCGAATTAATGTTTGGCTTGACATTAACCGACCAAGTTACGTAGGTTCTACACTATACTGGGTGCAATTGTATACTGTAGAAAAAGTGTCGTGTGGAATGAATATTATGTAGGAATGTTATGAATTATAATTCGTTTTTCTTTGTTTTTTTTTGTAATATTCTGTTGTTTGATATGAAAGTGTGAAAAAAGTTTTGGCACTTGTTTGTAACAGCAGATTTTTTGGAAATAACGTAGGTTTTCCCTAACGCAAAAAAAAAGAATTTTGTATTGTACTTATTCTAATTTATTTTCTCCCTCTATATGTATTTGACGATATATACAATTGTACCCACTTTGTTTATATATATATACAGGGTGTAACAAAAACAAGTGATAATACTTTAGGGTGCGTACGTGTTCCCTGTAGAGAGTTCACTGTGAAAGTAGCAGCGCTGAAAGACCAAATTTTTTTTTCACTTTTGTATGGGTAAGGGTCCGAGCGTCAGGAGTTTCCCCATACAAAAGTGAAAAAATTTTTTGGTCTTTCAGCGTTGCTACTTTCACAGTGAACTCTCTACAGGGAACATGTACACACCCTAAAGTATTATCACTAGTTTTTTTTACACCCTGTATATATATATATATATATATATATATATATATATATATATATATATATATATATATAATATATAATTTATGTTATTACTTATTTCCAAAAAATAGGTAAAATCTGTTACTCCTAAGAATTTAACCTAAATTGCATTTCAGAAAATTTATTAATATTCCCAAAAATTAAACTATTGTGGCAGGTTGGTGTTGTATGAACGATAAATATGTTTAACATTTTTTAAGCCTAAATTAACGGGTTAATTCATATTTTTCTAGAACTCTTCATAGTGCTTTGGAGTAACAGAATGATACCACATTTACTTACAGTGAATTAGGATATTCTGAAAGATTTTGAGATGTCTGAAATGGGAGTGACTATTTTAATAGCACCTATTTTAATTATTATTATTCACCTTGTGACTGCTGAGTGAATCTTGCATCGGTTTTGCTAAAGTGCGGTCGTAGAAATTCGTACATTAATTGCTCTGACTCTGCCATTCGCAATAATATTGTTACTATTTCAACAGGTAAGTTATATTCTAGTAGCTCTGTACGCATTCCAGTGTCGGCGACCGAAATAAAGCTAACACAGGAAGAAAACAAAACCAAATTGCTATTCGCATTGAGATATAACTACTACGTACTACTTACGTACTACTTACGTACTACTTACATACTACTTACGTACTACGTTACTACTTACGTACGTACGTAGTATTTATATCTCAATGGCTATTCGATAATGTACTACATAACGTTCAATATTCTATGTCTTGAAAATATTTAGTTGATAACTGTCAATTCCACATAGGTAATTTAAATCTGTGAAAATTAATTGTGCCTAATAATTCTGTTAGACTTACTTAAGCTCTTGACTGTACCTTATACACTTGTGTTAATGTGTGACATTTTTAATGTAATAAA